>JAUIZM010000019.1:1390850-2781700 GCA_030848705.1 Heracleum sosnowskyi | reverse complement strand
TTTAGCCCATTTACTCAAATTATATATAAAGATATAATTCGCATATTAAATACACATATTGTTGTGAAATAAGTTTATTAAAAATTAGCTTAGACATATATTTCTTTTAAATATTATATGATTAATTTATCTAATTTGAACTGAAATTTTAAGATATGATTTGACAATGATTGTATCTATAGACATATTTGTTGTTGTGTTGTTTTTGGAAATGAGAGATTTCAGTCAGAAAAGACTAAAAAAAAGTTATGTGTTTTAGCTTTAAAAGTTAAGTGATTAGTTTTTATATTGACATATTTGTTACCTTGGAAAAGAAGAGATTTTAACTAGAAAAGATTAAAAAGATAAGTGATTTAGCTGAAAAAGTTGATTAGATAGTTATTAAAATTACTCATAATATTGTCGTAGGCTTTTATAGAATCTTGTTACTAGATCAAACATACGGCAAGCATGGCAAACAACTAGAAGAGATGTCAATGTTCGATAAGTTATACTATATATAAATATGATCTTTTGCTATATCACCGTATTAATTCCTATTAAAATAAGTCAATTTAAATCAATTTAGTTTTTACTAATCTCATGATCTGCATTTATACAAATTTCATTAGAGTCCACTAAATTCTTAAGTAAAGTAAAATTTGTAATTTTGTTTACATCTCTAAGCAAGAACTAAGGAGGTTTGTTTGTTTGTTTGTTTGTTTCTTTTGAAGAAGAAGATTAAAAAGTTTCATAATGTTTCAAAAGAAGATGATAGTAAGAGGGAGCAGCTAGATAATATTATCGAATCTCCCCGTGATTTGATATTTATACCTCTTTATTGGATCAAATAGAAGGCAACCTATTTTATTTTGATCAAGTTATTTTTCATCCCATTTGCAAGAGATGGACTACTACTCAATTCAAAACAAGACTCACAGATTTGTTGTCATGGGTTGTAAGAGTCTCGGGACCTTTACTTGATATGTTTCAATGACATCTCTACGTAATACTGTCATTGTCCAATCCTGACTTCTATCAATTCCAACTTTAAAGAACATTGGGGGAGTTCAATCATAAGCCAATTGTAGTTCAAAACATATGTTTGGATCAGTTTATTAATTCGTATCCTTTGTGCTTGAATATGAACATAAATATTACTTGTGATTGTGGTTGGATACTTTTTAATATACCCACAACTGATTGTGGTTGGATACTGTTACAAAAAGAGTTGTAGACTTGTCGTACTACCTCGATTTACCCATTCTAGAGGCACGAATTGTAAGGTGACTACTTATTTTTCTACGCAGCCTGGTGATGGGCCGATTTGCCCTCGAGAAATCGTTGGTACGCAAAATTATACGCGGTCAAAGTAGTATCCTCGAAGAGGGTTATCGTTCCCACAGATAGTGTACTTATAGGTTCTCAGTGTCAGTGCAATAGTGTGTGTCGTTCTTGGTAGTTTGTGCAATTGCAATGATTGTTGGAGATTATAACTAAAATTGTATTTAAAATCAATAATGAAAACATATGGTGTCTTTGAATCCACTCATCCCTACAACCAAAGTCATATCGTTGTAATCCACTTGTCGCTACCTAAGGTCTACATCCAAATTCGAGATACAAAACTAGTCTATGCCACGTTCCCATGTGCATAGCTCATCCCAACGGTCACCCCTCTAGTCCTAGTAGGTAGTGGTGTGTTGGTCATCTAATAAAGCCTTAGCTACCGATCTCTCAGTGAACTAATTCATTAACCCGATTTATTCAATGAGCCTTAATGTGATAATATGTGGTAAGTATTCACTATCGCTCCTACTTACGAGTTTTAAACCCACAACTATATGCCACTATGCTAGATTAACGAGTTATATCAAAAAGCTCAACTCCCGTATGTTGCCAAAGATATAACAAGTTATAAGAGTGATCAATTTTTATATCTATTAATATGGATTTACCTAGACATGTATCTCCTATGTTTTGACAAGCATCATACAAAGACCATCTTAATATTCTCATCTATGTATTCTTGAATTTCTGAAATTTATCTTAAAATTAGATTATCATCTTAATATTCTCTTAAAAAAGCTATTAGAATTTATGTTCTCATAGTTTTTTTTATACAAAAGCTCACGTTTAATTTATCTATATATATTATATTATATATATATATATATATATATTAAAAATATTTTTAAGTTTTACAGTCTAGTTTATAATCAAACCAAACCAAATCAAACATACCCAGTATATCCCGCTTATTGCAGGGTTTAGGGAGGGTAAGATGTACGCAGACTTACCCTCATTCTAAAGAATAAAGAAGTCATTTTCAGAAAAATCCCTCGTTTGTGTGTGTATATATGTATCATACATAAAAGTGAAAAACTACATCAAATACACGAGATATGTAAAGAAATTTGAGTTAAGAGACGTGTATCTTTTACTATATGAAAATCTAGTGCAACATATATATGAGAAGTGAATTGAAATATTACCGGTTGGCCGACAAAACCCTTAAATCTAGTACTTGTTCATTCATATTATGCTTTGACGTTTGTCGCTTGATCTTCATAAAATAATAAATCAAATTTACAGAATCTAAAATTTAAATTTAGAACCGATAATTAGTATTAATAACTATCAAATAATGATGATGATAACTGTCATGCTTGATCCCATCTACAACCCAAATCCCGTTTTTATTATGTACTCCAACATAGTAATATGATTGATGCAGCTAGGGCTGTAATTCGAGTCGAGCCGGACGAGTTCGAGCCGGATATTAATTCGAGCTGAGATTTTTTTCACGAGCCGAGCCGGCTCGTTTAATTAAACGAGCATAATTTTTTGTCCGAACTCGGCTCGTTTAATTTCACGAGTCGGGCCGAGCCGGCTCGTTTAGTTAAACGAGCCTATTTAAACGAGTCGGGCGAGCCAGCTCGTGTAAAATTACACTTAAACGAGCCTAATCTTCTACCCGAACTCGGCTCGTTTAATTTCACGAGTCGAGTCGAGCCGACTCGTTTAGTTAAACGAGTCCGGTCTTATGTTCGAGCTCGGCTCGTTAACAAGTTCAAGTCAAACCGAGCCTTACTAAACGAGCCGAGTCGGATCGGGTTCACGACTCGAATTACAGGCCTAGATGCAGCCGTGTTAGTAATGAAAAAAAAACGACCAAACTAGCAAAAAAAAACGACCATATGTACCTAAAACGTGATTAGAAATAAAAAAATCAAGTATATAATATTAATACTTACAGGAAATATAAGTTTCAATAAAATATAGAAACTTGATTTTCATTTTATTTATTTTATCGAGTACCTATATTTTAAACAATAAAAATTAAAATTTTTAAAGACATAATAAAATTCATTAAAAGATAAATAAAATTTATATAATAAATTAGTTTGTTATCTGTTTAGATTTGTTAACAATGAGAAATGAGGTTATTGAGAGTAAACATGTTTAACGAGAGTAGAAGAAACATTTTATATGCTAGAATTTGATACTGATATTATTTTATGTATTTTAAGATCGAAGTTGAAATATGAATGGTGAGAAAAATAAAAATAGTGATAAAAATAATAATATTTGATTGTCCTTTTCTATTTACTTCAAAATTTTGGTAAATAACCGAGACGAAAGGGAAAATTCAAAACAAACCTAATTTTTTTGTTAGAAATATTATTTTATCTATTTTGTAGAAATTTTTTAAAAATAATTTTAAAAAATTATTAAAAAACCGTTGCGAAACGCGATTTAGTAAATTAATTAATTTATAAAATAAAATATTTATTAGTTAAATATTTCGAGCTAATAATACATGAATGGACAATCAAAACGATAAAGAGCTTATTCTCTACCATTCCTTCGAAAATTTATTTAGAAACAATATTTATCCAAAAAGGGATGATCACACAATGGTTATTTTGGAAATTAAGACAAACATAAATTGTTAACAATTATCTGAGGTCATTAGTCCAATACCATGCTTACACGTGTAAAAGAATGCGTCAATTCTAATTTTTTTATAGCTATATAGAAGTGATAAATAAATATTTTATATTCTAAAAATAAAAATTAGAGTATTATATCAACAAGTATAAATATAAAGTATTCAGTTTCATAATTTCATCACCGCTCTCGCGATTTCTCGTATTCAGGTACACATCTCTCTTTCTCTCTCCCTCTTTCTCTCTCGTATTATCATCTCTCTCTCTCTCTCTCTCTCTCTCTCTCTCTCTCTCTCTCTCTCTCTCTCTCTCTCTCTCCTCTCTCTCTGTGTCGGTTCAGTTTGTTGTGTTAATTTCTCGAAATCGAACTCAGATCCAGCTCATGTGATCCGATCTACATTTGATTTCGTAATCACACTCATTTTCACACTAAGATCCGACCAATACGTCGTCGTTTCAGTCTACAGTTACTGGATCTAATTCTCTACATATACATTACATATATATATGTGCAATTGTGTGTTTTGATGTTAATTGTGATTATCTACGCAGGTTTCGATTTGAAGACGTGTGATTACTATTGGATTCGTGGCGGTTGATTTACGATTCGATCAAGATGGTAATTTCGTTGATCCTCTCTTTGATTGATTCAAGTATTGATTACATTGTTATAATTGTTTATGTAATTTGTACTCCTGATGTAATGTATTGGTAATTTGTTATTAATCGAGGTGTTGCATTGGATTATATTTGGTGTAGGTTGTTCTCGCAGCTTCGATTATTAGTAAATCTGGGAAAGGTTTGGTTTCTTTTCCTTTCCGTTTCGTTTGTAGAAAAATGGTCTTTATTACTATGTAAAGGGTTAATGGGTAAATTCTATATGTGCATAATGTGATCTGTTGAGACATTTTATTGTGTTAATTATATAATGAGATTCGACAACGGGTTATTGATTATAATTTGAAGTGTTATGATGTCTAAAAATGTATATGATCTTGAAATGAATTTATTTGATTTAAAAAAATACGGGTCTTACTGAGTTGTATCTTGGGTTTCGTCATAGTTTTCATGAATTTCCCTTGTAATTAAATCCTTTCCATGTTCTTTTCATCATATCTTGTAAATTTTCTATCACACACCTTATCTATTTAAATACTTGATGTTTGTTTGTGTGCTTCCCTTTGATCTTTCATTATGGAAAAAAGGGCCTTGAATTTAGGGAGCTATAATTGTATCTATCTTTTTCTACTAGTACATTAGCTTTTAACGATTTTTCTGTCTACAAGATTTGCATGTATTAGTATGCCATGTCTGTATCTTCTGAAGTTCTTTAATTTCGAAATGGTGTGCTTTGTTTCTAGGGTCAGTATGCTCCATGTTCTACTTATAGTTTATAGTTTTTTTTGTCACAAGTCCTCAGTGTTGTTTTAAGCAGTTTTACATACTAAATTTTTATTTGATATTTTCCAATATTGAATTGTCACAGCCCTTGTTTCAAGGCAATTTGTTGATATGTCTCGCATTAGAATTGAGGGGCTTCTAGCAGCTTTCCCCAAGCTTGTTGGAACCGGAAAGCAGCATACATACATTGAGACAGAAAATGTTCGCTATGTTTACCAGCCAATTGAGTCTCTCTTTTTGCTGGTTGTAACAAATAAACAAAGTAACATTCTTGAAGACCTCGAGACACTCAGGCTTTTGTCCAAACTTGTATCCTTTAGGCTTTTTGCATTCTTTTTGCTGGTTGTTTTTGCATTCTTGCAAGTTTGTTACACAATCATATGTTTGAATTAAGACTGCTTTCTATAATATAGTGTGGTCTTCTACAAGAGGAACTACATAATTTGTAATTCAAAAGCAGGGTTGGTTCCTTAACATTAAATAGGTACCTGAATATGCTTACTCTCTAGATGAAGAAGGCATTGGCAAGACAGCTTTCGAATTAATTTTTGCTTTTGACGAAGTCATCTCTTTGGGGCACAAAGAAAATGTCACTGTTACACAAGTCAAGCAGTACTGTGAAATGGAGAGTCATGAAGAGAAGCTGCACAAGTTGGTTTTGCAGAGCAAGATTAATGAAACTAAGGATGTCATGAAGCGAAAAGCTAGTGAAATTGACAAAAGCAAGGTAATATATTTTTTCTAGTCTTCAGTCAAGTTCTCCTGCGTTCCTTTTGTTTTAATAACGTCTTTAGATTTTTACCCTTGGATGGTATATGTTACAAGCGAATTGTGTTTTCCCTCTATGTAGATTGAGAAGAACAGAGGTGAGAAAGGAGGGTTTATGTCCCTACAATCAATGGGTTCTGGAAGCTTTGGTAGTGATATGAATATATCTAGCGGTGGAAGTGGTTTCGGAAGTGGTGGTTCTGGATTTGGATTGACCACTGACGTAGAAACCTTCTCTAGCAAATCTAAAGGTGTGCAGCTTTAACCATCAAATGTTTTCAATGACGCATAATAGCTCTAATTGAGTTTTTAAATACACATCCGCTCTATTATAATGAACTGAAAGTTGCTTCTGGTTAGAGGTTGAGTACTTGAACTGAAATCCTAAAAGCATTATTTACTTTAATATTACTATTTTACTCTTTTTTATTATTATCTTGATTTTTATTTTCAATTTTAGTAATATACTTGTGGAGTTATGGTAATTGTTATCTGAACCCAGCCATTCTAACCTACTTTGGTACTTGTCAAGTAAAGTGAAGTCCATGTTTGACTTTTAGGTGAAGATTGTTTTTTAACATGGACAGCTATAATCTTGTCCTGTTCTATTGGAGAGATTTTAGTTTGATACAAGTGTTAAGCTTTTTCTAATGAAAGAAATTTTCCTTTAAATGGTGGTGGCATTAAATGAAGTATTTTTTTTGTTCTCTCATGTAGCTCCTTATTTGCTAAATTAAACCTATTCCGTATTAATTAATTATTGTTGACAATTAGCGTAAAATTCAGCACCACATGATTTCACCATACCTGTCCTGATGTTCAATTCTTTTTTAAATATCAAGCTGCTTGATTGGGAATGTGTCTTGACCTAAATGAGGATGTCTTAATGTTTTCATTATCAGGCCGTCCTCCTTCCTCTGCAACTGCCCCACCAAAGGGTCTTGGAATGAAGCTAGGTAAATCACAGAGGACCAACCAGTTCCTGGAGTCTCTTAAAGCTGAAGGTGAAGTTATTATGGAAGATGTACGTCCAAGTGCTGGACCTGCTAAAGCTGCTGTGGTGCCTCTAACTGATCCTGTTACATTGATCGTTGAAGAGAAACTTAATGTGACCCTCAAACGAGATGGTGGAGTTAGCAACTTTGATGTTCAGGGAACCTTATCCCTCCAAATTCTCAACCAGGATGACGGGCTTATCCAAGTACAGGTTCGTACAATGAATTTAAAGAATATATCCGTATAAAATTATCTGTACATTATAAATTTATTCCACTCTTAAACCCTGAACTGGGGATTTGAATTATAAAGCATGAAAAAGATGCTAATGATGTATTAATTTACGTAATGTATGGGATGTGTAAGTACCTCCTTTAATGATGATTCGGAAGAAAATGTGGCCAGCATTATATATGAGCTTAAAGTTTATAGTAGGAGTTTGTTCTTATTACCTGACCTGTTTGTTGGGTGTTAAACTGCTCTTACTACATTACGACTATATTATACAGTGGATGGCAGCGAGAGTGAGATGTAATTGTTAGCGTATATGGTGTTAATTAGTAATTCATATAGGTGGGATAATGATATACTGCTAAAGATATTGATTTGACATTTGTACTGATTTTCCCCTTCAATAGGCCTACTGTTACTTGTTTAATGTACGTACAACTTGGTTGAGCATTATACTCTTGTTGGATGATAAAAGGTGAATATTTCTTTTTTCTTGAAGTGCTGGTTGTATTGGAGGACTGGGTCTCGGTTGGGCAACTAGTGTATCTTATGGGTAATGAATCAGCTTCAGATGTTGCATAACATAGATCTAGCAAGCACTTTTATTTAATATCAGTTTCCTTTTAGAATCGAGACTATGTCATCTGATGTTAAAGTAGCTTTTAGTGTTAGGAGTATGGTTATTTTGAATCCACACAATACGAATTTGCAATAATTTTGATAGAGAAGGGCTAGATTGCTGGATGAGAATTATAAGATTCCAAATAGATGGTAGAAGCCGATTAAAATTGTATAACAGGGTTTAGTGACTTGATTTTTAAGTTGATGAGCATGAAAGCTCGATTTTGTAGAATGACGGTAAAATTACATTTTTTTCATCTGTTGGCTGCTAGCTTTATTTTATTTCTTAATAATTCTATGTACTACTTCCAGATAGAGGCTGCTGGTAATCAAGGGGTTGTTTTCAAAACACATCCTAATATTAACAAGGAGTTATTCAACAACGAGAATGTTCTAGGGCTTAAAGATCCTAAAAGACCATTTCCCACTGGTCAATCTGGTGATGGTGTCAGTCTTCTGAAGTGGAGAATGCAAACTGTCGATGAGAATGTTGTTCCATTAACAAGTGAGTTGGCGTCTTATGCAACTGTGTAGTTCCACGTCTTTAGTCCGTATTTTGATTTTTCCTTCACAGAATTTTATAGTGGTTTGAACTACCTTTTTTCCCAGTTAACTGCTGGCCATCTGTATCTGGGAATGAAACGTATGTCAGCATAGAGTATGAAGCCACTTCAACATTTGATTTACAAAATGTTGTTGTGTCTGTGCCTCTTCCTGCTCTTAGAGAAGCACCAAATGTGAGGCAGATTGATGGAGAGTGGAGGTAAAATTCCAAACTTGTTTCTTATCATCTATGCTAGTAAACATTATTGAAAGTAGTTTTAGTGTTTATTCTTGGTGAATCTAGCCTGTTTGGCAAACGATTTATAACCTAACTTATAGCTTATAAACCCGTAATAGCTTATCGAGGGTGTTTGTCAACCCAACTTATAAACCAACTTATAACTTATATGTTCACAAGTTGAATGTTAGTAACAACGTACATTTTCCTTAACTTATTCACTTATTGCTTGATTTCTTTGTCTTTTAATACTTCATATTTTTACATTTGTGTTTTTAAATATTTTTTTAATTTAAAATGTATGTATTTAGCTCATTGTATTTAATAATTATTTTTAAAATGTAAATTAGCAAATTTGTAACTAACTTATAAGTAAATTTATCCAAACACCTAAGAATTCATCCACTTATCACTTATATGACACTTATTCATTTTAATGTATAAGTCAACTTTTTTAAGACACCCCAAACGTGCACTATATTTTGTTGGTGTTTATTCTTGTTGAATCTATTATTTTTTGCTCGAAGTCAATCGATAGTATTAACTATCTATTTTATTCAGATGATCTGAAATGTTTCTTCACTCAGTCTATGATTTTAATATTGATGCAAGTATTCATATGATCTGAAATTTTGAGTAGTTTTATATCGATGAAACTTTCTATATTGCTTTGCCTTATTTGGCGGGTTTTTGAATTGTCTTTTAACTAAATCTGTGATACTTAAATATGGAAAATGGGTTTTGAGCACTTTCTAAAAATGATTTATAATATATCATACTTAAATAGAGCTTCTGTTGTACCTTTCATTTCTAAGTCATGGAGTGATATTTGATAGTGCTATATACATTTACTTATTAAGCATCATTACGGAGCATGAACCTATTCCTTTATGGTGAAGTATTTTCTGAATTGTTTTCACTTTATATGTTGAGTTTCATTGTTATCATCCCTGCTGGATTAATCCTCGTAATATACTGAAGTCGACTGTTAAGCATATGCATGTACTTGATTTGCAGGTATGACTCTAGAAATTCCATTTTGGAGTGGTCTATACTTCTTATTGATGATTCAAACCGAAGGCAAGTGATGCAGAGTATATATGTTTTTGTTTAATTTCCTTTGATCTGCAAGAGAATGCTGACTAATTAATGGTTTTCACTGAGCAGTGGATCAATGGAATTCGTCGTACCTCCAGCAGATTCTTCAGCCTTTTTCCCAATTTCTGTGCGCTTTACTGCTGCTAGTACTTTTAGTGACTTGAAGGTTTGTAATCCTTTTATTTTCATTGCTTCACGTTATAATCTGTGACCAGTAAATTCTGCGAGATGCATTGCAACTGTGTGTATATATAGTGTGCACTCAGTATTTCTTGAACTCGTTCTAAATTATTGACTTTAATCATGAATACATTTATCATTAGTGTTTCCTACAGTCTATTAATTAAAAATTATAATGTATCTAGTTTTTTTTCTTCTTTTAAATGTTGGACTAGAAAAGCAGTCTGAACCATGAGAAGACGGTTTGCAGATTTGTTTAAGAACCAATGCTCTAGGACTTTGTTTAGGATCTTTTTAGGTTGATGCTATTTAGAAATGAGCAAGTCCAATAGCTTGGCTAAATGAGCTCCAAAGTTGAAACTTAGGGATTTAGGACAAGATAGTGCTCAAATAGTGTCCTAGTGGTTCCTTAAAAAGTTGGGACATTCATCTCATTCCTTAGTTTTGAGGAACCTATATTCATTATCCAGTCCTCGTTTCTTTTTATAATTGAAATAATCATTTCCCTCCTATTCTACTACGCTTCTTTTCCCTCTCAAATACTGGGTACATAGTTGGAGTTCAAATTAATTAATTAATTATTATAATCAGGATCATGTATAAGGGTTGTTGTTGGAGTTGGTGTGGAGAACATTGTTCTAATCACTTGGAGTCCTATTATTTATATAGTACTTGTTGGAGCTGCTCGGTCTGCATTGAAAGTTGTAATATTTACTGTCTTAGTAGGCCAGGCCCCAGGGATCAATAACATTGAAATCATGCTTTAGTTGGGATCTTTCAACCTCTAGGCTGTAAATATCCATCGACACGAGTCTTTGGCTTTGTTTATTTTACCTGCAGCATTCATTTATAAATTTTCCTTTCTGGGTGACCTCCAAGTATTTTATTTGCAAGATAGAATGGTTGTGCATAACGAAAATGTAAACATTTTGCAGGTTCTCAGTATAATACCATTGCAAGGCGGAACTCCTCCCAAGTTTTCTCAGAGAACACAACTGTCCACAGAAAATTACCAAGTTGTATGAATGTAGTTGGATTTTGCCACACTTTTTACAAGTCTTTTCTGTAATCAACTTTGAAGATGAACTCTTTTTGTTTTATTACTGCACGAAGTTTCCATATAGCTTGAAGCTTGTGATTCAAAGTAGATTTATACAAAGAACTTACTGATGTTCTGTGATGTTCACTATGTTGATTATACATCTATCATATAAACACCTATTGTTTTCATTTTGATTTTTCCTTCTACGCGGTTGCTTAAACTACGTTATTATATTAGGATTATGATTTCCTTTCGAAAAGATAGTGTATCAGATATATTCACCGAGATATATCGTTTGGTTGGGCTTATTGTCCTCCAGGAGCATCTCCCTGACTCCAACCTTGCTAGGAAGGTGTAATTACTGTACTTCTGGAGTTCTGGTAAGTGTTTGTGGTTTTTGAGTTGGCATATATGGGGATCGTTTGACAGAGGAGTTTAGTATAACTGAGATGACAAGATGGCTGAAGGCCAAAATTTAACACTGCCCTCCCAATCTCAGAAAGCCACCATGTTAGTTTGTCAACACAAAGCTAACCCGAACAAAACAATTATCTGTATTCTCTAAAACGCCGAACTAGTTTAAACTAATATTTTTATATAGGTCATGTTAAAAAACAAAAAAACCTGCTCATGTCGAATCAAACCCCACCCTAGTTTTTCAAGGAAAGGAAAGTATCCACAACAAACATTACAAGTCTTGTGAATGTTCAAATGAAAATATATTCAATTTTCAAAATGAAAATATAATCTATTTCACAAATAAATAAATGGTATTTATGTATTTTTTTTAAATTTAATTGTCTGAAAATTGTGCCATCATTTTCTTTTGTAATTGTTTCTTTCTTCTACCATTATTCTCAATAAATTAATTTAAGATTCTTTGGCCATTGGATTCTCTTTTGTAACAGCTGGTACCGGTCAACTTCAAGATCTGTATATATTCTTGTAGTATCTCATCTGTTTTAAACATCAAGCCCAGTGCAGCAGTGTCATGACTTGTGTTGTGTCACATTTATTTACATAGAGTGAACTTGCATCAATTTAATACTCCTCGTTACGCATTTTATTTTATCGATATCTTGCTCGCACATTTGATCGGAATTCGAGATTTTAAGATGTGTAGAAAAAAATGAGTGTCCGAGTCCGAGTATATCAAATTATTTAGAGAAAAGGGAAAATAGCATGTGATCGAGAAAAATAATGGACAATATATTTGGACATCTAAATTAGCATGTAGTATGAATTAGTTGTAAGGAGATGTGGTTGCATTTGCACCAAGCAGGAAGGTGTCCTGACAAGTCCAGATGAAGCTAACCAACACTTTGGCATGGCATCGATATTATTGCCATCTTTCTTGTACGGTTCATGGCCCGACCCCGATTGATGCATTCTAAATTCATGGCACGGATGACCCCGACCTATCACACCACGCACGCCAACACATATTCACTCCCTATCTCTAGTCCAATAACGAATATTGAGTTTCTGTGTACGATATATCACGATGTGTTACAGTTTCGTAATTTATATCGTTTTTATAGTTTATATGAACGAAAAAAACAATGAACATGGTGTTAAACAATCACAAAATATTTGAATATATTGTCATTTCACTATCACTTGTATTCTGTCGATATCCAAGTTTCATGCCTAATTGCCCCGGTCTTTTCTTCTATTTTAATCCACATCCCTTGTTACTCACTACAATTTGCATGTTCTGCTTTATTTTTTTATTTTAATTGAATACACGTAAAGAGTCTCGAATCAACTAATTTCTTTTTTGAATTTTTTTCGCCCCCTACATTATTTAGTATTACAAATTTATGATACTGCAAGTCTACTCTCCACTTTTCCTCCTCCACACGGCCGATCCTGGCCTACAATTCATTCCACTGCCCACTGCCCACTGCAGACTTTGAACTTTACAATTTATTCGAAACCAATTTAACAAAATTAACAATATATATTATTAATTTTAAAAAGTGTAACCTTAATTGTTAGGAACTGTATAGGCAAATTTTATCCGTTTATAATCAGGTTATCGTTCCCCTTCAATCCCTCACACATATGTAAAACACAGTTTAAAATTTCGTAATACAAAATGTTTTTATTAATTGATATCGATGTCAACACACACGTTCATTATATTTGATTGAATTATAACTTATCGATATCCAATTTAATGTCTCTATTATTCTTCTTCTGTAAATAAGTGAGAGGATACCTTGAGTCTTTAACCATCAACTCCCTTTGTATTGTTACACTAGTATATAACTACCTAGATTATTTGTAGTGCCATAGAATCCCCTCTCCAAAACAGAAACACAAAGACACAAGAAAAATGAGTGGGTACTCAAAGATGAAACTGGTCAACAATGGCACCAAATCAAGATCCATGGATCTTTCAGATCTCCAATCTTCTCCACTTGAAACCAAAAACAACCCTTTTGAAGCTCAACATACCAACTTCAAGACCCAAGAAACCAAACCACAAATCAACACCACCCTGCAAAAACTACATGATGAAGAAGACAACAAAAGTAGTAATGATGGGAGATTCGGGATGGCCAAGTTGAGCAGAAACAGGTCAGTTTCTGTAACTACTTCTGCATTTAACATGTTCAAGATTGAAAAACAGAGCACAAATGCAGTGAAGAGAGTCTTTTCAATGAGAAGATCTTCTTCGGTTTCCGAAAGGTACTGCAGAATTCATGATCAGGCTGTGACTGTTAAATCTCCTTTGCATGATGATGAAGATGTAAACTCAATATCTGTCAAGAAGAAAAAAAAGTATAGCAGTTCCAGTATCCTAAAAGCTTGTAAGCGCCTTCTAGGCATTTAGACATGAATTCTTTTACAATATTACTTTACCGTTTTCAAAAATTCGATATGATCGACTAGACACTTAACTATCGCACCAAATACGAGCGTAGCTTATATATACAGATGACTGAATGAATCTACATTTGCCTCTTTTGTTACACAAGCCAAGCAAAGTCATTAGTAGTAGTAATTTATAATTTTCTTGTACTAATATTTTTGGATGTTGATTATCATTGCAATAAATGTAAGTTTGAATACTAGTCACTTGAATTTTCAACGATCTATTTTCTTCATTCTTACTTCTTAAGTCTTGCTTAATACGCGTTTACTGTATTTCTTAAAACACAATTGAGCTAGATTCGCCGGTGATGCTAACTTAAGACTATTTGGCTTGTATTTTAAAGTGCATTTTATATATTCGTATTTTATAAAATAGAGTACTGTAAGTAATGTCTCCAACAAAGTGTAAGTACTCAAAATATACTTTATTTCTTAAATTACTAACGGAATTAATCTAAAATTAACGGAATCTTAAAGATTATAAACCTCAGCACAGCTACATAAAACCAACCTTGTTTATTATATTTATATCAAAAGTGTTTGCAATTCAAAAAAAAGTGGGTAACAATACACATCAATTACTAAATCAGAAGATAAAGCAATTTAATTGGAGCACTCCACTAACTAAATATCATTAAATTATAGCCATTACAACCTAATCATGCCGATTTTTGAATATCATTACCAATCGGTTATATAATAAAGTTAGAGTTGTTTTCTGGCATGTCACTATTATCGACCATCTTTTTGCGATTATTTATTATTAAAGTAAAATATTTAGAAAATGTATTAAATATCAAAATGATTCATATAAATATTTAATATTAATAAATACTTATATAAACCAAAACAGAAATAAACAACTACACAACTATGTCAGATTCGAAATGTAAAATAAATCATTTCTCATGTAAGGCATGATATATAACTAAAATATACTCCTCCGTCCATCCATTCCTTTTATGAATGTTCCTCTTAATCTTTTATATTTCAATTTTTTTTAAAAAATAATAAAATTTTATATTTTATAAAAATTAACTAACTACATTTAATGTATTTTTCGCTACATTTCACATATTTTATACATTAAATATTAATAGTTCTCATTATTTTACTTATTTTTATTATTTTATAAATTTTTTAATTTCTGTACTTATTCATAAAAATAAAAAAATGAGAGGGACAGACGAAAATGAACACAATAATTTCGGTGACTTTAAGAAAGCTTATAGCCTTATACTATACCACAAACGCTGGGGGGTCATGTTACAATATAAGTCAAACCGAGTTAAATGTTAATAATCAATCTGCCTTCAGATTTGGTGTCTATGCTTAATTTTTCATCACCGACTTTGACTTGTTGACCATTATTAATTAAATTTTAAATTAAATAATAATTGGATTATGATCGATCAGTGTTGTAAAAAGCGGGAATCAGATTTAATCAGTGAAGACATCGTTCAGGATTAATCGGGTAATCGGGGATTAATCGGAATAAATTTAATAATATTTTTTATAATACAATTATATTTATATATATAATTGTTTCGTTATTTCAACTAAATATATGTTATTATCATATATTTATGCAAATATGTTAAAAATGTTATATAATTGTAATAAATAAAATTTTGAAGGTTTAACTTTTCAATTAGAGATCAATTTAAGAGGAAAAATAAAGAGAATTTATGATTTAGGCATCTAAAATTATAATAAGATGTACAAAAATAATTTTTTTTTCCTATTGTTTAAGCAAGTTTCTACCTTTTAATTTTTTTTTTTTTAATTTTAACTATTTTTAAATTATTAGCCCGATTTTTGATCGATTAATCCGATTTTTGACCGATTCCGCCGATTTTTGACCGTTTTTCTGAAAAACGATTAATTGACCAATTTTCGATTAATCAGTTCGGTAGCCCATCGTTTAACGATTAATCGGCGATTAATCACCTACTTTTAGAAAACTGTGATCAATTCGATCACACGAGAGACACGTGCCTAAATCACAAAAGAGTTGAGGAATAGATTGAGGAAATACGAAACGCAGCTTTGTTTAACGGACTCGTTGAGTTCCACTGGAGCGGGTTGGGCTTTTAACAGAAACTGGGCCTTAATAATTTTATCCCAATCAGAAAAGAGCCCAGTTCAATTATCCTTTCAAAATTCGGTAGGTCGGTTGCACTTAATAATGTGCATTCCCTCCCTTCTCTATGACGTTTTTGCTATACATTTTGTAATAAGTGCGGTAAAAAACGGGAATCGGAGTTAATCGATGAATACACCGTCCAGGAATTAATCGGAAAATCGGGGATTAATTAAAATGATTAATCGGATCATTAATCAGAATAAATTTAATAATATTTTTTATATACAATTATAAAATTGCTTCGTTATTTCAACTAAACATATGTTATTATCATATATTTATGCAAATATGTTAACAATGGCACCAACAAATCATGATGTTTTGGAGGTATGTGGTGGGCTAGTCGTTACCCAAGTTGGCTGCATTTAGGCCAGTATACTTCGATTTATTTGGACTCGGAATCAGGACTTAACCCAATTTTTGAAAAAGACTCGGGATTTGACCCGGATTGTCGGAAGATGAGTATCGAATTCTAAACATTTTTTCGTACTCGCACTCTTTTGCATATTTTTATCGAGACAAGTCATGTGTACTCCAGTTATAGTATTTTACGAAATATTAATTGAGTTCCTCAGTTTACCAAAAAAAGGAGGACCGTGTACATAGTCTTGGCCCACTTCTAAAAAATTGATGGAGTCAAATTCAGTGGAGTCTTCAAGATTATGATCCACATTCATTCACAATCACAACCCAACAAATCAGGCTTGCATGAAGAAGCTGTGGTGCATGTAACTCCAATTTTCTACCTTGACATTTCAACATTTAACAATTTCATTGTCATCAACAATTTAACCTTGTTCCAAATTAATATCTTCGCAGTGCTATTCGTAGAGAATTATGTCTATGAATGGTCCACCTGCGGACGAGAAATCGAGAAAGATAGCAGGGGAATCAGGACCTGGATCTGTTAAGCATAAGGTGAAGTTTTTGTGCAGCTATGGTGGCAAGATTTTGCCTAGACCTTTCGATAATCATCTCAAATATGTTGGTGGCGAGACTCGTGTCGTCTCTGTCCCTCATGACAGTACCTTTTCCGGTATCTACCGTTCTCGTTACATTTGTGAATAATCTACATGCCCCAGAGATGCATATTAGGAAAAGATCATGAATTAGATGTAAACCATTTTTTATCGAAAAATATGAATATGTTAGCGCAGATTGTTAGGACATTGTGAAAATGATGCTGATAATCTTAATGATTTGCAACACATCTGAATTTTTGGAAACTTTTCTTAAGTCTATATAGTTGTTCCTCATGCATTGCACAATTTTACTTGTGAAACTAAAATGGCATCCAGTAAAATTGGTTACATATTTTGTAACAGATTTTTAACTCATGCCCCTGCTCCATTCTGCTTCAGAACTTATGAAGAAGCTCACCAGCTTAGTTGAAGGTGACATGATACTCAAGTACCAGCTCCTCCCCGAAGAACTTGATGCCTTGATTTCTGTGAAATCTGATGAAGACATTCGTCACATGTTTGAAGAATGTGACCGCCATTCTACAGGTGGAACGCCAAGGCTTCGAGCATTCTTGTTCCCAGCCAATCCAACCATTATTGAAAATCGCAGCATGGAGCCACAAGCACTCGAGCAACGCTACATTGATGCCATAAATGGCATCATTCGTAGCACGACTCCTCCCAACATTGATGCCATAAATGGCATTATTCGTAGCACGACTCCTCCCAACATTGATGCCATAAATGGCATCGTTCGTAGTACGACTACACAGATTCCACCTTTAAAGCCCACACCACAGATGACTAGTTACCCATCATTCAGTATTGCCTCCCCTTGCTCTTCCCCGAGGTCACCTGACAGTTACACTAATGAAAATATCCGACCAATGCCAATGGCAATGCCAAGTCCTAGACCGCTAATGACTAGAGTCCATAGTTCTCCGAGCATTAGCAACATGCCCACTGTCAGCCAAAATGTGGTTAATCCTCAACAAACTCCCCAAAACCACCACCATCACTATAAGCACGCACCAATGGCACCACAATTTTCACACCAACATCACCATCACCAGCAGTACAATCAAGCGAGTTATGCACAACCAACAAAGCCTCCTGTTGATGTTCAAAGAAGCGGGTTTGTCCCAGAAAGGTTCAGTAAAGTTAGATCAATAGGGAGAGCTGAAACATCAAGGTACCATATGGATAACGTGCAAAACCACTACTACTCTATGAACAGACAACATCGAGGAAATATGAGTAGTAGTAACAAATATATATACGACGATTATGTTGGTGGTTATGGGGAACCAAGAAATGATACTCATGCTATAAGTTCACATTCGCGAAGCCCTAGCCAAGGCTTCATTGGAACAAAGGCATGGGACAGTGCCCTGTAGCAGCAGAGGGAAATGGTAAGTGGTTCTGGACCACTCAACTCCAAGAAACTATGATTTTGTAACATACTAGATCATAACATCTGCCTAGTTGAGATTTGTAAAGCTAGTATACATAACACTTCAAGCATCTAATTCTACAGGCCTTCTGTTTTGATATGTTGGCATGTTGAGTTGTACTTTTTAGTAGCAACATTATAAAGGATAAGTTTATGCAGTTTGAACAGACTGAGAGAATCGCAACAATTCAATGAAAGCTAGCAAAGAGAGCAAACAGATAATGCCGATGCATTGATTTAAGCAGCCATCATAGAGTAACATAAATCACTCAGGTCACGTACCTCCACAAATACTCGAAACGTGAATGAAATGGAATGGAATGAAATTAAATGAAAATAATGGGAGTTGCAGGGAAGATTTGAAACAAAAATGAGATATTACAAAATTGTTATGATAAGAATTGTGAAGAAAACGAACGAGTTAAAGAATGAATCATTCCATCTCAAAGTGGGGTGTTTAAATTATAATGTAGGTGGTTAAGAATGGAATGAGGTAAAGAATGGAATGAGGTAAAGAATGAAAGTTGTGAGTATCTAACTATTTTATACTTTAAATCTCATTCCATTTCATTGCATTCCAATCATCCCAACCAAACACAACACAAGAGTTTGGCTAAAGAGAATTCCAGCAAAGTTGGTGGAAAAAGAATATATGATGCAATTATGCAAATAATCTCCTCCAAGTTTGATTATCACTGTCTAAGATCATTAAAAGGTTCTTCGTGTATATGAAGTTTAGGATGGATGCACTGATTTTATTCTTACGAACACCTAAAATTCATTACGAATTGAGAAGGACAAGATGCTCCTAGTGATATGTAACACAACTCACGCTTGTGTACTGATATAAGAATAAATCTAAGAATTCTGATAATTTATTATAGGTCGATGGTAAAAAACAAACAATTGTTATAATAAATTGTACGGTAAAAAATTTTCGCGGTACGTGTAAATGATGGCCCCCGTGTATGCACACCTAAAACCCTACTATACACATACCGCTGAAACTGTAACAATCGTTTGTTATAGACCATCCCCCTTCATTATATATATGTGAATGTGAATAACCTTTTTACACGATATTTACATTTAAGCAACACATGAGGCACTTGAGATACTTGTTAATTCTTACCTACTGGTTTTAGTTAACTAAATCTCCGCAAAAACATGTTCGGTTGCTTGTAAATCAAAACTAATGCAATAATTTTGGTTTTGTTCAAATTTGTTTTGCATAAAATCAGTCCCATTTATTTTTGTAACTGATGTGTTAATGCCAGCATGCATGGTGGGTGCCATGTCTTATGCAGCTGGCACACGGCGGTCCGTCCCGTGCCGTGCCGGTTCACAGGCGGGCCGTCCCGTGTAAATATTAACTCGGGCACGACACGTTGGTTACAGACGGGGCGGGGCGAGCCGTGTCGTGCTAAAGAATGGTTGACACGTGCACGGTTCTGCCGGGTTGGCGAACGAGTTACGGGTCGGGGCGGTTTAAAATTTATTTATTTATTATTTTAATTCGATAAAAAATGTTACAATTACAATTAATTTTATTGTAATTAAAATTTAAAAAATGTTATTAATTAAAAAAAACATTAATTTTTATGCTACAATTAATTTGAGAGGACTCCTCTCTAAAAAAGCGGAACAAACCGCATTAACATATTAAAACAATTACAAACCAAACAAATTTTAAAAAAGCATGTTATCAGACATTTTAAAAAAAAATGCATGTTAAAAATACAAATTACAAAACAAAACAAATTTTAAAAAATGCATAGTTTATTAATATTAATGCTGGCATGCCAATATCAAGCTGCCACTTTATACATAGTTTATCAAATATATGTGCAGTGTACCCTTGCACTTGCATGTTCAAACAGAAGTCAGAAGAGTAACTTGCATGTTATTAGACATGTCGGGCGGACGGTTCACGGCCGGGCCGTGCCGTGCCACATGCCGCCGTGCCGTGCCGTTCACGAATTACAGAATTCTAACCCGTACTCGCCCCGGTTTCCTGTAGCGGTCCGTCGCGGGTTGATTCGGCTCGTTACCGTGCCGAGTTAAACGAATCATTTTGGCGTGCCGTGCCCGGGTTGGCCGGTCAGACCCGCTCGAGTGGCCACCTCTACTTGTGCTTCATATTTATTCTAGCCATTTAATTCTCGCGCTCCTGCAGAGGCTATAAAATGAATCTTACTCTTGTTGTAAGGACACTAATCCTCCACAAGTCAGAGTTATACTCCGATTACTCCCGCATTATATTGCCTCAAGTACTTATTTATTATACTAAAATTTGGCGGTATACAAGTTAAAAATACATTGTACTGCAATTTTGATCTAACATGTCTAACTTTTAAGTGCTCTACACAGAACATTTGTGCGTTTGAGTTTTGTTATATGTAAACCCTTAAACTTAAAACTAATTGTAGACTATGTATTTTTATATATGTACTGCAATGTTTGTACTACACATATTATTTACACAACTTACAGTATACACTGCAGTACATATATAAAAATTATCTGGTATACAATTAGTCCTAAACTTAAGGGTCTATATTGAACTTTTGTTATATATATACATATATATAGAGAGAGATTTGCTAGAATCGCAGACCGAAGTATGATAATTCCGCAAAGAACACGGGACAGTGATTGATGTGATGTTGATAAAAAAGAATGCCATAAAAATTAAGTATATTATCTCTTACTGCAAACTGTCTCCCAACCATAAAAAAGAGGCCTACGTACCCTATTTATAGGGGTTCAAGCCACACATAACTCTTGGAGGACAGGATAACTAGTCGGGGTAGGGTTTCGTTCGGTCCATCCAGGCCAAAGTACAAAAGATAGTAAAAACCGTCATAGAAAGCTCATAACTGACCATGACCCAAACTCCGGTGGTTATGAAAGGCTGACATGAGTGGAAAACAAAGAGGACTAATGAAGAAGCATGAGACCCCGTATAGATTAGGGATGGCAAAATAATCCGATCCGACGGATACCCGATCCGAAACCCGAAATTTTGGATTTGCCGAACCCGATTTTTTGGATTTGGATTTAATTTTTAAACCCGGAAATATTTGGATTTGGATTTGGATTTTAGACATACTGATCCGAAATCCGACCCGAAAACCGAAATCCGATCAAAACCCGATCTGAATCCGAAACCCGAAAATTACCCGATATATATATACATACATACATACATACATACATACATACATATATATAACACTATTATATAATGGTTTACATATTTATACAATACTATTATAACCAAAACACTGAATAGTTAGTCGGTTGTCAATTTGTTATGCTATTGTTTTTTTAATATAATTTATAAATTTATCAGATAAATATAATTTAAACAATTTCGACCCACTGTCTTCTATACTTTGGAGAAGTTTTTCTCCTAATTCAAGTACAAACACATTTTATAAAAATCAATACTATTATATAATAGACGAAACATTAAAAGTTTGGTTGGTCGGTATGGTACGTTGTGATTTTACTTAATTGCACTTAATTAACTGTAATTCGTCTTTTTACTTAATTAACCTTACTTATTTATAGAAATATATTATTATATAATAATATTAGCTATTTATAACCAATTATCTTTTTCACCTAAAATACATTATTTTTTCTAACAAATTCCCCTACCTTTTTCAAATATATCACGGATAATTACCTTTTTTAACTAAAACATGTTAGTTTTTATATTTTTCCTTACTAAAACCCCTCTTTTTCCAAAAATATCACGGACAAATATTTAGTTATTTATTTTTAAACCTATTTTAATATATAATTATTTTTTAAAAGTTTACCTATTTTAACATGTCTACTTATTTTTATTAACAAATGTAATTACTAAAAATATTAAAATATAAATAATCAAATACCTATTTATAACCAATTACCTTTTCAGCTAAAACACATTATATATTTTTCCTAACAAAGTCCCTCATTTTCTAAATATATCACGGGAAATTGCCTTTTACAATTTACTTTTTCTATTTTTCTCACTAAAATCCATTCTTTTTCCAAAAATATCACAGAAAACCCTATACTTATTTATTTTAAAACGTATTTAAATACTTTTAATTATTAAATTTTAAAACCTCATTTTCCAAAAATATCACGGACATTTACTTTTTTAAACTAAATATATGTTACATTTTTTATTTTTTCTTACTAAAACCCCTCATTTCCAAAAATATAACGGGCAAACCCATACTTATTTATTTTAAAATCTGTTTTAATGTTTTTAATTAATTACAATTAATAAAATAATAATAAAATAACAATTAACAATCCGTGCATCGCACGGGTTTTAAGCTAGTATTTATTATAACCGGTAAGTTGAATGATCGTGAACAACGAAATTCAGTATATTTTATGCTTAAATTGTGCTAAATGAAACATATGGAACCCTATTTTATATTCCTAATTTTGAAAAAAATACACTATAATTATCATATTTTGGATAAGTATATAAATTTATTTACTTTTAATTTATTATTTTTTGGTATCCGATTGAAATTCGAACCCGATCCGAAACCCGAAAAAACCCGACGGATCGGGTTTGGATTTGCATTTTACATATCCAAACCCAAACCCGAACCTGAGCCGATCCGAAATGTAATGGATTGGATTTGGATTTTGAGAAACCCGACCGATCTGACCCGATTGCCATCCCTAGTATAGATCTCGCATGCGACTCCTGGGAACATGGCCATGCCATGCGATCCTAGGGATAACACTTGCAATTATTGATAACCTGGCCACACATAGCAATCCACCCATGCGATCCCTGGAGGCCTGGCCATAGGCTTTCAAGTAATAAGATAATAATTTAAGATACCTTTATGGGATGCGACCCCACAGTTGGGATCGCAAATTTCTCCCTCCTTATGCTAATCTTCATTAGAGTTACGAGAATTCAAGAGCGATGCGACCCCTAAGTCAGGATCGAATTTGATGCCTTTATTGAAGCCTTGAGACCCTCTTACGAGTCTTCGCTAATGGTCATAGAGAGGCGACCCCATGGATGGGATCGCTTGTCTTTAAGTTCCATCTTTAAAAATAGTAATTATGATAAATGTGGGATAATCCCTAGATTAAGGATCTAATATCTTGATGATCCATTTTTTCATATTTGAGTGAAGGGAGCTGGACCCCAGATATAGCCCATTGGGCCTATTTAGGACCCATGCCAAGAAGTGGAAATAACAAATACCCTCATTCTATGTTGCCATTATGAATGCAATGTGGAATCAAGATAACTGGTAATTCATGAACGATGTGAGGCCTAGGCTCGCTTTTCTTGTGGGGAAGAGATCGCATCGTTTATCAGTCAGGGATCGTATCGCTTAATTAAGATATATCCGTTAGAATTGAAATGTTTGGACAACTGTCACGCCTTGAGATATGTGTAAACAGCTGAGCCATGCCACATGTCATGCCCCTTGTCTCTCTCCTCCCACCTATAAATATGTGAGCTTTCAAATTCATTTGTCACTTTTCATATTAACAAGTTGCTGAAGTGTTTTCGGTTTGCCGAAGGATCAAACGGTGCGAATAAGAATAACCACAAGAACAATATGCTCTCTTACTCTAGATTCTTCTTCAAGTTCATCAAATTCTTCAAAATCTTCATCAAAAAGTAAGCTTTTGATCCATAATTTTCATAATACTTGCATATGTGTATGTTTTTGCATTATTCTCCATGCATCTACATATTTGCGAAGCTATCCCTTAAGGACTTGAAGCCACCCTTATCTTGCACATATACGTTTGAGATGCGTTTCCAAAGTAGATACAAGAACGCAATCCCAAAGTAGATGTAGGAACGTGAACCCAAAGTAGGTCTCGTGTGCGAAGTGAGGACACTTGAGAACCTTCTTTTGTAATTTATTTACTTTTGTCTTCTTCTTTTCTTTTAATTTTTGTAAGTGCACACCCTTAATTTTTTCACCATCAATGTCGAGCGATGCGAGCTCTAAGACTTCATCTTTCATGAGTCACTACCCCTCTGAACAACGAGGATCATTTGAGTTTCAAAGGGAGTTGATGGAGATATCTAGGACATATAGACATCCAATTTCACCCAGTGCTATCATAAGCGAAGTGGTTGTAGCCAATATCGTTGGGATAGAAAGCACGAGGAGCACTGACAGTTCGTTCCAATTGTTTCTCGCCCCTTCTTCGTCAAATGAGAAATACACAAGTGAAATCCACTAGATGTATGAAATGCGAAAAAGACATCCACTTCCATTCATCTTCTTGAAAACCTCGTGAAAGTACCTCACAAACTGACGGCAGAAGAAGCCCAAATAGAAATAGAGAAACTTGTGAGAAAAGGAAAGAAGAAGGCATTCTCATCTTTTAGAGGTCCCTTAAACATCCAAGATCCAATTCTTATTGAAAGTGAATCTCCACTTGATTCCTTAGGTGATGCCTAATATGATCTCGAAGGTGGTGGAGACAACAAGGCTCCTGATTCTAATGATAAGACCACGAGAAGCCTGACTTCCCTGATGGTGATCTAGATGAAGTTATCAGGATTACAAATGATGCTGACCATGAGTACATTCCTGATCCTTCTCCCAAACCTTATGTTCCCACTCCCCAGCCTAAACTCGAGGGGATCATCTAAGTAAATGGGCCTCCCCCGAGCAAGGATAAAAGCTTTTCGAGTGCAAATTTGGACCGCCTCGCGAGATGACATACAAAATTCAAGCCACCACTCTAACTGTGGACACTCTGACAAGGCCATTGAACAGTTTAGGATATATATTGATAATATATATAGGATATTGGTCCAGATCCCCGGGGGATATCCCCTGTCCTCAATGTTTCATTGAGGGCGACCTCAATGTTTCATTGAGGGCTGTTGTTTTTAAACAAATAATTAAAAATAGAAGAATATTAGAAAAAAATATAACATTCATCACAAAAATAGTGGGCATGTTTTTCTGGATACGTATAAATTTAAATTCAAATTTTGCATAATTTTCTATTTTTATTTAATTTTTCAGGTAAATTTACAATAATAATAAATATCCACCCGCCATCAATGTTTCATTGAGGGCGCCCTCAATGTTTCATTAAGGGCGTTCATTTAAAAAAATTAATTTTAAAATATATACAAAGTCAAAATTAAAATTCATACACACCCAAGCAATCGTAGTAACTATTTTTCTGACGAATGTTACCTTATTTCAACTAATTTTCTAATAATTGAATTTTTTTACTCATTTTTAACTACTTTGTAAATTTACTTGAAAAAATAAATAAAATAGAAAAAAGGTGAAAATTAAATTTAAAATTCATACACACACGAGTAATCGTAGTTACCATTTTTGTGACGAATTTTACCTTATTTTCATTAATTTTCTAATTGTTGAATTTTTTTCATTCATTTTTAACTACTTTGTAGATTTTGTTGAAAAATTAAATAAAAATTATAAAAAGGCAAAATTTTATTAAAATTCATACACAAACAAGTAATCATACTCACTATAAACACTATCAACTACAAAATATTCAAAGATTTTAGTTATATAAGAGAAATATTAGAAATTTTAAAGTTTAGGGGTTACCCTAAACCCTAAATCCTATACCCTAAATTCTATACCATATACCCTATACTCTAAATTTATACATACCCAAGTAATCGTACTCACTCACTATTAATACTATAAGACAACTAAAAATAGTAGTAGTAATAGCAATGTAAGTAATGATTCGAGGAGAATAAACATGGTCCAACACCTTAATGCTTCGTTACGGGCAGTCATTTTGAAAAACTAAATAAAAATATAAGAAAAGGAAAATTTTGAATTTAAATTCATACAAACCAAAGTAATCATACTCACTACAGACACTACAAGACAACTAAAAATAGTAGTAGTAGCAATGGAGGTACGGATATTTGCGAGAGAATAAGAAACATTGAGCAACAACTCAAATAAAGCTTTAAACAATGACGATGTTATAGATAGCACCAGAGATCAAATAAAATGATACGCATAATGCCTAATCAACTTATCAATTACAAATAGATTCAAAGATTTTGGTTATATAAGAAAAATATTAGAAATTTTAAAGTTTACGGCTTACCCTAACCCCTAAATCCTAAATCATATACCCTAAATCCTAAACCCTGTACCATATGCTCTAAATTCATACACACCCAAGTAATCGTACTCACTCACTATTAACACTATAAGAATACTAAAAATAGTCGTAGTAGTAGTAGCAATGTAAGTAATGATTCCAAGGAAAGAAGAAGAAACGGGGTCTAATAACTCCATGTTTTATTACGGGGAATAATATTAGAAAAAAATATATAACATTCATCACAAAAATAGTGGGCATGTTTTTCTGGATACGTATAAATTTAAATTCAAATTTTCATAATTTTCTATTTTTATTTAATTTTTTAGGTAAATTTACAATAATAATAAATATCCCCTGCCCTCAATGTTTCATTGAGGGCGTTCGTTTAAAAAAATTAATTTTAAAATATATAAAAAGTCAAAATTAAAATTCATACACACCCAAACAATCGTAGTAACTATTTTTCTGACGAATGTTACCTTATTTCAACTAATTTTCTAATAATTGAATTTTAATAAATAAAAAATAAATATTTATTATTATTATTATATTATTTTTCTGTTTTATATTTATTTTTTAAAACGTACGCCCTCAATGAAGGGCGCCCAGTTTTAGATAATTTATAAATTTACATGAAAAATTAAATAAAAATAGAAAAATGTACAAAATTTGAATTTAAATTTATACGTATCCAGAAAAACATGCCCACTATTTTTGTGATGAATGTTATATTTTTTTCTAGTATTCTTCTATTTTTAATTATTTGTTTTAAAACGTACGCCTTCAATGAAACATTGAGGGCATGAGGATATCCAACGGGGGCTGTGGAACGCCCTATATATATGTATATATATATAATAAGGATAATGAGGTAGAGCACATGATACTTTTCCTGAGATAATGATTTACTTGAGTGTAATATATTGATAATATATCCATAGCCGGGATCGCAGATTGCTCCTCCTTTTGTTAATCTTCATGAGAGTTATGAGAATTCAAAAACGTTGTGACCTCTAGGCCGGGGATCACGTCTAATGCCTTTATTGAAGCCTTGAGACCCTCTTACGAGTCGTTAATGTCCATAGCGAGGCGACCCTATAGACGAGCTCGCTTATCTACAAGTTCCATTTTCAAACTGATAACTATGGATATGTGAGATGACCTCTAGATTAAGGGCCTCATTTAGATATGTGGACTATATCCATGCCAAGAAGTGGGCATAATATGTACATATATATAATTACCTTAAAGTTAGGATTATTGTTAGACCAAATAATTTTTATATATTTACTACAATATATACTGCAGAGTTGTGTAAACAATATGTGTAGTATAGTACATATATGAAAGTGTAGTACATATATAAAAGTACTTGGTCTAACCTTAAGGTCCTACATGTAACAAAATTCTATTAAAAACTATTTAATTTGGTTTAGTAAGAACAGAAATAAATAACTACATAAACTAATAACACAATAATTAAAAATTCAGGTGGACTGCTTGTTTTACATAAGAGATTTTATTTGAAGAAATCTCTATGATGTTTTTAAGAAAACACAAAGATGTAGTTACAGTATTTTTGCTTCACAAATACAAAAAGCTCTTAACAAAAGCTTGATAACCTTTCTAATTTTTTAGCTCTAAAAAATACTGCTACACTTGGTTATATACTCCAAATTTACAAATCTTCTAAGTTACTGAATTCCACAGTAGATTAAACTCAGAAAGTTGTTTTGACACTCTAAGTTCGTTGGTTCCTTTGATGATTTGCCTTTGAGATGATTATCCTTTTTAATCATTTATATTGACCAGATGAAAATAGAATGCTTCTTTTTCTTAAGAGTTACCCAGATTGCTGTTTTCATGTTCTTTTTGTTCCATCAACCCATATGACTTGTCAAGCCTGTGCCTATCAAATTGTCAACTTCTAATCATGCATTTCATATCCGTTGAGGTTGATCAGACTCACATCTGTTGATAGTCTTCATATCCATTGGTAGTTGATGGATGGCATCCGTTGATAGTTGTTTGACTAAATCCGTTGAAGGTAGAATTACATTCATTGATGACATCTTCATTTATACAAAATTACAAAGCATATAATATTTATAATTGGCTAACCTATTTTGCATATCCATTGATAGTCATCATGACCAATTCAAACCTAACAACTATACTATCAACTTCTCAGAAACAATTAAAACATGCTACAAAATCTTATCCACTGATAAGTTACTTGTCAACGGATACTATATGCACATGCTATCCGTTGACAGCTATAATGACTTATACAAATTTTCTGAGTGTTAAGTTATCATCAAAATGAACATAATTCTTAAAAATATTATTATTATCTAAAAAGTTTCTAATGTCATAAGAATGAATTCACTTTTTTTCCTTGTTTTGAATCTAAAATACACAAATACATAAAAGATTGAAATATAAACTTGAGATTATTCATTTTTTCATTGTATGACACAAAACAATAATATTTTAAAATAACATTATTAGACTATAATTTACATTTGGAGACACACTCTGGGCCTGATTCAGCAGCACATGTCCGCAAAATATTTGCATCTGCATTATCAAACAAAAAAGATTTCTTAAGTTTTCCTACGAGTCAAAGTTTGTATTTGTGTGTGTGTGTGTAAAGATGGGAAATTTTGACGTCACTTTGTACTGCTATATGTGCATAAAATAATTACAAAAGTTTGTTACATACCAGAGTTCAAAAACTTTGAGCAGAAAGATCCAACACAATTAGTGGCACAAACACGATCAACGGGAGATTGTGAACATTCAGCAACGCAGGCACCTAAACAAGCAAGCCATTTCCATTTTGGCCAATCTTTTGAATCAGTCAGACACTTCAAAGCACAATGAATCATGCAAGTTCCAACTGATTTTTTCTCGCCTTCAAAAATATGATTATCCGTTGCGGTAACGATCATAACCAACTTCATAAACACAACGATTGTAACAAGTTTAATGACAATACTTTTTTTCATTGTTAGCTTCTTTCTTTGATTTATTACTTTACGTGAGTTTTTGATATTGAGTTGAAAATTCATGTTCATATATAGGTGGCGTGAGGTCATGAGGATATCATACCTAAATCCAAGATTCATGAGATATCTACTCTATATCTATAACATTAAATTTGATATTCGCTATATATCTATAATATTTAGATATCATGCTTACATGTTTCACATTTAATGAAGATTTTTGTTTGTACTATAAAATTATTTAGGGCTTTTTTCATAAATAATCAATCATAAATTTTTTTTTGCAAAAATATTATGTTTTTTTTGAATTTTTTGCAAAAATACCAAAATATTTGTAAAAATACCAACTTTTTGAAAATATTTGCAAAAATACGGTGCTAGATGCAACCATATATGCAATTGCAACCAAAATCAACCACAAATGCAACTTTTTAAAATTTAATAATTGGAATTATTTTGGTTGCATAATTAATAAGTTGCATAAGTTAGTGCCTCTGCGGGACCTTGTTCATTAATTAGAAACTAAACTCCAATATCTTCTATATATAATAGGAGAACAAGGGGATAATTTAAGGGCATTTTGAGCCAATAAACCCCCTGTGAATTTACTATTTTACCCTTATATATTACGAAATTACATGTCATGCCACTACTCTCTTATCCGGAGGAAAAAATTGAGTAAATAATGTTTTAGTAAGGGATCGAACCCCTGACATTCGCTAAAAAAGTCATCCTTATAACCATTGAGCTACATGATTCTTTTTGATTTTGATCTAAAAATCATATGACATAAACCTCACATCTTTCTTATCCTAGATTTATTATTATTTAAATTTTTGAGTAAAAATTAGGGTGATTTATAATATTTCTTAAACTTTATTTTTTTAATACTTAAAATATCATACAGAATCATATATACTACCAGTCTTATTAAATATTAATATTAAGTTTTAAAAACAATATTATGTGTGGTGCTTTTTATCTTTCTTTTAACTAAACAAATATTTTGTATATGTATCGATAACTATAATATATTCTATTTTCTTGCATCAGAGTCGAACTTTTCTTGTACTACGCAATATATTTGAATTATTCAAATAATTAATATATAAAATGTATTATTAAATGTTGATATAACATAAATAACATATTACAAATAGTTTATTTACATATTTATGACTTGTTTATTTTTAAATTAATGAAATTAGTGTTAAAACATGTGTAAAAATTAGACAATAATTTAGGTATGGACGATCGGTCACTTCGGGGTCGGGGAGACTCTGAACATGAACGCATTCGTCGAACCCGCCTCAATTCTCGAACGAGGATTACTTTATTTATCGCACAATAATCATTGTTAAATAGCACATATTGATAACATGTATACATGATATTTATAATTATTTGTTTTTATCTATACTACAAGTATAACGTCAATGTGATGCATACGACATTCATATTCTTCTTATTTTACATTTATATTTACTTTGTTTGAAGTTCATCTTAAATTTGAATAGTTTTATATGATTGTTGAATTTAATGTTGAATTGACATGTGTGTTTCTGTTTGAGCGTGATTAAATTGTGTTTTAAGAGTTTTGTGTTTACCAATATTTTAAAAATATATTTAATTAAAATTGTTGTTTTTAATAAATTAAGGTCAAATTGCAAAAGAAAAAGGACTAAAGTGCAAATATCAGAATATGAATGTCGTATTGACCGACCGACTACCAAACTATATTTTGTATAAAATTATTGTTTTTAATAAATTAAATAAAGTAGTAAAAATAAAAGAACTAAAGTACAAATATCAAAATATGAGAACCGTACCGACCGACTATCAAACTTTCAATGTTTCGGTTTTAATAATACAGTATATATATATATATATATATATATATATATATATATAATAGGAGTGACTAGATTTATAATTAGATTGGACGCATTATATATATGACACATTTTTTGTTATTATCAAATGAATTTTAAATTAATTTTATGAAAGAAAATAATTAGTTATTTGGAATTGAATTAATATACACACACACACACACACACACATATATATATGTGTGTGTGTGTGTGTGCGCGCGCGCGCGCGCGCGCGCGTGTAAAATAACTAAAAAACATAAATAAAACATATGAAAAACTATTTGTTTTGAGTTAAAATATTGTAAAAGGCGAAATACTAAAAATAAATAGATAGTACAACAAAACAATTAAATGAATTATATATTCTAAAATTTTGATAATAATTTGTGTAAACAATAAACATATTAAAATATATAGTCCATAACAAATTTTAAAAAAACATGATATTGCATATCATACATTATGATCAGACCAAATCACATTATACAGCCCGTGTTATTTAAAATTATAGTCCCCGATCAATCAAATTATCTATATAAATTGAAGTAAGTACATTGTAACAGATGAAAAAAATGTGCAACCATACCTTAAAAAAAAAAATTAACCGCAAAGAATAGAAATTTATGTTAATTGCTAGAAAAATGACCCGTGTTTTAATTATTAAAGATGTGTATTTTGGAAAAAAAAATAAAGGATGAATTCATTGTCAAAACACGGACATAACTCAGAAGGCATATGAGCAATTTTAACTTACGATGATATAAACAAAAAATATTTATCCATTCATAATTGATCAATTCTCAAGTTTTGAGTTAAAAAAAAGTCTGTTTGTTTGGAAGAATTGAAACACATCGAAATGGTACCAAACGTACTTAATAATAGAATGATTTGGCATAAGGTAGTTCCACTTAAATCAATTAGCTACATTGTCCTAGGTTCTGAAAGTTAGGTAGACAGAGGAAGAGAAATAAAAGTAAAAAATGTTTAAAATCAAGAGGTCAGAAGAAAAGACATTAAAGAGTTACAAAGAAAGTTTTAAGAACTAAAAACGCAAGACCTAAGTAAAGTATTAGAAGATTTAGGAAAGTTTTTGAGTAAAATCAGTACTAAAACCTACAATCTCATACTGCAGCATCTTGAAGGCTATTTAGTTTCTATCTTGAATATTGTCGGAGATGAACTAAATGAATGCATCATTTTTGAAAACTAGAAAAATTTTAGGATTATAATATTAAAAATGTCTTCTTAATTAGAAAACATCCATAGAACACTCTAATTCTATTCTATGATCCACAACAAAATTAAAAACAGACATGATTTATCAAAACTACTCGTATTAGTTTTCACATTATAAACTTCAACATATTTAAGCAAGTACATCATAGTCATAACATTAACATAAAAACTCTATGAACATAAAAAAATTGTATGTCAAATGACATTGATAATGCGTAGTTTAGTTTAAAATCACAATCTAAGTTAGTAGCCAGTACCTTGCACGGGTTTTTATGCTAGTTATTTATAAACTATCAACTACGCATGTATCTATATATGAATATATAAACATGTATGTATAGACGAAAAATGAGGGGATAGAACCTGAAATCGAAAGCTTTATTCATCTTTATCTTTATTCACCCCCTCTTACTAACAATTTTTTTGAATTATTAGCTGTTTTTAAATTATTTTTTAAAAAGTTGCATTTGGTTGTGTTGGTTGCAGACCGTATTTTTACAAATATTTTTAGGTTACATTTAGTTGCAGACCGTATTTTTGTAAATATTTTCAGAAAATAGTATAATTGCAAAAAAACTTAAAAAAATAGTATTTTTGTAATTTCTCAATTATTTATCATGAATACAACAATTCATGTGTATTCTCACGATTACAATGGATTGTTCGATTGTTCCTTAAATTTTTTTATATTTTATTGATTAGAGTGCGGTGAAAGTTCTAATCAATGTTTATAGTTTTGATGAGTGAAATGTTGATTTCATTTATATTATTATAGGTTCATTAAAATCCAACAATTTTTGTAGATGAAATATAGTTTTTTGTTGATTAAACCATATTTTGCACCTTCTTTCAATTTTTAAAAATATTTTTACTATATTATCAAACCAGTGTGAATACATTGGTATGCAAATTGATCGTTGGGAGATGGAGAAAAATACGGTGAAGTCGGATTTAAAAAAAAAATTACCGATTGACGGGAAAAATTAAATTAAAAACGGAGAAGATTAGGTGAGATTGTGTATGAGAGTGTGTATTTTAATTGCATGTGTCCCTCTAGGGGGCCATTAGATTAGATTGATCTTATTGTTTTTATTAATTATTATTTTATTATTCATATTTTGATATTTTATTAATTATATTTGCGGGAAAAAAAATTAATTTTTATTAATTGTATTATTTTATCAATTTGACCACTCAAAAATCTTTATTTGATCAAATTGACGAAATTTTGACTGAAATTTATGTATAATATATATTTAAAAATGTTAAGAAATTTATTTCATTAAAAAATGTATACAATATACTTTCAAATATATTTACAAGTTTTTAGTAATTGTAAATAGATGATATGTAATTTATAATCAAAATTTGATCGATTTAATCCCAAAAAACAAAATATGATTACAATTTTTAAACGGAGCAAGTGTTTGATGTTATAACAAAGTTCTTGGAACAATAATGTATGACGCAAAAAATGTCGGCCAGGTTTCATTAGCACTTCATGAGTTTTTTCTTTTGGAGTAATATTAAGAAATTTAGAATTATTTCTCAAAAATTGTATAAAATAATATGATAAATACATGACAAATTTTAATTTGTGGGCATATACATGATGAGCGTCATATTTTTATTAGAAAAATCATGTATTTAACGAGAACCCATAAGCATTTGATAAAAAAAATTTAAAATAATTTTTGGGTTATGTAGCATTTTTTTTGGGCAAAAACATTTCAGGAAAGATGGTCTGTTATTCAATCTTACTTGTTATATTTGTCATCCCGTATTTTTTTTATCTTATTTAATTTTTTGTGAATGAATTAACTGAATTTTGATCAAATATTGCATTTATTATATAGTTAAACAAAATTTAAAAAGAAAACTAATATGTACATACCCTGAGTTTACTGTGCGCTCCTTTTATTGATTTTGAGACCAAACTAACCAATGGAGTTATGGTACATCAAGGTACATCCAAGCTAATATGTGCATAAAGGTGATTTGGTTTGTTTCAATAAAAGACGTGCACATATAAATTAAGAGTTTGCACGTATCGGCTGTCTTAAAAAATTATTTTTAAAATATAAATTTAATTTAATTTAATATGCATTCTTAAGATTATTAATGTTAATAAAGGATAATGTACTCTTTGGTTAGAGATTGATCAACAAGAAATATGCGAAAGTATTGTTTTTGTTGTCCAAGAGTATGTTTTTCATGTTTTTCGCAAAGCCTGTTCAACGATCAATATTTCTTCTTCTTAAATTGGTTGGATTGGATCTTTTTAGTCTGAATCGTCTTTATCAAATATAATTTCTAGCGCAATTCTGTTCAATACTCAAATATGCAATTGTGGCAACTCCAGATAGGATAGTCAGGTTTTATTCACTTAACCAGGGTCAAACTATTATTTATTAAATTTTTTAGGGAACCGGTCCTGGCAATCGTTTGTCACGGGAGCTTAACCAACAAATAGTTTCTGCACCGTTAGATTGAGAAATGAAGGGTTAGGATTTAAAAAAAAAGTATGAGCTTACCGCAGAAAATTTCCGCTGTACGTGCACTTACAAAAAACTAAGAGTTGTGTGATACATCTTTTACATATTTATATATTTATATTTAATTTATAGTTTTCTATTTCATTAATTTTAGTTTATTTTTTTGTTTACATATTTTAGTCACATATTTTCATTTAATTTATAGTTTTCTGTTTCATTTTTTTTATTTTATTATTCAATTTAAATATTTTATTCACATACTTTTCATTTAATTTATATTTTTATACTTTATTTTCTGATTTAAGATTAGTTTCTTAAATTTTTCTAGATTTGATTTTTGTTTTCAATAATTATTATATCTAAATTTTGTAAAATACTAAACATAAGAATTTGATCATGTTTTTTTATTAAAAGAATAATATTAAATAACTTATTTATCGCTTTTATGTAGAAACTTGTATTATGACCAATAAACATGAAAGTCTAAATTTGATTTTTTTTTTGAAAAATCTAAATTTGGTTGCTTGTTTCCTTCAAAATTATATTTTTTATATAAAAATCATAATTTACTTTCTGTACCTAGCAACAAGTAAAAATTCATTTGGGTCGTATTAGGTTCTTTTCACATCATAACTCTTACTTCTTAAATTTCTTTGTCGGTATGAACTTACATGTAATTTGTTTATTAATTTATTTAAGAGCTGGTAAGAATTTTGATATAATATTTAATATTATTTATAATCTATTTTAATATATATTAAATAATTATCTTGTTAAATTTTCAATTTTGAAATATATAAAAAAATTATATATATTTTAAAATATATATATTTTTTAAAATAGTTGCAAAATGATTGAGATCTAGAAAAATAACAAGAAGAAAATTAAAATTAAGAAAATCAACTTTAACTCAAAAATTAAAATAATAAAATATAAAATTATAAGCTGAATGAAAAATATATGATATAAAATATAAATTGAAAAATAAAATAATAAAGTAGAAAATTATGAATTGAATAAAATATGTAAATGAAAAAATAAAACAAAAATAATAAAACTGCAAACTATAAAATAAATGAAAAATGTGTAAATAAAATATGTAAAAGATGTGGATTAAGCAAACAAATATCACACAAATCCTACGTACTGCGGAAACTTTTAGCGGCACGTACAAAACATTCTCACGTACCGCGGAAACTTTCAATAGTACACTCCAATTTTTTTTTAAATCCTAGTCTTCCATTTTTTAATCTAACGACATAGAAACAGTTTGTTACTTAAGAAAACTGAACACATCGTCGTGAAGAGGTGTAATCGAGCTGAGCCGAGTTGAACACTGTCAGATTCGAGTTCGAGCTCGACTAAAAAGTTCGGGCTCGAGTTTGACCGAGTCTTAAATTTTTAACTCGAAGCTTAGCTCGTAAAAAGTTTGATATGTTCGAGTTCGACTCGAAAGCTCGAATCGACTTCACTAAATATTGACAAAAGCTCGAATATGATCGGTTCGGCTCGAGTTTCACTCGATTATATGGCTCGAGTTCGACTCGAATATATATAAATATTAAATATTTATAATATAGAAAAATTAAAAATGATAGAGGCTCGATTAGGCTTGCGGACCTTACGAGCCAAGTAATTTGAAGCTCGAGCTCGCTCGGTAGAATATTTGAATAGCTCGAGCTCGAGCTCGGCTCGATTATTACTGAATCGAATTCGAATATTTTATTAACCGAGCTCGAGTAACTCACAAACTGTTCGACTCGTTTACGGCCCTAGTCATGATCATCTCATCGAGAACTACAACATACTTGAAAATTTTTGTGTTTGGTAATTTTTCGAAGTGAATTTTTCAAACTTTTCTTTGATTTCTTAAGTTTTATACGTTGAAATCGAAATCCATAACTTGTGGTGTTTATCTAGTTCATTGAAGAATATTATATCCAAATTTCAGTTCGTTCTTTGAAATTTGAAAAATCAGTGTAAATTTGGAAAATCAGTGTTTTTAAACCCCAGAAAAACAGCTTTCCGTAAAGATAAGTTGATATGATTTGTGGGTTGATTTTAAAATGATGATTATTTAATTAGTCAGAATTTAGTGTCACTTGATTTAGTTTTTCTTGAGTAATGGCAAAGAGTCATTTGATTTTCATTTAACGGGTATTAAAAAGTGAAAAGCGAAGAATTTATGGATATTGGTTCAAATTCCAATGACAAATCGGCTGAAGTAAATTTGAATTTAAGTGCTCCAATCAAAATTTGGTAAGATTCTCGTTAATTTGTTACATCAATGCACTAAATTTTCATCTAATAAAAGGTATAAAAGGTACACATTGTCTCCGACTTCAAATTTTATAAACAAACAACCTCCGGTAGATGTAACAAGCCCTTTTTTTCTTTTGTTCTGTAAGGGTAGATAGTCAAAAACTAAAGTGTTATTTCATGGGAAGAAATACGAAAATATAATAGAAGCAGGTGTTCACCGACTGAAGATGTTACACCATCCACTTATAGTAACCTAAAAATTTGTTCCACACTGATCAACTACTGAACCGATAATCAAGCCCAATCATAATATCAAATCAAAAAAGGTGTATAAAAATCAATCTTATGTTGTCGTCTCTTACTTGCTATCTGTAAAATCTGCGTCAATAACATCTCCCTCGGGACCATTGTTTCCTGTCGATTCTGAAGGACCATCTGCACCATTAGGTGTTGGACCAGCACCAGGTGCTGCACCTGGCTGATTGTAGAGTGACTGGCCAAGTTGCATGACTTCCTGATTCAGTGCAGTCATGGAATCCTTTATTGTCTGGGTCGAACCCCCAGCTATTGCTTCCTTTAGCTCCCCAAGTTTAGCCTCAACCTTCTCCTTCACTGGTGCAGGAACCTTGTCTCCCAGTTCTTTCAACTGCTTCTCCGTCTGGTAAACAACAGAATCAGCCTGATTCTTTGTATCGATAGCATCTCTCTTTTCCTTGTCTTCCTTTGCAAAGCGCTCCGCTTCTGAAACCATTCTCTCTACCTGTAACATTGTAATGATTTCTTATCAGCTTTGATCAAATAGATTTCTAAAACTTGTTAATAAAACATATATATTAACTTTCAGAGTAAGTAGGTGTCTCAAACTTTGGGAGTAACACTCATTCATACAAGATGGAAAGTAGTTGCCAGTATAGTAATGTTAGTCCAAATAAAAAGCGACAAAAACTTCATGTGGTAACTGGTAACAAGTGTATATATGAGGTGTATATAACTCATGTGGTAACAAGTGTATATATGAGGTGTGTATAACTTGGATTGTAAGATTTCTTCACTTAATCCCAGTTGTAACCAAATAAGAGGTATATGTTTCTTGAGATCCAGAGTGAAACTCATCCATACAATGTGAGCACATGACAGGTGTGTGAGGAGGCAGTGCCATACTTGGCAAATAAATCGAGAAACAAGTATAACAAAAAAACATACCTCGTCACTAGGCAAGGTGCTAGCACCAGTTATGGTAATATCTTGCTTCTTGCCAGAACCCTTGTCAAGAGCAGTGACAGAAAGAATACCATTTGCATCAATGTCGAATTTTACTTCAATCTGAGGAACTCCGCGTGGGGCAGGAGGGATTCCATCAAGCCGGAAGCTTCCAAGAGACTTGTTGTCCCTGACAAACTCCCTCTCACCTTGAAGAACGTTAATCTCCACGCTTGTTTGTCCTTCAGCAGCCGTTGAAAATACCTCAGATTTCGAAGTGGGTAAAGTTGTGTTTCGGGGGATAATTTTTGTCATAACTCCGCCAAGAGTTTCTAACCCAATGGATAGAGGAGTTACATCCAAAAGAACGATATCACTAACATCTCCAGCCAAAACACCAGCCTAAAGTAGAAAATATCTTAGATTATCAACTGACACACAAGCTGCAACTAAAATTTATATTCAAACTACAAACTAGACCTGACTTGATATTACTCATCAAGAAGAGTTCCAAATTGAGTATTAATGACCATAACAAGAACAAGGAGAGTAGATATACCTGAACAGCAGCTCCAAGGGCAACAACTTCATCGGGATTGACAGTAACATTAGGTTCCTTTCCTGTCAAAGATTTTACAACTCCCTGAACAGCTGGAATACGAGTTGACCCACCAACAAGAATCACTTCATCAATATCACTAAAAGAGAGCTTTGCATCCCTCAGCGAATTTTGAACAGGGGTTTTAAGCCTAGATAAATTAAATTAATCAGAACAGCAAAACAAGCCAACAAAAATATATGAGTAACCTAGTTCATTTAGCTAGAACCTCAGTTTTAACATTCAAGTGTACAATGTACCTGTCAAGTAGATCTGAGCATAACTCTTCAAATTTGGCCCGTGTAAGGGTGGTCTCTATGTGTTTAGGACCATCTGCGGTGGCTGTGATAAATGGCAGACTACAAGAAAAAGTAAAGAGTTAAGAAAGCACCACTGAGATAGCTTCAGAAAACAGTATTATAAAACTGTTAATGATCTAAAAGTACCTAATATTGGACTGGGTCAGAGACGAAAGCTCCATCTTGGCTTTCTCTGCTGTCTCAGTCAAACGCTGAAGGGCTTGTTTGTCCTTCAAGAGATCAATGCCCTCATCTTTCTTAAAAGATGAAGCTAGCCAATCTACAACTCTCTGCAAGATGCATATATTTGTAAGAAATTCAGCACTTTGAAACCATACAAGATTAATAAAGCTAATAAATCATGTTTACCTTATCGAAGTCATCCCCACCTAAATGTGTGTCTCCAGATGTAGAAAGCACTTCAAACACTCCATCACCAACTTCAAGGACTGCAATAACGGGTTGAGAAAGAAAATCAATCAATAGCTGCTATAAAGGAAATTCAGAAACAAGTATAACACAAAATTGGAAAATGGCTATACGAGCATGGATATGGTAAAACAACTAACAATAAATGGTGATAATGTGGGGTAGGCTCATCCTAATCAATAAATTTAATTTGGTGTACCTTGTTACATTATACACCTGACATATACATGGGTAATTAGAGTTTATTATATCAATCTACAGTTTTATAACTGTGTTCCATAATGTAATACTTGTTCCATGATGGGGAATGCAAGAGGTTGAATATATTGTAAAAACAATATTTGAGTACATACTGTGTGGAGAGATTTAGAGGGTGTTCGGCAATGGCTTTAAGCCGTTGGGCTTAAAGTCATTCTTGACTTTAAGTTGAAAAATGTTTGTTTGTGTAATAAGTTAAAAAATGACTTAAAGTTAAAAAAACAGCTTAAAGCCAGAAGTTGGTAAAAGGTATTTTTTTGAACAACTTATTTTATTTTATAAAAGTTAATATCATCATTCAAATGTACTATTTATCAAGCTTTTTTTATTTTACATTTTTAATAACTCACAAGTTACCCATAATACAAAAGTATCCAGACAGATTTTAACTTAAAATTTTGACTTATCACTTATAACTTTAAGTCATAAGCGATAAGTTTAAGTTCACCCAAATGGGTAAAAGAAAAGGTAAGGCACCATAGCTGGTTGCATGATAAGATTCCAGTCAATTGTAGGAAAATGCAGCCATTTTAGCGGTATTTATTACGAAGCTGCAGCCACTTTTACTGGTCTATATTATCAAGCTGAAACACATCACAGTTTCTAATGGAAATTGCATATTTGGCAGCACATATAAGAAGTTTCAAAAGAGATGCCAGACACTGGCAAGAAGGTTAGTTGCCAAGAACTAGGATCAACTGCATTACGACTATAATTTATAAACATGTAGAATAGGTGAAAAACTACCTGTTTGACCATCAAGATTCTTATTAACCGGAACAAAAGTGGCACGGAAAAAATCATAAACCAACAATAAATCACTTTAAATACTAATACGAAGAAATTTAACTCATTTTATCAGCAAGGTATGAAGATGCACATCATTCTTAGTACCTGAGACATCAAAGGTGCCTCCTCCGAGGTCAAAAACAAGAATTGTCTCATTGTTCTTCCTCTCAAAACCATATGCTAATGAGGCTGCAGTAGGTTCATTAATGATTCGAAGAACTTCAAGGCCAGCAATGCGACCAGCATCCTTTGTTGCTGTTCTTTGGGAATCATTAAAGTAAGCAGGAACTGTTACAACAGCTTTAGTGACCTTGTCGTTCAAAAACTTGGAAGCATCATCCACAAGCTTTCTCAAAACCTAAGCCAAATCAAGAACCTTCCGTTATTTTCCTAACAACAAGGAACATCTTTACTTTATATACACAATCACAGCATTTCAAAATTAATCATCATCCTTATCCCCGCTACACAAAAAACCCTACCTATTGCCTCCAAATTCATATCAAAATTAAATCTCTACACCCAAAGTACAATCAAAACATCATTTCCATAGTTAACAAAACACGCAGTCTCGATATTCTTCTCCTAGCTCGAGAAAATAATTTGATTAATTACTGCCCAACAACAATTCAATTAAACTACCATTGCACAAAAAAACACCAAAATTGATCAATTTATTCTCGCTACTACATAAGAACTTTCTAAAATGTAATCACATAAACCCAAACAAACATGTCCAAAATTCAATAAAAACCGACATTTCACATTTCATCACCAGTTCAATTAATAACCGCCAACAACTCAATTACACTACTAATTGCACAAAACATCACAAAATTAATCAATTATTCTCGCAAACGACATCTCATTTCATATACCTGAGCCGAAATCTCCTCAGCAGCAAACTGCTTCCCAATAGCAGGACAATCAAGCTTAACATTCCCATTATCATCTCTAACCAAATTATAACTAACTTGCTTAGACTCCGAATTAACCTCCGACATTTTCCTCCCAATAAACCTCTTAACCGAAAAAAACGTATTCTCCGGATTAACAACCGCCTGCCTCTTCGCAATCTGTCCAACTAACCTATCTCCATTCTTCGTATACGCAACCACAGACGGCGTAGTTCTCTGCCCCTCAACATTAGTCACAATTATCGGTTTCCCCCCTTCCATTGCTCCCACCGCAGAGTTCGTCGTTCCGAGATCAATTCCAACTACTTTCTCCGCAAAAACCGTGAAATTCCTTCGTATTTTCCGACCTCGTAGTTTCGGAAACGCGGCCTTGGGGTTCAGGAAAGTGACTCTGTTATTGACTCCATGACCGAAGAAAGCGGTTTTGGAAGGGGTGTGGAGGGGTTTGATTGGGTTGAATCCTTGGATTTGAGCTGTTGTTGATGATGCCATTTTCGTGTGTGTGTGTATTGGTGTGTGTAGAGGTTAGCTCAAACCCTAGGAATGGAGGAAGAGGTGAAGATAAGAGGAGGGGTTTTATAAGAGGGTCGAAGTTTGGGTGGGTGACGTGGCGGGGTTTGATTGGATGGGAGGGTTTGTTTGTTTGTCGTTGTTGGAGGCTTGTTGAAGGAGGTGTATGTATGCATCGTTGGGCTGCTCTTGGCTTTACAATTGTTTATTTATTTTCTCCAACTTGGTTTAAAATAATAATATTATAAGAATAAACAAATTTGGAGACGGTCGGGACTCTGGTGAGCGTGAGCGATAGTCGGTGGGTTTGTAATTTGAGTCGAGTCGAGTGGATATGAGTCAAGTTGAGTTGAGTTGAGTTGGTTGGATAATGAATGAGTTTGAGTTAAAAAAATATTTTAAATGAGTTAAATTATTTATTTAATTTAAACGAGCTCAAATTTCTGATCAAACTCCCTCATTTGAATAACAAGTTGAATTTATTTGTGAGATATACGGGTCGAATTAGATAAACTCATAAGTTTATCATTGAGTTATTGAGCAACTATTCCTGCTGTTTTCCGTTCATTACTATTGTTTTACAACTGCTTCCGGTTATCTTCTAGTTATTCTGTTAATTTAGTCATCACTCTTACTGTAGACCACCTAGTGTCGTTGCCAGATAATCCTTTTGTAAGTCTCAGGTTAGAGCAGTGTTGGATAAGGGCGTTAGACATATGTATGTGTAGACTTAAGGTAAGAAGGTATGAACTAATATTCCCAGAATCATTTTAGGTAATAAAAACAGTCAAAAACAAGATTAATGAATAGACTCTTAAGGTCTAGTTCTTCAGTTAGCTCGAGGTCACCGATGACGTCGATCCCAGATTTCATAAACCAAGAAGAACATAGTTATGAAAATATTAGTCAAGATTTTGGAATATACCCAGTATAGATCCAAAACAAATCTATCAGTCAACATTTACATATAATTTTCAAACCAATTATAATGTTAAAACAGTCGAAAAAATTTATGATATCAACAAAGAACATGAAAATTGTTCTCTGTTAACCAATGAAATTATAAGAAAATATAAAAAGAAAAGTTATAATTTTATTCACATAGGATTAATACAAGTATCAGTAAAACCATTATCAGTAAAATGAATCAATTCTAGCATTCTTTTATGTTTAAGAGATGCAAGATATTTAAATTATGTCCCTAGTATACTAGGAATCATGGAATCTAGCCTCCATAATGGACCAGTCCACTTTAATTGTTTCCCAGACTTTACTTTAAGTCTGAATGACCCCAACCTATTAAAAGCATTAACATTAAATATTAAAACAGCTGGTGAAATCACTCATATGATTGAGGGATCCCAACCACTTGCATTGATTTATAGAATTTATTATAAAACAATGAAAACTAATTTGAATATTCATGCACTTAGTAAATGTCCAAAAGACAAAACTGTTTTAATTCAAAGTAGTACTAATGATGCTAATATCCAATTACCAAAAACAATAGTTTGGAAAGATATTAACCTTCTTAGTCAATGGGTCTTAGATAATGAAATACCTCAGACACCATTAACAAACAGTATAATGAATCTAGATAACATAAAACAATATTTAGATGGAACTATTAGAATAAGTTTTGATAATTATAGGAAACCACTTATGTTAGAAGAAATTGGTAATCAATCAGTAATATCATCTAGAAAAGATTCTGATTTACTCAGTAAAGTAATGTCATCTAGACAAGATTCTGACCTACTCAGTAAAACAAATATTAAAGATATAAAATTAAAAGGTATCATCAATGAAGGACAAACTAGTCACCCCTTTTATAATCAATCTAGTAATCAATCTGAAGACGATAATGAACAATTATCTCCTACACAATCAGATTTTGAAACTAAACATATTAATCATCAGTTAAGAACTATTAATAAAGAAGTTAAAATCGATTGGAAATTCTTAACAGAAGATTTCAATTCAAAAGAAAATAGGTTAAAAAGACACCAATTTAGAGAAAATCATAATCATAAAGACATGGATAAAATAGTTAATAAATGGAAGATTTTCATAACAAGAGAGAAATTTAATATTACTTTTTATTCTTGGTATGAAAAATACTATGGTAAATGCAATACAATTACTAAGACACAGTGGATTAAAGAAGATAAGTCTAAAATCTCATCTAGTCATCCTCCAATAGAAACAATAATAATTCCAGTAAAAGATACTTTAGTTATAGCTTCGCCATTTAAAATGTCTGATGGACAGAATGACGAAAAGAAATTAATTGAACAAAATAATTTCACTAATCAGTATCTAGCTTCTCTAGGTAAACAATTAGATAAAATTGAAGATAAGATTAAGGATCCTAATATTAAACAATATTTAGATCCAAACCTCATTAAAGAAAACAACCTAGAATGTGAAGAAAAACCCTTAATAAATTTACCTAGTAAAAGAGAAAATTTAAGCTTACCTAGTAAAGATAAAGAACTAATTAAAACATTAGATAAATTATTTAAGAAATTAGACAAACCAGAATCCAGTAAAACTATAAGAGTCCTAGGCTTTCATGAAAGCTCTAACGATAGTGATGATTCTACTAGTCTTAATCAATTTAAAAAACTAAGTTTCAACCAACCTAATCCCACAACCCAAACAAAGAATTGGTATCCTAGACCAACTCCTCCAGACTTACAATTTGAAGAAAGAAATTTAGATAATCAATTTTCTGTTTCAGCTAAAAAAATTTATGAATGGAATATTGACGGTCTTAGTGAACAAGAAATATTAAACAAATTAAACCATATGTCAATGGTAGCTAACTGTTATATAACAACACATAATCATTTAAACCAAAGTGAAATTGTTGAAATTTTAGCTAGTGGTTTCACAGGAACCTTAAGATCTTGGTGGGAAAAACATCTCAATGAAGATACTAGGTTTAGCATAATTAATGTTATTCAATTAGATAATGATAGTCAACCAATATTTGATGAAAGTATAGGAATCCCATCAGATGGAGTTAATACTTTAATTAACACAATAATAAAACATTTCATTGGAACTCCCAGTAATATTACTGAAAGAATCCATGATCAACTCAGTAACTTAACTTGTCCAACTCTAAGTGATTTCATATGGTATAAAGACGTCTTTATGTCTAGAGTTATGATGAGAGAAGATAGTAATAAATCTTTCTGGAAAGAGAAATTCGTTAATGGATTACCTAATTTATTTGCACATAAAATTCGTGAAGAATTAAGTAAAAATTTAGGATTTATAAATTATGACGAATTAACTTATGGATAAATAATAAGTGTCATACAAAAAATAGGATTAAAAATGTGTATTGATCACAAAATCACTAAACAAGTTAATAAAGATAAAAATAAAGCTAAATATGAGTTAAGAACTTTTTGTGAGCAATATGGGTTACCACCCATAGCCCCTTCCAGAAATAAACCTAAACACCATAATAAATATATGAAATTTAACAAATATATTAAAAAAGAAAGTAAAGAAGAATATTACAAAAAACCACAAAAATTTAAAAAGAAAACATTTAACAATAACAAAAAATTTACAAAAAATTTTGATAAGAGTAAAGTTATTTGTCACAATTGTGGCAAACCAGGTCATTATAAAAATGAATGTAGAGTTAAAGATAAACTTAATCAACTACATATTTCCAATGAAGATACCGAGTTAATCCTTCAATTAATGAGAATTGAGAACGAATCTAGTGATAATAGCGAACATTATACATATATACTTTCTCAATCAACTAGTACTAATAACACAGATAGTGATAATAGTAAACCAAACATTACCATAGGATGTACAGATAATTGTAACAAAAATTGTTGCACCAAAGATTGTAACAAATGTACTATCAAAGATTCCAGAGGAAGAAACTAATTTACTAATAGAATTAATTAGTAAAATAACAGATCCCCAACTAAAGAAACAATATGTTAATAAACTAAAAACTTTATTAACATAAGATATCAAAACTGATAATAAAAATGAAAAACCTAAATTTAGTTTTAATAAGACACTTGAAAGGTTTAAAAACCCAGTTAAAGAAATAACATTGATAGATTTAAATCAAGAAGTCAATATTTTAAAGAAAGAAATTTCTAATTTAAAACAAGAAATTCCAAAATTAAAAGAAGAAATTGAACAGATTAAAACTAATTCAAAATTATTAATCCATGATTCTTCTGAAGAAGAAGATCTAGAAGATAAAGCCTCCGAAGTTATTGAACAACAGGGACTTTCATTAAAAATGTTAAAAGATATTACTATTCAAAAATGGTATACTAACATTAAATTAATAATTAATAAAACTTTTATTATTAAAACATCTGCCCTTATTGATACATGAGCTGATTTAAATTGTATTCAAGAAGGACTAGTTCCAACAACTTATTATGAAAAAACTAATGAAAGACTAAGTTCAACAAATGTTAGTCAAATGAATATAAAATACAAATTACCTAATATTCATATTTGTCAAGACAATATTTGCTTTAATACCTCTTTTGTCTTAATAACAAACATGACTGATAAAATTATATTGGGGCTACCCTTTATCTATTTACTCTATCCTTTTACAACTTCAACTAAAGGATTAGTCAGTAAACATCTAGGTCAAACAGTAACATTCAATTTTATCCTAGAACCAGAGAAAAAAGATTTAAAAACTATCCAAGAACAATCAGTTACTAAGACTCTTGCAATATTAGATAATAAAAAGAACCATTTAAGGCATTTAAAAAATGAAATTAAATATAAAAGAATTGAAGAACAATTAACCGATAATAAACTCCAAAATAAAATTGAACAATTCAATAAGACTTTATTAAAAGAAGTATGTTCAGATGTTCCTCGTGCCTTTTGGCATAGAAAGAAACATATAGTTAATTTACCTTATGCCAAGGAGTTTAAAGAACATTTAATTCCAACAAAAGCTAGACATATTCAAATGAATCATGAACAACTAGAATATTGTAAAAAAGAAATTAATGAATTATTAAGCAAAGGATTAATTAGAAATAGTAAATCACCTTGGTCATGTGCAGCCTTTTATGTTAATAAAAACGCTGAAAAAGAAAGAGGAGCACCAAGACTAGTAATCAACTATAAACCATTAAACGAAGTACTTGAATGGATTCGATATCCTTTACCTAATAAAAAAGATTTAATAAACAGATTAAACCAAACAGTTATATTCAGTAAATTTGATCTAAAGAGTGGATTTTGGCAAATCCAAATCAGTAGCGAAGATAGGTATAAAACTGCCTTTACTACTCCCTTTGGACATTATGAATGGAATGTATTCACATTCGGACTTAAGAATGGCCCTAGTGAGTTTCAGAATATTATGAACAACATATTCAACCCATTTAGTCATTTTACAATTGTTTATATTGACGATATTCTTGTTTATTCCAAATCAATTGAAGAACATTGGAAACATTTAAATTCTTTTTTCAAAACAGTCAAGACCAATGGATTGGTACTTTCACCTAGTAAGTGTTCATTATTTCAAACAAAAGTAAGATTTTTAGGTCATATCATACAGTATGGTAAAATTAAACCAATAGATAGAGCCATTGAATTTGCCAGTAAATTTCCTGACGAAATACTTGATAAAACTCAACTCCAAAGATTTTTAGGATCCCTTAACTATATAGGAGAATTCTATTAAGATCTTAGGAAACAATGTAAACCATTGTTTGAACGGTTACAGAGTAATCCCCCTCCTTGGACTTCTATTCATACTTCAATTGTCCAAGATATTAAAAAATACGTCAAGACACTTCCCTGCCTTGGTATAGCCAATCCTTCTGCATTCAAAATTGTAGAAACTGATGCCTCTGAAGTTGGATTTGGAGGAATTCTCAAACAAAAGTTAAATCCCTCTTCTCATGAAGAAATTGTTTGTTTTCATTCAGGCGCTTGGGACACCACCCAACGAAACTATTCAACCATTAAAAAAGAGATTTTAAGCCTAGTTTTATGTATCAACAAATTTCAGCATGAACTTTTAAATCAAAATTTTTTAGTCAGAATTGATTGTCAGTCAGCAAAATATATTTTAGAAAAAGATGTTCAGAATATTGCATCAAAACAGATTTTTGCCAGATGGCAAGCATTATTAAGCATATTTGATTTTGATATACAATATATTAAAGGAAGTGAAAATTCTATCCCTGATTTTCTAACCAGAGAGTTTCTACAAACAGGAGAGTCAAAATGAGTGTTAGAGGTGGAAGTAATTCCAGAGGACGAGGTGGAAGAGGAAGCTCTTATTCTGTTAGTAATTTTAACCCCAGAAGTGCGATTATTCCTCATCCAGTTAATCCAGTCCAAGCTGTGGACATAGTAAATAGATTTCAAGTTTTAGGTCAAATACCCAGGCCTTTCAATACTGTTTTAGCCAGTCCCCCCTCCTTTTGATCCATTCGGATCTTCTGAAATTAGTAAAGCAGCTCCTAAATTTTATCCTTTTTTTACTCAATCAAATTCAGAATATTTAGTCAATTATGAAGTAAACTTATTTTTTGTAGAAGCATTCATGAATCCAAAAAATGACCCAGTTAAACTTGCTACCCTCTTCTTTCCTTCAGGATGGCATTTTATTCCCTTCGCTCCTTACAAATCCTTATCTTACTATAAAGATATTCTTATTCAAACTGGTTCTATAGTTATCAAACCTATTTACGACAGAAAAGATGATACCAAAGTCTTGTATCATTCTCTTTATATTAAGCAATTAATTTCCCAGCATGATTTCTCTGATCATCCTTCTGATCTTCATTTAGTCAATAATAATCACTTTTGTTATTATGATTATATTGAAGCTTGGAATAAAATATTTTTACATCAAAACCAAAATTTTAGTCATTCCTGGTTTATCCAGTTTTATCATAAATTCAAAGGTCAAATTCCTTTATGGTTCACAATTTGGTGGTCTAGATTTGGGGCTTCATTTGTTATTATCCCTGATCAACTCAAGGACCAAGTTACTCATTTCAGTAAACGGAAATCAATTCCCAATTCAGAAGGTATCCCAATTTTACTCCAATTTTGCAGTAAATATAAAATCCCTTGGATTTTAAAGTGGCAATATAACCTTAGAACCCCAGTCCAGTCAACCGACCAGTTACCCAAGTAAATTGCTTTTACTTTTGCTTTAACCCAAGTGAATCACTTTCACTTAAGTAAGATATTTTTACTTTTACTTTGTAATAATAAAAAGATTATTCCTTTCCGGTATTTTGCTCTATAAATATGAGCTTCCATTGTAAGTTTTAGGCAGGTTGTTTTAGAATTCAGAGAGTTATTTGATCAAAGTCATTCCAGCATTCAAGAAGAGAGAGTAAGTGTATGCTTGTAACCATCCGCCCGGAGTTTACTTGAAGCCTACCCAGTTACCACCATACTACTTGTAATTAAGTGAGAACCCAACCAGTCTATACAAGATATGCAGTGCTAATCTTGTAAGTAACTTCCAATTATATTATATTGACATATTTTTAGTAACTATAAACTGCTGAACCTTGTTTCCGCCTATATGGTCGGTTTTTATCATGTTATTTAACTATTATGTATATTGTTTCTTGTGTATCCAATTGTTATCAGATCTATTGTTGTTTACCATTTATATCTTATACTTTTATTACACTGTAATCGATCTTATTAATCCTGATCTTTCTGATCTTTCTGATCAATAATTCTTCCCCATTCCACCCCTTTTTGTGGTATATTTTATTAATTTTAAATTTATAAATAATAAAAATAAAATTTAAAATAATTTACTATATTTATAAACGAGTTTGACCTCGAGTCGAGCCGAGTTGAACTCGAGTCTACTCATTTAACTAAATGAGCTCAAACTTCTATATGAGTTCGAGTCGAGTTAAATCCTAATAAATGAGTTTGAACTCGAGCAATTCTGCTCGAAATTACAGTTCTAGTGAGGGACCATCTCAACTGATTATTCCCGTTTTGACCGACTTCTGATCGATTTATTAAAAAATCGCTTTGTGACCCAATTTTCGCTTAATCGATACAGGGACTGTCTGACTACCGATTAATCTAAATTAAAATTCATAATATTTAATTAAAAAATTAAATCACATATATTACATAACTACAAATTCTTTTGGTCATACTTTAATTAGAATTCAAAAACCTGACTTCTTTTATAATTGCTTATATTTATATTTATATTATTATCACAAAATATAAAATATAGTTGCATTATTGCTTTTGGTTATAAATTATATTTTTGCGAATTTTTTCAGAAGATAGTAAAATCGTAAATAAACTTAAAAAAAGTAGTATTTTTGATAATTTCTCAAAATTTTAAGTTCTTTTAGATTTAAAATTTATAAGTTAATTTAAATTTAAAGTATTAAAATAATAATTTTTATTTTTTCTAATGAGATACAATTTTAAAGGTATACATTATAGTGTATTCTGAATTGCATAATCTAAATTTTGACAAAAAAACTGAATAATTTAAATAAAATATTTTTTTTCCCAAAAGTTAGTTATGATGAGCACTGTTTGCCGTCAAAGTACACACACTTCCACTTCCGAACCACAGATGGCCGACGTACGGACGCTGCCAGCCGCTGAAACTATTTCCGGCCGCCTCCCTGATTTCATTTACTTTTATAGGTACTAATTCTACTTGATTATACTTGTTAAACTCTATTTTATTCTCTTGTATTAGTTGCTTCATGTATATGTTTCATGGTGTGTGTATTTTTAATATATACCTTCATATGGTATTATTTTGTGGAATCAATTAGACTTGATTGGATGATTATGTGCATATTTGATTGAAAGTTCAACTCTAAATTTAAAATTGAACTATAGTAAGTCTTTGCATTCTCGAAATTTGCCTGCTAAGTTCTGAAAATACAAGTCACATAACATCTGCTTGTTATGTTATATTTTTATTTTCAAACTCCAACTTTGAGGGTCTCTTTCAATTGAAAGGAAAGTTTATGATAAAATTCATGTATTCTAAGAAGCAAAGACACATTTGCGGGTTTGTAGTGTGACAAATATAAATGATAAATTCTATTAATGGATTCTTGCATAACTTAAAGAATTTCCGTATCCCCACGCACCCCGTGTTATCACAATATCTCAACTAAAATTTTCCTTTAGGCCAAAGTGCTCTAGCAATTTTATAGTGGTATTGTGCGTGTTTGTTCACACTTTACATATAATTTTGACGAAAGGGTTCAAGTGTTTATTTTACGATGAGCAATATTATGACAACAAATTACTAGGCACCATGGTGGTTATTAAGAGCCGTACCTTAGAATCCTTACGACCCTTGCTGAACAACAATGGTACGTGTATAGTATACTATACTAGGATAGTGATATGCGTGTTTACACGTGTATACTAGGTCAGTGTATTAATTTTAAACTTACAATGTATTACAAAAGTTCTAAATGAACTTATAAATTTTATTTTATATAATAATTTGTATCATGTCATATCACTATCATATTATATTTTTACAATATTATTTTATATTACTTACACATATTATCACTTAAATATGTGATACTAGTATACTACTATTTGTGTCATATTATATTTATAATACAATTATATATTATTTGATAAAATATTTAGTGAGTTTGTATTGTAGTTTAACTTTTAAGGGAGTGAAAATTATTGTCATTATTTTTAAATTTTTTAAATCATTCAATTGACTAATTATTTTATTTTATTTACAATTTTATAATGGTAAAACTTGCGGTTCTTTGACTTGCCAATGCCTTTTCATGTCTATGATGTACCAGAAAGAAATTATCGATACGAAAGTGTTGGACATATTTATATTGTTACATGTCCTCCCAAACTAAAATACTTATAAAATAAATATTGAGAAAATTGGTACATAATAATGAATTGTTATAATCGTGAACGTTTGCTGTGGAACTTCATCCGACAGTGGAGAAGTGGTCAATTAGATAAATTGCCCATGGTCAGGGAGAGAGTCATCGAGTGAAATGTATGCCTCTTGCCGCCTCAAGTGAAATGACATATATGATAGGTATTTATCTTACATATATGATAGGTATTTATCTTACCTTCCATTGGTTGACTAAATAAATTTATGATTTTTTAAAATGATTTTCCTAAAGTGTGCCCATAGGCACATGTTGATAGTTATACTTCTATATTTATAATGTTCTTTTTATTTAATTTCTAATATTTTAATATTGTGTTATCTTAAGTGTTATTTATGAGTTTCACTTAAACCATACATCTTCATTGATATTTATTTTTTGTGGTCTACCAAATCATTATTTTATATTGTTATCTTAATGATATTGTTAATGACTAGGCCAACTCAAATTTATTTATTACTTCAAATTATTATCTCTGTCTTTAATGTAAAATGGACTTTGAGTGTGTTTTTGATGAATCATTGATCTTATGTTATTAAAATTTTTGCCTTTATGGCGGGTCGAGAATGACAATTGCTCTGGACGATTTCTTACTCAGAATTTTGTCAATTTCTAGTCTTCTAATTTATGGGACTAAGGTGGGTTGATTGTGGAGTATACCATTGAGTTATTATTCAATAGGGTTGGAACCTTTTGCAAGGTATTTTTACGGGGAATTGTCAACATTTAGTTTAGTTATGTGATTTAAATCTTATCGTAATCAGTAACACCTTTTTGTAATGTGACCCATATCTTTGCGATATTTTTGTAATCTTATCGTTGACTAGGATTCATTGATCGAAACATTCAGTTTGGTAGGTTTTGAGAATCTTAGACCTTGTAGTATTTTACTTTGTGAAATCTGAGTCGATACTTGCCTTGCGTTGTCCGTGATAGTTTTGATGAGTATCGACTCTTTGTGCCTTTTTGAGAATGTGTCGAGATGTTTCTTTTCTTGCTTTAGAAAGATGTTTGGGAATTCCGTTATTGTGGCTTATATTGTTCTTTTGATTACTTGAGAAAACCTTAGCATAAATCGGTTCTTGAGCTGGATTTGAGTGACTGGGGTGGTAATATTAGGGAACACCATTGTTTGGTACCTTCCCGTGTGATATATTATCGTTCGAATAATAAAGGTGTTATATCCCATTGACTCGTTAAAAATTGCATTGCGGCCATTTGGAATGACTACTTTGGATTCTCGCATTTTTTCGACCGAAGCATTGGATTGCCACTAAGTTCCCATAGCTAAGAGTTCACTCTTGCTATGCGCATTTTTAATCATGATCTTTTTTTTTTATTGTTTTCTTGAGATTCACAAAAGCATTGTTTCCTTCCCCGGGCCCGTCTATATCACAAGATGAATTTAAGTGAGAATGGTCTCAAAGCGCAAACGTATTCCCTTGGGTCATAAAGCCTTAATGGAGATATTGTGTTGGAGACTTGGAGTATCCGACATTGTTTGTTTTTGGAAATAGCTTGGGTCCTGAAGCTTCCATGGGACCTTTTGGGATGGTACCAAAAAACAATCTGTGCAGGTTTGCTCAAAATGAATATCATTCAGTTGTGCACATGAGGTTTCTTGATCACTCGTTCAAGTTTGATAATTTTTTACGACAATGTTTCTAAAATGATTTTGAGTTTGTCTTTAACAGTGTCCACAAATGGAATGTCAGAAATCGTTTGTATTTCTTAATGTGAGGTGACATGATGATGTTAATTTTTATTGTTGATAAGTGGAATGAAGATCTTTGGTTTGAAAACTTGTGGATAGTACACTAAAACTGAAAAAGAGGCATTTGTTTTGGCACCAATTGTTGGGTTATGAACAATCAACGAGAATAGCAAGAAATCGAGAAGATATATTCTACTTTGTATTACATTAAACCATAGAGGTTTTTTGAGGTTGAGGGTCAAGCCTAGTGTTAAGGCAAATGTTCATAAATTTAATCTCCACGATAACAGTTCGAAACACGTTTGTTACTCCATGGCCTAATCTTAAACACAACCGCTTATTTGTTAAGTTATTTATTCTTTAGGTTTTATGATCCGAAAGGTTATCTTGTATGCCAAATTCTAGCACTTGTGCCTAACTCATTTTATTAGCTATCTCCGTGCATTTTGGACTCTCCACCGACTTCACTACCCACCTTGTACCCTCTTGCTCCTCTTTAACACCTTGATTGTACAAATTCATTTTTTCTATTTTAACCAATTTTTATTTTCAGAAGTTGATATTTTCTTCCCACTTTTCTTTCCCCTGACTAAAGAAAAATTATCAAATTTTCCCCTATTCATCTATAGAAATTGAATTTTTTCGGGTTATGTAGATTGAAAGGAAAATAATGACAAAATTTAAACTATTCTAACAAAATTAATGCAATACAAGATCTCAAAACTATTTTTCTTGTGGTTCTCCAAACTAATATGTGTAATAATTCTTGAATGATGATTGGATTAGTTTTTAATATCTTGTATTGTTGGTAGTTGCTTGTGAGCGTGCTTTGCTTTTATATTCAATTTTTTGTAAAATTTGAAGAATGTAATGTCTTGTAACTTGATTGATAAATATTGGTTGATAAATATTGTATTGTAGATAGTTTATCATATTTTTTTGAAGGTGGTAGAGAGTTTTGATGTAAATAATAAAATATTGCTTTACTAATGAAGTAATAATATAATATTTTTAGAATTTATCTATGTATAATTTATCATAATAATACCATAGAAGTAAATTTTAATTGGTTAAGTTCTAACTACGAATATGTGTTAATTCTACCATAGTGAGAATAATGCAGAATAATGCAGTATAGGTTGTATGGGGCAGGGATCATAACCATGAAAGCCCTTTGAGTGCACTTGTTCGCCAATTTGTTCTCAACTCTTCTCACCCCGACGAGATAAGCCACCTTGGCTAGGAGCCACTTTTCCTTCATTCCTGCTGAAACATGTGTTAATCATATAGCTACTCAGCCAAGATCAAACTCTTCTTTTGAATAACTTATAGAAGAAAAACCTATTCAAAACTAAAGATTGTGAACCAAATAAGAGTTATGTCGCCTAGTGTGCGATCAAAGCAAACATAAATACCACAACCAATCATTTGGTATAATACGAATAAAATATGTTAGGAGACAAGAGTTGTGTATACTTTACAAAAAATTGAGAATGAAGATTATTTTGATTTTGGTGGGAAGTGAAAAAAAGAAGATTATAAACTCATTCATTAATAAGATTAATATTTTATAATATATATATGTACACAAATTTTATAAATATTACTTTATATCGCCCTAAGATATTTTTTTTAAAAAATTGCTATCTTATGAATTTTGCGAAAATATTACTTTATCCTATTGGTATTACTTTATCCTATTGGCCCAAGTCAGGAACGGAAAAAATAATTATTTAATTGAGGTTATTACTTTAGCGGTTATTATTTTATCGAGGTATATTCTTCTCCATTATTCTTATGATAAATACAAATAGTGCACATAAAAAGAAATTTAATTTGCTTGCATTACGGTTATTTTTGGTAACCGCTACAACTCTCTTCACAAAAAATTTATACCCAAAATTGCCCCAATCAATCCAAAAAAACCCTAAAACCTTATATAATAGTGAATGAGCACAACTCCGCCGCAAGCATGGAATTCGAGTAAATCCTTGGGGGAAAAAATGAAAAAGAAGTTGAAAATTGGAAGCCAAGCTGAAGGAGAAGACCGGCTCAGTAGTTTGTCCGACGATGTAATTCATCAAATTCTCTCATTTTTAGGGACTCGCCTCGCTGTTCAAACAAGCATTTTATCAAAAAGATGGAAACATATCTGGACTACTCTACCTTTTCTCACTTTTGATGGGTACGACCAACTTTTCCCCTTTACCCATTCTGGTATCATCAAATTCATCAACCATGTTTTGTCACACCGGAACCATCAATTAAATGTGTCCTCTTTCAAGTTCTTTGCTCTATATCCCATTCCTCAAAGTTTAATGCAAAATGTTATTGAATACACAATTTTGCATAATGTTCAAAATCTGGACATGGACTTGCTGTTTCAGCGCCATCATCCGTTCAACCTGTCTGCCTTTAGCTCTAATTCCATACAAAAACTCAGATTGGGGGTGTGTCTTGATTTCAGTAAATTATGGGAGTCAGGTGGTTGTTGGGATCTACCTGTTTTAGAAACCCTACACTTGGTATGCCCCATTTTTAAGTCAAAACTCAAGGTACCTCTATCATGTTTGATGTGCTTGCCTGCTTTAACAACCCTGCACCTTGAGCGGTGTGAGTTTCCCGAATTCGTACCAATGTGTTTGCCTGGTTTAACCACTCTCACTATGGCAAGATGCAAGTTGCCGCCAATAGTTTGGGATTTTCCAGCTCTATTAAGTCTAGAACTGGATGATGTGCTCTTTCCTCGCAATATGATTGAATTGTTCTCTGCACTTGTCAGTTTACGGAATCTTACAATAATTTTTCCAAAAAAGTTTGTGCAAAAGTACTTTATACATAGTTCGCAGTTAGTGAACATCAAAATATGTACCCGTACGAGTACTTGTATTACTCCTACCCGTAAAATTGAGGTTTGGGCACCGAGGCTCCAGGAAATTTATTGTGTTGGCATCTTTCAGGTAAGATTGTTAGTTAATGAGTTGGAGAATGCAAATGTAGATGTATTGGATACAACTGAGTTCCACAATTTGACACTGTCAAGAAAGAAAGTATTCTTTCATCGCTTAAGACGTATGTTTTGGCAACTTGGCAGCACTAAGATTCTTACTATTGACTCAGCGACTTTTGAGGTAACTGTATATTTAAGTTTTGTGATGCTACAATCAATATTTGTTGTTTCCAACACTTACTATGTGGTTTCTATTTGTATGTTTAATATTACTTCTCTTTGGATTTTCAAGTGATATGGCTTCCCGAAAAATCATGTATAGCTGAAAGAAAACTGATGATCTGTTATCTTTATTTATTGCATGTTGAAATTTAGTCCTGAATCGGGATTCACTTTTATATATGCTATATTGTAATTAATATTATATATTATTTCCTAGGTACTTTCTGCATTTACCAACTTTGTCGAAGATGTAGCTTCTCCATTTTACAACTTGAAGTATGTGAAGCTGCCAAAAGGATACAAAGAATCTAGTATATCTACTACCATGAGAAAGTTCTTACTTGGTTGCAGTCCAGGAGCCACCATTGTAACAGGATTGCCTCAGGTATGCATGAAATTTGTTATCTTTGTACACAAATTGATGCATTCTTTGTCTCACTCTTGTATGCAGATACAATGCATGCAGCATCTAGTTGTAAAACCAGAATATATCTCATTCAAGTATTGTTTTCATTGTGATGCGAATATAAATCAATGCATTTATGGTTACTGACTGATGAATTCCTGTTGTATTGAAAATTATAATTATATGTTATGGCAGAATTCCCTTAAAGAAGATGTTCATCTTGTCAAATTAGCTGGCTGGTTTTATAGATCATAGGAGCTTTGATTCCACCTGATTTTGACATAATCTGCGGTGCACTAGATTTCATTATGTTTGTAGATTTATGCTTTTGAAAAATCAACAGTAATAGATATATGGCTGCTTAAAAGATGTTTGAAACCTAGACAACCTAAGATCCCATGATAATCCAAATTACAGATTAACATCCTAAAATTCAAATCTCAAGTGCCTAATTCACTTATTCATGAGTCCATGACATCATCACCCATCGAGGATGTTATTCTGATGACAAGGTCAATAGCCAGGAGAGTAGTGAAATGATTTAGCTTCCATTAGAGTGCATTAGAGAGTTTCTGTATGAAGATAAAGTTAAAGGTGGCCAATTGCCAGGATCATGACAGTGAAATAGTATAATTAATGTCTAGATCATTAAAATTGTGCAGAACCGACAAATTCTTTAACTTTTCCATGAAACTTTGAGGGAACAGATATAAACCAAAGAATTAAAAAGACAATATAGGGAATTGATGGCTCTGGTGAGATAAAACCTGGTCGATGAACTAAAACCAAAATGAGTATAGATGAAAAGTTGGTTGTACACTCGTACCTAACAAAAGCTATAGAAGGGAGAGTGGTTCAGATTCTCAGGAACTTAAACATATAAAAGGATTGTCTTTAATTGTCATGTTATATGTTGCATGTCAGACATGAAGTTTTGATACTTAACTAACGACAATAGGAAGGACCTTAAGCGTTGAGGTTGTTGGAGTAAGTTTGGAGCATGGCTTGTCCATCATCGTGGCATATGCTTGTAAAATTCTTCTAATTAAATTTGAAGCACTTTGTTAAATACACCTGTTTCTTTCTTTTCTAGCTTCTAATTTTGTTAGTGTCTACTCCAGTCCCCAGTAAAATTTAGAGGATATTAGCAGAAACATGAAATCACGTAGTATGATCTTCTTTGTTTACTATAATTTTTTTAAGTTGATTAATAGCTGCATGTATGTCAGATGCTCTCATGTTGTGTGTGATTTGGAATTTTATCATGCGTTAAAACAATTAGGTTTAGGAAATTTTCTGTGATTTTGCTGAAGACATATCTCTTGGTGAACTGTATTAATTTCTTGTCCTGATTTTTGTTAAAAACTAAATGTGATATACATATTGAGAGAATTTCTTTATGCCGGAAGTGTATATATGACCTGGAATCTTGGTTTCTTGTAGAACGAAGAATATTATCAAGCGGTGCATGTCCCTTCAACATCCCAAAAGCTGCTAGAAGAACCCTTGACAACTCCAACTGCGGAGCTGGTTGATTCCCAAGATATACATAAAAAGGTTTGTGTTAATAGGGTGCAAGTAGAGCATTTGGTCGACAGTTCTGTTGGAGATGCTGATAGGGCGAGACATGCTGGTGCTCCAGTTGCAAGGAAAAGCATCAATCAGGCGAGCTCTTCCAGAGGAAATAGTAATTTTTGGTTATGGCAGGGCCTTGAGATTAAATCAGAGTTTGTAGACCTACTTGATCTCATCGTGAAAAAGTATCCACAGACCTTTGAGCACTTCACAGCCAAAAGTGAGACGTTCTATGCAATGAAGCTGAACATGCTGTGCACCTGGGTGAATGAGTTTCTTAGAACCTCAATGCCTGAGTTCTGCACTGATATTATCTCCGAGTACAAAGATGGATTTGCTGATTTGCAGAGATGGGGATTCAACGTATATTGGCTGGTGGACCGTCTAAACTATATTGAACAGATCCGACTTTCACAGAATGAGGTCCATGCAATCGACAGTTCTGTTGGAGATGCTGATAGGGCGAGACATGCTTGTACTCCAGTTGCAAGGGAAGGCATCGATCAGGCGAGCTCGTCTAGAGGAAATAGTAATTTTTGGTTATGGCAGGGCCTTGAGATTAAATCAGAGTTTGTAGGCCTACTTGATCTCATCATGAAAAAGTATCCAGAGACCTTTGAGCACTTCAAAGCCAAAAGTGAGGCGTTCTATGCAATGAAGCTGAATGTGCTGTGCACCTGGGTGGATGACTTTCTTAGAACCTCAATGCCTGAGTTCTTCACTGATATTATCTCTGAGTACAAAGATGGATTTGCTGATTTGCAGAGATGGGGATTCAACGTAAATTGGCTGGTGGACCATCTAAACTATATTGAACAGATCCGACTTTCACAGAATGAGGTCCATGCAATTGACTATCGTACCGGGGATGACAAAAGTAAATTACAAGATCTGCTGACTTATTGTTTGGAGAATATAGAGATTTAGACAGCTTTTTAATTCCTTGCTATTATGCCTCCTGGCTTCTGCTTCTTGACTCCGTATTCAAGCAGCGTTGATGTTTTGTCTCCTGCAGCGTACTGTTGTTCAGTTGATACTTGTTAAAGTTCTATAAATTCACATAAGAATTTGCTACCATATCTTGTTTTGAATTGTGTTATTACAGTCAAAGAATTTAAATTTTATCGTACATTGGTGTTTATGTTTTAAATCCACCCAAATGATTAGGAATGAATGTTCCTGGTTTTTCTTACATGCAGTTGATGTTTCTAAATTCTAACCTTTATTGTTGAACCACCAGTATATCTATTTTGAGTTTTATGATTTCTCCAATAATACACAACTTTTAATATATATCTCTTTAAATACAATTTTGTTGTAACAATATGTTTTTATAAGGGAAATTTATTTCAAAAATGTGAATTGTTGTAAATATATGGATGTTAATGTACTAACATCGGAATCAACAAAATGTAATAATATTTTTACTAATTTCTTGAATATTTAATATTAGATCTTTGTTGGGTAAATTTAACTAAACGCAACAATGGGACAGTTATATTATAACAATTAACAAGAACAGGTAATTAACCAAATAACGAAACAAACACGATGGCAAAACAAAATATATAATTAAAGACTGTAAAAACAAGAGAAAAGAAAGAATACTTAGCTCTACCAGAAGCTTTACTACTGCTGAAAGAACAGAACAGCTGAGTCGTCAAGTCTTATAAAAGACTTGACTGTTCTTGAAGAGATTATTGCCCCACTTACGTTGTGATGGGTTGCAGCAATATCACTTCCAGGATAAAACAGCTCAGATCAATCCAGTCACAAACTCGGAAAAGATCAACAGCGACTAACACCTCAGTTCGCCAAAACAACCTATGCACCTAATGAATATATGCAAGGTAGGCAATGAGAGTTCTATATATAAAACTCAAGCATAAGCCTTCTATATATAGACATTTCAAGTTGCTAAGTTCAAATTCTTGTCAATGTGGTAGTTATGGGATTTATGAAAAAAAAACCATTTCAAACTCATTTCAAACTTATTTCAACCTAGCAACTTTGCCTATATATAATTATGGATTCCACTAAGAAAATGTCTTAGATCCAATCATGAAAGTTGAAGTCCTCATATCAAGGAACAACCTCCATCAGTTAGTTTCCGGAAATTACATCAAGAACACATATAAAATGTGACTCGAACTTTCCATTTTCTAACAATCCCCCACAAATCCATACAGTAATGCATATCAGATTCTTATCATGACTTGTTTTTCAGAGTAGGTACCGGTCAAGGTTTGAACCCTCCTAAGTCCTCTACTTCGATGGTTACCGGATATTGATGGAATGTTTCACCTTGAATCTTTATCCGTTTAGTGTAACCACACTCCATAGACGACGACAAGTCAAAGGCTATGGTGCTAATCTACGGCTTTGAGACATTAATGGTCCTGTCTCGATCCTGTTCGTCGAATGCTTCAAGGAATAACCCTTTCCTCTAATTGCGACCACACAATTACATTCGCTTAGCTGGGCATCTCCAGAGATGTACTGCGATCATCTCGTCAAAAGACTTGACCCCATTCAGAGTTCATACTAACTCTTGCTATACTGGCAGTAACAGTACCTTTTAGGTTTTCAGGGGATAGACTCAGATACGTGCGTATCAAGGTATCTAGTAAAGGTACTACCAATTCACCCTCACAGCTTGTTATTACCACATTGAATACACTTCAAGGGATCTCCTCTCAGGTGTATTGGGTTCCCGCTGCTGATGAATCATGATGGGCTATCAGTCCCATCCCCAACCTAGACTTAAGGACTACTGCATGCTCAAGTCCTTTAGTCAAAGGATCAGCTATATTATCCTGAGTTCCAATGAACTCTACAGCAATAATCCTTTCAGACACAAGACCCCTTATAGACTTAAGTCTAACTTGGATGTGTCTCTTTGTTTTAGCATTATACTTTTCACTACTGATCTTGTCGATAGTTGTACGGCTATCACAATGAACAGCAATGGCTGGAAGCGGTCTGCTTACTACAGGTAACACTGACATAAGTCCATGCAACCATTCAGCCTCCGTCCCCGTGGCATCTAGTGCACACAACTCAGCCTCAAAGGTAGACCGAGTTATCAAAGTCTGTCTAGTAGACTTCCAGGATATTGCTCCACCTGCTAGGGTAAACAAATATCCAGTCACTCCATTGGTACCAGATTTCTTAGCTATCCAACTTGCATCACTATATCCCTCAAGTACTCCAGGGAATCTTCGATAATGCAAACCAAGGGAAATAGTTCCCTTAAGATATCTAAGAACTCTATCTAGTGCCTCCCAATGAGTCTTGTTCGGACAGCTTGTATATCTAGCTAACTTAGACACAGAATAAGAAATATCTGGTCTAGTCACATTAGCAAGATATTGCAAACTCCCAATAATCTGAGAATACCTTAACTGAGACACAGGAATTCCCGAACTATTCTTGACTAGGGCAACTTTAGGATCGTACGGTGTACTAGCGATTCTACAATTTGAATAACCATACTTCTCAAGTATAGATTTCTCTATATAATGAGATTGTGACAATGTTATTCCATCAGTTGACTGTGTCAACTTGACTCCAAGAATCACACTAGCCTCACCCATATCCTTCATTTCAAAGTGCCTTTTCAAGAAACTTTTTGTCTCGTTAATAATCTCAATATTGGTTCCAAACAATAAAATGTCATCCACATATAGGCATACGATAATACATTCATTTCCTTTAACCATATAGTAGACACACTTGTCACTTTCATTAACAACAAATTCTGATTCTAAAACAGTGTCATCAAACTTTTTATGCCAGTCTCTAGGAGCTTGTTTTAAGCCATATATAGACTTGATTAACTTACATACTTTCCTCTCGTTACCCGAAGCAACAAATCCCTCAGGCTGATCCATATAAATCTCTTCCTCAAGATCACCATGAAGAAAAGCTGTCTTTACATCCATTTGATGGATGATAAGACCATGTACAGAAGCCAATGCTATAAGCATTCGGATTGTTGTCATCCTTGCAACAGGAGAGTATGTATCAAAGTAATCAATGCCTTCCTTTTGCCTAAAGCCCTTAGCTACCAGCCTAGCTTTATACTTATCTATTGAGCCATCAGGATTCATCTTCCTTTTGAAGATCCATTTACATCCTATAGTAGTACACCCAGGAGGTAGGTCAACCAACTCCCATGTTCCGTTAGAAATAATAGAGTCAATCTCACTTTTTACAGCACCTTTCCAGTGCCTTGACTCCGAAGAATCCATGGCCTGTCGGAAAGTTAAAGGTTCATCCTCGACATTGTAAGTGATAAAATCACTTCCAAAGTCCTTGACTACCTTTGCACGCTTACTCCTTCTAGGTTCATCTACTTCGTCAGGAGTAGAACTACTATCAGGATTTGCCCCCACATTTGTCATCTTTTCCACATGATCAGGAATAGAACTAGATGTGTGAGTGGGATCATCATTAGAAATACCTTGAGGTATACCAGTCTTCATAGGGAACACATCCTCAAAGAATGTTGCATCACGAAACTCAACTATAGTGTTTGCCACTATACCGTCTATGTCAGATTTTAACACTAAAAATCTCATAGCCGTAGTGGTTTCAATATAGCCCAGAAAGATGCAATCAACAGTTTTCGGACCTAGTTTCTTTCTCTTGTGTTCAGGGACAAGCACCTTAGCAAGGCACCCCCACACACGAAGATACTTCAAACTTGTCTTTCTACTTTTCCATAATTCATAAGGTGTCTTGTCCATATGTTTCAGAGGAACTCTATTCAGAATATGGCAAGCCGTATTCAAAGCTTCTCCCCACATGTACTTAGGCAACCCAGAATTAATAAGCATGCTGTTAATCATATCTTTAAAAGTTCTGTTCTTTCGTTCAGCCACCCCATTAGACTCAGGTGTGTATGGTGGAGTCACCTCATGAACTATACCATTGCTTGCGCAAAATTCATTAAACAAGGTACTAGTATACTCACCACCTCTATCAGATCTCAAACGTTTAAGTACTTTACCAGTTTGTGTTTCAGCTTCAGTTTTGAACATAATGAATTTTTCTAGTGCTTCATCCTTATGTCTAAGTAAATAAACATAACAATATCTACTACAATCATCTATAAAGGTAATAAAATATCGTTTATTATCTTTAGTCAACATGCCACCAAATTCACATATGTCAGTGTGCACTAAATCTAAAACTTCTGAATCCCTAACAACATTATGAAAGGGTTTCCTAGTTTGTTTAGCAGTCACACATACTTGACATTTAGATTTCTTTTCAATAGCATATTTTGGAATCAACTCTAAGTTCATCATATTCTTTAGAGCACCAAAATTTAAATGACCAAGTCTAGCATGCCATAAATCGGATGATTCAACACAATTAACAGAAGGTGCAACACTATCATTAATAAAACTGCCCAAAACAGGCTCAACATTTATCAAAAATAAACCATCAGACAAATAACCTTTGCCTAAGAATGTACCAGTATGTGTAATAACTACTTTATTACATTTCAAAGAAAGTTCAAAACCATTCTTAACTAAACAACTTCCACTTATAATATTTCTACGAATATCAGGAACATGGTGCACTCTAGTGAGGGATAGAACACGCCCAGAAGTAAACTTCAGATCCACGTTTCCTATTCCAAGAACTTGAGCAGCACTAGCATTCCCCATCGTCACTGTCACTCCATGACTCTGTTGATAAGATACAAATAAACTAATATCAGTACAAATATGTACATTAGCTCCAGTATCAATCAACCATTCATGTGACAGATAAGTGGATAGTAAAACAGGCTTATAGGTAACATACCCGTCATTGGTTACAGAAGCAGATGCTTCACCAATAACCATGTTAGCCATAGGCGCAACAATGGTTCCAGTTCTAAGCACATTATTAGCTTGAGCAACCACATCAGATTTCTTAGCTTTCTTCACTGGACAGTCCTTACTCCAGTGCCCAACCTGCCCACAAGACCAACATGGTTTGTTTGCCTTTGGTTTCTTGGCCTTGTTCTTGTTTTTAGATTTAGTGTTATCCTTCCTAGTCAATTCTTTTCTTTTCTGACCAACAGTCACTACATTCACCTTCGAACTACTATCATAATCAGCAGGCATAACATGTCCCTGTTTGGACTTATGCTGCTCCTGCACTGAGATGTCCAACATCAGGTTAGTCCAGCTGATCTCTCCTTTCTGTCTTTTCAGGGAGAGAGCAAACTCTTCCCAAGACTTAGGGAGCTTTTCAATCACTGACATAACCTGAAACTTCTCAGGAAGGTCCATATTGGACTCCTTTAAAGCATGGACTAACATCTCAAATTCGTGCACCTGTTCAGTCATGGATCTAGTATCCACCAGTTTGAAATCAAGGAACCTAGCCACAGAATACTTTTCCAACCCTTGCGAGTCAGTATTATGTGTCTGGTCCAGCTTATCCCATAAGAGCTTAGCAGTGTAGGAGTCAGATGAATACACATCGAATAGAGTGTTCGCTAAAGCTGCCAAAATAGCAGCCCGAGCCACTCCATCCTTTTCCTCCCACATAGCATAGGCCTTAACAGATTCAGCCTTCTCCTGATCAACAACTGGCTTAGCATACTGCACCACTGGCCATAGACCCTTTACCGTTAGCCACAGTTGCATCTTTTTCTTCCAACGAGAAAACCCAACACCCCCACCGAATTTCTCAGGCATGCCCGATAAATCGATGGGCTGTGGGAAACGGTATGTGGTCCAATCAATGGTTACAGCAGTAGCACTAGACCCAGAACCAGACTCAACAATAGGAGTTATAGTTCCGTTAACCATCTTGCTAATTAACAAATATAACTAATAATCTCTTCAAGATTGTTGGGTAAATTTAACTAAACGCAACAATGGGACAGTTATATTATAACAATTAACAAGAACAGGTAATTAACCAAATAACGAAACAAACACGATGGCAAAACAAAATATATAATTAAAGACTGTAAAAACAAGAGAAAAGAAAGAATACTTAGCTCTACCAGAAGCTTTACTACTGCTGAAAGAACAGAACAGCTGAGTCGTCAAGTCTTATAAAAGACTTGACTGTTCTTGAAGAGATTATTGCCCCACTTACGTTGTGATGGGTTGCAGCAATATCACTTCCAGGATAAAACAGCTCAGATCAATCCAGTCACAAACTCGGAAAAGATCAACAGCGACTAACACCTCAGTTCGCCAAAACAACCTATGCACCTAATGAATATATGCAAGGTAGGCAATGAGAGTTCTATATATAAAACTCAAGCATAAGCCTTCTATATATAGACATTTCAAGTTGCTAAGTTCAAATTCTTGAAATGAGTTTGAAATGGTTTTTTTTTCATAAATCCCATAACTACCACATTGACAAGAATTTGAACTTAGCAACTTGAAATGTCTATATATAGAAGGCTTATGCTTGAGTTTTATATATAGAACTCTCATTGCCTACCTTGCATATATTCATTAGGTGCATAGGTTGTTTTGGCGAACTGAGGTGTTAGTCGCTGTTGATCTTTTCCGAGTTTGTGACTGGATTGATCTGAGCTGTTTTATCCTGGAAGTGATATTGCTGCAACCCATCACAACGTAAGTGGGGCAATAATCTCTTCAAGAACAGTCAAGTCTTTTATAAGACTTGACGACTCAGCTGTTCTGTTCTTTCAGCAGTAGTAAAGCTTCTGGTAGAGCTAAGTATTCTTTCTTTTCTCTTGTTTTTACAGTCTTTAATTATATATTTTGTTTTGCCATCGTGTTTGTTTCGTTATTTGGTTAATTACCTGTTCTTGTTAATTGTTATAATATAACTGTCCCATTGTTGCGTTTAGTTAAATTTACCCAACAATCTTGAAGAGATTATTAGTTATATTTGTTAATTAGCAAGATGGTTAACGGAACTATAACTCCTATTGTTGAGTCTGGTTCTGGGTCTAGTGCTACTGCTGTAACCATTGATTGGACCACGTACCGTTTCCCACAGCCCATCGATTTATCGGGCATGCCTGAGAAATTCGGTGGGGGTGTTGGGTTTTCTCGTTGGAAGAAAAAGATGCAACTGTGGCTAACGGTAAAGGGTCTATGGCCAGTGGTGCAGTATGCTAAGCCAGTTGTTGATCAGGAGAAGGCTGAATCTGTTAAGGCCTATGCTATGTGGGAGGAAAAGGATGGAGTGGCTCGGGCTGCTATTTTGGCAGCTTTAGCGAACACTCTATTCGATGTGTATTCATCTGACTCCTACACTGCTAAGCTCTTATGGGATAAGCTGGACCAGACACATAATACTGACTCGCAAGGGTTGGAAAAGTATTCTGTGGCTAGGTTCCTTGATTTCAAACTGGTGGATACTAGATCCATGACTGAACAGGTGCACGAATTTGAGATGTTAGTCCATGCTTTAAAGGAGTCCAATATGGACCTTCCTGAGAAGTTTCAGGTTATGTCAGTGATTGAAAAGCTCCCTAAGTCTTGGGAAGAGTTTGCTCTCTCCCTGAAAAGACAGAAAGGAGAGATCAGCTGGACTAACCTGATGTTGGACATCTCAGTACAGGAGCAGCATAAGTCCAAACAGGGACATGTTATGCCTGCTGATTATGATAGTAGTTCGAAGGTGAATGTAGTGACTGTTGGTCAGAAAAGAAAAGAATTGACTAGGAAGGATAACACTAAATCTAAAAACAAGAACAAGGCCAAGAAACCAAAGGCAAACAAACCATGTTGGTCTTGTGGGCAGGTTGGGCACTGGAGTAAGGACTGTCCAGTGAAGAAAGCTAAGAAATCTGATGTGGTTGCTCAAGCTAATAATGTGCTTAGAACTGGAACCATTGTTGCGCCTATGGCTAACATGGTTATTGGTGAAGCATCTGCTTCTGTAACCAATGACGGGTATGTTACCTATAAGCCTGTTTTACTATCCACTTATCTGTCACATGAATGGTTGATTGATACTGGAGCTAATGTACATATTTGTACTGATATTAGTTTATTTGTATCTTATCAACAGAGTCATGGAGTGACAGTGACGATGGGGAATGCTAGTGCTGCTCAAGTTCTTGGAATAGGAAACGTGGATCTGAAGTTTACTTCTGGGCGTGTTCTATCCCTCACTAGAGTGCACCATGTTCCTGATATTCGTAGAAATATTATAAGTGGAAGTTGTTTAGTTAAGAATGGTTTTGAACTTTCTTTGAAATGTAATAAAGTAGTTATTACACATACTGGTACATTCTTAGGCAAAGGTTATTTGTCTGATGGTTTATTTTTGATAAATGTTGAGCCTGTTTTGGGCAGTTTTATTAATGATAGTGTTGCACCTTCTGTTAATTGTGTTGAATCATCCGATTTATGGCATGCTAGACTTGGTCATTTAAATTTTGGTGCTCTAAAGAATATGATGAACTTAGAGTTGATTCCAAAATATGCTATTGAAAAGAAATCTAAATGTCAAGTATGTGTGACTGCTAAACAAACTAGGAAACCCTTTCATAATGTTGTTAGGGATTCAGAAGTTTTAGATTTAGTGCACACTGACATATGTGAATTTGGTGGCATGTTGACTAAAGATAATAAACGATATTTTATTACCTTTATAGATGATTGTAGTAGATATTGTTATGTTTATTTACTTAGACATAAGGATGAAGCACTAGAAAAATTCATTATGTTCAAAACTGAAGCTGAAACACAAACTGGTAAAGTACTTAAACGTTTGAGATCTGATAGAGGTGGTGAGTATACTAGTACCTTGTTTAATGAATTTTGCGCAAGCAATGGTATAGTTCATGAGGTGACTCCACCATACACACCTGAGTCTAATGGGGTGGCTGAACGAAAGAACAGAACTTTTAAAGATATGATTAACAGCATGCTTATTAATTCTGGGTTGCCTAAGTACATGTGGGGAGAAGCTTTGAATACGGCTTGCCATATTCTGAATAGAGTTCCTCTGAAACATATGGACAAGACACCTTATGAATTATGGAAAAGTAGAAAGACAAGTTTGAAGTATCTTCGTGTGTGGGGGTGCCTTGCTAAGGTGCTTGTCCCTGAACACAAGAGAAAGAAACTAGGTCCGAAAACTGTTGATTGCATCTTTCTGGGCTATATTGAAACCACTACGGCTATGAGATTTTTAGTGTTAAAATCTGACATAGACGGTATAGTGGCAAACACTATAGTTGAGTTTCGTGATGCAACATTCTTTGAGGATGTGTTCCCTATGAAGACTGGTATACCTCAAGGTATTTCTAATGATGATCCCACTCACACATCTAGTTCTATTCCTGATCATGTGGAAAAGATGACAAATGTGGGGGCAAATCCTGATAGTAGTTCTACTCCTGACGAAGTAGATGAACCTAGAAGGAGTAAGCGTGCAAAGGTAGTCAAGGACTTTGGAAGTGATTTTATCACTTACAATGTCGAGGATGAACCTTTAACTTTCCGACAGGCCATGGATTCTTCGGAGTCAAGGCACTGGAAAGGTGCTGTAAAAAGTGAGATTGACTCTATTGTTTCTAACGGAACATGGGAGTTGGTTGACCTACCTCCTGGGTGTACTACTATAGGATGTAAATGGATCTTCAAAAGGAAGATGAATCCTGATGGCTCAATAGATAAGTATAAAGCTAGGCTGGTAGCTAAGGGCTTTAGGCAAAAGGAAGGCATTGATTACTTTGATACATACTCTCCTGTTGCAAGGATGACAACAATCCGAATGCTTATAGCATTGGCTTCTGTACATGGTCTTATCATCCATCAAATGGATGTAAAGACAGCTTTTCTTCATGGTGATCTTGAGGAAGAGATTTATATGGATCAGCCTGAGGGATTTGTTGCTTCGGGTAACGAGAGGAAAGTATGTAAGTTAATCAAGTCTATATATGGCTTAAAACAAGCTCCTAGAGACTGGCATAAAAAGTTTGATGACACTGTTTTAGAATCAGAATTTGTTGTTAATGAAAGTGACAAGTGTGTCTACTATATGGTTAAAGGAAATGAATGTATTATCGTATGCCTATATGTGGATGACATTTTATTGTTTGGAACCAATATTGAGATTATTAACGAGACAAAAAGTTTCTTGAAAAGGCACTTTGAAATGAAGGATATGGGTGAGGCTAGTGTGATTCTTGGAGTCAAGTTGACACAGTCAACTGATGGAATAACATTGTCACAATCTCATTATATAGAGAAATCTATACTTGAGAAGTATGGTTATTCAAATTGTAGAATCGCTAGTACACCGTACGATCCTAAAGTTGCCCTAGTCAAGAATAGTTCGGGAATTCCTGTGTCTCAGTTAAGGTATTCTCAGATTATTGGGAGTTTGCAATATCTTGCTAATGTGACTAGACCAGATATTTCTTATTCTGTGTCTAAGTTAGCTAGATATACAAGCTGTCCGAACAAGACTCATTGGGAGGCACTAGATAGAGTTCTTAGATATCTTAAGGGAACTATTTCCCTTGGTTTGCATTATCGAAGATTCCCTGGAGTACTTGAGGGATATAGTGATGCAAGTTGGATAGCTAAGAAATCTGGTACCAATGGAGTGACTGGATATTTGTTTACCCTAGCAGGTGGAGCAATATCCTGGAAGTCTACTAGACAGATCCTTACTCCAGTGCCCAACCTGCCCACAAGACCAACATGGTTTGTTTGCCTTTGGTTTCTTGGCCTTGTTCTTGTTTTTAGATTTAGTGTTATCCTTCCTAGTCAATTCTTTTCTTTTCTGACCAACAGTCACTACATTCACCTTCGAACTACTATCATAATCAGCAGGCATAACATGTCCCTGTTTGGACTTATGCTGCTCCTGCACTGAGATGTCCAACATCAGGTTAGTCCAGCTGATCTCTCCTTTCTGTCTTTTCAGGGAGAGAGCAAACTCTTCCCAAGACTTAGGGAGCTTTTCAATCACTGACATAACCTGAAACTTCTCAGGAAGGTCCATATTGGACTCCTTTAAAGCATGGACTAACATCTCAAATTCGTGCACCTGTTCAGTCATGGATCTAGTATCCACCAGTTTGAAATCAAGGAACCTAGCCACAGAATACTTTTCCAACCCTTGCGAGTCAGTATTATGTGTCTGGTCCAGCTTATCCCATAAGAGCTTAGCAGTGTAGGAGTCAGATGAATACACATCGAATAGAGTGTTCGCTAAAGCTGCCAAAATAGCAGCCCGAGCCACTCCATCCTTTTCCTCCCACATAGCATAGGCCTTAACAGATTCAGCCTTCTCCTGATCAACAACTGGCTACATAGCATAGGCCTTAACAGATTCAGCCTTCTCCTGATCAACAACTGGCTTAGCATACTGCACCACTGGCCATAGACCCTTTACCGTTAGCCACAGTTGCATCTTTTTCTTCCAACGAGAAAACCCAACACCCCCACCGAATTTCTCAGGCATGCCCGATAAATCGATGGGCTGTGGGAAACGGTACGTGGTCCAATCAATGGTTACAGCAGTAGCACTAGACCCAGAACCAGACTCAACAATAGGAGTTATAGTTCCGTTAACCATCTTGCTAATTAACAAATATAACTAATAATCTCTTCAAGATTGTTGGGTAAATTTAACTAAACGCAACAATGGGACAGTTATATTATAACAATTAACAAGAACAGGTAATTAACCAAATAACGAAACAAACACGATGGCAAAACAAAATATATAATTAAAGACTGTAAAAACAAGAGAAAAGAAAGAATACTTAGCTCTACCAGAAGCTTTACTACTGCTGAAAGAACAGAACAGCTGAGTCGTCAAGTCTTATAAAAGACTTGACTGTTCTTGAAGAGATTATTGCCCCACTTACGTTGTGATGGGTTGCAGCAATATCACTTCCAGGATAAAACAGCTCAGATCAATCCAGTCACAAACTCGGAAAAGATCAACAGCGACTAACACCTCAGTTCGCCAAAACAACCTATGCACCTAATGAATATATGCAAGGTAGGCAATGAGAGTTCTATATATAAAACTCAAGCATAAGCCTTCTATATATAGACATTTCAAGTTGCTAAGTTCAAATTCTTGTCAATGTGGTAGTTATGGGATTTATGAAAAAAAAAACCATTTCAAACTCATTTCAAACTTATTTCAACCTAGCAACTTTGCCTATATATAATTATGGATTCCACTAAGAAAATGTCTTAGATCCAATCATGAAAGTTGAAGTCCTCATATCAAGGAACAACCTCCATCAGTTAGTTTCCGGAAATTACATCAAGAACACATATAAAATGTGACTCGAACTTTCCATTTTCTAACAATCTTAACTTCCAAACTTTTACTGAGGAAATTACATCTAGACAAATGAATGTTGAAAGACTTGTTTTAGCTCCAATGTTATTTCTCTAATTTTGATGCCTCTATATATAGCTTCAAGATCTTAATGACAAGAGACAGGGTAACACATTTTTTTTTCTGAATCAGTGAGCCCAAATATAGGGAGACGACGGAGTTTTATTTGGCGCAGTGTGTTAGAGGCTCACCTTGTGATTAAATCTGGAGTGCATAGAGGGGTAGGATCAGGGGAGGAGGTGAACTTTTGCTCAGATCCTTTTATTACATCTCAGCTGATTGGATTTGAGGATGCAATGATTAGTAGGCTCTGGAGTTTATTCGGTGAAGAGTGCTTACCGTATGCAGAGAGAGGAGGAAGAAGTGGAGGCAAGTGCAGGGAAGATGGCATTTTGGAAGATGTTTTGGACTGTGAAGGCCCCTCCAAAGGTGCTAAATCTGGTTTCGCGTGCCATTAGGAGGTGTAATCCTACTCGAGTTCAGTTGAGACGAAAAGGTTGGCGGTCACATAAGAGTGTCCTTTGTGTAGGGTGTACAATGAGTCCACTTATCATGTACATTTTCAAAATTGTGCTGGCATTCTGCTGGATTGTCTGACGTTGAAGCTACAAGTGATTCTTTTGAGGAATGTTGTACAAGTTTGCTGATGAATTTAAGTCGTGAGAGGGCTACTATGGTATTGAGCATGTGTTGGAAGTTGTGAAGGTCCCCTATTAACTTGGTTTGGCAGGCAAACGTTGTACAGTCCAGAAGGTTATTGTTTAAGCAAAAACTTGTCTTAATCAATGGTTAAAAGCTCTAGAACTAAATCACTACTCTTCCATGGGACCATGGATGGTGCCGAGCTATGGACTAAACTGGAAGTAGTTAGTATTAAGATCAATGTTGACGCAGCAATCTTTCAGGAGGAGAGAAAGCATGGGTCTGGGGCTGTGGTTCGAGATCACATAGGGAAACTTCTTCATTTCGTAGCTGGTGTTGGGATGGAGTTGTTTATCCGGAGTTTGCAGAAGCTATGGGGCTGAAGGAGGTGTTAAGTTGGATAAAAGAATCTGAGGTGGAGCAGAGTTGTGATTGAAATGGATAGCGTAGTGGTGGTTCAAGCTGTCCGCAGTGCTTTTTTTTTTTTGTCTTCGCCTTTTGGTGTGGTTATCCATAATTGTAGATTGCTTATCCCTGGACTTTCTAATGTCCATGTTGGCATGTTGCTTTTGTTAAACAATCTGTGAATTGTGCAGCTCACTTAGTGGCTAGAAATGCACGATCTTATACTGATTGTACGATGAGTGGTGGTGCTGTTCCACCAGGGTTAGCTTCTTTTGTGGAAGCAGACTCTTTGAATTAAATGAAGAAGGTTTTGAATAGAAGATTGCTGACTGATTTAAACGACAAATAGTTCTCCCCGAGTCCCTTCTACCCATTGGAACTATTTGTGAATAAATATGAATACATGTACTGATGTACAGATTATAAACAAACAATTACAGAATCACGAACATCAATCAGATAAGACATTAGTGTGTAAGATATTACTGAGGCTGATACCCCTCTCCCAGGGGCCGAACCCGGGTTAGGCTCATAGGTGGTCCTGACCCAGTGCAGTGCAGAACTAATTTCACTATAGAAGTTTATTGCATATAGTCACTTTAGGATTGCAGTAGTGTACAACAGTCTGAGTTCCTATTTGTGTAACAACAGTGAATGCTGATTAGTATAAAGAATAAAGGTACATTTCCTAAAAACTTGTGATGACAAGGTAATGAAGCAACACTTCAGTCAGTTTATAGACCACAATACTAGGTTTTCTGTACCATTGTGGAGCTAAGAAGCGCTTTAATCCATGTTTTGTCGAAAAAGGAGAGACACATATACTGATTGTTGCACAAGTGAAAAGAAAATGAGATGGTATGTACTGCTAGTTCTTTTTTCTTTTCAAGCAGCAAAAAATCGAAAGAGAGGGAGAAACGATCATGAATTCAAGCGCGATGCTAAAAATGTACCTTAATTCAGGCTATGTTTGCAACAGGGATACAAGTTGAATGCAGAAGTGGACATATGCAGAGTCCTGCTCTGATTCTGAAAGGTCCTACTTAATTTTCCAAATGCCGAATAGAAATCTAAGTACTGCAATACATTAGCAACGCATTTTAGTCGTAATTTGAAATCAAGAGCTAAACGTCTAGGTAAAACTCTTTAGACCGGAAAAAATAGTATTTTATCGAGTTTATCACGTTTATTGGTTGGGAAAAAAAGAGCAGAAATGTTGCCCTTGCAGGACCAGTTAACTTTAACTATAGGGAGATCCAGATGCAAATGTCATCCCAAGATTCCCAACAGAGTAACACAAGTACATTGTACCATGGCCAAAAAATGGGGGCATTCCGAGAATCGAACTCGGGACCTCTCGCACCCAAAGCGAGAATCATACCACTAGACCAAATGCCCAGGAATGGACAAATTCCCATTTCTTGCCACCCTTTGATGCTTTCAAGGTGTACTTCTTCCAGGTACTTATGCTGCATGATGATGTTAGCTCGAGCCTCGAGGTGCACAAAAGACTGAAAATTGATATAGTTAAAAAAACATGTCTTTCTGACAGCCAATTCCGGCTGACATTACACCTGGTGAGTGAATTTTGCGGAAAATCAAGGACCGGTCAGGGACTAGTCTTTTCTCTGAAACCCGGACTTGTGGAGGGCAGAGAGATCAGAGAAGTCTTGGGAATATGTGTAGTACTATGTAATTTTGATGCAATCCGCTTTCGACATGTTTCTATTTTTTTACCAAATATTTCTTACCTGATCTCAAATAAATGCCAGTTGAAAAAAGTAGTTTTAGAATTGTTGCCTAGGCATACTATGATTAGACTATTCTCTGAGCCTCGGAGTTGATTCATTTTGTCCTTTCTTTCTCAAGTGTAGTTTGTGTAGTTAACTGTAATGTAGACCAAATAAGAATACATCATGCTTGCAAATGTTCCCAGAAAAAGTGGTCACTGGGCCTAACAAGCAAAGTTTCTCTCACAACTAGTAAGTGTCTTCTGTATTCAGCTGCCATTTCTGTTACAAGTTGTCCATACAGATTCAGATTCAGAAATAACTTCTAGACCATTTGTAAATGACCTTACATATGATGATATGAAAGGATTTGGTGGCATTTCCGGACATTCTTGTCTTTCTAGCATGTGGATTGCATGTGGATTACATGTTCATAATTTGTAAATGACCTTACAATTGATTACATGAAAGGATTCCAATGCAACACTAAAATTGTGACTCAAGGACACCAAATGAATTTTGGGTCACCAAATTTGGTGACAAAAGTATGTTTGGTGATCCGTTGACATTTGGTGACTTTTATAATTCCCACTATACCCATATGTTTGTTAATAAAACAAGTTTTTCTTGTTCTATTGAACTTCTTTTTTTGTACTTTTCAACTTTAGATTTTATTGACAATATAAAAATAAAAATAAAATTTAGAATATTCCAATTTTAATATGAAAGATTCTTATTAGTGTCGAATCATAGTATCAATGGGTTGGAATACATTTTATGAATGGTGTTATTTTAACACCAAAATAGTATTATAGTGATACTATTTTGATGGTCTTATGGGAGGTTGATGATTCGAATCGCGTCGAATACAGAGTAGCTAGCTGTGTGACTGTGTTCGATTAACAAAGATACAACAGTTCAACTGTTACACGCAACTTGCGAAATGATGAAAAGTCCATTATGGAAAGTATGTTTCGCTGGTAGTTTCCACTGTGATAGTTTTTGGAACACAACTTGGCCAAACCAAAATCAGATATTTCGGGATTGAAATTTTGGTTAAACAAGTTGCTATGAGATAGTTGAGATATCTCAAAACCAACTTTGCCACCCTAAATAATACGACAGACTATCAAATCAAACAGATGCAGGCAAACAAGAAATCACTTAATGTGCTCAATAAGCCCACCAGCGTCTGCCGTTTTCGTTCATTTAGCTGCAATTAAAACTCTGTTCTCTCCAGATACTGATATCAGGCTTTGAGCTAATATCACATTGGTGAGAGTTGTTGAGCAAGATCTAGTATAATTACTACAAACAAGTAATTATAAGCTATTAATTTTATTGTACTTCACAAAATATTAATTATTACAATGTATATAAAGTTACATAATTTTAGTCACTCGGATTCAGAAATGACTTCTAGATCATTTGCAAATGGCCTTACATTTGATGATCTGAAAGGATTAGGCGGCATTGTTGGGCATTCTTGTCTTTCTAGCATATTGATTACTTGTTTCATTGAAGGTCTGTCCACGGGATGCCACCCTATGCACCATAGTCCCACAATTGTTAGTTTCTTTGCGATGTTTGAATCTTCTTCTTTCTCTATTTGGATTGCTACTTCTCCACCTTCCTCCAAACGATGAAAAATCCATTCTGGAAAGTATGTTTCACTTGTGTTTTCCACTGCATTGTTGTCCCTTGCTCCCACCATTTCAAGCAATAACATTCCGAAACTGTAAACATCTGATTTGGATGACACTTTCCCAAAATTCCTAGAATATACTTCTGGTGCAATATAGCCAATGGTTCCCCTAGCCACAGTCATAGACACAATGCTCTGGTCCTTGGAACACAGCTTGGCCAAACCAAAATCAGATATTTTGGGATTGAAATTTTGGTCCAACAGGATATTATGAGGCTTGATGTCGAAGTGGAGGATCTGTTGACTGCAACCTTGGTGAAGATATTCAATTCCTTTAGCAATGCCTAGAGCAATTTCTTGCATCTTCTCCCAACCAAGGAAATTATTCTGGTGATTTTTGCCAGAGTAAGTGAACTTTTCTAGAGAACTATTAGGTTGGAACTCGTAAACAAGAGCTCGATTGCAGCCATCAGCGCAATATCCCACCAACCGAACCACATTAACATGATGAATTCGCCCTATAGTTCCCACTTCATTAATAAACTCTTCTCCGTTTGCTTTTGGATCGCTCTTAAGGACCTTAACCGCAACAATAATATCTTTGGTGATTTGGCCTTTATAGACTGATCCATAACCTCCTTGTCCTAATTTATCACTGAACTGAGAAGTGATCTTCTTGATATCACCATAGGAGTATCTTGTCGGTTTCATGGCTTTGTAATCCGTCAAAAACATTTCAATTTTCAGTTCATCATATTTCTTTTGTCGATATGATCTGATTATATAACTCAGTAATACTACGAGGACAAGCACAAAAAGAGCAGTGCCTGGAATTATCCCTGCAATAGGCTTAATTGAACTCTGATGCCGACCTGTATTATATTAGTGTAGCATAAATTAGTTACATTGCTCAACTCCTCATATGCGAAAGAAGTTAAGAAAATCACAACAAAAATTTGTAGCATGCATCATCACATATAAAGTCCAATCAGAGTTAAAACGAAAATACCTCTAGGAAAACATATAGTACTGTGATCAGCAGTTTTGACATTACTACTAGTTTCATTGTTCATCAGCTTACAGTACTCCCCCTTGGCTTCACATTTCCTACAATTTGGAGTTGACCAACTCCTGATAGACGACAAATACTTTACGATAAGATAATTTGGGAGAGACGAACTAAAAACTTTGGTACATGAGGCTATGGATGGTTCACTAGTGCTTGTGAAGTCCTGGAAGTAGTAGACTGGGAAATTTTCTCCGTCGAGAGATGTGACAAATATAGATTTCCCAACAACGCTTGAGGGACAGCTGAGAAATGAAGTATTAATGGATTCATACAAACTTCTCTCATGAAAAATAAGGGCAACTGTTGCATAAGGTGACAACATTGACGTGGAAACAAGTGTCAGATTTTTGGTTTTGTAAGTACCAAGCAGTTCAATTTCTTGAGATGTGTAGTTTATGTAACCAACACGTTGCTCTACTGAAAAGAGAAGCTGGATACCTTGTAGGGATGTGTTTTCCAGGTATTGAAACTCCACAAAAGGTTCTTTCCAATGACAAGAAACTCGAAATGCAGGGTGGCCACAGTGCTCAGGCTGCTGGTCTTTGACCCAAAATGGGAACCGGATTTCTGGGCCATGATGAGAGCATCTAGTGATCCTGCACTCCTCCCCTGCAGCTTCTGTTTTTGCTGCTACAAGTCCTTTTAATGCTAGATTTAGTATTACCACGACAAGATAAACAAATAATTGGACACCCATGGATTAGATGGTCCAAATTTTTAAGAGTATCCTTATATTTCACCCAGCTTAGTACAAATTATCATGTCATAATGTTAATTAATATGTTAATATATGAAGTCATGATATTGGGTTGAACTTTTTTGTTTTTAAAATCCCATGTTTGAATTATTCTTCCATGCAACAATAACGTACGTTCCACGCAGCAATCAAGAACTTGTTGACTTGACTAAAAAATTTATTTTGGTCTTCGGATTTGTCACATGACTTTATCTTAAGTTATGAATGGGATAAGGAAAATTCTTTCACATTCATTGCGCCCAACCAACTCATGATAGACTAAAATTTTTGCATTGTGCGTAGATCACTTCGGACCGAGGATAGCTTTGTGGTCGAAAACTGCTAGGCAATGCAAGTAATGAAATTTTCTTCCAAGACCTCACAAGAGTTCAAATAATGTGTTTCAATAACTAAAAGTGTATACTCCAAAACTGTTAACTATTTTAACTAAATGTGTTTCATATATTTTAATTAAATCTATTATTTTTAATCGGGTTGGGTTGGTTCGGGTTAAAAAAATTGAAACCCATACCCAACCCATTTAAATCGGGTTTATATTTTTTCAAACCAAAAATGTTTCGGTTTAAAAATATTCGATTTGGATCGGGCGAAATGAGATCGGTTTGGATCGGGTTAGTCGGTTTTATCAATCCGTGTACACCGCTAGTTCTAATTATGTAAATAATTGTTATTTTTGTTAAAATCTATTTTTTTGAAGAAAAATGGAGTCAATTCAATAATAAAAAGTCATACGACATCTACAAAAATGATCGAGTCGAACAAACATAAAAAAGATCAAATCGCATGTCTTCAAGAAAAGACAATTAAGCGATATTTTGAAGATGATATATTTACATGTACCCGCTTCGCCACAATCCACTTCACAATAAAGGAGAGAAACAAACACCCTCTCACAAATAAATAGATTTTTGTTAAAATCTATTAAAAAATTGTTATTTTTAACATTCTATCCCTTGTAATTTTAACAGTAACAAATAATTATAACATAAAAACATGAAAAGAGTGCAGGTTGCATTTAGAATTCAGAATTCAAAGTTAAGAGGTTACAGGTTCGTGATTTAACAATTCAAGAACGAATAAGCGCGAAATTAAATGAAATAAAATTCAAGTTAAATATAACTTATATTAAACTTGAAAGTTGTTACAATTACCGTACATATTACAACGTTTGAATCTCAAATTATTTAAAATAAATCTAGAATAAATTTGACATGAATTTATCTATTTTTGTAATAAAAATATCGAATACTAAAAAGTAGTTCGAGATCAATTCTAGGGATAATAATCTGTTAAATAATTACAGAAGTACAAATAATCAATTCTTAGAGTCTTAAATGGAACAATAAAAGCTAGAATTGAATCACTTGTATGAATGGCTAAAGCTCGGTTGGTTGTTTAGTTAATGGCAGAGAGATAACGAAGATATTTTTTTTAATAATTTTGTCTTCTTTTTGAACCAACTGATGCCCTTTGTTTCTGTCTTGATTTTTGATATTTGTACGCCTGCCTTTGTTGGATTGGAATGACTATAAAAAATGACTTACTTTGAATTAGCATGACTATCATTTCCTCTTGCAATGACTTTCGGGATGACTATCATTGTATTACAATGACAATCAGTATGACTGTCATTGATAGTCATACCAAGTCATTTTCATAGCCATACTAATTCTAGTATAAAATTATTTTCAATTTAATTAACTTATCAATTAATTTAAGGAATAATTTAATTCAACTAGAATTAAATTATTGATTAAATTAACTATTGATTTAGTTAATTAAAGAGAATTAATTCAACTTCTTGAATGCAAAATCATCATTTGAACCACTGAATGTATTGACGAACTTCAACTGAATGATGTTGACACTCTATGTACAGTCTGGTTCATGAGTGACTAACTGCAATGACTGTTCTTCATCCTTTTGACTTTAAGTTGTGGTTCTTTTTCTTTTCCCTTTAACAAACTCTGTGACCTGTACACTTGCTGTCACCCTGTTGAAATCTCTGTCACTTTAGTAGATCCACTTCCTTGAATACTTCGTTGAGGCTTGATCAAATAAATGAACTTCTTCCAATGTAGAATTACTTCAAGTCTGTAGATTGACTTTAATCTTTAATCTCTTGACTGATAATACCCTCTGAGAAATAGATTTCTGTGACAACTTATATAATATTTTGTTATTACATTCTTGTTTAAGTGAGTAAAATCCTCGATATTAACAAGTAGGCTAGTGCATATGTCTTTCACTCCCTTCGTCCCATCAAATTATTAACATTTGGGAGAGAGGTCACACACATTTTAAGATATATGTGAAGTATAGTTTCATTTTTTTTTCCAAATAATAATGTAATGTTTAAACTTTTATTCAAAAAATAAAATTAAAAATAAATAAATTATGAAACCATACTTTATATATAACTTAAAATGCGTGTTGAGCTGTTTATTTTAAATGTTAACAATAGGAAGAACGGAGTATTATTCTTCCATGCAACAATAACGTACGTTCCACGCAGCAATCAAGAACTTGTTGACTTGACTAAAAAATTTATTTTGGTCTTCGGATTTGTCACATGACTTTATCTTAAGTTATGAATGGGATAAGGAAAATTCTTTCACATTCATTGCGCCCAACCAACTCATGATAGACTAAAATTTTTGCATTGTGCGTAGACCATCTTGTTCCGTCTTTCTGCTCTTCGTTTTAAAGTAGTTTTTTACTTTTTATTTTTTTAAGAAGAACATGGGCAGGAGGAAATTGGCCTTATCGGCTCAAGAAATCAAAAATCTCTCATTAGCATTCATCTTTACAATATGTTCTTTTTTAAGCTTGCCTTGCAGCAGAGCTGCATCTACTTGCGGCAATATTCAAAACATAAGCTGTCCTTTTACACTGAAAGGTGATGATCAAAAATGTAATGCTTCTTTCTTCACTTTCGACGACGGCACGTTCTTCACTTACGAGCTGTCTTGCGTCAATAATCGTACCATTCTATATTTGCTTCCTGATAGGCACTTATATTATGTGGAGAGCATCAGTTACGATAATTTTTCGATCAGGATTGTTGATCCTGGACTGCAAAAGAATAACTATTCTTCTCTTCCGATTCATTCCATTGGAGAGTACGACTTGTGGAATATGCGTGGTAAATTACAGATGTTCTTAAGTCAGCTTAATCAACCTATTACAGTGGTAGAATGTCCGTCTCCTGTAATTTCTACCCGATACATCAATATTACTTCACCGAATTCTTCTTCATCTGCTATGGTATTTGGAAGGCATTTAGTGTATTCTTATGCCTATGTAGTAGCTAGATCTCTAGACATATTTGAACTGGAGGACGGTTGCAGGATTAGCAAGGTGGCTTGGGTCGCACTCCAGTCCCCTTTTAGTAAGGTCTTGGATAATTTTTCTGAAATTCATAGTGCAATGGTTTATGGATTCGAACTCCCTTGGAATTACTTTTACTGCTTAAAGTGTGAGGCATCTTCTAACCGGGAATGTTTTTGCTTAACATCACCGGGTAGTCCACATTGCTATTGCGAAATCACCACATCACCTTGCGATCTCGGGCATCTAAGCTCATACCATCTTTCAATTTCATGTGAGTACAAAACTTTGCCATTCCATTTGCTTAGAAATACAAGATTTTGTTCCACTAGTCGTTAAGTTCTACTTTGGACATGCTTATACGAGTAATATACAAAAATTGCATTCACTAACTGAAATTTTCATGAACTATCTAGGCGTAGGCACTAACCTAAATGGTATAGCTGATGCTTTGAAAAGTGAGTTTTCCAGTCTTTGCTTTATCTAACTAAGGATTGCAAGTGAAATCTAAATGTTTATTGACTCTGTTTATCTGTTTGTTGCCTAACAGGCATTGAGTCCAGACGGGCATTTGGTAAATTACTTCTCTTTCATTTTTTTCGTTTTCTTTTCAACTCAAAGTTTCACGAAATACATATAAGCAATAAAACTATATAATTGGTGATCTTGGATTGTGCAAGTTTACTGACCACTGCAGGTGAAGAAGAGATTAAACAAAATCAATTTCTAATTTATAAAAGCATTTCTAGCATTTGGGCACATCTTTGAATTATCTGTTTGTTGTATTTTTTTCTCAAAACAGTAGGGTTTATTGCTGCGAGATTTTTGTTAGGGATACCATTTTTGCTCGCTTTGTTGGTTTATAGAGCTAGGAGAAGACATCTATCGATGTATGACACCATTGAGGATTTTCTTCAAAAACAAAACAACTTGATGCCCGTAAGGTATGCTTACTCAGATATTAAGAAGATCACCAATAATTTCAGAGATAAACTAGGTGAAGGTGGTTTTGGCACTGTGTATAAAGGAAAGCTTCGTAGTGGTCATTTTGTAGCAGTTAAGATACTGGGGAAGTCTAAGGCTACTGGTAAAGAATTCATCAATGAAGTTGCTACAAGCGGAAGGATTCATCATGTCAATGTGGTGGAACTTATTGGTTTTTGTTTTGAAGGTCCAAAACGTGCTCTAATTTATGAGTTCATGCCTAATGGATCTTTAGAGAAGTACATTTTCCGTAAAGAAGGAACAGAAGAAGAAGTCATTTTCTTGAGTTGGGAAAAGATGTATGAAATTTCCCATAAGGTAGCAAGTGGAATTGACTATTTACATCGAGGTTGTGAGATACAAATTTTGCATTTTGACATCAAGCCTCACAACATTCTTCTTGATAAGAATTTCAATCCAGTCATTTCGGATTTCGGGCTTGCAAAATCATTTGCCGTCGATGATAGCATTGTAACTCTCACTGCAGCAAGAGGAACAATGGGCTACATGGCTCCAGAGATGTTTTACAAAAACATTGGTGGAATTTCGTACAAAGCAGATGTTTATAGTTTTGGAATGTTGCTGATGGAAATGGCTGGCCGCAGGAAAATTTTTAATCCATTTGTGGATCATATTAGCCAAATTCACTTCCCGTCATGGGTATACGATCAATTCAGTGAAGGAAAAGAGCTTGAGATTGAAGATGTAACAGAGGAGGAAAGGAAGTTGGTAAAGAAAATGGTAATAGTAGCATTATGGTGTATACAGATGAAGCCTGCTGACCGTCCTTCAATGAACAAAGTTATTGAAATGCTAGAAGGAGATATTGAACACTTGGTAATGCCTCCTAAGCCTTTTCTTTATCCACCGGAAGAGGATCCTGCTGAGGGAAACCATTCCACTCATTCTTCCCTCAATTTACTGCAAGATGACGAATAAATACTTTACTCAAGTGCTAGTTCTTTGTTATTACATAAGCTTTTCGGACCTTTGTATGATATACTAAAACTGCCATTATAAGCGTGTACTGCATCTCAGTATATCTTCAAGTAAATTCTTGTATTCTACATTGAATTCAACTGTGTTGTAAATCTTTAATGAGTAGTCAAGAATGCCACTGATTGATATTTTTCTCCTAAATTACTGTGTTTCATTCTACACAATGCTCCAGTCCTTTGGACACAACATGGCTAATCAACATGATTGATTAGAATACTTTCTTATGTAAATTTTATTTAGGGTTGTGCAAGTCAAATGGAGGACAGAGAATTAATCTTCTTTGTGACATGACATTATTCTGTTTATGCTCCATTGGGATTATAGACTTGAAGTTCCTTTTCTCTAGTGAATTACAAATTATGTCCTGAAGAAGATGCTCAATATAGTCAGTAAAATCTGCTGATTTTTGTTAATCTTAAAATTTTGATTCATCGATTGCACTCAGCAATCATATTTGGCAGAAGAATGAAGTTAAAGTCTCGTGATACTAGCATATCAATTCTAGCAATGGCTTGGATTTGGATTACCCTTGCACTAGTTTTCCTTGCTTACCTTATTCAAGAAGGTCCAAGGGGAAACTAAGGACTTTGTCGATACTATGTTAGACATCATGAAATCAGGAGACGCTGAGTTTGAGTTTAATCGCACCCACATTAAGGCTGTTCTACTGGTAAACCACTACGGAAAGCTAGTTTGGCAAAAACAATTCCTGACTTTTATGAATTATAAGTCAGAAAAATGCTCAACCAAACGGGCACTAGGTTCCTTGATCTTATTTTTTTTAAATAATGTTGACATATTTATATCGCAATAACTAATTGTATGACAAAATACTTTACAGGACATGCTTGCTGCAACAGTGGATACTGCCGCAACAACAGTAGATTGGACAATGTCTGAGCTTCTAAAACATCAACAGGTCATGAAGAAAGTCCAAAAAGAGTTGGCGGAAGTAGTTGGCATGGACAAGATGGTTGAGGAGTCAGATTTGGAAAGTTTAAGCTACCTAGACATGGTAATAAAAGAAGTCTTTAGGCTGCATCCAGTGGCACCATTATTACTCCCTCATCAGTCTATAGAAGACTGCAAAATTGACGGATTTTTCATACCAAAAAAGTCCACAATTATGGTTAATGTATACGCAATCGGCAGAGACCCTAAGGTATGGACTGATGCAGAAAAGTTCATGCCAGAGAGGTTTGTTGGGAGTCATATAGATCTCCGAGGACATGATTTTGAGCTTCTTCCGTTTGGCTCTGGAAGAAGAGGGTGCCCCGGGACACAGCTGGGGCTCATCATGGTTCATCTAGTTGTGGCAACACTAGTGCATTGTTTTGATTGGACGCTTCCTAATGGAATGAAACCATCAGAGTTAGACATGACTGAGGAGTTTGGACTTGTCGTTAGAAGGGCTAATCACCTTAAAGCTATTCCGGCTTCTCGCCTTCATTTATATTAAATTGACTCAATGGAGAAGGACTAGGAGATTTGGAAGGCAATAACTAGAAGCTTGCAAAAGTGAACAAAATGAAGTTTCTATAAATAAAATCTTTCTGAATATCTTGTTTAGCTTAAATAATGACTAACAGTTAATTAGCTTAAAATATTTCTTATATCATCGAATAACTAACTCATTAATTTTTGTTTCGAAGGTCCAAAACGTGCTCTAATTTATGAGTTCATGCCTAACGAATCTTTAGAGAAATACATTTTCCGTAAAGAAGGAACAGAAGAAGAAATTATATCCTTGATTAGGAAAAATGTGTGAAATTTCCCATAAGGTAGCAAGTGGAATTGAGTACATACATCGAGGTTGTGACATTCAAATTTTGCACTTCGACATCAAGCCTCACAACATTCTTCTTGATAAGAATTTCAATCCAGTCATTTCTGATTTCAGACTTGCAAAATCATATGCAACTGATGACAGCATTGTAACTCTTACTGCAGCAAGAGGAACAATGGGCTATGGCTCCACAGATGTTTATAGTTTTGGAATGTTGCTAATGGAAATGGCTGGCCGAAGGAAAAATTGAAATCCATTTGTGGATCATATTAGCCAAATTCACTTCCCGTCATGGGTATACAACCAATTCAGTGAAGGAAAAGAGCTTGAGATTGAAGACGTAACAGAGGAAGAAAGGAAACTGGTCAAGAAAATGATAATAGTAGCATTATGTGGTGTATACAAATGAAGCCTAGTGAACGTCCTTCAATGAACAAAGTTATTGAAATGCTAGAAGGTGATATTGAGCACTTGGCAATACCTCCTAAGCCTTTTCTTTATCCACCAGAAGAGGATCCGGCTGAGGGAAACAACTCAACTCATTCTTCCCTCAATTTACTGCAAGCTGAGGACTGAAGGCTTTACTCAAGTTCTAATTCCTTTGTCATGTATAGACTTTTCGAACCTTAGTGTAATATACTATTACAGGAACTGCCTTCATAAACTTGTAGTGCATCTTCGCATGTTTTCAGGTGAATTCCTGTATTCTACATTGCATTCAACTGCGCTGTTAGTCTTAAATCAGGAGCAGGGAATATCAATGCTCTGATCCTTGATATTTAATTCAACTGCGTTAAGCAATTTCTTGCATTTTCCCCCGACGAAAAGATATTGTTGCGATTTTGATATTTGAAGTTTTTAAGAGAATTATTAAGGATTTGTAATTGTATAAAGCTGAGAACACTCTAAAACTGCAATTTTTAACAGGTACTGTGCTGCATCTTTGTTGTTATTCTTGAAGCTAGATTTCAGGAATACCATTGATTAATATCAGAGAAATGTTTTGTTGAGAATTTTTATCTTGAAATGTTATATTTTACTTATAGGTTTTTAAATTTGAAAGAAAGAGGTGGGGGGATTACTGTAACTATTAAGTACTGAATACACTGATAAACTCATGCTAATATTTCTTTTCACTTCTCCCTAGCATCCTCTCTCATCTTTCACATGTACAAAAGAAATCGACAAGTAGTCACGTAAAATTGGTTTTGAACACAGCAGGATTCTCGTTCATCACAGTCTTTAGAACTCCAAAGATCCAAACCTATTTCTATCCTAGTGTCCTTCCCTCGGATCAATCCGTATCTATGCAACAATTTAAAAGAGTACGTAGATAATCTGCCTAATCAATTTGAGATTTTTGTCTAGTAAAAATGTAGTTTGTTTATTTACCTGTGTGACCAATGCAAAAGGCCTACAGAAGATTTGAACTACCAGAGTGACAACCTCCTTCCATGTTTCAGTCTACTTAAACCTGTTGAAACCAATATATATAAGATAATAACAAGAAACCAATCAATTTCTCCAACACCTTCAAAATTAATCATTACAGCATAAGACTTTTATTACCTCAAACCCTACAAATTCTGAAGTGCTCTACTGATTACATGAATCAAAACCAGCCCCTTTAACGACAATCATTGTAAGAACCCTTACCCCTACCTAGGGCTGTCAATGGATCGGATCTGGATCGGATCGGCCTTGATCCATATCCTGATCCATTTAATTTTACCGGATTCGGATTCGGATCGGATCATAACCGGATTTTTTATAGCCCGATCCATATCCGGATCCGTTAGGATCACGGTTAACGGATCGGAGCTCCGATCCGTTAATATTCTAAAAACATATTTTACTCAAATTCAAATTCAAACATCACTAAATATTTCACAGAGTTGAAATGCAAATTTAACATCAACATTAATTTACAGATTATACAATAAATTAAAACCTAATTACAATCCGAGAACTAAAACACAGAATTTGAATGTCCAACTATCCTAAATATGATTGCTTGTCATACAACCATTGTAAGTTTGTAATCGTTCATCAACAAATCTGAAACTAGTTTATGTGCCTTACATTTCGTTGTCTTTTGTGTCAATTTTATAAATAAAAGAGAGGTCCAGTTTATACAAGTAAAAGAGAACTATTTTGACTTAATTGGTAAAAATATATGATATATTTAATATATATAACATATTATATATAATATATAAATTATATATATATATATATATAATATATAAAATAATCGGATCGGATCGTTAACGGATCGGATCATGTTAAATCCATATCCGATACTAATCGGATCGGATCGTTACCGGATCGGATTTTTAACGGATCGGATTTATTTTGTAGTGATCCATATCCGCTCCATTAGCCTTCGGATCGGATCGGATCGGATCGGATTTCCGATCCATTGACAGCCCTACCCCTACCCCTACCCCTACTAATCAGAACCAAAGCAGCAAAATTAGGCATAAATAAAACAGAATATGGGGCATTCCGAGAATCGAACTCGGGACCTCTCGCACCCAAAGCGAGAATCATACCACTAGACCAAATGCCCAGTAGTGGTAGAATGTTGTTGAAATACCAATTTGAAAGCAATAACATGTAGATGATTGAGGAGTGAGAAGATTACCAGGTTAGGTGAAGAGTTTTTAGTTCCTACTGGACGTCTGCACTCGCACCCAGCTGTTACTGTATGGATGAATCAATGGGCAAAAATGTGAAAAAATAAAATAAAACATGGGGCATTCCGAGAATCGAACTCGGGACCTCTCGCACCCGAAGCGAGAATCATACCACTAGACCAAATGCCCTCTTGTGTTGGAGATTTTCTTATATTCAAATTATAGGATTTTCTAATCCATTTGTTTTGCTACGCTTTTATTGCTTATCTATCTTCTGATCCTCGCGCAGAAAATATAAAAGTCTGCAAGCAACACATCCGTGTTTCGAAAATCCCTTTCCATCGAAAAATTAAACAATAAATATATGTAACAATGTATATATCTACTTATTTACATTCTTTGATTTCGAAGTTATGTTCTAAAAAGTGATAGACAAGTTTACGCGGTTAATCCCACCTGATTTTAGAACAATTAATCCCTACCTTTTACGAAAAGAAAATTATTTCCTGATTTTTACAAAAAAAAAAAAGTAGATTATTGTTTATTATCAAACTAAAAGCATCTTCAACCACAAAGAACTTTTAGTTAAAAATGGATAAAACATGTCAAAAATAAAAATTATAGCCGATATGTAAAATTTTGCATCTCAACAGGACATTCTTGTTAGCTATAAATTTAGCCAACCTCAACATATTGACTATTATTTATCGAACTTCTAAGGACCTGTAGTGAAACTTCACATCATCTATTACCATATTAAAATAATACATTCTATATATAGCAAATTGAAATATTAATAACATACTATTTTTAAAATATAGCTAATCATTATAACTAACTTCATTGGAGCACAATCTCTTACGGGTTGAACAAATTTTACATAATCAGCATTTTATATTATTTTAGTCAACCAATTTAATCAACCCCGTTGAAAATGTTCTAAGAAAAAGTATTTCAAAAACCAAAATTAAGATCAGTAGTTCCATCTTTACTTTCCCTGCCTTGCAACTAATTTTGTCTTCTTTATGTAGCAGATATTTATCAGTTTTCTTAGTAATATCATGTTCATACGAAAGTGTATGATAGTAATCCTCAAACGAAGCCGAAAAAGATAAATCGGGACCGACGGGGCAACTGTTCTGTTACTTGGGTCTTTTAGGCTTCAATGTAATCTATTTAGACCAAGTCGCATGTAAGCAATGTAATTGGCTACAATGTGATCTATTCGGACCAAGTTGCACATAAGCAAATTGCCTAGTATGCAATATTTGTCACATCACTTCAATCAAGTTGTAGTACGCAATATTTGTCGAATCGTTTCAATCAATTCGCACGTAAGCAAATTACGTAATATGCAATATTTGTTACTTCGCTTCGACTAACTATCTTCATTTATAAAACAATAACAAGTTTCCTCAACAACAAAAAACTATAACTCATCGCAAAATTAAAATGCTTAGTAGGATCTTTAACCTTAAAATTATATCTCACTTATTTGAAAATAAAACCTTTACATATAAGCCAGTTAAAATTAATATCCTAAAGCTTGTATTTTTAAAAACAAAACCTCCACTTATTAATCAATAATTTTGTTTGATAAGAATTGAAAATTTACTTAATTTAGTGATTCAGTTGTATTAAATAAAATATCATTTTATGCATATTGTAATATCATAACTTGAGAAATTTAAATAATAAAAATTAGAACTTATTTACCATTTCACTCAATCAAACATTCTAGAGACCTATTACTTGTCATTGACAGAGAATTCAAACTTGTGATTTCAATTCAACATAAGGTCGAAATCAATCAGCTCAAACATGTTTTTTTTCAAGTCTCCATTAATATATTAAAAAATGGACCTAACAAACAAATCATGGTGTCACAAGCTCAAACTAAAAACTAAAGCTTATCTCCGATGCTATTGACTAAAGTAATTAGCTAAAATAAGATAAAATTTAAAATTTGTTGAACCTGTAAGGTATTGGGCTCCAATGGAGTTGGCTATAATAATTGGTTATATTTTAAAAATAGTATGTTATTATTATTTCAAATCGTTAAAAATAGAATATGACATTTTAATAAGGCAATAGATGATGTGAAATATTGCTACAGGTCCTAAAGGTTCAGCAGCAAATATAGCCAACGTAAGAAGGTTGACTAAATGTTTTGCTAAGAGAAATATACCATTGGAGTGCATCTTTTTTTACATAATCTTTATAATTCGTAATTATGGCATGTTAATTTGAATTTTAACCAAGGGGTTTCTCTCATTGGAGATGCTTTGAAACTAAGAGCAAAGCTAGCAGGGGGGGCTCAGTGCTCCATTTGGCACCAAGGTAGCAACAACGCCAAAAAACAGGCCTAAATCTAAGAACCAACTTAGCAAGACTCCACTTCATATCAAGGCAGCCAACATGTTTCATTTCATATATTACTCAATTAAAGGTAAGAAACAAAGCACATGCCACATGGTGTTGTATCCTAAGCAAAACAGTAACATGGATCCGTTTTAGACAAAAAGCACCGCATAATAATTTGTTGTCGAGAAAAGAAGAGTTTACAACCTAAAGAATCGACTTTCTTAACGAGAAGCATCCATCGATCCACATTCTCAAAATCACACAACTTAAAAATAGGAATATATAAATTGCAGCAAGTGCACTTCCCTTTTAAAAAACAGTAACCTTTGATCATTTACAATCCTATATCAATCCAAGGGAGAGACAAATCAAACTGAAAGCATTTACCAACACAAGAATTATCACCGAGATACATTTTCGAAACCTTAGTCCAAATTATTTATCAAGATAAAGGTTGAGACAGAGAGGACCCTGCCACAAGAACAAATTCATCAATGAAATAAAGCTTATTCATTGCAGATTCTCATCAAAAGAACGCGTCCAGGAGACAGCAACAGCAAAGCGCAGCCAAACTGCATAGTAGTTTATAGTGTTGATTAGAACAAAACGTCAATAAAATATAATCTTCACATGGTAACAGATGTGAGTACAACTAAATAATAGTCCAAATATCCATCTCATGAACTGAAGAACCTTTAGTACAAAAAGTAATGGTCAAAATCAGTAAAGACATGTTAGCTGTCGCATAAAACAATGTCCAGAAATGAAAGGATATATTTCTATAAGGGTTTGAGTCAAAAAACATAAATTATGTAACACACTACAATAAAGCTTTGTTTATTCCTAGGTAAAACATAGTTTTACTCAATTTTAACAAACAGGTTAATATGAACTGGTTTCTAATTTCTACATGTGCAATATCTGGAAATAAGACAACAATTTAATCTATAAATTGAGACTTTGAGAGTAGTGTGTAAGCTTGAGACTACGACAACATTCACACTTCTTTAAAATCTTGAAATATAACAACATTGAGAGTCGTGTTCAACCTCATCATACTATAACATCTTGAAATTACAAGGTACTATTACAATAAAATATCAACTAGAGGAAACACAAATTTCAATATATATATCTTCTGATTTTATTACATGAGACCTTTTCTTAATCATAAAGATATATAAAATCAAAAAGACCCATTTTAATTGAGTGGCGAGGTTTAACCCAACACAAAAAATACTGTGTACATCTCCCTCTTCAATATGGAGGATAAATTGTACCTAGTTGTGGGGATGGACATACATAAACATATCACACCAAACATTAACAGCATTATTAACAATTTCAGAGTAAACTACAATTATTAGAATATTAATTATATTCCACAACAACCAAGAGGGAATACAATAAACAGCAGTCAACTAAAAGACTCTCCACATTCACTCAATATATTATAATCACAACTAGTTGGACATAATTTTAACTAAATAAAAATAAGGCATCAATCAGAAACAGCACAAAAGCATATTCTCAACACAAAATTACCAAAACAACCATACTCACACAGAACACCACAAGGGCAATCTAGGAAATCAAAAACATCAATGCAACACAATCTGGTTCACAACCCAGATCTATTCAGTCATCAATCCAAACATTCCCAGAACACACATTCATAAACACAAATATACACAAAAAGCAGTGTAAAGAAAGTCGAAAAGTCAGAAAAATTACCATCCTTCCAAGCACCCACTAGAATTCTGCTGTTGTTGATGCTGAGGCGGAGGAGGAGCATACTGAGGAGCATACCCCTGTTGAGGATACCCTTGTGGAGGATACCCTTGTTGAGGATACCCTGGTGGAGGATACCCCTGTTGAGGATAACCTTGTGGAGGGTACCCTTGTGGTGGATACCCCTGTGGTGGATAAGCATCTTTAGGGAGATCTTGTGGTGGATAACCTATAAATACACACACAATTATCAAAATTATCAAATTTTAATCAAATTTTAAACAATACACATTTAAATTCACCACATGAATTGCAATAAATCCAATCAAAATTCAAGAAATACAAGAAAATCAAGTACCTAGTGCCCTAACTAAATAAAAGAGGTGATTGTAAGTATCATAAGTACAATCAAAATATAAACAACACCCATTTCAATTCATCACATGAATTACAATAAATCAAATCAAAATTCAAGAAAACCAAGTACACAGTGCCCTCCCTATAACTAGGTAAACAAGGTGATTCTAAGTACTGTAAGTGTAATCAAAATCTAAACACAACCCATTTCAATTCACCACATGAATTGCATCAAATCAAATCAAGATTCAAAAAACACAGCAAAATCAAGAATACCCAGATCATATATAATATAAAAAGTAAAAACATGTATGTATATATTGAAGAATTGAGAATGGGGTACCTTGAGGAGGAGGATTGCCAACAGGAGGATAACTCATGATTAATGTTGGGTGGGTTTTGTTACGGTGGGGAGTGGTTTTTTTGATGTTGAATGTTTTTGTGTATGTAAAGTTGTGTGTATATATAATAGGTGTAGGGTGGTTTGTACTTAGTAGAGGAATAGAATTAAAAATTAGTTGTATCCAACTCAGCCGGCTGTTGTTTGGGAATTGCCTAGTATCTTCGTTTTCCAACAATTTTTATAAGAAAGGGGTGAAAATGTGAAATAGTATTTGCTTTGTAACATCTTTGGTTTTAAGAAGTTTCTATAAAGGTAACAAGTTTTTTTTATGAAAAATGCTCGAGTTTATTTATCGATAAATAACAAGTAAGTCATCAAGTTAAAAAAAAATTCAGTCAATTAATGAAGTATTTAAAAATTTGTAAATTAGTCATTGTTGTCAGTTCCGTTAAAAACCTTAACGAAAAAATGATGTAGATGCTGACGTGGCACAATGAAATTAAGTGTACTTACTAATTCATCACTCAACATTGTAACAATTTTCATTTAGGTCATCAACTAATTTTAATTCTAAACTAACTAAATTTGAAATTGAACATACCCATTAAATTCATATACTTAGAAAAGATACCATATCTTTAAATTCAAATTTTTCTATATTGATAAATCGTACCAAAATTATAATTTTTTTTGGATTTTAAACTTTTTTCAAATTATTTTTCTTTAATAAAATTTAAATTATACATAATTATTCAATACATCTATACTATTATAATAAAGATGAAACATTAAAAGTTTTTGTAGTCGGTTTGTAGTCCGGTACTCCATAGTTTGGTCATCCAATCTCTAACCGTTAGATCTTTTAAATTAAATTAATGAGAGTCATTGGATATAATACTAAATATTTTTTGGTATGTTATGATTTTTACTTAATTGCCCTTATGTAACTGTATTTCGTATTTTTACTTAATTACCCCTACTCATTTATACAAAAAATATTATTAAATAATAATATTACATATTTATAACCAATTACCCTTTTCACATAAAATACATTACTTTTTTATTTTTTCTGAAAAATTCCCTTACTTTTCCAAAAATATCACGGACAATTACCTTTTTTAACTAAAACATATAAGCTTTTTATTTTTCCTTATTAAAACCCCTCCTTTTCCAAAAATATCACAAACAATTTCATTTATTAAAATAAAATAATTAAATTATAATCGTTAATAACTAACCAATTACCTATTTTAGCCAAAGTGTATATTCTTTATTATATTTTCTAACTAAAATTTTTACTTTTCTATTTTTCCTAACTAAAACCTCTCATTTTTCAAAAATATCACGGGCAGTTCTATTTAACGAAATAAAATAATAATATTTATAATTACTAATAACTAACCGATTAGTTTTTTTTTTGCCAAAGCGTATATTCTTTTTTATATTTTCTAACTAAAATTTTTCCTAAGTAAAACCTCACATTTTTCAAAAATATCACAGGCAATTCCATTTATTAACATAAAATAGTAATATTATAAATACTATTAATTAACCGATTAACTTTGTTAGCCAATGCGTATATTCTTTTTTATATTTTCTAACTAAAATTTTTCATTTTCTAAAATTATCGCATACAACATCTATATATACTATACTATTATATAATAGTCGAAACATTGTAAGTTTTGATTTTCACTTTTCGGTAATTTATTCTATTTAATCTATCTATCTGCACTTTTATATAATAGCCAAAATATTGAAAGTTTTAATTTTCGATTTTCTCACATATATTACATAACTACAAATTCTTTCGATTATACTTTAGTTAGAATTCAAAAACACAAGTTTTTTAGAAAATATTTATATTTATATTTATATTATTACAAGAAAATATATTGATAATTTGGACGGATGCCTTGACTGACATGCTTACTAAGCTAATAATTTTTTATAAAATCTATTAGTTTTTTTAGATTTGAAGTATTAAAGTAGTACTTTTAATTCTTTTTAAAAAGGTAGCATTTTCAGAAGTATTAAAAACTCAAAAAATTTAAAAATAAATTTCAAAATTAATATTAAATTCGTCCGTGTTTTGCTCGGGTTATAAGCTAGTATGCTTATGAATAGAGAACAAATAGTTAAAGACAAGAAGTTTTTTTTCCGATAATGATGCTTTTTTTTTTGCTAAATTTCGATAATGATGATTTCTACCGAAGATAATTTTTTTTTTGAACATATCCATTTATTTCATATGCTGGTAATTTGGTATAAACAAACAAATATTTACAAAAATATCGTGTTTTTCAATTCATTTTTCCCGATATTAAAAAGTGATACCAAAAGCGTAAATTTTTTTGAATATTAACTTTTTTGACAATTTAAATTTAAAAAACCGTGATAATAAAAAAAATTAATTTCGCTTGATATTTTTTAAAGATTTAATTATTTTTTTCAGTTAGTGACCTAACCGAAAATAAACACATAGTTCAGTGACCTAACTGTAAATGTGTCTACTTTTTAACGGAGATCCATTAAAAGTCAATGCATTTTAACGGTAGTGAAAATATTTTGAAGTTCAGTACTGTGATTGCAAGCTAATTGTAACTTCGTGATGCGATTATAAAAGTTTTTAACTTGGTGACTCAGTTGCAAGTTATTGCTGACTACAATGATGAATTAGCCATTTAACCCATAACATATGTTATATTTTGATTGATTATAATTCAATTAAATATAATAAACACATATATGTTTCAAGCAACAAAAATTATTATTATTATGTCACATCACCGATGATAAGTCATTTTGTAACTGTTGGTGGCCCAACTAGGATTGGGCCGAACGGTTTTTGGGCCGAATACTAATTGGGCCGAATGGTCAAAGCCCACTCTTTCGGATCGGACCGTTGGGCCTAACCGTTGCTATGACTGAGTCGCCCGCTTATTTAGGCGTAATGGCAGGACTATGTGTGGGTGGCTTCCGAAGAATCCGGGTGAGTCGGTAACAGAATGCCTATAAAAGCATGTAACAGGTTTATGTCCAGGTTAATACTCATTTCATACCCACAAAGACTTACACGTTCATTTAAACCTAATTGGAACCTCTAACTTATTCTCACACCGGAGGTGAATCGGGGGTCCAATCCCTCGCATTCTTCTCTTTTTACAGGTTGACCCGAAGAGCTCCTTGGGATCTTAACCGACAGAAAACTGGTTCCAACATTTGGCGCCGTCTGTGGGAACGTGTAAGCCAATTTGTGACGTTATCTGGGAACGATGGCAATTGACAATCCTGAAGATAGGGTACTCGGGTTCACTGAAACTCATCGCCAGGGTCCCTCCACGACTACACCCCCCATTAATCGGGTTCTCAATTTTGATGATGATTTGGAGGAGGGACCGATGCCCACGCCCGAAGAACAAAAGGCCATGATTCTTAAATGGCGTGAAGAAACTGCTGCCAAAGGAGGAAGGCAGAAGGAAAAGGAAAGGCTGGAAGCCGAAGCCCAAGCTAAGGCTAAGAAGAGAGAGGAGGATCTCGCTAAGCTAGAAGCGATTAAAAGGCGAAGGGCTGAGCTGGATGCCGAGGAAAAGGCTCTCCAAGGTGCTGTGGAGACCGGAGAGCAACTATTGGTACAGACCAGCCATAGGAGAGAAAAAAGGGCGCATGATGATGAAGATGGATCTTCGGATTCTGAATCACATCCCCGAAGGATCCGTTCGAAGGTGGTCGTACGATCGGATACTGACGAGGAAGGAGATCCTCGCATGAAAGACAGGCTGAGCCGAATGGAGAAGGCGATGTTCGGCGATCGTAGAATTAGTCACGAGCCGGTAGTGTCGGAGGAAATTGAGCAGTACAGACCTCCCCCTGGAAGACAATTCCCGAAGATGAACGAATTCAATGGGAAAGGCGACCCTGAAGACCATTGCGAGAAGTATGAGTCCCTTATGACTGGCATGGGGCACTGTGATGTCATGCTTTGCAAAATGTTTAAGACATATCTGAAGGGTCCAGCTACCATGTGGTATAGATCAATGAAACCAAGGTCGATATGTTCTTACGACCAGCTAAAAAGAAAATTCTTGAGGCACTATTCGCATCTGTGCCGAAGAGAGAAGGATACCGAAGCTTTAATACACTGTAGACAAAGGCCGAACGAAGAGTTGGGAGATTATTTGGCTAGGTTTAAGGAAGAGGCTGGAATGGTAACAAATTTGGATAAAGTAAAGGCTGCTGGATTCTTGTCGGCAGGACTGGACCCCATCAAAGGTAAAAAACTCCGGTCTTCTCTTTACGATATTCCCCCTAAATCCCTAAATGATATATACTTGAGGGGTGAGAGCATCCGAAGGAAGATGGAGTCCATCGGAGGGTACAAAGAGACCAGGAGAGAAGACAGGGTAAGGAAAGGGCATGACAGGTACGATTCTGGGCGAAGGTACGATGACAGGCGAGATGAGGCGAAAGGTCGCGACAAAGCTGCCGAACGAAGAAGAGATAGAGATGGCACAGCATTCACCCCTCTGAATGCACCAATCTCAAAGATTCTCCATGAGATAAAAGGAAAGCCTGGCTTCGTTCGCCCAGCACGAATGAAGATGCCCGATTACAAGAAGAATGGCAACAAATATTGTGATTATCATCAGGACAAAGGACACAACACTGACGAGTGTTACCACTTAAAAAAGCTCATAGAAAAGATGATCAAGGAAGGAGAACTAAATAAATTTGTCAAAGACCTAAGGGATAAGCTGGCCCCGAAGGAAGACAAACGAAAAGAGCCCGAAGAGGTCGAAAGGTATAGGGGCGAAGTAAAGACTATATTCGGTGGCAGCACCCTGGGACGTGACAGCAAGACAGCTAAGAAGAGGTATGCCAAACAGGTTTACAATTTGTATCAATTTCAATCTGCAAAACAGGCAATGCCGATCATGTTCACCGAGGATGACTATGAGGATGTGATTTGGCCTCACGAGGATCCTCTGCTCATTAACCCGGTTATCGGTCAAAACAAAATATGGAAAGCTTTAGTAGATGGAGGGAGTTCGGTGAACATTCTATACCATCGGACGTACAGCAAAATGAACCTTGGGGGCGAACAGTTGGAGCCTTGCCACGAAGCACCCCTTTACGGCTTCGGCAACCAACCAGTCCCTATCGAAGGTACAATCACTCTGTCTGTTCTCTTGGGTAAGGCTCCATATACTGTAGAAAAACAGGTCAAATTTTACGTGGTTCGAGTGGAAAGCCCCTACAACGCCATTCTCGGAAGGCCAGCCCTTACTTCTTTTCAGGCGGTAGCATCAATACCCCATCTCAAATTAAAGTTCCCGACTGAACATGGAATCGGGGAAATGAGGGGCGATCAGAAAACCGCTCGAATCATCATGTTGGACGATTTAGACAAAGATCAAGACTTTGAGATGACCGAAGGAGGTAAGAGAAAAAGGGCCGAAGGCGAAATCAGTGGCAGTCGCCAAACCCTAAATATTGAGTTGGAGAAATTTGGGGCGGACCTATCCAATCCTATCGCCGAACCAGCAGTGGAAACCGAAGAGGTAGAGTTGTATGCAGGCTGTTCTGGAAAGATGGTGCGAATAGGGAAAAACATGGAACCCGACCTCAAGAAAAAGGTAATTGAAGTCGTCAGACAATACCACGACGTCTTCGCCTGGGGGCCGGAGGACATGCCTGGCTTGGATCCAAAGACGGCGAAGCATTGCCTTAATGTTAAGCCCGAGGCAAAGCCAGTGAAACAACGAAAGAGAACATTCGCCATGGAACGACAGAAGATCATTGAAGCCGAAGTGGAAAAACTTCTGGAAGCAAAATTTATTGAGGAAATCGATTACCCAGACTGGTTAGCCAATGTAGTGGTGGTCAAAAAGGCTAACAATAAATGGCGGATGTGCGTGGACTACACCGACTTAAACAAAGCTTGCCCGAAGGACCACTATCCGCTTCCCAGCATCGACCAATTGACAGACGCCACCGCCGGGTATCAGGTGCTTAGTTTTTTGGATGCTTTTTCAGGATACCATCAGATTGCAATGAATGCCGAGGATATTCCAAAGACAGCATTCATCACCCCGAAAGGAACATATGCCTACATCAAAATGCCTTTCGGCCTGAAAAACGCAGGAGCCACGTTTCAAAGAGTGGTCAACCGGATTTTCCACAAACAAATCGGGAGAAACATGGAGTGCTACGTGGATGATATGATTGTTAAATCCAAATTCGAGGATCACATGGAAGACCTCAGGGAGTGCTTCGAGACATTAAGGAAGCACGACATGAAGATTAATCCGAACAAGTGTACTTTCGGAGTCTCCGGCGGAAAGTTCTTAGGGTATATGGTCAGTGCCCGAGGGATCGAGGTGAACCCAGAAAAGATACAAGCTGTAATCGACATGGAGCAGCCAAAGACAGTTCGGGATGTTCAGAAATTGACCGGGCGAATGGCCGCCCTACGAAGATTTATTTCCAGATCAGCAGAAAAGGCCCTGCCTTTCTTTGAAGCACTCCGAGGATCAAAAAATTTTGAGTGGGGGCCAAAGTGCCAAAAAGCATTTGAAGATGTGAAGGAATATCTCACCAAGGCGCCTCTCCTAATGAGGCCCGACCCGAAGGAAACGCTACAGTTGTACTTAGCGGTGAGCGACCGGACCCTTGGAGCAGTACTAGTGAAGGAACATAACAGCTCTCAGCACCCAGTGTTTTATGTGTCCCACATGCTGAAGGATGCAGAAACAAGATATCCAAACGCCGAAAAGTTCGCATATGGCCTTGTAGTGGCAACCCGAAAGCTACGCCATTATTTCCAGGGGCGAACAGTACAGGTTATAACTGATCAACCCCTTAAGAAAATTTTGACAAGACCTGAGGCGTCCGGAAGGGTGGTGGCCTGGTCCATTGAGCTGGGAGAATATGATTTGGAATACATCCCCAGGACGTCTATCAAAGCTCAAGCATTGGCGGACTTCATGGTCGAATGCTACTTTTCAGGACCGAAAGACCTAGCTCCCGAAGAGCAGTTAATTCGGTCGCCAGGCAAATGGAAGTTATTCGTAGACGGGTCGGTAGCCGGATCAAAGTGTGGGGCAGGATTAATTCTTTCAAGTCCAGAGGGGTTCGAAATCTGCCAAGCAATAAGATTCACTTTCCCATTAACCAACAACGAGGCCGAGTACGAAGCATTGTTAGCCGGTTTGAACCTGGCCAAAAACCTTGAGGTCAGAAACTTGCGAGCGTTCAGTGATTCCATGTTAGTGGTAAAGCACTTTTCAGGAGAGTACGAACAAAGAGAGCCCCGACTCAAGTCTTATGCGGCGAGAGTAAAGGACTCATCGGTCTCATTCGAATCCTTCGAATTGAGTCAAGTAGGAAGAGAAGATAACAGCCGAGCCGACGCTCTGTCAAGGTTGGCTTCGGCCGAAACACACAACCTCACAGGATCCATCTACCTGACTGAAGTGAAAATCCCTTCGATCGACAGGCAATCCTGCATGGAAATCCACCAAGGCGTTACCTGGATGACCCCGATCAGGGCCTACCTAGAAAAAGGTACTTTGCCCCTAGACCGGAAGGAAGCCCAAAAAGTGAAGTACAGGGCAGCAAGCTACACCATCATCGGTAATAAGTTGTACAGAAGGTCGGCGACAGAACCCCTTCTCCGATGCCTGGATTCCGATGAACAAATACTGGCTTTGGAAACAGTTCACGAAGGGATTTGTGGAGAACATCTTGCCGGTCGGTCACTGGCCTTCAAAATCCTCAGACAGGGGTTTTATTGGCCGACTTTGCGAGCAGATGCAGCCGATTACGCAAAGAAATGTCGACAATGCCAACTATTCAGCACCATCCCAAAGCAGCCACCAGAAGAAATGGCATCCGTCCTAAGCCCCATTCCTTTTGCCATGTGGGCTGTAGATATTGTAGGCATTCTACCCAAGAGCACGAAGCAGGCCAAATACTGCATAGTGGCGATCGACTACATGACCAAGTGGGTCGAAGCAAGGCCTCTGGCGACCATAACCGAAGAAGCAGCGAAAAAGTTCATGCTGGAGCAAGTCATACTAAGGTTCGGCATTCCGAAAGTCTGTGTATCCGACAATGGGACCCAGTTCATCGGAAACAAGTTCAGGAAGTTTTTGACGCATTTTGGGATACAACAGAAATTTAGCTCAGTCGGCCACCCGCAAGGAAACGGAGCCATCGAAGCCGCAAATAAAATCATCTTCGATGGAATAAAAAAGCGACTGGGGGACGCCAAGGGACTTTGGGCGGAAGAGCTAAACTGGGTATTGTGGGCGTACCGAACAACCCCACGATCATCAACCGGAGAAACACCTTTCAAGTTGGCGTTCGGGACGGACGCCCTGGTTCCCGTTGAGGTCGGACTGGACTCCTACCGCACGGAGGTTTTTAATGTCGAAGCGAACGAATTCGGCCTTCGGGCCAATGTAGACTTTTTGGAAGAAGAAAGAGAGGCAGCTCACCTAAGGAATTTGAAATATCAACTCCAGGCAGCACAATATTACGACGCTGGAATAAAGAAAAGGACATTCATGGTAGGGGATTTAGTGTTACGAGAATTGGCGACCTCTATGCCAGCCAAGCAGGGAAAACTAATGCCAAACTGGGAAGGCCCGTATAAAGTAACTGAGGTGATTCGACCTGGTACCTACAAGCTAACCACCATGGCTGGGGACCCGATCAAGAACACATGGCACGCCTCCAGGTTACGAAGGTATTACCAATAGCCGAACAAAAGGTGCTCGCCACTCAAGTTTTACTTCTCCTTTTTGCCAAGTTTTCATTTCAAAAGCATGTAAAGTTGAATAAATTTATCAATAAAATACATGTTTCACTGTTCTACTTGGTATATCAATTATGAATTATAATGTTATAAGTCGGACATTTATCTGGGGACGACCAAAAAGATAAATGCCACAAGACTTCCCGTACAATGTTTCATAAATTTGGCGATTGGACAACCAAACAGCCAAACTTTGGGAGAATCCAAATTATGTTAAGGCGATATAAAAGCCGAAGAAACATAAAATCGATTCAATTATGTTAAGGCGAAAAAAGAAAGCCGAAGATACATATGATCGTTAAAATTGACTTAATTATGTTAAGGCAGATAGAAAGCCGAAGAAACATAAAAGCGATTCAATTATGTTAAGGCGAAAAAATAAAAGCCGAAGAAACATAAAATCGATTCAATTATGTTAAGGCGAAAAAAGAAAGCTGAAGATACATATGATGGACTTAATTATGTCAAGGCAGATAGAAAGCCGAAGAAACATATGATCGTTAGACTTTTGCTTAAATTATGTTAAGGCGAGATAACAGCCGAAGAGACATAGAATTAACTTGACCTCGTTAAGGCGAGGACAAAGGCCGAAAATACATGTAATTGTTAAACTATGTTTCAATTATGTTAAAGGCAAAATTAAAGCAAAAATATAGGCCGAAGAGATACAATTAGATAAAAAATTCTTTTGATAAAAGCCCAAGGGCTACAAAAGTTAAGGCCCGAAGGCTTAATAAATACAATCTACAAAAGGAAATTACAATTGCCCGAAGGCTTAATCCGACAGGTCCTCGTCCTCGCCTGAGGAAACCACTGGAAGCTCATCCTCATCAGGGCGACCGACGGGATCGCTGAAGCCAGGCTCGATTAAGGGCTGATGCTCCAAGCGGCAGCCGCCCTCCTCACGACTTCATCGTGGCCCATTTGGTAGCACCGCTCTTCGGCAATCAGCCGAAGCTTGGTCTCCTTACGAGCCTGCTTCCTCGAAGCCTTGAGGGCCAGATTCCGACGGGTCAGCCTAGCCCGAGCCGAGTCCCGCTCTTTTTGCATCGCCTCCCGGTCAGCCCTTAGCACCGCAGATTGGCCTTCCAGCCTTTCCACGTCGCCAAGAGCTTGGCGGAGGGCAGCCTCTGATCGGACCGACCGAGCTTCCAGCTCCTTAAGCTGGTCGAACCTACCCTGCATATCCTTCACCTTATCGGTGATGACAGCAGCCATCGGCGTCGCCTGAAATAAGGAAAAATTCAGTAGTTAGAAAAGTACAAGGGCAGAAACTAAAAGGAAAAGGAATGGCAAATATTTTACCAGAGAAAGAAAGGCCATCATATCGGCACAGGCGTCGGCGATGTCCAACCGATCGTAGTTAGGGCGATCAGCTGGAAGCACCAAAGCTCGGCACAAGTCCGGGGCTATCTCCTTGACCGCCTTCTTGTCGGCCGAGGTGACGCCATCAGTTTCCAAGATCGCCCACTGAGGGACGTAGGTCTTCAGAACGTCCCCCCGCCGAACCCTCTTTCTAACCAGAGGGATTTCAGTCTGTTGCTCCTGCTCAGCCCCAGTCGCCTTGAAAGGCATATGTTTAGGCCTATTAATATTCCGAGGAAACAACTTAATTTAAACAAGTATGTAATAAGTAAATAATAAGTTAATATGTCACAGGAATCTCAGATAGTCTTATCTGTCAAGAGAATGAGAAATTAAAGTCATCTACAGACTTGAAGTTATTCTACATTGAAAGAAGTTCAATTTATTGTTCAAGCCTCAGTGAAGTATTCAAGATAGTGGATTCACTACAGTGACAGAGATTTCCAGATGGTGACGGAAGAAGTACAGGATCAGAGTTTTGTCAAAGCTCAAGTAAAGAAGCCACAGCTTTAAATGTTTTAAAGATGAAGAATTATCATTGAAGTCAGTTATTCATGAAACCAGACAGTGCATCGAATGACGACATCAATCAGTGGAATTCAATCATCTATATTCAGTGGTTTTCAGAAGAGGGAAGAATGCTAGTGTTTAAAGATATCTTATTTGATTTATTTAATTTAATTAATAAATTAATTCTATCAGAATTAATTTATTTATTAAATTAATTAGGTTAGTAGTTTAAATTATTTATTAACTTAATTCTATTTAAGAGAATTAATTTAATCTATAATTTAATCTAACTAATTTAAATTAAAAGGATTTTCTGAAATATGTACTAGTATGACCTGCTTTATTTATTCTAATAGACTCGGTATGACCTTGATGAGAAAGCTCGGTATGACCTATCTCTTTAGGTTCTACCGAATTATTCATTAGGTCATATTGAGTCAATTCACAGGTCATACTAAGTATTTTGCTTCAGGTCATACAAATTGCTTTTTAGGTTCTACCGAGAGTTGGTGGTTTGGCTTAGGTCATACCGGACGCTTTGAGCTAGGTCATACTGACCATACCAGGTTCTACCGAAGTCTGTTTGAGGTCATACTAGGCTTATTTGGTTTAGTATTAATTGAAAGCAGAATAGAAAAGAAAAGCAGTTGTGAAAATTGAAGACACACAGAAGCATTTACTGAAGAACAAAAGCTCAAGCATTTAATCTTACATCTCTTCAAGAAATTAATTCTAGTTTGTATTGTTAAATCCAAACCACTAGAATTTGATTACTTGTATTGCTTTGACTATCTAGCGGATTTTTATCCCTAGAACGAATCTTAAATTATCAAATCTTGTTAAATCATTTTATTACAAATATAGATAAATTCATGTCGAATTTATTCTAGATTTGTTTTAAGTTATTTAAGATTCAATCTTGTACTCAGTATCATTTGTAACACCCTTCAAGTTTAATATAAGTTTATTTAACTTGAATCTTGTTTCATTTAATTCCGCACTTATTTGTTCTTAAACAGTTCTATTCAAAAAGGACAAATTCGATAAAACGGTATTGTTTGTATTCAACCCCCCTTCTACAAACATATCAGGACCTAACAATTGGTATCAGAGCCTTTTGATTGATATACTAATCAAAGATCCAATTGTTTGAGATTTTTTTTAACTCTGATTTTTTATTCTAATTCTAAAAATCTCAAAAGATGTCTACTGCACAGAAAGTGGGGACAGTTAAAATCCCAATATTCAGCAAGGAGCATTATCCAATGTGGAAGAAGAAAATGCTTCTATTTCTTAAGGTTGCAAATCCTAAATACTTGGATGTGCTGAAGAGTGGTCCCAAACTCCCTATGATTATTGATCCTGAAGTTGTTGAGGATAATGTTGTGACTAGGGCTGCTAGGATGTATCCTAAAGATCCCAAGGAATACACTCCTGATGAGAAAGAGGATGTTACCTTGGATTCCTGTCTACAGTTGATCCTTATTGAGAGTCTTGATCCTGTCATGCATAATCATGTTCTAAATTGTGCAACTGCCAAACACATTTGGGGAACAATAGAGATAATCAATGAGGGGACAGAGGAAGTTAGGGAGAATATGCTGGAAATTCTCACTTCACAATATGAGCATTTCAGATCAAATCCAGGTGAAGGTATCTCTCAGGTGTTTGAGAGATACAACAAATTAATCAATGATCTGAATCTCAATGGGAAGCACTACACCAACAAAGAGGTTAACAAGAAGTTCCTTCTTACCCTTCCACCTCATTTGGAGCACAAGATATCTGCTATTAGAGAAGCAAGAGATATGAATGAGATTGCTTTGGAGAGATTGTATGGTGTCTTGAAGACCTATGAGCTGGAGCAGATTCAACAGAAGGAGCTGTATGGAACTGGAAGGATTGTTGGTACCTCCACTGCATTGGCTGCTGAAGTCCCACAGAAACTGGAAGTGAAGGCTGTTCAACCTTCCAGTTCTCACATGAATGTTATTGATGCTGAATATGGATTAACATCCATTGATCAATCTGGTGGTGACTTCTATTCTTTGGAAGAACTTGATCAGCTGGAGGATGGTGATTTGGCTTTGATAGTCAGAAAGTTTGGGAAGTTTAGATTCAAGAGGAATCCCAATCTTAAGTTCAGACCCAGATTTCAGAGAGGTGGATCTTCATCTTCAAGTGGCACAAGGGGTGGCTACAAAACTGGAACTGTGGAAAGAAGTATAATCAGATGCTACAATTGCAATGAGTTGGGTCACTTTGCTACTGAATGCAGAAAGCCAAAGCAAGTGACTAGAAACACATTTGATTCTAGCAAGAAGAACAAGATTGGGAAAGCTTATGTTGCTGAGGGAAAGAGTTGGGATGACACTGACAGTGATGAAGAAGCAGGTGAGATTGGGAACCTTGCTTTAATGGCTAAAGAGGAAAGCACTTCATCCAGATACATGTCAGAGGTAACCTTTACTGATGCTGAAATGATTTATCATCTTGGTGGCACCATAAGTTGTGCACGCACTGAAAATGATAGAATAAATCTTTTAAACACAAATCTTGAAAAGGAATTAAAAGATTTGAAACTTGTGCATGTTAATCAGGATGAACTTAATGAGAAAATTGCTTTTCTGGAGAATAGGGTTAAATGTTATATTCAACTGGAAACCATTCTTAAGAAAGAGATTAGTGAGCTGAAGACTAAAGCTAATGCTTATTTCAGTTCTTGTAAGACTGCTAAAGAAATTCTCAATAAGCAAGCTGTTGGTAATCATGTCAGTATAGGTTATGATTATAATGAGGCTATAGGATTGCTTGGTATTAATACACCTTGTAGAGTCAGAGAAGAAGGAAAGGTTGTTCCTTATATTCTTAAGGGTATTAAAACACCCTTCTGTAAGGAGTCTGAGGCAGAGCCTCTGAATGAATCTTCTATCATTATTGCTGAGGAGATTCATGAAGAAGATGTTGCCTTAGAAGCTGAGCAATCCAAAAAGTGTGTATCTGATATTCCAGTCAAAGTTGCTACAACTAAAAAGACTAAATCAGATATCCATAAGTTGGATCAAAATAACTGTAGAACTAACATGCCTGCTATTAATTCTTCTCATAAAGCATGTGGTGTGAGTAATTGCATGTCTTGTGCTTTTAATGTTATGTATGCTTTCTTTAATAAAAAGCATGTATCTAGTGATAAGACTGCTCCACGTCAACATGTTAATAGTAAGAAGCATGTTAAAGCTAAGACTGCTAATCCTCCTAATATTAAAGTGGATTCATTTATCCCTAAGCCTACTCAGAAATGTGTTAAGGCTGGCTATAAATGGAAACGCTCTTATGTGAAAGAGGTTGAAGTAGGTTTAGTTAGAAATGTTGTTTTGCCTGACAAAGGCCAGTTTTTTAAGTATGCCGGACCCAATCAATTTTGGGTTCCGAGGAAGGACTAATCAATCTGATATTGCAGGGAGTTAAACAGGTAAACCGTGTTATGTGGATTCTTGACAGTGGCTGTTCAAGGCATATGACCGGAGATAGAGCCCTGCTATCAGATGTGGTTGTGAAAGCTGGCCCAGTAGTTACCTTTGGAGATAACAGCAAGGGTATTACGAAAGGATATGGCTGTTTGAAGTACGGAAATGTTATCATTGAAGATGTTTCATTTGTGGAAGGTCTGACGTTCAATCTTCTCAGCATCAGTCAGTTCTGTGACAGAGGATATGCTGTTTCCTTTGAAAGAGAGAAGTGTCAGATTACTCACAAGAAGAATGGAAAGCCTGCTCTTCAAGGAGTAAGGAAAGGTGACTTGTTCATAGCTGATCTGAACTCGGGATTCAAAGATGAAGTTAATTGTTTTTATGCTAAAGCTTCATCAGATGATAGTTGGCTATGGCACAAGAAGATGTCTCACCTTAACTTCAAAACTATGAACTCTTTAGTCAAGAGGGAATTAGTTAGAGGTTTGCCTCAGATGGAATTTACACAGGAAGGACTGTGTGAGGCATGTCAGAAGGGAAAGTCAAAGAAAGCTTCTCACAAGGGCACTGACACATCATCAATAACTGAACCTCTTCAGCTACTGCACATGGATTTGTTTGGTCCAGTTAATGTGATGTCCATGTCAAAGAAACAATATGCACTTGTGATTGTTGATGACTATTCAAAATATACATGGGTTTTATTCCTACATTCCAAGGATGAGACCCCATTTCTGGTGATTGGCCATGTGAAGTTGATTGAGCTGGATTATAGATTCCCTGTTAGAGCCATAAGGTCAGATAATGGTACAGAATTCAAGAATGCCATTCTGAATGACTTTTGTGCTGATAAAGGAATAACAAGACAGTATTCTGCCCCTAGAACTCCTCAACAAAATGGAGTAGTGGAAAGAAAGAATCGTACATTGATTGAAGCTGCTAGGACTATGTTAAGTGAGTCCAAACTTCCAATGTACTTTTGGGCTGAAGCAGCGAATACAGCTTGTTATACTCAGAATCGAACTTTAATCAACAAAGACCTAATGAAGACTCCGTATGAGATCATGAACAACAAGAAACCAACTGTCAAGTACTTTCATGTATTTGGAGCAAAATGCTTTGTACTTTTAGATGAAAATGTTAAACGTGGCAAGTTTGAGGCCAAGGCACAAGAAGCTATTTTTGTTGGTTATTCCAGAAGATCTTACAGGGTTTATGTGGTTGGTAGTCACACAGTAAAGGAAAGTGTCAATGTTACTTTTGATGACACTAAGTTCCCCAATATCCAAAAAGAAGATTCATCTGAAGAGCTGAAGTTTGATAACTTGCCAGACTCAGAATCAGATGATGAAGCCCCACCTGAAGTTATTGCTGGTAATGATAATAACAATGATGATAATGATCCTGGTGATGGTGGTGGAAACACTGGTAACAATGGAGATACCACCAGCACTGGAGAAGGATCATCAAGGCAAACAGGCAACAACTCAGGGGGAGCAAATGAAGGATCAGCTAGTCACTCACAACATCAAAGTGAATTTCAAGGTGAATCATCAAGATCAAATCTTCCAAGACAGACTGTTTGGAATAGAGCTCATCCTTTTGAGCTGATCATTGGTGATCCAGATGTTGGAGTTAAAACTAGAAGAGCTTCTCAGAATGAATGTCTTTTCTCAGCATTTTTATCTAAAATGGAGCCAAAGAAAACTGATGAAGCACTTACTGATCCAGATTGGGTGATTGCTATGCAAGATGAACTCAATCAGTTTGAACAACAACAAGTCTGGAAGCTGGTACCCAGGCCAAAGAACAAGAAAGTAGTTGGTACTAGATGGGTATACAGGAACAAGCTAGATGAGGATGGCATTGTTACTAGGAACAAGGCAAGACTGGTTGCACAAGGGTACTCTCAAGCTGAAGGCATTGATTATGATGAAACCTATGCACCAGTGGCTAGACTTGAGGCCATCAGGATGTTCTTAGCATTTGCTGCTTACTCCAATTTTAAAGTCTATCAAATGGATGTTAAGAGTGCATTCCTGAATGGTGAACTTGATGAAGAAGTGTATGTGGAACAGCCCCCTGGCTTTGAAAATCAGGAACTGCTGGACTTTGTGTACTTTCTCTTCAAGGCTATCTATGGTCTCAAACAAGCCCCAAGAAAATGGTATGACACTCTCTCTGGTTTTCTTTTAGAAAATGGTTTTGTTAGAGGTATCATAGACAAAACTCTTTTTTCAAAGAAACACAAAAGTGATATGATATTAGTCCAAGTCTATGTGGATGACATCATATTTGGGTCTACTAATGATAATCTCTGTAAGAGATTTGCTGAGCTTATGCAGAGTAAGTTTGAAATGAGTATGATGGGTGAGCTGAAGTTCTTTCTTGGATTACAAGTAAGTCAAAGGTCAAATGGAATATTTATTTGTCAATCCAAGTATCTCAAAGAACTTCTCAAGAAGTATCACATGGAGGACTCAGCATCAGCAAGGACTCCATCTGCAACAGCCGTCAAACTTGGAGCTTCTGACAAATCTATCAAGGTAGATGTTACAAGCTACAGAGGTATGATTGGCTCCTTACTCTATCTTACTGCTAGTAGACCAGATATTATGTATGCTACATGCTTGTGTGCAAGGTTCCAAGCGGACCCTAGAGATGTTCATCTCGTTGCTGTGAAAAGAATCTTGAGATATCTTAAGGGTACACCTAATCTAGGTATCTGGTACCCTAAAGATTCTGGTTTTAATCTTGTTGGATATACAGATTCTGATTATGCAGGTAGTGTTGTGGATAGAAAGAGTACCTCTGGGAGTTGTCAATTCCTAGGAGGTAGGTTGATTTCCTGGTATAGCAAGAAACAGCAAACAGTTTCCAATTCAACAGCAGAAGCTGAATATATTGCTGCTGGAAGCTGTTGTGCTCAGATCTTATGGATAAGGAATCAATTAAAGGACTATGGCTTTGCATTAGACAAAATTCCTATTTTTTGTGATAATACAAGTGCCATAGCAATCTCCAACAACCCTGTGCAGCACTCGAGAACGAAGCACATTGATATCAGGTATCATTTTATCAGAGAGCATGTTATGAATGGAACAGTGGAGTTGCACTTTGTACCCACTGAAGAACAGACTGCAGATATTTTCACTAAATCTGTTGATGAATCCACATTTATCAAGTTAGTTGGTAAATTGGGTATGTTGAACAGTCTTAGTGATTGACAATATCTCCGGTAGGTTTGTTCTTAACTAAATCATTTTCTCTTGGTGTTTTAAGATGTTAAATATTGCCTATCCATGTTCATTGTATAAAGCTTGTTAATTTAAATGTTCTGAATAATTTAATTTCTTTAAAAATATTTTTCTCATTTTCCATGGAGAAATGTATTTTTATTGAAAATTTACTTATTTAGACTCATTTAAGTTATTTTCAGATTATAAAATTTTTTGTTCGAATTTTTATGCAAGTCTAGGTAGTTTTGTGTTTTTAATTTATTTTATGCAGTAGGTTTTTATACTGATAGCAGTTTGTCTGTGAATATTGTGTTTTGATAACTTCTGATTGCATTTTGTCTCGGTATGACCCTCTTGAGGTCATATTGACTTGTTTTTAAATAATGTTATTAGTTTTATTTGTAATAAAACTCGGTATGACCCTTTAGACAGGTCATATTGGTGTTTATGTTAATTATTTTTGTTTTATTAACTTCAAAAACTCGGTATGACCCCCAGGATTGGTCATATTGGTTTTTTTTGTTAATTATTTAATTCCAAAAACTCGGTATGACCTCTGCTGTGGTCATATTGGTTTTATTTTTGTTAATTATTCAATAGTTTTTCTTATTTTCTCGGTATGACCTAGGCTGTGCTCGGTATGACCTCAACCAAAAACTCGGTATGACCTCCCTTTAGGTCATACCGAGCTCTTCAGATTCTATTGCCTATAAATACTGAGCACCCAAGGTCATACTCTTCTCATTCCTTTCTAACTCAAGTTTTTACTTAGTTAACTTTGCTCTAGTTTGTGTTTTATTCTTAGAACAACGAACTATTGCAAATTTTTCTTGTGAATTTCTTGGGATTTTATTTCTTTGCTGATTAATATTATTAATTGCTGGTTCTTTATTATTATTATTATTATTATTATTATTATTATTATTATTTTTTATTATTATTATTAAATTTCTAATGGCTGCTGAGTTTGTTGTTGAACGTTTTAATAATTACAATGGCTATTTTGATCCCCTTAAGTGTTCTGTTGAACGTTTTAGACCGTGGATTCGTTTTTTAAATGAACAATCAATTGTTAGCTATGCTATCACTGCTTCTGTTGATTTAAAGATTGAACCCCTTCGTCTATTATGCTTAACTGCTGTTGTTGCTGAAGATAAACAATCTTTCACATTCACTATTTCTGATCATCAGTACACAGTAACTAAGGAGATCTTTTGTCAAGTGCTTCATTTTCCACTTGATAACTTTGTTAGATTCCCTACTGATCCTGAGTTAGTTCAATTTTTCTCTAGTATTGATTACCAAGGGAATATTGTTCTTCCTCGGTTGAATAAGGGGAATCTAGCTTGTGAGTGGGATTTGTTCTTTGACTGTTTAGCTAAAGTTTTTAGTAATTCTACCAAAAACAACTTTCCAACCATCACTTCTCTACTGCAAAACATTGCCTATGCTGCTGTTTTTAACCTGAGGTTGGACATAGGAACTCTTGTGTGGGATCTTTTGATAAGGAGGATTTTCAATTACCCTAGAGATATTGAAACTGGAAAGAAAGTTAGATGCTTTTATTCTCGTTTCCTTTCTCTAGTGTTGAATCATGTTCTTTCTGATGAACATAAAACACTGTTTTTAAACACTCCTTTTCAAGTTCCCGCAAACACTAATCCTCTCATTTACTCAACCTTGTCCACAAGCTCAAAGTCTGGAAGAAGACCTCTAGTTCCACAATCTTATCTACGAGAGATTTTGCAACCACAGTTACCTTTACTCTTTATTGAACATCCAGTGGTTGCATCCTCGTCAGCAGGAACTTCAGTGGCACCTCCTAACACTATGGCACTTCAGGTAATATATCCTCTCTCAACTGCTCCACTAACCCAAGAGGTTCTTAGGATTGACCAAGGGATTGTAGAACCACAATCTCTGTCCCAGGTCATAGAGCCACACACTGAGTCAAATCCAATGACCGCTCCCCTAGAACTTTCAGCTACAACAGGATCAGAAGAGCAACTTGAAATAGATGTTAATGTGAGTGATCCCACAGCTCTGCCTCCACCACTAAAGAAGAGAAGAACACTACTTGAGGCACCTGTTAGCCAGTCTGTATCCTCCCAAAAGGATATGGATTCTCAAACGGCCAATGAACAGTTACTAGAGACATCCTCTCAACAGGATGAATCTATTGAAATTCGCCATCAGGCCATGGCATTCTGTACAGAGTCAAGCACACTCCCATTACTCACAATGGGAGAAAACACTTCTGAATCAATAGTAGAGACTCTTGCACAGGACACTCAGAGAGGAGAGCACATAGGAATGCTTGATGAAACAGTGCCTACCATTGTCACGGTAGAAGAGCCTTCACAGGCTTCAGAGGGAAAATCTGGTTCTTTGCCAACTATAATAGAATCATTTTCTCCCCTCCCAGAGGGAACATCTCTGGCTCCCCTAAGGGATTCTTCACTCGCAGTTTCAACTGGAGAAAGTGAAGGGCAACATGGTAAGTCTATATCTGAAGCAATTCAGTTTTCAATTTCTAATGAATATGTGGATTTTACCATGGACTGGGATTCGCGAACTCCCATTGCACCACCAGTGACCTCTCAAGAAGGGGCTATGGTGATTTTTTCTGCAGGTACTTCAACTCCAACAATGGATAAACAGCTAGTGGTTAGTTCTGAGAGACAAACACAGAGCGATACACAAGCACGTGAGGTGAGTGAAACACCATCGAGAGAAATTGAGATGAGTGCACACAATGACACATACACTGCTTCATTATTGGCTCAAATAGCTGGTTTACAGAAACAACTTCAAGAGACCCAGGCTGAAAAGGAAATTCTCAAAGCACAAGTGGTTGAACGATCTACTTCTTCCACCTCTGTAACTAATCAGCTGGGTTCCATTAGAGATGAATTGGAAGGAGTGAAGGTCACATTGGTCCCAAAGATGAATGCTATTCAAGAATCACAAGTGTTTATGGCTTCAGATATGTCAGAGCTCCTAGTTTCTAATGCTGAGATCAGGGAGGCTATCAAACAGATTCCTATGATTTCAACCAAAGTAGACTCCGTTCAAGATACTATTGATGAAAATCAGTACTACAATGATGAGAGGTTTACCAAGATTGAAGGAGGGATGCAACATCTGAACGAGGGCATGAAACATTTGTATAATATGATCAAGTTCACACATCAACCCACTGCTGAACAAAAGAAATTCTTTGAGGGTGATGATGATGAAGGGGACAATGGTGACAGGGATGGTGAAGGAGAAAGAGAAGGTACAAAGGAGGATCCTAAAACTGATAAAGTTAAATCTTTAGAGGATTCCTCAACTAAGGGGGAGAATAAGGAGAAGGAGTTACAAGGAGGAGAAGCTGGAGGTTCTGGTGCAAAGGACAAAGGGAAGCAGAAGTTAACTTTTTCTGATGCTGACTACTATCAAGGTGATGAGGGAGTATTTGATGATGTTGAATCTGAAGCCCCTGAAGATATCTTTGGTGAGGTAGAAGTTGAAGGAGAGGCTGACTATGCTGACTGGGAAGATGAACCTATAGTGGATCCTGCCTTTGAAGCTGAGTTGGTAAGGCAAAAGGCTGATTTGAAGAGGAGAGAGGAGGAAAATGCAAAAGTATCTGACATCATCTCCAAGCATATTGTCATTCAAAAAGCTGAGCAACAAGAAAAACAAAGACTTCACAATCTGAAGGTCAGTGATAGAAAGTTATATGTAAGGCTCAAGCAAGGAGTAGAATGGGACAAAGCTAGAGAAATGTTTGCACATCAAGAAGGAATTAATAATGATGCAAAGTTTCTTGGGATGTTGGAAAGGTACAAACAGGTCAATCCAGACAACACTGTATATATGAAAGCTCTTCATGCAGAGATTTCAAGGATAACAACTGGATTTGACAGAGTTAGAGAGGAGTTGAAGATATATGTTTACACTCATAATGAGGGAACGTTCTTGGTGTCTCTCAATCTTCTGGAAAGCAGAACTCTCTCTGAACTATGGGTCTTCATGTGCAAGGTAAAAAGAACTTCTCCATTAGCTGAGCTTCTGCATGATCAGTTAAGAGACTTTGCAATGAAGGCTAGTCCTCAAGTTGTGGATGTGCCTTATGAAGTTAAATTCTACAAAGGAAGGGCACTTCAAACTTGTGGTATGGACCCCATCTCTTTGAAAGACTATCCTGCCAGGCATCTTGTCTACATGGAGAATATGTTGAGGACAACAGGGTTTGCTACACAAGAGAAGACAGAAGTTGCTGATTTGATTCAAGACTATTGCATTGCCAATATAAAGAGATATCAACAAATGAAGAATAGGCTGAAGAAAGTCACAGCTCAACCTGTCAGACCTAGTGGCATTACTTCTGAATCTGATCGTATTCTGGACAAGGATTTGCTTGAAGCACTTGAAGAAGGAGAGATGATGGAGTCTGAGATCTGAAGAAGCTCTAGTCTGTAAATGTTATATGTATAGAGCTTAGGTATTTCAAGATAGGATAAATGTAAACACATGTTCAGTCTAGAGGAACATCTATCTTGTATTTATCTATAATGTTTGAATCTGGAAAATGTTATATGAAATCCAGAACTTTTCTTGTTATTTACTTGGCTCTTAAAAGTCATTTCTATTTCTTGTTTAAGTTAGTTGAGTTATCCTCTAGGTATTTGATTGTTATTCTCTAACAAACAAATAGGGGGAGATTGAAAGGCATATGTTTAGGCCTATTAATATTCCGAGGAAACAACTTAATTTAAACAAGTATGTAATAAGTAAATAATAAGTTAATATGTCACAGGAATCTCAGATAGTCTTATCTGTCAAGAGAATGAGAAATTAAAGTCATCTACAGACTTGAAGTTATTCTACATTGAAAGAAGTTCAATTTATTGTTCAAGCCTCAGTGAAGTATTCAAGATAGTGGATTCACTACAGTGACAGAGATTTCCAGATGGTGACGGAAGAAGTACAGGATCAGAGTTTTGTCAAAGCTCAAGTAAAGAAGCCACAGCTTTAAATGTTTTAAAGATGAAGAATTATCATTGAAGTCAGTTATTCATGAAACCAGACAGTGCATCGAATGACGACATCAATCAGTGGAATTCAATCATCTATATTCAGTGGTTTTCAGAAGAGGGAAGAATGCTAGTGTTTAAAGATATCTTATTTGATTTATTTAATTTAATTAATAAATTAATTCTATCAGAATTAATTTATTTATTAAATTAATTAGGTTAGTAGTTTAAATTATTTATTAACTTAATTCTATTTAAGAGAATTAATTTAATCTATAATTTAATCTAACTAATTTAAATTAAAAGGATTTTCTGAAATATGTACTAGTATGACCTGCTTTATTTATTCTAATAGACTCGGTATGACCTTGATGAGAAAGCTCGGTATGACCTATCTCTTTAGGTTCTACCGAATTATTCATTAGGTCATATTGAGTCAATTCACAGGTCATACTAAGTATTTTGCTTCAGGTCATACAAATTGCTTTTTAGGTTCTACCGAGAGTTGGTGGTTTGGCTTAGGTCATACCGGACGCTTTGAGCTAGGTCATACTGACCATACCAGGTTCTACCGAAGTCTGTTTGAGGTCATACTAGGCTTATTTGGTTTAGTATTAATTGAAAGCAGAATAGAAAAGAAAAGCAGTTGTGAAAATTGAAGACACACAGAAGCATTTACTGAAGAACAAAAGCTCAAGCATTTAATCTTACATCTCTTCAAGAAATTAATTCTAGTTTGTATTGTTAAATCCAAACCACTAGAATTTGATTACTTGTATTGCTTTGACTATCTAGCGGATTTTTATCCCTAGAACGAATCTTAAATTATCAAATCTTGTTAAATCATTTTATTACAAATATAGATAAATTCATGTCGAATTTATTCTAGATTTGTTTTAAGTTATTTAAGATTCAATCTTGTACTCAGTATCATTTGTAACACCCTTCAAGTTTAATATAAGTTTATTTAACTTGAATCTTGTTTCATTTAATTCCGCACTTATTTGTTCTTAAACAGTTCTATTCAAAAAGGACAAATTCGATAAAACGGTATTGTTTGTATTCAACCCCCCTTCTACAAACATATCAGGACCTAACACGCCTTCTCCGACTGAACAGGCGTTTTCTCATTTCCCTCCTGGTGACCAGGGTTGGCAGCAGCACTTCCCTCGGTCGCCCCAGCAGCCTCCGCCGCTTCGGCCGCCTTAGCCGCCAGAGCTGCTTGCTCGGCCTCGAACTTCGCCCTTTTTCGCTCAACGATAGCTTGGCGAGAAGACACTGCAAAACAAAAGAGAAGAAAAAGGGTTAAAATGGTAAAGTCAAAAATATCAGCAGGCGACAGGGTACACAATAGTAAAAGAAAGCAAAAACTAAATGCAAGGGTAAAATATGTTACTATTACCCCAGAGGGCGAAAAGCCATTGCTTATCCCGAAGATCCTCTAAAGGGATTCGGCCCATGTCAAAATTACAGAGGCGTTGATAGTCGTCTAACTCCGCCCTCGATAGTGCGGGTTTAACCACCTGAACAGTGGGATCAACCACACGCCATTGAGACAGAGCGGCTATCTTTGGACCCGAGATGTAACACCACTTATCGTGGCTGCCTTTGTTGTTGGAATTAGTCTCCACCCACTCGGCTCTATTGTTACGGCGGGCGATGGAATAATAACCCTTACTCTTCCCATTCTTACGGAAGTCATGGTGATGCCAGAATAAGGCAGGGCTCGGATCGACGTTGGCCGCAAGGCATCGGCATTGAAAGCCGTTCATATGCAAAAAACCGTTCGGGTCCATCTGGCCTAGAGCTATTCCCATCTGGGCGAACAATTGCTTCACCAGCGGGAGCATCGGGACCCGAAAACCGCATTTTAGAGCAGCCTCAGAGATCCCGGTAGCGACATCCCCGTATCCCTTCGGGACGGGAGGGTTGAACCATATCCGGTCGGCCGCTCTCGGCATATACGTGTGCCAAGCACCGGTCGGGATATCGAACTCCTTCGGTATCTTTGCCACTCGGTCCTCTGATAGCCGGGTAGGATGGTTCGCCGCAGGAAATTCGTTGACATCGTGAAAAGGGTATCTCTCGGGGGATATGGATCTGGGAGACTGTCCCGAAGTAGAAGCCGACCGATCCATAATTCCTGCATTAATGTGAAGAAATTAGCCTTGTACTCGGACATGAACAAGAAAGAGGGGAAAAGAAAAGGGGTCGCCGAGTACAGGAGGCTTGGATCGGTCGGGGGATCACTAGCATCTAAGCCCATAAAGGAAGAATTTCTAAAAGGCACTACGCAGCCCGAGGACCGCTTCTAAAGGACTGAACTCATCCCGAAGGTTGTTCTAGGGACAAGTTCATCCCGAAGGTTGTTCTAGGGACAAGTTCATCCCGAAGATCGTTCTAGGGACAAGTTGACATCAGGAATCACTCTTAGGATAAAACTATCTACTGGACTGACTACCGACCTAATTGCGGTTGCAATCTCAACAGCAAATATAATCCGAAGCAAAAATACTATAATGCATAAATTGCAGTAAAAAGATTCGGGAAAGTTCAACGTGAAAGGAAAAATTGCACAATTGAGTGTTGAAAACTTACTGGTAATGAGAAGGTGAGGAGGATTCGAACTTGAAGAGTGAAGTCGTTGATCTCTGCAAATGAAAGCGCTGGAGAGAAGTTGGCAAAGAAAGGATACTTTTGAATATATCAGTAACGATGTTTGGGGGGAACTTCTTTTATTTATACAGAAGGATGTGACGTTTGGACAGCAAAACACGGACGCTTGACCTTGATCGTACGATTAAAACCGTTTGGGATTCAACGGTGAGGATCCAACGCTGATCTCGAGAAGTTACGGCTGTCATTATTAATTACGGCACGATTCTCGAGGGGACGTGTCCCAACGGATAGACACGAATCTGTTGGGCTCCTTCCCGAAGAGAGGAAGAAAGTTGGGACTCCGAACGCATTAACAAATCCGACCGAAGTCCAGGGACATGTTGGTGGCCCAACTAGGATTGGGCCGAACGGTTTTTGGGCCGAATACTAATTGGGCCGAATGGTCAAAGCCCACTCTTTCGGATCGGACCGTTGGGCCTAACCGTTGCTATGACTGAGTCGCCCGCTTATTTAGGCGTAATGGCAGGACTATGTGTGGGTGGCTTCCGAAGAATCCGGGTGAGTCGGTAACAGAATGCCTATAAAAGCATGTAACAGGTTTATGTCCAGGTTAATACTCATTTCATACCCACAAAGACTTACACGTTCATTTAAACCTAATTGGAACCTCTAACTTATTCTCACACCGGAGGTGAATCGGGGGTCCAATCCCTCGCATTCTTCTCTTTTTACAGGTTGACCCGAAGAGCTCCTTGGGATCTTAACCGACAGAAAACTGGTTCCAACAGTAACAATTTTATATCGCTAGCATTTCTCAATTTTTAAATAATTTTGGAGGGTTACAAACAAAATGAATTTCGATTTCGATTAAATTAAACGATTGCCAACGAATTTGCAATTTAACTTTGACAAGAGATATGTATTCCTTAGATAAATGTAGGATTTAAAGCGACGGGTGTGATCGGAGATTGCGAAAATTTTGAAACTTTTTGTTGTTTAGATTTCTTCAAAATTATCGAATGGAATGGAAGTTACAAGGTGGAACAATCAGTGTCTCTCTAAGACTGGAAAAGTAACTTTACTTAAAATAGCTGCACGAATAATACCAAACTTTTGGATGAATCTGTTATTAATCCCCAATTGAGGTGTGTGATGGGATTGAGAAAAAAAATGAATGTTTTTTGGTGGGGTAACGTAAAAACAGGTAAGGGTATAAAGTGAATGTCATGGGACAGACTGTGTAGTCAAAGAAGGAGGAGGATTGGGTTTCAAACAGCTTAGGAGTTTCAGCATTGTTGTTAGGAACTATGTTGTTTCTTGATGATAACTAAACTAACTTAGTGAAAATTGTATAAGTAAAAATGTAGTCTTCAACGGATATCATGCTTTTGCAGTATTCGTAGAAGGGTAGCTTATCTACGTATAAAACTCAATGTAACATGTTTGTGTAATTCTGATGTAGAAGTTGGAGTATTAGTTTTAGGCTGAATAAGTCATGTTGACTGTTAATGGATATGTAGAATAGGGAGGCTAATTGTAAATAGACTATGCCTTATAATTTACATAAGTGAAATTGACTGTCCACAGATAACAACATTAGCCTTCTACGGATGTAGTCAAAGTACTGTCTACGGATAACAGTACTAGCCTTCTACGGATGTGGTCAAGATATTCTTAATGGGTCCAACTCAAATAACCTCTACGGTTATAATCTGTACTTTGTGAAAAGGACAGTTCTGACAGAGCCCATGGGTTGACAGTTTTCACAGAGCATGGAAACCAGTATTTATGGTAAACTCACGAGAAAAAGAAGCATTCTGTTTTTTCTGGTCAATTGTAGCAATTCCATAAAAGACAATCAGCCAAGAAGGGCAAACTACCAACACAAGGACCACTACTCAGAATGGAGAAGCAAGGATTTTGGACAAAGTTACTTTTTGTATTATTAGTTGTTCGAAATATCTTGTAAACTTGGTTTATATAACCAAGTGTAGCATTATTCTAGAACTCAAGAAATCAGTTAGGCAATTTAGAGAGCTCAAGGCAATATCACTTGTAAATTGCTGAAGCGAGAATAATGTGTATGCAGTTGTGTGTTTTATTCATAAATATCACAGAGATTTCTTCTAATAAAAATCTCTCAGGTGGATAAATCAATCCACCTGAATTTTTAATTCTTGTGTTAACTTTATCTTGTTTCTTTTTCTGTTCTTGAATTTACTTTCATATCTTTTCTGTCAAGAACCAAAGAAATTTTTAAAGATTGTATTCAACCCCCCCCCCCCATTCTACAATCTTGATTCATTATCTGGGAATAACAATTGCAATGTTAGCAAAGTAGGGGCATAGACTTCTCAATAACGCAAATCCTCTTGTGACAAGCTTGATGCGAACTAGATATTTTCATGGGTTTAATTTTTTAAATACAAGGCTAGGAAGTAACCCGAGTTACATATGGAGGAGTATTATGGAGGCACATGCGCTAGTTAAGTAGGGATGTAGACAACGAATTGGAGATGGAGACAACACGAAAGTATAAAAAATCCCGTGATTACCGTGTCCGGAGAATGGATTTCTTACAACTAGTATGCCTGATGAGGCATTAGCGGAGATAACAGTCCAAAATTTAATGAATGAGAACCAGCGGGTATGGGATGACAAAGTGTTGCAGGACATTTGTAATGAGAGGGATAGAATGCTAATCAAGCAAATTCCTCTCTTAATGAAAAATCGAGTCGATTCATGGTTCTGGTTATTGGATGATAAAGGGGAATTTACAGTTAAAAGTAGCCATCGAAAGCTGCAAGGTGAAGATGAGTGTCCAAATGCCAAGTTTTGAAAAAGACTTTGGTCTTTAAAGCTTCCATGTAAGATTGTATCTTTCTTTTGGCGTACATGTAAAGAATGTCTACCTTCAGCTACTGCGTTGGGAGTAAAAAATATGAGAGTAAATGCAATGTGTCCTTGGTGTCAGATATATAACGAAGATACAATGCATGTATATTTTTAATTGTAGTTTTGCATGGGACGTAATGGAAGACTGTTGGGTTATGAGATCTTGTTATGGTACTTAATAATGAGTCAACTTTTGAGGTACTACGGAGAATTTTTAATGTAAGTACCATCAAACAATGTGGATTGGTAGGGTTATTCAGTTAGAATCTATGGAACAAGAGAATTAAGTGGATGTGAGATCGAGTTAACACATTTATGTTTGGTGTACGAGTAGCATCTCTTAACTTATTGACAGATTGGAGACGAGTAAGAGAAGAGGGGAATAAACATATGCAGAATTGTCAAATTGGGAGTCAAGTGTGGAGTAAACCTCTTACAAGATGGATTAAGATTAATGTTGATGCAGCGTGTGGGTATGATACTATGGGCATGGGATGTGTAGTAAAGAATGACAATGGAGAATTTCTCCGAGCGAGGTGTAACATGGTTACAACAAGAATGCAGTCAAAGGAAGTTGAAGCTCTGAGTTTAAAAGAAGTTTTATCCTAGATGAAAGACTGAACGAGTGGTAAATGTGTATTTGAATATGATGCGAAGGTGTTGGTTGAGGCTTTCAACGGACGTAAGGGGAGGTCGTATTTTCATACAATTGTTAGTGATTGTATCGATTTACTTAAGCATTTTGAGGAAGTGCTATTTGTGTTTGTTCGAAAATCTGCGAATAATGTGTTCCATATGTTAGGAATGGCTCCAGATATGGTTCAGTGTAATATTTCTTTTGAGAAATATTGATTAATGCAAGTATGTTTTTTCAAAAAAAAAATTCTTATTAATCTTAATGAGATATACACATATTCTTATGTGAAAAGTTTTAAATTATATATATTGCAATTAACTTGTATAAAATATTACAAAAAAAAATATACTATTTGTACATTATAATAATATTCACTTGTCATATCACATAGATACGAAAATTCTCATTATTCATGAATGAATTTTCGTTATAAAATGGCCCCAATTTTAGGTAGACATTGTCATGCCAAATAAATACGAAAATTCTTATTATTCATAATCATTTTAAAAAGGACCCATTTTAAAATAGATATTTAACATGCCAATTTTTTTTCAAAAATATTAATGTACATGATCTTTCTAAGAAAACCCAATTTTTGATAGGTATCGACGCTTCAATATCACTATTTTAGAAGTACTTATTATATACGAATATCGTTTTATTTAGACAGCAACCTTTCATCGATTTCTGAATTCAAATTATAGGACACGACTCAAGTATATGTTCAATATTCTATTGAAGGATAATGACACTAGTACAAAAATAGATTTTTACATCGATTATATAGGTCATATACAATGCCTAAATGGTGATGTATAGAGCAAGAACGTATATAGTAATGGGTCTTTCACATCAGGTAAAAGGAACAACGTAAAAGATAGGATATATGTCAGCTTAATAAGCGACAATACAAAAGCCGATGCATTTGAATCATGAATCATAGAAGTAGCCTATACATCGCCGGGACCGACGTAAATGTTGAACCTGATCTATCCAATATTTGTACAACCAGAACCTGAAATAATTAAAAATCTCAGCTTTCAAATTAAATCTAAACACAATCATAGACTTAGGCTCTGTTTGGGATTCCTGTTAAAAATTGCTGTGCTGTTGAAAAAAATGCTGTTAAAATAAGTGATGTTGTGAAAATCAGATAACTGTTTGGTAATATTTTTGATATGTCCATGTTTTGGTGTATAATATAAAAAATTAATGTTTTTGGTGAGTTTTGATGTTGAAACCAGTAGTTGCTTCCCGCAAAAGCTGAAAAGCAGCTTTTTTCAAAAGCATGGGGGGACCTGCTTTCTCTAAAAGCAGCTTTTGAGTCAAAAGCGCTTTTCAAAAAAGCAGCTTTTAAATTTTACCAAACACTTTTTTAGCTGCTTTTCAGAAAAAAACTGATGTTGCTGTCTGCAACAGCAATGCCAAACGGACCCTTAATAACATAATTATTACTCCCTCTGTCCCAGTGAATTCTATACACCGGAACTGGGCACGGAAATCAAGAAAAAATATAAAAAATGAGTAAAATTAGATTAAAAGTGGATAAAGTGGTGGGACCTATTAATATTTAATAATAGATTTGAGATAGTGGAGAAAAATAGTGGGTGTAATAGTGTTTTATATTATTATAGAATAGAGATAGTGAAGAAAGTAGTGTGTAATAGTGTTTTATATTATTAAAAGTTACTATTTTTGAAATGTATAAAAATAAGAGGGACATCCCAAAATGAAAAATGTATAAAAATAAATGGGACATAATTATTATAACTTACGCAGGAAAAAAGTAGATCCACGGTGTTGATAAATTCTCAATCTAACGAGTCAAACTTTACAAGTACATCTGAATTTATTTATTGTAGTGACAAAATTAAAAACTGTACTCCTCCACGTAAATTCGACGAAACTTAATGCTTATTTCCTAAATTCCACATAAATGTCTACCAAAATGTACTTGTCAAATTTAATGACCCAAAACTCATTTGGTGTCCTTGGGTCATCATTTTAGTGTTGCATTGGAGTTGTTTTTACACTATACCAATCATTATTATAGTGATTTAGTGTTGGGTTGGAGTTGCTCCAGCAACGACGTACATTTTTCCTAACTTATTGATTTATTGTTTGAATTCTTTGATTTTTTATACTTTATATTTTCACATTAATGTTTTTAAATGTCTTTTTAATTTAAAATACATGTATTGAGATTATTGTATTAAATAATAATTTTTTAAAATTAATTTAGTAAATATTTCACTAATTTATAAGTAAATTTATCCAAACACCCGAATAACTTATAAGAATTCATCCACTTATCACACAATTATTCATTTCATTTTAAGTTATAAGTCAACTTTTATAAGATATCCCAAACGCATTAAATAAGATTTGAACCCAAACTGGCCTTGTTGTGCCGAACCAAAATCATAATAATTACGAAAACGAAAAGAGCGTAAACGACTGGAGAAGTTATTTTCTGCCCAGAACTGTTTAAGCAGGTTTTGACACAGAATTCCTGAAAGCATTGCAAGATAATCACTGTCAGACCGTAGAATATTTCACTAGGTTTACGAAACATCTTGAGTCGTAGAAATCGGACATTCAAAGCTCAAGATATGAATTTTTGAAGTTGAGTTATAACTTTTGAAATTCTGAATTTTGCGGTGTTCTAGTAGAAGTTGTCGTCAAATCTTAGTTCGCTATTGCTACATCAGAATTATTCTAAGAGCACAATTTTTATAGAGATGCATCAAAAGCTAATAAATTCTATTCAGGCTACCAACTGAAACCTCAGTTTAGGTTCGATTAAATCAGTAGCAGTCTAGCCCCAACGTAGCTCCGCCACCAGTAGCAGATATATAATCTACAAATGCTAGAAGATTCAGTAACAGGGAGAGTTCTTTAAACAATTTCTTGAAATTTAAAAGGGAGCGTATATGAATAAATATATTACCTTCCATTTTCTTCAATATCTCCTTATTCTGTGGCCTCCATCACCATTCACGTTTGTGAAACGGACTTGTGAAAGTAAAGGCCCTGATTTGACAAGGACTTATGGTAACGAGGAAATCAAAATATCCGAGATTCAAATGGTCGGTCACCTATATTCCTGCTTCTGAGGATGATGAAAATGTACTGAAACAATTATTTCTTCATGTTAATGTGTCTAAACCAGGGCAGAGCAAGTCTTTGCATTTCCTCTGTGGTCTGAATCCAGATGCAATAGACATTCACTCAATTTCGATGAAGGCCCGAACCAAATATGATGGACCAACCTTTCCAGGATCTGGATGAAAAGATGAAGAATGCAATTCATAATTTCATTAAAGAGCGAGGCAGAACTGAAAGCCTCTTTCCATTTCTTCAAGCTTGGCTTAATTTGAAGGATAACCACAAACTCCTGGACTTTTTCAGATTAGGAAGCACTTTCATTACTGAAAAGAAGAAAACTTAGATGCGCAGTTATCTTTATGTTTTAATATGTTAAATGATTCATGCAAAGTTTCAATATCTTATTTAAGACTGTCGGTAAGGATGATTATTCTACATTTTTTTTACCATTATTTTGCTGGTTTCTCCTATGTTTTTGTTGGATGGTGTCAAACCAAGTAACACATTTAGGAAACAGGATGAAATTCTCTGGTATATAGAACACTTAATTAACTCCAACTCCATTAGAATGAGGTCTTTTGGGAATGATCAAAAGCAAATCCGTGTATGCATGACTTAGAACGAACAATATCATACTATTGTGGAGTTATGACTCGCTCGCGGCCCAACAGTTTTCACCTCCTTTTTAAAGAACCTAGTCTCTCGTGCATGAATTTAATTGATTACAGAAGAGGGACAAAACATCCTCTTGATCCCGCAGTATCAACTCACAAAGTTTGATGAATGTATAAGTGTGTTTAATTGAACAAACTTCTAAATAAGGTAGTACACGGTTTAATTATATTTTAATCGACATGCCATTTTTTTTAGAGTTAAATTTCTTGTTCTACAATTTTCTAATTTGGTTGTTACCTGTTAGTTGTTTGGTGCAACCCACCGTGCCTACCAAATTCCAATGCTATACTCTGGACTAACTCTAAACAGATTCTAGTTTAGTACACGCAAAACATCTAATTATAATAGTAACTAGCATAAAAAACATCTAAATATGATCATACGAGAAATGTAAAATGTAAAATGAATGCGAAAATCTACCAGTTCCGACAGAGAACTTAAGTCGAAACAAATTTTTATCCCTAGGGGATTGCATGGACGGAACTAGTTACAATAAGCCCCGGCTAAATCAAAAATTTTAGTATAGATTTTTTTCAAAACTCGATTTATAGTTGAAATTCAGTAGAAAATTTTAATTAATCACCTGCTAACATTCAAAAATTAGCGATATTCTATTTTAGCCCCGGCTAAATCTAGATCTTTGTTCCGTCACTTGGGGATTGTACAAATTTATCGAAGTTATGCAAGTATCTAGTAAAATAGATTTTAATCTATCACACTTAATTTTAAAAAAAATTCTATTTATCTTTAAATTTTTTGCAGATGACTTGCCAACACTTGCTGCCATACATAGACATGAAGAAGTTAATAAAGGCAAGTCAGGTACTGGTAGTCACACCTTCACTGCCTAACATGAACATATTTTCTTTGTCTCCTCCTTAATTCTTTCCCAAAATACCATATATACATATTTCATTTACATGCAACATCACTTGAAATTCCTCCAACTAATACACCTGCAATAAAATTTCAGAAACCTAGTAACAACATAGCATATTCGGTGCTGCGACATTGCTGTGTAGCAGCCTACATATAAGAAGAAAATCTAGCGAGAAAGAGATGACAATAACGGTGGTAAAGGTGGAGGAATTGGTAGCTCATCCTGCGAAAGATCAGCTTCACGGTGTTGATTATTGCCTCAACAGTAACCCTTCATGGCGTATGTTACATGATCCCTATTTTTATCTTCAGTTTTACTTGTATATATATTTTGAGAAATGATAGAACATTTGAAACATTTCCGGAAATGTTCCCAAATGCTTAGTTGTCAATCTATTATTGGTTTCCCCTCGTAAATGGCTTAAACTCCCTGATATGGACATCACTAATTAAAACATGTCATATGTTAATTCGCGGAACTCATACCTCATATATTACATATACGTTTAATTTAATTATTAAACTAACAAATTTGATCACTAGATAGTTAGTACATATATGTTTAATATCATATTCAAAGTTGTTTAGCTACAAGTTTTTTCATTACTAGCTCCTTTATAATCTTCAAATTGTTTAATTCACATGGTAAAGTGTAAATAGAATTTGTTTAGGGATTGCAGTTGCATGTCAAAACCTTACTTGAAGCATGCTATGCTTGTTTTGTATATATATGTCCCTGTTGTATACTGATTCTCTGTTTTTGCAGGCACTTTTACATGCATATTCCGATATTTATGTGTTTAGAGATATATTTTTTTTGCCAAATGTGTTTACAGATTTCTACTTATATGGGCGCGTTATTTGAGAGGCTTGTGTTGATATAACAAAACTAATGTAGCCAAGTAGAAATTAGAGAATCAAATATATGTACTGTTAGTGAATTTGACTTCAAACTGGAATCCTGTACTTGTGAGTTTTAAATACATGACTACTAGGAATTCAAAATGTATTTGGTTTCTAAATTGATGCAGCTGAAGCTATTATACTTGGTTTTCAACACTATCTAGTGATGCTTGGGACTACTGTAATCATTTCCACAACTGTAGTTCCTCTAATGGGTGGTGGCAATGTAAGTTTTCTGATGCCAAATTCATAAAAATATTTGTACGTTTTAGCACATTCCTTCTGTCGTTTACGTGAAATCTTACAAATTTCAAATGTACTAGGTGGAGAAAGCTCAAGTTGTACAAAGTTTATTGTTTGCTTCTGGAATCAACACACTTTTGCAGACCATTTTCGGTACACGGCTTCCTGTGGTGATAGGGGGTTCTTTTAGATTCATCCTTCCTGCTCTTTCTGTTGCATTTTCCAACAGATACAGTATATATATCAATCCTCGTGATGTTAGTATCTACACAATCATATTACCCTCTTTTATTCTTAAATTTGACTAGTATGGCTTACTTGTGCATGCATTGTCTCTTCAGAGGTTTCGTAGATCAATGAGAGGGATACAAGGGGCTTTATTGGTCGCATCCTTGCTTCCAATTATACTTGGTTTTCTCGGTGTTTGGAGAATTGTTGTGAGGTGGGATTTACAGATAAATAGGACACATTTGATCAAACAACTATTGTAATTCAACTAATGGATGTCAAACTTCACTTTATCTGATAAATTAGGTTCTTGAGCCCTCTTTCTGCTGTTCCTCTGGTAACGCTTGTCGGACTTGGACTATACCAGCAAGGATTCCCACTTGTAAGAGTTTTCGTTGATATCCTATGTTGGTGAAAGTCTCGGATATATTGTTATTTTGCCAAATTGTATAAGAAATGTAACTTTACTACTTTAGCATTGGATGTATTATTTTCTGAACCCTTACATATAAATTGCATTTTCATTATCAGGTAATCATCTAACCAACTTATTTTTCTGATTTTTTGTAGCTTGCACAATGTATTGAGGTTGGACTTCCCGAGTTAATCATATTAATTCTCTTATCTCAGGTGATTCTACTTCCTGTGTGTTTTCTTCCCAGCTCTGTACCATTTGATTTTTTCTTAGATCAATTAGATAGCGCATGAATCTTATATTTCACTCATATTTGGTGGCCTAACCTATTTTTAGTGAACCTAATAGAAAGTCTAATTAGTAGTTGTACTTTACCCAAGGCAGGTGTAGATGTCAAAATGTTTAGGTTTGACATTCTACAGTTTGGTCTTTTTTAGAAAGAATTATTTTGCAAGTAAAAAAAATTTGGCACTCGAGTCTTCTAACAGTTTACCAAGTTTTGTGATTTAACTGTGGGAAAAGATGATCATTTAAAGCTTTTAAGCAACTAATTTTAACTATGATTGTGCACACTGATATTTTATTTGAAGTTGTGGCTGGTATATGCAGTACATTCCTCACCTATTGAAATCAAGTCGAGTCGATCGCTATGCAATTTTACTGTCAGTAGCATTGGTATGGGCATATGCAGCCATTCTGACAGCCGCTGGTGCATACAATAATAAATCTCCAAATACCCAGTTTAGTTGTCGTGTTGATAGATCTGGGCTTATTGGCGGTGCTTCTTGGTAAGGCAATATACTACTGGTTTCAATTTCTCGTTCTCTTTCCTGTTCTCAACTTCTGATGTAGATCAAAAGATGGTGAAATTCATGATATTTCAGTTTATGTTTGGGTTTGCATATAACATGCATGTCTTCAAAAAGTAGATTTCGGTTGATCTTCAACAATTTCATTGTTAGTTGACTTCACACGAAAAGTGGACTGAGATGAACTTACGAATAATCCTATGTTACTACGCATCCATTTTAAGATAGAACTTCCAGATGTAATGTCAAGTACAGCAAGGAATAATATCTGTACCAAAGGAAATTCTGCTAATGGTCTTAAGATCTTCAAAAGTTCAAAGTTTCTAATTTTCCGAAACTTTGAGAAGATCTATCAGTGATTCAGTACTATAATATGCACATCCTGGATGGCTATGATACGCACAATAATTATCAGTTATCCTGCCATCTAAGATCTTCCAGGTGCAATCTGTTGATAATCATTATAATTTATAAGTAACTTATTGTCATAGCTTTCAACTTCCTTGCTACTCCTTTTAGATTGATAATTTATCTTCTCTGGAAAAAAAATGATTGTGCGGAATTGAAGTATTCCTTCATTATTTATTGTTACTTCACTCTGCGGATGCCCAATACTTTTCATTTCTGTTGATCTGGTAGATAGTTCTCTTGTAAATACTCTGTCTAGATTTCAGGTTTTCCCTAGTGTATCATATAAGGATTCAATATGCTTCTGAACATGCAGGATAAGATTTCCATATCCTTTTCAATGGGGCCGTCCCACTGTAAATGCCAGTGATGTTTTAATCATGGGAGCAGCAGTTTTTGTAGCTCTTGTAGAGGTTTGTGCCATCATTAGTTAAGCTTTCCAAAGAAGAAACAAACTTCAGTTGTGTGTTTTGGGTTAAACTTCTTTCTGAACCTGTGTAAAATGAAATTAGATTATTGATTAGATTACAACTCTGTCCTTTTAAGCTCTTAAAGTTTGGTCCCTTTTGACAGTCTACAGGTACATTTATTGCAGCATCAAGATATGGGAGTGCCACGCCTACGCCACCTTCTGTTCTCAGCCGCGGTGCTGCCTGGCTGGTAGGAAGCAATTTTTAATGGTTTGTTCTCTTGTTTCCTGGATTCTCTATATATTAATCTAATCCTTTTTTCCCCCTCTATTTTTGGGTGACTTTCAGGGAGTAGCTATGTTTCTGGATGGCTTGTGGGGAACCACAAGTGGTTCAACTGCATCAGTGTAAGAAATAACTCTATTGTGTAAAAACAATGTTCATTGATGGTGCTAAATTAGCACAGATATTCTTCTTCTGGTGACTGATTTACCTTTCATCTAAAATATGATATAAATAAATTAACTGAAATAAAATCAGAATCTCCATGCTTGAAATTGAGTACATGCACTCGAAATTTAGTCTTACTGATATCCTCTTTTTATGTCTATCTGTGGAATGAGACTTTTGGAGGGTTAGTTGAGAAATGAAAATTTGAAAAACTAACGTTCTGTTGTTTAGATGAAAGTTTTATAGTTCCGTTTTCCTATATTTTTGCATTACCAAGTTACACTACACTACTACAGTATCTGCAAACAACCAATTGCCATCTGTTGTTATTTCTCAGGCATTTTTCTTAGCCTATCATACATTTCTTATAGTACTCTTCTTTGAATAGTGAAAATGCAGGTCTTTTGGCTTTGACAAGAGTTGGAAGCCGAAGGGTGGTTCAAATTTCAGCTATATTCATGTTGCTCTTTTCTGTAGTAGGTATGTTGGAGCATTGGATGTACATGACTATTCAACTGGTTTCGCAAGAACCTTGAATTTTCAGAGTTCAAAAACTTCCGTTTCAGCTCTAAAAATAAGCTCACACAGGTTTTATTTGTAATGCAAATATGTTGTATTATATAGTAATGATGTTTTACTTCATGTCATTCACCAGGAAAGTTCGGAGCTGTTGTTGCTTCTATTCCGCTTCCAATATTTGGAGCAATATACTGCGTCTTGTTTGGTTACATGTGTATGTCTTTCGTATATTTACTGATTGTTAAATAAATTTGCAAATTTTCCAGCTTTCGCTACTTTTAGAGATTGTCTTTCTCAATTTTATTGTAAACTAAATGATTACTTGAAATTAAAAGAAACACCCTTGAAAAGCCTTATTCTTAAATCATACGGTGGGATCCAGTTCATGAATCTGCTTCCGTAATAGGCTTTTATCTAGATTAGCTTATAGAAATTTTGTTTTCAGCTCATGTCTTTACATTTTTAGTAGAAATGTTCAGTCTGTAAATTTATTCTTTGATCCCTTTCGCTCAAATTTGCAGCATCTGCTGGTCTTGGGTTACTGCAATTCTGCAATCTCAACAGCTATAGAACAAAGTTCATACTCGGATTCTCACTCTTTATGGGTCTTTCTGTTCCACAATACTTCAATAACTATGTCGTAACCACAGGTCGTGGTCCTGTGAACACTCCTTCATTCTGGGTATGTATAAAATCTACATCTCTACATAATCCACCTTCTTTAGCATTTTTAAGTTTCAAATAATTCATTTTTTATAGCGAAGTTTGAAATATTTCAATAGATTAATATTTTGAAATTTAAAGATAAATTATGTACTTTTCAGTTCAACAACATGCTGCTAGTGATATTCACGTCTCCAGCAACAGTTGCATTTATCATTGCTTTATTTCTGGATTCCACATTGGGTCGTCATCACAGCTTGACCCGAAAGGACAGTGGTAGGCACTGGTGGGGGAAGTTCAGGCACTTCGATGATGATCCCAGAAGTGAAGAGTTCTACTCACTTCCTTATGGCCTATCAAAGTATTTTCCTTCAATTTAAATTATTGGCAGTCTGTTGCTTAACAATGATATTTCTTGATTAGTGATGAAAAAAAGAAAAACAAACGAGACAGTTTATAATATCATAGTACATAGTGAAAATTGATTGGCATACTTTCATAGTACAGCATGTGAATGCTTCTGCCATAAAATGTTACAATGTGAAATGATATAGATTAATGTCTTTTATATATGAACGTTGATTACCTTTGTTACTGAATTAATGAAAGCTTGACCACAGAGCTCTTAACTGCAAACATTTTAGTATCGGAGCATTGAATCTGATTGTGCCATTTATTTTTTGTTTTTTCGTAAATTTGTTTATTTACTTTACCAGTTTAAAGCATGATTGATGCTGATCAGGAGGAGGAATGTTCTTCCTTTAACGTAATTGTACTGAAATTACTATTTATTTTTCCAGACAGTAAAATATATTTCTTATTAGTTTTATCTAATTTTACAGTTTGTTGCCTGATTCTTCCTATCATCAGTACAAAATTCAATTGCAGAAAGAAATCTGCAACATAAATTAATTGCTGCTTTTGAAAAGTAGTTTCTGTGGTGCAGTGTAACTAATTTAAGATTCTCTCTGAGTTTACAAGTCATTTGAAGATATCTATCTCCATGCATTATGGGCAATTTTTATAGCTCAGTAGTCAGTGCTGCTACTTGTACTTCATGATAAGGTCCATAAGTGGGTTGTACTTCTTCATGGCCTCCTGACTACTTCCTGACTGCCACTTCAACTCTATTATGAAGCCAGCTAGCTGCCTTAATGGGATGTAGATTCTAGATCTGATACAATGCTTCTGAGGTCTATGATTATATGCTTACCTTAAAAACTCAACTTGGATTATGTTCAGAGCTCATAATTTTAAAAATCCATCTCAGGCATGTAATTCGAACTTATGCTAATATCTAAACGGAAATTTTAGCACTAATGCATGATCTGTAAACTAACACTACCAGAGAGACGCGTGAATGTGAAAGTTTAATGTCGCCTAGAGAATGAATATAATTTTTGACTGACAATTAAGCATACTGATCATTCGTAGATCTTGTTCCATTATTACATTCAAATTAAAGACTTGCGCCTTTTAGGAGTTGATTCTATTCCCTTGTCGTAACTCATAACCATTAACTGGTTAATCAAAGGTGAAGGAAGAAGGCTAGGTAGATCTTAGCACACACACTACTATTTCAGTATGTATTTCAGCACTCATCTCTGTTTTGTGCCACATGCACTGTGGGCCTCTATTGGCTTTATATATACTGATTCAGAAGAGGAGCATGGCACAAAGGTAATGACAGGAAGCCATTTACATTTTCTTCAGAAGAAGAAAAGAGGTTTGTCATGAGAAATGGGAACAGTCCTAGGTGAAAATTTGCATTACACAATGAATGATGTTAATTTAATACAAGGACACCAGAGTCCCTACCCTTCCCTTGGTTGTGTTACAGGGATAGAAAGACTTTGTTTTGGTGGTGGGTGGTGGGACAAAAATGTTTCTTCCCATGCTCATATTAGATTTTATCCTAGCATGATTGATTGCTATGAAGCAATTGCATATTTGATTCTTAGTCTTTTGCTTTTTCTTTAGAATTGCATCTTATTTCTTCCAATCATGTTTTGTTAAATGCAAAACTCTGATCACTAGACAGATTTAGCAACTCTCTGGTGCCTACCAATGACTAATCTGTTGTACGCGGTGATTACAGATAGTCGAGATGGTAGATAACAGGCTAGCGCTTAAGCGGGATTACTCGAACCTAAGCATTTAGAACACTAATAACATTTAAGTAGGGTTTAGGAATTGGATATTCTAAAGTAATGGGATTGAACTGCAATGCTTGATTCAATAGAGTAATGAAATGAAGAGACACATTATTGTGCATGACCTCTAGTCCAGTGACAGCCTCTAAACAATGTTTTTGCTGATTTGAATAATAACACTTCCAAATGAGATAAACAGGCCAATATTTAATATGTAGCATGTTGCACTGGGTCAGGAAGATCTGAGGCAGGATCTGTAAACTTATAAAAGACTTAGAAAGATGCATATGCAATATTCCAACAGTAAGTTTGGCATTTCTTTCCTCTTTTCTGTACACTGATATGACTTGCCATCATCCATTTCATTTTTATGATTGAGCTAATTTTACACCTAACTTTGTTTCATTAGGGAAACAAAACAATTAGGTTGTTTCATTCCTTGTCTGGAACTTATGAGACATTGAGGTCTTGTCTATATTAAAGCTAAAACCTTTACAAAATCATGACTTTGTTTTACTTACTTCATATGAGACTTTTCAAATAAGAATTTAGGAATCCTACAAAAACCAAGCTTAATTTAAGATTTGCCTTTTGTGATCTTATTCTTAACCTCAGTAGTCAAAGAATGAGCTGTATTGCTGAATCAGGTAGTTGTACTACTTGTCATGTTTTTGTTGGAAAAGAGAATTAAACTCCACTTAAAAATGTGGGGAATCTTAGTCTTTACAACTCCAAAGCTATATACAAATATTTTATATACATGTAAATCTCTCTTATTTTATGGATGGTTGATGATAATCCTTAATCTACTTTACTTCCTTTCTCATAAGGTGGTGCAGGTGCAGGAGTTGATTTTGAGATGACTCACATGCTAGTAATAACATAACAAACAGGTTTGAAATACTGAATGTACACACCTTCTCTTTTCATGTGGTTTAATGGATTATAATTTCATTGCGACTTTCCATCCTGATGCGGGAGTCTTGTGCATGCGGCTAACGGATTATCAGTTATATCATGCTTTATTTTTACATTTCCTGTTTCTCAGGGATTGAGAATATATCTACCACAGCCCTACATCTTGCCTTGTATATTAACTGTTTGGTTTAAATGAAGATTTTAGAATGTTAGAATTTAAGAGAGCATGTGGCTCCATTAGAACAAGGGAAATGCATTATTGCACAAAGAGATTGCTCACAAAGAACTTAACTATTCTTATGTAGGAACTATTCATTGACAAGAAAATTAAATTCCCAAAAACAGGAAATTTATTTCCCTACTTTTTCTTCTCTCAGATTGTTTCCTACCACATTAACACAAATTCTCAAGGAAAGTCTTAATAAGATAAAAGATTGAGCCTTTTACATCCAAATCCTTCTATCTTTAACAACCCTCTCTATGCAGCAGCTGCAGCTGCAACTGCAGCTGTGTTGTGGATTTTAGCTTCATCTCATCCCCACCCTCTTCCTTTCAATCCACCTGTTAGGACACAAATCCAAACCAATATCTTATTAGAAACTTACATTTTGAAAACTATTTCAAGAACAAGTAGTTTAAAACTATCACTCAACTGATTCTGTTGCAGTTTTGTTCCAGATACAGGAGACTTGCAGAAACCATAATGCTCTTGAAATCTAGTTTTACCCTACAAAAACTTACTTCTGTCAGCTTGTGTGTACACAACATATATTCAGATCATAGCTACAATGTTCTTACAAGATATAACTGAGAAAAGATACATAATCCAAGTACCTCGTATCGAGTCGAAGAGTGAGCCTGCGAGAAGTCCAACATATTCTCTGTGGAAGCTTGGTTGTTGGAGAGTGCTATGTTGTTCTGTTATGATATGAATCATAGTTAATGAATACATTGATACGATAAAAGCTTAATAACACATCAACTCATTTTAAACTTACACTGGAGATATTGAAGATAGGAGAACTAGCAGTATCATCAAGTAAAGAAAGCTGTTGTTCTTGAACTCTTTGACGTCGATTTTCGCTGTTTTTCTTCCTCGTACCATTGTTCTTAGGCAATGTAGCATCACTTGGTGTCTGAATAAAGAAACCATTGTTGCTTAAATCATTCCCAAAGTACTCGTCGTCGCGAAAATGTGGTGGCCCTGAGGATGCATCAGACACCATCGACATATCTTCTTCTTCGTAATCATCTTCATCCTGTTTGATATAATCATCTCCACTCTTTTGAGACGGATACGGAGAAAGAAAAGAATCTTCATGGTCTAAGTATGAAGTCCAACCAGACTCACATCCACTGCTACATTCTCTATCAAACATTGGATTCATTGCTTTGTGAATGAAATTTCAAGATGGGCTTTGTAAAAATAAGTTGATGTAGTAGTCTTGGTTCTTTCCGGTGTGTATGAATATGAGGAGAAGTGATGCCTTGTGGGCTGTTTATATTATGTGCGTGTTTGGGGTACGACAAAAAGTTGACTTATAACTTAAAATGAGTAATTGTCATATAAGTATAAATTTACTTATAAGTTAGTGAAGAATTTGCTAAATTAAATTTGAAAAAATAATTTTTAAATACAATGATTTCAACACTTGTATTTTAAATTAAAAAAATATTTAAAAACACAAATGTAAAAATATAAAATATTAGAAAAATAAAGAAATCAAAGAATAATTTGATAAGTTAAGTAAAATGTTAGTGATTTCTAACATTCAACTTATCAATTTATAAGTTATAAGTTATTAAATAAGCTGAGTACACAAACACCCCTCGTAAACTTTTATCAACTTATAATGTATAAGTAAGAGAAGCCAAACAGCCCCTGTGTAGGGCAAGTATGAGAAGTTAAAGTAGAAAAAAGAATTTAGAGAGAGGAAGAAAAATCTAAAAGGTGATCACACTAGAATCCAAAACAACACTTATTTTGTCCCGGTTCACTCGTTCGGCTCTCCATGCTAATAAATCGAAATATGCTAGTTGGGGGGATGGTTTTTCTGAATGTACCAATTATGTGTGTTTCTGTGGTGAAAGTTATTTTTAATAGGACCGTAAACGAACAGAGTCGAATCGAGTTTTGTTCGAATCGAGCCGAGCTTGATTTTTATTTTAAAGGAACAGAGTCGAGCCGAACTTTCTAATTGAACGAAAAGTGATGTTCAAGATCGGCTCGTTTATAAATGAGCCGAACACGAGTTTGTTCACGAACATTTCGAGTCGAACCGAAAACAAACCGAACTCGAGTCGAGTCGAGTTGTTCACTTATAGTTCGTACTTTTATACTCAACCAAATCCAATTTTTAAAATTATTTACTCGATTTACAGTCTCACGCCTAAAATCACATTTTAAGAATACACGATTATGTTTGAATTTCAATACTAAAAGTTAATTTATTTTCTTCTAATAATCATATTAGATTAATATTTGTATTTATGAGTAATCATACCTTACTCACTTCACCTAATAACAATAGTTAAAATAAAATAATTTTATCACTAACTTAGAGCCTCTCTAAGAGCCTCTTTATCTTGGCTCTTAACTTAAAATTTGAGGAGCTTTACAACTTTTTTTTCTCCAAGATACTCTTATTAACCTTAAATTCACTAAAAGTCTCATCTTTCATCAATTTTAAGAGGTACAAGCCACTTTTAAATAATATTTTATAATAAATTAATAAGACAAACTTTCTTACTCTATTCACTTTTTTTGTAATTTTATGAATGCAACTTATAAATTTTAATAATGAAAAACTAATTTGGATCGGATATAAAGAGTTTACCTCTTGGTAGTACGTTGATATTATACCTTTTAGATATAACAAATACAATTCCCTATTCAACCACAAAATAACTAAAATAGATCGCAATTAAGTTTTATTTAACATATTCAAATTGTTAAGGATATTATGAAATTCACAAATTTATAATTAGTTAAACGAATTGAGCCGAGTTTAACGAGTTCGAGCCGATCTCGAGCAAAACGAGCCGAGTTCGAGTCGAACAGGTGTAAAGCTCGGCTTGAACTCATTTACTAACCGAACACATTTTCATGTTCAAGCTCATGTTCATTTAGTAAACGAACCGAGCCGAGTCCATCTAAAACGAGTCGAGCTCGAGTTTTGTTCAAAACGACTCTGTTCGCTTACAACCCTAATTTCTAACACATCTTTTCGATACAATAATTCAAAATTTGCGATATAATGCACATCATAGTCCGTCCATAACGATGCACATTGCGAACATGTGTAATACGTGCAATGTGCGATTTTTTTCCCTTTAGAAACAATACAAAACATATTATTCTGCTTGCAAAACGTATATTAGACTCCAAGAACTACGATATATTTGTATTTATTTATACATCGTAAAGTCAGAAAAAAGGGTGAAAGGAGAGATGGAAGAGAGGGGGGAGCCAAGGCAAATGGCCTCACATGCTAGACAGCTATGCACTGTGTACTCCCTTAACAAAAAGGGTACACGTCCATCCTTCCTTCCTCAGTATTTGGACACCTATCCTCCCCCTTAATGCAACAACATACACGCTCTCCTTACTAAGCACATGATATCATTAGTACTATACAAACATATTTTCAAATTATTGTGTAGCTCCAAGTTGAAACCACCTTATCTATACAGCCTCAATGTGTTAAAATAAGCACATTTTCTTTTTACGAATAGTTGAGTATGTGGATAATCCTCTGTAATCCTAGTCCTGATTTCGATTTTCGCTCACCCGAGAATTATTAGAATAGATACTTGTATATAAGCTTCTCAGCTTACTCAAGAAAGAGAAATAGTTCAGTATGTGCATCAAATTATATTCAGAATATTGCTTAATGACTTATTTGCAGTCATATACAAACATATCTTATACCTACGTTACTCGGACTTTTCATTTTATCTTCGAGTACCCGTGTTGGATATGAACATTTGGATTTGGACACTTATCTTAAGACAAAAACTTGCATTTTTTCAAAATGTTGCCGAGTCTGATACTTGAACACGTGTCCATATTGGACACTTTTAACCGAGTCCGAGTAACATAGCCTTATACTCATGTATATGACTGCAAGCTTTTGCCTATAATGATCAAATCCGTTGATCCGTCTAACAACTCAACTATTTTTTCATATCAGTGGATATGCTCGAACATGTGAGTTCAAACTGTAAAAAAAAAAAGTTAGAATACGAAAATGGAATGCAATTATGAAGTTATATTTTGAACATCTATCCTCTTGCAGTAATTTGTTGATGCCAGAAAAGGAAACTTTTCTGCCTCTTTTACTAGTGAGTAGCCTGCACTGAGCAGCTCGTGAGCATTAAGTTCTGAGTTGTCAAAACCTGAAAATACAGAACTAATATTGCTACACTCTGTTCGAGTTTTAAATTCCTTGGTACAATCCAATATTACACCGATATATTTCTCATCTCCACATATGTTTCCAAGGAAAACCAGTATTACCCTTGCTTTTTTTGTTTAAAAAACTTTACCTAGCACCCTTCACTAGTTATTCAGGGACAGACACCAATATCAGTTTCAGGCGTCGGTTGGACAAAGAACCGACGTCAATTATCCAAGGTGTCGGCTGAAAAATTAACCAACGCCTAAAATCTTTAGGCGTCGCCTATCAATCCGCACAATAACACAATTATGAAACGAAACAAATAACAAGTAGTAATGAAACGGATAACAAGTAAATACTTGATATCGAAAGAATTAAGGAATAGTATAATAAATGGTTTGTGTAAATGAAAAAGCTGATGCATGTGGTGTGATGTGATCTGACTAATGTAAATGGTATTTATCTTCAAGTTGAAGAGGGTGTTGCTGAGAAAGTTGCAGTACATAATGTGCACCAGACACTGCATACCTTACTCAGACTATCACTCTCACTACAACTCCCTATCTTTATGCATCTACCCTTTTTCTAATACCTAGTTAAAATTAATCACACAGTTAACTTATCTTTGACAAAATTTGAATTCTCGATATTTCAATGTCAAATGCGAACTCTCGACATTTCAGCGAATAAGATACCGCTACACCTACATGCACCTGCAGTTTTATTACTATATTTTATACAAGAGAGGTGGTCGATAATGATACTTGATGGTAATCAGATTAGTGTCTCTTTTGGCTAGTAATTTGTAAATTAAAAACCCCATCAGTGTACCAAACTTTTGACCACTGATAAATACTGTACTCTAATTTATAAATATGCACACGCACTCACAGACACATGTTTGCACGTGTGTATATATATTGGAACTTCATTCAACAGAAAATACACACATGTATGCACGTGCGCACAGACTTCAACCTAATTTCTGTGATTTTCTTGAAATTAGTATGAGCACTAGGTAGACGTTAATTATTCTTGTTCTTCTGCTGGACAGTATTTTTATACTACAATCTAAAATCCCGTCCTGGTCGACCTGAACCCTTTATATCATAAATCGAATATACGCAAATACGTCAACAATTATCTATCACGGACCTGAACTCTTTATATTATAATTGTAAACGGGATACACAGATACATTAAGACATATCTACAACAATTTCGAAATTTGCACACAAACAGATTAATTTTGATTGTAAGAGTTTATAAAGTGGAATAAAAAAATTGGATCTTATTAAACTAAAAGATGTAAAAAGCAAATCCTGTTTGCAATGTAAGAGTTGATACACAATGAAATGAAAAGAATGAGAAGACACATGAAGATTTGTGGATAGAAGTGTAGAAACACACACACATGCACACACTGATCTAAACAGTTTTGAGTCTCACACCAAGAGGAAGATAATTAATTAATCAAACTAAGATTAATTAATAAACCTTTATTAGCATAATTAATTCACTTGCTACAACCCAAAAAAGGACATTGTCCTGTAGATACATACAAGTTTATTATTAATTATATACATGGGAAGCTTTGGTTACTTCATATATACATCTCAGTCAATCTTACACTTAAAAAGCTTCAATATTCCATGTGCTCTTTCTTCTCTCTTGGATCACTACTCTCTGGAGCTTCACTAAAATGTCTAGCTTAATATAGAACAGACCCATATGGCCAACTTAACCTAATGCCATCAATTATGGTAAAAAGGGTTTAATTCTTTACTCTCCTTAGCTGCAAATTGAAATTTTTAATCATGTTTCACACATGACACGTAGTAACACTCGAAATACTAAACGAACATACATGTGTTCGTATGTATATAATACACACACGAATCGCGCAAACAGGCACTTGCACACTAGCTATAGTTACACGTATGCATGTTCAAATAAAAGATTCGAGGGATCCAGTAAACCTATAATTATATACAAGGGATGTCTTGCGATTCACAGTTTTATTCATTTGAGGCCTTCTTTAAAAAGTATAGCATACTATGGATCGTTTAAGTCATTCGCTATAACTGCTTGTAATAGGGCTTCTTATATCATGATTTAGACAAACATAGAAAAGAAACCTGGAGGCCTATCCATCCATTTAGTTCAATGTCTTGAGAGAATGCACACACACTCCCAAAAACGGATCCAAGTATCATTGAGATGGTTACATCAGGAGAGTATTTCTTACCGCAATTTGCAAGATTTCTTTCATGTACAGAGCCACAAGAAACTAAGTGAGCAGTTTTAAATCTTCATGAAACACAATTTTAAAGTCACTCCAGTAACCGTTTGTGCTTGAACCAGCTGATTGCAGCCACATATAAGAAAATGCTACCAGCGGTACTGCCAAAAATAGTCCAGAGAAACTCTTTTTCACCGTGCTTAGCTCCATCAAACAGATCAATGGTAATATTCATCCCGAAAACACCAGCCACAACTATAAAGGCATTGATCACCAAAGTTGCCGTAGTTAACACGACACCCATTTGCAATAGATGATTCTGTTTGTCATCCAACATGATGTTGATGTAGTCTTCTGTGTCATCCACATAATCTCTCAGCTTGCAACAATTACCAGAAGATATAAAATGTCAGTAAACTCGGTGCATGTTTAACAAAATCTTATAGTATGGATGTAAAGCTGAATATGTATCTGCATTTTTAACACAATATTAACAATATTGGCCTCAACACTCATATCTTCATTAGTCATCCATTTAGATTTACAGATTCATAAACTGAAACTATCATGGCAGCCATTCCACATAACATGGGAGTCAAAGACCTATACAAGATTTGCCAATTCTCCCCTGCCTTGAGGTTTAATACAGACCATATCGATGCATGATTAAAAACCATATATATGAATAGTGTATGATAAAACCTTAGTATTATTTTGTTTACTAATTTGGATTGCAACAATTAGAGACAAGTTTGACTTTAGACTATTCAATTTGATTTCCTAAATAACCGCGTAAACTATTTGTTCTTACTTTTAAGACCGTTTGGTAGCTTCTTACCAGTTTCAAGACCATTTGCAGAAGATCAGAGTTCGACAACTTCCAAATGGTTCATGGGAACATCTAAAAGACCAAGTATTGGATTAAAATCCGAGGACTAATGTACCGTCAAGAGTCTTACCTAAACTTTTGTTTTCTGAAAACAAACACGTGTCAAGAGTACACAATAAATTGTAGAAGCGTCCACAATCCCTCATGCCAGTCATGCATGCATCAACATAATGAAATTTTACAAATTATAAGGGCATAAGAATATTTAAATGGGGAAAACTGAAAATATTTAAGTAGGCATGTATTCATCCCACCATCCAGTGTGACTTTCAAAGAAAGGACTACAAACAGCATAAAGTTGAGATTAGACCGTCCAGTGATTCCCAGAAAGTATAAAGCACTGAATTGTTTATATGAGGATTGGACATTTAACAAGAGAACCCTTCATGATAAGCAATAATAGCATGATTTACGAAGTTGTAATCTAAAAATAAAGACACATCGAGTTTGATATGAGATCATTAAATTAAGCTGTTTGACATACTGTGGATAGTTTATTCAGTGTACCATCAATCTGTACAAAATATGCTTCCAGAAGCATTTCCAGCTCCTCTACATCTAGTTGCTTACTGATAGCACTGTGAGCGGTACTTGTACGGGTCCCATGGCTATCTCTGCCAGGTGCATTAGACGTACCAAATAGATGATCCTGTTGGTTGTCAATAGGTTGAATATCCCCTTCAACAGAGACATCATCAGGGATCCTGATTCACCAAAACATCAACATAGATTTATTAAGATGCAAGGGAGAAATTTAAAATAACAAAATAATAATAGCTTCATATCACATACGTGCCATCAATGTCTGGCCCTTCTTCCACACCAGCTTCGTCATATATAGAGGAAACTGTTGAATTTTCAAGACGTTGCAATAATTTGTCTGTCAGGTACATCTCAGCCATATCTTCGTCATCATCTAGCAACTGCTCTAATTCATCCCTTACCTGATAATCAAGTACCACGTTCAAAGAAGAGAGTTTCAAGAACAATCGATCAAACTGCTTGTGCTAAATATGTGAAGCATGTTAACAGTAAGTAAATCACTATAACATCAACATTGATGAATTATATTCGAACAGATACTTAACAACCATAACCTAGGAAGCACGGACACTTCAAAAAGGATGCCGTATGCATGTCGACACAAAAATGGCAGGGGACACGGCTCCAACATGGGGCAGGCACGCGACCGACACGGCCCAGGACTCGCCCCACCTAAAAAAAGCCCAATACTATCTGATTTTACCCTAATTGTACGAAATTCTCATATTTTATATGCCCATCTCTGTTTTGATCGCGTTTACATCACAAGTGGAAGGTGTTCTAGAGATTCCATATCTCTTTCTTGATGAACCAGAAATTAAAGATGTTCTTTTTACACGAGATGGACATTCTTCGATTAATGAAAACGTAGAATAAATCTTATTTTAGTTTGTGGAAGAAACTTTTATTACTACTAATATACTATGAATGAAGTTGTTCAATGTTTGACACATAAAAAATCCTATATTTTTTTATTTCTATATTTTTGTTGCCGTGTCGCGTATCCAGGACTCTTTGCTAGTCGGCGGATCCCCGTGTCCCTGTACCCGTATCCCGTGTCGCCGTATCTGTGTCCGTGCTTCCTAGACCATAACTAGAAATGCAATTTTTCTTAATGATTTATATAAATAGATCAATGGGGATAAAGACCCAATGCTTACACTATGATTAACATAAAACAATTGACATATCTCTAAAGATAATTATAAGTATTCCTGGTATTCAAACATACACTAGTCTGCAAAATAAGTTCATAGCTCAGTTACATACCACAGTCAAATTATTTGCATGTCAAGACTCTGTTGGTAAGTACCAGTCAAAAGATTCATTTGCATTCCAGAATAAAACAGCCAAAGTAGTAATATGAAAAAAACTTACAAGCTAAAGCCCCTACCTTCTGAACACGTCCAGTTATTGCTACCAATCGACTTTTGATTTGACGAACACGTTCCAAATTGAGTGTACTGATTTGTGAAGTCAGCTTATCCAAGGCTGGATGAGCTTCTTGCTCCAAAGTCTTTGCCTGATTTAAAATTGGCAAAAAAAGATACATTGAAAGGGATGAAACAAATCCACTATGTTAGAGGATGGGGATTATAAAAGTATGAATTTACAAAAGATACTGACATCTTTTACTAGACTTTCTGACCATAAGAAATTTACAAAACATAATAAATAGGACTGTTTTATGGTATACTTCGTTATCCAAGCAACTACAGACAGCTTCAAGGCAGGCCTCTAAAGCTATAAACTCAAAGGGAAGAAGTTTCAACCCATCTCGGTTTTCAAGAGCTTGTTTTCCATCTTTCTTACTGTCCTCGCCCTTCTTTGGGAAGCTTCTAGAAAGTTTTGGAGGGCTAGCTGACCTGGATTGTGAATCGTCTAGATCATACAAATTGGTCCAGTCTGTATTTCCAGCATTGACCCCACCTTCCTGCAATACCAAAAACAAACTATCAGTAAATACCTAAAAAAATAAAATTAATACTCCTACAAGAAAGATGATGTGAGTAGTGTCTTCGAAGAACTGGAGTAACAAAATACAAATGAAAATTTTCTAAAAATGTATGGACATGGTTGACTAGCTCAAATCTTCAAGAAGCATGACAATGATAAACACAAATTCATAGCAAGTATCAGTAAACATTTTGAAAAGATGAATGACACTTGTTTTAAAATATATCTATTGATTGCAAGTCCCTATCTAAAACAATGAAGAGCTTTAAAAGTAGAACGTATCAGAGGGTACTTGTCTTTGAACCAAAGTTACCATGTCAAACTAGAATGTAAAATTTAAAAGTACAAACAACTAATAGTTTCAGATGACATGATTACAAGTATATCGTCATATAATGTATGGATTGCTAATACTCTCGGAAGTTAGTCACTCAGGTATACAAGGAATTATTTGCATTATTAAGCTATAACCACTATTGTAACAACCGGGAGATTCAAAATCAATAATCCAAGTACATTTATAATTCAAATTCAATACCATTATCCGCATTCAACATAAGCCCGAGTCCACTAGACTAACGCAACCAACATGGTAATCCACAAAACTTATGTTAGTCTCCTAAAGATCATAATTTTATTCTTTGGCGCTCACATTACATAAGCTTTTAAGTTCAAACCACGAAAAAATCGTTAAACGCAAAAACATAAAACTCAGCTTCACAATACAATTTCACAATCTAAACCCCCAATTCCCAAAAACCAAACCACAAACAAAAAACTCAAATCACAACATTAGACCTAGCATTCGTAATAAAATATTCACAATTCATCACATAAGCACGTAAAAAACCATTTTAAAGACTCTATCATCACATTACGCAATTTCAAAAAATCTCAACTTCACAACAAAATTCAACAATCTAAACTAATCCCAATTTATCACATAAACACATAAAATCCACTTCAAAAACCCTAACATCACATCGCATTACGCAAATTTCAAAAACCCCAACTTCACAAAAAAACTCCACAACCCAAACCCCTAAACCCAAACCCCAACTCAAAAAAACAAACCCCACATCATCATACCCTCACTTTAACCGCCTGAAAACGCCGCACCACTCTGCGCTGAAGATGTTCGACAAAAGGCCTCACAGAAGGATCTTTATAATTGAGCAAAAAGACTTCATGGGCCGTAATAATAGCCTTAATATGTTCCAAATTTATAACAATAGCCTTGTCTCGACCCAAAACAGTAGATGGGTACGATAACAATGGATCAAGAATACGAAGATCACGAGCAGGTAAGAATGTTCGGCGCATAATAACATGTTTTCCTGCTTCCATTAATTGGGTTTGGCCTGATGAGTCGAGAACCAGCCAGGGACGTATGGTTGTGGGTTTTTTCCGGTGAGTTGAGCCGGTGAGTCTGGTGGGGTCCACTTCATTTTCCGGCGGGGGGACGGTGGGGTTGGGAAGTAAGGGTGGGTATGAGGTTCTCATGGTGACTGGACTGGTGGGGTATGCTCTGACACGCTCTGACACTAACGGTTTTTTAATTTTATTGCAAAATTTTACTCACTCCGTCCCTATCAATTCTATACCCTTTCTATTTCGGGCCGTCCCACCATTTCTATACATTACTATAAATAGTAAAATTTTAATATTATAAAAATATATCACCTAATATTATACTCCCACTATCAATCCAATCATCAATATTATACTCCCACCATTAACTTAATTATCAATCATTATTAACTTAATCATCAATTATAATTAAACTAAACACCCCGTTTAATCATTTACACTTGCCCTTTTCTTCTTTTACCCATTCTAATCCTTATCGACTCACCCACCAAGAACCCTAAAAACTTAGCCCCAATATTTTCTTTCCTTTTTTCACCTAATGGAATCACAATTAATATGTGATTCAGCACCTAATTCAGACTCCGAAAGAACTCCTAAATTGATACATGAACGAACCCCTGTCAAAGATTCCCCATCTATGTTACGCCAAGTTGTTGAAGATACCCCCGATTCTGAAATCATCAGAAGAGAAAAGACGAAGAAACGTTCGTCGGAAGAGAAGCCAAACAATTCGATAGCAAAAAGGTTGAAATTTGACGACCCGAAACTCGATGACCCAAGTGGTTTACTCCATTATTTTCTTCCCCGATTTTTCAAGTGAAGGGTGGTAGGTATGTGCTCAATTCGATTCTGTTTTGTATTATTTTCGATTCTGTTTCGATTAAAGTGAAGACATAAAGGGAATGAATCATCTATTTGATTACTTTAAGTACTTGTTAATTTTGGACATATAAGTATGCGCTCACTTTGAACGTTTTAGTCTGTATCTACAAGTACTTGTTAATTTTGGCTTTTAGACAGAGTATTAATGGATTTATTTATTGTAATTCATGCCTTGTGTTGATTCCTTGGAATGGTTATAGTTTCTAACTGTTTCCCTGCTTGTTTGTCTAGCCTGATTAGTATTGCTCTGCTATAGCAAGTAATTAATATTGCTCTGCTGTAGCAAGTAATTGCTCGTGGGCATTACACAAGTAATTGTTGTTACTTCACATAAGTTTTAAATTCTCATTGAAATCTGTTTGTTTAGTTGGAAAGGATTTACACTTGATCAAGTGTACTTGTTAATTTTGGCTTTTCTGTTGCAGAAACTTGAGAGGATCAAGTTACCTAGTAAAGCCTTATGTTCATCAGACAAAGATTCTTCCCTTGCTAAGAAAGCAACAATATCCAATGAGTTAAGTATGTATAAAAGTGATGCTTTGTTAACAAGTTCTCAAACTCTTTCTTCGCAAGATACAGTAGGGATGTAGACTAGATAATGCGACATTTCTTGGTGTTCTAGTTGCTTGTTCTCTCATTCAGGTACAATTTTAAATGAATAGGATCTTCGGAGTCAGACTTGATGGTTTTGTTTTAATATTGTGTAAATGAGGAAATTAATAGAACATAAGAACTCGTCCAATTAAAGGATTTAACATAAGTGATTCGACTAGCCTAGAGTTAGAGAATAGGTGGTTGATATGGCAAACTGTTGTGATATGGTTCTTTCTTGTCTCTGAATGTGCAAAGGTGCAGCATAATCAGTAATATAATCTGAAATAAAGAAAGGGGATATCTTGATCTTCTAACATGGGGTCGGTGGAACTTCTCTGATTAAGAATCACATGCTGAGATTTATTTTTAAGGTTATCAACATCTGCAAGTGACATGAACGACTAGCTTAGTTTGGATTTACACTTGATCAAGTGTACTTGTTAATTTTGGCTTTTCTGTTGCAGAAACTTGAGAGGATCAAGTTACCTAGTAAAGCCTTATGTTGATCAGTATTGCTCAGTGACAAAACAGTTGATCAGTATTGCTCAGTGACAAAATAGTTGATCAGTGGCATCGAAATAGGTGTGATTCTCTACTGTACATTACATTACATTACATTACATGACATTACATCACATCACATCAACATAGATTACATTACATTACATTACATCACATCAACATAGATTACATTACATTACATTACATCAAAATAGATTACATTACATTACATCAAAATAGATTACATAACATTACATCAAAATACATTACATTACATCAAAATAGATTACATTACATTACCGTTGCTTGTCTCGTTTAATACCTTTTCCACTATATGTAATGGAGCATATATTTGAGTAGGTAGTAATCCAAGTTGTTGAAGCTTCTTTTTTCCCATGTGTGGGAGCTTATAATTGTTATTACCACCATGTTTTAGTATCTCCGTCATACAATTCATAAGTGACAACCATACATAATTTAAAGTAGAATCACTTACTTCTTAATATGCTTGCTTCACGGCATGAACTAATTGAGTAACCGTTTTAGGTGCCTTCTCGTGTTGTAGTCCTTGTATTATTCTAAAAAAACCCAAATCGTTGATATTGAGATCCGGGCTATTAGGTGGTTGATTAGCTAATGTAATGTAAAATTCACCATCTTGTGCAACCTTGATAAAATCTTCGTCATTGTCACTTATATGAGGTCTAGCATTATCTTGTTGGATGACTATATGTTTGTTAAAGTCGGATGGCCATTTAGCTTTTATAGCCGGAATAATCTTTTCGATTAAACATTGTTTGATCACAATCTTGGTGATGCTTTCTATAGGTTTCACTTCTATGACACCCCTTGCTCTATTTTTACTTGCTCTAGCCGCCGGTTCCTCAATAGTGAAAGGAAAGATTCCTATCTTTCCATCAAATATACAAACACCATCTTTGTCATACCTAGGCCTTGCAATCGCACTCATAAACATAATCTTTGTTATAAATCTCTTGGATTTGCAAGTTCTTTGGGGTTCCGGTTCATTTGGCAATAGGTGGTATTTTTGTGATGTCCTAGTCATATAAAACCACTTCTCGTCTATGTGAATTATACAATACATGTCTACATATGTTGGGTTTGTTTGGAGTGTTGAGCTTTCGATATGGTTTAAAACAGACCTCACCCTTGCTTTCATATTTTGAGGTGTTAAATAAGGTTTTAAGGCATTTGAATGTGACTTAATTTCCCCCTTTTGAATAGCTCTATGTACAGTGGATTTAGGTGCATTTAGTTGACAAGCAAGTGTTCAAATATTGGTTCGTAAGTGTAATGGAATTGAACTTACCTTTTCTAAGTTGAAAACTTTACTCTTGTTGCTACCTGTGTACTTTCTATGCACCTTAGGATGCTCATCACCTCTGATTGCTTGTAGAGTTGCTTTCCATATTTGTGAAATTACTAGCCTTGTGACTTCATACTTAGAGGCAATTTGCTTGATAATTCCTCTCCCAAGCTTGTCATTGTTGTAATTGAAAATTAGAATATGTACAATTTGATCTTTTTCTAAATTTGTTAGTCTCTTTCTTGTTGCAGGACATGTAGCAGGTGGAACTTCATTTAAATCCGGAATTGGCTCTTCATTTAAATCAAGAAGAAAAGGCATTTTTGTTGTTCTCTGTGAAAAAAAAACAGTGTTGTGAAAGTAGCAGTGAGTGAAAGAAATGGGTGTAAAGAGCATATTATAAAGTAGGTCAGGTGGTATAACATGTGAGGTGGTTTAACAGGTGACTAAAAGAGAGGGAACTTTTGATTGTAAATTTTGATTAGGAGGGAATTTTGTTAATCTCTTTCCCACCTTTTTTCTAATCATATTTACTTTTGTATATTTAAATTATTATTGCAAGCACATCAGCAACTTGTAGTATTATTTTTATTAATGCCTTGTCCTCCGTGCCCAGATGATATGTATAGAAATCATCGGGACGGAGGGAGTATGCACTCCCTCTATCCCATTTTGGGATGTCCCTCACATTTCTATACATTCCAAAAATAGTAACTTTTAATAATATCAAACACTATTACACCAACTACTTTCTCCACTATCTCTATTCTATAATAATATAAAACACTATTACACCCACTATTTTTCTCTACTATCTCAAATCTATTATTAAATATTGATAGGTCCCACCACTTTACCCACTTTTCATCTAATTTTACTCATTTTTTATATCTTTTCTTGGTCTCCGTGCCCAGCCCCAATGTATACTAATGGCTGGGATGGAGGGAGTACTAACTTGAATATGAATTTGGAATAAATAGTACTTCTGTCTATCTCTCTCGTTTCTTTCTTTATACTTTCCTTTTTGGTACGTCCCTTTCATATCTTTACATATTAAAAATAGTAACATTTTATAATATAAAATCCAATCACATTCACTATTTTCCTCCACTATACCTACTTTATACTCACTTTATACCTTAAAATATTGATTGGTCGTCCCCTCAATATAAAGAATTGAGGGGGACGGAGGGAGTAAATAATAAGGTAATTTACATATTTTTTTTCAAATTTGGCATAAAAAATGCATAAAAATATAGACATGTTTTCCACTTATTTTTTTAATGAAAAATTCTCAATCTTTAGTATATTTTACTTTAAAAATACTTATTACAATATTTATTTATTACAAAACAGATAATGTTAAACCTGGAGTATACATGAGTTTAGAAAAAAAATAAAGGAATCAATAAATGTAAGAAAAATCCTTAAGTTGACTTTTTAAATAATTAACTGAGATAAAAAATAAAAAATGGTTGACAATTTTTGAAATTAATGTGACTTCAAAACAACTTATTACAATATTTATTATAAAATTGATGATACAGTTAGACATGAAAAACTGAAACTATTAAGAACAACTTGAAAAAAATCTGTAAATCGTATACTCAGTGGGGACTTATAGCTAGGATAGGGTATGCTCTGGCCTGTGCTGAAATTTTTGGGCTTATTCTTCATGTTATGCAGATAGCCAAAATTGTTACTTCGATTATCTAAAACTTACATACAGCCCAAGGAAACATTTTGTAGTTGCAAAACCTAGTGTCCACAAAAAAAAAATCATAGAAACTGAAGCAAAAAAAAAAACAAAACAGAAAGCAAGTTTACAACTCCGTGGTTGGAAAAGAAAATTTATACTGTATTCCCTGACTAACTAAATGTTCTAAGTTTGCCACTGCGTATACTAAAATATATTTTTAAAGTATATGTGGATGATCGTTGTTTTTCTCATTTATCTATGACATTATATATTTTTCTTTCTTCATTCAGGGTAAATTTAAGACACATAGGACTCAAGGCAAAGAGTTTCACATAGTATTCTATTTTTTTTATAATTTGCATTAATTATTTGATCTGAATATTGTAACTTAATTTTGTAAAAAAACTTTTAACATAACAGGAAATAGGCAACTTCTCTCAAGTTTCTTATCAGCTAATAATGATGAGCAAAGCTACGGATCATTTGTAAGTATTCTACAAAATAAGAAAACTTTTAAATTAAATTGTCACCTGGTTTTCAAATATGTAATCACCTTCATTCGATTTTGTACAGAGAGTTCCTAAATCTTTTCGTGATGAATTCTGAAAAGATCTATCTTTGAGGATTCACGTTAGGTTGAATAATATTGTTTGAGAAACAAAGTATGATGCTCAAAGTAAAGACATCTATTGTTTAAGAAAATTCATAAGGTTTTATGAGGTTAAACTTTATCATTTAGTTCAATTTGATTACTATGGAGAGAATTTGTTTGTTGTTCAAATATTCAAAAATTCAGCTATTGAGTGCAACTATCCAACAGAGGACCTAGAGAAGTTTTTTGAGAATGAAAATATTAATAATTGGAGAAAAGAGTTATGCATGATGGTTTGTTCTGTTATTCCCAGAACAATGCAACCTAGATTGTAGAAGGGGGGAGGGGGGGGGGGGTTGAATACAATCTAGTTAATTTTACAAAACTTTTCAAACTTTTTACAGTATGAACAAATAAGCTTGTAAATTAACTGAAAGTTGAGTCAAGCCTTGAACAAAAATGAATTCTTCGAGTTAAAAAGAAATGCAGGAGACAAGCAAACTTTTTAAACTTTTCAGGTGGGTTTCTTGGAAAAAGCCCACCTGAGGTGTATATTGAAGAATTATCTGGTTTTGATTTTCAACAAACTCTAGCTGCTTACATAGATGATGAAAAAGAGCCTAAGTGTTTTTACATTCAGCTTTGTGCTCTCTTCACATGCATTTCTATGCTACTCCACACAGTCTTATATACATCGACTGTGTTACAAACAAAACCTACAACATAATAAAATATTACATTTTTGGTTCTGCCTGTTCACATGCTCGTCTCAGAAACTATCCTATTTGGGAAATGCCTTGGTTGGCATCACAGATCAACTTGTATAATCCCAAATGGTGCTTTCTGATTGAGTGTGCTTCTCTCTTCAAAACTTACTAAGTCTATGCAATTGACCTAGCTTCCAAGCCCATGTGACATCTGCATGAAAGAGACCTTTCCTTGGTTACCTGACTGTCAAGTCACTATCAGCTGAGATAAGTGAACATGTAGTAATGCATAAGGTCTTCATGCTTGTCAAACTTTCCTTTGTGTCCAGTTAGAAGACAAACTTCTAGGCAGCTGCTTTAACTCTTATTTATCCATCGAGACATAAAAGACGATAGATGACTTCACATTTCAGTTGTAGGAAGTTGAGTCTTCGAATATTTACAATGTTGACTCCCTATTCCATACATCTTTTGCGTCGTTATCCAACATCTTTTAGTCACGGGTGTGTGATGATGATCTCTGAGACTGTCCTCTATTCAACCTGTTAAATAAAGAAACCTTCAAAAGATTCCGTTACATAAATTTGTTTTTCATGTTGAATGAGATGAACATCAGTAGGCGTATTAATTCTTTATCCGTAGACTACCATTCTACGTCAATTATCCGTAGAAAAGTAATCTCAGAATATCCGTAGAAGTAATATTCCATAACTGTATCCATAAAGGGGACATGACATTCTTGGCTACATCCATAGATATACCATGACTTCCTTAACTACATCCATAGATAAAACATTACATCTTCAGCTGTATCTGTAGATCAACTTCCTTCAGCTTTCATCCGTAGATATGATGTCCCCGTCTTTTATCCGTAGATGAGATAAGATGTCCTCAGCTTCTATCCGTTGATGAGATACGATGTTCTCAACTTCTATCTATTGATGGCATTTGATGTTTTCAGCTCATATCCATAGATGAAATAAGTTTTCCATAACTTTAAAACCCTTCAATGTTCTTAGTGATCTTCAGATAGAGATTAATACTGGACAGAATTTGATGATGCTGCAAAAAGAAAAAGAAAACAAAAACAACTTGAAGCTGTCAGATTCCATAAACTTTCCTGTAACTTAGTTTATGCCTTTTTCTAAGGGGTTCCAATAGATTGTAATCGAGAGTAGAGAAATTTCTAAAGTCTGTGATCTCCTTCTAACTCCCCCTGAGAACAACCTATCTTCTCTAACTTCTCCCCCTTTTTGTTATCAGCAATTAGGTTAGAAGAGGCATTAACTTAGTTACTGAATAAGAGATTTGTGTACAGTAAACCAACACTTCAAGTATCGAAAGATTTCTCTCATGAATCTCTCTATTCTTGCATCAGGATCTCATCCTGGCTCACTTCACACAACTCACACAACTCACCTTCCCTTACTAAAGGGGTACTCAAAAACTCTCATTTTGCCATGCTGGAAGAATTAGCATGCCTCTCATTCTCTCCCTCTCCTTTTGTGTGGACTCAAGCCAGCCACTCCACTCTCTCCCTTCCCTCAAACCTATAGATGTCTCAACTATATTAAAATCCTTGATACTCAGTTGGAATGAGCCGAATGATTTTTCAAGAAAGAATCATGGAAATCAATATTGTTGGTCTCCGGATAATCGCTGGTTAGGCTTATCCGTAGATTGAGAGACACCTTTCTACGGATGAAGGATATCCGTAGAGGATTTTGAAGAATGGGCTTGTGAAGTAGAAATTGATGCAAGTTCTGTGAAGATTGATTGTGACATTTAAGTGCACAGTGCTTAAATCAAGATCATCAAAAAGAGACTAGTGATCCAACGAATTCTCTGAAAGAGAATGATCACTAGTTGAATGGAGCTTCTCCAAGAGTTCAGAAAATGAAGAATCAAGTACTGATGAGTTGAATGCTGCAGTTATCACTTAATGAGATGAAATGGACTGGGGACTGCATCCTCTCATTTGAAGAAGATGCATCAATCTGAATTTAAGAATAGTGTGTGCTCCTCCTGTGCTTGTGCATGTATTTTCTTTCTACTTCAAGAAACAGAATTGATAATAAACCACATTATGCACACAGTGTCCCAATCCCTCATTAGTGCTCCTGGATAAGAACATTTTTCAATGATCATAGTCTTTTGAGAGACTACAACCAGAAAAGAGCTAATCCTTTTCAACCATTATGCCTTTTTGAGAAGACATAAGGCAGTTTGGCTGGTAATCTCACCCTCACACTTCTTCTAGTGGTTTCTTGATGTTCACCACTGCCCTCACCCTCACTTAACTCCTTTATCACTCCCCACTGGTTGAGATTTGCTAGAATTTTGCAACTACAGTTTATTGAGAAACTGTAGAGTGGGTTAGGAGTTGTTGATTACATTTAGGGTGCAACTGATAGGGTAGAGAACTTGGGGGTCATTCCAATCAGTTCTCATCTCAGTTTTTGAAAAGGCAAAGAAAAAAAAATAGATTTTAGCAAGTGAGAGTTTGATAAAGATTAGATGAATACCTTCTCTTTACCAGTGATGAACGTTTAAGAGCCTTCTCCATTGAAGGTTTATTCTCTTAATGTTCAAGATTACCAGTTTTCCCGTTAATTGTGACAACCTCCTCACAAAGACCATCAGAAGCTACAAATACTTAACTTGATTAGATTTTTCTAATTCTTTCAAATTTCTTCAAGTTTTCTTCCGATGTTTCTTCATTGAGTTCATGCAAAACAAATGAAATAGTTGTTGTGTAGCTCAAAGAGCTCACTAGTCTGTTAGGTGAACAATTAGGGCTTCTTGATAACTTAATCAAAGTTATAGAACTAAAGGTCTACTGATATTCATAGGGCACACTTTGATCAAGTCATCAAAAGAAAGAAAAAAAAACAGTTTAACAGATCAAATTCTATTAGTAATTTCTTTTTATGAGATGTTTGTCAAAACCCTTCTTTGTTGGAGTTAAATCTTGTTAACATGCAATTCCTTTTTAAATCGTTAGACATGTTGAAAGATCTAAATATGCAGAAAGGAAATAACACATGCACATCACACATCAATTAATCAAACAAAGGGGAAAACCCCCTAAAATTTCATTAAAAAAAATTACATAAGATTTTGACTGATAAACTTAAAAACTAAAACAAAAACAGCCTAGCCCCCCCTTCCCAGGTCTCAGCCCTCTCAACCGGAGAAACAGCTAAACAACAGCTAAGCTGCTGCTGCTGCTCCTCCAGGAGCTCCATTAGAGCCTCTTCCAGGACCTCGACGCCTGTTGCGGGTAGTCAGGGCAACTAGGGCTGCCCTCATCACGTCCACTTCATCCCTTTCCTCTTGTAGGAGCTGCTCAACCTTCTCCTGTAGGAGAAGGATTTTGCTGACTCGAGATAGCCGGTGGTACTCTTCAGGAGAAATGTCGAGAATACCAGGAACCATTTTGAGTAATTTTAAAAGATGATGAAGAGACGATGAGCTACCATTGTGCCTTTAAATAGGCAGGGGGATTACAAGATAAACCTTGCGTTTAACTAGGGTTAAACGGGGGTTAGGGAAACTGAAGAGACAAGCATTAACTTACTCTAGTGTAAACGAAGAGACTACTCTAGTTCCTAGAGTAAAAAAAGATGCGTCTCAGCTCAGATTACAAAGATTATCATGACACAAGTATTTTGAATAAAGATAAGAGTAACACTAAATAGTTGGTCATATATATATGTTCAGCTAAATAATATTAAATAAAAATCTTTAGAGAAGATACAAAAAGAAAATCAATATCTTTTGAATAATGTAACCAACAAGTTATTTGAAATTTCGAGACATTTATTCAGCTGACATCATTCATTAAATGTAAGACATTTGACAAATGATATCCCTGAATATTTATCCATGGAAAAATCAAAGAACTGCAATGCACTTAGCTTGTTAATGTTTAGAGATGATCAACTATTTTATATCAGTGAGAAAAGTAGCTTGCTATCTCATTGAATATTACTCAGAAGATCATTTCTAGACAACTTTACTTAGTGCATAACATCATTCAACTGTATTGACTTGTCATGAAAACCAACGAAATAAAAAAAACAAATAAAAAACAAATAATTCCAGAGATCGAAATCACTGGCTGCATGCATTTAACACAGATATGTAAGAGAATAAGAAATCATTACCTACCAGACTCATTTGTCAACTTAAGCAAGTTGCTGCATTAAGAGCATTGGCAAGATATCTGGTTAAATGTTGTTCCTTTGGAACACAATGTAGTCCCACTACAACATGCACATCACTTCTTCCAATAGCATGGTGCATGAGGTTTGTGTACTTGACTCTTTTGAGAAATGCTTGGATGCCCCAGCTGCATCTTATGATTTGTCATTATGCTAAGTACTTCTTCTGAGTCATGACCTGAACTCATTTCCTTGGGGTTGTCATGAATTGTGCCGTGTCTTCTTGATTAGGAGATTATCCTACAAGTATCAACATCTAGACAACCAATTTGAGCATATCAGGCATCTCTTGGATTATCAGGTACTGAATGGTTGATAATCTTTTGAGATACAATAAATATTCCAGGAAAAGTTAAGGTACTAGTACATAAACAATTGGTTAACATAATTTCTAGCATTTTGTTACTTAGTCATGAGGGAGATCACCAATTAGTTTTTCAAAACATGAATTTCCTACCAAGGTATTCAATCCAGTTGTATCAATAATTGGTATGAGAATTCTTAAAAGAATACTCACTCATCTCCTCAAAACTACTTTGCATGAGCCTTTCAGCTTAACAGCAAAGCTACTGATCAGTGATGCTAGATATTACGTAAACTACATGTATCTCAGCTAAAGATATGTTACTTACAAAGGCTAAGATTTAGATTTTAATTTTCTACAGATATAGGCGCTGCCTTTTGCAATATCCGTAGAGGAGCAAAGGTAGTATCCATAGATGTAGAAAATTATCTACGGATAATCAGTATCCATAGATAAAGCAAAGAAATTAATCCAGTGTTATGAATGACTATCTACGGATAAGGATATCCATCGATAAAGTAAATTCTGACTTGGACAAAATTTTCACTCTTTCTGGAAAACTTAGTTTTCAAGAAAGTCATTTAAACACTGGCTGCATATAAGGCATCAAGAAAATATGAAGTTTAGTCATACCTCACTTACTTACCATTCTGGAGAGGATGGTTGACAAGTAGCTTGGTACTGATGTCTTCTTTACTGAGTTACACTTGGATCAAAAAGTATTTCCAGTGTATTGTTCAACACAGAATCCTTCTTAGAGAAAATCCTTAAAGAAACTGATTGAGCACAGTAGATAAAGAGATTTGCGAGGCAGATGTTCCACTCATTTCTTTAACCGCGACTTTAACTCAAGGAGAAAGAATAGATGTCCAGGAAGTAGACATGGAGAATTGTATGAGCTAGAAGATCTTGCCTTGATCCAAGTGAACACCTCATTCCTTCAACCCAATAAATGTCTTCAAGAGGACTTTCTTCTGGATTTTGGAACAAGCTTCTTATGGTAGGTGCAGGTCTTGAAGATGCAATCATATTCCCATCAGTATGATTATGTGAGGTTGATCTTTAATTCAGAGAAACTCCCCCTAAGTTCATTGGGGTGATAACTCAGAGTTGTGATCCACCTAGGGATGCTTCACTGTGGCTTCCTACGGATGCTCCATTTGGCTTCCTACGGATGCTCCATTTGGATTCCTACGGATGCTCCATTTGGCTTCTAATCAGATGCTCCTACTGTCCTTTCCATAGACGAATCATTTGAGATTGAATCATCCATAGTTTAGACAATCATTCATGGAGGTACTGATTCATCCACATAATCATCATCTTCTTTATACCAAAAACCACCTCCCATCTCAAACTAAATTCTGAGAACTCCAGGAAATCTCTCATCAATAAGTTTGATTTATCTGGTATCATCAGAAACAACCTGTATAGACTCCATAACAGTGTTGATTCAGTGACTTAAAGCCCTGTAGGCTTTTCCAGCTACATGCACTCTTTTCGAGCTGCATACCCAACCCGGGCTTCTGAGTAGATAAGAGATTCGATCTTTGACAGGGTGTCTTCTTGAAGTTGCAGAAGTAGGTTAACACTTTCTGAGAAATGCTCCCCCTGAGTAGATGTTCCATGCAGAAAACCCTTCAGGGAAGAACATAAGATAACATGGTTGGCTACATATTTTCTTCTACAAGTGGTTGCCATTTCTTATGGAAGATTGTCAGAAATGCACATAGAAGAAACCACCATTCTCAGCTTCACCTCTACTTCCACTAGCAAAGATCTTTTCTTCCACTCATGAATTATTCGAGAATTTTTATCCAGATGTTAGTTAAACTTAACAATCAGAACAAAGTTAGGTCTTCGATCATGGACTGAATGTCCTTCAAATAATTCTCCACACAGATTCCCTTATCTCCTTTAGCTAAGCTTCTATTACTTCCTTGGCTAAGATAAGAGAAAACTATTGGCTTCACTTATTCACACAGTTTGATGATTCTTCCTTCATGTGCTTGTAAGATCAAGAAAACGTTCTGGCTTCCATAAGTAGCACTAGCCACAACTTTCCAGAGCTCAAAGAGTTATCCTGATTTTCCAAGAAAAGTCCCTGCAGAGTTTGTCATTTGTTTCATAAGATCTCTTCACAATGAATTTTAGAGCTAAATTCTTTGGCGAGATTTCATGTGCAGTGGCTGAAGAGTTCATCAAACGTATGATCTGTCTCTTCATAGAGGTCTTCTATTGCTTCCCTTAATGGCATGCATCCTTTAACCCTTCCTTGGCAAAACTTGGGGTTCCTCTAGTCAAGATTCTTTCATCAGACAACTACTTATACACTGGTTACTGTAGTCCTGATTTAGCCTTATCACAGAGAAGTCAAGGCACACAATCCACCAAAGCAGAATTGTAATCAGCTGCATACACTTTTCTATTAAGTGTCCAGTGTTTACCACTTCATTGTCTTTTTATCAATAGACAATGCAGGCTACAAATACAAAGTTTCCTTTGCCAAATGCTTGATTGATACATAGCAAGTTATGCTTATACCTATCACCTAGTGCTTCAACCCTAACTGATGATATTGTTTGCCAAAGTCATGCTTCATTACTCAATCATGACTACAAATATCATCTCTACATTTCAGTAGAGGGGCTACGTTCCTCTGAGCAATTAGTGAGCAGGATAGAAACTCTAGTAGGAATCTAGAGCTTCCATATCTTCCTCCTGCACACTCTCAAAACCGAATCAAGCAGACTTTGGTACCCAAGTTTTCTTGAGCTTTGGCTTTTTAGCTTTTATGACTGTCATCTCCTCTTTCTAAGCTTTGGGCTTCAAAGGGTTCAAACCATTTTCATCCCTTGACATTGAGAGGTTAGTATCCACATGTTGCTCAAGAATATCAAAATTTGATGTTCGACAAGGAAATGTTTGAGAATACAGATCATTCAAGTCAGGCATGCTCTATGACATTTGAGGCATATTGAATTCATACCAATATGGATGAGGAACAAATGACATGTTAACATATCTTGTTGAATCTCGAGTGTTGTGAGCAAAAATGTGATGCATGACAGGCATATCAGTCATAGGCAGATGAGTGGATCTTGTTTGAACAAATCTGCAAGAAGTATACAAGTGATTAACTCTACCACATCGAATGCAGGGCCTTCTGGAAGTGCTTTCTTCTGATGGGTAGCTGCTACTACAGTCAATCATTTTTGGTCCATTCACGCTATCCTCTTCATCTGCCTCTGACTCTTCTTCCTTGATGGTTTTGCTTCTTAGTGATTGAACACGGTTTTTGAAACCTGGTCCAACCTTATTGCTCAGTTTCTCTAGAGTCTGATTACTCCTAAATGGTTTTACCATCTTTGGAGCAGTCTCCACATCCTCTAGCTTCTTGTTATTGCTATTCCAGGTCTCTTTACAAAATGTGTCCATTCCTTGAGATTTAATAATGTTGGACACAATGTAACTGGAATTATTCCATCTTGCAATAACCTCTTGTTCCTTTCTCAGCTGCTCTTTCAAAACCACTTCTCTTTTTAACACAACCTCAAGTTCATGTTTAGCATTCATGCAATCAACAAGTGTTTCCTCAAACTCAGAGACTTGAGTTTCCAACATAGCATTTATCTCACTAAGCATAACATTGGCTTCTTTGAGTCTGACATTTTCTTCAATGAGATTGTTAAAGGAAATACGTACAACATGTAATTCATCAAATAAACTCATTGTAGTGCTGCAACATACACCTTTAACATGCTTAGTTGGCTATAGAGAAGATACCTGATTTCTGGTTGAACTTGCTTCTTGATTGTCATAGGCCGTGGGTGCAAGGTTGATTGATTTTTCTGTTGATGTTGAACAACCCTCTTCAGTTGAAACCCTTTGCTCTATAAGGACTCCATCTTCCAGTGCCATTCCTTCCTTGCTCTTGTCTGATTTGGTTCTGCTACATTCACAGATCTTTAATTTGAATGTTGAGCTCGCTGCTACTGTTCTCTCCTCTTCTATCAAATCTTGGTTGGAGATGACCACATCTCTGGCTTCTGTTTCCCCTTCTTTACTGGTAATCTTTGCATCCTGCATAGCCTCAAGATTAGAGAAATCAAGAGTTCTTGTCAGATTTCTAGGATTTAGATCTTTGGACTCAAGGGTACTTTTGATAGACACAGAGATATGCTTCCATTTTCTGGGTAGAGAAGTTGCAAACATCAGCTTTAAGTTTTTGTTTGACAGTTCCTTCCCAGCTTCTCCGTTGTCACCTCTCTCCATGGTTGCAGTTGCTTTTGATCTTTAAACTTCAGATGTATTTGAAGCTTGCTCTGATACCAATTGTTATTCCCAGAACAATGCAACCTAGATTGTAGAAGGGGGGGGGGGTTGAATACAATCTAGTTAATTTTACAAAACTTTTCAAACTTTTTACAGTATGAACAAATAAGCTTGTAAATTAACTGAAAGTTGAGTCAAGCCTTGAACAAAAATGAATTCTTCGAGTTAAAAAGAAATGCAGGAGGCAAGCAAACTTTTTAAACTTTTCAGGTGGGTTTCTTGGAAAAATCCCACCTGAGGTGTATATTGAAGAATTCTCTGGTTTTGTTTTTCAACAAATTCCAGCTGCTTAAACAAATGATGAAAAAAAGCCTAAGTGTTTTTACATTCAGCTTTGTGCTCTCTTCACATGCATTTCTATGTTACTCCACACAATCTTATATACATCGACTGTGTGTTACAAACAAAACCTACAACATAATAAAATATTACATTTTTGGTTCTGCCTGTTCACATGCTCGTCTTAGAAACTATCCTATTCGGGAAATGCCTTGGCTGGCATCACAGATCAACTTGTATAATCCCAAATGGTGCTTTCTGATTGAGTGTGCTTCTCTCTTCAAAACTTACTAAGTCTATGCAATTGACCTAGCTTCCAGTCCCATGTGACATCTGCATGAAAGAGACCTTTCCTTGGTTACCTGACTGTCAAGTCACTATAAGTTGAGATAAGTGAACATGTAGTAATGTATAAGGTCTTCATGCTTGTCAAACTTTCCTTTGTGTCCAGTTAGAAGACAAACTTCTAGGCAGCTGCTTTAACTCTTATTTATCCATCGAGACATAAAAGACGATAGATGACTTCACATTTCACTTGTAGGAAGTTGAGTCTTCGAATATTTACAATTTTGACTCCCTATTCCATACATATTTTGAATCGTTATCCAACATCTTTTAGTCACGGGTGTGTGATGATGATCTCTGAGACTGTCATCTATTCAACTTGTTAAATAAAGAAACCTTCAAAAGATTCCGTTACATAGATTTGTTTTTCATGTTGAATGAGATGAACATCAGTAGGCGTATTAATTCTTTATCCGTAGACTACCATTCTACGTCAATTATCCGTAGAAAAGTAATCTCAGAATATCCGTAGAATTAATATTCCATAACTGTATCCATAGATGAAATAAGGTTTCCATAACTTTATCCTTAGAACAGATACCCTTAGCTTCATCTTTTAGATAAAACATCTTGTCATCTTTATTGATTCATCATTACTGAGTTGTTTAAGCAGACTTCCCACTGAAACACTTGGTGCTTGATTAGACGTCTGTTGGCTTGCTTCTGAATTGCTTCATAACTTGATGACAGAATATCTTCCATTCATTTGATGTGGCTTTTAGACCTTGGATAGATAAAATGCCTTCTAGTTAGCTTCTTGATTTATCAGCTTCTGTGAACTAGCTTTCTGACAATTAGCTTCGGTATCAAGATCAAATTCTTGTCTTGAGTATTTTGTTATCATTATTCCAAATGTACCCTAACATGTTCGTCAATGGAATTTGAGAAATCATATGCTCTATGGTTATTCAACGATTATGAGAATGGTGTTGATTATTTTGATATCAAAATTATTAGTTCTGATATTGATAAGAGATTCAAGAATCTGGTAAGCATTTTTATGTTTCTATTATATTCAAGGCTTATACGTTGGTTTATATTTTTAACTAATATAATATTATGTTTTTAATTTTGAAAAACAGATTTTGAAATCAGATTTGCAGAACATTTACAAATTACTTGATAAATTATATAAAAACCTGTACAAATTACTTGATTGTTTCATTCCCCTAAATAACTTTAAAGTATATAAAAACCTGTGCAAATTACTTGCTTGTTAGGCATTTTAATTAAGTTTATATTTCTGAAGCTTTCTAACATGTTATGTTATGTAGAACTTTTTTTCTTTGTAGATATTAGAGGTACAGTTCTATGCGCTCTTCAGTGCAATAAAAAGATGAGAATGCTTTATTTTTACATTTTTAGGAGAGTTAGCTTTGTAGGGAATTGGACACTGAAACATGTTGAAGTTCGAAAGGAACATATATATGCAGACAGTCATGCTTGGACAGGAAAAGATTCTTTGTTACATTAATCTTTATGTAATGACTTTGAAAGTTTAAACTTTACTTGTGTAGGAGCACCCTGAGATCAGCAAGAGTGAGAGGAAGAAAACGTGCAAGCTAATGAACTGCAAGAAGCTCTCTGCTGATGCTTGCGCACATGCTGTGCAGAACAAAAGGCTCCCTCTTCGTGTAGTTGTGCAAGTACTGTTCTTTGAGCAAGCTCGTGCTGCTGCATCCTCTGGATTTAGCACCCCTGACCTTCCAGAAGCCATGAAAAACCTTAACAATGGATTGCATGGTAGCTCAAGATCCGCAACCACTAATGATTGCACCTATAAGTAAGATGAAAAGTCTGTTCATGTCAAAAAGAGTGTTCTCGAAACTCATGTCGAGCAAAAGTAGGCAAAAGGAGAACAGTGGCTCGGATTCATCAGAAAGTCCTGGCTCAGCAAATCCGAAATCTACTCCTTCAAGGAAAGTGAGGCCTTCAGTTTCTTAAAACAGGATTGGTGGATGTTGTTTATTTTTAGATCTTCTATAAAATGACATTTTTTACATGCTAAAATGCAGTGGTTTCTCTTTCACCAATATAAAGCACATAACTGGAAGAAGGCTTCTAAGCCCAGTAGTGTCTCAAATGTAAAATAGTTTGGTGTCTGCAATGTTCATCTACAGTAAAGTCTACCATCCATGCGTATGAATTAGCTGGCCCAACCATTACAAAATATAATGCAGAATATATATCCAAACTGAATACAAATCTAATTATCATAAAATATAAAATAGTACTTAACTTAAATTTAAACCATCATTCCATGTATATAATTCAAAAACACTTAAAGTAAAGTAAACAAAGATTGTGGGACCTTACATTCTCTCTCACTTATAAAAATTTCGTTGTCGAAATTAAAAATTTAATGACATTCTAATGACTCAAACAAATGGACTCATTGACTATTCAAATTGCAAGTTCTTTAGTTGCAATTTGTCAACTAAGATTGTTTTACCATGCATAAGTTTTTTTTATAGAAATTAAATAAAATCAAGAATTAAAACATAATTTATTTATTTATTTGACACCAAACTATCACGTGTAAATTATATGGATCACAACATGCACAAGTATCTAATATGAAACAACCATATATGAAAAATGCAAAGTAGTAGTCTCGAAAAAAAAATTATATCCTCAAGCTCAAAGTTGAATATTAAATAGCATGCATAAAACATATACTATAACAAATAATTTATCCATCCAAGTCCTTTTGAACTTGTTAAATTATAACACTTTAACATTTTATCAGACACCTAAAATTAAAACATTAAATGAAACAATTCTCCAAGTACACACAAGAAAGGAATGCAATTATCAACGCACATTTAGCTAAGTGGCTGGTCTTGATAATAGAAACATTAAAATAAACATAAACATAAATTAATATTTATGGACACAATTTTTTTTTTAAAAAAAACAAAAAAAAACTTAATTGGGATACAAAATAACGACCGTTAGATAGCGTATTAAATAATATACAGATAATTCCAAATACCTTGAAACTTGTCACCAAATTTTTTTTAAGTACACATCACTTATATTCCTTTACAAATTATTAACTTCAGGCGTCCCTAAAATTAATAATATCATTTCATTTAATTATTTATTTTGAGCGTCCCCAAAATAAAATAATTAAATTACAAAATTTTGGAAAATGATTGCTTTAGGCATAATTTGCATAAAATTGTGAAAAGTATTCTATTAATAATATTTTAAACAAAATTGAGGCAAACCGTATCAAAATAATGTGAATGTGCTATAATCTTATAAATAACTATTAAAATATTTATGAGTATGCGAAAATCACAAGTAAGAAAAATAAAGGACTAATGACTTGTATTCCAGAATACTTGCAATTTTCTTAATTCAATTAATCAGACAAATGTGGATAATAGACTTTTTTTTTTCTGTTGTAAAATTCAGAATCTACTAATGGCTCATGGACACGAAACAAGTAAAATGATATTCAAAATTAAAAATAACAGGCAACAATAAATAAGAAGATAATGTTGTACTCAAGAGATAATTTATTATCATATATCTCACAAAATATATGAATATTTACAAATTCAAAATCACAATGCTTAAAACTATTCGTACAAATTAAACTCTAAAGTTAACACAATCCTTGTCTAAAATTTTTCTCTCTTATGAAGCTAACCAAAGTTTCAAGACTCTTATAAGTTGTTGATATTATTAAACAGATTCTAATATATTCGTATCTTTAAAGATCATTCACTTTTCTTGTTGATTAACCCATCAGTATATTAACTTAACTCTTGCACTAACCTAACTAATCCATGCTTATGATTATGTCAATTTAAGGAATGCACTACTATCAAAATCAAGTCGTCTTATACTATATAAAATTTTGAATTTCTGAGCACTCTCGATACTAAACAAACACATAGAATAATTTTCGTTAAGAGTACGAAGAAACAAAAAAAGGTTTTGATCACGAAAATAGAAATCCAAAATTCTGAACAGATAATAAGGAAATGACATATTGGGTCAAATGATCCACAATATCAGATACAAGTTCGAATGAAATTCACAAGAAAGGGATCAGCCAAAATGGTTTAAGAAAATATCATAAAAGCATAACAGGTGTCAAACAAACATGACTAAATAAAATTCTAAAACAGAATACTCATTCTAACGTCTACCCACTCTCACAGGTCAACCTAAATAGGTTTTCTACAAGAAAGAACCTAATGCTCTGATACCATCTTTGTAACACCCCCATCTATAATTAAATGAGGGGCTACTTATTAAACCATAAACATGTATGCAGAGCACTAAAATACAACAAATAATAATTAAACAACCTAATAAATAATAATTGCATAATTCCTAAGCAACAGATTGTAGGGTAGCTCTCCATCACTCAGTCCCAGATCCCCCTAAGCACCTGCCAGAAAAAGAATACGGCATGAGCCAATTGCCCAGTACGGATTTGGAATACAGTTTATAAAACAGAAAAACAGATATTCATATTTGACAGTTTATAATAAAACATTTATTTAAAAATAAGTATGGCTGAAGCAACGAGGGGTTGGGATATTTTATACCGAGATCAGAACAGAACAGATACAAATACACACATAATAGGGTACCTAATGTGTGCAACAAACCGGATAACGTGTACGGCATATACAACGTTACCGTCAAATCAAATCACAAATCATAAACTCGGAGTGCACCCACGTATCCTGAAACAAATATCAAAATGCGCAAAAGCTCGCCTCCTGAGCTATCAGAAGGATACGCCGTGACCAATCACACTGTCACGGAAGTGTCATGTCACTGGTGCCGCAATGACATGGCTGTAGTACTCCTACAGCTGGTTAACTCGATATACCCTATATCACTAAGGGTTCAAATAACAAATTTCGCAAAACCTTTAAAATCACAGAAACAGATATTTTCAATATTTCCAACAGATATAAAATATACGTAATATCAGAAAATTGCAGAAACAAATATTTAAATATTTCGAAACAGATATAAAAATATTTTTCAGAGTCAAAACAAATTTTTAGAATCAAAATGATCAAAATCAAATGAACAGATTTGAGGTCAAAACGAATTTAACATTATTATTTCTAAGAGGAGTAGCGCGGAATAAAATAGGAGAGAATCCGTACCTCAAAAATAGCACCCTTAAATACTAACAAAATTTCTCAAACACTCCGTTACTTTCTCCGCTTCTGATCTAATTTACAAAAATATAATTAAAAATAAATTTGATATTTAAATTCATAGTATCACTATATTAACAAATGACAATATAAACTGTAGTTATCATGCTAACGTATTACCCAGTACACTTGTTTCAATTTCACAGACCTCATGTTGTTTCCATGTAAAACAACTAAGATTATTAGTAAGATAATTATCTTGGCTCTAGCTTAATAATTAAACATACTAAAAATAATTACTTGAGATGTAAAACCATGATTTTGACTCCACCAGGTACATATTGAATTTAAATAGACTTGGTTAGGAATGTAGTGGGCAATTTGATTAGTCGTAGATGCACTAGCTATGCATACGAAACACATTAACCATCCTGATGTCAATAAATTATAACAATTAAAAGAAAATATTAGTTAACAAAGTCATATAAGCAAAACATCAATTAGATACTATAAAATCAAGTACTAGTAGTCTAGTACACGTGCTAGTGTGCTTGTTGTGCAAACATGGAAGCACAACTTATTAAAACAATAACTTAATAATATTTATTAAATACAAAACCACATGAATGACTTTAAACGATCTTAATAATAGATAAAAGAAATCCCCTTACTTTGTTAATCTACTAAACTGCTTCACTTGAATTCCTAGGATCCGACTCTGTTTCTCAACCTCCGCGTCTCTGCGGCTGCTTTTAATAACTAGGGAATTAACCCGTGCTACGCACACGGGTGAAATATTTAAATTAATAATAATATTATATTTATATTGAAAATTGTAAAAAATTGTGTAAAATAAAAAATAGATATGGTTATAAAATACATAAGTTTTATTTTATTGTCAAAAATCAAATATGTTTTAGAAATAAAGTAATATGATAATTACGTACCAAGTAAAATTGAATAATACAAAAATTATATATAGATTTTATTTTATTGTCAAAAGTCGAATATGTTTTATAAATAAAGTACTATGATAATTACGTCCCAAGTAAAATTAAATAATACAAAAATATATATTTTCATCTAGAAATAACATAGAAAAAACAATATTAAAGGAAGAAATAATAGTAATTAAAATTAATGGAAAATAAAATTATAAAATTAAGTAACCTTGAGCTGCTAATATTATTTTTCTAGCCGCAAATTAAAGGCCTCCAAGTTTTTATGTACTTTTCAATTTTATTCTCTTCGGATTCACGCAAACTGGTTATAATTTACACACAAAAAAATCTCATTACAGTAAACATTGATAAAACTTATATTTTAGAAATCAATATTGGAAATGTAACATAAGTTAGAATTAGTTATTATTAGTGTATAAGTAGTTTATTTTGAATATTCAGTTTGTCGTAGTTAGCTGTTTAGGCTTAGCTTGATTGTTAGAACAGAGAGCTATAATTCTATAAATAGCTCGATGATTAGTATTTTTAGATATCAGAATTTATTCAATCCTTATCAATCAAAACTCCTCCGACCTCTACTTTTTTCCTGCTCTCTTATCTTCCTTTTCTCCTTCTCTTTTTCTGTTACTTTTGTGTTATCACTACTAAAAGTAGTTCCACTTGCGATTACTGTTTCATTAGTCTCATTGAATCTCATGGTGATGATTTTGATAATTTACGATCACTTATGCTTCAAATTATGCCTCAACAGAATCGTGTGCTGCCTGATTCTTACTTCTTCGATAATTTTGTTGGTGGACTTAAGGCAACTTTGAAGCCATTTGTTAAAGCTTTTAAACCTTCGACCTTGACTGGTACGTAATTATCATATTACTTAATCATATTATCATTTGTTGGTGAACTTTTAACTTTGAAGTCATTTTACTTGGTACGTAATTATCATATTACTTAATTACCGAATTCACGTACATCTATTGTAGGTGTCAAAATGGGAAAAACTTAAATACTTTAGATCATAACAAAATTAATGGATTATTTTATTTATAAGAAAACATGACATAAGAGTAGTGAATTTAAATTTGGAAAATGTAAGGTTGTAGAAAATTTGGAAAGATTTGATTTAAGAAATTGATTATACTTTGTACATTGATCTAATTTACATATTTACTTGTGTATGTGCATACTTCCACTAATTATGCAAATAAAATATATGATTCATTATTAATTTGATATACTACTAACTTTATATTCTTACTTTCAAAAGAATTTTATATTCTTGATTGGTGTGCAAGTATAATTCTGTTATACATGTTTATTTTTTTTATATATAAATAACTCAACAACAATTATCAAAATAGTATATATGCACACATATAGAATGATAATAGAGAAATATGAGTCATAAATTTCTCCAAAATAAATTCAAATATCCTATTTAAATGACATTCATTATGATTGTCACCGTAATTTATGACCATATATATCAATAAAACCCTTGATTTAAGTACTGATTGAGCACTAAACAAAAAAAGGAAAGAAATTGAATGATCTTTTCAAATTTCAAAAATTATGAGATCGGATGATTTGAATGTTGAGATGATACAAATTTTAAAATTTAGAATTGGAAATATATATCAAATAGTAATTAAGTTGCCATAAAACTTTAGTTAAAGTCTTCTCAGTGTCGCCTAACGATGATCCCTTGCAATTTAAACCATATACATTTTAAAATTCAATTAAAAAAAAAGATAAAGTAACGAAATACATATGATGTATATTACTAAGTGGAGTGCCAATGTAACCCACCAAAATGTGTTCATATTTCTGTTTATGATCAAATACTATAATTATTTATTATATATTGCATATGTCATAATTTTAAAATATTTTGAATAAATATAAGTGTACCATACACGTAAACATATAAAACATTTGACATCCGAAAGAGGCACAAACTACTAAAAGAAAATTAAAATTACAAAGATCACCAATTAATCTAAATAAATGTAATTATAAGTAACAAAGTAAGTCACAATTATACGGATATCTCAAGTTGCAATCACACATACAATTCTTTTAAAACATATATATCATCTATACTAAATATCATAAACATAAAAAGAAGTATGATTAAACATTCATCAAACTAATATCATGCCAATATCAAACCAAGAACATTCAATAAAAATTGTACAGATACATCAAGTCAACAATACATTATATTAACATTAGTTGATTCTGTTGAGGAATTCGAGTCCATGGATACCACGATCTCTTACGATCAGGAGTTTCATGGATACCACAATCTCTTCCAGTCAAGAATTTCAATATATACGATTTGAGATTCACCTGCAATTGGTTTAACGTTCAACACAAAATAAATAAATATATGCATTACATAAATATAAAACGTAACCTTTATTTTTTGTCCACTTTGAATTCATGGATACCACGACCTCTTATGATCAAGAACTCAAGTCTATAAATATTGGGATTCACCTACAATTATTATATAACAAAATCAACGTAAGTAACGATGCAATGCAGCTTACATATAAGTTTAATTATCATGTTTGTTGTCCTTGAAAAAATGATTCAAACTTTTGTATTCTGCACAATTTAAACAAACATTAGTAACATATTTAAGTAAGCAACAAAAACACATGCATATATACAAATATCAATAATCAACATAAATACTAACCGAAAAAAATGGAAAGACAGTAGACAAAGAAGAAGAGAGAAAATGGAAAAAGGGAGAGAAAAATAGAAAGAAAGAAGATATTAACATTAACATTATGAATGGTGAAGATCAGAGTTTTATAGTCAAGAAATACTTGTACCCGATTATGAATTTGAATTTTGAAAATAGATAACAAAAATCACGGATATAAATACATATATTTGTAAGTGTAATTATCATATCTGATTCAAAATTTGAAACTAAAATATGGATATTAGTTGTTGATTGATTTAAAAGATATGGAAAGTATTGATTACATGTGTGACTATATGGATATTGTTGAATTGAATGATCCACGATATAAGGTAGATATTAATTATTTCTTTTTATTACCTTATATTTTTTTGATTATGAGATTATCATATTGTTAACTTGATTTTAGGTAAACCAAATTTAAAATGAATAATATCCATGTATGTTTATGGATAACTGACAATCTGCATATTCAAAATTGAAATAAATTACAACATTGATTATGATTTATATATTGATTTGACTTTCATATCTACTTGTGTATGGCATATTTTTCATGATGGAATTTATTTATATAATTATTTAATGATTCCACTGATTGAGCCAATAAATAGATACTTTAATTTCTTTATTTGATATATTGTCAATTTTATATCCTTATTTGGTGCGTGATTATAACTATACTATAATAAGGGAATGATGTCATGTTGACATAATATTTTAGAATTGGGAATTTACCAAACTAACCTTAAAATGTATGAATTGGATACATGATGTAAGATGACATAATATTTTCTAATTGGGAATTTACCAAAATAGACATAAGTTGTATGTAGAGATAAAAATTTTAAGGGTATTTGATGGAATTATCTAAATCCTTCACTAGCACTTATTAAGAATATAATAGATAGGGTTTTGTGATTTTGCCCAACATAACTGAATAGTGAATAATATTATATATAATCTATTAATTCACCTATCACAATTTGGACTCTAAGAATTTTAATAGAATAAAATTCACCTTTAAAATATATTTAAAATACTACCTTTTCTCTTATTATAGCAAAAACAAAGTAATATAAATTCTATTTTAATCTCCCTATTATTATTATTATTATTATTATTATTATTTAAAAGTTATTATTTAAAAATTAAGTATATTACATCAATACATAAAGAAAATTGGAAAACAGTTGAAAATAACATTACGATAGACATACTCAATCTTCATTCCTCGGAACATTGCTGACATACTATCATGATCAGTAGAACAATGATGAGAATAAAGAAGAGGGAACCGATAACACCAACACTAATGGCGAGGGCTGGTGAATGGGATAACACCACATATGTTCCTGCAATAAAAGTCAACATCATAGCTATAACAGAAACAATGTTGAACCCAGTTGATGCAGCATTGAGTTTTGACACTTGGCCAGAATCTTCGGTCATTGATTCAAGAAAGTATAAAAACAGTGAAGATGTTGACATTAGTAGAGCTAATGCATCGGATACCATAAATGCATTAAAAGCCGTCTTTCTAGAAAGAACAACCAATCCTTCATTAACATCTCCACTTTGATAGAGACCACCCGGCATCGTAAATCCTACGGTAAAAGTTACTGTAGTTATAAGTGCAGTAACTATTATCTGGGTGTTGGTCCTCGTTTTATATCTTTCTAGAACTTTCTTCATCTCTTCCTCCTTTGCATCCATCCACAGTTTGTTGTCTTTCTCAAATTTCCCATTCTTTATCATTCGCTTTTTTTGGGAGATTTTACTACGTTTCCGATTATCTGTTTTCTTCTCTGTTCTTCTAGGCCAACACTTCCAAACTAATTGGTTAGTCTGGACATCGTCAAGCGCAAATTTAATACGCACCTACAAATAAAGGACATTCAATAATTACTAATTATCTTAATTTGGAGAGGTGATCCTTTATATAAGAGACTATAATAAGACTTTAGAGGTATCAAATAAGTCAATGCAATAAAATCATTTCTGGGCACCTCTGATGCAACTAGCCAAAGAGCGAGGTTCTCAAGATAACCATTTACTACATACTCATAGTAAGCAAGACTAGAAGTTCTGAATGTTGCGGTACTTTGTTACTTTTCTGCTAGAAATGGACAATAAACCAGTTTCTGTAAATTAGTAAAAAAGAAAAGTGAGGTTTTTAAGTTACCTGATCAGCAACAATATCATCCTTTTCATACAGCATGTCCCAAGGAGTAAAATTGTTATTGTTTTTTGTCTTTGTAGCAAGTTCTTTATGTTTCATTAGTTCCGGAATAAAACAACCATGGGAGATCAGTAGATGGAGAGGAGTGTCGCCATTGATATCTTGCTTTTTCAAAATCTTATCCATACAAATTTTAGGACAATATCTCAAAATAGCTTGTACCATATCTTTATTATTGTCAGCTGCGGCCAAATGTAGTATGTTTTGACCTTGTTTGTTAACAGCTGTGTATGGAGAGTAAGACGAAGCTGGCCATAATTGCATAAGTTCTACCAGGGTATCAGTATTTCCATGTTCGACTGCTACATGAAATGGCGTTGATACCATTTCTCCGTACCCAAATGGGTGTCCAACTTCTTCCTGTGCTTCTATTAAAGCACCAATTATTAAAATAAATTCATGATATGCAGCATAGTGAAGTGGTGTCCACCCATTATCTTCTGTAAAAGTTACAAGGTGTCTGGAATTTTCCAAGAGAGTTGATACAGAGTCTGAAAAGAACATGGATGTCAGGTAGATGTCAAGCAAAAGTCAAAAAAACAAAATCCATGTGAAACTTGAATTTGATTCACATTAAATAGACATGACAAAATACATATATATTACATACCTTCGTCGAGATTTTTAATAGCAAGAATCAACTTCAGCGCATCTTTATGATCAGGGTTGATTCTAACTTGGTAGGTTTGGGAGAGTAATGTGACAATATCATCACTATACTTTTTGTCAATGGCTTTGTATATTAAACGCATGAGACCATTTCTTTTAACTATACCACCATCTTGATTGGACGGATCTTCCTCTAGTATCAGTCTAACAGCGTCCACATTATTTTTATCTACTGCAAGTTGTAAGACAGTTCTTCCGGACTCGTCTGGCTTGTCTGTTCTACTAAATAGTGCTCCAAATTTGTCAAGTGTTGGGTCCTCTGCACTACTCCAACGTTTGGCTGCTTGAATGATCATCCTAATCATGTCGCTTGTTCCTTCTGTCAAAAGATCTAAAGTTAGATGAAAAGTTAAAAAATTTAGTAATGGATATCTTTTTTATTACGGGAACTTAGACCTAAGTTTATGATTAACTTAACCTATGTATATGCTCAAGAAAAAAGAAAAGGAAAAAAAAAAACTTAACCCAATAACATGCTTTGTGACAGGTTAAACTACTTTATATGGCGCGTTTTAGACCATTTGGACTACACAAGTTCCTTCTGCCGGATAATGTGTCATGCTACTCTTGGGATTTTATTATCAAAAATAGTTATATAATGAAATATATTTAAAGATATATTATAAGTATAAAATCAAAAAAAATTATGTTATAAATATCAAAACTTCTATTGGCTTTTTTTTGTTTTCATTTCAATATAGTGAACCTTTTTTACAAAATAAAAAACAAGTACATGTATTTTTTTAAATACCAATGTTACAAGTTTTTCTTGTAAAGTTTTAAAATACTTTTTTTGGGACTTTATCAATAATCCTACCTTTAATTTGTCTACTTTAGGTCCAAAAACACATATATTTAACAACTTGCATACTTGAAATATATTTAACAACTTGCATACTTGAGATAGCGACGGAACATCCGTATTTAATATATACTTGATGATTTATTTAAGATCGAAACATTTTTTAGCTCAAACTATATTACTCTAACATCATGATATACATTAAATGTCAATATCTCAAACTATATTACTCTAAAACCAAGAAGTTTTAGGTATGTAAATAGAGTAATACTATAGGTTCTTAGAAATATTTACCAAAATTTTAATTAAATGATATAATATAATATTTGTCATCTTTTAATTTTTAAATGCATATATATACAAACGATGGATCCCATTATTATTTACAAAATTTTCAATTTTATATTTGACACATATTAAATATTTTGGAAAAATTTCTGCGTACCTAGCATTTTTCAATAGATATTGGCTACCAAAAAAAAAAAAGTATGTCTACTAGGCTGTAATTGACAATGATAAAAAGAATCCAGACATTGTATTAAAGTACTCTAGGACTTAATAAATTAATATTTTTTGGAAAATATGATTACATATTTTCTTTCTTGTAAAACTACGTTTTTCAATTTAATTTTTTTTAATAAAATACCATTTTCTAATTTTATTTTACAAAAGTATGACTTTGCAATCAAATGCTCAATTTAACCAAATCATTGTCAGAAAAATGTAAAAAGAACTTGCATTTTGATAATTTCTCTAAATTTTATTATAGATTTACTACATACCTTGGCCGTCATTTTGAATTAGAGCATGCAAAGCAGTCCTGCCATCCGGACCATCTAAAGACAAAGCTGTGCAAGTCGTACAGATCTCCTTTACTATATATCTTTGCACCCTTTTTCTGCAGCTATGTAGATTGGAGTTTTGCCTTGATTGTTTTCAACGTGGCTATCATCTGGACCCGCCTCCACTAAGAGCTTAACAATTTTGATGTTTCCTTTAAGGACTGCTAAGTGCAAGGCCGTGTTCCCCATTTGATCCTTAGCTTGCCTAATAAAAGCTGAAGAAGAAGGCAAAAGTTTTGCTGCATCAATGAGGACCTCAACCACTTGAGTGTGTTCATGATGTGCTGCAAGGTGAAGTGTATTTTGTTTTAATGTATCCACCTTGACCAAAAGGTTTCTGTTTGCAAACTCCCTCACAATATATCGTACATGTTCTGCATCTCCTCTCATGGATTCTACGTGAAGGATAGTTTTTCCCTCTTCCGGTGGTGTATCTGCTTTCGTCTCCAATGCAGCTTGGGAAATAGGATCTCCGGCAATGGCATCAGTAAAACAATTGGCAACGGCACGAGTATCTGCCTTCATCTTTGCAAGCTTTTCATCTGTCATTTGTTTTGCTTTTTTCGTAAAACTCACATCCTTGCTCTCTTTTCTGCTCATTGAGAGCAGTGAACTTGAAAAAATATCCCTTTTCGGATGAAATTGGATATGTTCAAGTGCAATTTTGATTTGTACCTATAAATAAAGCACGGACCAATAACTTAACAATTATCTTAATTCTAAGATACGACCAATAAGTGGTGAACCAAATTTCGGACGAGCAAGACAAGGAGCTACTACTGCCAGTTACAAGAGAGGAGGTAAAGAATGCGGCATTCTCGATGCACCCGGATAAATCACCGGGCATCGATGGTTTGAACCCGTGTTTTTTCCAAACATATTGGAATGTGGTAGGCGAGGATGTGGTACGTTGCTGCCAAAACTTTATGAATACAGGGGAGTTGCCACAAGCGGTGAATAAAACAGTGGTATGTTTAATCCCAAAGATCAAGAAACCTCAGCAAGTTACCGATCTACGCCCGATTTCACTGTGTAATGTGCTTATCCGAATCATTTCAAAAGTGTTGGCAAATCGATTGAAGGTGTGCCTACCCATGATAATATCAGACACACAGAGTGCATTTGTAGAGGGTCGTTTGCTCACAGATAATGCACTCATTGCTTTCGAACTAAATCATTATATCCATCGCAAGAGACAAGGAAAAAATGGAGTAGTGGGATTAAAAATCGACGTGTCTAAAGCATATGATAGATTGGAGTGGCAGTTTTTGGAAGATATGATGCGGAAATTCGGTTTTAATGGCGTATGGATAGACCGGGTGATGAAATGTGTAACAACGGTCTCGTATAGTTTTGTCCAGGAGGGTGAGATATTTGGTGATATACAACCACAAAGGGGTATTAGACAAGGGGATCCTATGTCCCCTTATTTATATATCTTATGTGCGGAAGGGTTAAGCTCTATGATTCGCAGACATGAACAGGTGGGCTTGTTGCATGGGTGCTCAATTGCTCGAGGGGCACCACCAGTGTCACACCTCTTATTTGCAGATGATTCGTACTTCTTCTTTAGAGCTACAAAACCGGAGGCATTGACTATGAAGACCATCTTACTGAAGTACGAACGAGTGTCGGGGCAAGCAATCAATTTCGGGAAATCTAATGTGGTATTCAGTCCTAACACTACGAGTAGGAGACGGAGGGAGGTTTGTGAAACTTTGCAGGTAGAGGAAGTCGGTGTACCTAGTAAATATTTGGGGCTGCCAATGCATATGGGGAGGAGGAAAAATAAAGAATTTAAATTCCTGGTGGAGCGTATCAGTTCTAAGTTGGAAGGGTGGAGTAATAAATCAATTTCAAGGGGAGGTAAAATGATTCTTTTGAAAACCGCTGCGCAAACAATACCAAACTTTTGGATGAATCTCCTGCTAATACCACAGGAGATATGTAGTCAAATTCAAAAACAGATGAACTCGTTTTGGTGGGGAAGTGGAGGATCAAGCAAGGGGATTCGATGGTTGTCGTGGGAGAGGATGTGTAGTGCTAAAGAGGGGGGAGGCTTGGGTTTCAAAGAGCTAAGCAAGTTCAATATTGCTATGTTAGCAAAGCAAGGATGGAGATTGCTCAATAATCAGAATCCGTTGGTTACGAGTATCATGAAAGCAAAATACTTTCCAAACGGTGATTTCTTGCAAGCTCAGTTAGGGGGTAACCCATCCTATATGTGGAGAAGCATTCACGCAGCGAGAGAGATGATTAAACAGGGAAGTAGAAGACGGATAGGAAACGGAGAACAAACTACCGTGTGGCATATACCATGGTTGCCAGGTGAAAATGATGGTTTTTTGACGACAGATATGCCTCATGAACTGGAGCATATACGAGTAGTGAACCTAATGGAAGTTGGTCGTAGACGTTGGGATGAGGAGATATTAAACGATATCTGCAATGAGCGAGATGTGCAGCTGATTAAAAGCATACCACTCCCAGAGCAAAGTCGAGAAGACTCGTGGATCTGGAGATGGGAGAAATCAGGTTTGTTTTCGGTGAAAAGTTGTTACAGAGCAATGCAAGGGGAACAACAATGGTCACATGCAGCATTCTGGAAAAAGTTATGGTCCTTGGAATTACCAGGTAAGGTAATCAACTTTGCTTGGCGTGTATGTCGTGGGTGCTTACCGACGGCGTGTGATTTGGTTATGAAACGTGTGCAAATCAACGTTAAATGCCCATGGTGTTTAGTTAAGGACGAAGATGCCACTCACGTGCTATTTGATTGCCCATTTGCAAGATCAGTATGGACCCAAGTGGGGTTGACAGAGGTGAGTATGACGGGGTATGAAGGGGACATTACAGAGATAGTTAGGCATTTTGCAGGTCAGTGTTCACGAGGTACGTTTGCTTTGATCTTGCTAGTATGTTGGAACTTATGGAACCGTAGGAACAGGTGGGTGTGGGATAAGGTGGTTGTATCAGAATTTGGGGTTCAAGCACTGGTAATGAACATGTGGCACGAATGGAAGAAGAAATGTGCAGAAGGTACAAGGCAGGGGATAGGTACAGATGGGAGGCTGATGAGATGGCATAAACCACAACACGGGTGGGTTAAAATCAACACGGACGCTGCGCTGTTTGTGGAATGGGATAGTACCGGAATAGGAAGTATAATTAGGGATGAAGAGGGCAGGTTTATACGGGCAAGAAACCACAAATTGCAGGGTTTGTATAGTCCGAGAGAGGCTGAAGCAATTGGCCTTAAGGAGGCATTATCATGGGTGAAAGATTTGGGGTACAAAAAATGTGTATTTGAAACAGATGCGAAAGAACTTGTGGAAGCATGCAGAAATGTTCAAGGCAGTACCTACTTTCACTTGATTGTGTTAGATTGTGTTGATTTATTTAAGCACTATGATGAAGTGCTAGTGGATTATGTTCCGAGGTCTGCGAATGTAGTGGCTCATGAATTAGCACGGGCTACTTATTCTATGTCAGGCGTCCATGAGTGGGTCGATACCCCTCCTGATTGTATTAGTGATGCTTTGATCATCGATTCAATTGAATAAAAGCAAGTACTTTAATTTCAAAAAAAAAAAAAAAAAAAAAAAAAAAGATACGACCAAACTACACAAAGCCTGAAGATGGTCGGGGTTGTTTGTTGTATAAAACTACCACATTCGACCATTAACAATTAATTTATAAGTTGTATATCAGATATTTTTTAATACTTTTTATTATATTAATTGATAATTTTATTCTTACTATTCATATTTGTTTTAAAATTTTAATTTAATAAATATTTATAATTCTAAAATATAATTTTTAATATATGGTTGACGAATATCTTTGAAAAAAAAAAATTCTGTTAAAATATTAAATATTACTTGACATTATATTCATCGTTTCTCATATATTTATTTTGAGATCCAATCACTTTTACAATTTTGTAGTACAATCATCCCTTAACAATCAAAACTCTAATCTTTTTAAATATATTGTTATGGAATAAAAACTGAGCCCATAAATATATTGTTTATTGTGCCGTATTCTTGGACCAAATCTAGATCTAATTAATACATCATTAATTATCTAGGGTTATTTTTAACCCATATCATATCATATATATATATATATATATATATATATATATATATATATATTTAGAGATAAAATTATTAATTTTTCTTAGTAGGTTATGAGTATGAGAATAAATAATAAATATGGCAACTCCGGAGGTAGTGTATTATATTAACTATCTAATTACTCATTTTTCTAATTTATAAATAAATCAAAATATATGGTAAGTAAGTACATTTAACAATAGATTATTAGATTTATTTTTTTACATGTATTAGTTGTCTTAGGAAAAGAATGTTAAGATTAACCTTATGATCCTTATTCTCTATAAGTATTATATTCAAAATTATCGTTAATTAATATGAAATTCTCAATTTTTAATAATATTTCGATATTATTCTTTAACGTTTGTTATATGTAAAATAATATGTTTATCACAAAAAGTTGACTTATAAAGTAAGTGTTATAAGTGATAAGTTGATAAATTCTTATAAATTATATCGGTTTTTGGATAAATTTACTTATAAGTTAGTAAAGAGTTTGCTAAATTAAATTTGAAAAAATAATTATTAAATACAATGATTTCAACACTTGCATTTTAAATTAAAAAAATATTTAAAAACACAAAGGTAAAAATATAAAGTATTAAAAAACAAAAAAAATCAAAAGTCAATAAGTTTAGGAAAATGTAACATTTATTAAACATTCAACTTAAACATAAGTTATAAGTTCATGTTGGGTTGACAAACACCCTCTTATTAACTTATAATGTAACTTATAATGTATAAGTCCACTAACCCAAACAGACCCATAATATAATTTAGATGAATCGCTTAAAAAAAGTTTTATAAATATAATTAATTAAGTTATTTTACTTGTAATTTGTATAGTAAGTTTCGCAACATAATTAATTAATGTACACGTGTATTATTATTATTATCATTATTATAGATGAGCATTATATTAATATTTTTTTGATACTGTAATCATTATGAATCTAAATCTTTGGTTTTACGATTATTATTTTTTATGGAATTACCCATTAATTAAACATAAAAGATAACAAAATTTTATTTAAGATTAGGCTTATTATATAAAGATATATTATATATAAAGATATAATGATCTAAGAGTTCTACTATTTAAGTGCACAACTCTACTATTAAATTGTATTAACACACGGGAGCCTAAAACTAGTTTCGTAGAGCCCATTTGTGGTAGCTTTAAATTTATTGCTTATGTGATAAATAAAAAATAAAAAATTTAAGTTAATTTTTGTTTGGTTAATTTTGCATAAGGAGTAATTTATGAGTTATTAAAAATATAAAAATAAAAATAAATTTGATAAATAGTAATTTAAATGATAATATTAACTTTTATCAAATAAAAATTTTAAAATAAAATAAGTTGTTCAAAAAAGTACGTAGCTTAACCTGTTTTCTTAACTTTAAATAATTTTTTAATTTTTTAATTTTTAACTTAAAATCGAAAATGATTTTAACCTCTTAACTTAAAGTCTTTGCCAAACATGCTCCTAGAATACGTGCAAAAAGATATATTAAATGAAATTCACATACCTGTTCACCAATAATTTCTTCATCGGAGTATAACATGTGTGGGGGAGTCAGGTTTCCTTTGTTTTCCAACGTCATATCAAGTCCTTCATATTTTATCAGTTCAGGAACGAAACAACCGTCAGATATGAGAAGATGAAGAGGTGTGTCACCATTCATGTCTTGTTTATTCACCAATTGCTTCTTATAGTCTTTTGGACAATGTTCTAAAATACCTTGTATCATCTCCTTTTTTCTTTGCCCTGCGGCCAAAGAAACCGCCATATGTAGTATATTTTGTCCATTTATATCAGCATTGGTGCAGGCGGAAGAAGAAGACGGCCACAAATTCATAAGACGTGATAATGTGGAAGTATATCCCTTTCGGGCTGCTACATGAAAAGGTGTTGGTACGCTGTCTTCATACACAAACTAGTTGAAAAAGCCGCGCTTCGCAGCGGCGTAATAATTTTTTTAAATTTTTTATCAAATAACTTACGAAAATTACTCGGTCCTCGCTAATAAGCCGTCCTCCCGTGAAACACGTTTTCCTTTTTAATATCAAAATCTCAAATTTAATATATTGAATATATATTTGTCTTATATATTAATTTTTATGTTACCATACTCCTTTCTAATGAGACACTCTTTCGCCGAAAAAACACCTATATAACTTTAAATATTCTACTTCAAATAGAACTTTTAGTTATGTATTACAAACGCTTATTCTACTTCCAATAGAACTTTTAATTGCAAGTATTTCTTTTATATCCGAACTTTTCTCCTCTATAAATCGAAACACCTATTCTACTTCAAATAAAACTTTGCAAGAACTTCCCTTATATTTGAACTCTTCCCCTCTACAAATTCAAACACATATTCTACTTCAAATAGAACTTTTAATTATATGTCTTCGCTATAAATTCGAATTTTTCTCCTCTATAACTTCGAACACCTATTCTACTTCTAATATGCTAAAGAATATTTTTTGATTTATTAGTATTTAAAATTGTAAACCTCTAAAAAAATTAGAAAAATAGATTGAGACGATCTTAGGGGTGCCACATCACCTCCCGCGGATCCTCCTTTATATATATATATTGATGATTGAAACCTAAACTTCTTTTGTGCTTTTATTATGCTGTCAATCACGGAATTGAATTCGTGATAGACCGCATGATGAAGTAATGTCCACCCTAAATTGTCTTGGAAGTTCGCAACATCTTCTCCCGAGTCAGCCAACTCATTCAAGAACCAGTCTGAATACACACCAACAATTCAAATTATATTTTAGTCTCTAGAGTAAATTTGTAAATTGAAAGTACGTCTTCTTTATGAATTTATCCAACGGCTCTGTATGCAAAAATGGACCAAAATCCAAGTTGGTACCTTAATTGTTCGTACTTTAATTGTACTCTCCTAGTCCCAACTATTTCCTTACACTTTTCTTTTCTTTTTGTATATTTCTCTCAATTCTTCTTTACATTTCTAAATTTTTCAAAAATAATAAACTTTAACAATATTAAAAACAAGTACTTTCACTACTTTGCTCTATTATGTTCATTTTATACATTAAAAATTGATTGGTCCTAACACTTAACTCACTTTTTCTACTTTTCCCACTATTTTTTTATTTTTTTTAACCTCGGTGTCCATCTCAAATGTAAACAAATGGGTATGACGGAGGGAGTACCAGCTTATAGACAGTAGTGCAGACAGCACTCTCACCAACTCAGCTATAAGCAGGAAGGCAATTTTAATATTTTTTATTATAATAATTCACAATTTTTTTTAGTATTCATATGTCTTTTAATTTTTTAATTTTTTTATTAATTATAATTATAATATACAACTTTTTTAATATATTGTTGACGAAATTCGAACCTTAGACTTTTGAAAAATAATTTATCTATTAAAATATAAAATATTACTTGACATTATATTAAACGGTTCTCATCTATTTTATTTTAAGATCCAATTATGCTTCCATTTTTCTAGTACTATAGTCCCTTAGGCTTTAAAGACCAAAACTCTGGATTTTCTTTTTTAATATATTTAGAGATAAAAATCTTAATTTTTAAATATGTAGTTGATGGAGTTCGAACAACACACGATTAATTATCATCTATTCTTATTAACCTCTCAATCATTATTCTTTATAAGTATTATATTCAAAATTATCGTTAATTAATATGAAACTCTCAATTTTTAATAATATTTTGATACTATCATTTTACGTTTGATATATGTAATATGATATAATATAATATAATTTGGATGAATCAAAGTGTTATGTCCCTTAAAAAAAGCTAAGTTATTTTAATTGTAATTTGTACAATAAAATTTGCAACATAAATTCATGTACACGATGAGTTCTGGTACGTCTCTTATAACATAGGGTCCACGTGTACTATTGTTAGTCATGGTATACATGAGTATTATATTGAATTTTTTTTTAATGCTGATATGAATCGAAATATCGATATTTCGTTTAACAATTATTATCTAACTGAAACTACCCATAAATTGAAGTTCTCAATTCCAAATTATCGTTAATTAATATGAAACTCTCAATTTTTAATAATATTTTGATACTATCCTTTTACGTTTGATATATGTAATATGATATAATATAATATAATATGGATGAATCAAAGTGTTATGTCCCTTAAAAAAACTAAGTTATTTTAATTGTAATTTGTACAATAAAATTTGCAACATAAATTCATGTACACGATGACTTCTAGTACGTCTCTTATAACATAGGGTGCACGTGTACTATTGTTAGTCATGGTATACATGAGTATTATATTGATTTTTTTTTTAATACTGATATGAATCGAAATATCGATATTTCGTTTAACAATTATTATCTAATTGGAACTACCCATAATTGAAGAGAAAATAGAGTTACAAATTTTTACATAGAGAATTCTATTTAATATAAAAAAACACAATTATAATTAGTTTAAATTATCAAAATACATTTTTTAATATTCCAATATAATCTCACTGTTAATCAAATACACTTTTTAATATTAGATCTCACATTTCTCATCTATTTATATAAGATCTAGCGGTACTTATTAATTTGATCAGACATAAATTATAGAGAACCAGACTTTAACTTATTATATATAAGGATATAATGATCAACTAATTTGTCAGTTCTTAAAAATTATAGAGTTTAGTCCTAATGTAGAGTTTCCTGGAGTTTTGGCACGGACAGAAACGTTAAGGAATCTATTACTCCTCTATTATCTACTATCTACTATGTATTACTCCCTCGATCTCGCTTTTATTGTCCACTATTTTCTATTTCGCTTGTTCCAAAATAATTGTCCACATTTGATAATATTGGTAAATAATGTGTTAATTATGTTAACTTTAATGAAAAATAATATAATTATTTGGTAACTATCTGTTTATTTAACATGATTAAATAAAAAGTGCATTTTTTATGGTGGACAATAAAAGTGGGACGCAGGGAGTATCTATTATCTATTATTTATCTATTATATATCTAATAGCACAAGAGAAGGGTTTGTGAGACAATTTAATCATCTTAAAATTACTAAATTATCCTTCTTATATTATACTAATGATAAAAAATTATTTCTAATGGAATTGAATGTAAGACCTAGATGATATGTGTGACAAATGTTTACACTATAACCACTGCATCATTATTTTCGCAAACTACACTATTAGTATATAAAGAATTCAACCCCAAGACTACAAATTTTTTTTTTATCCTTGTGACTAATAAAAAAGTTTATGTCAGAGACTTTTACAAGAAAGTTGAGGTTGTCATCGTATGACCAAATCAAATATAAACTAATATCGATTTAAAATTTCGAATATTTATGATAAAATATAATTAAATGCTAAATTATTTTTTCCAAGTGTTAGTAGTAAGGTAAATCGAGTAATTTATCACGAATCAATTTAGAAACTTTTTGAGAGATATAAGTAATGGTTTCCTAAAATAAAGTATATCCACAACTGTACAATTATCGAATTCAATATGTCTGCTATTATATTTTAATTATTATATGTATAGTAAAATAAGCTTAAATTCGGATGAACATTACAAATATCAAATTTTTATGTATATAAACATAACACTTTAACAAATTAGGTGATCATTAACTTCACAACAATACTAATGTCAATATTAACTATTGTATAATTGATTTATCGCATATTTAACATTTAGATATACAATTTTTTTTTAACATTTAACAACGGAGGCTAATTAACTTAATTTCTTCTTTATCACTAACCGGATCTTGCCAAACCAATTAAGCTCAATAATAGCAACCGTAGAATTCAAAACTTTAAAACACTTTCAAGATACATGATAATATATATATATATGGTCAAGTTCTATGGAAACCATGATTTAGTTGGAGACTTGGAGACCATTTACGTTCTGCAACTTAAATAACGTGTAGAACATACTTTACATAACAAAAATCATTATCAAATTAGATATCTTGCAGTATAAAAAATCATCAGCAATTGAATATTTTTGTAAATCATGTTATACTTGCAGAATATTGTCATGCATATTACTTCATTATAAATGTTCTGCAAATAAGATATGTGCATAATATCTTTGTAGAATTAAAATTATCATCAAATTTGATGTTTTATAGATCACATATGTTATGTTTACAAAGTATTACTCAATATCTATACTATTATATTAAAGACGAAACATTAAAAGTTTTTGTAGTCGGTTTGTAGTCTGGTCCTCCTTTGGTCATCCAATCTCTAACCGTTAGATCTTTTAAATTAAATTAATGAGAACTATTGGATATAATACTTAATATTTTTTGGTATGTTGTGATTTTACTTAATTGCCCTTACTTAACTGTACTTCGTGTTTTTACTTAATTACCCTTACTTATTTATAAAAACTATTATTAAATAATAATATTACCTATTTATAATCAATTACCTTTTACACCTAAAATATATTTTTATTTTTTTATTTTTTCTGAAAAATTTCATTACTTTTCCAAAAATATCACGAACAATTATCTTTTTTAACTAAAACATATAAGCTTTTTATTTTTGCTTACTAAAACCTCTCATTTTCCAAAAATATCACAAACAGTTTCATTTATTAAAATAAAATAATAAAATTATAATTGTTAATAACTAACCAATTACCTATTTTAGCCAAAATGTATATTCTTTTTTATATTTTCAAACTAAAATTTTTACTTTTCTATTTTTTCTAACTAAAACCTCATATTTTCCAAAAATATCACGGGCAGTTCTTTTTAATGAAAAAAAAAATAATAATAGTTATAATTACTAATAACTAACCGATTAGATTTTTTTTCCAAAACGTATATTTGTTTTTATCTTTTCTAACTAAAAATTTTCCTAAGTAAAATCTCACATTTTTCAAAAATATCACATGTAATTTCATTTAGTAACATAAAATAGTAATATTATAAATACTAATAATTAACCGATTACCTTTGTTAGCCAAAACGTATATTCTTTTATATATATTTTTAACTAAAATTTCTCCTTTTCTAAAATTATCGCAGACGACATCTATCTATACTATACTATTATATAATAGCTGAAACATTGAAAGTTTTGATTTTGATTTTCGGTAATTTATTCTATTTAATCTATCTATATGTATTATTATATAATAGCCAAAACATTGAAAGTTTTGATTTCCGATTTTCTCACATATATAACATAACTATAAACTCTTTTAATTATACTTTACTTAAAATTCAAAAACACGACCTTTTTTTAGAAAATATTTATATTTATATTTATATTTATATATATTACAACAAAATATATTGATAATTTTGACGGTTATCTTGACTGACATGCTTACTAAGCTAATAAACTTTTATAAAATCTAAAAGTTTTTTTAGATTTAAAGTATTAAAGTAGTACTTTTAATTCTTTTTAAAAAGTTAGCATTTTCAGAAGTATTAAAATCTCAAAAAATTTTAAAATAAATTTTAAAATTAATATTAAAGTCGTTCGTGCTTTATACGGGTTATAGGCTTGTATTATTTTATAGAGCATTTTATGAATATATTTTACTTGCAAAACATATATGTTCCAAATAAATAGTGGTCTACTTGAGTGATATGTGAGTTTCTGGCTATAAAGTTAGTTTATATTTGTATGTGGCAAAAAGCGGATTGTATATATCATTAATAGTTAAAAGAAAACATTATATATATATATATCAATTTAATTATTATTTAGATATTTTATTACCTTTCTCATAACAATTTTTAAACTATTGTTCGAGATGTACGCACGTAATCATTAATCTGATATCATAAGTGGTCCAATTGATTGGTTTTATGATATTATTCCTACCATTATGATATCTACCAACAACAATATGATTATTTGATGACATTATCAAATAAACCGGTGTTTTAATTCAAATATGATTGATTGGTTTCTACCATTGATAAAATATTGTTTCCTCAAACTACAAATATTTGTGCGACTAGTAGAATATGTACACAGTTGACATTGTTTAGGAAGGAAGGCTTAAAAAGCATTTATATATTATGGGGGGTTTGGCACTTGAATTTATAAATTTTAATTGATATACAATTTTTCAAATATAAAATACATGAGATATAATTCTTTTTATTATAATAAAGAGAATATTTTACCTAATGTATTATATATTTAATATATTTGACTTATTTTATAATTGTTTTCCATGTTTTTTGGTGTGACACACTTTTTAAGATTATAATAACTGGGTCATTAATTGTTTTAATTTTATCATTTTTACTTAATTATATATATTCTTGTACTAGGATTGTGGCACTATTATATACATATCTATATCTATATATACGTATTATATGATTTTGTGAGTTTTATTATTTAAAATTTATGATAACGTGCCAAATTATTTTACATATGTATTTCAATTAAGACACATAGCTAAAAACGAATTATCTATTCTATACTTTCAAATTAATATTGCTTTTTTTTCTAGAATTATTACGAGTAATATATATAATTATTATCAAGTCGTATGATTTAAAATTTGAAGTATACCAAATTCATATAATTTCACATATAATATCAACAATAATCCATGGATGGAGCATTATAATCTAGTATTCTTAATTTGAACAAGGCCAAAACTCGGTTAACATTCACACTTTTTTTCTAGAATTATTATGAATAATATATATATATATATATATATAATTATTATCAAGTCATATCATTTAAAATTTGAATCATACCGAATTCATATTTTAATTTCACATGTAATATCAACAATCCATGGGAGCATTATAATCTAGTATTCTTAATTTGAAAATAGCCAAAACTCCGTTAATATTCACATAAGTAGTGTAATTCGTACCTTCATGGCGGTTTTGAATAGCATAAATGAAATCTTGAATAGGTTCGTCGTACCGATTAACTTTAGCTCCAACATCGTAACAACGAGTAAGTAAATCAGCAATTTCCGTGTACCCCTTTTCTGTGGCCTTGTAAATTAAAGGCATGAGACCGACAAAATAAAGTCCTCCGCATTCAAATATCGGCTCATTTTCTTGTAATATGAATTCCACCACTTTGAAGTAGTTTAGATCCACAGCAATTTCTAACATGGTGCGTCTATAAATATCAATCTTATTAATTAATGTAAGAATTTTTTTTTCAATACTATTCTCACTGAATCCAGCATAGATAATCTTGATTACATTTGCATCTTCTTTCTTCGCTGCAAGAGAAGCGAAAATATCATGACAAAATTAAGGAACAGAACTATCACCTGGACCATCAAAAGATAACTGTTTGCAAGGCGTATTGAATTGTTACAGACATACCTTGGTTCATATACTCAAGAGCAGCATGAAAAACAGAACTATCACCTGGACCATCAAAAGATAACTGTTTGCAAGTTGTGCAGATAATCTCCACTATATCGTTGTGCCCTTTCTCTGCAGCTATGTAAATTGGAGTTTTACCTTCATAGTTTTTGGTATGTCTATCATTTGGGTCAGCTTCTGCTAATAGCTTAACTATAGGCGTGTGACCGTGCATGACTGCATTGCATAAGGCAGTCTCCGAATTTGCGTCAGTTTGCCTAAGAAAAACTTGAAAAGAATTAACTGGATCATTATTATCATCATTATCCAAAGAAGGAGGCAAACGTCTAGCTTCGTTAATGAGGACCTTAGCCACTTCCGTTTGTCCATTACTTGCTGCCAAGTGAAGTGCAGTCTGATCATGTTTATTAAGCTTGACCAAAATATTTTTGCTTGCAAACTCCCTCAATATGAACTGCACGCGTTCTGTATTTCCCTCCATGGATTCAGTGTGAAGAAAATTTTCGTCTCCGTCTGCTTTAATCTCCAATTTAGCAATGGCATCAGCATCTCCAGCAATGGCAGCCGGATACAAATTATTTCTCTCCCTGATGGCATTGCATTCTTCTAATGATCGATGATATCCTCCTGGCATGATTATTTCTTATCTAGTCTCAGGTGCTAGTTATTCAACATTACTAATCTTTATAGGGAGAAGCTTTATGTCTTTTTAAGGTTATAGCCGACACTGGAGTCCTATAAAATATGGCGCGCCTAGCTGGTATACAATTCAACCAGACCCGTTCACAACGGCACTTTCTAATCTAGAATTCACATGCTACATGTGGCCAGGTTACGTCCGAGGAGGACATCGATCAGTATAAACAATACCCAATTTGTATCAATCACATGTAAGAAAAGTACTTCAAAAATTGCCACTATGATTTCTAACAACCTCCAAGTTGACCCATTTCAAAAACCGCATATCACAGTGTTCATCGTAAACCGGAGCTGTAATTCTTGCATTTTTTCTGATAAATAAGCTCAAACTTGAGTTAATAGTCTATTAAACTTTTATGTTTCTGATAAAATAGAATATAAACTCTGGAAAACTGAGGAACACTTCTTGATCGATCAGTATGATGTGACCTTAAAGAAAATGACAATTAAAAATTGATACTTTAATTTCTACAATTTTTTTGTTTGGAAGTTTATAATATTCTTCGGTATTTATTGTTATATTGAAAAAGAAATACTCATTGGAATTATGACACAAGGTACAAAAGAGAGATCTACGTTAACGGATATGCTTATTATTATTAAAAAATACTAGCTTTATGCACAGGGTGTTTTATAAATTATTAGTATATTTTTTTTATTTAACTTAAATTGTGATCTTTTTTTATTTTTCAAAAAGTATCAATCTATTTTAATTTTAATTTTATAAATTTTAAATTTTAATTAAAGTTGAAAACATATATTTTAATTTCAGTTTATGTTGTATTTTTGGAATGATACTTATTTTAACTTTGATAATTTTCATTTGGTATTTGTTTGTTTTATATCAAGCTATTAGTTGACAGTTTTTATTTAATTTAGTTTGCAATTTGTTTACTTTATAATATTTTATTTTCTGAAACTAATTTACATTAAAGTGATAGATATACTAATTTAAAATTTTAACTTTTATTATTTTTTTTAGCTAAATATCTATCATAATTTTTTGATTATTAATTTTAAGATTTATTTTTTCTGATTATAGATTACTTTTTTATATTTTTTGTTTTCTTAAGATCATTGCTTAATATTAATTATAAATAATTATAGTTTTATTCTTTGTTTTGATGATTTTTTGTTTCAAAATGTTAAATATTTGTTTTAGGTGTATAGTGGTAATCATAATATTAAACATATCTAAATTTTATTTTAGATTTAAATTTTGTTTTAATTTTTTTTGGTTTTTTTAATGAGAATAGAATATTTTAGTTATCTTTTTATTTTGCAATTTGAATTTCATAAATATCAAGATTTTGCTTTTGAACTCAAAATGAGAGGCACATTTGTAAATGAAACTAATTTACACTAAAGAAATAAATATACAAATATAGAATATATATCTCATTTAAGAATTTATCTTTAATTATTATTTTAGCAAAATATCTATCATAATTTGTTGACTATTAAATTTAAGATTTATCTTTATATTATTTTTTTTATTTTCTTAAGATCATTGCTTAATCTACATTATGAATATTTTATTTTTTGTTATACTGATTTTTTATTTTAAAATATTAAATATTTGCAGGTGTTATTAAAGTGAGTTTAGGTTAGAGTTATGATTAAAGTGTCGTGTAAATTTAGGAAGTGACCACTATACCTTACCAGGACATATATACCATACCAAATAACTCCTTTACACTAATTATATATAAAGATATAATTTATATATAATATATTTTCGGATATTGAGAAGTAGCTTTTGTTGATATTATTGAGAGTAGAAAATTTCTTTGTGAATGCTTAAAGTTACTTCGTATGTCTTATACTCCAGGTCAATCTTTATGTATTTAAGTACTCCTCTCATCAATTTTTTAACACTTTCCTTTTTGGATGTCCCTCCCAATTCTTTACATTCCGAAACTTTCCTAAAATAGTAAAGTTTTATAATATAAAAATTAACTACTTCCACTACTTTCCTCCACTTTACTCACTTTATACACTAAATATTAATCGGTCTCATTACTTTCCTCCTCCCACTACGCCATAAGTGCTCATATGCAATGCTTTTTTAATGTGGCTGTAGACCAAAAAAGCGTTGCATTCAGCTTCATTTTCAAAAATGCAACACGAAATGGGCGTTGCATCCGCGGGCGTGGCCTTTGATATGTAATGCAACACTTTTGGTCATCTACTGCAACGGAGAGAAAGGATTGCATTATAAGTATAATGCAACACCAAAATCAAGGAAATGCAACACCAATGAGTGTTGCCTTAAACACAAGGCCCATTATCATGCCACGTCAACAGTGGGGCCCACTAAAATGCCACGTCAGTAGTGGGGCATGCGTGCCAGGTTAGTAGTGGGGCCCACATGCCATAATGCAACTCTTTTCATTGTCTTCTGAAACAATAATTTTTTAATGCAACAGTATATTTACTAATGCAACACCATTAAATTCTATAATTCAATACCATTTTCTTGAAATGCAACATTAAATAAGGAAATGCAACACTTTAATAAAAAATTTGCAATATTAGTTTTGTACATACATAAATACCATTCAAAACATTCAGCATTCCATCCAAAACATCCTAAAACCAATCCAAAACAACCAAGGCATCTAACAACATACTAAGTACCTAACTTAATCACACAAAAAAAATTAAATAATACAAATAATCTCATCCCCAAAATCCCAGCATCCAAAATCCCAGCATCGTGAAATGTGTAGTATCCCAACATTGTGAAATGACCAATCCAGTCGAGAAGCACTGGGATGCCAACCTGAAACACATACCGATATGTTGAGAAGTTGGTATAAGCATAATATTGCACTCTCTCGTTAAGCATTGAAGTTTATGCTAGACCTGAGAGAGACAAAAATATTACATTCTTCAATATTCTGCAACACTTTTAGCTACTACATTCTTGTAATATTAATTGCTTTAATAAATATTAAAATCAAGAAATGAGAATAAAAGGGGTGATTAAAAAACCCACCTTACAGCTGGTCAAATGAATAAGAAACTCAATACCTCCTGGGATTTTCTGAAACTTCATCGATACTAGTTGACGTTTCCGTCTGTTGGAGAATTTGATTGACCCTCTCATTGCGGGTGGCATAGAAAGCTACCCTGTGAAAATATTTCAGCACTTTGGTCAAAAGGATGCCAAACCTTGTAAAAAATACCGCAAACTAATAACCATTGATACATCTATATTAGAGAAACAATTTTTATGTGAATGGATTACAAGGGCAAGATTGTTTAGACAGAAGAAAAAATAGTCACAGTCCACAATTGTTAAAGATGCATACGCTGATCCAGCAAGAAACAACCCTACGACCAGTTGTTTTCTTCCAGACTTAACAAGCCCATGAAAAAATGAAGCTGGAGTGAATTCAGGATAGAAACTTTCTGTTTCTTCTTCCATCTCTTTTTGTGATAGACCTACTATTCCATTCTCCAAGTCACTGTCTTCAGATTCTCTTAAGATAGAAAGTATCTCTGCTTGTGATTAAAGCATACAACTAATTAGCTACTCATTTGCACTTTGATCCCACAACCGAAACAGATATTACTACTACCTCAGTTTGAGAGTAACACTCTGAAGTAAATAAGACAAATTTCAGAAGGGAGAATAATTGTTATAAATTGTGGTAGAACCTACCTCAGCACATATTTTTCCAACAATTGAAATCGTTTCTACAGGATATAAATCCCGTAAGGTCTCAGCTCCAAGAAGAATTGCATCACTACCTGAGCAAGTAAGGACAGAAATAAATACATATATATTACTAGAATACCACATAAATAATAAGGTCTTGTATGCTTAGTAAAGCATTTTGGTTAGGGTAAACCTAATATTTGTAGTTACTCGTTAATTATGAATTAGGATTATCAATGATTGATGCTCTTAAAAAGCAGACACCTGATGTCCATATATGCGATGGAGCATTCAGTGTCACGCAAGGTAACAAGGAAGTTAGCTTGTTCAGTTGGTTCGTATTCCCTTGGTCACTTGGAAAAAGAGCCAAATTACATATCATCACTTGTTACATAGAGTAAAGTTCATAAATCTCCGGAGACAATTGGATAAAATTGGAGCATTGGAGTTAAAACTAGAAACGTACAGGAAAATTAAGGAATGAAAGATGCATAAATTGTTAAAGAAGATAATATTGTAGAGTTCGGACGATATTCAAATTTATGTATCAGTGAATTCTATTATTCCCTGCTTCTCGGTCCGCAAATACAAAATATAAGATCAACACTGAAGAACGAACTCATCTTCAGTGCGATGATTTGTGTATTTTTTAGAGTTAAACATATAATCCACCAGGACAAAACTAAAACTCATAAAATGCTTTATATCCAAAAATAAGAATATACCAACCACTTGTACAGTTGTAGTACTACACACAAGAAAGTGAAGATGCAACACAAATACAGTTGATACATATCTAGTAACTGTACTGATAACTGAACTCATTAACACCAATCATAGCAGAGACTACTTGAGAAACAATGAAAAGACCACCACCAATGATTGTCAAGATGAGAATTGCAGATATAGGGTTCTTTAACAACTGCACAATAGGCTCAAAAACAGCATAAAGAACACCAGTACTTACAGTCAATGCATACAGTCCAACCACCGAGATTAGGTCATGGCTTCAACTGACTCTGCAGATTCAAAAGTAATAAATCCATAGCCTTGAGATCTTCCAGATTGCCTATCATAAATGACCTTAGCACTCAACAGACCTGGCTGATCCGCAAAAAATTCTTTAAGTTGCTGCGAAGTAACACTCCAGCTGAGGTTTCCTGCATATAGCTTGTGAGGGATGTCCACGAATGACTGATAGCTGCTCCTTATCTTTGGCCCCATGACTTCTCTTTCACCTCCCCTTGGCACCTCCAGAAAGTTCACCTTCACTGTTCGTCCTCCAACTTGCTGTTAAGCATCATAACCATTACTTTTATAACAAGAACACATCAATCACAAATTTTTATAGGACTCATTATTAAGCTTGTGTACATGTAACAAACAACATTGCAGAAGCAGAAGACCAGAGGATCCAATTCAGCCCCAGTATCAGACTACATCACTGTAATTCCGTGATTCCAAGACAAGGCCACACTTGTGTGTCACCACTGGCAGGTTACAAAAGCATACACTATACATTCTCAACATCTTGAGCTCTGTTAGGTCATGGCTTAACTTTCTTGCAGCTTGCATTGCCTTTTGCTTGAGTCTGGCTCCTCATTCTGAACTTCAGTGCCAGTAGTTTTGGCTCCAGTAGCTGGCTTACCATCACCATTTGCTTGAGTCTGCAACTCTTTTGAGTTTGCTCTAAATCCAGCAGCAAATGCTGCAACGTTCGTCTTCAACTTAACCTGAAACCTGTTAAAGTAAGCCCTCAGTTTGTTATCTTTCACAAAACCAATATCAACATAAGCATACTTGAAATCCAGCTAAAAACAATACATATAAAAAAAATCTAAATTTAAATTAGACACAATCTCCAGCTAAAAAACACTATATATTAAAGAAAACTCTGAACTAAAACTACACGCAATCTCAAGAAATGCGACATAACCAAACACAAACAAATTACAAAAACAAGCTTTCAAGTCAATACAATCAATACAAAACCAAAACCCAAAACAAATACAACCAAAATCAAATACAAAACCAAAAACCAAAATAAATGCAATCAAAATCAAATACAAAACCAATATGAATCTTAATTTGAATACAAAAGACAAACATTTACATAAAAAAAACCCTAATTTGACTCCTTAATCAGTCAAATACAAACACTAAAATTGAGAGCCCTAAACGGAAATCGAAATGAATTAGAGATTAAATACCTAACTGAAAGCCCTAGAGTGAAAGCCCCAAAATTAATCATCTGCAAACCCAAAAAAAATTAGTCAAAGGTAGACAAACTAACGCAAGAAAATGAGAGTAGTTCAGTACCAATCAGAGCTTGCAACTCCGGTCCAGAGTATTTGGATAAATTTTGTGAGGAGTAGAATCGAGAGAGAAGAGGAAAGAAAATGAGTTGAGAGAGGAGTATTTGGTTTTTTGGGAGAAGAAGTGTGTTTTGGGGTAATAAGTTGTGCGTGAATTATTGGGGGGGAAATAAGCCGCCCCAAAATTTTCAACTCCCGCTTGGCTATGTGCTGGGGTTCTTACTATTTTTTTAAGTGTAATTTTAATTTCCTATGTTTAACTAAAAAGATTTATAGAAAAATAAAAAAATTAGGTACTTATAAAATATTATATATTATTTTTTGAAAATAGTTATAATTTATAATATATTATATAGGTTTGGAGATTGATCGATTTTTTTTTTAATATATTAAGGTATAGATTGATCGACTATTATTTGTTAAAAATGATTGTTCTAAATTACTAAATCATTTGAAAATTTACAAATCTATTCATTTTTATTAGATACTTACATCCGTAAGGTTAGATTTTTAATTAAATGTCAAAATATTGTGAATTTGAGGCGCATTAGTAAAAAACATTTCTAGAGTAACCTTTAGATACACTTTTTCCTATATTTATTATATATCAATATTTGAAATTTGTATTTCATATTATATAATTTGATAATATGTATATTTTTCATAATTCTAAAAATATTGTATTATAATGCAACGCTTTTTAATGGTGTTGCACGTCACAACACTAGCATTCACTCTGCAACGGTACGTTCACATCAAATTCAATACTTTTTGAGTAGTGTTGCAGAAGACCAAAAGTAAGTATAGCTTTTGCAACGCTTTGCTTGAAACCCTCACAAAAAGCATTGCATATGAGCACTTATGGCGTAGTGTCATTTCTACTTTTCTCCACTACTTTACTTATTTTTCTTGATCTCCGTGCCCAACCCAAATGTAAACAATTGGGAGGGACGGAGGGATTATTAATTTGATGAATGAATGAATTATAACCTTAAGAGCATATTTATCATGGTATAAGAGCCTTGGTTATCCCCGTAAGATTTTGCAGGTGCGACCTACTAGAGTCGGTAGGTACGAGATTAATTAACACCACGAGAGTTCGTGGTGCGTGAATAATCCCGCAAGAGTATGTGGGTAAAAAAATCAACAAATATGACAGAAAACACAACGATGATGATGACAAATTCTTGTAAGAAATTGTCACAAACCAGTGATGACAAAAGTAGAATTCTGAAGAGAATCATGAAAAACAATGAAAGAATCGCGTTGGGAACAAAGATATGACGAGAACGAGGATAAATATATGACTGTACCAACGTTGAGCCATGTCCGCCAGGTTTTGTGGAAACGCTCTGCATTTGACTGCATCATTGGTAGGCTGCAACAACAGTGCATTAGAGAAAGTTCTTACATGATTTACTGGATCTCCTGTTCCATCATAAGATTTGATGGTTGGCATCTTGAATTTTCTAGATATATTGGCCTTCATGATATCCTGAGTAAAAGGTGGTGTAGGATAATTAGGATCTCCTAAAGGTAACAACACAGTAGGATCACCCTTTGGAGCTTCAGCCCTCTTGGTTCTTCTTGGTGCAGGATCTAAATTGATCACCGGGACTCTCCCGGTTGCTTGGTTTTGTGCTTTTGCAGCCTCTTCTTCCGCCAATACTTTCTTGAGTCTTGCAGCCTCTGCCTCATAGGCCGCAATCTTTTCCTTAGTGGTTTGGGGTTGTCCCTGATTTGTTTGGGAAGAACGCCTCCTCCTTGGAGGTACGTCCCTTTCATCATCGGAGTTATAATCTTCTTCCTCAGTATAAGGGCCTGAGTAGTCTTGAATCAAGGGGGTTTGTCGAGTTTGAGTTTGTTGATTTTGGGGTCCCAGGCCTTGAATATAAGGGGGAACATAAGCTTCGTGGTATGTTGGATTAATACCACTACTCCCCACTGCGGGTCGAGGTGGCATACCATAGGTTGGCATCCCAAGAGTTTGAGTCGTGTATTGGGGAAGATCCGTGGTGTGAAGTTGAAGGCCACGGGGTGCATTCATGAGTAGTGGAGAGGTTGTGATTGGTTGTTGGAGAGTAGTTTCTTGAGGATTAGGTCCACGAACGACCATTTGCAGGGGATTCGTCCCTTCAACCGAAATTGGGATTTCTGGTCCTTGAGTAATGGTGAGGGGGATACTCGCCCCTTGAGTGCCAGTAGTTGGCGGTGGTTGGTTTCCGTGAGTCCCTGTTTCAGAGGTAAGGGGAAGCCCTTCAGAAGTCTGAGTTTCTCGACTTGTTCTTCGTGTATTTGCCATGGTTTATGTTGTGTTCCCACAGACGGCGCCAAATGTTGTGGAATAAAAAATGTACTTTCGAATTTAGTGCTAGGATTTGAGAGCTTTCGAGCTTTGATGGCTGGTCTCGTGTTTCGTGACTAAATCTGTCCTCACAAGATGCCTACGTATCTCAATTCGTAATTGAGAATCAAGCCAAAAAACGTAGTTCTGATGTGAAGGATCAGGTCCTTTATATAGGCGTAGAGAGCCTTGTATTTAGGGTAGAATTAGGTGACTTGGGGGCCAAGTCACCTTCTTAGAGCAGGATTGTGAATCCTTGTTTGTAGGAGGCTGACTCCTGTTAGGATTTTATATCTTGGTGGCCACCTCTAGTTGGAGTTGGCTCAATTTTGGACTCCTTTTATGAGCGGTAGATTTTCCCTATTTATTAATTACGAAATTAATAAATAATTAGGGTTTCGGGCCTCATTTATCGGGCTTAATTCTTGGACCAATCTAGGTCTAATTAATACGTCATTAATTATGTTTCTAGGGTTATTTTCAGCCCATATCACTAACAGTTGGAGGTTGATCCTTGTTATGAGAACTTAAACTTTCATGTTTGGATCTAACACATTTTCTTAGTGTAATCCATAAATAAATTGAGTTGAAATAAGATGTTTGAAATGGGTTATGTGGGTTTGCCCCACATAGAATTGGTAATGAGAGGTTATTGGCTTTATATAGAATCATGTGCAAGGATAGTGTACAACTACTAAGGCATGTGCGTGTACATGGCGTTATTGTGTGCCTCGCGCGCACACACATACATACGTGCGCCGTCATCTCGCCTCGCCACGACTCGACGAGTAAACTCTGATGGGACTAAATCCTGATTGATGTTGTAACTTATATTAAATCCTGTTGGTAGCTATTAATAAAATTAAATCAGAATATTTAGTAATAAATGTCATACCTGCTGTTACGTTATATTTTGTATATTATATATACAAAGGGTTTTTTGACACAAGACAGAGAAAGACGTACACACATTCACAAAACCCTACTATCAATATTCTTCTCTACTTTCTCTCTCTCTCTCTCTCCCTCTCTCTCTCTCTCCATACATACATACAGATTATATACATAGTTCGCCTGGCGAACTGAGGTGCTGATCGTTGTAGATCATTGTCGTTACTGTGAGCGGATTAATCTGAGCTGTTTTATCCTGGAAGTGATATTGCTGCAACTCGACACAGCGTAATTTGGCAAGAATCTCTTCAAGAACAGTGAAGATTTCTCGAAAGGCTTGGCGACTCAGCTATTCTTAATCTTTTCAGTTAAAGTGGCAGAGATAAGTTTTTCTTTCTTATATTGTTCAATTACAGTCTCTAATTATATTCTTGTTTTGATCTTCGTGTTTGTTTTGTTACTTGATTTTATCTGCTTGTTCTTGTTGATATAAATATATATAACTGCCCTAATGTTGATGTGTATTTTAGACTTATACCCAACACAAATTTCACGAGCTTATTTTCAACGGGTCTCCCCTTTAAAACCATTTCCAAAGTTTTCAACCAGAGGTACAACACTTTTACACGTATTGCTTATGACTTAAAATTACTTAAAGTGATAAGTTAAAAATAAAAATTCTAAGTTAATATATGATTGGGTAATTTTGTATTATAAGTAACTTATAAAGTTTTAAATATGTAAAAATTAAAAAAATTTGATAAATGATACATTTGACTAATGATATTAATTTTTATCAAATAAATTTTTCGACGTAAAATAAGTTGTTCCGAAAAATTACCTCCTACCAACTTCTGACTTTAAGCTATTTTTTAACTTTAAGTCATTTTCTGACTTATTACACAAAGAAATATTTTTTAGCTTAAAGCCAAAAATTACTTTAAGCTCCAGCGGGAGCCAAACGGCCAAACGGGCTCAGAGTTATGGGTGCATGTGATAAAGATATAGTAAACATTTACATGGGACGGCTGTCAAAGTTGGAGTTGGGACAATTTGATAGTTAAAACTAGGGTTGTTCACGAACCGAGTCGAGCCAAGTTTTGATGTAAACAAGCCGAGTTTTAATTTTTTTCTTAACAAATCAAGCCGAGTCGAGCTTTCTTATCGCACAAAATATGTGTTCGAGCTCGAGCTCGTTAACTAACGAGCCGAACACGAGGTTTTATCGAACAAAAACGAGCCGAGCTGAACACGAGCCTTTATCGAACGGCTCATTAAGACTTAAAATTTTACAAAGAAAAAAACCTGATATCTCTTGGCTCAACTAAATAACACCCTGTTTTGTTAAGTCCAGCCCAATTCTCAAATGAACTAAACTAAACTGAACCCCCATCACTCATTCATTTTTCAATTTCTTATCCACGTATTTGCATTTCACACCCCCAAATCCTATATTCTAAATCCCAATCCAACCTATAGAGTATACAAACGCAAATACAGAGAGAGAGAGAAAGAGTTCATAACTCGTTACTCATAAGTCCCCGTCTTTCACTTCTTCACTTCTTTATTTCTTTTTTATTTTAAACATTTTAAGCTTCAATTAGTTTTGGGAGATGGTGGTGGATAATTGAATTGTATCACGCTGGTGTTTTGATTGGTTTTGGGTTATGTAATCACTAATCAGTATTATGTTGTGTGCGATTATGTGATATGAATGGGTTTTAATGAGTGGATACACTTGCAGTTTTGAGAATTATATGGCTGATAATGAAATTTCAGGCTTGAGTTAGACGGTCAGTACAAAAATATGTAGGATATACTCAATTTTTTCGAGTTTTATCGAGTCGAGCTCGAGTCGAGTTCACTAATATCTCGGCTCAAGCTCGTTTTCTAAACGAACATTTTTTTGTGTTCGAGCTCGAGCTCGAGTTCTTAACGAACCGAGCCAAGTCGGGCCCTTAACGAGCCGAAACATCATTAAATTAGTACTGAATGGTGGAATTTTGGATCAATTTGGTAACGCTGAGAGAATTCAACATAGAAAAGAAGAACAATCTTCACACAGAACGTCACAGAACTTAAGAGATAAACTCAGGACAATCGTTGACAAGGTCTAAATTCAACATTTTTGTATATCTTGTCAAGATGTGAGCCACTTGATTTCCATTTCTTCGTATAAATTGACGTCTGCTTCAGGCATCAATCTTTTGATAAATTTACCTTCTTCAACAATATTGCCATCGTCATTCGTCGTAATGATCTTCATTTACGCAGTTCAATTTTTCCAAGTCGCATGCCGCTCCTAGTAGAATTACATTAGTAAGTCTTGAACATCGGGCATATATAATACCTTCAACATCAGTCATAACTTTCACGACCTCTGGAGCAAGTTTTTAAATTCATAAAAACTCGCCAACCAAAAGCATGCTCCATTAAAATTGATGTTGTTAGAGTTATTGGCGGAGGACACCAGAGCCGGCAATATAGCCTTCAAGAATTTCCAGGGGTTTCAAGATCTTTTCCTTAACTGTAGCCATATTTCTGTTTTCCCTTGCCATGTGGCATGCGTGCGAGATAGCAACTGTACTCAAGAGCATTCAAATTCTTGCACGCATCTCACACAAAATCAATAGAAGATAGATAGCTATGTGTTTGTGTATTCAAATATTTGCAATTGAATTCGAAAAAAAAATGCAATTGACTATTTACAACATATTTATAAAAATCTGTACTTAGCATCAAAACAAAGTTCTATAGCGATCACTCTAAAATTGAAGAGCATATATACATCATTTTCCTTCTACTGCAGAAGGATTACATTGACATCAATGTAAAAGCTTCTTTCCTTTCACACTGAATGAGTAGCAAGTGTATTCAATATGCAAACTCAAATGATGATCATCTAAACAATACTTTCTAACCAGTAATTTTTCAATTTTTTGTTAAGTTTTGAAGGAAATGTGAACAAGTTTTTAGGCACAATACTACTACGATGAATATGAACATAAACTTAACCTTTTATCCATATTTAGATCAGTGGGTTAACAAAACCAGTGTTGTCTTCTAGGGTACTCTTCAAATTTGTAAATATAATAGTGCCGGTCCAGTATTGCTGCTATGATGATCTTATTAATAGACTCAAGTTGTTAGCTCAAGTTATGATCCAGCTTAGTTGGTGTATGAGTCGATGGAAGTATGGAACAGGACGGATATATAAGTGCTAAGAGCAAATATACATAACACGGATTAAAAATTTACATTAAGACATCGCCAAATCTTATATTGTGCCTTTCCAGAATCTAAAATATACGTACAAATCCATTAAAACAGTGTTAAAAATTTAGTTTGCTCCAATTTATCATAATTTATATTCTTGCTGAACTAAATAAGTCATATAAGAATGCATAAATGATTAAGCACTCAGGCATTACATATTTTATGATCATTTTGTATTTTATTTGCATGATGTGATTTGTTAAATACAAATTAAATACAAATGACGTGATTGTCTAGAGTAAGGATATTTCGGAACCTATATCATAAAAAATTGAAACACTAAGGGTATCTATGAAAAGAACAATTTTAGAGGTCTCAAAATTTTTTCCAAAAAAGTTTCCAAAAATTAGATTATTCAAAAACGCTAAATCGAACACTGTCAATGAAATGCAGAGCTTTTGCATCTTGGGTATATCATGCTCTTGTTACTTGCATTAGTTTCCACAAAATCACAAGGGGCATCTTCATCAATTCTCCCAATCTGACCCAATCCAATACCATAGCTCCTCTGACAGCTGCCACTCTCCGACGCAGCACTCGACTTCCCCTCCCATATGTTTCCTTTCGCATTCCCCCTATTTATCACTCTGATAAGTTCCCTTGAACTCTCAGTACTTCTCTTGTCCTTGGTAGAACTACTACTACCACTACAATTTCCGGGCATTGGATACACTTGAGGGAATATAACAAGGCCTGTCATCGCCACACTTCCTTCACCAATCCTCCCAGCACAATCATAGCATGTGTTTACATAAAAGTCTCTGGCACCGCATAGAAGTACTTTTACCGGTGTCAACACAAAACGGGAAAATTTCACTTGCTTCTTTTTAGCGGATCTCTTCTTTAAAACCATTTCCAAAAAAATTCAAGTAAAAAATATAAAAATGTTTGAGCGGAAAGAAATCTTGAAAATGTTTGTGTGAGAGTTATGGGTGCATGTTAATACGTAATATAGTAAACTTTTCTCAATGATTAAATTCTATAACAATTAATATCAAAATATATCTCTACAAGGAGCTAAAATATCAAACTGTGCATGTACACTAATGTAAGATCTCAACAGAGTACAAAAACATTTCAGAATGGAGCATGGCATGGTGGCAAGGGCGGAAAGAATGATATCAAGAAAATATAATTGATATAAGAAACTAGTGTGTTACATAGATGGAAAACCAGCTGAGTTACCGACGAGGTATATGTTACAACATTAGAGGCGCCAAAAGTGTCACGGTAGCAGTTTCAACTCGAAGGGGATGTGGACCAAGACCATTAGTGGTTGCTCCAGCCTCTACAATCATATTCAATTCTTTCTCCATGAAGTCTGAAATTATAAATGACTGGCATCAAACTCTTTGATATTAACCATCTCAGTGAACCGTATCACCCACATTGATCTTCCGTAACCAAATTGCAATGATCATGAAAACAAATTGTAGCAAGCATTAGATGAATTTCGAGGCTCATAATGAAATTCAACGTCTAGGCTTTAAAATTTTCACTCACAACTTAAGAGTCTTATATATAGACAAGTAGCTAAAGGTCTTTCATTTATCTTTTGTTCTAATAATTTTGAATCAGGGTGAAAGGGTGATCCTATACCGGAAGTGATGGTCGTAGGAATTTTAATGATAATCCGTAGCGATCATCAAAATATGTGTGTAGAGTTTTTGTGTTTTCGGTGCTAAATTGGCATTAAAGCAACTCCAGTGGACAAGCCCAAGTCCACCGACACATATCACTTTTTACGGGCCACCTCACTAAAATGTGGTCCTCTTAAAAAAGTGGTCAACTAACTTCAATGCAAAGCTCAACTCCAACTAAAAGTAGATTCTCCTCAATTAATTTTAATTGATTTATATATTATATTTAATTGTTAATATAATTTTAATATATTCAATATTTTTTTAATAAAATAATTTAAAAAGTTAAAAGATATTAAATTCAATTTAACATATAATTTTAAATAAAAACTTACAATTAAAATGCATTACATGATTAAAAACACCACACAAGCAAACATTAAATTTAAACGTTACAAAATATGATTAAAAATCTTACCGTTAATGAAATGTAACGTATATATAAAAGTAAAAGGAAACCTGACAGAATGTTTTACCATGTTTTCACTTTTAAACAACTAAAATATTAAAGTGGGACGGAACTACCAAAGAGGTATTACCCATTTTATATTACTTTGTTTCAATGGCTGGGACACTCTTTTTTTCATTTCAAAACCACTTCACGCGGCTCAATGCATGAAATGGGTCTGCGCTGGGGTTGCTCTTAGTCCTTTGAATGGACTGTCAGTTTCTTTTTATAGGGGAGTTTCTATTTTGGTTATGTGACAGTCTACTTGGCTTAGACTAGGTGACCAAGCTTTGTTGTGGTGCATGCCTCGTGATCTACTTTGCTTAGGGTAGGTGATTCGGATGGCTTACAGAGACAGATGGAGGAGCGTTCGGAAACCGAGGCATGGCTCAGGGGCGGAGGCACAGCTAGGCTGTGGTGGGCTCTAGTCCAGGTAAAAAAAAATCAAAATTTTTTTATACCCCAGCCCAAATAATTCAGAGTTAGCCCACCTCATCTAAAGTCAGCCCAACCCATTACTTATGTGATAAAAAAAATTCGAGCAGCAGGCATACAGAGACACATAGTATCAAATAAACACAAGTAGACACAAAAACAGACACAAAAACATATCGTTCAATTAGGGATTTAGGTTAATCATCAATCCATCAGATTATCAGAAGAAGGAGATTGAATGTAACAATTAGCAACCAGACCAATTTATAATCTATATTCTTTGTAATTTGGTTTATAATCTGCAATCTTATGTAATCTACTTTATCTTTATTTTACAGGACAAGTATATGGCTACTCAAGAAAAAAAGAGGGGAAGGACCTTGTTTTCATTCTACAAACCCAGTGAATCTACACCTGCTCCTGCTAGTGAGGTACAAACTCCATCTAATGTTAATATTGGGGAAAATTCATCCGCTGTTAAAATTACGGACAATCAGTGTGAGCAACCGATATTTAAATCTCAAATAATTGAAATTGATTTAAATAAGATCCTGGAATTCGGAAGCCTATATGGCAGTATGATGTTAATCAACGAGATGCAATAAGGCGTGCTTATATTAAAATGGGTCCGTATCAACCAAAGTTAGCAGAATATCCAAAAATAAAATATGGGTCACAGACACAAGCTCGTAAATTGTAAATTTCAGTACTCTAGGTTTGAGAAATTTCGCTGGTTAGAGTACTCTTGGTTTGAGAAATTTCAGTACTCTTGTTTATAGCCTAGGTAACCTTTTTTTTCCTGCCTCCGCCCCTGGCATGGCTGGTCCATGCATGGCTCACACCTGTCGAGGAGCTTGGCGATCATGAAGTTCGTAATGAAAAAGTCTTCCTAAGGCTACGGGCTTCGACTCTTGTGTCCCACTAGGCCATAAGGAGGAGCGATTGTTCGGAAGCCATCATTTGCCCTCATTTAAGGGTTATAGTTTCAATGTAAGGTATTGGCCTAAGTAAAGCAAGATAAGAGAATTATGGGAGGAAGGAGTATTTAAGACAATTTAAAACAGGAAAGGAGGTAAAATTCCGATTTTACAAACTTATAAAAGTAGGTATTTTGATTGGGTCCCAAGTCCTGAATCTTCTATTATTTCTTTTTATGTCTAAGACAAATAAATCAAAATATTTAAATAATTATATAAAAGATACAATGTTACCCCTTTAGTTTCCTCCAATACTATATATATTTTTTGACAGGCTCCAATACCATATATATATTAAATTCTCCCATACCTAAATAAGTATCGAGGAGTTCCAAAGTGGTTAATCACTTATAAATTGCATATTCCTATATGCTCATTTTACATTTTACATGCATGATATGGTCTTTTAAAATGCAAATGATGTGATTGTCTAGACTATTAAGGCAAAGCTAAAAAAGTGAGTTTGATTATGTTTATTTGTGTAATTTGATCTTTTCAGAAAATGTAAATCTGTAATTAATTAACATCTTGTAAGATATGTTTTCTTTTAGATTTTTTAGTCCAACATCTATTTAAAATAAAATTCGGTATATATTTGTTATTTTAGAATTATATTTATCTTTGACACTTAAATATTGACAAATATTAAAAAGCGCAAAATTAATTAAAATCTTGTAAGATATGTTTTCTTTTATATTTTCTCGTCCAACATGTATTTAAAATAAAATTAGGTATATATTCGTTATTTTAGAATGATATCTATCTTTGGCACTTAAATATTGACAAACTGTTGAAAAGCGCATTAAATATATATATACGGTAAAGTATTTGAGCAAAAAATCTCGTTTAAACTAATTTATATGAATCACATGAAGAATACGTTATCATTTCGTATAGAAGTATTCATAAATCGCCAAAAGTCACATGAATCATATGTTTTTTATCATATAAAAATTTAAAATAATGAAAAAAGTCTCACGTAAACTGTTATTACTTTTTTAAACATTAACGAGTAGAAACCGAAAAAATATTAAATGAAACCAAAGACGTCTGATTTTAAATTTCTGAATCACTAATAATTTCTGGAACCCTGTTAATGAAATGCATAGCTTCTGCATCTTGGTTACATATTCTTGTTACTTTCACTAATTTCAGCAAAATCGCAAGGGCCATCTTCATCAATTCTCCCAATCTGACCCAGGTCAATACTATAGCTCCTGTCGCAGCTGCCCTTCTCCGACACAGCACTGATCAATTTCCCCTGGCCACCACCATTGGTCTGCGATATATTTCCTTTCACATTCCTTGTAGTTATCGCTCGAATGTGTTCCCTTGAACTCTCAGTGCTTCTCTTTTCCTTGGTTGAGCTACTAGTACTACTATACTTTCCAGGCATCACATACACTTGCGGAAGTATGACAAAGCCAGTCATCACCGCACTTCCTTCGCCTATCATCCCAGCAAAAGTACGGAATGTGTTTACGAAGAAATCTCTGGCACCGTAAAGAAGTACTTTTACCCGTGCTAACACAAAACGGGAAAATTTCACTTGTTTACGTAAAAACCTCTGGCACCGCATAGTGATAATTGTTTTTGAGCAGAAAGAATTCTTGAAAATGGGATTGTGTGAAAATTATTGGCGCATGTAATATATAACAATCGTTTGCAAGGGACGGTTGTCTAAGTCGGAGCTGGGACTATTTGAAACTCAACCAATGACAATCTCAAGATATTCATAAAGAAACAAAGGAGCTTAGTATCTAAACAAGCGGCCATATTATTTGATACCTAAGCACTGGCAAGTGGCACTCAATGGCAGTACTTGGAAACAGAACAAATATCATAGTCAACATTAAGAACTTGTGTTTAAACAGTAAAATGTTAAGGTTTAATCTGAACAAACAGATGGTATACAAGAAGAAAACAACAAAATACCGGCACCATGCACATTTTCAATCAATTTCAATAACATTACTGTAAAAATATCTACAGTTACATCATTTAATTTTCCATCCGTCTTAATAAAGGGCTTTTTTCGTAAATACTCAACCCAAATTTTTTTTTTGCAAAAATATCAAAATATTTGCAAAAATGTCAACTTTTTGAAAATATTTGTAAAAATACTGTCTGCAACTAGATGCAACCATATCTGCAATGCAACCAAAATCAACTTGTTAATAATGGTGTTTTTTCAGCGTCCTGATTTTAGGGTTGTAATAGGTTAGGTTTTAGAGTCTAGGGTCCCTAAACATTGAACCCCAAAGGAATTATTTTTTAAAAAGTTACATCTAGTTGCATCTGGTGGTTGCTTTGGTTGCAGACCGTATTTTTGCAAATATTTTTAGGTTGAATCTGATTACATTTTGTTGCAGACCGTATTTTTGCAAATATTTTCAGAAGACAAAAAAATTAGAAAAAGTAATATTTTTGATAATTTTCCCATAATAAATCTCCTTCTAGAATTACATTGGTAAGTCTTAAATTCCCAGCAGCTTCGAAAACATTCGTAGCTTCCACGACCTCTGAAGCATGATATAAATTTTTTTAATTTTCAATGAAAACATGTCACTTAAACGTTTGTGACAGTGATCTAGCAATTATTCGAATAAAAATCCGCAAATGAACCCTCTTTGGCAGTCTCTAGCAACCAGTACAATGCCTGATGATTTTTCATTCAAATAATATGCCCCCATCAGACTTAGTCCTGTAAGACTAATTCGAGCAACGACAGAGCCTCCTAGCGTGGTTTCCTGATGTTTTTTCAAGAATACGAAGATCATGAGCAGGTGGTTCTGGTGGGGTTCATGCACACTTTATGCCTTTATTCGTTGACATAGATTTTAACAGTTAATGTCTAAAATTATTTTATCTAAACTATAAAAGTTTTAACAAACACAATTTTTCTTTTTTTCTTTTGCCATTGATATTTGATGGTCCATATAATATATTCCCTTTGTCCCTAGGTTCTTTTTATATTAGAGGACGAGAGTTCGGTACATATTTTAAGAATAGTTCTATATTTTATTTTAATTTTTTTTTTTTTTTGAATAAATATTTAATGTTTGATTTTTAAAAAATAAATTATAAAACTATACTTTATACGAAGCATTGAAAAAAAACCCGTAAAGAAATAAAGTAACAGAGGGAATACATTGCGAAGATGTAAGAAAAAGATGGGTAAATTAGAAAATAAAAAACAGAATTATATGGATAGGTATGAAAATGTGGGTGCATCATGCATGATTACAATTTACAGAGAAAGGAAGCTTCCTCTAGTACTTACAAATTACAATAATATCATTCTAAAGATAATGTTTTTACTCATTTCGAGACCAATATTATATACTACACAAAAAACGAGATACTCATTTCGAGACAAGATTTATTTGTAGAAAGTGAGAAACCGTTTAATAAAAAGCCAAACGTTGTTCTTTCATTCAAGGAAGCAAATAGAAGAAGAGAAGTTGATTGAAAAAGATGGTGAAAGACAGGAAGATCGGAGTGGCTTTAGATTTTTCAAACAGTAGCAAAATGGCACTTAACTGGGCCATTCATAATTTAGCTGATAAAGGTGACACTTTGTTCATCATCCACACCAGCTCCTCTTCTCTTGATGAGTCACGTAACAAACTCTGGCTTCAATCCGGTTCTCGTAAGTAAAGTTATTTACTTACGTATAGGCAGATGCTCAAACGAGAACTAGAACTAGTATTTTTCGTACGATATATATACATGTTTATTATTTTACAAAACTAATGTGTTTACTACATAAATGATAGCACTGATTCCATTGGCGGAGTTTCGGGAAGTTGAGGTTTTGAACAAGTACGATGTGAAAGTTGATATGGATGTTCTTGATACTCTTGACACTGCTGCTAGACAGAAAGAGGTTCTTTTTTTTTCTTTTCTTTTCAATTTGTTTACTTCAAATTAATACTATTGTTTTATTTATGTAATTAATTTAATTTAATGTTTTTTCTAGATTAATATTGTTGCTAAACTTTATTGGGGTGATGCACGAGACAAACTGTGCGAGGCTGTTGAAGATCTGAAGCTGGATTCTTTGGTTATGGGTAGCAGGGGATTAAGCGCCATCAAAAGGTCGGGTGTTGAACCAATATTTTCTATTTCTCGTTTTTCGTAAATATTGTACTCCATCTGTCCCTCTCATTTCTTTACACATTTCTTTTTGATACGTCTTTCTCATTTCTTTACATACCAAACTATGATGATGATGATACAGGATAATACTGGGAAGTGTTACAAACTATGTGCTGACAAATGCTTCTTGCCCTGTTACGATTGTCAAGGAGTTTGATGCCAACAAGCACTGATGAATAACAGATAAGACGGTTGTTGATGTGTTTGTCAAGTATCTACTTGTTATCTGCCGTTTGAATCTCTAATGTAAACTCTGGAAAGAGTCTCCAGTAACCATTTTGGTTTTTATCAGATGTTGTACTCTGCCTTTTTTTACATCATGTGTTATGTTTGTTACTTGCTATTTTCATATTTTTACTGAGAGCTACTCGTTGTTTTAATCATAGTCTTTTAGGATTATTTTATGACAAACAGATTGTAAATGTAATTTGTGCAAATGATGTACCCTAATCACTTGGTGGGTTTGAAATGAGTTTGGTAAAGGGAGAGTAATTTAGCTCTAGTAGGCAAACCTTTCTTCATAATGCTGGATTCAACATATTCATTAATCCATTCGTGTATTCTTGGATACTTCTCTTGCGTCATTATCTTAATCCCAAAAACTTTTTCAAGAACTCCAAGCCAAAGTCCCACGAAATTTGCAGTAATGCCACTCCAATTGTCTCCCCACCAAAGAATTTTTGCCTTTGAGTTCATTTTCAAGTGTTTTCAGAGCCTCCTCAGAGTCCTTGGCTTGCTCTTGCTCCTCTCCTGTGCTCCTAATAGCCTTCCACATAGGCACCAACTTTCTCCACAAAGTTAAAACAGCGGGCATATCAATTTTTTTAAAGGGGTCCGGTCAGGGGCAAGCATTGTTGCAACATGCCATACTACGAAAAGTTTCCGCGGTATGGTATGCTGTAAGCTTGAAACAATCGTTTGCTTGTGACCATCTCCCTTTTTTTAAGCATGTAGTTAGTTAGAGGCTTCATTTATAGCATTGCATCCTAGCGGATACTTTTCTTCTCTTATTAACAAGAAACGGACGGTTAAAAACTAGTAGATTCAAACACGGCCTGTGTATGTAAAGCATGCTTAACTTACAAATTTACCATGTAAATGTAATTAAAGAGTGTACCTTGTCATCGAGATATTTGGCCCAGAAACGCGTCATGGCTCTGTCATGGTTTGTTTGCGAGGTTGTTTACGGAGAAAGATGAGATTGTGTTGTTGGAAGGGATGATTGAGTTTTAAGGAAAAGGAAGGGGGTGATCCAAGTTTGAATATTATTAAGGAAATGGATGGAAGAAAGCTTGTAGTAAGACCTTCTACCTCATTTACAGTTTCACTTTTTTGTTTCGTTGTCTGCGTTCATATATATCCATATTTGCTATAGGCATTATACACAAGAATCGTAAAGCAAAATATACAAATTAGACTAGTTCTACAACTTTAAACCAACAACCTATAGCTATACAAAATAATGAAATATTAAACAATTATCTTTTTTATATTTATTCAAAATTTCAGTAAATTGATCAAGATGAAATAGAGAATAAAAAAAGAAACCTTAAAATTATGTTAGGAATACTGTTATATTATTTTATTCAAAAACATATTTTATAATAATATATATTTTTTAAAGTTATTAAAATATTATAAAGCGTGGTGAAACGCGATTTAGTATACTAGCCAGTTATTTATAAATTTAGGATCTTTATTAGTGAAATGCAGAGCTTTTGCATCTTGGGTACATAGTGTTCGTTTTACTTCCATTAGTTTCACCAAAATCACAAGGGCCATCTTCATCAATTATCCCAATCTGACCCACACCAATACTATAACTCCTCATGCAGCTGCCATTCTCAGATGCAGCCCTCGACTTCCGCTGGCCACCACCATTGGTCTCCGACATATTTCCTTTAGCATTCTGCGTAGTTATCGCTCTATTAAGTTCTGTTGAACTCTCAGTACTTCTCTTCTCGGTTGAACTGCTACTACGGTTTCCTGGCGTTGGATACACTGGCGGCAATGTGACAAAGCCTGGCATCACCGCACTTCCTTCGTCTATCCTCCTACCACGAGCACAGAATGCGTTTATGTAAAAATCTAGGACACCGCAAACAAGTACTTTTACCGGTGCCAACACAAAACGGGCAAATTTTACTTGCTTCTTCTCAATTGATCTCTCCTTTAAAACCATTTCCAGAGTTTATAAAGAAGATGAAAACGTTAGCAGAAAGAAATCTCGAAAATAGGAGTGGCTGATCAACCGGAGAAGTAACAAAACCAGTACTTAGATGTTTGTGAGAGAGTTATGGGTGCATGTTATATAGTAACCGTCTGCATGGGACGGCTCTACCAATGAAACTCTCAAGATGTTCATGAACCATAAGATTGGAAAATATAATATAAGAGGGAAAGAAAGAAATAATGAAAGCTTAGCATCTAAACAAGCGGCAATGGCAATAATTGGAAGCGGTTCAAATATTCTAAAACACAGGAAATTGAGTTCAAATACAGATGTTAATATAGCTCTGAATTTGTAATAAACAGAAAAATATTAAGGTTTAATCAGAACAGACAGATGGTATACAAGAAGAAAACAACAAAATGCAGGTCCTGTAGACGTTTTCAATAAAATGTAACGTTGCTTCCGATATCACTCTATACAAGTGTATATTAGACCTTCAATGTGCATTTACTTCAACAACATTGAACTCAAGAAGCTGAATTAATATGCTCCATCAGAAATAATTTTGTGAGAGCGGCGGAGGACACCCTCCGCCTTATCTGAGACGGCAAAATATCCGGTTAAACACAATATACTATGCAGAGCCTCCAAACTTTTTTTGAAACTAATCGAGAGCTTTTTCGAAACTCCCAGGGATTGTATACCTGTTTCCTCGATCTAGCCTTCTTTTGGTTGTTCTATATCACCAAAAAAGTGTGAGATAGCAACCATAGTCAAAACTCAAAAAGCATTCAAGTTTTTGTATGCATACAACACAAAATTAAGAGAAGAGAGATAATCAACGGAAGATTTCGCCAGACCACAAATCTGTCAAAATTGATGAGAATAAATTTAAATGACAATTGTCGGTGTGACTTTAGGATGCTGAAAAAGATTAAAAAACACTTTGCTGTCTAACTCAAACATGTCTCTTCTGACAAAAAAAAAACTCAAACATGTCTCATAAAAAGTAAAAAGTTTGAAATTGTAATATCAAATTTAATACTACAATTAAGATATATATATATAAATTAACCTCTGACTTAAACAACGTCATGTATTTCTCTACAAAGAGCTGAGCTGAAATATACAACTGTCCATGTTCAGTAATTAAACATCTCTACATAGTACAAAAACCTTTCAGAAAGGCATGAAATGGCGCCGCAGGTGTAACTAATGACAGATGAGAAAATATTACTGATGAAACAAACTAGTGTGCTACATAGATGGAAAACCAGCTTAGTTACCGGCAAGATATTTGTTGACTGTCAGACCACAACATTAGAGTCGCCAAAAGTGTCATTGTAGCAGTTTCAACTCGAAGGCGATGTGGACCAAGACCAACAGTGGTTGCTCCAGCCTCTATAATCATATTCACTTCTTTCTCGGTGAAGTCTGAAATAATAAATGACGAGTATCGGAATCATTGATATTAACCATCTCAATGAGACATATTACCCACCTTTGATCTTCACTAACCAAATTGTAGTAATCATGATGGATGAATTTCAAGGCTCATACTTAAACTAAACATCTAGACTTTACAAAAATTAAAGCAAGTTTCACTCGCATGATGATAGTTGCATGTACACAAGTTGCTTAAGGTCTTTCGCTTTTTTCTTTTACTCTCTTTTCTTTTTAAAACAGTCAAGGAGGTGGGCCCCCATAGTGAAAATAAAAACTTCAATATTTGAACATGTGACACTGGGACCAATACGTATAAAGAACAAAGCGATTTAAAACATGGCCAGTAGTTATGTACTAACCCCCTTCTGGTCCAATTATCATCAGACCAGTAGATTCCAATTTGGAGGAAGTTAGCACATTGATAACGGGAGTAGCCTCTGCTACAGCCACCAAAGATAGCTTTGAGTTTGCAACCTGAAGCAAAAGAGAAAGCACTTTAACTTTAATGTACTGTGATAACTGATAACTGTCATAGGAGAAATGACGCGTTACAAAAAAACTTGGAAAAAAGCCTACAAAAATATTCTGGTATTTGTCTCGATTGCAAAAGGAGAGATATATAGAAGTAAACTTACTATAGGTAAAAGGGCTTTGATATTTGCAGGACGATTTATAGTCATTTCATGCAGACGCTGACCTGCCAGGAATTGTAGTCAGTATATCTATTCCGACACCAAAACAAAAATGTAAATAGTATTATTGGCATAGGAAATCAAATTAATAGGCGAGGTAGCCAGATTACATCTGTGCACTTAAATGCATTGCTGAAGAGGAGAGAGAAATTAAAAGTTTACATTGTTTGGTTGCAGATAATATTACACGTTGCATTCTGTTGAAGCGGTTTTCTGAAAAAGAATTAGAACGCTCAGTCAGCAGAGGCGTTAAGCTTTTGGCACCGAGCTCCTAAGGTAAAGAAACATATAAGAGCATTAAACTGCAGCTAAGACTACATGTCAAAGCAGAATCTTACTGGAAAAGTAACTGACAGAGATATCTTACTGTGCATTTCTCTACAAGCCAATCAGCACGACCACCCTTTAAAGTACCTGCAGAATGAGCATTTGGTGCTTATTAGCCAAGGGACAAAGCTACAAAGGAATGATAAACATTTAAACTACTAACACAAACACTAAAGTTGACTGTCGACTCAATTACACAAATTATATAATGTATTCTGTTTGACTTTCCTGATTTTTAACCTAGTAAGTTAGCAAAAGTAGCTAGAAGGTAATTCTCACAACTTTTTCTAATTTACAAGTCATGATAAAAATATCATGTTTTGAGAGAGGAGTACATGAGATCCGCATACAATGAAGAAATCTCACCAAAAGCAGCAAACACGTGCCATTCACCAGTGGGAGGAGACACTACTTTCGGATCCTCCAATGCCACAAAGTCTAATCCACCACGGTCAACACTCTTTATGAAGCCTTTAATTATACCTCCTTTCCCGTCGAAGAGCTCTATCCTTTAGGTTTTCAAACCATGAATTCAGTTAGTAACAATAAATTGATTTACTGCAAGAACTAATCTGTTTGATCCATAGCTCAGACTACTCTATTCCATCAGTTTTTAGGATTGTGAAATTAAACTTCGATGTGTCGTTTTGTCAGTAATGTCTATATTGCAGCGGAGCCTCGGACTCTTAGATTTACGCCGCCATACACGTATTAGAAGTTTATATTTTTACTTTTTTATGTATTTCTATATTATCTGACTGAGTAATTTTTATTCAGTTTCGTTTACTTCAGAAATTCACTCTCCTATATTCCTAAACCATATGAAAATAATTTCAAAGCCTATACCTATTTATTCCAAGGGTAACCATGTTTTAGACCCCTTTTTTTACCTCAACAGATTATTGATACCCATTGGAATTCAAATTTATTATTAAAGTTACAAGCCTTGTACTCACAAACATTTTTATCACTCATGAGAAGGTTGAATATACAGAAAACACTACTCCTGCAATCAGTTCGAATATCATTGATAAACTTTCTTTACTCAGAATTTGCTGAAGTCAAATGCAGAGAGTTTAGTTGAGTTGTAAACAAAAGCTTCTTGTTCTTTTATTGTAATACTTAGCCAAGCTGTGGCAAGGGAGATTTGATTACAGGAAAGGCCAAGGTTAGCAGAGGTGCTAGGGTAACCGGAGATTCAAGTTGTAGGTGGCCAACATTGTAATATACTAAATTTGTAAGCTTACTATTAAGATTTAAGAGTTAATAATAGATTTTCTATGCTAGTTGGCATGGAGACTTGGATGTAGACCATAGTGTAGGGGCCGAACCAAATGAAATATTATTGGATAATTGCACTAGAATTTATTATACTGCATTTGCCTCTTTTCAGAAAACTATATTTCTTCTGAAAAGGGGTTTCCCCTATACTGTTTAGTCATTTAATTTTAATTTCTGCAGTAAGTTAATTTTATTTGTGCCTAGAATTTCACATGTATACGTTAACCTAGGGGCAGGTATGCTTTTAAAAGAACAGAGAAAGGAGAATATGCCAATTTCCACCTCAGTGTTGAGGTCGTTAAAATATATACAATAGGTTCACGGAGAGGGGGGGGGGGGTCTCCAATATGCACTGTTCATTAAGAAATTGTGTTTAGTTTACAGTTTTTTTTTTTGAAGGGATGTTAGTTTACAGTATTACGAGTAACTTTAGCTCTCACATTACATCTAATACACATTCTTAATTTAAATTGATTAAGCATCTTACATCGTCTCGTTTCTAATAATACCTATCAAGAACCCAGACTCGTTTTCACGGTAACACCCCAACATAAATAAAAGTACACAAACACACAAACTAACATAAATAACATAAGACTAGTCTCTTTAGTTGATTTGTAAACAGAAGCTTCTTATTCTTTTATTGTAACACTAGGCCGGGCCGGGGTGTGGCTAAGGGAGGTCCGGTTACAAGAAAGGCCAAGGTTTGCAGAGGCTCTAGGTAGCCCACGGGCAAGGGTCACTGGAGGTTCAAGTTGTTAGTTGCCAACATTGTAATTGACTAAAGTTACCACTGAGAGTTGATAATAGATTTCCTATGCAAGTTGGCATGGGGACTTGAATGTAGACCACAGACTAGGTATGGGGGGTACAATAATACCAAGTGAGATACTCTTAGTTTCATTGCATTCCTATTCTTAAATCTGCTGCACGTCTAAATAATTGCATTAAACTGCATTTGCCTCTTTTCAACAAACTATATTTCTTCTGAGAAGGGGTTATCCCTGTTCTGTTTAGTCATTTAATTTGATTTCTGTATTAGGCTAATTTAATTTGTGCCTAGACTTACACATCTATACATCTATAAGGGAGAAAAGAGAAGAAGTCAATCTCCGTCTCTGTGTCAATGTACAGTTGTGTAGTACTATATTGGTAATAAAAATTCAATATAGTAAGTAAGAAAAAAAAAATCAATGAAAAAGGTTCACGGAAGGGGAAAAAGATGTCTAATACGCATTGTTATTTATCAAATCATCTTTAGTTCAAGTATAATGAGTAATTTAAAATTTTAGCTCGGATGTTTAATCTAATACACATTCTTAATTAAAATTCATAAGGCATCTTGTTCCGTCTCATTCCTAATAACATCTATCACAAACTCGGAATCGTTTTCACGGTGACACTCCAACATAAAAGTAGATAAATACACAAACTACCATATAATAAAACTAAGACATAAAAGTACCTGTAGTTAGTATCAAGCCTTAGAACCTTAGTCATATGCCAGAACTCATTGTCTACAACACGAAGAATATTACCCTGTACCATACAACACTGCATTTGCTTGGTATTTTGTTAACTACCTATGATTCTCTATGGCGGCATGGAAACTTGACTGTAGACCATAGACTAGGTACAGGGGTAAAACCATGTGTAATATATTTGTTTTCATTTCTTTCCTATTTTAATATCTGTTGCACGTCTAAATAATTGCATTAGAATTCATGGAGCACATCTGCCTCTTTTCAGCAAAAAAAAAAAAATTCCCGAAAAGGGGTTACCCCTATTCTGTTTAGTCATCGAATTTAATTTCTGCATTAGACTAACTAAATTTGTGCCTAGAATTTCACATATATACATTGGCATAGGGGCTATGATGCTATTAAAAACAGAGAAAAGAGAATATGCCAATTGCCGCCTCCGTGCTATTGTCGTAAACTTGTAAAATAACACTGAAGGGGGAAAATAAATCCAATATGAACCGCTCATTAATAAATTGTGTTTAATTTCAAGTATTAACACTAATTTTAACTCTGACATTTCATCCAATACACATTCTTAATTAAAATTCAGGTAGCGTCTTAATCCGTCTCGTTTCTAATAGCACCTACTAAGAACCCAGACTCGTTTTCACAGTAACACTCCAACATAAATAAAAGTACACAAACTAGCATATATCGAAAAAAATAAACAAAAGTACCTATCATTGGTATTAAGCCTTAGAACCTTAGTCATATGCCAGAACTCATCGCCTACGACACGAAGAATATTACCCTGCACATTACAACACACCATTTGCTCACCCATATTAAACTACATTACAATCCTAATTCAATAACTTAAGTCTCTAATAGTACCTCTACCAATACGAAACATTAATTTATCGAGATTATTAATTTATCGAAAGTGTAGTGGTACCTGAGAAGGAGGAAGCACTAAAGAGTGAAAGCGAGGAAGACCACCTCGAGATTGGTTAGAGTAAACGACATCGTTTTGATTAGATACAGAGGAAAATAATCTGGTAGTTGTGTTGGTAAGTAATGACGAGGTTGTTCTTGTCCATGAGTAGCAGGTTGTCAGAATTCGAGGGTTCCAAATTAGGGCTTTCATTTCTCTCTGCCCCTTTGGGGAAATTCAAACTCAATTCTGTATTTATCATTTAACAATCTAATCGTTTTGTACAGTAAAATTCCGATAAATTAATATCATCGGAATCCGTAAATTTTATTAATTTATTAAAATTATTAATTTATTAAAGTAAAATATATATTAACTATATTATATTGGAACTGAAATTTTTTATTAATTTTTCGAGTATTAATTTCTGTATTAGGCCGGAGTTCTTTGCAAATCAACAATTTTGAAATTTATTTTGAATCAAATCGAATTTATCTTTGAGCGCTCATGATAATTGACATATTTTAAATTTTTTTTTTTACATAAATGACCGTTCATGATATTGTTGATTTTTTTTTTTAAATAGATAATCATTGATGATATTGTTGAAGAGAATAAAATTTTTGAGGTGATCTTAGAAACTTTTATAGGATATAAAATTTAAAGATAATATAAGGTTTTAAATTTACTATACTATTGAAGAGAATAAAAAAATTTCGGTAATCTTAGTGAACTTAATAGGATATAAAATTTAAAGTTGTTATAATATTTTAAATTTACTATTTTGACCGGATATATTTAATAACTTTTTTTATAATAGAAATATTAATAATGTATGAGGACTTAAGAAATATCTGAGAACAAATACTCGATTATAAAACATATAGACCTAAATATGAAAAAAAAAATATATGATAAGTACACATGTCTGTTGATGATAATGATATCGGGGACTATTATGAGAAATAGGAGGTTGTTATCATATGATTAAACAAATATCAGATTAAATTTTTTTGAAAATTAATTGTAATGTGAAACAAATTGTCAACTAATTAAGAACAATTTTTTCAGATTACACACAAAACCAAAATAAATAATAGTTTATGAAGTCACCATGTTATAATGATTATTAATTTATGTCTCCCAAAAAAACAAGTTATATAAAGCATAACATTCATAATAATGTAAACATCTCATTTGACATGATATCACTCATATTAAATTAGTAAATTTTTAATAAAAATAGATTTAAATTGTATCAACATTGAATCTTCATGTATATAAGATAACACTTAAATAAATTAAGTGATCATTAATATCAAAAAATATATTTTTGCTAATCAACAAACATATAGCTCAATTAATCGCATTTTTTAAATATAGATATATCATATATTTTCGAAAAACTAGGAATCATATTCATATTTAGAACATACACCTGTTTTGTACGGGTTAAATAGCTAATTTTCATTATATTAGAGAAGTATTGATACAAATATTTCATATTAATAAAACACTTTACATCTTACAAATAATATAATTTTAAGCTATCAAAATAAACAAACTTGGGTGAAAAAAATTGAACAACTAAATCAATTCAACAGATGATCTGCTAATATATATTTAACTTAAAATTCTCTACACAAATGTTTAGCTCTGACCTATCTAGAAAAAATTTAGTGTAATATCCCGTAATTTTTAGATTAATAATAATAAAAGAGTAATAAAAAAAGGATTAAAATTGGAAAAAGAATAGGATTTAAAATTGAATTAGATTGATGGGCCTAAAATATGGATCAGATTTAAGTTCGGATAAGTAATAGGTTTGGACTTAGGGTTTGGTTACGTTATATAAACATCAGGTTCTACTTCTTCGTCTTTGTTTGTAAAATTCGTAGGACTTTTTCTCACACAAATCAGCTGTCTTGAAAAATTCGTAGAATATTCATCGTAAGTCGGAATTCATTGATTCTGGACTTTTCAGAAAGACATTTCAATCCGTATTATGCTCTGGACTGTTCTTAAAATCACAAAACACAAACAGATCTTGTTTTTCAGTTTCTGTTCAAATTCAGCAGACGTTTTAATTAATTCCCGATTCGTTATAAATCCGTTTCTGATGAGTAAGACCTTGTCGGAAAGAACTTTTTGTTCTCTACAACTTTCATCCTTTGAGTTTTTCCAGAAACCGTCGTTTAGAGGATAATAAAGGCAAAATACTGTTCTGGTCAGAATTGGGTACATGATTTAGGATGCGTTGAGGTAAGTTTCTGATTGATCTATCTAGTATTTTCGAAACTATGTGTTGTGTGTGTGTTTTGATTATATAAACTTGGGCTTAGTGATGATATATTTTGATGTGATGTGTATTATTGTATATGTGTTATGTGTAAGCAATAGTCTTGGATATCTGATTTGTGCCATGGTTTGTGAAAATATCGAATAAGAATAAGGACCAAGTCACCGGGTTATAGTGACAGTTTTCTGAAAATTTAGGACCGTTATCACCGGGTTATAGTGGTCGTGGCATGAATTATGAATTTCAAGTTATTGTTGTTTATGTGATTATGTGGTGTCGTATCGTATCGTATCGAATAAGAAAAAGAATATAAATGTGTATCGTAAGTTATGTATTGTGTATCGTTATTGTATCGTATTGAATATCATATTATCTTGTATGTATACATGTTATTTGCCCGACTAGTTGGATCGATTGGTTTCTTGCTGGGCTGTATAGCTCATTCCTTACAATTTTCAGGTTCGAGTTAAGATCGAGTTGGATAGCATTGGATTTCGATGAGCTTAGGTTCGGAGTAGTTTGGCTTTCGGATCATCGTTAGCTGCGCTAATGTAATAGTTATCTTTGTAATTGACTTTTAGATTAATAAATTGTATTGTGTTTTAGTTTTGTATTTAGATTTAATAGTCCGAAAATTCGGGCTGTTACATTTAGGCATGTGAATCCATGATTCGGTGAATCCAGAGTTTTAATCAAGATGTTGTGCTCTTTCAAGATTACTTATGTCTTTAACACAATAAAAATTATTATTCCGTGAATCCAGAGTTTTAATCAAGATGTTGTGCTCTTTCAAGATTACTTATGTCTTTAACACAATAAAATTTATTAAATTAGACATAGTGTGTATAAGATAGTCTGTTTAGTTCAGTCTAATATCCAAATATCTCACAAAACACTCAAGATAATATATTAACTAAAATATATGAAAAACTTATTATTGCCCTAATTTTATAACTAAACACAAAAAATTAACAACTAGTTATTAGTGGTGTGTATTCTTTTTAGCTAATTTAATAGTGTTGTGTAATGTCAATGTTGTGAATGAACAGGTTTTATCATGTGTTGAGTATGTTTGCTAAGTTTTAATGTTAATCATACATTTTAATTTTATATTTACGGTATCTCGTCCATCGCATGAATTATTTTTATATATATTTGATTGTTGATAGAACTTCTCATATTGTATTTAATAGAAACAATCACAACATGAAGAGTAAGATAAGAGAAAGTCTTGTGATGATTAAGAACTCGGAAATCATTTTTCAGTGTGATAAAGTTTGAGCCTGAAAGCAAGTTAAATTTTATAGAAGAACTCGAAATTTTGCAACAGATGCAAAAGGAATTTCATCATAAGTTTGAATTATGGTCTAACGTCTGAAATTTCTGAGTTACAAACAAGTCAAAACAGCTCGGGGAAATTTCATCATAAGTTTGAATTATGGTCCAACGTAGGAACTTGCTTATCAACTCCCCCCCCCCCTCCCCCGACGAAATAATTTACAATTCCCATGGAAAAGGTCCTATAAATAAACTCCCCGATACAATCCCAATGAAAAAGGAATTCCTATAAATAAACCGCTACGCTGCTTACTACAAAAAATAACTTCTTATTGTGAACCAAACAAACACGTATATTAAATATTTACAAATTTTATTGAAGCCTTCATATAGAAAAAGATATGTGACATAGAAATGTGCCAGATAGCAAAGCGGGGCTTCATAGATTTATGATCAACAAAAAAAAACCATCAGTTATTTACACTTAAATGAGATTAATTTAAACAGGGGTCTTATTTACTATCAACTACAAAAAGACTCCATGTGTGGGGTTATTATACTTTTCTCGCATCTTCTTAATTCGGAAGAAGTCCGACTTCCTTTCAATAAAAGAAAACGAAATAGATGTGATAACTCTATTCTCCGAACTAGTCTTTTCTCGCCGTTCCCACGCTTAGTTGTGGTGCTGTTGGTGGGTTTCTACAAAACAACACCGGAGGGGGTTTTGGACCCGGTGGCGCCTCCGGCGTGATAATAAGTCGGGGTTTTGGAAGAATAGATAAGAGTATAAAGAGATCTAAATATGGAGGGTGTGTGTATAGAATGAGTGTGTAACCCCTAAATCTTTTCTCCTTGGACTATTTATAGGCCAAGGATTAGGGTTTAGGGATGTGTACCTGCAATCATGAGCATTGAATCCTAGGCAGCCTAGACACTGTGTGATATAGATGGGACACACGTGTCCAGGTGAAAATTGTGGTGGCGTGTGCCAGACCCATGCTGACGTGTGATTTGGATAAGATATAATTGTGTCAATCATGATATTCACATGTGTCATAGTCATGGGTGGTCCTCAGTCCTGACCTATGCTATCCATGCAATATTTGGCGATCTTATCTCACGCAATTTGAACTCATCTGTTACTGAGTTGAGAGGAGGCTGGTTTGCCAGGAGTCAGGTCTTAGAACTGAGTCCGGGCCGCCAACGAATCTAGGTCTAAAGTGAATTTGGTTATGAATATGAGACATGTCCCAAACCAATTTCCGGGTTACAAGGGGAACCAGGATTCCAAGCTAAGTCCCGGCTTTAATAGACTTTCAAGATGGATTTTTAAATTTCTTATGGGGCGTTTGGTCACGGGTAATTAAGAAAGGGAAATGGAAATAAAGGGGCTCATTCCTTTTGTTGGTGTTTGTTTTATTAAAAAAGTCTTTTCCTTTCTTTCTTTTTTTGGTTTTGAATTTACCCAATATCCCTCTTAACCCACTAGGTATTTCAATTCCCTTTCCCAATGTTTTTTTCATTTTTAATTATAATTTATATCTTAAATTATTAAATAATAGATTAACATGTAAATTATTTTTAAATTATATAAATAATTTATATTTTGTTTTATATATTAAAAACTAGTTTTATATAAATATGATAATTTAATAAACAACTAATGATATTGTTAAATAATATATTATATTAACTTATTAAAATGTAAATAAACTATATTGTTACATATAAAAATATACTTGCCTCTTTTGAAATTATATAATATTAGAAAAAAATAAATACAAAGGTGATATGGGCTGAAAAATAACTCTAGAAGCGCAATTAATGATGTATTAATTAGACCCGGATTGTTCCAAGAATACGGCCCATTAAACAAGGTCTGAAACCCTAATTATTTATTAATTTCGTAATTAATAAATAGGAAAAATATACAACTCATGAAAAGAGTCCAAAATATGGTAAATTCTTCAAAGAAGGATCCAGAATCCCAATTAAAGGAAATAATGAGTCACAGTCCTTATCAACAAGAAAAAGACTTGTCCATCAAGAAATACAATGTTTATCCATTATCAAAAAGGAGACTTATTCGCTAAGACTCCTAAACTTACTCTAAATACGAGGCTCTAGACGCCCATATAAGGACCCTGCTCCTTCACAATAGAACTACGTTTTGGGCACAGCTCCATACGTCACAACGCCTCGAAGGCGCAACAAGCCACGAAGGCACCCCTAGAACTACGTTTTAGACTTCATCCTCAAATAAGGACATACAAGTCACTACGTCCTTGGTGTGCCCCTGCCACCATAGCCCCGAGGGAAACACTAAGAACTACGTCTTTGGCTTGATTCTCAGCACTGATTGAGATACGTAGGCATCTTGTGAGGACCGATTTAGTCACGAAACACAAGAGCAACCATTAAAGCTCGAAGCTCTCTTAAACCTTAGCAATAAATTTACAAGTACACTTTTAATCCATAACATTTGGCACCGTCTGTGGGAAGACAACATCAATCATGGCAAACACACGAAGAACAACTCGAGATACTCAAACTTCTGAGGAGCTTCCTATCACCTCTGAGGCTGATACTCACGGAAATCAACCACCGCCAACTACTGGCATTCAAGGGGCGAATATCCCCCTCACCACCACTCAAGGACCAGAGATCCCAATTTCGGTTGAAGGGACGAATCCCCTGTAGATGATCGTTCATGGATCTAATCCACAAGAGACCGCTCACTAGCAACCAATCACGACCTCCCCACTGCTCATGAATGCACCAAGTGGTCTTCAACTCCATACGACGGATCTTCCCCAATACGCAACTCAAACTTTGGGGATGCCAAGCTATGGCATGCCCCCTCGACCCATAGCGGGCGGTAGTGGTCTCAATCCCACTTACCATGAAGCATATGTTCCTCCTTATAAACAAGGTCTGGGACCCCAAAATCAACAAACTCAAACTCGACGGACCCCTTTGATTCAAGACTACTCGGGTCCCTATACTGAGGACGAGAATTATTCAACTGGAGAAGAGAGGGATGTTGCCCCAAGAAGAAGACGTTCCTCCCAAACGAATCGGGAGCAAACTACTAAGGAAAAAATTGCGGCCCATGAGGCAGAGGCCGCAAGACTCAAGAAATTACTGGCTGAAGCTGCGAAAGCACAAAGCCAAGCAACTGGAAGAGTCCCGATAATCAACCTGGACCCAACACCAAGAAGAACCAAGAGGGCTGAAGCCCCAAGGGGTGATCCTAGTGTTTTGTTGCCCCTAGGAGATCTTGATGATCCTACGCCACCGTTTACTCAAGACATCATGAAAGCTACCATATCCAGGAAATTGAAGATGCCAACAATTAAAGCTTATGATGGAACGGGAGATCCCGCAAATAACGTAAGAACCTTCTCCAATGCACTGCTGTTGCAGCCAACCAACAATGCGGTCAAGTGTAGGGCGTTTCCGCAAACCTTGGCAGGCATGACCCAACGTTGGTATAGCTGTCTTCCTCCCAACTCTATTGGGTCTTTCAAGGAATTAAGCAAAGCGTTCATCAATCAATTCGTTAGTGGAAGGGTGCATGAGAAAAGCTTTGCATCACTCATGGGAATCCGACAAGGAAAGAATGAAGCCCTAAGGGATTATATCAACCGATTCACCCGGGAGGCTCTAAAAGTCCCGGACTTAGAGGACAAAGTAGCTATGATAGCTCTGCAGCAAGGAACCACTGATGATCACTTCAAAAGATCATTGGCAAAACATCCACCCGAGAGCATGTTGAAGCTCCAAGATAGAGCCGAAAAGTACATCAAGGCTGAAGAAAGCATGAGAAAGTATGAACCCACTGTTGGTGGCAGTGGAAATCCAAAGAAAATAAAGGAAACTCAGGAGTACGACGTCAAGGAAAAGTTTCCCAGAACGTTAAAGGATTCTGATTCTCCACCCAAGAGGAACAATTTTGGGCCAAAGTTTACGGAGTATGCAAGATTGAACACTCCAAGGAACCAAATTCTGATGGAAATAGCAAAGGAGGAGGATCTCCGATGGCCGAAGCCACTAAGGACTGATATGTCTAAACGGAATCAAAACCAATTCTGTCGGTTCCACAAGGAAGTCGGTCACGACACCGACGATTGTAGACAATTAAAAGATGAGATCGAGTTTTTGATACGGAGAGGAAAGCTCAATAAATTCACTAAGGATGGAAATCAAGGGAGTCAAAGAGGAAACTATGAAAGAAAAGATTAGACAGAAGGGACAACGATCAAGATCGTAATCCCAAGCCCCGAGGGCCAGTCATCAACATGATATTCGGAGGACCAACTGCTGCTGGGTCCTCCCGAAACTCAAGGAAAGCATACGCCCGAGAGGTAATGACCGTGGTTGGAGAAGCACCGAAACGTGCCCGAACAGAAATATCAATAGGTTTTGATGATTCTGACTTGGAAGGAGTGAAGTTTCCCCACGATGATCCATTAGTCATCGTAACTGTGATAAGGAATTCTGAAACAAAGAGAGTTTTGGTCGACAATGGAGCTTCAGTGGACATCTTGTTCCATGATGCTTTTATCAAGATGGACTATACTGACTCTCAGTTGACACCCTCGAATATGCCCATATATGGATTCAATGGAGTGGAGTCAAAGGTGGAAGGCACTATCCAACTCCCAATGACAATGGGGCAAGGGTCAAATACGTCTACTCAGATGTTGAACTTCATAGTTATAAAGGCAACTTGGACCTACAATGCAATCCTGGGAAGGACGGGTCTTCATGCGTTCAAGGCCGTTGCCTCATCTTATCATCTGAAAATCAAGTTCCCAACGAGGAATGGAATTGGTGAAGAACGGGGAGACCAAAAGATGGCTAGAAGTTGTTACGTAGCCGCGTTAAGGCCTGATGGAATCGGGGGGCAGGTTCTCCCCATTGAAGACATGGATACTAGTGATAATGAGGACCGAAGAGGGAAACCAGCTGAGGATTTAATCCCAATTCCCTTACTCCCTGGTGAACCGGAGAAGGTGACTTATGTTGAAGCACTATTGCCTGAACCATTGAAAAGCAAGCTCATATCTTTTCTTCAAGAGAACAATGACGTTTTTGCTTGGACAGCGGCGGACATGCCAGGGATTGATCCCCAGTTGATAACCCACAAATTAAATGTGAATCCTGTAAGGAAGACGGTGAAACAGAAGAAGAGAAATTTTGCTCCAGAAAGGCAAGAGGCCATTAAACAAGAAGTAGAAAAGCTTCTAAAGGCCGGGTTCATTGAAGAGATACAATTCCCAGAATGGTTGGCTAGCCCGGTGATGGTCAAAAAAGCCAATGGAAAATGGAGAATGTGTGTAGACTTCACCGATTTGAACGATGCATGTCCTAAGGATTGTTTTCCCTTACCAAGGATTGATGCCCTAATAGATGCCACCGCTGGCCACGAGATGCTAAAGTTTTATGGATGGCTTCAGTGGATATAACCAAATCAAAATGCACAAAGATGACATCTCCAAGGTATCATTCATCACTGACTTTGGTGTTTTCTGTTATCTAGTCATGGCTTTTAGACTTAAGAATGCAGGTGCAACATACCAAAGGTTGGTGAACAAATTTTTTGAACACCGGATTGGAAAAACCATGGAGGTATATGTGGATGACATGTTGGTTAAAAGCCTCGATAAGGCCGATCATATAAACAATCTACGAGAAGCGTTTGAAGTGCTGAGGCACCACAAGATGATGTTGAATCCAGCTAAATGTGCCTTTGGTGTAGGCTTAGGGAAGTTTTTAGGCCTGATGGTTTCCAAGAGAGGAATCGAGGCTAACCCCGACAAAATCAAAGCGATCCTGGACATGGAGCCACCACGAACCGTCAAGGATGTTCAGAAACTGACGGGAAGAGTGGCAGCATTGGGAAGATTCATCTCCAAGTCAGGAGAGAAGTGCTTACCTTTCTTCAAAGCACTTAAGAACGTGAAATTTTTTGAGTGGACAACTGAAAGCCAGGAGGCCTTTGAGGCCTTGAAAAAGTACACGACTGAGGCACCACTGTTGGCAAAACCAAAGCCAGAAGAAACTCTCTATTTGTATTTGGCGGTTTCTAACACAGCCCTTGGAGCTGTTTTGGTAAAAGAAGAGTTGAAGGTTCAGAAACTCATTTACTACGTAAGCAAGATTCTACATGGGGCAGAAATAAACTACTCTACGATAGAGAAGTTTGCCTTAGCCTTGATAATGGCCTCAAGAACGCTACTACACCCATACTTCCAGGCACACAAGGTAGAGGTCTTGACCAATCAGCCTCTAAGAAACATCTTGCATAGCCCTCAAGTTAGTGGAAGGTTGATCAAATGGGCTATTGAATTGGGAGAATTTGACATAAAGTATAAGCCTCGAACGGCCATAAAAGCTCAAGCACTCGCTGACTTCATGGTTGAATGCACCATTGACAACCAAGAAGTCGGGGGGCAGGAAGTAATAGTGGAAGACAAAAAAGATGAAGACATGGTGTCCAAAGAATGTTGGGTGCTCTATTTTGATGGAGCATCAAAAATAAAATCAAGTGGAGCAGGTTTGGTGCTACAAAGTCCTGATGGATTTCTCATAGAGTATGCACTAAAACTGAACTTCCCAACGACTAACAACGAAGCTGAGTACGAAGCCCTGATAGTTGGCTTACGACTGACTGGAGCTTTGAGAGTTAAGACTCTGAAAGTATGTGGAGACTCGAGGTTGGTAGTTTCCCAATTAAATGGGGAGTTCGAAGCTAGAGATGAAGTCATGGCCAAGTATCTAAAACTTGTTAAGGCTATTATGACTCAGTTTGATGAATGTTATGTGGAACACATTCCAAGGGAAGAGAACATGAAGGCCGATTCCTTGTCTAAGTTTGCCTCCTCTGAAATTGAAAACTACGCAGGAAGTGTATACCTCCAAGTCTTGAAGACCCCAAGCATCAATGGAAAGTTGGTAGCACCCATTGATGTTTCCAGCTGTTGGATGGATCCCATCAAATCTCATCTGGAAACTGGATGGTTACCCAACGATACTTCAAAAGCACGAAAGCTATATGTGAGAGCATTAAGGTATGCCCTAATTGAGGGAATCCTATACAAAAAGTCTTTCATCATTCCTTACCTAAAATGCTTAAGACCCCAAGAGGCAGAATTGGCCCTAAGGGAAGGACATGAAGGAATTTGTGGGCAGCACTTGGGGGGCAGAGCCCTTGCTCATAAAATCACTCGTCTAGGTTTCTATTGGCCAAGCATACTTGCAAATGCTAAGAGTTACGTGAAGAAATGTGAACGGTGCCAAAAGCATGCACCGGTGGTTAGACAACCACCAGAGATGATGACATCCATAAACTCACCTATCTCATTCGCCATGTGGGGGATGGATATACTTGGATCGTTTCCAATGGCAAGTGCGCAAATAAAGTTCTTGATAGTAGCAATCGACTACTTCACCAAGTGGATTGAGGCTAAGCCTTTAGCCAAGATAACCACCAAGCAGGTGATGCATTTCTTCTAGGAAAATGTGATATGCAGATACGGGATTCCACGTATCTTGGTCACAGACAATGGAACTCAGTTCAACAATGATGAATTTAAGAAGTATTGTGACGAGAATGATATCAAGTTACGTTTCACTTCTGTTGCCCATCCTCAAGTAAATGGGCAAGCTGAGGTTGCCAATCGAATTATCCTAGATGGACTGAAGAAAAGAGTTGAACGCTCTAGAAACACTTGGGTGGACGAATTGCTTCCCATACTTTGGGCATATCGTACCACTTGCAAGGTTACTACTAAAGCAACTCCATTCCTGTTAGCCAATGGGGCAGAAGTCGTGGTTCCAGTGGAGATTACTCATACCTCTCCAAGAGTAGGGTCCTTTGAGCCTGAATCGAACGTAGAAGGTATATATGAGGTTGGCTATTGATCTAATTGATGAAGTCAGAGATGAGGCAAATGCCAAGATCGTAGAACATCAGAAGCGAGCATCTTTCTACTACAATCTAAGGGTTAAAAAAAGGTTCTTTCGTCAAGGAGACGTGGTTCTCAGAAAGATTGAAGCATCCGGGGTTGGACAGAAAGGAAAATTAGCCCCTAATGAGGAAGGGCCCTACAAAGTCAAGAATGTGTTTGGACGAGGCTCTTATAAGCTAGAAACCCTCGAAGGGCATGAGGTGCCAAGGACTTGGCATGCCTCAAACTTAAAAGTTTATTATGTTTAGTGCATCCTAAAAGGATCCGCTAGTAGGACAAGTAAAAATAAGGTTCGATGAAATCATGAGGTTCCTGGAAAGCAGATGAAGGGTTGAACCCGTTTTGATTGGTAGAAACATCCTCAAAACATTGCCAAGACAAACTGCAAATGAATGCAAAGGAAAGCATACAAAATATGCATGTCAACTGCACAAATAGAGCTAAATACAACGAACCCCGAAGGGTGAATGTTGCTAATAAACATACAAAAGAAAGCCTATGATGCTTATTGTTAATTAGCGAAAATTTCAAGCTCAAGAGAAGTTTGATATGATAGACTTGAGAAAGAATCACTACGAGTGGAGCCATCAATAAGAACTCGTAAGGGTGAAGGGTTGAAACCCCAGAAACCTAAGACATCCAGTCCAAACCCCATCATTCGATATGCTCAATGAAAGGCTTGAAGCCAAAACAAGACGATATAAGATATAAAAGGCTTATGCAAATGTCAAGTTAGCCTCGAATAAAGCAAAATCGTCGTAAATGTGTAGGTCGCTTCACACTTTACACCAAGACGATACTCGTGAAATCCTAGTGCATTATCATAGAAGTTGGGGGGCAAATGATATGGCCTGAAAAATAACTCTAGAAGCGCAATTAATGATGTATTAATTAGACCTGGATTGGTCCAAGAATACGACCCATTAAACAAGGCCCGAAACCCTAATTATTTATTAATTTCGTAATTAATAAATAGGGAAAATATACAACTCATGAAAAGAGTCCAAAATATGGTAAATTCTTCAAAGAAGGATCCAGAATCCCAATTAAAGGAAATAATGAGTCACAGTCCTTATCAACAGGGAAAAGACTTGTCCATCAAGAAATACAATGTTTATCCATTATCAAAAAAGAGACTTATTCGCTAAGACTCCTAAACTTACTCTAAATACGAGGCTCTAAACGCCTATATAAGGACCCAGCTCCTTCACAATAGAACTACGTTTTGGGCACAGCTCCATACGTCACAACGCCTCGAAGACGCAACAAGCCACGAAGGCACCCCTAGAACTACGTTTTAGACTTCATCCTCGAATAAGGACATACAAGTCACTACGTCCTTGGTGTGCCCCTGCCACCATAGCCCCGAGGGCAACACCAAGAACTACGTCTTTGGCTTGATTCTCAACACTGATTGAGATACGTAGGCATCTTGGGAGGACCGATTTAGTCACGAAACACAAGAGAAACCATTAAAGCTCGAAGCTCTCTTAAACCTTAGCAATCAATTTACAAGTACACTTTTTAATCCATAACAAAAGGTAATCATATATTTTTTCATTCCGTTTCCAGGTAAACAGGTAAAATAATTCAGTATCATTCCTTTCATTTCTCATTATTTTCATTTCTAGTTTCTATTCTGTTTCTCAAGCTCGAATCAAACGATCCCTTACAGTTCCAACAAGGCAACAGTAAAATTCAGAACAGGTTCACGTAAAATATATTACTTGCACTATGTGGGGAAGTTCAAGGGGGCTCGAATTTTTAACATGAATAATGTACAATAACACTAAAAATGTACAAAATTCAGAAATACACACTAATATTTTAATTAACTATTGTTGGGTTATTTTTACTTGAAAAAGTAATAAATGATAACATAATTGTAAAATTTCACATATTTTTCTCACTTAATACTTTCTTTATCTAAGTAAATTATATCTAGGGTGCCGAGGACAAAAATTTACGAATATATACAAATTTAGTAGAGATAAAAAATTATGCTATTTTTTTTTGAAAATCAGGAATCTCAAGTATATCCCCTAACCCCCTCTGATTTGGCCGCCCTTGCAAGTAATATTTTTTTCTGAATTTATAAATTCAAAACTACTTTCAAGATAAAATATATCTAAAAGTAAGCATATGATCCTATCACAACCGTCAACCAATATGATTTATATCTAAATCGGACAAATTATAGGAAGTCAAGTCATAGCACATGAAATATATTTTCCCTAAGGTCTTAATTTTGAATTCTGAATGTAGTGATATGCTCTACTAAAGCGAATAATAGCAAATGGTGAACCACATGAGAAGTGATCACAAATTGTTTACAAGCATTCCTAAAAATAATTTTAAGGCTCTTTTAAAATTGATTATTACATTTAATTTGGAATATTTTGATTTGAAATAATTAATAAATAAGAAAGTAACTAATCATCTTTCAACAAAATAACTTTTTCTTTAAAAAAATTGGACAAGTATTGATTTTAATATTTCATATTAAAAAAATAACCTTACAATAGGTAAAAATAATATAATTTTAAATTTTCAAAACAAGTGAGTCTTGCTGAATAATATAAAGATACAGTATTTGAGTCGATCAAATGATAATCTCTCTATATTCACTGAACCGTCTCCTACCCAATTGAGAGGATCAGGACCATCGAAATTTATTACATAATTGAATTTATTAAATATCAAGTTTAGTTCAGTCTAATATCAAAATATTTACAAAACACTTGGCATAATTGATTAACTAAAATATTTGAAAAACTTATTGAAAACCTAATTTTGTAAACTAAGTACAAAATGTATTTTTTGCCAATTTAATACTGCTTTGTAATGTCAATTTTGTGAATGAATTGATTTAATCATGTGACGGGGATGATTGCTAATTTTCAAGATTTTATATATACACTATCTCCTCTATAGCATGAATTAATTTATAATGGTTACTATTTTAATTATTATAAATTTTAAAATAATACAACTTTTCTCCCACCCGGATATCATTTGATGAAGTTCACGGGGCTTCCATCAAATAGCATAAGAAACGATCACGTGAATTTTTTTTTTTTTGTATATAGAATCTGCATAAGATTCATAAACACTCCCATCCAATAGTATAAGAAAACACACACCTATCAAGTAGTAGAACTTAAAATTTTACAACAGATTACCATATGGTCCCGAAATAAGCGAGTTCCATACAAGTCAAAACAGCCTGGGAAGACCATAACATATTACAGGATATTACTAGAGTTTTTGTTTCTCAGTCCCATCCTGAAGAAAGAAATTAGTCATAAAGGAAAAAGTGACCAGCAAGTTCCTCTTTTAAACCGCTTTGAGTTGCAACCAGGCAGTAGTGAAATTCAGAACAGGTTTATGTAAAATATATATTACATGCACTTCTACTCACAATGTCTGGTTGGTCCGAAACTATTAAATAAATATTATGAAATGTTAAATACAAAATAGTTTTCAAGATAAAATATAATCCCTCCGTCCCACTAGATTATATATATTTTGGTGGACGGGGCTCGACATGCATGATGATATAAGACTCCTATAAAATATACTTTCATAAATTTTTTTTTTCTGAATTAAAATTTAATATTTAAATTTTTATTTAAAGAAAAAATAATTTAAAAATAAGTTATAGAACTATAAGAAAAAAACGGTATAAAAATGAGTGGGATGGAGGGGGTAACTAATAAGCTAATTAAATCGAACAAATCATAGCAAGTCGATGTATCCATGTCTTGCGTTTGAATTCTGAATGTAGTGATATGCTCTACTAAATCGAATAATAGCAAACGGTAAAATTAGATGAGATGAGATTTTTCTAATATGAGTTATATATAAACCTGGAGTAAGATGAACAAATTGTTGATTACCAAATTGTTGGTACTAAATACTAATCAAATTTGGCATTTGGGCATGAACGATCAACCAGTACCTGTAAAAAATAACCCATATCGAGTAGTAATAATGCATGATAAATATTTCATGTGATTTAATTTTTGTCCCCCTAAATTTGGCCAGGAGCAAATGTTTTTTGGGTAATGGGAGTATGTACGTGATTAACATAAATTTTAGATATCGGTATGGTACGTTGTGATTTTATTTAATTGCTCTTAATTAAATAACTGTATTTCATGTTTTTACTTAATTAACCTTACTTATTTATAAAAATATATTATTAAATAATAATATTATATATTTATAATCAATTATCTTTTCACCTAAAATACATTATTTTTTCTAACAAATTTCCCTACTTTTTCAAATATATTACGGGCAATTACCTTTTTTAACTAAAACATGTTACTTTTTCTATTTTTCCTTACTAAAACCCACCATTTTCCAAAAATATCACGGACAAATATTTAGTTATTTATTTTTAAACATATTTTAATATTATAATTATTTTTTAAAAGTTTACCTATTTTAACATCTCTACTTATTTTTCTTAACAAATGCAATTACTAAAAATATTAAAATATAAATAATCAAATACTTATTTATAACCAATTACCTTTTCAGCTAAAACATATTATATAATTTTTCTAACAAATCCCTCATTTTCTAAATATATCATGGAAAATTGCCTTTTACAATTTATTTTTTCTATTTTTCTCACTAAAATCCATTCTTTTTCCAAAAATATCACATGAAATTCTTTACTTATTTATTTTAAAACGTATTTAAATAATTTTAATTATTAAATTTTAAAATCTCATTTTCCAAAATTAGCACGGGCATTTACCTTTTTAAACTAAATATATGTTACATTTTTTATTTTTTCTTACTAAAACCGCTCATTTTCCAAAAATATAACGGGCAAACCCATACTTATTTTAAAATATGTTTTAATGTTTTTAATTAATTAAATTTTTTTAGCTATTTTAACATGCCTATTTATTCTTTGCACAATTACAATTGATAAAATATTAAAAAATAATAATAAAATAACGATAACAATCCGTGGATCGCATAGGTTTTAACCTAATACAATTATAATAACAAAAACCAACCAACAACACATACAATATCCGGTAACAATGTAAACATCTCATTTGACATACTATCATTCATATTAAACTAGTTGAAAAAGTAATAACTTTTTTAAAAAATTCTATCAATTAAATTATGAAAATTACTCGGTTCTCGCTAATAAGCCGTACTCCCGTGAAACACGCTTTCCTTTTTAATATCAAAATCTCAAATTTAATATATTGAATATATACTTGTTTTATATTTTAATTTTTATGCTACCATATTCTTTTCTAATGAGTCACTCTATACTTTCCTTTTTAATATCAAAATCTCAAATTTAATATATTGAATATATACTTGTCTTATATATTAATTTTTATGTTATCATACTCTTTTCTAATGAGCCACTCTTTCGTTGAAAACATACCTATACAACTTTACATATATTCTATTTCAAATAGAAATTTTAGTTATATATTACAAACGCTTATTCTAATTCCAATAGAACTTTTAATTGCAAGTACTTCTTTTATATCCGAACTCTTCTCCTCTATAAATTGAAACACTTATTCTACTTCAAATAGAACTTTGCAAGTACTTCTTTTATATTTGAATTCTTCCCCTTTGCAAATTCAAACACTTATTCTACTTCAAATAGAACTTCGAACTTCGCTATAAATTCGAACTATTCTCCTCGATAAATTCGAACACCTATTCTACTTCTAATATGTTAAATGATATTTTTTTATTTATTAGTATCTAAAATTCAAAAATTCTAGAAAATTAGAAAAATAGATTAAGATAATCTTAGGACCGCCACCTAACCTCCCGCTTGTCCTGCTTTATATATTGATGATTATTAAATTTATAAAAAAAATAAACTTAAATTATATCAATATTGAATCATCATGTACATAAGATAACACTTAAACATATTAAACATATCAAGCAGTGTTCTAAAAGCAGTGTTCCAACTGATTAAGCGAAAATCGGTTAATTAATCGTTTTTTCAGAAAAACGGTCAAAAATCGACTGAATCGCTCAAAAATCGGATTAATCAGTCAAAAATCGGACTAATTATTAAAAAAATATTTAAAATTTTAAAAAATAATTAGAAATTTAAAATGTAGAAACTTGATTAAATGATAGGAAGAAACATTATTTTTGTACATGTAATTATAATTTTAGATGCCAAAATCGTAAATTCTCTTAATTTTTCCTCTTAAATTGATCTCTAATTAAAAAGGTAAACCTCCAAATTTTTATTTATTAAAATTATATAATATTTTTAACATATTTGCATAAATATATGATAATAACATATGTTTAGTTGAAATAACGAAACAATTATATATATATATATATATGAATATAATTGTATATAAAAAATATTATTAAATTTATTCCGATTAATGACCCGATTAATCATTCCAATTAATCTCCGATTACCCGATTAATCCCTGAACAGTGCATTCACCGATTAACTCTGATTTCCGCTTTTTACATATCAAATGATCATTAATGTTAGAAAACATAATTTCGTCAAAATCAACTAGCATATAACTCAATTTATGGCATATTTAAATACAAATACATCATATACTTTAGAAAAAATAGCAATATATTCATCTTCAAGGGCTAAATAGCTAATTTCCATTAAATAGAACAAGTATTGATATTAATATTTGATATCAAAAGTACTTTACATACATATAAATAGCATAATTTTAAGCCCTCAAAACAAAACAAACGAGCCAGGCTGAATAATAGTAAAATTCAATAATTGAATCAATTCAACGAACTGCTGGTAACTTATAATTCTCTATACGCTTGTTGTTTACCTGTGCAGAAAAAGTTTGGGCCTAGATTTTGTGGAGCAAGTGTTTTGGAAGACCTTGTACTGGATTAAGATTACTTATGCCTAAGAGCAAGTCCAACAATATCCTAGTTGATTACTTATAAATATGATATAATAATGTGTTTTAGTGATTTAGGTACTTGATTTCTTGTAGGAACTCCAACAACATTACTTATATCCATTCCCTATTATTATTATAATAATATATTTGAAAAGAGAGAGAAAAAGAGTGGAAGAAAGAGAGAGAAAAGAAATGTAGAAAAGGAGGGAAATAAATTTTTTATTCATGAAGTAAGCTGTTGGACTTGCTCTAACATAATAAAATTTATCGGATTAGACCTAGTGTGTATAAGATAGCAAGTTTAGTTCAGTCTAATATTCAAATATTTTACAAAACACTCTAAGCACAAAATTAATAACTAGTTATTAGTAACGTGTGCTTTTTTTTAGCTAATTTAATAGTGCTGTGTAATATTTAATGTTGTGAGTGAATTTTATCATGTGACTAGTATTTTTTGAACGGGCGTTTGATATTATTTTTGTTTCCAGAAATAAATAAATTATTCATCCTATTACTAACATTATATACATAATTACATTAAAAAAAACATTATATACATAGTTCAAATGATCTCTTGACTTTGACTTTTTTTTTTGAAACTGAAATTAATTCATTACTAAAAAGCCATACGGCATTTAAAAAACAATCGAGTCGAACAAACGTAAAACAGACCATATCGCTGATTACAGTCTTCATGGAGAGACAATCAAGCGATTTGTTGAAGTTAATATATACACATGTACCTTCTTTGTTACAACCAGTTTGAGCTATCGACCGTAATTGCAATCCCATAAAAATCTTCATCACTGAATCAAACCTTGAAAATCACGCAGATCTAACATCTCGAACGTTACATTATTCCAAAACACACCAAGCTCTCACAAGGAGAGGATAAACAAAACCCAAATGAATTGGGAACAAAACTCATCAAGGTTAAAATAAACAAACAAAACAAACTAAAAGGACATAAATCCTTACCAGGAAGGAAAATTATTGGAAAAACAAGAATAAACCAAATAAATTATTCTTATTCATTTTAGTGTTGAATTTAATCATTAATTACTTTAAAATAATATAACATTTTTAAATATATATATATATATATATATATATATATATTGGTAACTTCTTATATAGAGTCTGGGAGAGAACCATTACATAAATATTCATAATATATATTTTTATCACATTTTTATTAAATATAATTATAAATTTCAATTTTCAAATCAGAAAACGAAATTAAACTACTTTTTTTTTTAATTATGGATAAGGAGATAATTGTTATAGAATTCAGTTTTCTTAATGCTAAAAAACCTACAAAGAACCCTCACTATATTGGATACAGTAAAAAAGTTATGTTTAAACGACTTAAATAGCATTATAGCTGTCTAATATAAATAGCTATTATTTGCACCAGGTGTTGAAGGTGCTACACGTGCTACTTAGAGGCTGAAATGTCGAAAGTTCTTTGATCGTATTTAAAAAACCTGAATTCTATGATCCTATGATCACAACTGATATGATTATATCCCGACAAATCATAGCAATGTATACCAGTCTTACGTTTGAATTCAGAATGTAGTGATATGCTCTACTAAAGCGAATAATAGCAATCGTTAATAAAACCACATGAGATGAGATTTTTTCCAGTCTGAGTTATATATGAACTTGGAGTAAGATAAACAAATTGTTGGTTACCATAAGCTACTAATAAAATTGGGGTATGCATGAACGATCAATCAGCACCTGTAAAATCAGCACCTCTGTAGAGTTGAATCTCAAAGGGGCTTAAACATACAAGATCCCCTCCAAAGTAATTAATCGGACTTACCAAACTTTAAGATCATGGAACCTGACCAGGAACCAGCCAAGCGACTAGTTTCAAATTTGACAGTTGCACACCCTTGGAGAATCTGGGATTGAAAGACAACAGAAGTACAGAAAATCAGAAATATCTAGCAATGCAAAGCAGAGGACAATAACATTAAGAATGAATACTATATAGAGCAAACCTTGTCATTGAGTACACAATAAAAATTAACTAAAGAAATAAAATGCTGCAAGTCTGCAACATTGGTTTCTCAGCGACCTAAGATTAGTTCTAAAACTTGAAGGCCTTCTTGTTTAATTTCTTATCTTTTTCCTGCATCTTCCGTTTCCTCTTCTTTGTATTCTCAGCAACCATGTCACGGAAGTCTTCCTTCTTATTACGAAGCTTCTCCTCCTCCCTCGCTTCCTCATACTTTGCTGGTATAACATTCTCCATAGCTTCCAATTCTTCTGGGTTCAGTGATACTTCAACTCTATCTGATCTTTGTCCTCTAAGCAAGTCAACACTTTTCCCTGCTGACTTGTCCTGTGTAGCATCACTTAAAGCATAGGTGTGACTTGTACCAAGCAAGGTCCCTGGAGCTATCTTTGCTTCTTTCTGTTCAAGCACTTTGTAAAGAGGCTTTGCAGGTTCCTTCTTCTGCTGCTTGCGTAGATCAAAAACATCTGGAGTCTCGATATCAGTAGGAGTGCTTGAAAGACTATCCACCGACTGAATGCCATCTTCTAGGTTTTCCTCATCATCTGGCACTTCCACTTCATCTTCCTCATCCTCCTCTTCTTCCTCCACTGGATCAAAGTCTCCCCAGTGTTTGGTTTTATCTTCTGCTTCTGCATAGTTTGGTTCTTCTGGTAGCAGACCAAATACATCTCCATAGAGAGGTTGACCGTGGTGATCAACAGGTGGTCTGCCCCAGCCTCCTGGTTGAAAACCAAAGGAAGCTCCACGTGGAATAGGAGCATTTACTCCAGGAATCTTCAATTGTGGATAAGAGGGCGGAGGACCATTTCTCTGCATACTAACGAGCCACGGAGGCGGAACACCTTCTTCCATACCAAGGGCATGTTTTAGTTCTTGTGACAGCATTCCGGGCTTCCTCTCCTTTAATTTAACCTCAAACTCTTTCCCTTCATAATACAGATCACCATGTGATGTCAACGGTGGTTTTTTCATGTGCTTGAAGAACGCATCATGGAGAATCTCGTAATCAATGTCAAATTTCCCCTTCTTCCCCTGCATCTTATCACGTTGCTTCTGTTTAAGTTTCTTACTGTCCTCCTTTTCAACATAGGCTTCTCTAAGTGCCGTAATGCCTGTCTTGGCAATATAATCAGGTAATTCATAAGGTTTCTTGTCCGTACCACGCTTCCCTTGCAGATAACTTCTTTTCTGACTCCAGTGCCTAGGTACAGGAACAGTATTCCGATACGATTTCAAATGTATAAGCAATTTAGGATCCGGTGCAGTGGCATCCCACACCTCTACTACATCAGGCCTCGAACAAATATTTTTCAACTCGGCAATTTTCATCCTACGCTGAAGCTTTTTCTGCTTATTCGAAAGACCACCAACCTTCTCTTTTCGATCCTGCTCTTCCTCTTCATCATCAGACTCAACTTTCTTCTTACCAGTCTTATCAACATCAGCCTCCTCTTTCTTTACATCCTCTTCCACGGGTTTGGTAAAATTAAATTTTTCGAAAACCTTCCTAAACTCCTCATCCATAACTCCGTCGAGATCAGCCTGATCAGGAACATACTCAACCTCAACAGCCTCAGAAGCCTTGGCAGAATCAGACATCTTGACATTATCACCGCCATCAATAACAGGGGATGCATCACTTTCATCTCCAGTAGATGCATCAGCAGCTGCCTTCTTGTTCTTCTTCTGCTTTCGCCTCCTTCTGCTTCGATTACTCTCTCGATTCTTTCTAGCAGGCGTGGCCGGACCGCCATTAAGCAATTCTGATGTCATGGTTATACCAAATTACTTCCTATTCGAATAAGTATACACAGAAGAATAAAAAAGACAGTTAAGAAATAAAATTGGATACCTCAAATTAATGGCTGCGTCAATGTTGAGAGCTTAAACTTTGTAGGATACAATATATTTGAGGGGGTGGACGACCCTTTCTTTATATAGAGCTTACCGGAGATTTCATAATCATTATAGGAATAGAATAACTTGGAGGCCAAGTAAGATTCGATAAAACTGGAAATATACAATTTCCTACAAAGAAACGAATTACATAAGATATCAGCATTAATATTCACATAAGATACGAGTGCTTCATATTTCATGACGATCGACAAATTTGTTTTTAATATTAATAATACTAGTCTATAACCACCAAGCCATCATTAAAAATTGCTAGAGGTACCAAATTGGGTACAAAAATATGTATAAACATGTGTCATTATTTAATTGGCTATAAATTAATGGACCCCATGCATTCAAATCAATATCACGAATTAAAATATTCCAAATTGACACATCAGCAATGCCACATCATTCGGTACCTAAATTTTGTACCCCAATTCGGTACCTCTAGCAATACTCTAAAAAAATTAATTGGAACGAAAAATATTAAATAAAAAATAAAAAATCAATATCATAAATTTTAAAATAAGAAAATTAAATATTAATCGGAACATTAAAAAAAAATAAAGAATACAAATTGATTGAGGAAGATAAATGGGGCATCATTAATTCCCAAATTACGTTTGCATATTAAAATAGGTAAGATTTTTAAGTAATTAAAAATATTAAGATAAATTTTAAAATAAATAAGTAAGGGTTGCACCATATTTTTGGAAAAGAGAGATGATATTTTTGGAAAAGAGAGATTTTAGTGAAAACAAATATAAAAGGTAATATGTTTTAATTTAAAGGTAATTGTCCGTGATATTTTTGGAAAAAGAGTAGATTTTGTTAAAAAAAGAGTGTTTTAATTGTAAAAGGTAATTGGTTATAAATAGGTATTTGATTATTTATATTTTAATATTTTTAGTAATTACATTTGTTAATAAAAATAAGTAGGCATGTTAAAATAGGTAAACTTTTAAAAAATAATTATAATATTAAAATAGGTTTAAAAATAAATAACTAAAGGTTTGTCCTTGATATTTTTGGAAAATGAGGGGTTTTAATAAGGAAAAATAGAAAAACTAACATGTTTTAGTTAGAAATGGTAATTGTCCGTGATATATTTGAAAAAGTAGGGGAATTTGTTAGAAAAAATAATGTATTTTAGGTGAAAAAAGTAATTGGTTATAAATAGATAATATTATTATTTAATAATATATTTCTATAAATAAGTAAGGTTAATTAAGTAAAAGCACGAAGTACAGTTAAGCAAGGGCAATTAAGTAAAATCACAACGTACCCGACCAACCAAACTTTTAATATTTCGTCTATTATATATAATACTAGCTTAAAACCCGTGCGATGCACGGATTGTTAATTGATATTTTATTATTATGTTTTTAATATTTTATTAATTGTATTTGTCAAAAAAAATAAGTAGTCATGTTAAAATAGCTAAATACTTTTAATTAATTAAAAACATTAAAACAAATTTTAAAATAAATAAGTAAGGGTTTGCCCGTTATATTTTTAGAAAATGAGGGATTTTAGTAAAAATAAAATAAAAAAATGTAACATATATTTAGTTTAAAAAGGTAAATATCCGTGATATTTTTGGAAAATGAGGTTTTAAAATTTAATAATTAAAAGTATTTAAATTCGTTTTAAAATAAATAAGTAAAGGGTTTCTATGATATTTTTGGAAAAAAAATTAATTTTAGTGAGAAAAATAGAAAAAATAAATTGGAAAAGACAATTTCCCGTGATATATTAGAAAAGAAGGTACTTTGTTAGAAAAAATCTATAGTGTGTTTTAGAGTAAATGGTTATAAATAGGTATTTGATTATTTATATTTTAATATTCTTAGTGATTGCATTTGTTAAGAAAAATAAGTAGACATGTTAAAATAGGTAAACTTTTAAAAAATAATTATAATACTATAGGTTTAAAAATAAATAACTAAAGGTTTGTCAGTGATATTTTTGAAAAATGAGGGGTTTTAGTAAGGAAAAATAGAAAAACTAACAGGTTTTAGTTAAAAAGGTAATTGTCATGTTTGAAAAAGTAGGGGAATTTTTTAGAAAAAATAATTTATTTTAGGGAAAAAGGTAATTGATTATAAATAGGTAATATTATTATTTAATAAAATATTTTTATAAATAAGTAAGGTTAATTAAGTAAAAACACAAAATACAGGTAAGGGCAATTAAGTAAAATCACAACGTACCATACCGACCAACCAAACTTTTAATGTTTCGTCTATTATATAATAGTATTGACTAGCTTAAAACTCGTTCGATGCACGAATTGTTAATTATTATTTTATTATTATTATTTTAATATTTTATTAATTGTAATTGTGCAAAAAATAAGTAGGCATGTTAAAATAGCTAAACACTTTTAATTAATTAAAAACATTAAAACATATTTTAAAATAAATAAGTATGGGTTTGCCCGTTATATTTTTGAAAAATGAGGGGTTTAAGTAAGAAAATATAAAAAATGTAACATATATTTAGTTTAAAAAGGTAAATGCCCGTGATATTTTTGGAAAATGAGGTTTTAAAATTTAATAATTAAAAGTATTTAAATACGTTTTAAAATAAATAAGTAAAGGGTTTTCTGTGATATTTTTGGAAAAAGAATGGATTTTAGTGAGCAAAATAGAAAAAGTAAATTGTAAAAGGCAATTTCCCGTGATATATTTAGAAAAGGATGGACTTTGTTAGAAAAAATATATAATGTGTTTTAGATGAAAATATAATTGGTTATAAATAGTTATTTTATTATTTATATTTTAATATTTTTAGTAATTGCATTTGTTAAGAAAAATAAGTAGTCATGTTAAAATAGGTAAATTTTTTTAAAAATAATTATAATATTAAAATAGGTTTAAAAATAAATAACTAAAGGTTTGTCTGTGATATTTTTGGAAAATGAGAGGTTTTAGTAAAGAAAAATAGAAAAAAAACATGTTTTAGTTAAAAAAAAAAAGTAATTGTCCGTGATATATTTGAAAAAGTAGGGGAATTTGTTAGAAAAAATAATGTATTTTTGGTGAAAAATGTAATTGGTTATAAATAGGTAATATTATTATTTAATAATATATTTCTATAAATAAGTAAGGTTTATTAAGTAAAAACACGAAGTACAATTAATTAATGGTAATTAAGTAAAATCACAACGTACCATACCAACCAACCAAACTTTTAATGTTTCGTCTATTATATAATAGTATTGATTGATAGTATTGATTTTTTTGGTTATTCATATTTCGTTGTGATCAACAATATTTTTTACTTAATATATTGATATTAATATTAATATTAACTCCTTATATATAATAAGCGTAAGGAGATCTTATCCAAAACTTTGGTCGGTCACTGTATTACCAAAAGTATATGATCCGTTGGATTATAAAACTATTGTTGCCCAGTAATAATCTATTGTAGAAGGGGGGTTGAATACAATAGTGTAAGATCATCGACTTCTTAATATATATATCACAAATATGAAAAGAAAGATAACAGCTTTATTAAATCTGATATAAAACTGTTACAAACTCTCTCAAAAAATTCTGATGTTCTTGAGAGCTGCTAGTTTACAAAAACTCTCTCAAGAAATTCTATGTTCTCGAGAGCTTCTATTCGATTATGTTCTTCTTCGAATATATAAATCGAAACCAAGACTGTATTTATATAGTGCACACAGCTTCTCTATCAATAACAAGATAAGTCCTAATCAATAACAAAGATAGAAACCTATCCTTAATCGATAGCTACATTCTACAAACCAGGAACAGATAGAATAAACTTCCATGTTTATCTAGACTCCAAATATAACTCGAAGTAGGAATCCTGATCAGCTTCAAGTTCTGATGATCAATCCTGATCATAGTCTGAGTAGGAATCCTGATGATCAATAAGATACTGACGCTTGATCAAATACTGATGACCATGCAATACTGATGACGTCAGCAATCCTGATCAGTTGAGTCTAGCTTCTGACGATCATTGAATTTTGATCTAACAATCTCCCCCAATCTCATACTTTGTGAAATAAAGTATAGATTCCAAATATTCAATGATGTCAAAAACATGTATCAAAATGTACAAGTATCTTCAGAAACAACTTATCTGTTTAAGCTTTTTGATAGAACAGATTCATCTTCAAGAAGTTGGATAATAAACTTTCTTCTTTTTCTTCAAGAATTTGAATCAGTCTTTCCTTAAGATTTCTGAGTTCTTCATCTTCCTCATTAATCTGGTAGATAGCTGCTCTGAGATTCTGTATGGAGCTTTTCTGTAGACTGTGCTCTTCAAGCAAAAGATAAGCAATTTCCTTCCCATCAGGATTGAGAGTAAGTTGGGTCATACCAAAAGTTACTTCTTTAACAGCAGTACCCCTTTGCATTTCCACATCCTGACCTCTTTGATTTAAGTACATGGGAATATAATTACCATTGAAATTACTGTTTCCATCCAGTCTTCTTCTTATAGTTGACAAAATCATGTCAGCCCATACTTTGTACACTTGGTTCTTCCATCTTAACAGATAGTGAACATATTTCAGTTCCTGTGTAGTTTTCATCAGCAGATCTTGAATAGATAGAATCTTCACACTACCATCTTTCATGAAGTACAGAAGCTTTTCTTTCTTTTCAAAACCATCATGACAATCTATAACTATATCAACAGCTAATAAATTGTTCAGGTTTTCAGAAGTTAAAGTACCTCCAATTTCAGTTAAGGAGTAAGGATCAACATAAGTCATGTTTAGAAATTCAGCATCCCTGTGTCCAATACCTCCTCTTGTGTAACTTGACATTTGCTTCAGATTCGAAAACATCTTTAACCAGAGTGTTATTGATCTAGCCATATCAGACAAATCAACAACACTTGAAGCACTTGTTATAATTCCACCAGACTGAAAATTGATAAGTTTATCACACCTTAGTGTACTTATATGTTTCCACTTCTTGTATTTCTCCTTTTCATGAGCGTAGCTTCTTTCAAGTAAAGATTCTTGCCTGCTTGTATTTCTCCATTGTCTTTCATTTGAAAGTTTAAGCCTTTGTAGATAGAGATTGAAATCTTCATATGTTCTTTTTGTAATATCTCTTCTTCTGGCTTCTTCTTCTTCATCTACTTCTTTGTTGTGACAATCAACAACAGTAGATAAGATTATCAAATCAACCTCTTGCAGAATTTCAGATTCGTCAGGATCTTGAATATTGTCAGGATTAGAATCTTCAATTTGATTTGTATTGCCGAGAGTTGATTTACTTGATTTTCTTCTCAATTCAGGTTCTACTTCAACAAATTCCTTGTCTTCTTTCTCCATGATATCCTTGATATCAGGATCTGTTAGATTTTGTGAAGCTTCAGGAATTTCTTCAATTCTTAACCCTCTAGACCTTGTCTGTCTAGGTACTATTTGAGTTGAAGAACCTCTTCTATTTCTTCTAGCACCTCTCCTACTTCTGCTTCCTCTACCTCTAGCAGGAGCAGTATAGCTTTCCATTGTCTCTCTCTGTAATCTCAAGAATTCTTCATGTGAGAGATCTGGATATTCTTCACTTGCTGTAGAGAGTGCTTTTCTTCAGGAATTGTAGCAAGAATGTGTCCATGACCAGGTGTCAGGATTTGATCTTCCGTCAGGATCTGAGATTGCACCAATGTTCTTACTGTCTTAACTCCAGAATCAGAAACATGAGTTGACTGCGTTGTTTGACTTTGAGAAGTTTGGATTGTCTTCATAACAACAGCATCAGAGGTTTCTCCTTGTATCACTTTGTCACCACCATCATCTCCAGTATCATCATCATTATTTCTTAATACTAGATCTGGTGTACATTTTGTCTGAATAACCTTCTCCCCCTTTTTGACATCAGGATTTGACAATAATTGCAAAATTAAGGAAAGAGAGACTTGAATTTCAGTTACCTTAGTATCCAGAGAATCAATTCTTTGTGTGATGGAGGTTTGTTCTGAAACAACAGATTTCACTTGGGATTCCACTACCCTCAATTGTAAAGTAGTAGGCACCTTTGTAAAATTATTAAAGATATCAGTCCTCACTTTTTCAGTTGAACCCTTGATAGAATCAATCTCACTTTTCAGGCTTTTGGATAACATAGTAGTAGCCTTCAGATGATTCTTCAAGTCTTGATTCTCTATAGATTTCACTGCATTATAGGCATGTTCAATAGCAGAAGAAAAACTGATAGATTCATCAGATTGGTGCCATGAATTGTTCCATTCATTCTGTCTAAATGCCTCTGCAGGATCAAAGGAAGGAATAGAAAAATCTTGTCTCTGATCTTTCCCAGTGGAAGCATTGCTAGCCATATATGTACTTGATGAACCAAAATTAGTTCCAAGACTAATTTTGAGTGCTGTAGCAAGCTGTTCCTTCTCTTTTCGATTCTCATTATCATCATCACTATCATCAGAAGTATCATCATCAGTACCATGAGTAATATCAGGATCAGGAATAGCAATACCTTTCAGTTTATCCTGTGGTTCTGAGATAGAATGATCCATTGGTCTTGAACGAAGTGGCTGTATCAAAATAGGTTCATTATCAGGAGCACCACTAGCGTCAGGATGAACATCGTCAGGATTTGATATGCTTGCATCAGTATTTGCTACCAATGGTTCTTGTGGAGCTTGAGGTTCAGAAGCTGCTTCAACACTTTGAGTTAAAGGTTCTTGTGTGCTTCCCTCATTGACAATGTTCTCGACCAATCTTTCAACAGAAGCTGTAGCTTTGCCTGCATCTTCACTTTGAGAAGATGGTTCTTGTGTAGCTGGAATGTTGATGTCTTCATTCTCCCTTTGAGAAAATGGTTCTTGTGTGACCATTCCACTAGCTAAGCCTTCACCCAAACTTTGATTGAGTGGTTCTTGTGTGGCAGGATCAACAGTAGCTGCTGAATTACTCTGAAATTCAGGTTCTTATGGGCTTGATCCTTTCAGCTTCTTCTGTCTCTGATAGACTAACTCTTCTGCATTCCTCTTTTTCTTTGATGTAGGTGTAAGACCAACCAAGGAAGCAGTTGTAGAAACCTTCTCCCAAGAAATTTCTCTAATCTGAGATGGAGAGGCTGGAGAGTCTGATATAGAGACAACTTTTGTTGTTGCATCAGGAATACTAACATCAGGATTTGCTAGAGCATCAGGAGTAGATGACTCATCAGGATTTGATGTCTGAATATCAGTATCCTTCATTTGCACTGTCAAAGGAATATGATACCTGCTCTTTGATAATTTCCTTGTCTTTTGTGGTTTTGATGAAGGTACCACAACTTTAGTAGCAGTATCAGCAACTTCCTTGTTCACATTCATCACAGAGGATATAGGTAAGTCATCCTCTGAATCACTTTCATCAATCAACCTTAACTTCCTTTTCACAGGAACATCTCTAACAACCTTACCAGCTTTCTTGACCAGGACCCCTTGTACACCCCCTTGTATCTTCTTTTTAGTGAGTGGTGTAGAGGAAAAATCCTTTGAACCTGATTGCCTTCCAGACACATCAGTTCTAGCTGATTTCTTTGATTTTACAACTAAAGTCTTTTGAGAGACAGTAGAGGTGGTTGTTAACTGTTTAGACTGTTTAGGTTGCATGCTTGTGTCAGGAACAAGGTGGGTTGGGCCTTGCCCCATAGCATTAGAAAGTAGTCCATAACGAGTAGGCATTTTCTGATGTAAGAAAAACCTAACCTCATCAGGAATAAAAGCATTTCCGCACAAAATATTTTGCCATATCAGGATTGAAAAAAAAATATTCAATAAGATTAAAATAAAATTTTATTTAAGAAAACAAAATTTATTTTAACAATCCTGAATAGCATTTTGGTTTAAGAAAAATAACCAAATTAATGGTCATAGAATTAAAACACGCTTACCAGCAAACGAGGCAAAAATATTTATGGAAAACTGAACCGTCTCATCGAGATTGTAGAAATGACCTGCACCCTTAATACACATTCTCTATAAAAGAGAACTGTTAAGCATAACATCATTTATTTATTAAAAGCACAAACCCTTTCCAGAGAAAAACTTACGAAAACCTTTCACCTTCTTCATTTTTCAATGGCTGCCAACAATCAAAACGATTTACCTGATGAGGAATATGATGATCTCGCATTAATCTGGCAAGAGATGGATGAGGCTCTGGCTGAGATTGCAGAGCACGAAGAACCACAACCTGTTCCTGACCCTCAGGAACATGAAGCATTTATCAACGCAATGGCTGAAGTCCTTCTCCATAACTTCCAGCAGGTTGATCCTGACTGGAATCCTCTTCACAACTTAGTCATCGTCGATGAAGAAGAGCCAGAAGATGGTGATGATGAAGATGATGAGGAACTCGAGCGAGAGCTTGAGAGAAATAGAAAGATCCGTGATGCTTGTATGTCTTGCAAGTTGGAAGCACGGAAAAGTTCCGGTGATCAAGGGGACGAGCCACCTTCAAGTGTGTCTGCTCCTCTTCTTGTCCTTTAAGGATGGACATAGAAATCTTCCAATCCTGATGGACTGTGAAGCTGCTCAGGAGCATTCATGCTAATTTGCAGGGCACGTGTTCATGCTTATCTGTAAAGCACGAGTTCCTGAGTAGAAAATAGACTAGGAAAACAAATATGTAATTTCCATTTTTCATGTGTAATGAATCTTCAAGTATTAATGAAATTTGTCTATTTTCTCAATTGTTTTCTTCCTGTACTTGCCTGCAAAATTTGTTAGTAACACTCATAGTGATATAGAGATGATAAATAATAAACTCTGATAATAATGAAATTGAAATTGATAATTAAGACTGAAAACTTAATCAAAGACTAAGTAATAATCTAATTGTCCAGAGTTTACCAGGAGTGTTAATGACAAATTAGCATAGAACCTCTGGTTTTCATACCAGCTTCAATATCTGAGCATCAGGATTTGACCAATTGATTTCCTGTCAGGATTGAGTCCTATCAGGATTTGATCAAGGATACATACCTTTCTGAATAACCATCAGGATATGACAGTTATCAGGATTTCCTCTCTGTAGCTTTTCCTCAGAAATTCTCAAAATTCATCATTCCAAGTTCATTCACCAATTTATTGAAAGTAGCTTCAGGCAGTGGCTTGGTGAATATATCAGCTAGTTGTTGATCAGTAGGAACAAAGTGAAGTTCAATTGTTCCTTCCAGAACCTGTTCTCTTATAAAGTGATATCTGATACTGATGTGTTTAGTAAGAGAATGCTGAACTGGATTTCCTGTCATTGCAATAGCACTTTGGTTATCACAATAAATAGGGATTTTTGAGTATGACAGGCCATAATCTAACAACTGATTTCTCATCCACATTATCTGAGCACAACAACTTCCTGCAGCAATGTACTCAGCTTCTGCAGTTGAAGTGGAAATAGATTTCTGCTTTTTACTGAACCATGAAACTAGTCTTCCACCCAAAAACTGACAACTTCCTGAAGTACTTTTCCTGTCTATTTTGCATCCTGCAAAATCAGCATCTGAATAACCACACAACCCAAAATCTGATTCCCTTGCATACCAAAGGCCAAGTGAAGGAGTGCCTTTGAGATATCTGAAAATTCTTTTGACTGCAATCAGATGTGGTTCTCTAGGTTTTGCTTGAAATCTTGCACATAGACAGGTTGCAAACATGATATCTGGTCTACTGGCAGTGAGATACAATAAAGAGCCAATCATTCCTCTATAGTGAGTTACATCTACCTCTTCACCTTGATCAGGATCAAGTTTGGTAGCTATAGCTATGGGAGTTGAAGCAGGAGTACTGTCTTGCATGTTAAACCTTGTCAGTAAATTCCTTGTGTATTTAGACTGATTAATAAAAATCCCTTCATCAGTCTGTTTAACTTGAAGACCCAGAAAGTAACTCATTTCTCCCATCATGCTCATTTGATATCTTGACTGCATAAGCTTAGAAAACTTTTCACACAACTTATTGTTTGTTGACCCAAAAATGATATCATCAACATAAATCTGAACTAACAGCAACTCCTTACCATGATTCAAATAAAATAGAGTTTTATCAATTGCACCTCTTTTGAATCCACTTTCCAGTAAGAATTGAGCTAAGGTTTCATACCATGCTCTTGGAGCTTGCTTTAGTCCATAAAGTGCCTTATCCAGTCTGTAGACATGATCTGGATATTTAGGATCAATGAAACCAGGAGGTTGTTCAACATAAACTTCTTCCTCCAGTTCACCATTTAAGAAAGCACTTTTAACATCCATCTGGAAAACCTTGAATTTCTTATGTGCTGCATAAGCAAGAAATATCCTGATGGCTTCTAGTCTTGCAACAGGAGCAAAAGTTTCATCATAGTCAATTCCCTCTTGTTGGGAATACCCCTTTGCAACTAGTCTAGCTTTGTTTCTGATAATGACTCTATCAGAATCAGTCTTGTTCTTGAAAATCCACTTTGTACCAACAATTGATCTATTCTTTGGTCTTGGTACCAGTTTCCAGACTTCATTCCTTTCAAATTCATTCAGTTCTTCTTGCATTGCAGTAACCCAATCAGCATCTTTAAGTGCATCTTCAACTTTCTTAGGCTCCTCCTTGGATAGAAAGTTATTGTATAAACATTCATTCTGAGTTGCACTTCTTGTTTGAACACCTGCATCAGGATCTCCAATTATCAAATCAGGAGAATGATCTTTTGTCCATTTCCTTGCTGGTGTCAAATTGTTTCTTGAAGTAGATGCTCCCCCTGGATTGGTGTTATCTTGATTGAAAGAATTTGATTGATTTGAAGCTCTCCCTGAATTATTGCTATGCCCTCCTGATGTGTTATCAGGATCTTCACTTGAATCAGTATCTGAAGAATTCTGTCTTGATGATTGAGTTGACTCTGAACTTGTAGTTGAATGCCGTTGCTCCCCCTCAACATTAGCACTACTAGTTGTATTACTGTTGTTTGCATCATCAGTATTAGCACCATCAGTACCTGGTGAGTCATCAGGATTTGGTGACCCATCAGTATCTGATGAATTGACAGGATCTGATTCACTTTCTTCAGGTTCTTTGGAAGCTTCATTTTCAAATAACAATCTATCATGCGAGTCTTCAATGATTCCAGTTATCTTCTTATCATCAAAAGATACATGAATTGACTCCATGACAGTTCTTGTTCTCAAATTAAAAACTCTGAAGGCTCTTGATGTAGGATAACCTATGAATATTCCTTCATCAGCCTTTGTTTCAAATTTCCCTAGCTGTTCAGGATGAGTTCTGAGAACAAAACATTTACAGCCAAACACATGCAAATGCTTCAGACTTGGTTTCTTCTCCTTGAGTGACTGATAAGGAGTGACACCATGCCTGTTTATCAATGTGAGATTTTGTGTATAGCATGCTGTGTTGACTGCTTCTGCCCAGAAATATGTAGGTAATTTAGCTTCTTCCAACATAGTTCTGCCAGCTTCAATAAGAGTTCTATTCTTCCTTTCTACTACTCCATTTTGCTGAGGTGTGCCAGGAGCAGAGAATTGTTGAATGATTCCTTTGTATTTGCAGAACTCTTCCATCTTTGAATTCTTAAATTCAGTACCATTATCACTTCTCAGAATCTTGACTTTGTACTTTGTGGTTGTCTCAATCATTCTCACATGATCAACAGAACTTCAGGAGTTTCATCTTTTCTGTGCAGAAAATACACCCAGGTGAATCTAGAATATTCATCAACAATTACAAGAGTGTACCTTTTCTTACTGATGGACATGATGTTGACTGGACCAAACAGATCAAGATGTAGCATGTGATATGGTTCTTCAATAGAGGATTCTGATTTACTCTGGAATGATGTCCTTCTTTGTTTTGCTTTTTGGCATGCATCACAGAGTCCATCAGGTGTATATAAGACATTAGGTAATCCTCTTACTAACTCTTTCTTAACCAACTCATTGATGTTGCTGAAGTTGAGATGAGAAAGCTTCTTGTGCCAATTCCAACTTTCATCTTCTGAAGCTTTACTGATGAAACATGTAGGGGAGCCATCAGTATCTGAGAGAATGTTGGCTTCATATGTGTTACCATGCCTGTAGCCAGTTAGTGCTATCTTTCCTGTTACTTTACTGACTACTTCACAATGTGTGGAATAGAAATTGATATGATAACCTCTGTCAGTGATTTGACTAATACTCAACAAGTTGTGTTTTAGTCCCTTCACTAGAGCTACTTTTTTAATGATGACATTTCCCATGATTATATTGCCATATCCCAAGGTTTGTCCAATGTTGCCATCTCCATAAGACACAGTTGGGCCAGCTTTTTCCTCATATTCTGATAACAGGGCTTTGTTTCCAGTCATGTGCACAGAACATCCACTATCCATGACTAACACATTTTTCTTTTTACCCTTATCATCAGGAGCAGCAATTACATCAGCATTGGCCATTAACGCATAGTTGACTACCTCAGTATCGGATTCTGAGGAAGAGTCCATCCAATCCTTGCTTGATGTGATGAGTGCCTTTGTCTTGTTGCATTCAGAAGCAAAGTGACCCATACCATTACACTTGTAGCATCTAACCTTTGACTTGTCAAATTTGCTACCCTTGCTGTCCTTTTTGATATACTTGTCTTTGTCTGCTTTGAAGGTCTTTTTCTGAAAGTTGCCTTGTCTTCTATTCTTCCTGAACTTCATCCTTCTGAAGTTTCTGACAATCATAGCAACCATCTCTTCCATGTCTGAGTCAGAAGAATCATCACAGTATTGGCATCAGGATTGCCATCAGTATCTGATGAAGAGTCGTCAGGATCTGACTCAGCTACTCTTGATTTACTTCTAGAGACCTCCATAGCTTTTCCTTTTGATTTAGCCTCTGCTTTCAAAGCAATTGACTTTGCCTTGCTGCTTTTCTTGTTCTTCCTCTGTTGAACTTCAAGATCATGAGTTCTTAGCATCCCATAGATCTCATCAAGAGACACAATGTTCAGATCATACTGGTGTCTAATGATTGAGGTCTGAGTATCCCATTCTTCAGGTAAAGCTCTAAGAAATTTGGTGTTTGAATCTTCAGTTTCATATACTTTGTCAACTAAGGATAAGCTGTTCAATAGTGTCAGGAATCTATCATATAGCTCAGTCAGGCTCTCTTCAGGTCTTGCATCAAATTGTTCATATTCTTGAATCAATAGAGCCCTTCTGTTTTTCTTGACAGATGCAGATCCCTGGCACTGAGTTTCCAAAGTATCCCAGATTTCTTTTGAAGACTTGCATGCAATCACTCTGTTTGACATAACAGCATCAAGACCATTGTGCAAGATATTCTTTATCTTTGGTTCTCTGAGTACATGAGCTTTTTCTTCTGGAGTCCATTCAGATTTAGCTTTGACCACATAATGTTCTGGTCCAGTATCTGTTCGTTCTACGAACTTTGTTGGTATATATGGTCCATCACGAATCCTGTCCAGATTGTCAGGATCCATAGCCTCCAGGTACATCAACATCTTTACCCTCCATGTAGGATATTCTGATATCTTCAAGATGGGAATCTTCATGCTTTCATACTTGGTTGTCGACATCTTTAGATCGTATCTGATTCAGAATTAAATCAGTTTGCTTTGATACCAATTGTTGCCCAGTAATAATCTATTGTAGAAGGGGGGTTGAATACAATAGTGTAAGATAATCGACTTCTTAATGTATATATCACAAATATGAAAAGAAAGATAACAGCTTTATTAAATCTGATATAAAACTGTTACAAACTCTCTCAAGAAATTCTGATATTCTTGAGAGCTGCTAGTTTACAAAAACTCTCTCAAGAAATTCTATGTTCTCGAGAGCTTCTATTCGATTATGTTCTTCTTCGAATATATAAATCGAAACCAAGACTGTATTTATATAGTGCACACAACTTCTCTATCAATAACAAGATAAGTCCTAATCAATAACAAAGATAGAAACCTATCCTTAATCGATAGCTACATTCTACAAACCAGGAACAGATAGAATAAACTTCCATGTTTATCTAGACTCCAAATATAACTCGAAGTAGGAATCCTGATCAGCTTCAAGTTCTGATGATCAATCCTGATCATAGTCTGAGTAGGAATCCTGATGATCAATAAGATACTGACGCTTGATCAAATACTGATGACCATGCAATACTGATGACGTCAGCAATCCTGATCAGTTGAGTCTAGCTTCTGACGATCATTGAATTTTGATCTAACAACTATAAATATTCAAATAGATGAGGACCGTTAGATATAATATTAAAAATTGTATTTGATTAATAATATGATAGTATTTACATACTAAAAGGTGTATTTTGATAATTTAAACCAATTATAAATAGGTTTTCTATATTGAATAGAAATCTTTATGTAAAAAATCGTAATTATCTTTTCTCTTTAGTTTATGGATAGTTCCAGTTAGATAATAATTATTAAACCATCATTAAATTAAAGATAATTTTGTTAGCTTCGCGTGGACTGTAAAATTGTTAAAATCTGTTGTCTAAAACTCAAGATAGAGCCCAAACAGTAAAATGATTATCTAAATTTTAATAATTTTTTTTATTATTGTAGCACCAATTTAATTTTTTTCCTAATTCTTTTAAATTTATAAATTATATGTTTATTTCAATAAAATATTAAAATCAATTTAAGAAAAAATTAAAATCGATCTGGTCCGTGTACGACCACTATACGACCAAATTAATTATTATAGTTAGATCTTAAATAGATCGATGAGAATTGTTAGATCTAATATTAAAAAGTGTATCTGATTAATAATAGAATTATATTTAAATACTAAAAAGTGTATTTTGATAATTTAAAAATTTTCTATGTAAAAATTCTTAAATATTTTTTCTCTTTAATTTAGGTATAGTTCGAGTTAGATAATAATTGTTAAACCAAATATCAGATAACAATTCATATCGATTACAATATTAAAAATTATCAATATAATGCTCATGTATATCATACTAACAATGATATATGATATATGTGGACCCTACATTATAAGAGACTTAGGAGAACTATGAATAAATTTAAACATTTTTTTTCTGAAGAAACATAACAATTTGATTAATCCAAATTATTATTATATTATTTTACATATAACAAACATAAAAGGATAATATCAAAATATTATTAAAATATTGACGGTTTCATATTCATAAACAATAATTTTGAATATAATACTTAACCATCTTTTCTTTTCGGTTTATGGGTAGGTCAACTGGTCAAGTTAGATAATAATTATTAAACCATCATTAAATTAAAGATAATTTCATTAGTTTCACATGGGTTGTAAAATCGTCAAAATTCAATTTCTAAAACTCAGGATAGAACCAAATAGTAAAGTGAGTATCTAATTTTTAATAAATATTTTTTTTATAATTGTAGCACCAATTTATTTATTTTTCCACTAATTCTTTTAAATATAGAAATTTTATCTTTCTTTCAATAAAGTATTAAAATAAATTAAGAACAAATTCAAATCGATAAAGACTATAATAATATGAGAATAAAATTTTATATAATCATAACATAATTTTTATTCTGTTTAATAATTTTAAAGTAATAATGTATTCTAAAATTTTATATACACTATAAATAAAACCGAAACATTAAATATAAAATTTTGATCGTGACAACCAAATTAATAAGGACTATTAGATCTTAACTAGATAAATGAAAATCGTTTGATCAAATATTAAAAAAGTGTATTTTATTTTTAATAGGATTATATTTAAATTCTAAAAAGTGTATTTTGATAATTTAAACCAAATATACCAAATATAAATAAGTTTTTTATATTGAATAGAATTCTCCATGTAAAAAATTCGTGACTTTCTTTTATCTTCCATGGACAATTCGAGTTAGATAAAAATTGTTAAACCATCTTTTAATTAAAAATAATTTAATTATCTTCACGTGGGGTGTAAAATCGTCAAAATCTGATTTTTAAAACACAAGATAAAGCCCAAATCAGTAAAGTGAGTATTTAAATTCTAATAATGATTATTATGTCATCATTATTTTAACGCCAATTTAATTATTTTTTTCTAACTATTTTAAATTTAGAAATTTATGTTCAAAAATTAAAATCAATCTAAGAAAAATTAAAATCAACAAATAATATAATAATACGAGGATAAAATTTTATAAAATTGTGCATATTTTTTATCCTATTTTATTAAGTTAAAGATCATAACTAATCAAATATTATTTATTATTAAATAATAAATTATACGCAAATGGTGATTTTGTTTTATAAGCACTCTTAGAGACCAAATTTCATTGTTAGGAGGACTATATTCATATTAAAAAAAACCGTATTTTGAAATTGTAGACTCGGCTACAGAACATGCCTAACTTTTTTAACCTATATACATTGTAAATTATTAAATTCGAAACTTTAAAAGTTTGTTAATCAATTAGTATAGTACTTTTCTGAAAAATCGTACTTTACAAAAAATATTATCAAATAACCTATGTCTGAAAGAAAAAAAATGAAAAACAATCTTTTTTTTTTCAAAAAAAAACCTGTAAATTTTAATATGTTGTTGTAGATTCAAATCTTAGATCATTCTACATGATAATTTTACTGTTATATGTAACGTTTCTCAACAATTTAATTTGAAAGATCCAACGATTATGGATTGAGTGATAAAACAAAGCGACCAAGAAAGCTTTCATTATTTAGTCTTTAATATAATAACATAGATATTTACGGGATATATTATAAAAAAATGAATTTCATACAGAATTTTGATCGTCACGGTGTACTACTTTAAAAGAAAAACTATTACAAAAAAAATATTTTAATTGATAATTTATTTTCTCAAAAGTTCCAAGTTCCCGCATCATTAACATATTACAAAAAAGAGTATATTATATTTTAAAAAAATTAAAAATTAAAAAAATTAAGAAAAATTAATGATGTTATCCTGGTAGTTTGGTCCTAAATACCGCCAAAACATTCTCAACCGTTAGATCCAATACTTTTAAAAATAGATGATCAAGATTATATCATATAAAAAGAAGTTATTATCTAAAAATGATATAAGTTAAAAGATATTATATTAGGATTGAATTTTCCAAAAAGTTAAAACATAAAAATAGTTGTAATTAAATAAGGAAACTCATTTATAACCCAAATAATAAAAATCGTTTAATCTTAAATAGATAAGTGAAAACCTTTAGATTTAACATTAAAACCTGTATTTGGTTAATAAATGTTATTCTAATAATCTAAACTACATATAAGTAGATTTCCTAAATCGAATAGAATTCTCAACATTAAATTTCGTCACTTTATTCTCTTTTTAGTTTTAGAATAGTTTTTAATTGAAAAAGAACTATTAAACCACAAATAAATTAAAGATTATTTTGTGAATTTCATGTGGACTATAAAATTGGCCAAATCTAACTTTTATAACTCAATTTAAACAAATATTAAATTGAGCGTGTAAAATATAATAAATATCAAAGTTTTAACTATAATTTTTTTGGCTAAATCTTTTTTAACAATAATTTAATCATATAAACTAATAACTTTTAAATATTAAAATATTCATAAATAAATATAATTATAAATATTAAAAAAATAATCATGTGTTGCATGTGTAATAAAAATATAATTATAAATAGAATAATTATAAATAAAATTTAAGTAAGCGTGCACCACGATAAGCTAGTATTAAAAATTATGATTGTTGAGATTTTTCAGGTGAAGTTGTCTGTGCTTTAACGTGTCTCTGGGATTGCTGTTTCTTATGGCAGAGCATTCAGTCAGTAGGGAAAAAGACAAAATTTTTTTTTTTTTTTTAAAATAATAATATTAACTAATTAAATACAAGTCTAAAACGTAAATATAATAGTTCAAACTTCAAATCTCGAACCAAAAAAAGTCATGCAAAAATTTGAACACATACATACATATAAAATTAATATATAAAAAATTATATAAATATAAAATAAAAATATTTGTTGGTTGACATGTTTTGGTTTTTTGTTATGATTTGCAAAATTAACATTATACATAAGATTTATACCACTGTTCCACTGAAATTGCACCATGCTTTCATCTAAAAATTCAACATCCGGTTCATTGTAGTAACCATTTATACATCATTGTTCTCAGGTTGTATATGATCACCTGGAATACGTGATTGTTCAATATACAATAACTTGTTCCTATTTATTCTCCCCAGCAAGAGGACTTGTTCCTGTAAATTGGGCAGCATTAAATCCCTATAAGTGCTCAATGGGGAGAAATTATCTGTTTCTCATGTGCATTTGATTGGACGTCTTTGTAAGCTTGTTGAGACGAATTTAAGTTACGACAGTACGCTGAAAACTCTTGCGGACACCATTTGCAACTTGTTTAACTCTCTTGTTCTCGGTGTTTGTTGTCCATTGCAGATCTTTCTCCTACTCTGAGTGTGCTTGAGGCAAAGGAGTGCACATCTCTGAAAATTTACTAAATTTATCCACCTGCAGAAATAGGTAACCATAAACAAAATTATACAGTCATAGCATATGATGTATATGACAGATGAAAACCAGGGAGGCAACTCTGTAAAATTTTTGAGAAATTGTTCATGTTTAATCTCCCTAACAACAGGAATCATATCTATACATTAGTCTTGTTCTTGATCAAGATATTGGTTGGAAACGATTTTTATTGTGTAGCAGAATATTTTGGGTGCTGGAGGAGCGGGGTATATATGTTGATGGTAGTTATACATTTTAGCAGTTATTACTAACTAGGATTTGGAATATGAACGGTGCTCTTGATCTAGTTGGAGTATTGGTTCAAACCTTTTCCTTCACATGGATAGTTTCCTGTTGTCTCTCTATTTTGAGTAAAACTGAAGCATTGATTACATTTTATCTTAGGAAACATGGACACTTGGGTAACCAGCTATATCCCGTGTATCCCCCGGATTCTTGGACACGCGTATCCTCATATTGACACAGGATTTCTCCGCAAGCCTACTTTTGAATTTTGTTTTTCACAAAAGGGTTTTGGTCCACAGTCACGGGTGGATGTGAATTGACCACCAGCCACCCACCGCAATGAATCATTGCGGGGGTTCTTAACTTCTTTTTGGACAAAACTGCCCCTCGACCCCGCAATGTTTCAATGCTCCCCGCAATGTATCATTGCGGGTGTATTTAACTTTATTTTATTTCCAGGACTGCCCTTATTGGGCTGGGCTGGGCTTAACTTGGGCTGGACTGGGCTGCCCTTATTTCCAGGACTGTCCTTTAATTTTGGGTTTATTATATGGACTTTTATTTTGTGTTAATATTATATTTACATTAATGTTATAAATAATAATTTTATTTTTCAAAATATAAAATTTAAAGTGTTTTGGATCATCAATTTTATTTGAATTATATAAATTTCAATTTACATTATTTTGTATGTAAAATAAAAAAAAATTAATTTTAAAATTATAAAATATTACAAAAATATTAATGTGCGACAAAATTTAAAATATTGACATATACTGTTGTGGATTAAAAAACATACTTTGTGAATTTAATGAGCTTCGAGCTTTAATGGTTGCACTCGTGTTTCCGGACTAAATTGGTCCTCACAAGATGCCTACGTATCTCAAGTCGTTATTGAGAATCAAGCCAAAGACGTAGTTCTGATTGTAGGATCAGGGACCTTATATAGGCGTCTGGAGCCTAGTATTTATGGTATGTTTAGGAGTCTTAGCGAATAAGTCTCCTTTTTGATATTAGATAAACATTGTATTGCTTGCAGGATAAGTCTTTTCCTCGTTGATAAAGGCTGACTCATTAATTGCCTTTAATTGGGATTCTGGATCCTTCTTTGACCAATTTGCCATAATTTAGACTCTTTTCATGAGCTCTATATTTTCCCTATTCATTAATTTCGTAATTAATGAATAATTAGGGTGTCGGGCCTTAAATTTCGACATTTTGTTTGACCAGTCAATTATATTTCTATAATTACTTTTCTGACCATATCATTTGCCCCCCAACTTCTGGGAAAATCTCCCTGGGGTTTTCGTAGAAGTTACAGCGTGTTTTTCCCAAAATTTTCCATTTTTCAGGGCACTTTTGACCTTAATTTAGGTCATTTTCGACCAGGAATTCGACCTGGAAATAGTATAAATTCGACCAGAATTTCGACCTGGAATCAGTATAAACTCGACCAGGATTTCGACCTGGATTTCGACCAGGACTGTCCCCAGGTCGATGGGCTCGACCTCGAATTCCTAGTCTTTTTCGACCAGGATCTTTCGACCTCAACCTTCCTTCCTTCGACCTCGATTTTGTCCCCAGGTCGATGGGCTCGACCTCGAATGATAGGTCAATTTCGACCTCGTGGTTTCGACCTCGACCAGCCTTTTTTCGACCTCGATGTGTCGACCTCGATTTCATGTTTGTTCGACCAGAAATCCTTAAGTCATTTTCGACTAGAATTCCATGTTTTTTCTGGCTTTATTTTGGAGCGAAGTCGAACAAAACGACCTCAATTCCCAATGTATTTTCGGTCTCGTTTGTTCGATCTCGATTTCATGTCTCTTCGACCTTGTTTTTTCTAGGTCAAAATGGACTTTATTCTTTGGGTCATTTTCGACCTCGATTTTTTGATCTCATTCCCTCGTTTTTCGACCTCGTTTTAGTGTGAGGTCGAGGGATGCGAACTCGTTTTATAGTGTATTTTCGAACTCAATCGTTCGATCTCGACTCAGGGTCTTTTCGACCTCATTTTGACAAATTTTTGACTTGTTTTGGTGCGAAGTCGATGGACACGACCTCAGTTTCGTGTGTATTTTCGACTAGGGTCATACGACCTCGATTTAGGGTCTTTTCGACCTCAAACCTTTAATTGTTTTGCTTTATTTGGAAGTGAGGTCGTTTGATGCGACCTCGTTTTCTCGTATACTTTCGACCAGGGTCGTGCGATCTCGATTTTTGAATCTTTTGAGAGCGAAGTCGTTGGATACGACCTCGTTTTCTCGTATATTTTCGACTTGGATCGTGCGACCTCGTTTCCTAATTTTCTGCCTTGGTTATTTATTTTTTGGTTTTCATTCTTTTCTTGGGCCTCAACTAACCCAATTTTTGGTTGGATTTAAGTTATTTCTGCCTTGGGCCTAATTGGGCCTTATTTGTTTGGGCTTCGAAATTGCCTGAGTTTTAATTTATTTGGGCATTTGCCTTTGTAATCCATAAATGGATTTATGGGCCTTACCGGCTATAGACGGTTGCCATCCCTCAACCGGTTGATCTTCCAGTCATTCTCACTATAAAAGAGTGAGATTTCTCATTTCACTCTCACTTCTCACTTTTCACTTTCCAAAATTTCTCTCTAGTTATCATAGTTTTTTCTCTCTTTTATTCCATGGAGAGGCGATTCCCGACGAGCTTTTTACGGTGGTGTTCTTGTTTTTCTGGGATTGATCTTCATCCCTTGAAGATTTCTGGGTTTTCAATCTTCATCACTTGAAGATTTCTGGGTTTTTGAAGATTTTCTGAGAATTTTCCTTGAAGTTTTGAAGATTTGAAGTTTCTTTGAAGATTTTTCTGGGAATTTTCTTGAACGCTTGAAGATGTCTGACAAAGCTGCTCAACGCCTTCAAAGAATGAACAAAGCTTCTAAGAGAGGTATCATCATCCGTTCTTCTCATATGTCACTTCAATATATGATTTTAGAACGTAGCGATGAATATCCCTCTGTGTCCCACTTAGATTCTTTCGATTGTAGTAATAAATTTCATGAAATCGACTTAATTAGGGACTATAATAAAATGTATAGGATTAAGTCCCCCTATAGATTAGTCCCAGCTGGTCCAGGGGACCGTTCTTGTCATTGGCGTCCTGATGCACTCTGCATTTACAAGGATGCCATTGTCGCAGGACTCAGGTTTCCCTTTCATGAGTTCATTCCCAGGCTTTTGGCTGATGTTGGGATTAACCCTTGCCAACTTCCTCCAAACGCCTGGAGAATCATTTTGTGTTTCATCGTTCTTTGTTTGAAGAACAAATTTCCTTTGTCTGTAGCTTTGTTTAGGAGAATTTTTCAATTTAAGAATAGTTCATCCACTTCTTTGGGTTGGGTTTATATCAACCACCGTCCTTCCACTCCCCCCATATTCCACCCTAAATCCATTCCAGACAATAACCTCAAATGGAAGGAAGAGTTCATGTACTTGATTTGGGAAGGAGGGGATTGGGGCACCCTTTTTCGTAGTTCCTTTAGTAGGGTTTCGGATGGTAGCCCTAGTGATATCATCCTAACTGATGAAGAGGCCCATGCGTATGCTGAGCTCACAAAGGATAATTATGCCACAATGGCTTGGGTGCTCCTGGATGAGTTTCAGCTTAGGTCCTTGGGACTTTCCAACGTTTCTGATAAGGGTAATTCTCACCTCATATCTTTCTTTATTTATTTAAGATTAACTTATACCAACTGTTTCCCTCCTTGTATCTTTTGCAGCTGCGACCTTTATCAACAAGTCCAATGAGCCTGAAGAGAGGGAAACAGCCAGGATGAAGAGGGCACGTTTGGCAGGGAAAGACCCTCGTGCTTCTAGTATTCCAGCTTTCATAAGGCCACATGTGGACCTTACTGAGGATGCTGAAGGCCCTGCCACGGGCAAGAGTGCAGTTTGGCGCCCCAACTGGGGTCTTAGGAAGAAGGACACTGTGGTGGGAGTGTCCAAACATGCTGTGGAGTGGTCTTATCACTCTCTGACTCCTTGTGACTACAAGGATTTTGTTTCTAACTCCACCATCGAGGGGGTGGAGCATGCTGGATCTCAGGCTATGGCTGCTGTAAGTATTTCTCTCCTTCTTTTCTTTGTAGTCTTTGATTTATTTCAAGTTTAAGTATTTAACCTATAACTTGCTTGCAGATGAATGCCAACTACCAAGGGGCTCTCTTCCAAGCTAAGTCTTGGCGCTCATCTTCTGAGGCCAACCAAGGCAAGTTTGAGAAGTCCCAGGAGGAAATGGCTTCAGTAAAGGCCACCCTGGCTAGGAAAGAGAAGGAGTTGGCTGACTCCCAGGCTGAACTGGTATCTTTGAGGAAGGCCAAAGATGATTTTATTGACGAGTATCTCGACTCTGAGGAGTACGGGGACTTGATTGATAAGCATGATGGGCTCCTCTTCCCTGTTCAGTACACTAAGGGATGGGATGACGCTCTTGCTGCTGTCTTGGAGAGGATGCCTGGATCCCTCACTATATCCGATTTTCCAAGCCCTCACCTTCCTACTCATATGGAGTTGGCTTTGGCTGGAGAGGAGGACATGGAGGAGGATGACAGGATCCTAGACCTGGATCATACTTCTCCTCCTGGTCAGGCTGCTGGAGATGAGGATGCTGCCCCTCACTTGGGAGAGGAAGAGGAGGATGAGGAGCAGGCCGTGGATAAGGCAGATTAGGTGTAGTCTTTTCTTTTGTAGTTCTTATTTATGGCCTTTCTTGGCTTGTAATAGTATTGATGTACTTTTGGCCTACGGGCTTAACTTAACTTTTTATTTAAGTTTTTATTTATATCTTGTGGCCATTCATGGCTTGCATTTTTTCTTGCTTTTTGAATGTTTATGAACACTCATAATAGATAAACTTTAAAACATGAAAATGTTGAATTCATTCATAACTTGAAGATGGGATCAACCCTTACATAGTATCCCAGTTTAAAACTTGGGTTGGTTTCATCGAACCTTATTTATAGTAGTGAGTCCACTTGGGAGACGCCTTAAACATAATAAACTTTCAAATTGGAGGCATGCCAAGTCCTTGGCACCTCTTGCCCTTCAAGGGTTTCTAGTTTGTACGAGCCTCGACCAAATACGTTCTTGACGCGATATGGTCCTTCCCAATTTGGGGCTAACTTCCCTTTTTGTCCAACTCCGGATGCTTCAATCTTTCTGAGAACCAAGTCTCCTTGACGAAAGAACCTTTCTTTAACCCTTAGGTTGTAGTAGAAGGATGCTTTCTTTTGATGTTCAACTATCTTGGCGTTTGCCTCATCTCTAACTTCGTCAATTAGATCTAAAGCCAGCCTCAAGCCTTCTTCATTTTCTTCTGGTTCATAAGCCTCAACCCTTGGGGAGGTGTGAGTAATCTCTACTGGGACCACTGCCTCTGCTCCATAAGCCAATAGAAATGGAGTTGCCCCGGTGGTGACTTTGCAAGTAGTACGATATGCCCAAAGTATAGGGAGTAATTCGTCTACCCAAGTGTTTCTGGAGCGTTCAACTCTTTTCTTTAGTCCATCAAGGATGATTCGATTTGCAACCTCAGCTTTCCCATTTGCTTGAGGATGGGCGACAGAAGTGAAGCGCAACTTGATATCGTTTTCATCACAATACTTCTTGAACTCATCGTTGTTAAACTGAGTTCCATTGTCCGTGACCAGGACTCGTGGAATTCCATATCTGCATATCACATTTTCCCAGAAGAATTGCATCACTTGCTTGGTGGTTATCTTGGCTAATGGCTTAGCCTCAATCCACTTGGTGAAATAGTCAATTGCTACTATCAAGAACTTTCTTTGAGCACTTGCCATAGGAAATGGCCCGAGTATATCCATTCCCCACATAGCAAAGGGGATAGGTGAGTTAATGGATGTCATCATCTCTGGTGGTTGCCTAACCACTGGTGCATGTTTCTGACACCGTTCACATTTCTTGACGTAGCTTTTAGCATCAGCAAGTATGCTTGGCCAATAGAAACCTAGACGAGTGACTTTATGAGCTAGGGCTCTGCCCCCCATGTGTTGCCCACAAATCCCTTCATGCACTTCCTTTAGGGCCAATTCTGCCTCTTGAGGTCTCAAGCACTTTAAGTATGGAATAACAAAAGATTTCTTGTATAGGATTCCCTCAATTAGGGCATACCTTAGTGCTCTGACGTATAGCTTTCGTGCCTCTGAAGTGTCGTTGGGTAGCCACCCAGTTTCCAGATGAGCTTTGATGGGATCAATCCAACAACTGGTGATACCAATGGGGGCTACCAACTTTCCATTGATGCTTGGGGTCTTCAAGACTTGGAAGTATACACTCCCGGCATAGTTTTCAATTTCAGAAGAGGCAAACTTAGACAAGGCATCAGCCTTCATATTTTCCTCCCTTGGAATGTGCTCCACATAGCATTCATCAAACTGAGTCATAATGGCCTTGACAAGCTTTAAGTACTTGGCCATGACTTCATCTCTGGCCTCAAACTCCCCATTTACTTGGGAAACCACTAGCCTCGAGTCTCCACATACTTTCAGAGTTTTGACTCTCAAGGCTCCAGCCAGCCCTAAGCCAGCTATTAGAGCTTCATACTCAGCCTCATTGTTTGTCGTCGGGAAGTCAAGCTTTAGTGCATACTCTATTAGGAATCCATCAGGACTTTGTAGCACCAAACCAGCTCCACTTGATTTTGTTTTTTATGCTCCATCAAAATAGAGCACCCAACATTCTTTGAAGGTCATTTCCTCATCTTTCTTATCTTCCATAGTCACTTCCTGCCCCCCGACTTCTTGGTTGTCAATGGTGCATTCAACCATGAAGTCAGCAAGTGCTTGAGCTTTTATGGCCGTCCGAGGCTTATACTTGATATCAAATTCTCCCAATTCAATGGCCCATTTGATCAATCTTCCGCTAACTTGAGGGCTATGCAAGATGTTTCTTAGAGGTTGATCAGTCAAGACCTCTATCTTGTGAGCCTGGAAGTAGGGGCGTAGCTTTCTTGAGGCCATTATCAAGGCTAAGGCAAACTTCTCAACCATTGAGTAGTTTATTTCTGCCCCATGTAGAATCTTGCTCACATAGTAGATGGGTTTCTGAACCTTCACTTCTTCCTTTACCAAAACAGCTCCAAGGGCCGTGTTAGAAACCGCCAAGTATAAATAGAGAATTTCTCCTGGCTTGGGTTTTGCCAACAGTGGTGCTTCAGCCATATATTTCTTCAGGGCCTCAAAGGCCTCTTGACTTTCAGTTGTCCATTCAAAATTCTTCACTTTTTTGAGTGCTTTGAAGAAGGGTAAACACTTCTCTCCAGACTTGGAGATGAATCTTCCCAATGCAGCCACTCTTCCCGCCAGTTTCTGGACATCCTTGACAGTCTTTGGTGGTTCCATGTCTAGAATCGCTTTGATTTTGTCAGGATTAGCCTCGATTCCTCTCTTGGAAACCATCAGGCCTAAAAACTTTCCCGAGCCTACACCAAAGGCACACTTGGCTGGATTCAGCATCATCTTGTGGTGCCTTAGCACTTCAAAAGCCTCTCGGAGGTGCTCAATGTGATCGGCCTTATCAAGGCTCTTGACTAACATGTCATCTACGTAGACCTCCATGGTTTTTCCAATCAGGTGCTCAAAGATTTTGTTCACCAACCTTTGATAGGTTGCTCCAGCATTCTTAAGCCCAAAAGCCATGACTAAGAAACAGAAGACACCAAAGTCAGTGATGAACGACACTTTGGCGATGTCATCTTTATGCATCTTGATTTGATTATATCTGCTGAAGCCATCCATGAAACTTAGCATCTCATGCCCGGCAGTGGCATCTATCAAGGCATCAATCCTAGGTAAGGGGAAACAATCCTTAGGACATGCATCATTCAAGTCGGTGAAGTCGACGCACATTCTCCACTTCCCGTTAGCTTTTTTGACCATCACAGGGTTAGCTAACCATTCCGGGAATTGGATTTCTTCAATAAACCCAGCTTCCAAAAGCTTATTTACTTCTTGCTTAATGGCTTCAAGCCTCTCTGGAGCAAAACTTCTTTTCTTTTGTTTCACTGCCTTCCTTTCTGGATCCACATTCAATTTGTGAGATATTAATTGGGGATCAATCCCTGGCATGTCAGCCGCTGTCCAAGCAAAAACGTCATTGTTCTCTTGAAGAAAAGATGCGAGTTTGCCTTTCAATGGTTCGGGCAGTAATGTCCCACCATAAGTCACCTTCTCTGGTTCATCCGGGACTAAGGGAATTGGGATTAAATCCTCAGCTGGTTTCCCTCTTTGGTCCTCATTGTCACTAGTGTCCATATCTTCAATGGGGAGAACCTGCCCCCCAACTCCATCAGGCCTCAATGCGGCTACATAACAGCTTCTAGCCATCTTTTGGTCTCCCCGTTCTTCACCAATCCCATTCCTGGTGGGGAATTTAAGTTTCAGGTGGTAAGATGAGGCAACAGCCTTAAACGCATGAAGACCCGTCCTTCCAAGGATCGCATTGTAGGTTGAGGTTGCCTTTATAACTATGAAGTTCAGCATTTGAGTGGATGTATTCGTTCCTTGCCCCATGGTCATTGGGAGTTGGATAGTGCCTTCCACCTTTGATTCCACTCCATTGAACCCATATATGGGCATATTAGAGGGTGTCAACTGAGAATCAGTGTAACCCATCTTGATAAAAGCATCGTGGAACAATATATCCACTGAGGCTCCATTGTCGACTAGGACTCTCTTTGTTTCGGAGTTGCCTATCACAGGTACTATGACAAGAGGATCATCGTGGGGGAACTTCACCCCTTCCAAGTCTGAATCATCAAAACCTATTGACACTTCTGTTCGTGCACGCTTCGGTGCTTCTCCAACAACGGTCAGCACCTCTCGGGCATAAGCTTTTCTTGAGTTTCGGGAGGATCCAGCAGCAGTTGGTCCTCCAAATATCATGTTGATCACTGGCCCTCGGGGCTTGGGATTTCGATCTTGATCGTTGTCCCTTCTATCATAATCCTTTCTCTCATAGTTCCCCCTTTGGCTCCCTTGGCTTCCATCCTTAGTGAACTTGCTGAGTTTTCCTCTTCGTATCAGAAACTCGATCTCATCTTTCAGTTGCCTACAATCGTCGGTGTCATGACCAACTTCTTTGTGGAACCGACAAAATTGATTTTGGTTCCGCTTGGACAAGTCAGCCCTCATTGGTTTTGGCCACTTAAGATCTTCTTCCTTGGCTATCTCCATCAGAATTTGACTCCTGGGAGTATTCAATCTTGCATACTCCGTGAACTTTGGCCCAAAGTTATTTCTCTTGGGTGGAGAGTCAGAATTCTTTGATGTTCTGGGAAACTTTTCCTTGACGTCATACTCCTGAGTTTCTTTTCTTTTCTTTGAGTTCCCACCGTCGCCAGCGGTGGGTTCATACTTTCTCATGCTTTCCTCAGCCTTGATGTACTTCCCGGCTCTATCTTGGAGCTTCAACATGCTTTCTGGTGGATGTTTAGCCAACGACCTCCTGAAGTGGTCATCAGTGGTTCCTTGTTGCAGGGCTATCATAGCCACTTTGTCATCTAAGTCCGGGACTTTCAAAGCCTCCCGAGTGAATCGATTGATGTAGTCCCTTAGGGCTTCATTCTTTCCTTGACGTATTGCCATGAGTGATGCAGAGCTTTTCTCATGCACCCTTCCACTTATGAATTGATTGATAAAAGCTTTACTCAGCTCTTTGAAGGATCCAATAGAGTTGGGAGGTAGACGGCTGTACCAACGTTGAGCCATACCTGCAAGAGTTTGGGGAAACGCCCTACACTTGACTGCATCATTAGCGGGCTGCAACAGCAGTGCATTGGAGAAGGTTCTCACATGATTAGCGGGATCTCCCGTTCCATCATAGGCTTTAATCGAAGGCATCTTGAACTTTCTGGATATAGTCGTTTTCATGATGTCTTGAGTAAACGGAGGTGTAGGATCATCGGGATCTCCTAGGGGCAACAGAATACTAGGATCACCCCTTGGGGCTTCGGCCCTCCTGGTTCTCCTTGGTGGTGGATCCAAATTGATAATTGGGATTCCTTCAGCTTGACTTTTTGCTCTTGCGGCCTCTTGTTCTGCCAATACTTTCTTAAGCCTTGCGACTTCTGCCTCATGGGCCGCAAGCTTGTCCTTAGTAGTTTGGGGTTGATCTTGGTTGGTTTGCGAAGATCGTTTCCTTCTAGGAGCGACATCGTCCCCAGTTGTATAACCCTCATCCTCGGTGTAGGGCCCAGAAAAATCGTCTCGAAACATCTGACGAGTTTGGGTTTCACGGTTTTGGGGTTCCAAACCTGGTACGTAAGGGGGCACATAAGCCTCATGGTAGATTGGATTCATTCCACTACCACCCGCTGTGGGGCGAGGGGGCATGCCATAGCCGGGCATCCCCAAAGTCTGATTTGCGTGGTGAGGGAGATCAGTAGTGTGGAGTTGAAGACCGCGAGGTGCGTTCATAAGCAGCGCAGAGGTTGTAATCGGTTGCTGGTGAACGGTTTCTTGTGGATTAGATCCATGAATAACCATTTGTAGGGGATTCGTCCCTTCAGCAGTAATTGGGACCTCTTGTCCTTGAGTGGTGGTGAGGGGAATATTCGCCTCTTGAGTGCCAGTAGTTGGCGGTGGTTGGCTTCCATGAGTCTCCGTTCCAGAGGTGATAGGGAGGCCTTCAGAATTATCAGAATCTCTAGTTGTTCTTCGTGTGTTTGCCATGGTTGATGTTGTCTTCCCTCAGACGGCGCCAAATGTTGTGGATTAAAAAACGTACTTTGTGAATTTAATGAGCTTCGAGCTTTAATGGCTGCACTCGTGTTTCCGGACTAAATTGGTCCTCACAAGATGCCTACGTATCTCAAGTCGTTATTGAGAATCAAGCCAAAGACGTAGTTCTGATTGTAGGATCAGGGACCTTATATAGGCGTCTGGAGCCTAGTATTTATGGTATGTTTAGGAGTCTTAGCGAATAAGTCTCCTTTTTGATATTAGATAAACATTGTATTGCTTGCAGGATAAGTCTTTTCCTCGTTGATAAAGGCTATGACTCATTAATTGCCTTTAATTGGGATTCTGGATCCTTCTTTGACCAATTTGCCATAATTTAGACTCTTTTCATGAGCTGTATATTTTCCCTATTCATTAATTTCGTAATTAATGAATAATTAGGGTGTCGGGCCTTAAATTTCGACATTTTGTTTGACCAGTCAATTATATTTCTATAATTACTTTTCTGACCATATCATATACCACAAAATTTAAATTATTGAATTAAATTTAATTTTTTAATTTCTACAAATAATAAACTACTAATATAAAGTATAAACATTCAAAATATTGATTTGAAAATCAAATTAACATGTGTAATCATTTATTATTTTAAAAAAAATAAAAATGAAAAAACTAGAACACAATTATTTGCGAACGAGTAATCATGTGTATGGTTTAACATTTGTTTCACCATAGAATATTTGGAAACATTAGTTATATTAAATTTATATTTAATATTAATTTTTATTAAATTTAAAAGTAATTTTGAAAAAAATATCAATAATATATATTTATATTAGAACGAGTAATCATATATTTTTTTCACCGTAGAATTAGAGATGCATGGTAAAATATTTTGAAACATTGTTTAGAATTAATTTTATTATTTTAAAAAACAAAATTAAAAATATCAATAACTCACAATTATTTTCGAACTAGTAATTATCTATAAGGGTTAACATGTGTTTCAACATAATTGGACCTAGAAAAATAATTAAATGTAATATATGTAATAAAAACCATCTCTAATAATGTATAAAACATATTTATGATTTTTATGCATTTATTTTAATTTTTGAGAATATATTAAGGGTTTAAAATAAAAAAACAAAAAAAAAATACCCCCAGCAATGAAACATTGCGGGGGGACTAAGCTCAAACCAGCATTAAAAGCTCGACAGTTGGCAGGTGACTGCATTAAATGCACCACCCCGCAATGAAACATTGATGGGCTACCAACCCCATCAATGAAACATTGTGGTGGATAGTTGGTTGCATTTAATGCACCCCGCAATGTCTCATTGCGGTGGCTCACACCCCCGCAATGTTTCATTGAGGGGTAGGCTGGCCACCTTAAACTGCGCAGCCCCTTCCTCTTTCCCCTTTTTTTCAAACAAACCCTATTTTATTTTGGAGCTCCATTTTCAAATTTTTTGAAGATCATTCAACTCATGGTTAGTATTCTTATTAGTATAACTTCATATTTATTTGGTGATTCTAGTTCATCTAATAAAAAATTATTTATTTAAAATTAATTAATTTAATTTTTCCTTTTTCGTAATAAAAAATTATTAAAATTATATTTATAGTTAATATTTAATTAAATATTTTATGAAAAATTATTAAATACTTTTTAAATTATTATCACTAATTATTAATTTTATGATTTTATTTTAATTTTTGATAATATAATTAATTACTTTAATTTTTTACCTTATCACAATAAAAAATTATTAAAATTTTATTTATAATCAATATTTAATCAATATTTTATTGAATAGCTTTTAAATTATTAGCTCTGATTATTAATTTTATAATTTTATTTTAAATTTTGATAATATAATTAATTATAAAAACAAAAAATTAATATAAATTAATTTAATAAAAAATTATTTTTGTACAGACCCAATATAAAATTATATTTAAGCCCAATACAATTATATGCAAGTCCAATACTATTTACATTAAATCCATAAAACTTGGTCCAGCAAGAAAAGAAGGGTGTTTTGGTAACTGAGACCCCCGTAATGATACATTATCATTGCGGGGGTGAGAGGTATTTTGGTACTATTTCTCACCGCAATGTTTAGTTGCGGATGGTGGTTGATAAATTCTTCCATCCACCTGTGATTGTGGAAGGGGACCCTTCACAAAATTAAGCATCAATCACTCAATGGGCAAATGCAAAAGTATTGATGGTCCATATTCTACTTTCTACCACCTTGTATATAACATCTTAGTTCAATTAACCATTTGTGGTTTCAATAGCTAAACATGCATTCATTTTCCTCCGCTTGCTGCTACTTCTGAGAGAGTGTTGGGATGTTGTATCACCTAAGACATGGTTTGACTGTTAGATCCTACTTAAGTTCCTACAATTAATTGACAAAACTGAACAAGATTTCACATGTTCATATCGGATGAAATGAATAGTTTGTTGCTTAAATGCCGATACATTGATTTTATGCTTCGCCAAGTTACAGGTAAAAAAATGATGACAATGCTTAGACTATTAGGGCCTGTTTGGTTGGGGTGTTCCTTATTATAAACGACGTATACGGATTTTTAATATATTTTATTAATAATTGGAAAATATGGTGTGATTTTTTCGGGTATATATTAATGATTGTAAGATTAGTTTTAAATCAAAAAGGTAAGGTATTTTAATTAGAGTGGAAATATTAATAATTGAAAGATATGGTGCCATTGATTTTTTAGGTGTTTATAAAATGTAATATCTTCAACTAAAAGTAAATGTGAAAAAGGCAACCAAACAGACAAACTTTCAACTTTAATATAATAGTATAGATGTATTCATTTTTCGAATATTATTGTGTCAACACTATATTTTTTGAATTTCATTTAAACTCATATAATATTTATCAATAGATTGGATTAACATACAGTAAAACCTCTATAAATTAATATAGTTGGGATCGGAGAATTCTATTAATTTAGAGAGGTATTAATTAATCGATAAATTAATAATTATTAATTTACAGAGAATATTTTGTAGCAAACAAAATCAATTTTTAATTTAACTTTTAATCATAGAAATTTAAATATAAATCGCATAACTTTTAATTTCAACATTGCAAAATTCTTTGGATAGAGGAAATTTCAAGCAACTTAAATGAACATACAACTCCTGAAGAAGATATTCATAAACTTGAGGTGATAATTAATGATCAAGATTATCGTAATAAAATGGATATGAATAGCTTGTTAGATAAAGTGAATCATGTTCAGAGATCTAGAGTAGATAAGAGACTGCAATAATGTTGAATGATATTGAAGACGATAAAACACATTTGAAGCTGTTACATTTAGAACCACTCAACGCATTAAAACACATAATAACTTTTTGATGCAATACGAAAACACCACACAAGTTTTTGGATTTAGGAATAAATTTCATATAGATTTAAATTTCAAGAAAAAACAGACAATACTAGAATTATATTTTACAATGATGTAATCATGTAATAGATATATTTTGAGTAAATTGCAAAGTGATGGCTGAACTTACATATTGATGGCCGTAATTTGAAATTTGTAATATGTTGGTCATACATTGCTTTTGCGTTTCAAAAGCGTGGCTATGGACCACTTTTTTGAACTATTTTTTCTCAAAAAAGTGGCCCTTAACCACTTTTTTGAAATGTAAAAGCAATGTCTGATCAATATATTGCAAATTTCAAACTCCGGCCACTAAAATGCAAATTTGGCTTAAGTTCAGCCATAACTCTGTAATTTACTCAAATATTTTTATGATTGTAAGGGAATTATTAAGGATATTTATCAAAAATACCATTTTTGTAAGTTTTTTTACGATTTTACTATCTTCTGAAAATATTTGCAAAAATATTTTTTTTTAAAAATAATTTGCAAAAATACCATCTTATTTGCAAAAATACGGTCTGCAACTAGATGCAACCAGATGCAACTTTGCATCTGGGTTGCATATATGGTTGCGCAACAGGTTGCATATGTGGTTGCAAATTGGTTGCATCTGGTTGCAGACCGTATTTTTGTAAATAAAATGGTATTTTTGCAACAAAAAAAAAATTAAAGTATTTTTACAAAAAAATTTTATGGGTAAGGTTATTTATGAAAAAAAGCCCTATTATTAATTTATAATATTATTGGGACCATATATTTATATAGGGTTTTTCAAAAAAAACTATTATCTTATTATCTTATCGAAATCAATCATTTTTTGAACTGGCCCAAATCGAGATTGAAGAAAATTATTAACTTAGAGAGATTATTAATTTATCGATTATTAATTTACCGAGATTTTACTGTATTATTATCAACTATTTAGTTATATTATCGTTTGTTTTTAAGTTGATAAAAAAAATGATCTACCTATTTTTTTTGCTTTTATTGCTATTTAGTTAAGTATAAAAAATATTTTTTCGAGAAAAGTTTTTTGAGAAAATTTCTTTTTCTTCGAAATTTGAATTTTATAAATTTGAAAATTTATTAAATTTTTTAACTAGTTTTAATTTTAGCCCCAACATTTTTAAAATATCTATTTTTCCTTCTACTCGTATGCCTACCTCATATCTCCTCCAATTTATCATTAAACATGTATGTACCTTCTCACTTCGATCTCTTTTCGACCAATATCCAACCTCCTCATTATACCTCTCAGACAGCTCCTTCCTCCAACCACATCATATCTGCTCATTCATCTTGCCCAACCACCTCTCTTTCATCTTTAACAACCTCAAGTTTGTTCATCCTTCCTCTCTCCATTCATCTATTATTCATTTTTGACAACCTCTCATTGACATGCATTTTCAAATTTATATAAAATTATTATAATTGTGGCTACGACCTGAATGTTTATTATGATAATAAAATAGTTAATTGTCATACCTTTCAAATATTAAGTATGTATACATTTTTTGAATATTATTGTGTCAACATTATATTTTTTGAATTTCATTTAAACTCATATAATATTTGTCAATAGATTGGATTAACATATTATTATCAACTATTTAGTTATATTATCGTTTGTTTTTAAGTTGATAAAAAAATTGATCTACCTATTTTTTTTGCTTTTGTTGGTATTTAGTTAAGTATAAAAAATCCCTAAATTAATTCTCCTGTGTTATTAAGTTCTGCTACGTGCACTCTTCCAGTACTCCCTATCTAAAAGATGACTGTTTGGTGTTTGCAGTTCCACATATATAACTCATGATTTATAAATCTTCTGGATATCCCCGAGCTTCAAAAGCATTTTGTCTGCTTTGACTATTAAGATCCAATACAGGTTCTTGTTGTTTAGTCTGTAAAACAAAATGTGCTGATATTATCTGCATATAATCTATAGCAAATTAGTTAAGCCGCCAGGTAGTCATTAGCAGTTTTTATGAGTGAAGCTCCATTCGATATTATTTTACTAACGTTGTTTGAGAGCTCCATATTAAGAGCTTTATCAATGTAATCATCAAGATTAATTAAAATCAAGAGCTCCATTTCATATTCCACTTTATCTTCTCCTATACATGCACTAACTAAAAGTAATACTATTACAACTTACTTTTTAGAAAGATGCTCACGCTGGCCTGATTGGTCCCTCTCTTAGGCTCTTGCTATTATGGGCCTGTTTGGCCACTCTCATTTATACTCCCTCCGTCCCATTTTATGTGAACCATTTTTCACGCATTTTAATGTTCTCGAAAAAAATAGTTGTAAATAATATTTTTTCGATTTTTTTTTCTATATAAAAATATAAATCATACATTTTTATACAAAACAAAAAAATTGAAAAAATATTATTTACAAATATCTTTTCCGAGCGCGTTGAAATGCGTGCAAAACAAAATGGTCCACATAAAGGGGACGGAGGTAGTACATTTTAAGTTGATAAGAGCTTATGAGGGTGTTTGTGTACTCAACTTATTTGATAACTTATAACTTATAAATTGATAAGTTGAATGTTAGAAATCATCAACATTTTACTTAACTTATCAACTTATTCTTTGATTTCTTTATTTTTCTAATATTTTATATTTTTACATTTATGTTTTTAAATTTAATTTAGCAAATTCTTCACTAACTTATAAATAAATTTATTCAAACACCCGTATAACTTATAAGAATTCATCAACTTATCACTTATATGACACTTACTCATTTTAAGCTATAAATCAACTTTTGTGTGATAACTTAAACACGCACTATATTATCGAATAAACAATAAGATACTTTATTGATTAACAAGGTCATGCTAAATATCTGAATGAAAATATTTGAGTTTAAATATTTCATAAAATCATAGCTTAAGACTTGAGAGGTTCGATTTTAGAAAAGGTATACATTCTAGGAAGTCTTTAGTCCGCATTGGCGACCTGTAGTAATTTATAATTAAAATTAGAAAATTTATTGAATCATAATGATCTCCACTTAACATTAACCAAACAAGCTGAACAGGTCCATCGGCTCCCTCGCTTTTCTGGTACATTTACGTACCAGAATTGCGGAACTGGTACAGCTGCGTTGAACATTGCAAAACTGGTATAGGGCGCCACGACCCGTGACGACCTAGGAGGGGTGCGCCGCAGCCCGTGGCGACCCTATATCTTATTTTTATTCATTTCATTTTTTTGGTTGGTTTGCCGTTGGTTGAATAAAAATAAGATACAGGGTCGCCACGGTCTGTGGCGCACCCCTCCGAGGTCGCCACGGGCTGTGGCGCCCTATACCAGTTTTGCAGTGTTGTACGCAGCTGTACCAGTTCCGCAATTCTGGTACGTAAGTGTACCAGAAAAGCGACGGAGCCCAGGTCCATCAGTCTCGTCCAGAAATTTTGGTATCGTTCTTGGCAAGGGGCGTAGCCAAATATATCAATAGCGGGTGCAACCGATCCCGTTGATTCCAAATTCTGATTATGCCCCTTGTTCTTGGGTTCTCATATTTCTGCTATTATATGATTCTAACATTGTATGAGATCCCCAAATCAAGAGCTTTATGTATGTAATCATCAGGATTATTTTAAATCAAGAGCTCCATTTGATATACCACTTTATCTTTTCCTATACATGCACTAACTAAAAGTTAAAACTATTACAACTTCCTTTTTAGAAAGATGGCTGGCCTGATTGGTCCCTCTTTTAGGTCTTACTTCATTGATTGATTAACAAGGTCATGCCATGTACTGAATATTTCATAAAATCATAGCTTATGTAATTTATAATTAAAACTAGCGGAGAAGCCCGTGCGATGCACGGGCCTGTTCATATACGGAAATAATTTTCGCACAAATCAGCATTTTCGAAATAATTTTATAATTAAATAGATGGTAAATTATAGTATTTCAACTTTATTTTATATTTGTAAATTAATTTTATAATATTGTATCTCGTTTTCATGAACCAAATATTTTATAATTTGATCAGGTTTAAAAAGTTGGATCAATATATCTATACGATAACAATCACATGATTATTAATTATTATTATTAATTTCTCAAATAATAATTAAATTTTCAATGTCGTGAAACGAAATTTATTAAAATGATCAATTAAGTGTAATATAAATAATTATTGTAGCATAATTGTTCGTGTATAACATAGATGTTTGTAAACTCGTGTGATTTTAATGTAATAAAAGTATATTTGTAAAAAAGATAATCATGTATGTGAGATTATATCTTAAGATATATTACAAATTTTCTTAATTGTTTATATCTTATACATAAATTTTTTTTTGATAATCAAGTAATTCATTAATAAACGGTCATACGACATCTACAAAAATAATCAAAATAGAACAAACACGTAATAAAATAGATCAAATCAAAATTTTCTTCACCCGAGCTATGATTGTTGAGCAAATCATTCATTGTGGCACATCACTCGTTCATATCGCTGAAGTTTGCAGCCTTTTTAGATAGACAATCTAACAATCTGTTGTAATCGTGCAATATATATATATATATATATATATAAGTCATTGCTCCATGAAGAACACTCTTATATAAAGAATAATAAAGAATACCATAGAATCTTACATAAATTGCACGTTGATTCTAATTTTCTCACCAAAAAAGGTTTGTTACGAATAAAAATGGAATTTAGCAAAAAATTAGAATCAAATAAAACATGATTACATGTAATTTTATTGTGATAAATATATATACAAGATTCTGTACTGGATTCTATACTGGATTATATGTAATGTTTAATTTTTAAATTTAGATGAGATTCTACGTTAAATTCGATATGTTAGGCTTAATTGTTGTTCAATTTTATGATTCTAATTTTAAAAAATCAATTTTTATGAAAAATAAAGTGTTTATGATGGTGTTCTTTATTGTTCTTTATATAAGGTGTTATTCCTAGAGTGCAACTATATATATATATATATATATATATATATATATATATATATATATATATATATATATATATATATATATATATATAATTCATCAATACGTATTCGAACAATTAATTGTAATTGCGACTCCATACAATCCAAATCAATGAACCACTATTATAAATCCTGCAGATCTACGATTCCGGATACTAAAACAAACCAAACTCTCACAAGGAGAGAGAACAAACCCGAAGAATTGGTAGAGAAAATCCACTAAACGGGGTACTAAAACTCTCAATAATGAGAGAGACTTATACAAATCGAAAACGAAATTAAAAAAAAAACAGTAAAGAGGGGTCTCATCACCAACTTTTTGGTTAATGACAACCCCTTAACTAAAATTTGAGAGTTAAGGTTTTTTTGGGGGAAGTATACATAATATATATGAGCAGTTGTTGTATAATCACAGAGTCTACAATACATGTCATTAAGACATTATACGTTTTTATCATTTATTTTCGTGTTCGTGTAACTTCGTGTATCAAAAATTAAATCAAACACTAAATTTTTGCGTCATAAATCAAATTTTTGTGAAAGATGTGAACGGTGAAGGAATGATAAAAAAATGGACAAATTAGTGACATGTGAGATTTATTAAAGTTGTAAAGAATAATATGTCTTTTGGAAAGATAAAAATAAAGGAGTGTACATTTCGAAAATAAAACTGTTAATAAAATGAATGAGACGAACAAATTGTAAAATAATTATTTCATAATTTAATGATAAATATCAATGCTAACTTTTTTAATTTAAAAAATATTAACTAACGAATAATGAGATCCTTGTATCTAATATGTAATTTATATTAGATCAAATTTTATTATTATATTTTATGTATAAATACTTGACCAGTTCAAATAAATATAAATTATATCAATTAAGAATATAATTGGTTATTTTTAATTGAAAAGAAACATGTATAATAAAAAATTTACAAACATGATCGCATATGTAGTTATATATAAAGCTACGAAAACAAAAATAATGGTATATAAATAATATAAGTCAACGTTTTATATACTTAAAATTTAAATTATGAAAAGAATAAAAGGAGATCATGTGGTTTACCTAATAGGAATTCTAAATTACAAATCAAAAGTTAACTTAGCATAGTGGTTAAGACATGAGTTTGCCAAGAGGAAGTCAAGGGTTCAATTCTTAATTAGCACACAAATTAATTAATTTTTAGCATAACTTATAGAAAGTGGCATTTTTGTGATTTTTCAACAAATAAGGGCAAAATTGTAATTTCACAATCATTTTTTGGGCTCAATTTGCCCCTAGACGCCATTTAATATATATATAAGTAGATAAGTAGATTAGAAACCTTATGTAATTATTGTCATTGGCTCTTTTCATTTTGTGTATCATCTCATTTAGGGGGTGTATTCAATTTGGATTTTAATGGATTGATAAAAATTTGTATATTTAACGGATTGTTGTTGATTTTAATTTTACGTAGATTTTGACAGAGTTTGTGTAAAATCTCGTAGAGTCTTGCTGATTTAAAGTAGAGTTTCCGACAAATCCTTCAAAATCTCATGGATTTTAACAAAATTTCAAGACATTCAAAATACACTAGCAAATCCTTGAAAATCCACAACTTTATCAAATAAAAAAAAGTCCATGGACTTTTGAATACCACAAGATTTTAATGTATTCTTTAAAATCCATATTGAATACCACTAGATTTTAAAATTATATCTGTTTATTGTCAACACTGTAATTGATGGTGATCCTTTGTGGTGGTAAAAAGAGCCCATTCAATACTTTTGTAAATTTGGTTGATTTATCGTAGGTGGGAAGTGCTGATTTTGATGAAATCACATGACTTTCTCATATCCAAATCCAAGTCAAGAACTCAAGATTAGGGCGGAACCATTGAGGCTAATTTAAACTCCAATCTCGACTAAACTGAAATTATCAATAGGATTTTTTTTTGGTAGAAAATTTATTTTAAAATCCGGGTAATATACAAAAATTATTGATACTTAATCATGACTATTTCAAAATTCTAATTCCGTCACTGACCATTCATCGACAAATCAATAGGATGACATACTTATATGTTGGATAAATGAGTCGATCACCCATTTATTGTGCAAGAATGAGAACAAATTCAGTTAAGTAGACATTTAGACAAGTGGATAGCCAAAGAAAGTGATGGTGTGATTGTGTTGTTTTCTCCGTAATTCCCGGTTGATTTCTCGATTAAAAAATGTCAGTGTGTAGGGTAGCCAGCGGCCCAAGCCTTTTGCAAGTTACTGTATTAGTTGGTGTTTAAAATTTTCTTATTTCTTTTGAGTATAGCTTATATAAATATTTAAAGACGCGTTGTGTATAAGCTAGCAATTTAATAAAGGAAGGTGGGTATGAATATTGAACCAAGGGCCACTCTGTTTGTTATTCATACATTTCATTCGTTTTCTTCCAATTATTGAAATCTCTTCAGACTTTAACTTTCATGTTCAAGACTATCTTCATATCATTCTTGTACAACTCTTGATCTTCCACTTCTTTAAAATTTGTTGTCTGAACAACTTATCTTCCAGTTTTTCTTTTAAAATGTTAGGAAACATCTTATCATGCCTATCCCAATTGTGGGAACTGTTGTGTGAATCCATGTCTTCTCCAACTACTTCTCAAACGCCCTCCTCTTCTGCTACATATTCCATGGCTTCTCAAACTCAGTTAACCCTTGTTTCCAGTTCAACTCCTACTCAATATGACGTTTTCTTGAGCTTCCGCGGTGAAGACACTCGACTTAACTTTACCGGTCATTTGTACCAGAGACTACATGACCATGGAATTAATACATTTAAGGATGATCCTGAGCTACGCAGCGGCGAAGTCATCTCAGATGCATTGCTAGATGCTATTAGGAATTCCAAGACTTACATTGTCGTCTTCTCCGAAAATTATGCTACTTCACCTTGGTGCCTTAACGAGCTGGCAGAGATCCTCAATTGTCACAGAACACTGCAGAGATGGGTTATTCCAGTGTTTTTCAACATTCATCCATCAGTTGTGCGTCACCAAACTGGGAGTTTTCAAAAAGCTTTCAAGAAACATCAAAAACGTTTTCCAGGTGAAACAGAGAAACTTGAAAATTGGCAGCTTACACTTAAGGAAGTAGCAGACTTTTCAGGACACCATATATCCAAAGACAGGTCATTTAACTATATTGTATTCATTCATAAGATCATTACATTAAATTTCAGTCCTAAATTTATTACATTAAACACCTACTTGCTACCAGTATTTTGTAGTCCTATGTTACTACCTATCATGCTCTGTTTTATAATAAGAAGAATTACATTTCAGGTCTGAAGCTGATGTTATCAATGAAATTGTTGATGAGCTTCTACTCAAAATAAATCCCAAGACTTTAGATGTCGCCAAATTTCCAGTTGGGTTGGATTCTCGTGTTGAAGCCATAACAACATTGTTGAGCACTGACACAAAAGGTGTCATTAAGTTTGGTATATATGGCATGGGTGGTGTGGGCAAAACTACTCTTGCCAAAGCTCTTTTTAATCAACTCGTAGGAGGAGGAAGCTTTAAGGGAAGCTGCTTCCTGGCAAACGTCAGAGAGGCTTCTGGTACATTCAAAGGTCTAGAATCTTTACAACAGCAGCTTATTAATGATGTTCTTAGATGTACAACAAAAGTTGAGGTTCACAATGTTGACCAAGGAATCAAGTTGATAGAAGCTAGAATCTGTTCAACAAAAGTTGTGGTGGTTGTTGATGATTTAGACAAGCTCAATCATCTTCAATTACTGGTAGGACCATTTGCTTCTGGGAGTGTAGTTATTATAACTACAAGGGATAAAGAAATACTGGATAAAACTGAAGTAGAAACCAGTTATCAATACTTGGTAAATACGTTGGATGATGCTGACTCACTAGCACTATTTATGCGACATGCATTTGGAAATGCTGAACCGAGCGACACTTTAATGGAATTGTCTAAAGACATATTACGTCTTGCTGCTGGTCTTCCTTTGGCTCTCGAGATTTTTGGCTCACATTTGTTTAACAAATCAGAAGTTGGATGGAAAGATTACATTGAGAAACTGCAGCGAATTCCTAATAGTAATATTCAGCAAAGACTTGAAATTAGCTTGGATGCATTAGAATCAGATGATCCAGATCTGAAGAAAGTGTTCCTCGACATTGCTTGTTTTTTCATTGGATGGCGAAAACAAGAAGTGGTTCACATAATGGAAAGTTATTATTCCTACGCTGATCATTCTATTGATATGTTAAAGAAAAGATGTTTGCTAACTATCAGTAATGGTTGGCTGGGGATGCATGATCTGCTTCAGGATGTGGGAAAGGAATTTGTGCGTAAGAGCTCTCCTGATGAGCCTGGAAAAAGAAGCAGATTGTGGGCATCAAATGATATATGTGACGTGTTGAAGAATCAAAACGTAATTAAATATATATTATATATATAATGTTTTCGGATTCATCCGATCGCTCACCACTTTCATAAGTTTTCCTTGAAATGTAGGTATATAAGATTGCTTATAAAAATTAACTTATGTGCTGGGAAAACTCTAGCTCTTTTTACCATTTTTGAATTCATTTATAAACATTGGTCATCAACTTTCTTCTTAATGTATATGTCAGGGAACGAAAGCGATTGAATGTATCATCTGTAGATATGGAGAACATGCACTGGATGGAGTAACACTCACCGCTGACACATTCAAAAGGATGAGAAAACTAAGATTTCTTAAACTCGAAAAGGTAAATCTCACCGGAAGCTTAGAACAGAAATTTGAAGATTTGAGGTGGCTCTATTGGAAGAATTGTCCTTTAGAGTGTTTACCTTTTGAGTTTTACCCGCAAAAACTTGCAATCCTCGAGTTGACTTGTAGCAACATGAGAACAATGTGGGAGCTAAACATGGTAGGTAGTCCAAGCATGTTTCTTATAAATATTACAATTACAATCTCTATAATAATGCTTGATTTAATTTCTCCCGATTGCACTCATGTTTACAGGTTCCACATGTTTTTGGAAACTTAAAGACAGTAAAAATGTCATATTCTAAATATTTAATTACAACCCCAGATTTCACGAAATTACCATGTCTTGAAACTTTAGATCTTGGGTTCTGTGAAAGCTTGGAGGAGGTCCACATGTCAATTGGAAGTTTGGCGAGGCTTGTTTCCTTAAATTTGTATCAATGCGCGAAGCTAAGAAGTCTTCCGGACACCATCTGCGACTTGAGAGCATTGAAAGTTCTAAATATTAGTGAGTGCAATAGTCTGGAAGCTTTGCCTCTACAACTGGGCAACATTAAATCCCTAACAGAGCTCAATGCTGGTGTACTAAGTGTTTCAAAGTTACCTGAATCTATCGGAGATCTTAATAAGCTTGTTAAGTTGGATCTAAGCAAAAACAAGAACCTTGAAAGTCTTCCAAACACCATTTGCAACTTAAGAGCACTGGAAGTACTACGTATTAATGATTGCAGTAATGTGAAAGCATTGCCTGTTAAATTGGGGAACATTGAATCTCTAAAAAAGCTCAGTGCGTGGTCTCTAAGTGTTTCGAAACTGCCAGATTCGATCGGAAGTCTTGCTAAGCTTGTTGAGTTGCATCTACGGGGTAACGAGAAGCTTGAAACTCTTCCGGACACCATTGGCAACCTAAGATCCCTAGAAACTCTTGATATTTGTAATTGTAAAAAACTACAAGCATTACCAGATGAGCTGTGGAAGATTACAAGTTTAAGGAAGCTAGATGCACAATTTGCTTATATGTTAAAAAAGCTTCCAGATATAGAATCGGGCCAGATTGCATTATCATTGCAAGAATTGAATTTATCTTTAAGTGGTATAATTGCCCTGCCATCTGGTTTTAGTCAGCTGTCAAACCTACAATCTCTTCAACTTCGTCTGTGTGAGTCTCTGGTTTCCATTCCAAAACTTCCTCCTAATCTGAAAGTCTCTGGAAAGATTACCAAATCTATCCAATTTGAAACAGCTGGAGGAATTGGATCTTGAATTTTGTAGGCGTTTGACAAATATTCAAGGCCTGGAGGATCTCATATCTATTAGAAGTCTTGGTTTGAAAGGTTTGAGCCATAGGCATCTCCCAAAACGATTGTTCAAGGTTCGCTCATCTCAATCTCTTTTAATTACTTGTCCCAATAATAATAATTTATAATAAAATTATTACTTTTTAATTATAATAAAATCATATAAATTAACATTTCTCATTTTTAATAGGACAATTAAACTAGTTGTTTGATTTTTTTAATTTTTGAAAGGAAGTTATTATTAATTAATTAGTAAAATTTATTAAAATAAAAAAAATTATGAAGTGTATTGTTTCATCAAAATACAGTATTACTACTGGTATACTTAATTGTTTTTTTGGGGTAACAGGTGTACTCTGAATTTGGGCATCAGATTGATGTTCACGTACCTAAATTTATGGGTCAGAAAACTGACCCTCGATGGCTTGATTGGAGAATTGAATCACCGTATTGGACAAGTAAATCAAGTGAATCACCAACAACAGTGTATGCACATTTGCTGCCAAATGAGTCACACAATTTCATGGCCATCATTCTTTGCTTTCAAAGGCAGAAGTTTGTTCTTAAAAATATTCAATATTCTGTAAAGAATACTACAAGTGGTTTTATGTGGAGTAGCTACAACCATGATTTCTTTTCTTATGGTGCGCTGATGGTAATAGTGCCAAAATCAATCTTCTCGGTCACAGATGATGACCACAGAATTGAATTAACAATCGCCGATAATAGTGTAGAAATTGTTGGGATTCATCTACTGTACAATACCGAGACTGAAACGATTGAAGATGTTGTGGAAAAACATGTGATTGACATTGATGCATTGAATTTGACTGATCCTGTGCTACTAGATATTTTCCTAGATATTGCTTGCTTTTTTATCGGATGGAAGAAAAAGAGAGTTGTTCAAATACTGGAAACTTATTACACCAATGTTGATCATAATATTGACATTCTAAACACTAGATGTCTACTGAAGATCAATCAGTGCGATCAGTTGGAAATGGATGATCTGTTTCAATATCTGGGAAGAAAACTTGCACATAACAACTCGCTTGAGGAGTCTGAAAAACTTAGTAGATTGTGGCGATTAACAGATATATATGATGCCTTGAAGAAGCACAAGGTAATTTTATTTTATGTATGTATATTTAATAATTGTCTTTCAAGGTTCCATATGATTTTATGTATAAATGTAGAAGAACAAGAAACCAACTCTCTACCTCTTTTTTCTTTTTCTATCTCATTGAATTACTTAGAATACTTTGTTCACCAACTTTTTTTTAATCAATATTTGGGTGTTAGGGAACAGAAGTAATTGAAGGTATTGTCCCTCGCAACATTTACTATTGGGATAGAGATGATGCACTCACTGGAGAATCATTCACTTTAGAAGCATTTAAAAATATGAGAAAGTTAAGATTTCTATACCTCCGGAAGGTTTATCTCACTGGAAGCTTTGAACAGACATTTCAAGATTTGAGGTGGCTCTGTTGGGATTGGTGTCCCTTGAAATGTTTACCTTCTGAATTTTACCCCCCGAAACTTGTTATTCTTGAGTTGCGTCACAGCAATATCAGAACAATGTGGGAGCTAAACATGGTAGGTACTTTGAGCATGTTTCTTGCATATATGATAATTCATATAATAATATGCCTGATTTAATTGCTTCCATTACAGGTTCCCCATGTTTTTGAAAAGTTAAAGACTCTAGACATGTCAGGTTCTAAAGATTTAACTACAACTCCAGACTTCACTAAATTACCATGTCTTGAAACTGTACATCTTGAGGGCTGTAAAAGCTTGGAAGAGGTCCATATATCAATTGGTAATTTGGTGAGGCTTGTTTCCTTAGATTTGCATGGTTGTGTTAAGCTAAGGAGTCTTCCCGACACCATTTGCAACTTGAGAGCTCTAGAAGTACTAGATATTCATGATTGCAGTTGTTTGGAAGCATTGCCTACGGCATTGGGGAACCTTCAATCACTGAGAGAACTCAATGCAGAGAATCTAACTGTTTCAATATTACCGGATTCGACTGGACACCTTTTTAGGCTTGTTAAGCTGAGATTAAATAGTAACAAGAACCTCAAAACTCTACCAGTCACCATTTGCAACCTGAGTTCATTGGAAATTCTTGATATCTCTGGATGTGAAAAACTAGAAATATTACCGGATCAACTGTGTACCATCACAAGTTTAAGGGAGCTAATTGCAGGTGGTGCTACTCTCTTGAAAAAATTTCCTCATGTTGAATCAAGCCAGATGACATTATCATTGCAAAAGTTGGATTTTTCTCAGAGTGGTATTACTGCCCTGCCATCCGGTATCAGTGAGCTTTCAAACCTAGAAGTTCTGAATCTTAAAGATTGTCATTGTCTGTTGTCCATTCCAAATCTATCCAACTTGAAACAGTTGGAGTACTTAAACATTGAAGATTGTAGTGGTTTGACTGAAATTCAAGGTTTAAAGGGACTCGCTTCTATTAGAACACTTCATTTGAAAGGTTGCAACTCCTCTCTTCTGGCAAGCATTTTCACAGAGAGTTTCTTTCAGGTCTGACAGTTTTTACAGCATAATATATTAATTAGTTCCAAGAGTTGTTCTAATTTTAAGTGGTTCTTTGTGAAACTTGACCCTATGTTACTATTCTTTTATATATATATCTATATATGTTACAATTGAAATGATAAATTAAATAATAGTATCATATGTATTAATGTATGTTTATCGGTTAGCTTACTTTATTCTTTTGTTACTATTTGCAACAGATGTACTTTCAATTCGGGCATCTAATTCAAATGTGTTCAACAGAGTTTCCCGATTGGATCAGTCAACCAACTGAGTGTGAATTAACAAAGTCTTTAGATGGATATTTTTCAACAATGTTTTTAAATTTGCCACCAAACGTGTCACCCAATTACTTGGGGATGATTCTTTGCATTAGATCCTCTAAACGTTTTACCAGTTATTCTGTTACGAAAGGTATGGATGGGAATCGTTTTACATGGAGTGGTGAATTTGAAAGTTTTGGTGATAAATCGTTGATGGTAATAGTACCAAGATCAACATTTGCTGTCGAAGATGGTGATGATAAAATTAAATTAGAAGCAGATGGATGTGATATTTATGGGATACATCTACTGTACTACTCTGAAGGGTACGACAGCAGCATTGGCAATGAAGATTGAAGCATTTGGAAAGTGACAAGAACTACTCAGTCTCTCCAGGAACAGGTAACCAAACATTTATATCATACATAAGATTTATACTGAATTTATTCCACTGAATTTGGGCCATGCTTTTTGTGACCACTTACAGGTTTAACAACAATTTAACAGAATTATAAAAACAGAACAGGTAAAGGAAATTGCAATAATATTGAAATTGGCTGAAAGTTAAACAATGAAAGTACTGTAAAGGAATGCAAGCAGAAAAAAAAAAATACAAGCATGAAAACAGAAAGTAAAATATGCTCAGTACCGATCTGCCCTTCTCTCCCTCATGCTCTCAATAAGTAGCCTCTATCCCTCCACTGTCAAGATCGTGATGGTTGTTGCCTTATACCGTTATTGGCACATGATCCTAGAATGATGCGGTTAAGAGAGAGTAAAACGACACCGTTCCCTAGTAATTCCACCAAATAAATTAATAATTATAATAACTATTTTAACTGAGGAAAATAGTTAAAATAGTTACACTTGTGTCTTAAAAAGCATGGAACATCTTGTTCATTATAGCAACCATTCAGACATCATGGAACACGTTGATAGGTCCCAATCAAAGCTAGTATAAAATGAAGATAGATATTCTCTTAGGGTGAGAATGAACCACAAACTTTTACTATATTCAGACTACTTCTCTCGGTACACTGCAAATGAATTTAAATACAAGAAAGAGGACTTGTTCCTGTATATGTGTGTCTGTGTTGAAAAAGCACAAGGCAACTGTCACACTCTTTTTCTATCTTAGATTTATTTATATATGTGTATTAGGGAACAAAAGTGATTTAAGGCAGTATCCCTAGCAACTATTACCACAAGGTGCACTTGAGGAAGTATCAATAGCTACAGAAGCATTTTTAAGGATGCGCAAATTAATTTTTCTGCATTGTATCCACTGTGCAACCTCTGTACCTCCCTTCCACATTCAGTTAGCTCTAGAGTACAGGCAATGAAGCAGGATATTGAGGTGATGTTCTGGAGCCTTTTGTTGTATATAAAAACCCTCTTCACTTTATAAAGATCCGGACTTTCAACTAATTTTTAAGTTCATAGTGCCTAATCATCTTAATCTTTACAAGTTTCTACCACCCTGTATATAAAATCTTAGTTCAATCATCCATTTGTGGTTTCAATAGCTATACATGCTTTCAATTTCCTCCGCGTTCTGCTGCTTCTGAGAGAGTGTTGGGCTGTTTTATCACTCAAGACATGGTTTGACTATTAGATCCTACTTGTCATAATTCCTTATCTGTAAATTTGATGATGCAGATTTTGTATATAGCAAATGTCGAGAAAGTGGTGGCTGCAGGATGCCAGGACTGCCTCCTACCAGTTGTGCTCCTTACCAATTGTGTTAGTATCGTGATAGGAAACATAAAGTGTGTCCTGATGGTAAGTATATAAGTTGGAAAGCTTTTTGCAGTAGGAAGAAAAACAACCAAAAAGAAAAGGATAAGTATATGTAATCAGAATTCTAGTTACGAGGTCGAGAACCTCGAACCAGAGGATAGACAAATGAAGGCTTAACCTTAGCAACAGAGCTATAGTTCCGTACTAAAGCCATCTATTCACCCCTGGCTTTCTATAAAGGCGTGAGTTGATACTATCTAGCACTGCAATGTAGTTGAGAATCATAAACAAAAGTCTTCAACACAAAACTTGGAAATGCTTGAGTAATTTCCGTGCAATACGGAACCCCATTTAAGTTTTACAAGCACGTTACACGTATATAATACATGTAGAGAGTCATGTCTCAATCTAGTTGAATGTGCATGCAGTGGAGTAGTAGGGTTTCGTCATAAACAGAGATTGCAGAAAAAATAACATTCCCCAGACTACCTGCTGCTAGAACTAATCAAATGGATAATTTAGGAGAATCTAGGGATTTGATTAATGAAAAATATCATTCCCCAGACTGAGCAGCATGAATCCATAGGGAAAGTATGCTGATTCAATTTTTACCAAAGCCTCTAGAAGAAATTCAAAGATCACACTTCATACGTAATGTAACAATTTTTATGAACATGATGCCTTACAGTGCAACAATCAACTGTATAGATTATTGAGAGATATGTCGACTTACCCTGTCTGCAAATAGATTTTGTTTGCTTCTGAAACAAAATGTCAGTACATTTACACAGCTCAAAGCCTACTGGAATATCTTATAATCCATAAATTATAGCTCTAACTGCACAACCCAGACTTTCTGTGTACACTTGGGGATTTCATAACTGAATTTAATATTATGATACCCTTGTGAATGAGGCCATCGTCAATTATGAAGCTTCCATCAATAAGAAGAAAGTACTTAAATTATGCAGGCATCCATATCAGTTAAAACCGAACAACACAATGTTAGCCCATGATCTGAAAGTGCTTAATCCACATACCACTGATGATGATTAACACGGCAATAATCTTAGTAACTATTGGGGAAAACGAAGAGTAGTCTAGTCACTAATTCATATTTACCTTTATGACAGCCGATAAAAAGAAAAGAAAAATGATCTAAACTGAGTTTAACTACCGTTTCTTCTTTTGAAGAGCTCAGAGTGTACCAAATAAAGGCATACAAATAGTAATCTATACTCTTTATTAATAAACAAAACAATGTGAAAATGGCGCGGTACTAAAGTACTAAAGTACCAAAGTACCAAAGTACCAAATTTGGTTATCACTAAATTTGATTATCACTTAACCCGGGTTCGATTCCTCGTAACTACATAATTATACAAGATTTATTTACTTTAAATTCTTTAGCTTCATCCAGGATTCGATTTACAACTACGTAATTGTTGTTGGAGGAATTTCGTAACAACCCAAATCGGAGGTTCCTGAAATAACGAATTATGAAAATAGGGGAATTTGAGATTTTTGGATGTTTGGGGACTGAGCTCGTATGATGACTCCTCAGAAATTGAATAGAGAATGAGTTCTTTCTCTTTCTTTTTCCCGAGTGTCAATTATGTGTACCACTGTACCACTGTGTACCATACAAGGTGCCTACGTACCCATTTATATAGGGATCAAGCCTCACGTAGTTCTTGGAAAACAAGTCATTGGATAAGTTCATTCAGTCCAATCCCATAAGATAGTCAAGATTTATGTTCCCATAAACAACTCAAGGATTATCAATCCTCTTCAAGCTCCCATAAATAGTTCAAGGATTATCAATCCTCTTCAAGTTCCCATAAATAGTTCAAGGATTATCAATCCTCTTCACGTTCCCATAAATAGTTCAAGGATTATCAATCCTCTTCACGTTCCCATAAATAGTCCGGTCTTCACATGTTTTCCTACAATCTTGCGGCATCTCCGCATTTCTTTCCGTGAATATCGTTTGGAGATATTTTCCGTTATTCGTCGATTGAGATTGATTCTTTCCTCGTTTCAGAGAGAGGATATTGCTTATTGGTTAAGCAATTAATTATTAATCTGAATTAATAATTATTAAACGGAGAAATTTGGACTATGCCAAAATATGGCATAACAACAAGCCCCCAGTTCTTCAGTGTAGCTTGCTGCAATGGAGAACTAAAAATCTTCGAGCTTCCAAATTTCTTCGGTCGCTTGGCGCTTTGTATATAATCCGAATTGGCGTACACGCTTTTCAAGTGTCATTGCCCACATAAGGATGTGTTTTCGTTTGTCCACGAGCCCCCGAGCCGAGGCTTTAATAAGATACCCAATTTCAAATGTCAGGCTTTCAACCCATATCACATTCAGTCCCACACGTTTTCCTACAATCTCGCGGCATCTCCGCATTTCTTCCCGTGATTGTAGGAATGTCTCGTGACAATCATATCACGTCCAGTCCCACACGTTTTCCTGCAATCTCGCGGCATCTCCGCATTTCTTCTCGTGATTGTAGGAATGTCCCGTGCCAACCAAGAAATATCCATCTACAATGGACCTTCAATAATATAATTTTATTCATGAATTCTCCTCTGAGAGTAGGGTCTTCAATATTAATCCTCCTTGGAAAAGAGAGTTTTCGAAAACATTACCCTTATCAGATAAGGACCTTCCACACTTATTTTTGTCCATGCACGAGCTAGTGAAGTAATCAAATCACGCGCTACGAATATTGCATCACGATTCTTTAACATCTCCATAATTCAGATTCTGTCCAGATCTGTTTTTCACCTTTTTGCCCCTGTAAACGATGTTTTCTTGCAAAACACAAAACATGAAAGTTGTAGAAAACGAAAAACTCTTTCCGATGATATATGGCTCGTCAGAAACGGACTTATAATGAATCGGGAATAAAATAAAACATCTGCTGATTAACTTCTCAATACTGAAAAACGGGATCTGATTATATTTTGTGATTTCGAGAATATATCGAAACATAATCTCAGAAAACACCAAGAACGAAAGTTATAGGAAATCACAAAAGCTTTCCGGATCATAAAATATCATCAAAATCTGACATGTATTGAATTTACTACGAATTTTATAAGATAATTTATGTATACGGACAAAAGCATTAGAAAACTTATCTTAATTTTGAAAAGAATCATGAATCACAGCCTTCATCGTTCTGCTCCTCCATTAAAGCCGCTCCAGATCCATAATAACCCCCCTTGCGTATGATGTAGATGATTTGATTGTCCTCCACAATCAAAAAATAATCCCCTCCTTCTAGCGCCAATTGTTGTTGGAGGAATTTCGTAACAACCCAAATCGGAGGTTCCTGAAATAACGAATTATGAAAATAGGGGAATTTGAGATTTTTGGATGTTTGGGGACTGAGCTCGTATGATGACTCCTCAGAAATTGAATAGAGAATGAGTTCTTTCTCTTTCTTTTTCCCGAGTGTCAATTATGTGTACCACTGTACCACTGTGTACCATACAAGGTGCCTACGTACCCATTTATATAGGGATCAAGCCTCACGTAGTTCTTGGAAAACAAGTCATTGGATAAGTTCATTCAGTCCAATCCCATAAGATAGTCAAGATTTATGTTCCCATAAACAACTCAAGGATTATCAATCCTCTTCAAGCTCCCATAAATGGTTCAAGGATTATCAATCCTCTTCAAGTTCCCATAAATAGTTCAAGGATTATCAATCCTCTTCACGTTCCCATAAATAGTTCAAGGATTATCAATCCTCTTCACGTTCCCATAAATAGTCCGGTCTTCACATGTTTTCCTACAATCTTGCGGCATCTCCGCATTTCTTTCCGTGAATATCGTTTGGAGATATTTTCCGTTATTCGTCGATTGAGATTGATTCTTTCCTCGTTTCAGAGAGAGGATATTGCTTATTGGTTAAGCAATTAATTATTAATCTGAATTAATAATTATTAAACGGAGAAATTTGGACTATGCCAAAATATGGCATAACAGTAATTATACACGATTTATTTATTTACTTTAAATTCAATAGTTTCATGGAGCGTTAGATTCTTTGCAGCTACGTAATCATACAATATTTATTTATTTACTCTAATTTCTTTAGCTTTATGCACAGTCTGATTGTCTATAACTACATAATTAAATAGTTATTTATTTATCATACATTTTTATCATATGAAAGGTGTTTGAGTTGCACTCACCTACGACCATAGGTGAGAGTATTGCAACAATACGACCATAGATGTTATCAAGAGAATCTGAACTTTTTCTCAGCCAAGAAAGTTAACATTTAGACAAATTATAAGCAATTACATACAAGGATGTGGCCTAGGCCAATCGAAATCATATTGCTACATCCTGCCGTCCTACGCATAAGCCTGTGGTCTTTCTACATCTGATGCACTGAAGTAGTTCCTTGATGATGTCCAACAGTTACAAGAATTCCCGACATTTGCGACGGAAAATTCTGTCGGCAGAGGCTAAAATCCGTTGGCAAATCAGGATGACGGAAAAAGGCGACGGAATTCCCGACGGAAAAAGGCGTTGCAATTTTGGCCGTAGGTAAGGGCTTCCCAACAGATTTACAATTCCGTTGGCAATAGAGCGACAGAATGACAATGGATTACTAATGACAATGGATTACTAATGAAATTCAGAATGTTTGACCAGCCTTAGACGACTCTTCAACAACGGATTTCCGTCGTTAGCTGCCAACGCCTTTATTCCGTTGTGGATTAGCAATGATTTTTCAAAAATCTCTCCATCTTATTTCCGTTGTGTATCCGTCAGTAGTATTAATTTTGTTTTATTTTAATAGCTACTTTCTGTTGCAATTCCGTCAATATTGTCGTTCTATGTCATTTCATAATAAATTCATATTTTTTGTTTATTGTGTTATGATGCATGTCCGAATTTGCTCATTCAAAATTAATCCTAATTAGAAAAGCAAAAAATATAATGAACCATAAGGAAACCATACATAAATAATTGAGACCCCTTGCCAAAAGTTTGGTGTAAATTTACACATCCGAAAGGAGTACAAAAGGTGACCATACATAAATAACTTTGAACCCTTGCCAAAAGTCTGGGATAAATTTACACATCGAAAAGGAGCTCAAATAAGTTCATGGTAGTTTTCTAATACACGTTAATAGTTAGAACATAAAGTTCAAGATTTCCATAGTAGCTCTAGCCTAGCAGCAAAGTAGTTGACTTTTCCTTCGCAACAGAACTCCGTCACCAGTCCGTCGCACACACAATCTGTTACTATACCGTTGGCAAGTTTTCCGTTGCTAAACCGTTGGAAATAATTCCGTTGCTAAAACCGTTGCGAACATTAGGCGGTATAAATTAGCGCCAAAATTTGGAACGGATGGTTTCTGTTGCTAAGTTCCGTTACGAATTCCGTTACCATACTGTTACTGCAGTTTGGCGGGATGTTTTTGCGCCATAATTAGCAACGAAATATTTCCGTCACCGTATTTTTGTCGGAAATCCGTTGCAAACGTGTTGGTAGGTGTGTTGACTTTATTTCAACAAAATAGCGTTGTTAATCCGTCGGGGATAGGCAACAGAAATCTATACGTTGCTATTTTCCGTCGCAGTTTCCGCAAATTCTTGTAGTGTGTTGAGAAACAAAAGGATGATCCCATGCCTACTTGACAGAAGGAAGAAAAGAATACTCCAGATCAAATGACAATCTCCTAAAAGCATATTACGAAGATATGCATGCACTTATTTTTTAACTTCCTGCTTGGAAAGTACATAATTTTGAGATAGCCAAGTAGATACTTTGATAGTATAAGCCCAAGCTTCTATACTGTTTGTTTGATTTAATTCCCAATGGTGCAGGTACATGAACCACCCATCTCTATGGCATATGGCGAAATTCTGTAGTATCTGAATTTCTCTATATATATAGAAAACCTAGTCAAACGTTGCAAGTTCATCTACTACATATGAGTTCTTTTTGTTAGAAAATGGAAAGTTTGAGGCATATTTTATATATGTTCTTGATGGAATTTCCGGAAACTAACAATTGGAGGTTGTTCCTTGTAATGAGGACTTTAACTTTCGTGATTGGATCTAAGACATTTTCTTAGTGTAATCCATAAATAAATTGAGTTGAAATAGGTTGCTTGAAATGGGTTATGTGGGTTGGTTATATTGGAATAACTTGTATCCCACATTGAAATGGTAATGAGAGGTTGGTGGGTTTATATAGAACCATGTGCAAGAGTAGTGTACAACTACTAAGGCATGTGGGTGTGCATGGTGTTAGTATGTGCCTCACGCGCACACACACACACGCGCGCCGCCGCCGCCCGCCTCGCCCCGCCACGTCACGACTCGACTCGGGTCGGGTCGGGTCGAAGGGCGATTTGGGCGAATGTCTCGGCGTACGCGAGGCGACCTGGGCGAGGAATTTTATTACCTGTTTATTTAATATTATTTATTGATTTAATTTAACAGTATCAGTATTTATTTGTAACAGCTATACGAACTGGGTCAGGATTTATATTAAATCCTGATGGACCAGTTCTTGGATCAAATCCTGATGGCCTGGTCAGTACTTGGAGTGAAATCCTGATGACTACTGATCCTGATGGCCTGTGTCAGTATTTGAATCCTGATGATGGTCCAGTCCTGACGAAATCCTGATGGTCGATCAAGTATCAAGTACTGATGCCACTCCTGACGGACAGCAAGTCCTGATGGCTTGGAGTACTGATGATGATCAAATCCTGATGGACCAGGAAATCCTGACTGAGCTGTTAAATCCTGATGACTACTGTTATGGTAATTAAATCAGAATATTTAGTATTAAATGTCATATCTTCAGTTACAATATTTTGTCTGTTTACGTTTTATTTTGTATTATATAAAGATACAAAATATAACGTTTGATGAGAGAGACATATACGTAACTCTCTGAAAACCCTAGCAACTATCATTCTTCTCTGTTCTCTCTCAACACATACAGATAATATACATAGTTCTTGGGCGAAGTGAGGTGCTAGTCGCTGTTGATTATTCCGACTACTGTGAGTGGATTGATCTGTGCTGTTTTATCCTGGGAGTGATATTGCTGCAACCCAACACAGCGTAAGTGGGGCAATAATCTCTTCAAGAACAGTCAAGACTTCTCGAAGGCTTGGCGACTCAGCTGTTTTATTTATCTATCAGTATTTGCTAAAGCTTCTGAGAGATAAGTGTTCTTTCTTGTCTTGTTAATTACAGTCTCTAATTACATTATTGTTTCGACCTTTGTGTTTGTTTCGTTTATTGGTTATTTTGCCTGTTCTTGTTAATACAATTATATATATAACTGCCCTATTGTTGCTGTGTAGTTGGTAATTATACCCAACACTTTTTTCCATGCATGTTTAAATATGGCTAAGACATATTTGGTCTGCTAAAACATAAATCTAGTGATGTTTTGTAGAAATCTCGCTAAGACTCTGTAGTAGCTGAATTTCTCTATATAAAGAAACCTAGTCAAACCTCAGACTGTGAATCATTTTGAAGTTGCACCTATATGATATGTTTTAGGAAACCTGATTAAAATACATATATAGAATTAGATTCACTAATAAATGACTTTATGAAAACACGTTATTATCTTCTGCTTCAAATGCATTAATCTCCTGATTTTATCAAGAGTTGAGTTTCCTTCTCCAAGCTATTAATTGCAATAGTATTGGAAAATAAAATGTGATTAGCATTAATGTGAAAGTGGAAGTTTGACGAATGTGTAAGAGCAAGTACAATGGTGTGCTATTTCTATATTATAGATGATAACTCCAAGTCCCGATCTTGCCCTTTCCAGCCGTTCCACACGCCTGGATGCGGTGTTGCTGCGGTTGGGTGTCTGCAAAACAACACCGGAGGGGGGTTTTGACCCTGGCGGCGCCTCCGGCGTGAGAATAAATAGGGGCTTTGAAAGGGAGAATAAGACTATAGAGATATCTAAATATGGAGGGTGTGTGTATAGGTTGTGTAGAGAGAGAGAGATTAACCTTAAACCTTTCCTTCTTGGGCTATTTATAGGCCCAGAATTAGGGTTCAGGGGGGTACCTGCAATCATGAGCGTTGGATCCTAGGTAGGTGGGACACCTGGATGATGTTGATGGATCACATGTGTCCAGGCGAGAATTGTGGTGACATGTGCCATGCTCCTGCTGGCGTGTGGTTCAAATAGAATATACTTGTGTCAATCATTGGATATTCCCTATTGTGCCCAGGTGTGATTTCTGACACCGTCCCTTATTTTCCACATCATGGTTGACAATCTCATCACACGTCATTTGAGCTTATCATTCCTTGGGCGTTGTGGAACTTTATTTGCCCAAGTCAGAATTTAGGAGTGAGTCAGGGTTGCTAGGGAGTCAGGGCTCTGGGAGTCAGGATTCAGGCGCTGCTGAATATGCCTCCACCAGGAGTCCGAGTTGAGCTTCGAGTCAGGGCTCTAGGAGTCAGGGCTCTGGGAGTCAGGACTCTTGTAATCTGTCGATGGGAGTCTGGGCTCTTATAGCCTATCATTTGCCCCCCACTCCCTTATTCATATTTATCTGGATGGGGGAGTAGAATTCTCCATATAAGACCTTTAGAAGAAATTTTCTGGTTGATAGTTGCCCCCCAATCCGGATTGCTGTCAGAGACATGAGTCCGGATTCGAGAGTATGATAGTGTTCCTTCTCAAGTCCAAAGTTGTAAAACTTTGGGTAACTTAGAAGAAATTTTGGTTAATTGTTGCCCCCCAATCCGGATTGCTGTTAATGACATGAGTCCGGATTCGAGAGTATGATAGTGTTCCTTCTCAAGTGCAAAGTTGTAAAACGTTGGGTAATTTAGAAGAAATTTTGGTTAATTGTTGCCCCTCAATCCGGATTGCTGTCAATGACATGAGTCCGGATTCGAGAGTATGATAGGGTTCTTTCTCAAGTCCAAAGTTGTGAAACTTTGGGTAACTTTGAAGAAATTTTGGTTGATAACATGAGTCCGGATTCGAGAGTATGATAGTATTCCTTCTCAAGTCCAAAGTTTTAAAACTTTGGGTAACTTAGAAGAAATTTTGGTTGATTGTTGCCCCCCAATCCGGATTGCTGTTAATGACATGAGTCCGGATTAGAGAGTAGCTTAGAAGAAAATTTGGTTGATTGTTGGCCCCCCAATCCGGAATGAAATTGGAGAGGGTTGTTCTACAGCCAGGGTTGATGAGAATCCGGGTTCCCGGACCAAATTTGTTTCTAATTTGAATTTCAATCGATTTCAGAATTTTCCCCCTAAAACGTTTGAATTTACATGACTCCAAAACTCCTCGAGACTCGCGCACCAGTACTGTCAGCCATAATTACCCTTGTCTTTTCAGTTTTTTTTTTCATTTTTCTTTTTCCTTTTCCGCCCACTCTCCTGCAGCCACGTGTCCTTGAAAATTTTGTTTTCCTTACAAAAAACATTTCTTCACTTCTTCTTTTTACTTTTCCCCAAATTTTACTTCTTCACTGTAGCCTTTTCGATTCCTGCTTTCCGACCACCGGCGTTTCAAGCCTTTGCGTTAACGTTTCGGAGCCATCTGATTCTCCTGCCTTCTGTAAGTCTATCCCCTTGTACTTCTTTTTCATTCGTTGTACCATCTCTTTATTTTTGCTTCGACTTCCATAACTGTTCATATTCGAGTATGGTTTTTTCTGGAAAAATGTGTGTTTGTTTGTTGGACTATGTTAGGTCCCGAAGTATCGTAGAAGGGGGGGGGGGGGTTGAATACGATACTCACAAATAATTCAATTTCGTTCGCGGATTATTCTTTCAGTTCTATAACGAAATCAAACACACCAAACCAAATCAAGTTTCGGGGAATATATCTTTTTATAAATATAAACCTCGAGGGGTGCTACAATTTCTAATCCGTAGATTAGCTTCAATGAGTTCTAAGTTACACACAATCAAAACTTTGATAGAGTTTGAGCAGAATTAATTTCTATTGTATTTTCTCTCTGGCTCAAAATCTCTCTCTCAGTTATTGCTTCAGTGTTATAACTTCGACTGAGGAAGACACTACCTCTCTCCTATAATTGTAGTCTTTTTGTTTTTGAAAACTATCGAACCTTAATTGTTAAAACAATCTTGGCCGTCCAGTTCTCATCAACCTGTCAGACAAAGAAAACTTTTCACCCACTTTTCCAAATGAAAACTATCGAATTATTAAAAAGAGTTTTCCATTCGATAGTTTTTAAATAAAAACTATCGAAAGTTAAATTCTTTTGTAATAGAATTCAAATGGACTTCATTTATCTCATTCGATAGTTTTTAGGAAATAAAAACTATCAAGCTCTTTTCTTTTGACTTTGAGTTAATGTAATTCAATTCCATCAAATCAAAACTTTAGAATCAACTTTACATTCAATGGTTTTTTATTATAAAATAAAAAACTATCGAATGAAAAGTTAATTCATTAGTTTTCATTTGAATTCCTTGACTTACATTCGATGGTTTTCTTTATTGAAAAACCATCGAACTCAATTCTTTTGTTAGTCTCCAGAAAAGTTTCAGGGTGTTTAAGTTTTAGACTGTATCAATTTCTTCCGAGACGATAAAACAATTTGATCTTTTCAGTGCCGTCACCTAGTGCAACTGGTCTGGTTCACAGATGAATAACACTTGATCAATTCTTCTTTTATGTCTGCAATTCAATGCTGCTGATAAGTCCTTTGTCGTCCTGGTTGCTTCATCACTGGAATCCTGTGGTACTGACTCTAAATCATTCACATACTTCTGTCGTCTTGAAAGTCTTGTTTCTTTTGCTGTCACTGAGGCTTGAACATTTTCATGAACTTCTTTCCGTGACCTGTTTACGGACTTCAAGAATACATAACGTATTTTGATCTTTTGAGTTTACCTTATCTTCATTGATCCTGGATTCCTGTGCTTCTGTTAATATTATTGTCTGTCTTGTCCTTGGTTGAGTTGTAGTTATCTCTTTTACATCTTATGTTACATTATGCTTTACAATCTCCCCCTATTTGATTGGATAGAGTTCGACAAGCAAATACTTCGAGGATAACTCAACTAACTAAGGAAACATGAAACTACTTAAAGTAAGACAGCGTAATAATATTAATGCATTCTGGATCAGATATATATACTTTCCAGATTTCATAAATCAAAGAAACAATAAACCTTTTCACATTGAAGTTGCTCCTCCTGTCTGAGCTGATAGTTCTGTTGTTCTTTGCTTCTGTTTTTCAGTCCATTCCAATCTCACCTTCTTCGCTCATTGGATCGGAGTTAGCAGTGTGATAATCAATCACTGATAGATAGTGCAGTGGTTCTCCAGGTTTAAGGATTGCTCCTAGGATGTGTCTTCCAATATATCCAACCTCTTGACCCACTCCAGCCCACAGCCATGCAATGTTAACATCTTTCTTGTTTAGCTTTGGCATGTTTGGTAGTCTGGGAAGCACTTCCAATCATTTCTCCACTCTCTTCCTATAGTAGGGAACATTCTCCATAAGATATTTTCTTAGAGTGTCGGCTGCTTTTGTCCTTCTCCGTTGATGTGAATCTAGTGGATCTAAGATACTTCTCAACTGATATTAGATATTCGTTTGGGTAATCTCTCAGTTTGTCCTCCGTCATGTAGCAGATTCTGAACAAGTCATTCGTCATGAATCTAACTATAGGAGGGTTTTCAGTAATCTCTGGACTGACTTTCATCAAGATCTCCTTAACATGCTCTTGGAGCAGTTCATTTAGCTTTGTAGTTCTTTGGATCTTGATGAGAATCACCTGCAGTTTTGAGCTGCTTGGTGTCTTTCTTCCAGTGATAGAGAATTTGCTTCTTTGGCTCATGCTCCTCCTGATTCGGTTGCTCTCGCATGAATTCAAATCCCTCTTCACTTTCTTCTTCTAGTACATGTCCTCAATCCAGTACTGTCTAACTGGAATGACTTCATTGGTTCCCAAACTCCCCATTTGTCCTTGTCCCCTTCTCCAACTTTTCCATTTATCCTTATCCCCTTCTCCAACTTTCTCCCCCTTAGTTGAGGAATCCTCGAAGAAGTTATCCTCATTCCAAATGGTAGTAGAAGGATCAGGTTGTTTTTGTGAAGGTCCGGGTTGTTGGTTCCTCAGCATATTCCAAATAGACTGTACCCCGTCACATTGATTCTCTTTGACATCAGTCCTCAATTCGACCAGTTCTTCCATAGTGGATTTCCTTGTTTGTTGTGAACTGTCATCTCCTTGAGGGTGGATTGAACATGTACCTCTCGGTAATAGCAAATCATCAATATTTGAAAGGGTTAGGGTGTCACTCCTCACGTTTGGCTCTGGGTGTACACTCAACGTTTCTGTTAGTGTTTCACTCATTTTTCCTTTCCCACTCAGGCCAGGTGTAAGTGTTTTTGTTTCACTCAATCCCTTTGTGCTAGTTGTACCTGCAGAAGAAAACACCGTAGCCGTCCTTAAGGAGGTCACCGGTGGTGCGATGGGGCTTCGCAAGTCCCCGTCCTTGGATAAACCAAGTTGCTGATCATCCTTAGATGAGATATCCTTTGAAGGATCTAGAGTTTGAATCTCTAGGGGGTTAGAAACAGGCTCTTTTTAACAGCAGAGATCCCAATCTTCCCCGTGAGTCTGTAAAGACTTCACCTCAGTTGACTCCTCAATTAAAATTGATTCATTGTCACCGAGTTGCCGATCTGCACCTACGTCAGACCCTTTACCCGCAGGATCCAGATATGTTCCATCTGGGGAGGTAGACAGTGACCCTTTAGATTGTGCATTTAGGTCAAAGCCTTCTCTCGACGTCTGTGAAGACCTTTGGTTCTTAGAACCTTCAACCAGTGAACCTGACCGTAATATGGTCGGAACACCAGTTGCTTCCGTCAATTCTTCCTTACTTGATTGAGCTATTGGTTTAGATATTGCTTTCGTTAGCTTAGCCCAATCAGCATCAGAAAAATCAATAAAGGGCGCTTTGGATGATTGAAATGAAGTTTCAACAGTTGCCTCGTTTTCTGTTCTTCTCCTTTTAGAGTAAGGCAGAGCTGTTGTTGAATGGCGTATCTCCTTATGTGGTGCTGCTTTGGCACTATCTCCCTCTACACTCATGGATGTCTGAATATTGGGTATAGGAGGGTAAGGAGGTTCGTTTGTGGTTTCATTTGGCTCTTCCAAAGGCTCTTCGACCGTGGTTAGAGATTGTGGGTTGCAATCTCATGGTCTGGATGGCCACTGAGGGCTCTGGATCAACATCCATTGTTGTGGTTCAGGAGCCAGTTCAGGTTGAGGATTATTACCTTCATTTACCTGTTCCCCTGGGGGTAGAAGTGGTAGGGGCACCGTTCTTAGATATTCAAGTTTGAACAGTGGGCACCCCTGGAAGATGATTCTTTCTTATCAGAGCGGTTATTGCATTGCTCTTTATCTTCATGCACTTCATGGCCTCCTCTTCGGCGAATGTCTCACGCTCATCATCTGTTAAGATATCATTGAGAATTAGCTGTAGGAACCTAGGATAGAAACAAAGCACATCATCTATGCCTGTTCTTTCATCCAGTGGTCCCATGTCAGGTAATGCTTAAGGAACTCTCCCACAAAGAAGTTAGGTTATTGACTTCTTATGAGAGTGAAGAAAGCATGTATCTCCTCAGCTGTGGAATCTGGAACATGGTTTTCTGTAGGAAAATGTAGTATTCTATTAAAGTCATGTTCCGTCACCCTTATTGTTCTGCCCCCTGGCATAACAAAACTGAAGGATCTTACGTTATTCTCACTTGTATCTGTGGCGGTTGTGTACAACGCAGTCAATTGATCGATGCAAAGGACTACGGGAGTACTCAAGGCATATGCCACTAATGAACGTGTGTTCAGAAACTCTGCCCATGCACGAAACTGTAAATTCGTAATGGCTTGCAAGTTTTGAAACGAGACATGATTAGTCTTGGTTACTTTTAAACCAAAACTAAAACCAATTAAATTTAATTAATTATTACTAATTAATCAAACTTGACACAAAATACCCTTAAAACAAAATTACCCCTTTTTCTTAATAAACACAACTTCGAATCACTATTATCAAGAACCCTACTTTTGGTAACACAAATAATCAGAATTATATGAAGAAATCAATTGAAAACAATTAACTTCTAAAGAACAATAGTGAAAATAGTTTTCTTAGAAACAAGTTCTTGAGGCAGTGATGTTCTTGGTTATATGTATTCTAGTAAGTATAAACAAAAGCCCTTAGATCTGACAGGGGTTGTTAAATACTTATTGAATTGACAGGGGCAATATTGTCTTTACAGTGTTCGATGTTTTTAATAGTAAGTTCGATGGTTTTCAGTTGGGGGTAAAACTGTCAACTTTACTTCGATAAATTTTGAAAAATAACGAAGAGTTTGAAAATCAGAATTTAAAAAGTTTTTCTGAAAAACTATCGAACTTGTTACCTTTTAAAGCTTGAAAAACTATCGAGGGATCCTTTGTGGAAAAACTATCGAGAATTAAAATAAAGGAAAAATTAATTCTCTCAGATAGATTTTCATTTTAATTCAAAAACCATCGAGAATTTAGATAAAGAATAATGAAATTCAATTCGATGCTTTTTCAAATTTTCCTCAAAAAGTATCGAGAAATGTTTTCAATAGTTTTTCTTTTTCCTTTTCAAAAACTATCGAAAATTTATTTCGATAGATTTATCTATGTACTTGAAAAACTATCGAATTTCCTAAATTCGATATTTTTTGCTTCTGTCTTCATTTTAAAACCTGTTCTTGTTTTAAAATTTAGACTGTTTTATTTCCTATCAAGTTTTAATTCTAATAAATCTTTTCAAATTTACCAAAATCAATTGTCAACAGAAAATTCACAATTTTCTCAGACTAAAATCGACTAAATATCATTGAATGATATTAACCAATTAAAATCCAATAAATTATGCTGCATATTTATTTTATGTATTTTAAATTATGGAGCAAATAAGATATTGAACTGCTTCAATTTCCATAATTCAAATTTCATTAAATAAATAATAATAAATTAATACTAAATATCTATGAGCTAGATATTAGCACTAAATTATTAAGATGAGGACTGGATGTTAAATAAATTCACAAGTCCTTCAAATATGAACAATTTTATACTTGTGAACTTATTCAAGAGTTTCTTGCAGATGAGATTTTCAAATAAGGTGCGTGTCTGCAAGTTACTCTATGAATTGAAGACATGCTCTCGAAAGAAATGATACCTGTTGTCAAGGTGCATTGTCGTGGAGTGGTCCACAGAGTTGTTGGAGAAGAATTTATTTCCTTTTATCATAAAAAGAAATCAATCTTCCTCCACTAAGTTGACAGCTTCTAGAGATGCTTCTCCTGTCATTTGGGTTGACAGCTTCCAGAGATGCTTCTCCTGTCTTTCTTACAACCTGCGTATTTTATATCTAAATAGCTAAACATGTTAACAAGTATCTTTAGGTTACCATATTCTGAGATTTGGTATTCCCTTAAGATATCTAAGAATCATGTTAATAGCTATAAGACTAGATTTTCTTCCACTCGGAACCTTGCACATTGGCAACTTGAGAATACAATATGTGTTGTCAATTTGCAGCTAATAACTTAATGAGACGCATACCTCTCTAGCTTGTCATTTCTGTCTTTTACCTGATTTGTCCTGATCAAGATTTAGTGGCTGCTGTTGGTAGGGAGTCTTGGCATGTCTAGAATCTTCTCAATTGTGCACATTCAAAAGATTCTTGACTTACTTTTATTGCCATCACTCTTTTGGCTTACTTGTGCTCCTAAAAGAATTATCCTTCTGGCTTGCTCAAGGTAATTCCAAAAAGAATTGCAACTTTCCCAACTTACTCATCTTGTACATTCTCTGCAATGACTTGGCAAATTTCTTGCACAAGTTTTCGTTAGTCGACCGACATATAATATAATCATGATATCACTGCACATATATGACATTATGTTTGTGCCTTATGACAACTCTAATAAATTCATATTCTGTAAAAGTTCAGTTAGAGTGTCATACCATGTCTTTGACGATTGCTTGAGTATTGATACCGGTTCATACCAATCTGTAGTGATCTTGTGAAGAGAAGTTATACAACGTCCAATTGATCTGCAACAGCAAATGTCATGAGCTGTTGTACATTGACTTCTTCTACTATCTCACCAACCAGGAATGCACTTGAACATATTCACCATATAGATATTAAAGTTTGAATATGCAGCAGGTGCCAGATATATCCTGATATCCTCAAGTCTCGTCACTGGTGCTTCTTGTTAGATACTGCTTCCTGATAGTAACCTAGCATCCAGTTTGGCCTTGTCCCTCATAACAATGCCAATGTCATCCAGTAAACTGGATACCCATCTTGTTCCAATAACAGATTTTCCCTTAGGCCTGGGTACCAGCTTCCAAACTTTCTGCCTTTCAGATTGATTGAGTTCATTTTGCTTTGCAATCACCCAATCTGGATCCATCAGAGCTTCTTTACCTTTCTTTGTTTCTTCTTCAGAAAGAAAACCAAGAAAATAATCATTCATACTCTATAGCTCCAGTCTTTACTCCACCACTAGGATCACTAAGAACTAGACATCAGGAATGATATTGAATCTAAACCCTTTGTCTTGACAGATACGTTCTTGAAGTGTCCTCTAGATATTCATTGTGGTGTTGATCTGACTAATTGATCCTTCTTTTGCTCCCCCTAAGCTGTTGCTGGGATTTCCTGAGAATCCTCATCCTCGCTGAGTGGTTCTGTTGAAGTACTGAGCTGTGTAGTTAAACTACCATTACCACTGCTTGGATTTGAATCATCATTACCATTAATTTCACACATAACAGCTGAGAGCTTGGAGTTGTTGAACATCATATTCAGACTTTCAATCACCTCTTGTTGATTAATCAAATGCTTTAGATTCCACTGATTAGCCGAGGAAAATATCCTTAAGAGCCTTAGCTGCCAATCTTGCCAAGATGCTTACTTGTAAAACATTTTCCTCCAAACCCCTGAAAGAAATTCAGAGTTTGCTTCTATTGGCCATTACAGGGTCTTCCTGTATTTGTTACTTATCATGGAAATGTGATTAATCTCATCTGTGATGTCCTGTCCTTCAGATTGAATAAACAACACCAGTTTGTATTAAGAGTAGTCATCAACCATCACTGAAGTATATCTTTACTTTGTTGTAGATAAGACATTAACTAGTCCGTAGAGTTCCATACGTATCATCTGAAGCGGCTCAGTAATGCTTATCATATTATAGCTTTTCTGTGATGTTTCTTTGACTTCCCTTAATGACATGCCTCATATATTTCATCCAGCTTGAATCCCAGATGAGGCAGTCCTCTCACCAATACCATCTTTAGAAAAGAGTTCCTTGTATTGTCATGCAAGGGTGAGAGCTTCTCAACCTTCCTGCTTGAGATAAAACACTGCTCCTTCATTGAATAAAAAGATATGTGCTTTGAATCTTCAGCAAGAGAGTTGCTTCTAATTGTTATCCTTGACTCCAATTATTAGTTGTTATCAATGATACCAATTATTGTAAACATGATGACATTCTATTTCAAACGTAGCCATGTCCCGTGATGAAAACCTTTGCTGTCATCTCCAAAGATTATTAATGGAACAGCTTTCTCAATCACATTTGATGGCAAGTTCTTTCTTCGATCATATGTCTTCAGTAGTAAAGACCAAGAAAGCATATAAATCGATTAACCTGATTTGCCTGCACTCACAAATGGATTGACAGTTCTTGGTACCCAACTTATTTGCTTGGGTCCAGATGGATTAGAGATTTTGCTTTTAAAAGTGGTAACAACAGCTTCAACCTATACATGCTTATTCTTATCTCTGACTGACCTTGCAGTCGTTGCTCTAATGTAATTCTTAAACATGCTTTTTCTATGATTAATGCAAGTTCTAAGATATGCATTCATAATATTTAAATAAGCAAACATGTTAATAAGAATAAATGGCATACATTGAGCATTTTGACATTGCAGATAAGAGATGTGCAAATTAGGCATGTTCTGCATTTTAGAAAATTCAGTACTTTCTACTTTAACCAATATACACAAGTGTAACAGGTAGCAAGTAGATTTACAGATATTCAATAATTTTCTAAGCACACATGGAATAAAAGAATTAACAAATAAATCACTAATTCTATCTAATCCATTCTGTTGTTGTATGGCATCTAACTTTCTCTATTACCTAAGTCAGTTTTAGATACAGCTTGGTGTTCTACAAATTCTACTGACTCTAAAGGTAATTCCTCCATCCTTCAAACTGATTATCCCTTAACAAACAATTCAGAATAAATGAGCAAATCTTGTTCTACTAGGGATACTGAAACTTAGCTTTACTAAGGTCTTATGTGCCAGAAACTTAACCCCTAAAACTAAGAGTTGTTTCTTAAGAAAGCTTCTATCTCACTTGCAAATCTTATTCTACAAATATTCATACACACATATATAAGATCTCCTATGTACATGCTTTGAATATTGAGAATTAAATACTGCATTGGTTCAAGGAAAAGATACCTGAGATATGTGAGGTGAATCATCTTCAGAGATTGCTATGAAAGCAAGATATCCATGATCTTCTCGTCATCTGATCCATCCCAACTCTTTCCTTAAGCAACATAAGTTTTGTGCTGATGCTTCTTCAACAAAGCATTCCACTTCTGTTTCAGCTCATTAACTGAGTCCCTATTCTTCTTTGTTTGTTAGGCTCCTTCATTGTGTAGCACACCCTGATAGCTTCTCGTTACATAGTTCTTATCATAGTTGAAACTATCACTCTTGTTTTTGTTACCATCTCAGTCTGTAACTACCTCTTGAACTGAATCCTGAAGAATATTTGCTTCGTAATAAATAAGCCTGATCCATGGATGTGGCTTTTGTACTCCTTCTGAATCTGATGTGACTAAACTTCCTTGACAAGTGAAACACTGATCTTTAGTCTAGTCTCTCGAGGTTTTCTACCTGAGCTTCTTCTGATTCAGATACTAGTAATTCTTCTATTCTGTTCTGAGGTTCCAACAATAATGCTCGTTACTGAGATATTTGTTTGTCCGTTCAATTCTCTAACACCCTTTATTCCTCCCTTCATAATCTCTTTTGATTAAATCTCCTTAGGAAAAAAAACTATATCCGTAGAAACTTCTTCCTGAAATCAGCTTCATGGTCATCTTTTTCTTCGAAAGATAAAAATCAGTTTAACACCCGGAGGAATCTTCTTCTACAAGCCCTTGAGCACCCTCAATTTAATACTTAAGAAAAATTTAAATATTCAGAATTTTTAATTTTCCTTAAAAATAAATTAATCAAAAATAAATATTTACAAAACATTTAATTTTCAAGAATTTCGAATTCTTAAAAATTAAATCATGTAAATTAATATTTAAGAAAAATTAGAATTTAAGAAATTTTTTAACAAAAATTCGAAATAAATAAATAACTCAGAAATATATTAATTCGGGGTGTTTTTGTAAAGCTGGCCATTTTTGTTAAGAGCATTAAAAAAACCACTTCGATAGTTTAAGAAAAAACTATCGAAGTCACATCAGACTCAAAATTGGCCACCTAAATTGTAAGGGGTCTCTTTAGCACACTACAAATTGCTCTGTGCCGCACCTCTAAAATAAATTCATAACATAAATTAAATTTACTTAAGTTTAAAATATAAATTTATTTAACTTGAATTTATAAAATAAATTTATTTAAATTAAGTTAATCAAATAAACTTATTCAAGTTTAAATAATGAACTCATTTAAATTAAATTTATAAGATAAATTCATTTTAACTTAAATTTATAAAATAAACTTATTAAAATATAAATTCATAAAATAAATTTATTTAGAAGTTGGCCTCCTCAGAATTCTTGTCTGACTGGTCTGAAATACCCGGATCTAATCTGTATGTCGATTAACAAGCTCTGATACCAATTGTTAGGTCCCGAAGTATCGTAGAAGGGGGGGGGGGGTTGAATACGATATTCACAAATAATTCAATTTCATTCGCGGATTATTCTTTCAGTTCTATAACGAAATCAAACACACCAAACCAAATCAAGTTTCGGGGAATATATCTTTTTATAAATATAAACCTCGAGGGGTGCTACAATTTCTAATCCGTAGATTAGCTTCAATGAGTTCTAAGTTACACACAATCAAAACTTTGATAGAGTTTGAGCAGAATTAATTTCTATTGTATTTTCTCTCTGGCTCAAAATCTCTCTCTCAGTTATTGCTTCAGTGTTATAACTTCGACTGAGGAAGACACTACCTCTCTCCTATAATTGTAGTCTTTTTGTTTTTGAAAACTATCGAACCTTAATTGTTAAAACAATCTTGGCCGTCCAGTTCTCATCAACCTGTCAGACAAAGAAAACTTTTCACCCACTTTTCCAAATGAAAACTATCGAATTATTAAAAAGAGTTTTCCATTCGATAGTTTTTAAATAAAAACTATCGAAAGTTAAATTCTTTTGTAATAGAATTCAAATGGACTTCATTTATCTCATTCGATAGTTTTTAGGAAATAAAAACTATCAAGCTCTTTTCTTTTGACTTTGAGTTAATGTAATTCAATTCCATCAAATCAAAACTTTAGAATCAACTTTACATTCAATGGTTTTTTATTATAAAATAAAAAACTATCGAATGAAAAGTTAATTCATTAGTTTTCATTTGAATTCATTGACTTACATTCGATGGTTTTCTTTATTGAAAAACCATCGAACTCAATTCTTTTGTTAGTCTCCAGAAAAGTTTCAGGGTGTTTAAGTTTTAGACTGTATCAATTTCTTCCGAGACGATAAAACAATTTGATCTTTTCAGTGCCGTCACCTAGTGCAACTGGTCTGGTTCACAGATGAATAACACTTGATCAATTCTTCTTTTATGTCTGCAATTCAATGCTGCTGATAAGTCCTTTGTCGTCCTGGTTGCTTCATCACTGGAATCCTGTGGTACTGACTCTAAATCATTCACATACTTCTGTCGTCTTGAAAGTCTTGTTTCTTTTGCTGTCACTGAGGCTTGAACATTTTCATGAACTTCTTTCCGTGACCTGTTTACGGACTTCAAGAATACATAACGTATTTTGATCTTTTGAGTTTACCTTATCTTCATTGATCCTGGATTCCTGTGCTTCTGTTAATATTATTGTCTGTCTTGTCCTTGGTTGAGTTGTAGTTATCTCTTTTACATCTTATGTTACATTATGCTTTACAGACTAAGGCTTTTGTGTTCGTTTTGTGTTTGTGCTGCTGTTTAGTCTAGGAATTTTGTTTGCATGTGACGTTATTTGCGATTTTGGGGTTTGTAAGTTCTGGGTTTTTTAATGATGTTCTTGATGTTTCTGGGTTGAGGAAAGTGTATGTAATTGTAAGTAATTGCTATTGATCTTTGTTTGTTGTTGAATTTTCTGTTGGTTGTGTTTCTGGCATTTCGCCTTTTGAAAAGAGGCCGGACTCTTTAGTGTCCGGGCTCCTTGTCTGTATAATGTGGCTATCTGCGTAAAGTGTATCTGTTTTGTGTTTGACTTGGTTAATCGAATCCAAATAAGTTCTGAGACCGGGTGATTAGGAAAATCTTTAGACTTAAGGAGATGACTACAGCAATTCTTAGGTCCAAACTGACTGTAGAAATTGGAGCCCGGGTTAAGAGTGAATTTTGGATTATACAGAGTTTGAGACCAGGCTAGGGTTCATTTGTTAGATTTCTGGCATATGTATGCCCCGGGCTCTATTGTTTTGACTAACTGAAAATTGCATCGGTTTATTTCTAGGTTTATGGTTCGGACAAAAAGGAGGGCTAATAGAGTTTTGATTCCGGATTCGGAACCATCCACAAGTTCGTGTAACTCGGATTCAGGAGTGTTAGAGATAGTAGACTTACACTGGTGTATAATGGCTAAGAAGAAAAAGATATCTGTGATCACCCAACTCAACACCAACGTATTAGCTGACCGGGGTAGCCTTATCACTCCTGATGGTTATTAGGTTGATTCCGAGTTTATGTTTGTTAGGAAAGATCCCGACGAGGATATGTCTCGCGTCTACAGGTCCCTTAGTTATTCCTATAGGCATCGACACGAGAATGGAGATCCTGGACCTTATGATAAGACGGCCATGGATGCTATGTTTGCTGATACCATTATAGGTGAGCCTCTCCCCCCGCTGAAAGAGAGTTTTAAGAATATGCCTTTTCCTGAAATGGATGTGATAGTCCGGGCTGCTTTCCATCTTGGACCCCGGGTACAATGGAGGTGGCCTGAACCCGGGGAGAGAGTATACGATAGGACCGATGATGGGTTCCTTGGCGTTTGGTTAGAGCACTTGCGCTCAGGCTGGAACCCGGAGTGTCATGTCTTTGTTAAACATCTTTGCAAGTATATTTATGAGATTCCAATAACACAAATAACCCCCAACGGTGTGAAATGGATAACCTGGTTCCTAGCTTGTTGTGAGAAATCCGAGCTCCTGCCTACTTTCAAACTTTTTCATCAACTTTTTTACCTCCTCCGGTCTAACAAGAGACCCTTCTACGAGTTAAGATTTCGTGGTGAAGAATGTGGGTATCCTTCCGGAAGCGCGAAACCGGTGATGTAGAATATATCGCTAAAGGGATGGAATGGAGAAGCCATTATGCTGAAAGGTTTAGACCTGTTATACATGCCGCACTTTGTGGCCGGTGACAGACCCAAAGTCTTTCCTTATTACAAGCTCGAGGGTCAAGCCCGGGCTAAAGTTCATGCGTTCTGTGAGTGTCTTGGGTATCAATTAACCCGAGACACTTTCATGGATCATCACAAGTTATTTGAATTTGGATGTAAGTTGATATTGTAAATCTTGAGTTTGTATTCTTTTGTTATTTCTCTAACTCGGTTTCATTTGGCTTTTCAGGTCGTCCCTTCTACAACTCCCATTTCGACGAAGTGATGTCTCGCAATCATTATGCCCTTTCCTTCAGGCAGCTATCTGGGGTTCACACTCCTCGAGTCCAGAAGACTGGTGATGAGTCCGGGTCCAATCGCCTCAAAGAAGATGGTGCGGAATCTGTTGCTCCTCTTCAACCCACTCCCGACCCAGCTGTTGAGATTGTTACCGGGCTCCCCGATACTGAACTGACCAAGAGACCCCGGAAGCAGAAGAGGAAGACTGGTCCCAGGACTCCGGGTTCGGATAATTTAGTGAATCAGGAGGATTTTGTGGACCAAGTAGCTGGGGACGTCCATGTGGAGACCGGGGTGACTGAACCCCGAGTTGGGAAGCTTACCCATGAGCAGTTTGCCGAATATGTTGGACATCTCCCTTCTGAAGATGACTGGAAAGAGATGGGAGATATCGGGATGATGGGACTCTTGGTAGATCTGATTACCGGTGTCGGTCAGGTATGCTTTTTCCTTACTTTCTTGCTTTTATTTTTGAATATCGTTTTAATCTTTCTTTTCCTTTGGCTTGTAGGTTGCTGTGAAGGCTGCCGGAGTCTCGGCCATGTTTAAGGCGAAAGATGACAAGTTAACCGGAGTTATGTTGAAGAAGGATGAACAAATTCTCGACCTCGGGAAGCAACTTGGTGAAGTGAAACTTCTTCGAGATGGTGAAGTGTCCGGGCTTCGAATTGATTTATCTACAGAGAGAGCCCGGAATGCTGATCTTGAAAAGAAACTGAAGGAAGCTGAGGAAAAACTTGCTGCCGTGAAGCCCGAGGCTGACATTATTAAGGAGTTCCAGGAGACTGATGCTTATCTACAGGCAGTTGCTGATGCCGGTGCTCCTGAAGTTTTGAGATCATAGAAGGTGGCTGAGACCCTGATCAAGACCAACCCTGAAGCCAACTGGGAGATCTTCGTTGAAGCTTTCTTGGCTGCTAAGGATGCTATTGATCGTGGTGAAGGCGAGCCCGAATTCTACCAGGGCCCAAACCCTCTCATCTTTCCTAGTGATACTCCTTTCCTTGATGCTGTAAACAAGACTGTAGAATAGACTTGCACTCGTGTTTCCCTTGTAATGTTTGACTATTTTTGACTTGTCCCCAACATTTTGGAGTGTTTCCGGGTTGAATGGTCAATCCGGGCTCCGGTACTCGCTTATTTCAGTGCATTCTTCCTTTTCTGATTTTTGCTTCGAATTTTTTGAATGCGTATTGCTTATGTCTCAGAGCTTGCTATTGATCCGGACTCGATGTTCTTTGAATAGAATCTAACAAAAAATCCGGTCTAATAGCTTAGTTCTGAGCCATAGTCTTTCTTTTGTACTGGGAATATAATCTAAATATTTTTGTATTAGTGCGTATTGCTGGGGACCCTGGCTACGATATTTGCCTATGGCCCGAGCCAGGGTTACTAGGGTTACATATTGCTTGTGAGTCCGGTCTCATAGCTTGGTTCTGAGCCGGACTCTTTTCTTTCGTACTTAGAATAAATTCCAAGTATTTTGGTATTGGTGCGTATTGATGGGGACCCGTGCTACGTGTTATGCCTATAGCTCTGAGCCCGGGTGACTAGGGTTGCATATTGCTTGTGAGTCCGGTCTCATAGCTTGGTTCTGAGCCGGACTCTTTTCTTTCGTACTTAGAATAAATTCCAAGTATTTTGGTATTGGTGCGTATTGCTGGGGACCCAGGCTACGTGTTATGCCTATAGCTATGAGCCCGGGTTACTAGGGTTGCATATTGCTTGTGAGTCCGGTCTCATAGCTTGGTTCTGAGCCGGCCTCTTTGCTTTCGTACTTAGAATAAAGTAAGTATTTTGGTATAGGTGCGTATTGCTGGGGACCCGGGCTACGTGTTATGCCTATAGCTCTGAGCCCGGGTTACTAGGGTTGCATATTGCTTGTGAGGCCGGTCTCATAGCTTGGTTCTGAGCCGGACTCTTTTCTTTCGTACTTAGAATAAAGTAAGTATTTTGGGATTGGTGCGTGTTGTTGGGGACCCGGGCTACGTGTTATGCCTATAGCTCTGAGCCCGGGTTACTACAAGAGATTGAAATTTGCTGGAAGTTAAACAATACATGATAATATGAAAGATAAAACAACAAAACCGGTTTTATTTATAGAAAGATCAGGAATACAAAGTTCTTATTCTAATCTGGGCTTTCGGGAGCTCCTTATTTTTGATCCGGTCGCTGCAATCTTCTTACTGATAGAATTTTCGGAGTCTAAGGCCATGCCAAGTGTTGGGGACCTCAGATTCATCCATGTGAGCCAGTTTATATGTTCCAGGACGGAGTACTTCTTTTATTTTGTAGGGTCCTTCCCACTTTGGCATAAGTTTGCCAGTATTAGTTGGGTCAGAAGCTTCAGTATCTCTAAGCACCAGGTCTCCAACTTGAAAGTTCTTAACCCGGGCTTTTTTCCCAAAGTACTCTCGAGTTTTTTCCTTGTATTTTTCCATTCTTCCAATAGCTTGATCCCGCACCTCATCAATCAGGACTAAGTTAGTTTGTAGGCCCTCTTCATTAGCCACTTCTTCAAAATTAATTGCCCGGTGTGATGGATTCCCAACTTCAATAGGTAGTAAGGCTTCAGTTCCGTAAGCGAGCTTAAATGGGGTTTCACCTGTGCTAGTCCGGGGACTAGTCCTGTATGCCCATAGCACGTTGGGTAACTCCTCGGGCCACTTATTCTTGCTCTCTTGCAGACGCTTTTCAATTCCCCTCAGCAATATCCTGTTTGTAACCTCTACTTGACCATTTCCTCTTGGATAAGCTACGGATGATTTCTTGTGCTTTATCCCTCTTTCCTTCAAATAGCTTTCAAACTCAGATCCCACGAATTGCGGGCCATTACCAGAGACCAACACCTTGGGCAACCCGAACCTCATCAAAATGTTGTCCATAAAACGAATGCAATCTTGTTGGTTTATTGTTCTCATTGCCTTGGCTTCAGCCCACTTGGTCACGTAGTCAATTGCCACCAAAAAATATCTCAGGTCACCTTTAGCCCGGGGAAATGGACCCATGATGTCAATTCCCCAAACTGCAAATGGAATTGGAGCCAGGACTGAAGAAGGCATAACCGGGCTCTGTCTCGGTACATTACTGAATAGTTGGCACTTCTTACACTTTTTCACAAAATCCACAGCATCATTGTGTATGGTTGGCCAGTAGTAACCTTGTCTAATAATCTTGTGAGCCAGGGCTTTGGCAGCCATATGGTCACCACATATGCCTTCATGGACTTCTTCCAAACAATAGGTAGCTTCCACCGGTCCAACGCACTTTAGAATTGGTGCGGAGTAAGTCCGGCGATATAGCGTTCCTTCTTCCAAAAAGAACTTTGCTGCTTTATTCTTGAGTCTTTGAGCTTGATTCTTCTCAGAGGGTAGCTCTCCCTTTTCCAAGTATAGGATGATAGGAGTCATCCAGCTGGGTTGATCGTCAATCTCCATGGTTTCTTCTTGATCAATTATTGGTTTATTCACCAACTCAAAATAAACTGAGCTATCCAAATCAGCCGAGTTCTGAACTAGTTTAGATAGAATGTCAGCCTCGGTGTTGTCTTCTCGATTCACTTGAAAAATTTTAAATTGGGGTATCACAGCTAGGTGACTTTGAACCAGGGCTTGATACCTTCCCAGAATTGGGTCCTTTGCAACATATTCTCCGGTCGTTTGCTTGACCACTATCTGAGAATCGCTGAAAATGATTAGCTTTTTCACTCTTAAATTTCGGGCCAAACGGAGTCCGGCTAGAAGAGCCTCATATTCTGCCTGATTATTGGTTGCTTTGAATTCAAATCCAATTGCTTGCTTTATCTTGAATCCGTCCGGGCTCTTGAGTATGAGCCCGACTCCAGATCTCTCACTTGTTGCCGAGCCATCTACATGCAACATCCAGGTTTCTTGATCGGGTTTGAGTTCCTCGCTAGGCTCTGTCTCCATTGAAATGTGAACAGGCTCAGGGAAGGAACATTCCACAATGAAATCGGCTAGGGCCTGGGCCTTGATAGATGTTCTTGGGACAAAGGTGAGGGAAAATTGACTTAGCTCAACAGCCCAATTCACCAACCTCCCTGAGATGTCAGGTTTGTGAATGATTTTCCGGAGTGGTTGATCAGTGATTACTTTGATTTCCCTCCCTTGGAAATAATGCCTCATCTTTCGGGATGCAGTGACCAGAGCGAAAGCAAACTTTTCTAGGTTTGGGTAGCGGGTTTCAGCGTCTTTGAGCACTTGGCTCACATAATAAATTGGCTTCTGCTGGCCTTCATGATCCCGGATTAGTGCTGCCCCCACAGCAAGGGTTCCTGCTGACAGGTAAAGGCTTAGAGGTTCCCCGGGCTCGGGCTTGGTCAAAATTGGTGGTGTTGCTAGGTATTCTTTAATAGATTCAAAAGAACTTTGGCACTCCGGACTCCAAATAATATCCTTCCTTTTCTGGGCTCCTTTGAGCAGGGTAAAGAAAGGTAGGCAGCGCTCGGCAAGTTTAGGAATGAACCTTCTCAAGGCCGCGAGAGACCCAGCTAGCTTTTGTATATCCCTTTGAGTCCGGGGTTCCTTCATTTCTCTTATAGCCTTGATCTTTTCCGGATTAGCTTCAATCCCTCTCTGGCTAATCATGAATCCCAAAAAATTTCCAGCTTCCACCCCGAAGGTGCATTTCTCCGGGTTAAGCTTCATCTCTTGTTTCCTTAGGTTCTCGAAGCATTCCTTCAAATCAGCGATATGGTTTTGAACTTTGGTTGATTTTGCTATCATGTCGTCAACGTAGGACTCCAGGTTTCTTCCCAGCTGACTCTTAAAGATCTCCACCATTGCCCTCTGGTACGTGGATCCAGCATTCCTTAGTCCGAATGGCATGAGTTTGTAGGCGTAAACAGCCCGGTGTGTGATGAATGCAGTCTTGGCTATATCAACCGGGTTCATTCTAATTTGGTTGTAGCCGGAGAAGGCGTCCATGAAGCTCAGCATGACATGCCCGGCTGTCGCGTCTATAAGCTGGTCGATGCTTGGGAGTGGGTAAGGGTCTTTTGGACAGGCAGCATTGAGATTAGTGTAGTCCACACACATTCGCCACTTTCCATTTGGTTTCTTGACTAAGACTACATTGGCAAGCCATTCCGGATACTTTATTTCACATATTATGTTAGCTTTGAGTAATTTTTCAACCTCTTCATCGATTGCCTTTTGTCTTTCCGGAGCAAAGTTCCTCCTTTTCTGCTTTACTGGTTTCTTTCTAGGATCAACATCTAAGCTGTGCATAGCAACAGACTCCTGGAGTCCGGGCATTTCATCCGGGCTCCAGGCAAAAACATCTGCATACTCCCGGAGTAAGTCAGTTAACTCCTTCTTGAATACGGTGTCCAGCCCGGTTCCAATTTTGACTTTTCTTTCCGGGTTTCTGATCTCTAGCTCAATGGTTTCGAGCTCAACAGCAGCTTCCATTTTTCCCATCTCTGACTTGGAGACATATTGTTGAACCCGGGCTTGTATCACCTGGTCAAGGTAAGTCTGGGCTGATGTGTTTTCTATGTTCTGGACTTCCTTTCCGGATTCTTTTTTCTGGTATCTGTGCTTTTTTCTGCTGATGTTCTTTTGGTAAGAATTTGCCTTCCTTTTGTTTTCCGGGTCAGTTTCAGCCATGACCAAAGCCTGGCCATAGCATCGGCTAGCCATCTCGAAATCTCCCCGGACTTCGCCAATTCCTCCGGGGGTAGGGAACTTGAACTTTAGATGTGGGGTTGATGTTATGGCTTGGAGCTTTGTCAAGGCTGGCCTTCCCAAAATGACATTATAGGAGGAAGGAGTGTTGATGATATAGAATTTGACCAGGTTGCTAACCTGCTTCGGGAAAGTGCCAAACAGTACTGGGAGATATAGAGTTCCCTGGATTGGAACCAAGTTGTTCCCAAATCCATAGAGTGGGTCTTCTCTACAGTCATTCATCTTCACACTTTCCAGCTGCATTCGATCCATGGTGTGTTTGAACAAAATGTTGACAGAAGAGCCGTTATCAACTAGGACTCTTCTGACCTCATTATCAGCAATATCAAGTGTTACAACAAGTGCTTCATTGTGATTTGGATTAATTCCTTCGAAGTCATTTTTGCTAAAGCTTATGACCTGCTCCGGGCAAGATTGCACCATCATTACCTCATCACCTGAGTCCGGGCTCCGTGGAGGTGAATTGGACCCTCCCATAACAACATTGACAACGTTCTTGTCTTTCCCGGACCCCTCTCCTCGGTCAGCACCTCTCCGGGCTATGTATTGCCCCATGTTGCCTTTTTTGATTTGGTCCTCCACAAAAAATTTCAAAGATAGACAATTTTCGGTTGTATGCCCATGGGTGTCATGGTAGTCGCAATTTTATGGACTGATCGGTTTTCTGGGGCTGTGAGCATTGGCTTGGGAGGGTAATAGAATGGCTTATCTCGTACTTCTTTCAGAATATCCGCGCGAGCCCGATTGAGAGTAGTCCAAGAGGGTTCGGGTATGGGCTCACGCTTGGGTTTAGGCTGTCCGGACTCATCTTGCTGCCAGGAGTCCGGGGGTGGTGCTGGTAGTGCAAGCTGAGAGCTTTGGATATAGTTGCTCTGCCTATTGGGTTTGAATTTTTTATCTTGATGGCTGTAGTTGTTTTTTGGTGGATCTTGAGTCCGGGTTGGAGATATGCCCTGTCTGGTCATCCTCATTGCCTGTAGGACGTCGGTTTCTTTGATGAACCTGGCGGCCATTGCATAGGCTGCCGCCAGGCTCTGTGGCTCTTTATGAATGAGATCCAGGACATATCTCTCATTGTTATCCGGATCCAGGTTTCTTCAAAAAATTGTCAGAGCCTCCCGCTCGTCTAGGTTGGTGATGTTGTTAATAGATTCTTGAAATCTTTTCATATAAGCAGAAAGAGCTTCCCCCCGGGCTTGCCTGACTGTCTCAAGATGGCACATGTGCATCTCATGAGTCTTGTTTGCCCGGAAGCGTTTGAGGAAAGTGTCACGGAACTGCTTCCAGCTGTGGATGCTGCGAGATGGTATTCGGCTGAACCACCTCTGAGCCCCGGACTTGAGTGTGAAAGCGAAGAACCTGCACTTTGTTAGATCGTTATAGTAATAAATCATTGCTATTTGCTCAAAATAGTTCACGTGCTCTTCGGGATCATCCAAACCATTGAAGGACTCAAAGTTATAGTGCTTAATATTTCTCTGCCTTGGCGTTGCTTCCAAGGAATAGCTGAATGGTGTAAGTGTGTCCCCAATGTCAAGCCCAGAATCCTGGCCTACTTTTCTTTGCAACTCCTGTATCATGGTTAACAGGTCCTCTCTAGGTTCATCTTCATCTGAAATTATTTCTGGACTCGGAGCCCGGGTTCTCCTCTTTTCGGTGGTTTTGCCCAGAATCCGGGCCTCCTCCTCCTGGATTCTTTTCTGGACCCTTAGATCGAGTCTGGCTTGCTCTTCCAGCTGAATTGTTTCTCGCATCTCGGCTAGCCTCTTAAGCTTTTCGGCCTCCTCATCATGGTTTCGACTGTGAGACCGATGAGACCTCCTATCGGTGTCTTTGTTCTTTTCCCCAATCCGGTCAAACACGGACCTAGAGCGATGGGATCTTTCAGGGTTATGGGAGTTCTCGCACTGGTCCTGCTCTTTGTTTCTGGTTTGATTGTATAGCCGAATTGCTTCTGCAACCTGTTCACCAGTTAAGTGTTCCATCTGTCCGGGCTCAATAGCAAGACTAGTATATTTATATTTGTTTACTTCAATGTTTACCCGGGCGTCTCCTGGCCGGATTACCTGAGAGGCCAAAGGCAGGACTGGAGGTAACTGGTGACCAGCCTGACCAGTGACCGGGATGTTGGTGTCCGGGGCCGGGGTTGGGTTACTTGGGGTATGTCTATTTGTGCTCTTACTACCACGAGCCATGATTCACACAAACAGATGTATATGGTATTCTTAGAACAAAAATTTGCAACCAATTCGACGGCAAGGTATCCTGGGTTTTACAACTAGATCTCAGTGTATATGTGAAGGGAGCAAAAGGTATGCACGTATTACTGGGTTCACAATCCCAATAATCAAGAAAGCTAGGTTTTTGAATAGATCTAAGGATGAGCAATATAGATCTAAACAATAATCAAAGCATACGAACAAGGCTAAACAAGATTTGGGCTAAACAAAGCTAAGAACATGCATACATTGGAGAAAAGGGGTTAAATAGTTCATATTTGGTGACTAAGATAAAGGGTTCATTTAGATCTTACTGGGTTTACTCAGGACTCCTTCAGGGATGAAGGAGCTTGTTGAAGATGTTGAGTCCAGCGGCACCGTGACCACAAGACTGGGTTCCCCTCCTTCTAGCGCCAAATGATAACTCCAAGTCCCGATCTTGCCCTTTCCAGCCGTTCCACACGCCTGGATGCGGTGTTGCTGCGGTTGGGTGTCTGCAAAACAGCACTGGAGGGGGGTTTTGACCCTGGCGGCGCCTCCGGCGTGAGAATAAATAGGGGCTTTGAAAGGGAGAATAAGACTATAGAGATATCTAAATATGGAGGGTGTGTGTATAGGTTGTGTAGAGAGAGAGATTAACCTTAAACCTTTCCTTCTTGGGCTAATTATAGGCCCAGAATTAGGGTTCAGGGGGGTACCTACAATCATGAGCGTTGGATCCTAGGTAGGTGGGACACCTGGATGATGTTGATGGATCACATGTGTCCAGGCGAGAATTGTGGTGACATGTGCCATGCTCCTGCTGGCGTGTGGTTCAAATAGAATATACTTGTGTCAATCATTGGATATTCCCTATTGTGCCCAGGTGTGATTTCTGACACCGTCCCTTATTTTCCACATCATGGTTGACAATCTCATCACACGTCATTTGAGCTTATCATTCCTTGGGCGTTGTGGAACTTTATTTGTCCAAGTCAGAATTTAGGAGTGAGTCAGGGTTGCTAGGGAGTCAGGGCTCTGGGAGTCAGGATTCAGGCGCTGCTGAATATGCCTCCACCAGGAGTCCGAGTTGAGCTTCGAGTCAGGGCTCTAGGAGTCAGGGCTCTGGGAGTCAGGACTCTTGTAATTTGTCGATGGGAGTCTGGGCTCTTATAGCCTATCAATAGAAAGAAAACTTGAATTCACCACTTCAATGGTGTGCTAAACATTGTGCTCAAACAGCACCATGCTATAATTTACACAAATGTCAGTACATTTACACAGCTCAAAGCCTACTGGAATATCTTATAATCCATAAATTATAGCTCTAACTGCACAACCCAGACTTTCTGTGTACACTTGGGGATTTCATAACTGAATTTAAATAAAGAACAGCCAAATAAAGAAGACATCTTCCTTCCAAATGAGGGCAGGATGACTCTTCCTTCTACTCCAAACGAAACTGAAAAACATAAAATTATAATTGAATAATTCCGCAAAATCCAAAGGGGAAATGCAAGCAAAAAGGAATTAAACAATACATTTAGTGCATCATTTTCCATGAAGCTTCCATCAATAAGAAGAAAGTACTTAAACTATGCAGTCATCAAACCGAACAACACAATGTTACAACGTGTGAGCCCATGATCTGAAAGTGCTTAATCCACATACCACTGATGATGATTAACACGGCAATAATCTTAGTAACTATTGGGGAAAACGAAGAGTAGTCTAGTCACTAATTCATGTTGATGTGCTTGTCCAGCACTATAAAACCAAACATCTTTAACTAAGCACAATTTTATTGATTTAAGGGATTCACTATTGGATTAGACAACAACATAAATAAATTTAATTATATTAGCTACAAAAATGTATTTAATTGGAGAATTATGCTTGTTCGTCTTGGTGCCTCGGTGAACTCGTTGAGATCTACAATTGTTGCCGAACAATGGAAAGATTGGTTATTGGTGTGTATTACCACATCAATCCATCCGTAGTGCGATACCAAGCTGGGAATTTCAAAAAGGCTTTTGAAAAGCATGATTCTCGTTTTAAGGGAGATATACAGAAAGTGATCAAGTGGCGCAATGCACTGGAAAAGATTGCTGCCTTTTCAGAACAAACTGTATCCCGCATCTGAAGAAAGGTAACTTAGAGCCCGTTTTAAGCCCCAAGTGATTTTTGGCTTTAAGTTAAAAAATGTATGTGATACTTTTTTGAATTACTTATTTTATTTTGATGATTTTATTTCATAAAAGTTAATATCATTATTCAAAGTAATAATTTATCAAATTTATTTTTACATTTTTAATAATTCATAAGTTACTCATTATATAAAATTATTCAACCAGATATTGACTTAAAATTTTTCTTTTTCACTAATCACTTTAAACAACTTTAAGTCATAAGTAATAATTTTAAGTTTACCCAAACGATCTCAAACATTTACGACACTCAATTGTTTTCTCTTCCCAAATTAACTAAGTGGTCCAAAATGTCATAATTTAAAATAAAGATCTTTTATAGACAAGAAAAAAAATTTCTTTTTTATTAAATACTAACTGATAACCCGTGTGAAGCATGCATCATGATTAATTATCTTAAATTTATATTTTTAATTTTTTTTTAAATAAAATTATTTATTACTCCCTCCGTCCCAGTGAATTCTATACATTGGCACGTAGACTAAGAAAAGATATAAAAAATGAGTAAAATTAGATGAAAAGTGAGTACAGTGGTGGGACCTATCAATATTTAATAATAGATTTGAGATAGTGGAGGAAGTAGTGGGTGTAATAGTGATTTATATTGTTATAGAATAGAGATAGTGGAGAAAGTAGTGGGTGTAATAGTGTTTTATATTATTAAAAGTTACTATTTTTGGAATGTATAGAAATGAATGGGACGTCCCAAAATGGAAAGTGTCTAGAAATGAATGGGACGGAGGGAATATAATATTTTGGTTATATAATTTAATAACATTTACTTAATTTGATACTAATATTTTTTTTAAATCCATGATTCAATTTATCATACTTTAATTATTAATAATATTAGCTTAAAACCCGTGCGATGCACGGATTGTTGATTGTTATTTTATTATTATTTTATTAATTATAATTGTGCAAAAAATAAGTAGGCATATTAAAATATCTAAACACTTTTAATTAATTAAAAACATTAAAACAAATTTTAAAATAAATAAGTATGGGTTTACCCGTTATATTTTTGGAAATGAGGGGTTTTAGTAAGAAAAAATAAAACATGTAACATATATTTAGTTTAAAAAGGAAAATGCCCGTGATGTTTTTGGAAAATGAGGTTTTAAAATTTAATAATCAAAAGTATTTAAATACGTTTTAAAATAAATAAGAACACGGTTTCCTGTGATATTTTTGGAAAAAGAATGGATTTTAGTGAGAAAAAATAGAAAAAGTAAATTTTAAAAGGCAATTTCCCGTGATATATTTAGAAAAGGAGGGACTTTGTTTGAAAAAATATATAATATGTTTTAGCTGAAAAGGTAATTGGTTATAAATAAGTATTTGATTATTTATATTTTAATATTTTTAGTAATTGCATTTGTTAAGAAAACTAAGTAGACATGTTAAAATAGGTAAACTTTTAAAAAATAATTATAATATTAAAATAGGTTTAAAAATAAATAACTAAATATTTGTCCGTGATATTTTTGGAAAATGAGAGGTTTTAATAAGAAAAAATAGAAAAACTAACATGTTTTAGTTAAAAAAGGTAATTGTCCGTGATATTTTTGAAAAAGTAAGGGAATTTGTTAGAAAAAATAATTTATTTTAGGTGAAAAAGGTAATCGGTTATAAATAGGTAATATTATTATTTAATAATATATTTCTATAAATAAGTAAGGTTAATTAAGTAAAAACACCAAATATAGTTAATTAAGGGCAATTAAGTAAAATCACAATGTACCATACCGACCAACCAAACTTTTAATATATTAAAATAGGTTTAAAAATAAATAACTAAATGTTTGTCCGTGATATTTTTGGAAAAGGAGGGATTTTGGTAAGAAAAAATAGAAAAACTAACATGTTTTAGTTAAAAAAGGTAATTGTCCGTGATATTTTTGAAAAAGTAGGGGAATTTGTTAGAAAAAATAGAAAAAATAATTTATTTTAGGTGAAAAAGGTAATCGGTTATAAATAGGTAATATTATTATTTAATAATATATTTCTATAAATAAGTAAGGTTAATTAAGTAAAAACACCAAGTACAGTTAATTAAGGGCAATTAAGTAAAATCACAACGTACCATACCGACCAACCAAACTTTTAATATATTAAAATAGGTTTAAAAATAAATAACTAAATGTTTGTCCGTGATATTTTTGGAAAAGGAGGGGGTTTAGTAAGAAAAAATAGAAAAACTAACATGTTTTAGTTAAAAAAAGATAATTGTCCGTGATATATTTGAAAAGGTAGGGAATTTGTTAGAAAAAATAGAAATAATAATTTATTTTAGGTGAAAAAGGTAATCGGTTATAAATAGGTAATATTATTATTTAATAATATATTTATATAAATAAGTCAGGTTAATTAAGTAAAAACACCAAGTACAATTAATTAAGGACAATTAAGTAAAATCACAACGTACCCTGACCAACCAAACTTTCAATATTTCGTCTATTATATAATAGTATTGATTTTTAATTGATTATAATATATGTTAACCACCTTAAAAGTATAGAGGTCCGGTAATATAAGAGTAGTTATATTATTAATTTATTATAGATACTTTTTAAATATTAATTAATTGAGCCCTAAGTTGTATATAATAATATATTCCCGACTTTTATTTCAATTTTTAGTTAGTAGACTTCTAGTACACAATTTCACTATTATTTTTATTTTTATTATTATTTTAAATAATTAAATAAAATTAATATTTAGTAGCATAACCATGGTATATCATACCATTAGGAGGGGGATTTTTGCTTTTAACAAAGAGTATAGTGCTGATGCAATGGTGCTGGCGTATGTGCACTGTGCAGACGTAATATCTAGAATGATAATTGTATACTACCATATAACCCATGCAATGTATGGAATATTATTATTATTATTAATTTAATATTTTTTAAACATTTTCCTAGACCTTGAGTTCAATTTAAATAAGAAAAAAAATAAATAAAATTATATATAATATTTCTGTGCACTTGAAAAAGTCTAATGAACAACAAAATAATGTTGTTGAATATATTATATTTATTAAGATTGTTGGATTTGACGTGTTGTATTTTTAGTATCTTGGGCTGAGTTCCAATAAAAACTTTCTTAAATACAAACTTACAAACTTTTTTTGTTCAACACATATATAACTTCGGTTCAACATCATTCATTAAAAATAATTAAGATTTTATTAGACATACATAATTGGAAACGAAAATATAGTTACAACATTTTATAATTCATTAAAAATATATTTGCAATGTTTTTTACGAAAAATTGAAATATTTTTTTAACGAGTGTTCGACAAATATATAACTTGAGTTCAACATTATCTGTTGAACAATAGTTATACTTGTGTTGTCCAAATATATAAAATAATTTTATATTTGTATAATTAAGAAAACTGTATTGAATTAATAGTATTTCATATTTTTATACCCTAATTTGATATTGGTGAACCCCCAGAAGGATAGTTGATAATTATCTAATATTTATTCAACAAAATTTTAATTACGGTTCAACATACCCTATATTAAATAAATAAAATTTCTTAGTTCTATGCCCTATTTTGGTATTGGTGAACCTTAGAAGGATTTTGAAGAATTAAATCATGTGTATTCAATAAAATTTCAATTATTATTTGATAAATGATATTGAACCGAAGTTATAAATGTGTTGAACAAAAAAAGTTTGTAAGTTTGTATTTGATCCCGATCCTTAGCATCTAAATTGATACATATAAGAGGATATAGTTCTATTGTAATAGAAATTATCAATTGCAAAAATATCAAAATTCTAACAATCGATCAACTAACTATTTGGGGTTACAAAATCATCATTATTTATTTCATGATGTTTTTTTTCTTGGCTTCATCGTTCACGTGGTTTTTTTATTTCGTTCATTCCTTTGATTATGACTTATTGCGTTATACAAATTATGATAATGTTTATTACCCAAACTTTTAAGGTGCATATCTATAGATTTCATTCTTACTTGCTTCACAATTATATGTCTCTTAGCTGACAACATGTTTTGTCCTAATATTGAGTTCAATACAAATTAGAACAATAACAATATTGAACCACACATATATACATACGTAATACATAAAGTGTATGCATTAATAAGTCCTAATAATAAGAAAATATCAATGTTTATTGGATGACATTGTTTGGTATTAAACTTCTATTTATACGTTCTTTGATCGCGCCTTAGTTTGTTTTATACAACAGATTTAGATGCCTCCGTAAAATCCATAACACATTCTTTACAAATAAATAAGAGAAAATTAAGATCAGTAAACTTTGACTACATGATTAATATGATGCATGTTTGTATACTACTGGTGATACATAAAGCATGTTTGTATACTATTGGTGATACATAATTTATGTTGTCATGTTTATAAAATTGGTGGATGGATTAGTTCATTTATGCATGACTACATGGATTTGTATACCAAGATGTAATTATACCCCTATAAATTAAAACATATATAAATACAGGCTTTAGTGATATTTTTATATGGTGAAAACTTGTTGATATAATTTTAAAATTCTCATCATTGATTGTAGGTAGATTATCTAAAAAATGTTGTACGGAAAAAACTTAAACCTTTAATATAGGAGTTTCAAGAGAAAAGTTTGTACTAACATAAATATAAGCCGTCTCATTGCTTATAGGCCCACGAGAATTTATGAAGGTCAACTGAACTTATGAACTCAACTTATAACTTATATGATGATAAGTTGAAAGTTAGTAGCAACGTACCTTTATCAAAACTTATTTGTTATTGCTTGATTTTTTTTTATTTGTTTAATAATTTAAAATTTTGAATTTGTGATTTTAAATGTCATTTTAATTTAAAATGCATGTTTTTAGATTATTGCAAAAAATAATTATTATTTTAATTTAATTAAAAAAAACACTCCACTAACTTATAAGCAAATTTATCCCCACACTTATATAACTTAGTAAAAGGAAGAGGCAAAAGATGACATAAATAGAGGAGGTACCTGATGATGTTAATAAATATTGTTACTCCCTCCGTCCCAAATTAGTTGTCATGTTTGACTTTTTAGCGATCAAATTGACCGAAATTTGACGGAAAATTATGTATTTTATATTGTTGAAGGAAATTATAAAAACAAATAATTAAATAGATAATCGAATCTATTTTAAATTGTATTTTTCAGTTTTTTATTATTGTGAATGAATAACTTTTAATTATTAGTCAAAGTTGGGTCAAATTGACCAAAAAAAAGTCAAGATAACTAAAATGGGACGGATGGAGTATTGTAAAAGAATTAGTGGGGCGGTAGAAATTTGGACTTTCAAATCATACTTAGATAATTAAATCGGCTAAATATTTTATTATTCGGATTTTATAAATACTAACTTAAAACCCGTGCGATGCACGAATTTTCTTAATATTGCATGAAATTTTTATATAATTTGAATTGAAATTTTTTGACGTAAACGTTATAGACTTAAATTTTTAAATAATATGATTTTATAATATATATATATAGGGGTTTACTCCAATACAAACTACTCTTAGACTACAAACTACAAACTAAAATAATTTTAGTGATCTCTGTAAGAATAAATAGTGATTTCAGCATAGATCTAGCTATTTATTTTTATATACGTATAAATTTAGTGATTTTACGGTACAAAATCTGTAATTTAAGTATAGATCTGGATAAAAAATCACTACATTTACGCAGAAATCAATATTTATTCTTACAGGAATCACCAACATTTTAGTGATTCTCGCAAACATAAATAGTGACTAATCGTCGGAATATATCAAATATGGTATGCAAATTGATCGTTGGGAGATGGAGAAAAATACGGTGAAGTCGGATTTCAAAAAAAGCTCTTCGATTGACGGGAAAAGTCAAATTAAAAACGGAGGGGAATAGGTGTGATTGTGTGTGGGAGGGTGTATTTTAGTTGTGTGTTGTGTATATAGGGGGGCCATTAGATTAGATTAATCTAAGGGTTTAGATTGGTTCATAGTTTGTATTTTAAAAAAGGTTTGTATTTGATCACTAGCATATATATATATAGGCCATTGCTTCATGAAGAACACTCTTATATAAAGAACAATAAAGAACACCATAGAATCTTACATAAATTGCATGTTGATTCTAATTTTCTCACCAAAAAAGGTTTATTACGAATAAAAATAGAATCTAACAAAAAATTAGAATCAAATAAAACACGATTACATGTAATTTCATTGTGATAAATATATATACAAGATTCTGTACTGGATTATATGTAATATTTAATTTTTAAATTTAGATGAGATTCTACGTTAAATTCGATATGTTAGGCTTAATTGTTGTTCAATATTATGATTCTAATTTTAAAAAATCAATTTTTATGAAAAATAAAGTGTTTATGATGGTGTTCTTTATTGTTCTTTATATAAAGTGTTCTTCCTAGAGTGCAACTATATATATGGGTAAGGTTCAATGGAGACCCTACTTATCAAGAGACCCAAGAGACTAGATCCTGACCATTCATTAAACATATTTTTAATAAATTATATAATACATAGCAAAGGGCAATCTGGTAAATATGCACAATCATTAAGTATAGTTTCAGTGTATTTTTTTTGCAATTGTACGGTTTGTATTATTTTAAACATGGGAAGAGAGTAATCAACATATTTGATTAAAGATTTTAATTTTTCTATTTTTGGAAATGAATCTTTGATTGAACTTTTACTCTTAATGAAATAACAAGTACAAAAATAAAAATGAAACGAATGTTTCATTCAGCAAAACCTAGAAGACAGATGCAAGGTACTATTCCTTTATTTTACTTCTATACATTATATCTTTTAACAATGAAACACTTAATAGAATCGAATAACTAACAAAATCTATGTTTCAGAAAGGAGGATTATGGATTCATTGGCAATACCAGTTTTGTCAGAGAATGTTGAAGGCAGTAACGAGAGAATGTAGTATTCATTCATTTTCGATTTTTACATTGCAACTATAATAAACAAAAACACCTAGTAGAATCGGAACACTGAACAGAAGCTATGTTTTCTCCATGTAGTAATTTTGTTGATTCAACGTCAGTACCAGATTTGTCAAATAAGGTGGATGAAACACGTTCAATAGTAACTTTACAACCAGGATTACTGTCTAGGATATTGAAGTCTTTGTCTGATGTTCAAAAGAAGTGGATTAACGATACTGGTTTTGGTTCATTGTTGAAGTTTGGTACAAAAGAATATCCTTACGAGATATTAAGTTTCAGTTAACTACTCTCCAACTTGATTACTAATGATGTTAAGATTCATTAAGGTACTTTTTGTAAGATTCACTAAGTTGTTCAGTTAAGATTTATTAAAGTGTTCCATTAACGTGTTAAGTTTCAGTACAGTGTTTTATAGGATATAGAGTACGCTGATATCCTTAATTATGTTCTCATAAAATCTCATTTGTGTTTTGTGAATGATACTATTTTAATTAAATCTAGATTCTTCGTACACAGAGGACTCTTATGGTGTGATAATTCACTTGCTCAACTTCTAACATTTGTACTTTTATTTGTCTAAAATTTTTTGTATGCTTTACAATAAGGTTCAATTAAGTGTTGTTTTAAGTATATAACTTATATGTTTGTGTGAGCATGTTATACTAACAAAATCCTCTTGAATGTGTATACTGTTTATCTAGATCAGGAGTCACCCATTTACTATGAGCTTGTAACTTTTGACAAAGAGAAGGAATTATAGGATGAACACGGAGGAGAACATTAAACACCTCTAATAACAAAAAGAAGATGATAATGCATGCTTAAGGCTGATGAATATGCAAAGGCCTCAAAATGCTATAATAATCCTGCCAAGTATATAAAGTATGAAACCACGTTTGGAGAAGAGGAGACAAAGCACGCCAAGACATTGAAGGTGACTTGCAATCTCAATAATGCATCTTGCAAACTGAAAAGGATCTTAAAGAAGCAGGGAATCTCCTGCTTACATCAACATTATTGATCTATATTTGGTAGAGTATGATATCAGAAAGTTCTTGAAATTGATCTTACAAGTAGAGATGTGAAGCTTGAGTACAAGGTTCTGAAGGAGAATGTAAAAGTAATAAAAAAATGCCCAGTTCTATTGGAATATGTTTAGCAACATGAAAGTTGGTGCATTTTGATACATATTAGATAGCTTCCAATGAAGCACAACTGATAACAAGGACATCAAGGCATAAATGGATGTATATTAGAGTTCTGTGATAAATGCGATTATGATGCATCTTATCATTTTGGCGATTACATGTCTTTGACATTAACTTTTGATCCATAAAAGACTAAAAGGAACTTGTAAGGGAGTTTCTTATTTTGATATGTTTTGTCTAAAATTTATTGGGGTATTCCTAGAAAATAAAATTTATGGTTTTTTTTTGGGTTTTGATAGGTGTTCTTATAGTAATTTAAAATTTTAATGTGTTAGAAAATACAAAAAATGAAAATTTTAAAAAAAAAAGTATAATTCTAAGTTTTTTATAAGAAAAAACAAATATGAAGACTGAACAGTAATTTTTTTTAAAAAGTCCAAACTCTAAATTTAATATAAAAAAATGAATACGCCAATTTTTATAAAAAATTAAATATTTTAAACTATACATTATTCAGAATATTACTCTTAACCAGTTAAGAGAATCTGGTAAAAATTTAAAATTTTTACATATTTTGTAAAAAGTACAATAGTGAATTTTATTATATTAAAATAACATACAATTTGAAAATCTACTCTGAAACACTTAAACGCATATTAATAAAATCTTAATGTGCCTTTTGCTTAAGAACAATTGAAAAATAAAATCTCTATTTACTAAATAATATTAAAACAATATTAAAATGTTAAAAACCTCAAAATATTAAAATATTAAGATAAATTGTACTAAAACAGTTAATAGAATCTCGGAGTTTTTTTTTTGTTTTGGAAAGGAGTATACTGAATTTCATTTTGGATCATTTTTCCAAAATAAGATATTTTCTTAAAATTACTCTAAAACATTTAAACGAATCTTTAAGATATTGTTAGTACATATTTTTTTGTGATATATAAATTTTAGAAATTCATAGATAATCTTAGATAATCTTAATAAAATCTTAAAGTACCTTACATTTAAAAAGAATTGAAAACAAAATATAATCTTTATTTATTAAATAATCTTAGAAAGTAATATATGTTAACTTATTTAATAAATAAAAATAGTAAAAACCCCAAAAGTATTAAAAATATTCTACTAAAACAATTAAGAGAATCTCGTAAAAATACATGCATTTTTTTAATTTTGTAAATTATCATATTGAATTTCAATTTTTCAAAATAAGATATTTTCTCAAAATTGGTGTAATACACTTCGACAGATGTTTAAATACTTTAAATTTATCTCTGAATTGGTTCATTTACCATGCATTCTGGCCTATGTAAAAAAGAATGAATCAACTTGAGTTTGCTGATCATTATCTTTTCAATCATATTCAATTTTTTAGTTTACTCTTTTAAAAAAAAATTCATATATTTTATTTCAAGATTTTACTTTCAAAAACAAATATGTACCATGTAATATTTAGTTAATATTGTTCATTTGATAAACATAATCATATAAAGATTCAATTCTATTAACTGTTTTAAAATTCTAAATGGAAAAATGTTAATATAACCCTCAATAAGATTCTCCAATGTGTTATATTTATTTGATAAGAACAAGATTTTCTTACGTGTTTAACCTCAATATATTGGTTTTTTGGGTGCCCTTTTAGTTACTCTTATAACCACTAAAATCTCATATATATCTAAATATTAACTATTTTATTTTGTTCCATTTTTTTCGAAAAGAAATAAATTCCAAGATTGTTGTATATGGATATATTTGTTATTTTAGTGTTATTTGATAAGATAATATTCTCTTGAATGTTGTAAATTTTTATATCTATTGAAAAAAAAAATAATACTCCCTATTATTATATAATAATTTCAGAATATGAATATTTTTTTATATTTTGCATGAAAATAAAGATTGTAGATATTTTTTAAATTCATTGCAAGGAGATGTTTCTTATGTGTCTATATGCAATATGTATATTAGTATTTCTTTTTCTAAATTTGTGATTTTTAGGTATTCTCGAAATCAATTTTTAAATGGTCAGTTGAGATTCCATTAAATGTTGTACATCGATTTAATAATTATTCTAGTTTTAAAAATATTAAAATATATCATTTAAAAAGGATATAAGTTTCAAATACACTTCGGAATCTCAAAAATAATAATTGAAACAAAATAATTTGTTATATTCTACAAAACACCTAAAAGAACCTCAAAAATTGTAAGTTTTAAAATTATGCCAAAAAAGAAATAATACATTGAAAGAAATTTCGAAGAAAATCAATGAACATATGTTGGATACAAAATTCATAATATATAATTTGTCAAACAAAATAAAAAATCTAAAAAAAATATAACATAATAAATTAAGACTTTATTAATTTCCAAAACTCCTTGATGAACCTAAAAGGTGGTGAATAAATATATCTTTACACCAATATTCTTTGCTAATATGTTGTTGACACTAGTTATGTATGAGATTTTTTTAGATATAACTCATTTCCATACTTGGAATCAATATTTTAAAATTTGAATTTTAAATATGTCAATCAATATTTGCATCTTTGAAAGATTCTGCTAAATGTTTTCAAAGTTCAATTGGAAAGATCATATAATCTTAAAAAATATATATTAAAAAACGTTACTTGCTTTAAGGATTATCTTTTTTTTTAAAGGAGATCATTTTAAGAATATGTAATAAGATCTTAGTCCTGATTTACTAATACATTATTTCCTGTAATATGCACAGGGAGTTTTTAAGGTGTTCCTATGATGTTGGCTTAATGTTGCTGTATTAGCTCAATTTCCAAATCTAGAATACATGATGTAAATTTTGAATTTTAAATATATCCATCAATTTGGGAATTAGGTATAATGTAACTTTCTATATAAAAAATATGTCAGACAAAATATAATAAAATCAGCTCAAACTTTTGTTGTATGTCATTCTTACACCGTGTTGATCTGTATTCTTAAGAATTATAAAAGACGTATATCTTGAAAGGAAAATGAGTTCATTCACGAGGCAGGTGTACTCAAAATTAATGTTTACGAGTACTCCCATAAATCAATAAGATGCTCTACTACTGGTTCTGCTATGAGAAATATCACCCATGGTACGAGGGTGTAATGGCGTATGAATATGAATTAACAAACAATATAACATGTTTAGAATCTGCATGCCACTATATATAGAATCTGCATGTTTAGAATCTGTATACTACGAAATCACACTACAGAGTGGAAAAGAAGTCCAAAATGTAGTGAAATACGTTAATAACATGTTTAGAATCTGCATGCCACTTTTTGAAAATACAATAAATTTTATGATACAACATAAAGAACAATATACTACCTCCAGAACACCTCTCAGAACACCTTTCTGCATTATATACTGATAAGAATGTTTTAATCTGATTTTATTATAATACATAATCAAAATTATTAGAATTGATTACAAGAATTAAATTGATAACTGATAAATAAAAAGTGTATAGTTGACCATAAATCATATCTCATCAAATCTTTACAAATATGGTAATAAATTAACATCTAATTAGATCATTACAAAAATGGTAATAAATTAAAAATAGTATGTATGTTTTTTTTTGTATTTTTTTGTAACCCAAATACTACCCTTATACTATTTATCAACTAATATACACTTATATTTGTACAAGATCCAGGCCGTCGGATTGAAAAATAATGGACGGTAATGATGAAGGGTCTCTCGGTCTCTCGCTAAGTAAGAGTCTCTTTTGAACCTCCCCATATATATATATATATATATATATATATATATATATATAGCTTAGCAAGAGACCAAGAGACCCATTATCCTAATCGTTGATTGTCTTTTAATCCAATGACCAAGATTCTGTATATATCAACTTGTATTTATACTACTTAAAATTAGAGGGACAGTATTTGTAAAATAAAATGTAATCTAAAATGTACGTAGTTGAAAAATCAATACCATTATGTGCTTGATTTGATACACTTACTATATTTACAATTTTTTGTTCATTTAATTATTTGAATTGATTTTGATATAGTCATTTAAACAGTACCATATCCTAAAATGATTGACGTAATCTCCTCTTTAAAATTTTATATATCAAGATCAAGTTTCTTTAAGTACCATACTTTGATCGATCGTTATTTACATTCACTGTTCTTCGGAATGTTCTTTATGCATGGTTGAAATTTCTCAAGGGTAAATGAGCAATTTAATGAATTCACATGTAGTTTAATAGAACACATCTCAAAACACTATGGCTATGTCCAAGATTTCTATTACACGAAACAATAATGCAGAATTTTTTTTATATGATTCTAATAATATTTTTGTTTTCTTCCAACACGATTTAGATTAGCTTTTCATAAATTATTTGAATTACTTATTCATTATTCTACGCTATACAATTTTTTTATAAAATAAAAGAAATCAAAGCATAAAGTATATTCAATATGACAATACATCTAAAAGGAAACAAATCAAAAGTATATTACCATTTAATATACTAATTATTTAAACAGTATTATTTAATGACTTTTTACAAAAGGGAACAATTCAAAGATTTTATTAAGATTCTCTTAGAGTGTTGTAAAATTCGCTTAAGTGTATCATAGTAAATTGTGAGAATGTTTAAAATATTTAATCTTTTTTATAGAAATTGTTGCATTCATTTTTAATATTATATTTAGATATTTGAATATTTTTAAATAAGCTTAGATTTTTTGTTTATTTAATGTTTATTATAAGATTGGTATATGAATTTTTAAATTTAGATATCATAAAAAATGTACTAAAAATATATTAAAGGTTCTCTTAAGTGTTTCAGAGTACTTTTGAAATAGTATCATATTTTGAAAAAATGAAATTCAATATGATTGTTTACAAACAAATTACGATATTCTGTTAAGTGTTTTAGTACAATTTATCTTAATATTTTGAGGTTTTTAATCTTTCAATTCATTAAACAAGTAAACGTATTATAATTTTAATATTATTTAATAAATAAAGATTTAATTTTTCTATTGTTCTTAAGTAAAAGGCACATAAGATTTTATTAAGATTCTAAATGTTGTAATATTCGTTAAAGTGTTTGAGAGTAGATTTTAAGAATGTATGTTATTTTAAAATAATGAAATCCATTATTGTCCTTTTTACAAAACATGTAAAAATAATTAACTTTTTATGAGATTCTCTTAAGTGTTTAAGAGAAATATTCTGAATAATGTATAGTTTGAAATTTTGATTTTTTTAATATAAATTGGCATATTCATTTTTAATATTAGATTTAGAGATTTAATTTTTTTATAAGTTAGATATTTAGTACAATATTTTAAATATTTTTGGGATTTTTAATATTTAAATTTCTTAAATAAGTTAACATATGACTTTTTAAGATTATTTAATAAATAAAGATTTTATTTTTCAATTATTCTTAACTGTAAGGTACTTTAAGATTTTATTAAGATTATCTCCAGTGTTGTCCATTTTTTTAAGAATATACGTTATTATAATATAATAGATTTACTATTGTCTTTTTTCAAAATATAAAAATCTAATTTTTTACGAGATTCTCTTAAATGTTTCAGAGTAATATTCTCAAGAATTTAATAGTTTAAAATATTTGATTCTTTCATAGAAGTCGTTGTTTTCATTTTTGTTATTATATTTAGAATTTTGACTTTTTTATAAACTTAGATTGTTTTGTTATATTATGAGAGTGGTATATGTATTTTACAATTCATATATCATAAAAATGTACTAAAAATATTTTAAAGATTCACTTAAGTGTTTTAGAGTAATTTTGAGAAAGTATCTTATTTAAAAAAAATGAAATTCAATATGATCGTTTACAAAATTAAAAAATATATATATTTTTTAAGAGATTCTCTTAAGTATTTTAGCACAATATTTTTAATATTTTGAGGTTTTTAATCTTTCAATTCATTAAACAAGTAAACGTATTATAATTTTAATAAATAAAAATTTAATTTTTCTATTGTTCTTAAGTAAAAGGCACATAAAATTTTATTAAGATTCTAAAATGTTGTAATATTCGCTTAAGTGTTTGAGAGTAGATTTTAAGAATGTATGTTATTTTAAAATAATGAAATCCATTGTTGTCCTTTTTACAAAACATGTAAAAACAATCAACTTTGTATGAGATTCTCTTAAGTGATTCGCATATGTATTTTAAAATTAAGATATCATAAAATATGTACTAAAAATATTCTAAAGATTTGCTCAACTATTTCACACTAATTTTGAGAAAGTGTCTTATTTAAATAAAATAAAATTCAATATGATCATTAACAAAATAAAAATATATATTGCAAGATTCTCTTAAGTGTTTTAGTACAATATTTTAAATATTTTTGGGATTTTTAATATTTAAATTTCTTAAATAAGTTAACATACGACTTTTTAAGATTATTTAATAAATAAAGATTATATTTTTCAATTATTCTTAACTGTAAGGTATTTTAAGATTTTATTAAGATTATCTCCAGTGTTGTCCATTTTGTTAAGAATATACGTTATTATAATATAATAGATTTTCAAAATATAAAAATTTAATTTTTTACGAGATTCTCTTAAATGTTTAAGAGTAATATTCTCAAGAATTTATAGTTTAAAATATTTGATTCTTTCATAAAAATCGTTGATTTCATTTTTTGTTATTATATTTAGAATTTTGACTTTTTTTATAAGCTTAGATTTTTTTGTTATATTATGAGAGTGGTATATGTATTTTACAATTCAGATATCATAAAAAATGTAGTAAAAATATTTTAAAAATTCACTTAAGTGTTTTAGAGTAATTTTTTAGAAAGTATCTTATTTAAAAAAAATGAAATTCAATATGATCGTTTACAAAATTAAAAAATATATTATTTAAACCTTTCAATTCATTAAATAGGTTAACGTATGACTTTTAATATTATTTAATTAATAAAAAATTTACTTTTCAAGTTGTTTTTAAGTATAAAGTACTTAAAGATTTCATTAAGATTTTCTTAAGTGTTGTAAAATTCGCTTAAGTGTTTTTAGAGTAGATTTTGAGAATGTATGTTATTGTAATATAATGAAATTCACTATTGTCTTTTTCAAATCACATTTCAAAAATGTTTTTGTAAATATTAATGTAGTAAGTAATATAAATTTGAGATTTTTTAAAGTATTCCGTTAAGTATTTCTAATAATACACAAATTTTTTAATATTATTTTTGTAAATATGATCTTTTCAAATAACTTTTTAACTTTGAGATTATTTATAGTATTGAGATTTTTTAAAATGTTTAGTTAAGTATTTTTGGTAGTATTCGTAAATTTAAAAAGAATTTAAATACTTTTTTGCTTTTTCGAATTTTAATAATTTTTTATTGAATAGTTAGATTTTTAAAGTGTTTTTAGGGTATTATTACAAACCCATATCTTTCTCTTTTTTTTTAAACCAAAGCAGATACGTTTGAAAGATTTTGGGAAAATCATTTAATCATAAACTTCCATCTTGCTACAAGATGAGCCAATGTGTTACCTGCTCTGGTATATGAACATATATATTTACTGAGACAATCTTCCTTTTATTGAAAGGCAAATTCATAAACAAAGAAGAAAATATTACAACCCCCTCAGTAAAAAACTACAACACAATTGCTTAGACAACTCTGCAACATTAGTAACCAAGACACGACAACTCTGCAACATTAGTAACCAAGACACCTGAACAGATAAGAACCAAAAATTATTTGATTACTTTTTTTCTCAATGAAACTGACTTTAGCAACAACTAAACATGCATAACAACGGCTTGATAATATGTATGATACCTAGAAACTAAAATGTATGTGTGAAATCCTAGACATAGAAGCGACCTAGATTCAAATACATCACAAGGATCAAAATTAATAATACATGTTAGTGAAAATCAATCTTGACAACCTCCATTTGATGAACGTGAACGTAACAACGTGTAGAAAGTATGGACAAAGTTCCAGCAATCTAGTTAGTTGTAGAGTATCTATATGAGCAAAATTAGCCTTCACATAGATAAGAAGGTATTAGCAGCCATCCATAAAGATATCATGAAGGTATTACATGGTAAATACTAAAACACATACAACAATACAAATCAAGATAACTAATTTACTCACATATACAATAATACACTTGCACATACCCTTAAACCCATCTAAAAGACAATAATTCTCAAATGATCTTCTACAACATCCAAATTCACACCAATTGATGTATATTTTATACATAAGAAAAATCCAAATGAATCTACAAATATTGGAACACCTACTAGAACTCAAGAAATCGCAACAAAACCTTTCCAACAATATTGATTCTTTACGTTTCTCACCAACACATGAAACCCCAAAAATAAATCTGTCTCTTTGAAAAATTATATATGCTCCATGGAGAAAGTACTTACCACATCACTTAAAACTTTGGCTGCAACCTCACTAGTGACGTTTTTTTACAACTATTTTCCTGAAGCCGTATTTACATCAATCCTTGAAGAACACATACCGGAATCTTGTTGCTGGTATAGGTTATCCTCAAGTTTAGGTTGAAGCGATGAATATCTGTGCGCTGTAAATGATATTTGTATAAACTGAAAACGTGATATATGCTTGTATGATTTTATTACCAAAAATACTAGGATTCTTGAATGGATACAATCCCTAAATCAACGTCTGTTGCCAAGTTTTTAAAAGTACAAAGCGTAGAATACATCAAAGAATATAGTATCTGCCACTGTCCTTTTAATGTATTTACATTATTGCCATTATTGATATATTATGAAATAAATAAAAAATATTTTTAATCAACGGTTTAGATGGTGGTCTCTTAGGTCTCTTGATAAGAAGGGTCTCCCTAGAACCTTACCCTATGTATATATATGCCATTGCTCCATGAAGAACACTCTTATATAAAGAACAATAAAGAACATCATAGAATCTTACATAAATTGCATGTTGATTCTAATTTTCTCACCAAAAAAGGCTTATTACGAATAAAAATAGAATCTAACAAAAAATTAGAATCAAATAAAACATGATTACATGTAATTTCATTGTGATAAATATATATACAAGATTCTGTACTGGATTCTATACTGGATTATATGTCATGTTTAATTTTTAAATTTAGATGAGATTCTACGTTAAATTCGATATGTTAGGCTTAATTGTTGTTCAATTTTATGATTCTAATTTAAAAAAATCAATTTTTATGAAAAATAAAGTGTTTATGATGGTGTTCTTTATTGTTCTTTATATAAGGTGTTCTTCCTAGAGTGCAACTATATATATATATATATATATATATATATATATATATATATATATATATATATATATATATATATACACGTATATATAGCCTGTGATATTTTTAAATATTAGAAGCACCTAATAGGTGAAAAAGGTAATTAGTCTATAATATTATTATTTAATTTTATTAAATAAATTGTTCGTAGTGTTTCTATAAAAGGAGGAATTTTACATATAAAAATAGAGAAGGTAACGTGTTTTAGCTGAAACTGATTATTGGATAGTTAGTAATTATAACATTATTAATTAATTTTATTAGATAGAATGATCGACCGAAAATCAAAATGACGAATTTAAATATTTCGATTTTAATGTTTTAGAGACCGTGTGATCCACAAATTTTCTTTAATATTATACGATTTTTTTTATTTTAATTTGAATTCAAATTTATAAGACATGAATTTTGTGGATTTAAAATATTTAAACGGTATGATTTAAATGGTATGTTTTATTAAAAAAAACTGTTCGTGATATTATTGGAAAAGAAGATGATTTATTTAGAAAAATAGAAAAAATAACTTAGTTAAAAAAGAAATTGGTTTGTTATTATTAATTATATTATTATTACTAGCTTATAACCCGTGCGATGCACGGTTACTTAAATTTTATTTATAATTATTTTGTTTATAATTATATTTTTATTACCCATGCAACACACGATTGTTTTTTAATATTTATAATTATATTTATTTATGAATATTTTAATATTTAAAAGTTATTAGTTTACATGATTAAATTATTGTTAAAAAAGATTTAGCCAAAAAAATTATAGTTAAAAATTTGATATTTATTATACTTTACACGCTCAATTTAATATTTGTTTATATTGAGTTATAAAAATTAGATTTTGCCCATTTTATAGTCCACATGAAATTCACAAAGTAATCTTTAATTTAGTTGTGGTTTAATAGTTCTTTTTCAATTAAAAACTATTCTAAAACTAAAAAGAGAATAAAGTGACGAAATTTAATGTTGAGAATTCTATTCGATTTAGGAAATCTACTTGTATGTAGTTTAGATTATTAGAATACCCTTTATTAACCAAATACAGTTTCTAATGTTAAATCTAACGGTTTTCACCTATCTATTTAACATTAAACGATTTTTATTATTTTGGTATTAAATGAGTTTCCTTATTTAATTACAACTATTTTTATGTTTTGACTTTTTAGAAAATTCAATCCTAATATAATATCTTTTAACTTATATCATTTTTAGATAATAACTTCTTTTTATATGCTATAATCTTGATCATGTATTTTTAAAAGTACTGGATCTAACGGTTGAGAATGTTTTGGCGGTATTTAAGACCAAACTACCATGATAACATCATTAATTTTTCTAAATATTTATTTTTTTTAAATATTTATTGCTAAAATATAATATACTCTTTTTTGTAATACGTTAAAGATGCGGGAACTTTGAACTTTTGAAAAAATAAATTATCAATTAAAATATAATTTTTTTTTGTAATAGTTCTTCTTTTAAAGTAGTACACAATGATCAAAATTCTGTATAAATTTTATTTTTTTATAGTATATCCTGTAAATATCTATGTTATTATATTAAATACTAAATAATGAAAGCTTGTTAAGTTTGGTCGCTTTGTTTGATCACTCAATCCATGATCGTTGAATCTTTCAAATTAAATTGTTGAAAAACGTTAGATATAACAGTAAAATTATCATTTAGAATGATTAAAGATTTGAATCTACCAACAACATATTAAAATTTATAGGTTTTTTTGAAAAATAAGAATTTTTTTCATACATATGTTATTTGATAATATTTTTTGTAAAGTACGATTTTTCATAAAAGTACTATACTAATTGATTAACAAACTTTTAAAGTTTCGAATTTAATAATTTACAATGTATATAGGTTTAAAAAGTTTGACCTATTCTGTAGCTGAGCCTAAAATTTCAAAATAAGGTTTTTTTTTTAATATGAATATAGTTCTGCTAACAATGAAATTAGGTCTCTATGAGTTCTTATAAAACAAAACCACCATTTACGTATAATTTATTATTTAATAATAAATAATATTTAATTAGTTATGATATAAAACTTAATAAAATAGGATTAAAAATATGCACAATTTTATAAAATTTTATCCTCGTATTATTATATTCTTTGTTGATTTGAATTTTTCTTAGATTGATTTTAATTTTTGAACATAGATTTCTAAATTTAAAATAGTTAGAAAAAAGTAATTAAATTGATGTTAAAATAATGATGACATAATAATTATTATTAGAATTTAAATATTCACTTTATTAATTTTGGCTTTATCTTGTATTTTAAAAATCAGATTTTGACGATTTTACACCCCATATGAAGATAACTAAATTATCTTTAATTAAAAGATGATTTAACAATTTTTATCTAGGTGGAATTGTCCATGGAAGAGAAAAGAAAGTCACTAATTTTTTACATGAATAATTCTATTCAATATAGAAAACTTATTTATATTTGGTATATTTGGTTTAAATTATCAAAATACACCTTTTAGAATTTAAATATAATCCTATTATTAATAAAATAAACTTTTTTAATATTTGATCTAACGATTTTCATTTATCTAGTTAACATCTAATGGTCCTTATTAATTTAGTTGTCTACGACCAAAATTTGGGATAAGATCCCTATTATGATTATTATATATAAGGATTTAATATAATAAGTATATCAAGTATATACTGATATAAGTATCTTACTAACTGCTTTTACTTTTAATATTTCAGTTTTATTTACGGTGTAAATAAAATTTTAAAATACATTATTACTTAAAAATTATTAAATAGAATAAAAATTATTTTATGATTATATAAAATTTTATTCTCATATTATTATATTCTTTATCGATTTGAATTTGTTCTTAATTAATTTTGATAGTTTATTGAAAGAAACATAAAATTTCTATATTTAAAAGAATTAGTGGAAAAATAAATAAATTGGTGCTACAATAATAAAAAAAATATTTATTAAAATTTAGATACTCACTTTAATATTTGGGTTCTATCCTGAGTTTTAAAAATTGAATTTTGACGATTTTACACCTCATGCGAAACTAACGAAATTATCTTTAATTTAATGATGGTTTAATAATTAGTATCTAACTTGACCAGTTGACATACCCATAAAATAAACTGAAAAGAAAAGATGGTTAAGAAGTTTTACACAAAGAATTCAATTCAATATAGAAAACCAATTTATAATTGGTTTAAATTATCAAAGCACCCTTCTTAGTATTTAAATATAATCCTACCTTTAATCAAATACACATTTTAATATAAGTATTATATTCAAAATTATAGTTTATGAATATGAAACCCTCAACATTTTAATAATATTTTGATATTATCCTTTTATGTTTGTTATATGTAAAATAATATAATTATAATTTGGATTAATCGAATTGTAATGTTCCTTCATGAAAAAAAGTGTTTAAATTTATTCATGTACAGGAGTTCTCCTAAGTCTCTTATAACGTAGGGTATCATTGTAATCGATATGAATTGTTATCTTGATATTTGGTTTAACAATTATTATCTAACTGGAACTATACATAAATTCAAGAGAAAAGATATTTAAGAATGTTTACATAGAAAAATTTTAAATTATCAAAATACACTTTTTAGTATTTAAATATAATTCTATTATTAATCAGATACACTTTTTAATATTAGATCTAACAATTCTCACCGATCTATTTAAGATCTAACTATAATTATTAATTTGGTTGATCGTACACGGACCAGGTCGATTTTAATTTTTTCTTAAATTGATTTTAATATTTTATTGAAATAAACATAGAATTTATAAATTTAAAAGAATTAGAAAAAAAATTGGTGCTACAATAATAATAAATTATTTATTAAAATTTAGATAATAACTTTACTGTTTGGGCTCTTGGGCTCTTGGACTCTATCTTGAGTTTTAGACAACAGATTTTAACGATTTTACAGCTCACGCGAAGCTTACAAAATTATCTTTAATTTAATGATGGTTTAATAATTATTATCTAACTGGAACTATCCATAAAATAAAGAGAAAAGATAATTACGAATTTTTACATAAAGATTTCTATTCAATATAGAAAACCATTTATAATAGGTTTAAATTATCAAAATACACCTTTTAGTATTTAAATACTATCCTATTATTAATCAAATACAATTTTTAATATTATATCTAACGGTCCTCATCGATTTGAATATTTATAGTTTTATAATCCAACGGATCGTATACTTTTGGTAGTACAGTGACCGACCAAAGTTTTGGATAAGATCTCCCTTACGCTTATTATATATAAGGAGTTAATTGTATAGAAAACATATATAATTTTAAAAGATCGTAAAAGATGTAACCACTGTCCTTGTATTCTACTTCCAATAGAATATTTAATTATATGTCTCCTCTATATATTCAAACACCTATTCTACTTCTGATAAAACTTTTAATTATAGGTTTTTTCTATAAATTCGAACTCTTATTCTCTATAAATTCAAACTTCTATTCTACTTCCAATAGAACTTGTAATTATATGTATTCTCTATAAATTCGAACTCTTCTGCTCTTTAAATTCGAACACCTATTCTAGTTCTAATATGTTAAAAGATATTTTTATACTTATTATCGTTTAAAATTCTAAAATTCTAAAAAATTGGTCGGCGGTTGATTCGTGAAGTTGCTGGAGGTGGGGACACGAAAACTGGTGGTATTATTTCACAATGGACTGAAGTCCAGAGGTGGGGACATAAACTAGCCAGTATTATCTCACAATCGCTAGAGATGTACGATCTTGGACCTATGAGCTATCCGTTCAGATCTAACGATGCCGTCAAGAGTTTAAGTGGGGGAGTTTGTACCACTCGAGTCTCAAAATCGAGAAGAGTTGGAACTTTAGTTCAGTTTATAACACAAAGTATTACTACAAATTGCACCAACAAATCATGATTTTTTGGGAACTTGGGGTGGGTTTGTGGATTACCCAAGTTGTTGCATTTGGGATAATTACTTGGCACTGAATTATTCGATGTTTTGAAAGTCTGAAAGATAGAAAGATAGAGGAAGCGAAACAAAGGAAAAGAATGCTTAAAATCAACAAATTGCAAGAAAAGATATGAACGAGTTAGAAAGAAAGTTTTAAGAACTGAAAGCGCAAGACCTAAGTACAGTATTAGAAGATTTACGAAGGCTTTTGATCAAAATCAGTAATAAAACCTACTCTCCAGAATGTAACATCTTAAAGAATTGGAAGAAAATTTAGGATTGCAATGTTCTAAAACTCATCTAGAACACCCAGTATCTATTCTATCCCGCAAAAAAAATTGTAAACTAACGTGACGGCTATTAGTAATACTAGTATTAATTTCTAAATTAAAAACTTGAACATACTTAAGTATGCACCCAATAGCTACATATACTATCAATAAGAAAAACTTTATATATATCAATCATATACTTGAAACGATAATGATCATGCATAGAATAATTTATAAACACAATTTAAGCTACCGGCCCGTGCCTCGCACGAACTTTTATGCTAGTTATTGTAATTCTACAACAATTATAATTCATTTATTATAACCGTACTGAGTTACAAAATAATGTATCTATGAGAAGCATATATATCGTATTTTCTAGATTTTCTTAAAATAATCTTAAATTAATAATGAATTAAACAATCTTTATTAATAAGTAAAATATCCGTTCTAATGATATTTCAGTCTCCAAATTTAATTTCACCTCAAGATTCGTATCCATCAAAATTATTGAATTTTTATTGTAAATACAATTATTTTTTTTATTATAACCAACTAAATTGTATAAATAACATAACTTTTTAAATCATTTAAAATTATAAATTATTGATTACATTAAATTAATTTTTTCAAGTACGGATTATCATCTAGAAATAATAATTGTAAATAAAGGAAGGTTGGTATGAATATTGGCCACTCAATTTGTTATCCATACATTTCATTCATTTTCTTCCAATTATTGAAATCTCTTCGGACTTTAACACGAATACGACACGAATACGACACGAAAAATACACACGTTTTGAATCGGATATGTGTTTCAAATCGGATATGGTAAAGACACTCGACGTACCTTTACCAGTTATCTGTACGATAAACTAGATAGTAATGGGATTCGAACTTTTATGGATGATCCTGAGCTACGCAGCGGCGAAGTCATCTCAGATGCATTGCTAGATGCTATCAGGAATTCCAAGGCTTACATTGTTGTATTCTCCGAAAATTATGCTACTTCACCTTGGTGCCTAAACGAGCTTGTAGAGATCCTCAATTGTCACAAAACAGCTCAAAGATTGGTTATTCCCATGTTTTACAATATTGATCCCTCGGTTGTGCGTTACCAAACTGGGAGTTTTAAACAAGCTTTTGAACAACATCATGTTCGTTATGAAATAGAGAAAGTGAACAAATGGAAGCGTACACTTCAGGAAGTTGCCGGCTTTTCAGGACACCATCTATCAGATTCAGATGACAGGTCATTCAATTAACCTACATGCTAACAGTAATATTATAGTTCTATGTAACTATCTATCATGCTCTGTTTTATAATAAGAAGAATCACTTTTCAGGTCTGAAGCTAATGTTATCAATGAAATTTTTGATGGGCTTCTACCTAAAATAAATCCCAAGACTTTAGATGTCGCCAAATATCCTGTTGGCTTGGATTTTCATGTTGAAGCCATAACATCATTGTTGAGCAGTGACACAAAAGGTGTCAGTAGGATTGGTATACATGGTATGGGTGGAGTTGGCAAAACAACTCTTGCCAAAGTTGTGTATAACAAACACTATAGAAGCTTTCATGGCAGCTGCTTCCTAGCAGACGTTAGGGAGGCTTCAACAAGAGAAAACGGCCTAGTAAGTTTACAACAGAAACTTATTGACAATGTTCTGAAACGTAAGACCGAAAGAATCGAAAACGTTGATCAAGGAATTGAGTTGATAAGAGCTAGAATTTGTTCGAAAAAAGTTCTGATTGTTCTTGATGATTTGGACAACACAAAGCCCCTTGAATTTATAGTTGGACCATTTGCTATGGGTAGTATAATTATAATAACGACAAGGAATGAAGATCTACTTGATTCAGTTGGAGTCGAAGCCAGGTACAAGCTAAATGGATTGGGTGATGTTGAGTCACGTCAACTTTTTATGCAACATGCTTTCGGTGATGATAAAATACCCGACACATTCACCGAATTGTCCCAAGAAATTCTAGAACATGCTGGGGGGCTTCCATTGGCTATTAAAGTTTTTGGCTCAAACCTGCTTAACCAACCTGAGGGAGACTGGAGATGGTTTATAAACAAGTTGAAACGAGTCCCTATTGAAGATGTTGAGAATAAACTCATTATTAGCTTTCAAGCCCTGAAATCAGTAGATCCTATGTTGCAAAATATTTACCTTGACATTGCTTGTTTTTTCGTTGGACGCAAGAAAAAAGAGGTTGTTAATATAATGGAAACTTGTTACACATTTGTCAATCGTCATATTGACATTCTAAACAAACGATGCTTACTAACAATCAATGACGAAGATGAGCTGGAGATGCATGATCTTCTTCAGGATATGGGAAGGAATATTGCCCGTAATGAATCTCCTGATGAGCCTGAAAAACATAGTAGATTGGCACAGCAGGTCAGCAGCAACTAGCAAGTCATTGTTATGTTAATATATATATAAAAAAAAATTTAAAAAAAAATTTAAAAAAAATAATGGTGGGTCCTGTGACCTACCATGTTCTATACTCCCTCCGCCATGGATTGTGGGTATCAAAAGATATATGTGATGTGTTGAAGAAGAAAAAGGTAATTTCATTCTCTTTTCTCTCGTAGATTTATTTATAAAAACATTGGTCATCAACTTTTCTTCTTCATATATATGTGTCAGGGAACAGAAGCAGTAGAATGTATCATCCCTCGGGACAACAACCAGGGTGCACTTGAAGGATTATCATTCACTACCAAACCTTTCGAATCGATGAGTAAATTAAGATTTCTTCTCCTTGAAAAGAAAACTGCCTTTTGAATTGCCTGATAGCAAACTGCGAACAATGTGGGAGCCGAACATGGTATACCCTTATGTATGTTTCTTGCATATATAACATCTATATGAAGAAAAACCAGCTTTAATTTTGTCCCATTGCACTCATTGCTGCAGGTTTCACATGTTTTTGGAAAGTTGAAGACTCTAAACATGTCATACTCTCGAGATTTAGTTGCAACTCCAGACTTCATCAGATTACCGTCTCTTGAAACTTTAAATCTTGAGTGGTGTGAAAGCTTGGAGGAGGTCCACATATCAATTGGAAGTTTGGAGAGGCTTGGTTCCTTAAATCTGGAGGGTTGTAAGAAGCTAAGAAGTCTTCCGGACACCATCTGCGACTTGAGAGCATTGAAAGTTCTAAATATTAGTGAGTGCAATAGCCCGGAAGCTTTGCCTCTACAACTGGGCAACATTAAATCCCTAACAAAGCTCAATGCTGATGAACTAAGTGTTTCAAAGTTACCTGTATCGATCGGAGATCTTAATAAGCTTGTTAAGTTGGATCTAAGCAAAAACAAGAACCTTGAAAGTCTTCCAAACACCATTTGCAACTTAAGAGCACTGGAAGTACTACGTATTAATGATTGCAGTAATGTGAAAGCATTGCCTGTTAAATTGGGGAACATTGAATCTCTAAAAAAGCTCAGTGCGAGGTACCTAAGTGTTTCGAAACTGCCAGATTCGATCGGAAGTCTTGCTAAGCTTGTTGAGTTGGATTTATGGGGTAACGAGAAGCTTGAAACTCTTCCGGACACCATTGGCAACCTAAGATCCCTAGAAACTCTTGATATTAGTAATTGTAAAAAACTACAAGCATTACCAGATGAGCTGTGGAAGATTCCAAGGTTAAGGAAGCTAGATGCAAGTGATGTTGATATGTTAAAAAAGCTTCCAGATATAGGATCGGGCCAGATTGCATTATCATTGCAAGAATTGAAATTATGGTGTAGTGGTATAATTGCCCTGCCATCTGGTTTTAGTCAGCTGTCAAACCTACAATTTCTTAATATTAGTTATTGTAAACATCTGCTTTACATTCCAAAACTTCCTCCTAATCTGAAACGGATCGGTGCATATTCTTGTAAGTCTCTGGAAAGATTACCAAATCTATCCGATTTGAAACAGCTGGAGGAATTGGAACTTGCATATTGTAGCGGTTTGACAAATATTCAAGGCCTGGAGGATCTCATTTCTATAAGAAGTCTTGGTTTGAAAGGTTTGAGCCATAGGCATCTCCCAAAACGATTGTTCAAGGTTCGCTCATCTCAATCTCTTTTAATTACTTGTCCCAATAAAATTAATTTATAATAAAATTATTACTGGTATATTTAATTGGTTTTTTGGGGTAACAGGTGTACTCTGAATTTGGGCATCAGATTGATGTTCACGTATCTGAATTTATGGGTCAGAAAACTGACCCTCAATGGCTTGATTGGATAATTGAATCACCGTATTGGACAAGTGAATCAAGTGAATCAAGTGACTCAGAGTCAACAACAGTGTATGCAGATTTGCTGCCAAATGAGTCACATAATTTCATGGGCATCATTCTTTGCTTTCAAAGGCCTAAGTATGCACCTTTGGGATTTGGTTATTCTGTAAAGAATACTACAAGTGGTTTTATATGGAGTAGCGGCGGCCCTGATATGTTTTCTAATAGTTGGCTGATGGTGATAGTGCCAAAATCAATCTTCTCGGTCACAGATGATGACCATAGAATTGAATTAACAACCCATGTTAATGTGAAATTTGTTGGGATTCATCTACTGTACAATACCGAGACTGAAACGACTGAAGCTGTTGTGGAAAATCATGTGATCACATCGATGCATTAAAATTGATTGATCCCGTGCTAGCAGATATTTTCCTAGATATTGCTTGCTTCTTCATCTGACGGCAGAAAAAGAGAGTTGTTAAAATACTACAGAAGCATTTCGAAAGATGAGCAAATTAAGTTTTTTTGCTTCAAGCCGCTAAATGTCACTGGAAGCCGCTAAGTTGGTGATTGCGGCAGTGTGGAAGCGCTGTCCATAAAATTGGGCAGTATTAAATCCCTAGAAGTGCTCAACTATCTGCTTCTGTGCATTCGATTGGGCGTCTTTGTAAGCTTGTTGAGATTAATTTAAGTTATGAGAGTACCCTGAAAACTCTTGCGGACACCGTTTGCAACTTGTTTAACTCTCTTGTTGTCGGTGTTTGTTGTCCATTTCAAATCTTTCTCCTACTCCGAGAGTTCTTAAGGCAAAGGATTGTACATTTCTGAAAATATGACATATAAATGTGTCGGCAGTTATAATTTAATCGTCGAGAATGATACTTGAAGTTTTCAATAGAAGCCATGTATGTGTGGAACACTGAAACATTGATATTTTTGCAAAGAACATTTGTCTGTCATATATTTATGCTTTGAACAAAAACAATATATTAATATATTCAGTTGGACGATTGGCTTAGAATAAAGAGGGCTAATATTTTTATACAATACTTCACCATTTTGAACAGAGTTGATGACCCGCCAATGCACACATCAATGGCTTCCCCTGTTTCCCTGTTTTTGTGACATTATCTTCTTCATCTGTACCACGGTCTTATAATCATTATAACATGTTCCTATAATTATTCAGTTCCATTCGATTACTCTTTCTATTTATAGGGATCAAGTCATTCTATTCGATTTATGTGTAATATTAGGTCCAATTAGAGCCGGCAATTTGGTACACGACACGGATAATTAGTGTTTGGGTGCAAAAATTTGGTACACGGACAAGAAAGTACACGAACACAAAAAAATACGGATGTAATTAGTGTTGGGTATAATTACTAACTACACAGCAACAATAGGGCAGTTATATATATAATTGCATTAACAAGAACAGGCAAAATACCAATAAACGAAACAAACACAAAGGTCGAAACAAAAGTATAATCAGAGACTGAAAATAACAGAACAAGAAAGAACACTTATCTCTCATAAGCTTTAGCAAATACTGATAGATAAATAAAACAGCTGAGTCGGCAAGGCTTCGAGAAGTCTTGACTGTTCTTGAAGAGATTATTGCCCCACTTACGCTGTGTTGGGTTGCAGCAATATCACTCCCAGGATAAAACAGCACAGATCAATCCACTCACAGATATGGCAATGATCAACAGCGACCTGCACCTCACTTCGCCCAAGAACTATGTATTCTGTATGTGTTGAGAGAAAACAGAGAAGATGATAGTTGCTAGGGTTTTTCAGAGTTACGTATATGCGTATGCTATCTCAACGTTCTCATTTGTATATATATAAAAAATATAATACAAAATAAAACGTAATAGACCAAATATTGTAACTGAAGATATGGTATTTAATACTAATTATTCTGATTTAATTACCATAACAGTTGTCATCAGGATTTAATAACAGTTACAGCTCAGTCAGGATTTCCTGGTCCATCAGGATTTGATCATCATCAGTACTCCAAGCCATCAGGACTTGCTGTCCGTCAGGATTGGCATCAGTACTTGATCGACCATCAGGATTTTGTCAGGACTGGACCATCATCAGGATTTAACTCCGCCAGGATCCAAATACTGACGCAAGCCATCAGGATCAGTAGTCATCAGGATTTCACTCCAAGTATTGACCAGGCCATCAGGATTTGATCCAAGAACTGGTCCATCAGGATTTAATATAAATCCTGACCTAGTTCATATAGTTGTTACAAATAAATACTGATACTGTTAAATTAAATCAATAAATAATATTAAATAAACAGGTAATAAAATTCCTCGCCCAGGTCGCCTCGCGTACGCGAGACGCCGAGACATTCGCCCAAATCGCCCTTCGACCCGACCCGAGTCGAGTCGTGACGTGGCGTGGCGGGGCGAGGCGAGCGGCGGCGGCGCGCGTGAGGCACATACTAACACCATGCACACTCACATGCCTTAGTAGTTGTACACTACTCTTGCACATGGTTCTATATAAACCCACCAACCTCTCATTACCAATTCTATGTGGGATACAAGTTATTTCAATATAACCAACCCACATAACCCAAATATAGTTGTTACAAATAAATACTGATACTGTTAAATTAAATCAATAAATAATATTAAATAAACAGGTAATAAAATTCCTCGCCCAGGTCGCCTCGCGTACGCGAGACGCCGAGACATTCGCCCAAATCGCCCTTCGACCCGACCCGAGTCGAGTCGTGACGTGGCGTGGCGGGGCGAGGCGAGCGGCGACGGCGCGCGTGAGGCACATACTAACACCATGCACACTCACATGCCTTAGTATTTGTACACTACTCTTGCACATGGTTCTATATAAACCCACCAACCTCTCATTACCAATTCTATGTGGGATACAAGTTATTTCAATATAACCAACCCACATAACCCAAATATAGTTGTTACAAATAAATACTGATACTGTTAAATTAAATCAATAAATAATATTAAATAAACAAGTAATAAAATTCCTCGCCCAGGTCGCCTCGCGTACGCGAGACGCCGAGACATTCGCCCAAATCGCCCTTCGACCCGACCCGACCCGAGTCGAGTCGTGACGTGGCGTGGCGGGGCGAGGCGAGCGGCGGCGGCGCGCGTGAGGCACATACTAACACCATGCACACTCACATGCCTTAGTAGTTGTACACTACTCTTGCACATGGTTCTATATAAACCCACCAACCTCTCATTACCAATTCTATGTGGGATACAAGTTATTTCAATATAACCAACCCACATAACCCATTTCAAGCAACCTATTTCAACTCAATTTATTTATGGATTACACTAAGAAAATGTCTTAGATCCAAACATGAAAGTTTAAGTCCTCATTACAAGGAACAACCTCCAAGTGTTAGTTTCCGGAAATTCCATCAAGAACATATATAAAATATGCCTCAAACTTTCCATTTTCTAACAATTAGTGCGGGTTTGGGTTTTCAAAATAGGTACACGACACGGAACGGAAGTACACAAATTAATTAAATAAATAAATAATTTTAAAATTTATATATTATTTATAATATCGTATATTAAGAAAATACATAAGCAATTACATATGAATAATAAAATTAAAGTTTCACAACTAATTTGTAGTAAGTTATACATTTATATATAATAATTATATAAGTTATATATATTTACAAATTTTTGTAGAATTTTATGTAAATATACCTATCTAATATTTATTTTCACAAAAATTTACATAATAAAAATAGTTTTATAATATATAAATTTTAATTAAATCAAATTTATATTTTTGTTTAATGTACACGAATACGACACGAAAAATACACGACACGTTTTGAATCGGATATGTGTTTCAAATTTAGTACACGAACCCAAAACGGGTCGGATATGGATTCTAGGTTGAAATACACGAAAACACGAAAGTACATGACACGATTGTACACGACACGATTGTACACGACACGGTACATTGCCAGGTCTAGGCCCAACCCATATCTTTTGTCTTCGGCGACAAGTAATGTCCATATTTGAGAGGATATTCTAAACATCCGGATCCTTCTAGAATTAGATTTCCGATCATATAATTTTTTTCCACCTTCTTAAGCATTGGACTCAGTTTTGTGGGTTGCTCATCGGATCGAGCTCAATATATTTTTGGACTGTTGATAAAGCCTTCGGGTACAATGTTGATGTAGTATCCGACCATAAATAATAATGGGTATTATTTGGTTCATATAAGCTCATATAAAAATAACTATTGGACGCAAATATGCAGGCCCATCCCTCAAATACAAGATATATTTCTTGTATCCCACTCAATTTGTTATCCATACGTTTCATTCGTTTTCTTCCAATTATCGAAATCTCTTCGGACTTTAACTTTCATGTTCAAGACTATCTTCATATCATTCTTGTACAACTTCATCTAATAAAATTAAATAATAATATTATAAATCTAATAACTCACCAATTAGTCTTTTCAATTAAAACACATCACTTTTTATATTATTATTATTTTTATTTTTTCTATTTTTGTTAGCTATAATATCGTCTTTTTCAAAAATATCACGGGTTATTATATTAAATAAAATAAAATAATAATATTATAATTATGATAATTATTTATTTATTTTTTGAGTTAAAATATATTATCTTTTTATATTTTTCTAACTAAAATTTCTGATTTTTCTAAAATTATTACGGACAACATCCATATCTATCTATATCTTTACTAAGCACACTTAAGATCTTTTGTAATTTATAGATTCCATTGACCATAAAATAAATAATAATAATTAAATTATTTTAAAACAAATAAATAATAATCGTTAAAACTAATAATAAAGAACTTTCTCTATTTTGATCTAAAATCTATCAACGGTTTAAAGTTTGAATCTCATAAAAAATATACATAAAATAAATATTTTATTATAATTTATAGTTTTGATTAATCACAAAATAAATAATAACTATTCAATTAATTTTTAAGCAAATGAATAAGAATCATTAGATTTAATAATAAAAAAATTCTCTATTTTAGTTTCCAAAATACTACCAAAAATGTAAGATTTGAATCCGGATCCGGTGAAAGAACATATTATGATTAACATTTAACTAAAATAAATATAATCAATATATATATATATAAAGGAGGATACGCGGGAGGTTAGGTGGCGTCTTTATAATCGTCTTAATCTATTTTTCTAATTTTCTAGAATTTTTGAATTTTAAATACTAATAAATAGAAAAAATCATTTAACATATTATAAATAGAGTAGGTGCTTGAATTTGTAAAGAAAGAGAGTTCGAATTTGTCATTTAATCTAAATGTAGAGTAGGAATCAAAGTATACACATTCGAATTTATATTGATTTCAAATTTATAGAGTCATCTTCTAAGTAGAAAAGACATTCGGTTGGAAATATTAGCCTGATTCCTTCATATATATAACGAAATTAACCCTTTCCACAGTTTCATAGTTAGTCTTATTTTAACCCTCAGCCTGTTTTTTCATCTATTTCATTGGCACGTATAATTGATTGATATGCTATGTTTCGATGTTTGCTTAGTTCACTTTTCATTATAATGTTAGATTTGCAGGGCAAAGGACACAACCAATTCAGGACGCAACGAATTTATTTATTTTAATTGTAAGAAACAATTGATTCATGTCTTTTTAGTATTTATAGGGCGAGACTATAACATGCATTCATAACCTGCCCGTTCGATTGGCATCCTGTGCATGTTTTCATAGAGATTAACAAATAGTTGCGGTGTCAGTCGGATAAAAGTTAGGTAACGTCTCTAATATTATCTCAATTTATTTTTTTTAACTTTTTAGAATTTACATCAAAAACATATAATTAAAAATTTTATTTGAAGTAGAATAGGTGTTTGAATTTGTAAAGGAGAAGAGGAAGTACTTGCAAATTTCTATTTTAAGTAGAATAGAATAGCTGTTTCAATTTATAAGCGATAAGAGTTCGAAAAAGTATTTGAAGTAGAATATGTGAAGTTATATAGATGTTTTTTCAACGAAAGAGTTTCTCATTAGAAAGGAGTATGATAACATAAAAATTAATATATAATACAAGTATATATTCAATATATTAAATTTGAGATTTTGATATTAAAAAGGAAAGCGTGTTTCACGGGAGGACGGCTTATTAGCGAGAACCGAGTAATTTTCATAATTTAATTGATAATTTAATTGATAGAGTTTTTTTTTTAATTATTACGCCGCCGCGAAGCGCGGCTTTTTCAACTAGTTATTAAAATATAAATAAATAAATTATTAAATATTTAAAGACGCATATAAACTAGCAATTTAATAATAGCTACACAGGGAATGTTCAGTTGTTCACACTTCACCCCATCCTCCCTGGCAATTGCTACGAAGTTGCTAACAATAATAATAATTGTAAATAAAGGAAGGTTGGTATTAATATTGGTCACTCAATTTGTTATCCATACATTTCATTCGTTTTCTGCAACTAAGGCTCTGTTTGGGATTACTGTTAAAAATTGTTGTGCTGTTGAAAAAAAAATTAAAATATTTTTGCAAAAAAAATTATGGGTGAGGGTATTTATGAAAAAAAGCCCTATTATTAATTTATAATATTATTGGGACCATATATTTATATAGGGTTTTTCAAAAAAATTATTATCTTATTATCTTATCGAAATCAATCATTTTTGAACTGGCCCAAGTCGAGATTGAAGAAAATTATTAAGTTAGAGAGATTATTAATTTATTGAATATTAATTTACCGAGGTTTTACTGTATTATTATCAACTATTTAGTTATATTATCGTTTGTTTTTAAGTTGATAAAAAAAAATGATCTACCTATTTTTTTTTGCTTTTATTGCTATTTAGTTAAGTATAAAAAATCTTTTTTCGAGAAAAGTTTTTAGCAGTTTATATGAGTGAAGCTCCATTCGATATTATTTTACTAACGTTGTTTGAGAGCTCCATATTAAGAGCTTTATGAATGTAATCATGAAGATTAATTAAAATTAAGAGCTCCATTTCATATTCCACTAAAAGTAATACTATTACAACTTACTTTTTAGAAAGATGCTCCTGATTGGTCCCTCTTTTAGGCTCTTGCTATTATATTATCGAATAAACAATAAGATACTTTATTGATTAACAAGGTCATGCTAAATATCTGAATGAAAATATTTGAGTTCAAATATTTCATAAAATCATAGCTTAAGTGTTGAGAGGTTCGATTTTAGAAAAGGTATACGTTCTAGGACATCTTTAGTCCGCATTGGCGACCTGTAGTAATTTATAATTAAAATTAGAAAATTTATTGAATCATAATGATCTCCACTTGACATTAACCAAACAAGCTGAACAGGTCCATTAGTCTCGTCCAGAAGTTTTGGTATCGTTCTTGGTTGAGGTGTAGCCAATGTATCATTAACGGGTGCAATTGACCCTACTGATTCCAAATTCTGGCTACGTCCCTTGTTCTTGAATTCTCATATTTCTGCAATTATATGATTCTAACATTGTATGAGATCCCCAAATCAAGAACTTTAATCATCAGGATTATTTTAAATCAAGAGCTCCATTTTGATATACCACTTTATCTTTTCCTATACATGCACTAACTAAAAGTTAAACTATTACAACTTACTTTTTAGAAAGATGGCTGGCTGGCCTGATTGGTCCCTCTTTTAGGTCTTACTTCATTGATTGATTAACAACCACATGCCATGTACTGAATATTAAATTTATAATTAATATTTGAAACCTTCTGTAATTATAGTCATTGGTTTTTTTCATTTTGTGTATCATCTCATTTAGTGCATCTTTTTGAGTGAAAGCTAACATAATTGGTCAAGAACTCAAGATCAGGGCGGAACCATTGAGGCTAATTTAAACTCCAATCTCGACTAAACTGAAATTATCAATAGGAATTTTTTTGGTAGAAAATTTATTTTAAAATCCGGGTAATATACAAAAATTATTGATACTTGATCCAGACTACTTCAAAATTCTAATTCCGTCACTGACCATTCATCGACAAATCAATAGGATGACATACTTATATGTTGGATAAATGAGTCGATCACCCATTTATTGTGCAAGAATGAGAACAAATTCAGTTAAGTAGACATTTAGACAAGTGGATAGCCAAAGAAAGTGATGGTGTGATTGTGTTGTTTTCTTATTTCTTTTGAGTATAGCTTATATAAATATTTAAAGACGCGTTGTGTATAAGCTAGCAATTTAATAAAGGAAGGTTGGTATGAATATTGAACCAAGGGCCACTCTGTTGTCCATACATTTCATTCGTTTTCTTCCAATTATTGAAATCTCTTCAGACTTTAACTTTCATGTTCAAGACCATCTTCATATCATTCTTGTACAACTTCATCTAATAAAATTAAATAATAATATTATAAATCTAATAACTCACCAATTAGTATTTTTAATTAAAACACATCACCTTTTATATTATTATTATTTTTATATTTTCTATTTTTTTTAGCTATAATATCTTCTTTTTCAAAAATATCACGGGTTATTATATTAAATAAAATAAAATAATAATATTATAATTATGATAATTAATTATTTACCTTTTGAACTAAAATATATTATTTTTTTATATTTTTTCTAACTAAAATCTCTCATTTTTCTAAAATTATTACGGACAACATCCATATCTATCTATATCTTTACTAAGCACACTTAAGATCTTTTGTAATTTATAGATTCCATTGATCATAAAATAAATAATAATAATTAAATTATTTTAAAACAAATAAATAATAATCGTTAGATCTAATAATAAAGAACTTTCTCTATTTTGACCCAAAATCTATTAACGGTTTAAAGTTTGAATCTCATAAAAAATATACATAAAATAAATATTTTATTATAATTTATAGTTTTGATTAATCACAAAATAAATAATAACTATTCAATTAATTTTCAAGCAAATGAATAAGAATCATTAGATTTAATAATAAAAAAAATTCTCTATTTTAGTTTCCAAAATACTACCAAAAATGTAAGATTTGAATCCGGATCTGGTGAAAGAACATATTAAGATTAACATTTAACTAAAACTAGCTTATATCCCGTGCGATGCACGGTTTTCTTTAATATTTTATTATTTTTTATTTAGATTTTTGTAATTATATATTATTTGATGAAATTTTAATGTATATTTATATGTGTATATAATAAATTGGATTTATATATCTAATAATATAAATAATTTAATTTAACAAATTATTGACGTAATCTTTAGTAGTATTTTAGATATTAAAATATAAAATATTTTTAAATAATAGATCTAACGGTCTGTATTTATTTGCTCTTAAAAAATCTAATTGTGACTAAAGTGCAAATAACAAAATATGTGCTCTGTAATGTACCGAGTTTCTTCTAATGCTATTACTTTTAATTTTTTTTATTAATTATCTTATTTAAATTGTATGTTATAAAAAATTATATTAAACCCGAATTTTATAAGTTTAATATAATAATATTTTCATTATATCTATATTTTGCCTGTATTATTTTTAATTCGAATATGAGTTGTTTTACTTAAAAAATATATAACAGACAATGTCCTTAAAAAGATAGTTAGTTACTTATTAATAATTATATAAAATTATATGTTGCCCATGTTACTTTTAAAAATTAGTTGTTTAAATTAGAAAATATAAAATTATATTACCTTTTTATATATATGTTGCTCGTGTTACTTTTAGAAAATTAGTTGTTTAAGTTAGAAAAAAATAAAAAAGGTTATGTGTTTAGATGAAAAAGGTAAGTGATTATTTATTAATAATTATATATAACAATATTACGATTACATATTTATTTTCCATGTGTTATGTTTAGAAGATGAGTTATTTTAGTTAGAAAATGTAGAACATATAATGTGTTTTTGCTGAAAAGGGTAATCAGTTATAAATATGTAATAATATTACCATTTTATATATATGTTACCTATTTTATTTTTAGAAGGTGAGTTGTTTTGGTTAGAAAATATATAAAATAGGTAATTTGTTTTATCTGAAAAAATATAAAATTATATTACCTTTTTATATATATGTTGCTCGTGTTAATTTTAGAAAATTAGTTGTTTAAATCAGAAAAAATAAATAAAAAAAAGGTTATGTGTTTAGCTGAAAAGGGTAGATGGTTATTTATTAATAATTATATATAATAATATTACCATTACATATTTATTTTCCATGTGTAATGTTTAGAAAATGAGTTGTTTTAGTTAGAAAATGTAGAACAAATAATTTGTTTTTGCTGAAAAAGATAATCAGTTATAAATATGTATTAATATTTCCATTTTATATATATGTTACCTATTTTATTTTTAGAAGATGAGTTGTTCTGGTTAGAAAAATATATAAAATAGGTAATGTGTTTTAGCTGAAAAAATATAAAATTATATTACTTTTTTATATATATGTTGCTCGTGTTACTTTTAGAAAATTAGTTGTTTAAGTTAGAAAAAAATAAAAAAAAAATATGTGTTTAGCTGAAAAGGGTAACTGTTATTTATTAATAATTATATATAACAATATTACCATTACATATTTATTTTCCATGTGTAATGTTTAGAAGATGAGTTGTTTTAGTTAGAAAATGTAGAACAGATAATGTGTTTTTGCTAAAAAAGGTAATCAGTTATAAATATGTAATAATATTACCATTTTATATATATATTACCTATTTTATTTTTAGAAGATAATTAAGTTGTTTTGGTTAGAAAACTATATAAAATAGGTAATGTGTTTTAGCTGAAAAAAATAATTGGTTATAAATAAATTGATTATATATAGGCCCGGCCCAAATACCGACCGACCGACCGACTAACGACTGACCAAAACTTTTAATGTTTCGTCTTTAATAATATAGTATAGATATATATAATCATTAAAATATAAATAAATAAATTATTAAATATTTAAAGACGCATATAAACTGTCCCACTGAATTCTATACACTGGGACTGGGCACGTAGACTAAGAAAAGATATAAAAAATGAGTAAAATTAGATGAAAAGTGAGTAAAGTGGTGGGACCTATTAATATTTAATAATATATTTGAGATAGTGGAGGAATTAGTGGGTGTAATATTGATTTATATTGTTATAGAATAGAGATAGTGGAGAAAGTAGTGGGTGTAATAGTGTTTTATATTATTAAAAATTACTATTTTTGGAATGTATAAAAATGAATGGAACATCCCAAAATGAAAGTGTATAAGAATGGATAGGATTGAGGGAGTAGCAATTTAATAATAGAATAATAGCTGCACAGGGAATGTTCAGTTGTTCACACTTCACCCCATCCCCACTGGCAATTGCTACGAAGTTGCTAACAATAATAATAATTGTAAATAAAGGAAGGTTGGTATTAAAAATTTGTTATCCATACATTTCATTCGTTTTCTGTACTCCCTTTAATCCAAATATATAACTTTAACTTTAAACTTTAACTTTAATTTGTACATTTCATTCGTTTTCTTTCAATTATTGAACTCTCTTTAGACTTTAACTTTCATGTGTTTTCTTCCAATTATTGAACTCTCTTTCTAAATTATTAACTTTCTTAAATTAATAATGAATTAAACAATCTTTATTAATAAGTAAAATATCCGTTCTAATGATATTTCAGTCTCCAAATTTAATTTCACCTCAAGATTCATATCCATCAAAATTATTGAAAATTTATTGTAAATACAATTATTATTTTTATTATAACCAACTAAATTGTATAAATAACATAACTTTTTAAATCATTTAAAATTATAAATTATTGATTACTTTAAATTAATTTTTTCAAGTACGGATTATCATCTAGAAATAATAATTGTAAATAAAGGAAGGTTGGTATGAATATTGGTCACTCAATTTGTTATCCATACATTTCATTCGTTTTCTGCAACTAACTCTCAAACTTAGTTAACCCTTGTTTCCGGTTCAACTCCTACTCAATATGACGTATAATACGTATATGAATTTTACATGATCCGAGATCTTATAACTGGATATGGATTTATATAAAATAAATCCGATCCGACAAAAATCCAATTCGATAAGAGTACGATCCATATAATACGTATATGGATTTTACATGATCCGATCTGAATCCGATCCGAATAATTATAATTATATAATTATATATTTTATTATATATTAATATAATTATAATTATACAAATAATGTATAATTTTCAAATCATATGAGATCCAAAATCCTTTGGTAGTATTTTATACTATAACTTGAAAAAAGTATTACATTTATAATGAATATGTTATCATTGTATTGTATCTAAAATTGAATTCATATTTTAATTTTAATTATTTTTATGCTTAGAGTTCATTTCTTGATCATTATAATTTCGTAGGGTACATTTCAGGATTAATAGATATTTATAGAATCGGGGAGAACTATATATTTTATTATAGAATCTCATAAATAATTTTAATTTTTTTTACATAAAATATATAATCTGATTCTAACGTAGAAATGTAGAATATTAGCATGTACAAACTTTATAAAAAATTTAACATTTAAAATTTGAATAAAAACATTGATTTTAAATTTGATTCTGCTGCAGAATCTGTTGGGATTTTTGGGTGATAGCATAGAAACAACTTAACCTTGTATGTACTTAATTTTTAATTAAGTAGAACATACTGTCACAACCAAAGTATGTTCTTGTAATCAGTATGCAATGTCATTTTAGTTGTGTAATTTGGAAGAAGTTCACTTGCTGTGTTCAAGCCTCAAAGAATGCATATTAGATGACAGCATGAATAAAGGTTACTGTCATAAGCATTGACAGTAAGATTATAAGAAGACAAAATGTTGCAAGTCACGACAACATATTCACTCTGACAGCAACATTGGCGGAAGACTACGCGACAACAACTTTAGCCCTCGACAGCAAGTTTGGAAACCTCGACAGCACTCTATGCGGGGAACTCATACTGTCACCAAAAGAACATTCATGTGACAGCAAGCTTTGCGGCAAAAGTAACTGTCTCGAGAAAGATTCTTGTTCTAGGTATCTTCTCAGTCAAATCCCGTGATAGTTACAATGTTCAAGAAACAGGCGTGTTGCAATATCCCTAAGCTGCACCAAGTCTGCAAGACTACGACAGAAGCTTCAAGCACTACAAAACAAAAGCGAATCAATTCAAGAGCAAGGTCAAGTCTCTATTTGCTGAATTGTTTTAGCTGGAAATAGAATGAATCTAGGTTGCTTTCTTTGTAATGTATATCTGACATGTTAGCAATTTAGGAAAGTCGCATGGGTAGACAATCTGTAAGAAGCTGCCACTTGATAATGATAGCAGCTTCACAAACCCGTGTTGACAGTGATAGGATTAGTTTTATACTTAGACTATCAATTCATTCTAGGTAGGTAACGCAAGCAAGTAAGTGTCTTGAAGAAAATACCGAAGCTCAAGAATTCTCTCTTGAGGTTGTAGCAACACTTTGAAAAATAAATAAAAACATTTATTTTGTGAAACTTGTCTTTAGACCATACTGTTTGTGAATGCATACATATTACTGATAACGTTAAATCTTAGTTTTGGTTGTTGAAATTGAGATTGAATTTTATCAGTATTGCATTCATCCCCCCCCCCTTCTGCAATACACGAGGACCAACAACTGGTATCAGAGCATACAGATTAACATACATATCTGTGATCACGACGACAATGCAGAAATCAAGCAGTATCAAGATCCCAGCTTTTGATAAAGAGAACTACAACATTTGGAAAAGAAAGATCTTGTTGTTTATCAAAGCTGCGAATCCACTATACCTAGGTATTCTCGAGAATGGTCCTTTCATTCCAAGGAAAGAAATTGAAGCCACAACAGTAAATGGTGAAATCATTCCTGCACATTGGGTTCCCAAAGATCCCTCGGAAATTTTGGAACCTGAGAAGGAGAAAACGGTGCTAGATGATCACTTGCAACTCATCTTGCTCGATTCTCTCACGTTGGATAAAGCCATGTGTGGAAGTGTGATAAGCTGCACATCTGCCAAGGAGATGTGGATCAGGTTAGCTTTACTATGTGAAGGAAGTGAAGAAGTTAAGGGCAACCAAAGGCAAATACTGATATCACAATATGAGGCATTCATGGCCAAGCCTGGTGAAGACTTAACTTCCATGTTTGAAAGGTTCAGTAAGCTCTTAACTGAACTACAGATACATGGCAAGTACTATGACAGAAAAGAATTGAATGTCAAGTTCCTGCTTACACTGCCTGATCACCTTGAACACAAGACAACAGCCATACGAGAAGGAAGCGATCTCAACAATATAACCTTTGAGACACTTTATGGCATTATGAAATCCTATGAACTTGAACTCTTTCAAAAGAGAGCCATACAGAGTGGAACAAGGAACAAGATGGCTAATATGTCAAGTGCCCTAGTAGCACATGTGCCAAGGATCACACAGCCAAGTGAAGTACTACAAATCACACAACCAACCCCTGCACAATCCTTGAAGATAGAAGAGGTTGTTGAAGATGATAAGAAAGTAGTACTGCAGCTCAAGGATGTGGAAGATGAAGACTTCTACACAATGGAGGAACTGGAAAGCATGGACAATCCTACTATGACTTACATGGCCAAAAAGTTCAAGAACTTTAGGTTCAAGAAGGATATGTCATACAAGCCCCAAGGCCAAGCATCCAAGTTCAACAAGGGAAGTTCATCAAAGGCTGCTGTGGGAAGTTCAACCAAAGGAGGATACAAGACTGGATTTGTGGATAGGTCAAAATTCAAGTGTTACAACTGTGGTGAACCTGGTCATTTTGCTACTGAATGCAAAAGACCCAAACAGGTTCAGAGGTTTGAGAAAGGAACTGGTGGATACTCTAAGAAGAATCAAGGTAGAGCCTATGTGGCCGAAGGAAAGTGTTGGGATGAGTCTGATGATGAAGAAGAAGAAGAATATGTCAACCTAGCTCTCATGGCTAGCACTGATGAAGTAACATCAACATCTTCAAGTCAGGTACCTTCACTTGTCTTACTTGATATGTCCACTGATGAGTATAAGAAAACCATTAAAGACTTAAGTGCTGAAATGTTCAATGTCTATACTAGCTTATCTGCTGCTAATGAGGAAATCACTAGGCTGAGTAAGCTAAATGAAACACTAAAGTCTGAAAATGAATCTCTTGTTCTCAAAACCAGTTCACTAGACTCTTTAGCTCAGGAGAATGCTAGACTTAAAAATGAATTAAAATGTGCTAAAGAGGTTGAGGAATTCCTGAGGAATGAGATTGCTGAAAATGAATTCAAGATTAAGGCTTACAAAAACTCATCAAAGATAGTTCAGGATTACAATGATAAGCATACAGAAAATCAGACAGTTGGTATAGGTTTTTCATATGGTAGAAGACCTGGAAAGGAAACTGTGATTCAAGATTGTTCTGGAAATGCTGCTGTCAAACCCACCATTCTCAAGAAGGTTAAAACTCCTATTTTCAAAGCTGCAGAAATTGAGTTTGATGAAGAAGCCATGCTCATCAAAAAAGAAATTCTTGATGAGGATGAAGGTGTTGACAGCACATCCAAGGATGGAAAGGATATTGTCACAATCCCCAAGACAGTAAACTTACCAAGCAATCAGACAGTAAGTTCAAAAGAAACTGTCACAGTTGGCAAGACAAAATCTTCCAAAGATGCTGTCAAAAATGTTTCCAAGACAGTAACTTCCAAACCTTCTGTCAAGACAGTTGGAATAAAAGATACTGTCAAGGAAAGTTCGACAGCAACTTCTGAACACACTGTCAATCCAGTAACTCCCAAGTCTAAGAATAGGAATGGTAAGGTATGTGTCAATAAAAGAAATGGATACACTAATGTTGGAGGTGCTTCTAGGAAACTATGCAATAACTGTGGATCTTCACATCATTTAACACATGTTTGTAAGAAACCAATTGAGGATAAGATCAATGCTACTGAACTCAATGGTAACTTACACAGAACCCCCCTTATGCATAGAACTATGAGTGTCTGTAATAACATTGAATGTATGTCATGAAAGATCACTTCCATGAGTACATGCTTTAACTTACCTATTCTCACTACTGAAAAATGTTCATACATGAACACTGTTGAGACTTCTGAGCCTGCTGGCAACAGCAAAAAGGCTTCATCTACTAAGAAAAGGATCAAGTCCAATTCTAAACCTAAGTGGGTGAAAAGAGAAGTCAAACAGGAGGTTTTTGATGATGCTTGTGATTTTATGACTGGAAGAAACTCAAGAGACACTAAAACTGCAGGACCCAACAAGGATTGGGTACCATATGCAACTTAAAACACATTCTATTTTGCAGGGCAAGAAGAAAGATCAAGTCATGTGGATCATTGACAGTGGTTACTCAAGACACATGACAGGTGATAAAGCCCTGCTATCACACTATGTAGAGAAAGCTGGCCCAATCATAACCTTTGGAGACAACAGCAAGGGTTACACAGTGGGATATGGCTGTCTGGAAATTGGAAATGTTGTCATTGAAGACATTGCTCTTGTGGATGGATTGAAGCACAATCTACTCAGTGTCAGCCAATTCAGTGACAGGGGATTCAAGGTTGATTTTGATATGATGATGTGTAACATCTATCACAAGAAGGATGAGAGCCTCTCTTTAAAAGGGGTCAGAAAAGGAAGCTTGTTTGTTGCTGACTTAAACTCAACAAAGAAGGATAAAGTTTACTGTTTTTACAGTAAAGCAACTGTTGGTGACAGTATGCTTTGGCACAGGAAGCTCTCACATCTCAACTTCAAGACAATGAATATTTTGATGAAGAAGGAGTTAGTGAGAGGTTTGCCCCAACATGAATTCTGTTAAGAAGGACTGTGTGAAGATTGTCAAATGGGCAAACTAAGGAGAGCTGTGTACAAGTCCAAGCAAATGAACACCAACATAGAAGCACTCAAGTTGATTCACATGGATCTCTTTGGACCAGTCAATGTACCATCTATGGCCAAAAAGAGATATGTCTTAGTAATGGTGGATGATTACTCAAGGTACACTTGGGTGAAATTTCTTGAATCCAAAGATGAATCTGCTCAAGTGATTATTGATCAAGTCAGAGTTCTTGATAGAACTCCAAACTCAAAAGTCCAAATCTTGAGGAGTGACAATGGTACAGAATTCAGAAATGCCACACTTGGAAATTTCTGTAAAGATGAAGGAATTGTACAACAATTCTCTGCTGCAAGGACTCCACAGCAGAATGGAGTTGTAGAAAGAAAGAACATGACTCTCATTGAAGCAGCTAGAACTATGTTGCATGATGCCAAACTGCCAACATATTTCTGGGCTGAAGCTATCAACACAGCTTGTTATACTCAAAACAGAACCATGATTAACAAAACTCATGCAAGTACACCTTACTGTCTGCTAACTGGGAAGAAACCTACTGTCAAATACTTTCATGTGTTTGGGAGCAAATGCTTTATGATGAAGGATAACCATGAGAAGAAAGGAAAATTTGACACCAAGGCATTTGAAGGACTATTCATGGGTTACAGCACAGAAAGGACTGCCTACAGAGTTTATGTTATGGAACACATGATTATTGAAGAAAGTGTTAATGTCACATTTGATGAAACCAAGTTTCCAGGACTGCATGAAGAAGGAAAGATGCAGACACTCAGATTTGAGAATCAAGGATACTTGGAAGCTGAGGAAATTGTTGATGAAGAACCTAGCTTCACTCAAACTGTTGAAGTTGACAAAGATATTGTCAATACCATTACTGTCAACCAAACTCCAGCTCAGTCACAGACCATAACTTCTAACATTCATAACAATGATGACTCTGGAGACAATGAAGAACATGGTGAAGACAATGGAATTGGTGAGGATTCAACTCAACAAATTGAAGCAACTGTTCCTGTACAATCAAGTAGCTTGCCCAGAATCACCAAGTGGAACAAGGATCACACAAATGACCTTATCATTTGGCTCTACAAATGAGAAGCTGTGTGAGAAGTTTTCCTCTCTCATGAGTAACAAATATGAGATGAGTATGATGGGAGAATTGTCATTCTTTCCGGGATTACAAATGCTTCAACAACCTGATGGAATCTTCATTTTTCAAGCTAAATACATCAAGGAACTTCTCAAAAAGTTCAACTTGGAAGATTCATCACTTGCAAAGACACCAATGTCCACATCAACTAGTCTGGATCTTGACCCTAAAGGAAAGAAAGTTGTCTCAAGCACCTATAGAGGCATGGTAGGATCTCTCCTATACCTAACTGCTAGAAGACCTGACATCATGTTTGCTACATGTCTATGTGCAAGGTTTCAAAGTGATCCAAAGGAGTCACACTTAGTAGCCATCAAGAGAATCTTTAGATACTTAAAAAGCACTCTTAACCTAGGCCTTTGGTATCCTAAGAACACTGGATTTGATATAATTGGTTACTCAGACTCAGACTATGCTGAATGCAAGATTGACAGAAAGAGTACTACTGGTAGCTGTCAATTTCATGGTGGAAGATTGGTCTCATGGTTTAGCAAGAAGCAGCATTCAGTTTCTACCTCAACTGCAGAAGCTGAATATATTGCTGCAGGCAGTTGCTGTGCACAAATTCTATGGATGAAGAATCAACTTCTGGATTATGGTCTAGTGTTAAGAGACATTCCTATTTACTGTGACAACATTAGTGCCATAGCCATTTCAGACAATCCAGTTCAACACTCTAGAACAAAGCACATTGATATAAGACATCACTTTATCAGAGAGCATGTTGAACAAGGAACTGTGAAGCTGATCTATGTCCCAACTGACAAGCAACTCGCTGACATCTTCACTAAGCCATTGGATGAAGCAACCTTCAACAGGTTGGTAAGTGAATTGGGAATGCTGAATCTGGTATGTTGATTTACTAAGTTTTCTGAATTTCCAATTCTTCTATGAAGCTCATGACAGCACCTTCAAACCTGCTGTCAAGAGAAGTTATTGTCTACTTGGTCTATGTCTGTTATGTGACAGCATGTGTTGATTTGACTATACATGTATGTATTGTGTGCCAGTCTCATACTTTTAGACCCTGTATGACATTAATGTGGTTATTTGCTTAGTTTGAGAGATAAATATTTGTTCAATTGGACTTTCACACATTTTTGCATAAATCTGTAGGATTAAAGGAAGACACGACCATTAATTACTTTTGTGGTAGTTGTATGGGTACTCTAACTGTTGACCATTAGACTTTAATCCTTAGACGGTTTTGCCTATAAATTAACCTTAGGTTACACCAGTCTGCTCTCAGTTTTAAAGTAAATCATGGAAAACAAAGTAGGAATAGAGTACATGCCAAAAGTCTCGAGTGATTCTCCCCTTTGCGAAGAAGTGGAAGCCCTGTTTGATGAACTTGACGACTTGCTTCATGGGGAAAATGAACAGTCTCAAGCCATTCAAGCACAGGAAGAAGAAAAATGGAAGATTCAAGAGGAAGAACTTCGAGCACTTCTCAAGGAAGAAGGTTGCACTAAAGAGGAGATTAAGAAAGAAGTTTTAGAATTAGTTAATAAAATCAAAAACTGATGTACTCAATGCTATGTTTAAATGATTTTATTAATAAAAATAAATTTTCTTGCTGTTGTGTTTATTGAGTCTTTGTTTCGTCTGTGTTAACTGCATAGTATCTGTGTTCAAAAGATTAAATTGCTAAATCCATACTCTGTTAATTTTAGGTTAAGTTTATGAATAAAACATTCTGGTAAGTTCATGACAGAAACAATTCCCCAACTAAGTTACTGTCATTAAGAAGGATACTGTCTTGTGACTCTTGACAGCAAAATTCTTGACAGCAGGGAAAGACTTTCTGTCAAGACTTTTAAAGAATACTGTCATTCAAATGCTTAACGGTGACAGCAAGTTTTTGCGCAATAGTTGATGTCGCGCACAACCTACTGTCACCACCGCTTATCACTGACAGATTGTTTCTAGCGCACAGGTTACTATCAACAATAGTGGATCGTTGAAATTGGATATTCATCCCACGTTTGACAGTGAATAACGGGAAGTAACTCACGTGTCATATGAGTGGGTTAAGACACGTTCTTTATATCCACTTTTTGTGCACAAGCGTTTGAGATACCCCTTTTATTCCCCAGTTACTCAGACATATCATTCTCATCAAACTCAAGGCAAAATACTTTTCTTCAAGCAAAAAGCTACTTTCTTACTTTCTTCTTTTCTTGAATCTCCATGGCCCCCAAACAGACTCTCTCTCAAACAAACTTTGCTGGCATCTTTTCCCCAAATGATGCTGGTGAAGGTTCCAAAGGACTAGTGTTTTTCTTGAACAAGTCCTATCTTGGTTCTGCCATTACCTCAACACCCATTCTCGACTTAGACAGAATTGAGGCATTTTAGCAAACTGTTGTTGCTCAAACAGAGGGTGAAAACCCATCTATTCGATTCACACTCAATGGGCAACACTACATTCTTACAGTTGAGGTCATCAACACCGCTCTTGGAATTACACTTCAAGAAGGCCAAAATTTTGCTGAACTTGCTAATGATGACACTCTAAAGAAGCTCTTCTTGAAGATTGGGTATGCAGGCCCTATTCTCGAAGATGGAACAACCAAATGGTATCCGTCTGGTGAAATGGATAGGAAGCATCTGAGAAAGGAGTGGAGTATGATCTTTGATGTGATGGTCAAGGTGTTCTCTACCAAGTCCACTGGCTGGAATGGAATACCCTCCTACATCAAGAAACTGACACATTCTCTTGTCCATGGATACAAGGTGAATGTTGGAGCTCTCCTCATGGCACACCTCAGGGCTGTCATAGGTAAGAAGGTATCAATCTACCCTCGCTTTCTTATGTTGTGCATCAACTCATTTTGTGATTTTAATAATGATGCCCCTCGTTTAGAGGCTTGCTCTGTTTTGAAAAAGAACACACACACACACACTATTATCATCACAGAATCTCAATGCACATATTCCACTTTGTTTCACTCAGCACATGGTTGATCAAGTGTCCAACCTTGATTTTCCATTACCCTCTGGTTATGGCTCTTTCACTCTTGCGAATGAAACTGAATTAGACCCAAATTCAGTTAACCCACATTCAACACCATACACTCAGCCTAGGCTCTCTAGACTTCCCAAAGCCCAAAGAGAAGCCTTGCAAGAATCTAGAAAACGACCCTTAGAAGCTGGTGTTGGTGGTAGCTCTGTTAGTCAAGAGGGAGACACTGCACCTAGTGCAGCAAATAAGGAAGGTAGTCAAACAGAACCCCCAGTGGTTTCCCCTGAGCCTAAGAAGAAGAGAGCTAGGAGGACCAAAACCATTGTTAGCAAAGCTGCAGTTTCTCAACAAACTGTGGTTATTGAAAGGGATTCAAACACCTCCCTAGATGTGCCTTCTCAACAAGGTGCATCTATTGAAATTGGCCTGTCTCCCAAGGCACCCTGTACAGAGTCTGCACAAACTCATGGTTCACAACCTGAGGAACCCCCACTTGAAGAAACACACAGTGAGTTAGGGCACAGTGAGGATTTCTCTATTCCTATTGATGGTTCACATGTTTCTCCTGTGAATCAGCCCCCACTTTCTGCTACACTTTCACCTTCTTTCTTCCCTATACATTCTTTTGTTTCTTCTCCACAACCTAGAGAAGGGTACAGTCCCAACCCTTCAGGTTTTGATCATCCATCTCCAATCATGGATGAGCCCCCATCTGGTGGTCCACAAGAACCCATTTCTCAAAGTGAAATGGATACCACTCCTCCAAACACTGAGCAAGGGCAAAGTGGTATTTTGCCAGAAAATGAAACAGCCAACACTTTGTCTGAACTCCAAGGAGCATCGTACCTTCAGGAAGATGCTGTCACAGCCTCTGTTGCTGTCAAAGACACTGGAAATGTTGCTGTCTTGGACACAGCTGCTGTCATGGGTGGAGAGAAATCTACTGTCAACACAGAACCTACTGTCACTCCACATCCCAAAGATGCTGTCATGACAGAACCTGCTGTCCACGCTCCAGCTGAAAGTAACATTCCTGCCAAAGATGTTGTCCAGTCCTCTCAGCCAGATTTTGATGCTGTAACCATTGAGGATGCCTCTGATGATGACCTACTTCTTGCCAAACTCTTGAAGGTACATTCTAAATATTCTACTTCCATGCATGTTAGTACTGCTCCTACTCATGCATTTAGGTTGAGTGAGGGTGTGCAAAAGAAAAGAGAGATAAAAGAAAAGAGAGGTGAGCATAAAAATGAGAGGCAGCCAAATGAGCTGGCAAAAGGAGAGGGACTTGAGCATGTCCAGAGAGATCTTGAGGGAGCCCACACTTTTCAGGCATTAGGCCTTGAGAGTCAAACAGTGAGGAGTGATGAGATCACTAAAAAACACCCTGAGAGTGTGAGAACCCCCATAGCCTCCAAGCCCCTTTCTTTTCCTTCCCCTCCAAGAAGGTTAAGGAATGGTGGCCCCTCTGCAAATTTTGGTAACAGGATTGAAGCTCTGGAAGGACAGTGTGCTACTTTGAACTCCAAACTGGACTCTCTCTCTCAACTGGTGGTTGATGGTTTTGATGCTACTCAACTCTCTATCCAGTTCCTTACTGACCTAGTAGCTGTCAACTCAACTAAGGGGGAGAAGGTAGCAAGATTAGAATCAATATCTATTCAGGAATCAGGTGGAACTCAGGGGGAGCCAGTAACTGTGAAGACCAAAGGGGGAGCAAAACAAGTTTCTGGAGTCAAGAGTAAAGCAATGACAAAGGGGGAGCAAGTCAAACCAAGCAGTGGACAACCAAAGGATAAAGCTGAAGATCTTGTTGAAGTTGACTTGGATGGTGAAAAGGTGTTAATGTCTAAGGCAACTCAAGATGCAATGCAAAGAAGACCTGCATCTAGACACCCAATTCTACCTCCTGTGACAATTAGAGAACCAACTTCAGCAACTCAAGAAACTGCTCTACAGAAAAAATGGAGAGAAATGGAGGAACAAAACACTACGCCATAAATGGCCTTTTGCAACCACAAAACTATGTTGCTATAAGTCCAGTTTCGCGTTGCTATAGCCCCAAAAAGGGCTATGGTAACATCAGAGCCGTGTTAGGTTCTCAGTAGTTGCTATAGGGGTCTATAGTAACATACTGAGTACCCCTAAGGTAACATAGCAAACTGTGTTACTAAAGATATCTACAGTAACACAATAAACATTCTACAGCAACATACCTACTGTGTTACCAAAGATATTACATTTTTGCAGAAACCAGATAGTGGGCCCCACACGTGGGTCCCACAAGTGGGCCCCACACGTGGGGTCCATTAGATAAGCTTTGTGGGGCCCACATGGTGGGTCCTTTTGTTGGACCCACTGTGGGACCCACTTTGGTACCTACTGTAACACATTATAATATCTATTGCAACCCACAATTACATAGTCATCTGCAATACAGTTAGGTACCTATAGTAACACCTTATGTGAAATAAAATAAAAAAATACCATTTAAATGTTATATTTCCCATCAAATTAAACCAACCAAATTCAATATCAATAACATCCATAGCAGTAACAAAATAACACCGTACCACCAACATCAACCAACACCATCCACCACCAAACAACCAACATCGTCCACCACCAAACAACCAACACTAAAGAACATAAATTAAAAGATACAAGTACTAAGACAATACAATATCATGTTCATCATAAGCGGGATAGAAAAACCTATAGTAGGTCAAAAGGTACTGTCTAAAACAATAGAAGTCTAAGAGCTAGGTCCGTTGGTCATAGGAGTACCATCACCTCCTGTGTCACTGGAAATCGTCGCACAAATCTCACCAATATTAATATTCAGAAAGGGGTATGCGTCAACTAATTTTTTAAGGACCAATGTCAAGTTGTCCTGGACCTTCTGATTGACCTTCACATCCACTTCTTCACTGACCTTCTAGTTTAGCTTCGCTTCAACTTCTTCAACAACTTCCTGCCGTAACTTTTTTGTCAGCTCTTGTATGTATAAAATTCTTGTTATTATTGCATTATAAATTGGATGAACATATGGTTTGAAATCAAAACCATGCCCCTAAATAGAGAAAGAGTTTTTGAAATTTAAGAACCAGCAACGTGATATCATAAAGAACTAAGAGAAAGTGAATAACCAAAGCTCAACGTTTGGGCGGACAGCACAAACAAGCTCCCTGCATACTCTTAGTGCCTCGGCTGTAACTTTGTAGTAACGCTCACCAACAGCTGATAGAACAGGACTAGAGATAGCCTGTTCAGAAGAACAGAAATGAGAAACAGAAATATCTGACCATCACTACAGCATCAACCGCCACAAAGATATTCTTTATAATAATTGATATTTTGGCAACAGATATGTCCATATCTTATCCTAAACAATAGGAAAGAAGATCTATAAATTTCAGGTTACCAACTTCTTTCATGTCCTGTGAGACATTATCATATGCATAACATTGCATATGATGTACAAAAAATTCCAGAATATAAATCTTGTAATGAATGGCAAACACATAATTGACTTTCATCCACCCTTCAGAAATGTAAGCCTACTTGTGGATTAAAGATCCATCCATCTTTAAGTAAAATGATCACAACACGAAAAACCTCCAGTATCCTACATAATTTAATCCATAATTAATTTTTTCGAGCTGAGAGCAGAATGTCACTCTACACTAACATAAACTGAATCCAACTACAGAAAATAAGATAGTTAGAAATATAAACATACCAGCAATATTACATGCACTTGTAGATCTGAAACAATGCTATTGAAAAAAGAGAAAGGACTGCTTACAATGATGCCATGTGCTCCACGATAGTAGCTGCTAGTAATTGTCCTAAAACGTTCTAATCTCACCTATGACCAGCAAATATGAATGGTCTCATTACAATGATGCCATGGCATTACAATGATGCCATGTTTCATGTCCATGTGCTCCACGATAGTAGTCATTGTGAAAGAACATACACCAGGAAACATTACCATCAAGCAAATATATTATACCGTACACAAATATTTTAATCTAAAAAATGCTTAATCCTGTTGCACAAACTTCTAAAATAGGGAAGGAAAAAATGAATTCTCTTTGCCTTCTCCTACTACCCTAATTTTATTATTCATTTTCCCTCTCACATCGAGGATGTTATATTAGTAAACTGGTAGGCATTTAAACATCTTATGAGATGGTACTTTTTTGTTAAATATCACAAAATGGCATTTGTCCGAATTATTCTCGGACAAGAGATGAGCTCTTATCACTTGAACTTGATTACTTTTTGGTGTGTGAATATTTCGATAATTTATTATATAAATTTGTAAACGAACATTGCGTATATAAGAGAATGCATCTAAGCATATGATTAATTATGAACCTAAGACGTGGTTTAACTGACCAGACTTTATATGCAACTCGAAAACTCTACTTTGCCGAGGCAATGGAAGACTCAAGACAATATTATAAATTGGGATTCACGAAATGACTGGAGGAGCCAGCCAGGAAATAAGAAACAACAGGTTCCCAGTATTCTTAAGTCAACTCTTTAACAATAAATATACATGTGTATATATATCTCTCTGTACTTTAACAGAAAATTACGCTACTTTAACAGTTCATAAAAAATAAGATATGATCAATAGCTTTATAAGTGAAACAAAGTTTGCTGACTCATCTTTCATTTTACTAAAATATATTTATAATAATTTATTGGCCTTTGTGTTCTTTGGCTGATTACAGTAGTCTGACTGAGGGACAACTATCGACATTCTTCTAATCTATAGTTCAAAATATAAGAATGGAAGTGAAGTTTCAGTTCCATGCAGTCCAGTAACGTGTAAAAGATTACACAGTATTTCTTTATTTTTTAAAATGATCCTGCCTATTCTTTTCTAAACACAGCGAAACAAGAACCATGGTACTACCAAACTTGAAAAACAAAACCATTATCTACATAGCTAATTCAAAGGTGAGATTAGAATATCTCTGGATAAAGAGGCACCTTTCAACAGCTCCCATGTTTCATGTCCATGAGACCATTCATATTTGCTGGTCATAGGTTGCCATGGCATTACAATGATGCCATGTTTCATGTCCATGTGTTCCACGATAGTAGTCACTGTGAAAGAACATACACCAGGAAACATTACCATCAAGCAAATATATTATACCGTACACAAATATTTTAATCTAAAAAATGCTTAATCCTGTTGCACAAACTTCTAAAATAGGGAAGGAAAAAATGAAACGGATAAAAATTAGGTCTAACATTTATCATACAATTTCTTTAAAGTATACTAATTATAGGAACAGTTTTACAAAGGACATGTAACATTATTAAAAATTTAATGACAAGAAAAAAAAATAAGATACAAAGATAAAGTGATTAACTATTGAAGTATTTTACTTACGACCTTTTAAACAACTTTATTTTTAACTCTTGGAGAGTATTTTCTTGAAGTTTGAGCTGAGACATACCAAATTGAACTATAGATTGTATAAATTTAAATATTTCACTGTCAAATTAGTGGATCAACGTACAATGCATACCAAATAAAGTTTTAGCCTTCTTCAATTATTAATTTTGTTATCTCAACCCTGTTAATATTATAAAGCCTACAGTGCTTTTTAGCAAGAAGACAAGAGCTAAGAGATCAATATCAGCTGAATGGTTTTTTAAAGGGAAACTCAACCATCTCATAAATTAACAGGGATAATGAGGCCAAAGGAAAAACTCAGCTGGTTCTGCTAATACTTGCTCTGAAGTCACTGTTGCAGACATGGAATCGGATGCATCAGATGTGCCTGCAGAAACAGGTATAGTAGCATCAAAAGATATGTTGCTTCCGCTGTTGCTGATGCTCTGCTGCTCCAGGTTGTTGCCGTATGATATTTTTGACTCTGATTCAAGCGAGAGCTTTACACACTTTGACACCCCGATTAGAAGAGAAGACTTGGCGATGGCTTCAACATCATATCGGTTCAGCTCAAAGTTGGTCACTGTATTTGCACCCCTGAACTTGATTGTTGCTATGTCATATGCCTCACCTGCTTCTTCCTTAGTAGCTGCACCATTTATAAGATCAGTCAATATTTTTATCCATGGATGCTCTAATTTAACCCAGAATAAGTCCACCGTCCAAAATGGATGACTTATATCCAATGACTTCAACTGGTTTTCATAGTTACTAGGAGTAGTAGAGCTTTCACTTGCAACAATTCCACAGTCAGTTATCACACTTTTGCCATCGTCATTGACTAGTAGGTTCCCTGCTAACACATTTATGTGTATAGAGAAATTGATCACGAAAAACAATATTTATCTTTTTTTTAAAACAACAAAAGATGGTAGCATCAAACAAGCATCTCTCGATAATACTCTTATTTTACAGATCCTGAAATTCAAATGTACCAAATTAAATAAAACTGTAAGCAGCTGATTCATGGCTATATTCAAAGGTCTGAAGAAATAATGCATATAATATTCCACAAAGAAGCCATAACACTCCCAAGGCATAACCAGGTATCCCTGTATATACAGTTCACTGCACAAGATGATTAAAGGGAAAAATGTAATCTTACACTCCAATAATGCAGGTCTCTAATTTCATATCCTCCTCTGTATTTCTTTAGATGATCTAAAGGATCCACCCTTACTGTATCATCTTTCTGTTTAATGAGCTTGGTGCCAATTTCGACATCCACCAAAGTATTTTCTGAAAAAGGAAAACCCAAGAAATATTGTAATTCTAAAATGGGAAAAAAAAAATTAATTCAGCAATAATTTGTAGACCATGCATATCTTCACATAATAAAATAATTACTCTATCCAAAACATGTTAATTTAGCAACACATCCTTAATAAATTACATGTCATTTTAAAGAAATGAGATGGATTAATCACTGTCAATCTAGGACAATGGTAAAAAAGACACAAGCATAAATATATTAGTAACTGAAACATAAAAGAAAAGCAGAGACTCACCTGCTTCAGTCCCAGAAGAGATTGGTTGGCCTATAATACTAGAGAAGCTCAAGAACAATATCACCAGAATTGAGAGAGATACAACCATTTTTGTCAAACCCATCTTCAAAACCTGTCAATCCAATAAAGTTGAGTACAATAAACACACCGATAACAGATTTGCTATATCAAAGGTCTGTCTAAGATTTGCTCACCGATAACAGATGGTCAATAACATTTAACCAGTAAAGTTCATAATTAAAGGTTGTGCCACACACATCGCCTGACCTGTCTACTCTTGGCACTAGCTTTAGTTCATTCAAAGGGTGCTCGAAAAAAACTCTTGGCACTGGCGAGATGAGTGAAGCCCTAATTACTTTTGTGAAGCCCTGAGAGAGACGAGTGAGCCGTGAGAGATGATTGAGTGGACAGAGACGAATGAGCGGTGAGAGATAAGAGAGGGAGGGGAGAGAGATGCAAATAGAGAGACATATAGAGGGAGAGAGATATGGAGAGATACAGAGAAGGAGAGAGAAGTGGGAGTATTTCCCCCAATTCTAATTTTTCCTTTGCCGCTCTGTGTTTTTCGTTGCCGCTCGGGCCTTCTCACTAATTTACAGCTTCTGAACTTACTTTTCCTTTCTTAGTTTTTTTAAAAAATAATTACAAATTTATTTTAATTTATTTATATTAAATTCATTATTTTTATTATTTTATAACAAGTCACAATTTTTACAAATTATTATGTTCTATAATAAAATTGTTAATGATTTTATTCAAAATTTAATAATTCTTGAATTTTATTTTAAAATATTTTAATTCTAAATTTATTAAAAAAAATTAATTTTATGAAATATAAATAATTCAATAATTTGATGGAATATTAATTTTTCCAATGATAACTTCAATGATTTTATTATAATTATTTACTTTTAAATTTAAACAATAATCAAACTATTAATTATAAATAAAATTTAAGTTAATTTGTCCATTAATACTATACTCTAAGGTAACACACCTCACTGTGTTGCCCAGTGTAACACCTTTTACAACTATAGTAACATAGTTTCATAGCTTTGGTAACACCCAAAATCACTGCGTTACGATAGCACAAAAATTGTATAGCTATAGTAACATCCAATATGGTAACACCCCCCCTAATTTGTTGCGATAGGCCATCTATGGCGTAGTGAAACAAGCTTGGGAAAGGTAAAGGGAAACTGCCTGAATCCATCCAGAAGGGAAATACTTGGTCCAATGGTTCTGAGTTTGATCAAGAAGAAGCCAATACTATAATGGTGGATTACAGGGAGAGCACATTACACAATCATGACACTGAATTTAGCAGTCTGGTGGAAGAAGCAATGAATGCACCAAGCAACAGTCCAACCAACACCACAAAACTGTTAAATGATCAAATCATCAGTGTCAGTGTAATGGTGAATGATGAGAAAAGATGGGCTGTAAGTATCTATTTCACTTCTGGCATATCTTATTTCATCACAATGAAGTTATTGCAGAGTCTGCCAGCAAAGGTGTTGTGTGCTATGAAGGGAAAGATCAAGGCAACTCAAACACCATTCAATGAAACATTGAATATGCAAATCCAGAACATGATCACACAAAAGCTACCTGAAGTCTACACAAATCCACCATGTGTTTTCTACAGATATACTACAAAGGATGGCACAAGAAGGAGCAGCTACATGAATTTGATCAGTCCATCCAAGATGCAAACTGAGACAATTCTGAAAGTGTTATATGGAATACTCAACTCAAATGCCAATCCAGGAAGAGTCTATGCTGTTCAAGAGATCTACAGAATGCTGGTGTTGAGAGACAAGGCACTGGGAGCTAGAGTGAAGGAGCTAATCACTAGAGCCAATGCCAAAAGAGCTTATCAAGGTGGAAGCTGCCTCTATGATATTCCTTTTCTTGATGATGATGATGATGATGAGATTGGAGGTGGTGAAGCTTCTGGAAATGCAGGTAATGCTGGTGGAAGTAATTCTGGGAATACTGGTATTCAATCTCAGAATGAAGGCAATGAAGAAACTCCTAGTCAAGAAAAGAAAGATGCTGATGCAACAGATGAAGAGGAGCCAAGAATACTGGAAGCTTTGGAGGCAAGCATTCTTAGATGTGCTATTGACTGCATAAATGCAGAAAAAGATGCTGTCACCAAAGATACCGTCGACAAGGAAACTGTTATAGAAGATGCTATCATGGAAGATACTGTCGACAAAGGTACTGTCAAGGAAGGTTCTGTCAAGGATGAAGCCAAAGCTACTGTCAAGCCCAAAAGACTGAAAGCTAAAGCAAAAGCATGGTTTTCTAGACAGAAACCTGAAGGAAAGCACAAGTACTCAGGAAAGGAAAAGGCCACTGGATTTGGCAGAAATCTTAAGAAGCCAATTCAATCAGAACCTCCTAACAGTCTTAAGATACAACAGATGCAATCTAAAGAAATCAAGAGTGTTGAGATTAAGCTGGATGCAAATCAAGAGGTCACTGAGTACATTCTGTGGTGGGAAAAATCAAGATCTGCCAAGGTTAATAAGGACTTCTATCTGGAAGCCACATCAACCGGTGGTAGCATGTCAACCATAGATAAAAGGAGAATTGACTTCTTCTACCTGGAAAGAATGGTAGAGTTGCTGGAGAGCTATGAAAATGTTCCAGAGTCTGTCATGGAACATATTCTGAAATATCAGGCTGATAGGGATGCTGAATTCTATCAGAAATTTGGATACAATTTTGCAGATTTTGATGATGCTGATATTCTAACTGATCTACCAGCTTCTCCTATACCATATCACTGGTACTATGAGTTTGATGATTTACCCACAGAAGAAGGGCAAACCCAACCAACTCAGGAAGGGCAACCCAAGCCAAGCAAAAGACCTGAATCTTCTCAATATTCTCAATATCAGTCAGAACTTGATAAGAAGGAAGCTGAACTCCTGGAAAGATGCAAGACTGCCAAAAAGGCAGAAAGTGAAGCTCCAAATTATCAAACATGTATGCTGGAAAATCCCTTAAGAATCAAGTTCCTAAAAGAAGAAATCTACGTTTGCAGCTTGCACAAGCTAAAAACAACTATTCTGAAGAATTTACAGAATATGGTAGCTGGATCAACTCATCCCTTGGAGCAGATTTGTTCTGATGAGATAGAGGAAATATTGGAAAGGAGAAAAGGAGAAAGTTCAAAGCTGGACAAGCAAAGGAGGATGTCTCTCAATGCTTATCCTGGAAGTAGATTCAAGCTCATTCATGAAGAACTCCACTTCAGAAGCTATCCATATGATCAAGAGCAATGGATGAATCTCATGGATGCTAATTCTCTTATCTCTCCTACTATCAAGAAGATCATTGAAGAAATAGAAGATGCTGCAGTCACTCCTGTTGAAATCTCTCTTGTAGAAGGTCTAAGAGGCTGCTTGGTAGAAGCTCTCAAAAGAGAGGATGTAGCAAGACAGAAGAGGAAATCTCAAGCTAAGTAAAAATTCTTAATCCATTCTGATCTTGTTAGTTAAGTTGTCAGCATATATTGTAAATTTGTTGTTATTATCCATAAAAACAAATTGGGGGAGATTGTTGAGATTTATGGGTGATAGCATAGAAACAACTTAACCTTGTATGTACTTAATTTTTAATTAAGTAGAACGTACTGTCACAGCCAAAGTATGTTCTTGTAATCAGTATGCAATGTCATTTTAGTTGTGTAATTTGGAAGAAGTTCACTTGCTGTGTTCAAGCCTCAAAGAATGCATATTAGATGACAACATGAATAAAGGTTACTGTCATAAGCATTGACAGTAAGATTACAAGAAGACAGAATGTTTCAAGTCACGACAGCATATTCACTTTGACAGCAACATTGGCGGAAGACTACGCGACAACAACTTTAGCCCTCGACAGCAAGTTTGGAAACCTCGACAGCATTCTATGCGGGGAACTCATACTGTCACCAAAAGAACATTCATGTGACAGCAAGCTTTGCGGCAAAAGTAACTGTCTCGAGAAAGATTCTTGTTCTAGGTATCTTCTCAGTCAAATCCCGTGATAGTTACAATGTTCAAGATACAGGCGTGTTGCAGTATCCCTAAGCTGCACCAAGTCTGCAAGACTACGACAGAAGCTTCAAGCACTACAAAACAAAAGCAAATCAATTCAAGAGCAAGGTTAAGTCTCTATTTGCTGAATTGTTTTAGCTGGAAATAGAATGAATCTAGGTTGCTTTCTTTGTAATGTATATCTGACATGTTAGCAATTTAGGAAAGTCACATGGGTAGACAATCTGTAAGAAGCTGCCACTTGATAATGACAGCAGCTTCACAAACCCGTGTTGACAGTGATAGGATTAGTTTTATACTTAGACTATCAATTCATTCTAGGTAGGTAACGCAAGCAAGTAAGTGTCTTGAAGAAAAAACCGAAGCTCAAGAATTCTCTCTTGAGGTTGTAGCAACACTTTGCAAAATAAATAAAAACATTTATTTTGTGAAACTTGTCTTTAGACCATACTGTTTGTGAATGCATACATATTACTGATAACGTTAAATCTTAGTTTTGGTTGTTGAAATTGAGATTGAATTTTATCAGTATTGCATTCATCCCCCCCCCCCCCTTCTGCAATACACGAGGACCAACAGAATCATTTTGGATAGATTTGATTCTGCTGTAGAATCACTTTGGACTATTTGACTAATTTTCAATTATTTTTTTAAAAAAAGGAGTTTAATTTCGTTTTTTTTATTTAATAATTGAAATTTATAATCATATCTAATAAAAAATGTGATAAAAATATGTATTATGAATATTTATGTAATGGTTCTCTCCCGGACTTTATATAAGAAGTTTTCTCTAGAATGCCACCCATGGCCATTGTTTCAGAGAGAATCATAATAAAATAATCTACAACAATTATTGTAAAATAATTATAATTCATTTATTATAACCGTACTGAGTTACAAAATAATGTATCTATGAGAAGAATATATATCGTATTTTCTAGATTTTCTTAAAATAATCTTAAATTAATAATGAATTAAACAATCTTTATTAATAAATAAAATATCCGTTCTAATGATATTTCAGTCTCCAAATTTAATTTCACCTCAAGATTCGTATCCATCGAAATTATTGAAATTTTATTGTAAATACAATTATTTTTTTATTATAACCAACTAAATCATCAATATCTTTATATATATAAAGGAAAACTCCCAGGAGCTCTCAGATCGTCCGAAAGCTATTTATCTATTTTTCTAGAGCTCATGAATTTTAATTCAATAAAATTAAATTTCCTTATTTAAATTCGAATTTATAGGATAGAAAAATATCAACTGCCTTTTAAATCGTTACTAATGTAGGAAACTGATATACAATTTTAAGATTCTTTCCTTTCTCAATTTTGATTCAATAAAATGAAAGTTCCTTATTTAAATTTGAATTTATATGATAGAAAAAATCTCAATTGCCTTTTAAATCTTTACTAATGAAGGAAACTAAATATAAATATTTATTTATTTATTTAGAGCTCTTGAATTTTAATTTAATATAACTAAATTTACTTATTTAAATTCAAATTTATAGGATAGAGATAATATCAGTTGCCTTTTAAATTTTAATTAATGGAGGAAATAGACTATACAATTTTAATATTATTTTCTTTCTCAATTTTAATTCAGTAAAATTAAAGTTCCTTATTTAAATTTGAATTTATATGATATAAAAAATCTCAATTGTCTTTTAAATCTTTACTAATGAAGTAAACTAAATATAACTATTTATTTAATTTTCTAGAGCTCTTGAATTTTAATTTCATATAAATAAATTTACTTATTTAAATTCAAATTTATAGGAAATAGATAATATCAGTTGCCTTTTAAATTTTAACTAATGGAGGAAATAGAATATACAATTTTAATATTATTTCCTTTCTCAATTTTAATTCAATAAAATTAAAGTTGCTTATTTAAATATGAATTGTAGGATAGAAAAAAATCTTAATTGTCTTTTAAATCTTTTTTAATGGAGGAAATTAAATATACAATTTTAATTCAATAAAATTAAATTTCCTTATTTAAATTGAAATTTATAGAATAGAAAAATATCAAATACCTTTTAAATCTTTACTATTGGAGGAAACTCATATATAATTTTAAGATTCTTTCCTTTCTCGATTTGTATTGAATAAAATGAAAGTTCCTTATATAAATTTGAATTTATAGGATAGAAAAAATCTCAATTTCCTTTTAAATCTTTACTATTGGAGGAAACATAATATAAAATTTTAATATTCTTTCCTTTCTCAATTTTTATTCAATATAATTAAAGTTCCTTATTTAAATTTGAATTTATAGGATAGAAAAAATCTCAATTGTCTTTTAAAATTTTGTTAATGGAAGAAACTAAATATACAATTTTAATTCAATAAAATAAAATTTTCTAATTTAAATTGGAATTTATAGGATAAAAAAATATCAAATACATTTTAAATCTTTACTAATGGATGACTGATATATAATTTTAAGATTCTTTCCTTTCTCAATTTTTATTCAATAAAATGAAAGTTCCTTATATAAATTTGAATTTATAGGATAGAAAAAAATCTCAATTTCCTTTTAAATCTAACGGAATATAAAATTTTAATATTCTTTCCTTCCTCAATTTTATTTCAATAATATTAAAGTTCCTTATTTAAATTTGAATTTATAGGATAGAAAAAATCTCAATTGTCTTTTAAATCTTTGTTAATAGACGAAACTAAATATACAATTTTAAATATTCTTTCCATTAAAATTTTTAGTAATGGATGAAAGTAAATATACTATTTTAATATTCGATATATTTATCTTTTTATCTTATCAATCTTTATCTTCTTTTTTCTTTTATTTATCTTTTTCTTTATATATACTAGCTTAAATATGTATGTTAAAATAGGTAAATCTTTTTAATAATTAAAAGTATTAAAATAGGTTTAAACATATTTTTGGACATCTATATCTTTTTATTAATATTCAACATCTTTATCATTTTAGCTTATCAATCTTTTTCTTATTTCTTTTTCTTATTTATCTTTTTCTTTATATATATAAGGAAACTAAATATATAATTTTAATATTCTCCTTAATTAAAAGATATCTCATTTGTTTTTTCAAATCCTTCCTAATGAAGGAAACTTAATATACAATTTTAATATTTTTGCCAATAGAATCTTTACTAATGGAGAAAATTAAATATACAATTTTAAAAAAAAATTATTTATAAATATAATTACTAACATAGGAAACTAAATATATTATATTAATATTCTTCTAAATTTTATATGTAAGTCAAAGCTTAAAATTTTGAAAAATATTATGGAGAAGACAAGGACGGTGAGTTAGGTCCCTCAAATCACCTCAATCTTTTTTTTTATATATAATTTTCTTGAATTTTTGAATTATTAATATTAAATATTAGAAAATATCTCAATTGCATTTTAAACTTTTGATAATAGTATAAATTATATAATTTTTTTTTCTTAAATAGTCAATATTTAAAATTTTACAAAAAATTTATAGGGACGCTGCGAAGCGCGGCTTAGTCGACTAGTACTAGAAGACGGAGGCGGTGAGGTGGCGACTATAAAATCGCTCCTTTCTATTTTTCTAATTTTCTCAATTTTTCACAATTTTTAATTTTAATAATTACAACTTTCTTTATTATTTTCGATTTTGTAGGAAGTAAATTGAAAATTACACTTTTATTATTTTCAAACTTGATAGAACTTTCTTTTATTATTTTCAAACTTGATAGAACTTTCTTTGATTTAGAAAATTACAATTTCCTTATTATTTTCGAATTTGTAGGACTTGATAGAATTTTATTTGATTTAGAAAATTACAACTTTCTTATTATTTTCGAATTTGTAGGCTTGATAGAACTTTCTTTTATTATTTTCAAACTTGATAGAACTTTCTTTGATTTAGAAAATTACAACTTCCTTATTATTTTCGAATTTGTACGACTTGATAGAACTTTCTTTGATTTAGAAAATTACAACTTCCTTATTATTTTCGAATTTGTAGGATTTGATAGAACTTTCTTTGATTTAAAAAATTACAACTTCCTTATTATTTTCGAATTTGTAGGCTTGATAGAACTTTCTTTTATTATTTTCAAACTTGATAGAACTTTCTTTGATTTAGAAAATTACAACTTCCTTATTATTTTCGAATTCGTAGGACTTGATAGAACTTTCTTTGATTTAGAAAATTACAACTTCCTTATTATTTTCGAATTTGTAATTCTTTCTTTGATTTAGAAAATTACAACTTCCTTATTATTTTCAAATTTGTAGGCTCTTATGTTAATAATTGCAATTTTCTTTTTTATTATTTCCAATCTTGATAGAACTTTCTTTTATTATTTTCAAACTATAGAACTTTCTTTGATTTAGAAAATTACAACTTCCTTATTATTTTCGAATTTGTAGGCTCTTATGTTAATAATTTCAATTTTCTTTTTTATTATTTCCAATCTTGATAGAAATTTCTTTTATTATTTTCAAACTATAGAACTTTCTTTGATTTAGAAAATTACAACTTCCTTATTATTTTCGAATTTTTAGGATCTTATGTTAATAATTGCAATTTTCTCTTTTATTATTTTCAATATTGATAGAACTTTCTTTTATTATTTTCAAACTTGATAAAACTTTCTTTTATTATTTTTAAACTTGATAGAACTTTCTTTTATTATTTTCAGACTTGATAGAACTTTTCTTTTATAATACTTCTTGACTTTTAAACATAATGGATTTCCATGTTATTCACATTACAAACACCTATAAATTAAAGGCCAATCATAACAAAAAATCTACACCGAAACTTTTTTTACATAGCTTCAAATTTTTACAACCATATTTACAATCAATACAACTATGGCTTACACCATGTTGGATGCTTTGAACGACAACAACTATACCTAGATGATAAGAGTACGAGTGTGTAGAATGTGAGAATCTGTCAATCCAAATACTGAAGAACTGATCAGTCTTGACATGATTTTGATCGATGAAAAGGTTAATAAATCAATATACTTATAACTTATTAGTTTGTCAAATTGTATGATGTTATTAACTTTTCTAAGATATGTTGTATGACATGAAAATTTGATCCATGCTACGATCCCGAATATTCTGGTCTCTCGATTCAAAAATCTTTTAGAGGAAGGCTCCATGTACATCATCAAAAAATCTGAAAGTTGTTTCAAGTACATGGAAATATATACCACTATCACATGGGTCTAAATTGCTCTTCATACGCATAACGTTGCCTAAGAGATTGGAAGAAGACATCGTCAACATATCATTGCATGGATTTCAGTTCATATGTCCGGATATGATTGATGCACGTATTAATGACACCAACATACTCTCAGGTTTTTGATGCAGTAATATATTAAAGTAATATATAAGTAATACTATTATATAAGTTATAATTCAAACTATCATGTTCTAATATTATTTTTTCTAGGTTGATTTAGATATTGTGGGCTGCTTGACCTACTTGGGTGGCATTGAAGTTGTCAAATGCGGTTTGAAAAAAAAAGATCTCAAAATTGTCACAAATTAGTAAATTATGCATTATATTAATTTTAATATAACTGTTAATTGTTTTTTATTGTTCTTGTAATTTTATATTACTTCTTTGGTTACCCCAATTTATTTGTTTTACTTATTTAATTTGTTCTAATTTTTTTCTTAAACATCTCCATAACCCAGTACCATAACTTTGTGGGAAAAGTTGGTCGAGATGGTTGATACAAATTTATAGATTAAAAAATTTAAAAGTAATTATCTTTATTAATGTTTTTATAATATATAGTTTTAGAAACTACACATATATAAATCTATCTTATCTCGATTGAACGAATATCATTAGATATTCTACAAATATTTGTTTCATTGATATTAATTTACTAGATATTACTAGATTTTAAATATTTTAGATATTAAATATTTATAATATTTATTGTTGCCCAGTAAATAACAATTGTAGAAGGGGGTTGAATACAATTGTATAAGATTCTCGACTTTATATAACACAAATATGAAAGATCAATAACAATAACAATAACAGCTTTATTAACTTTGATATAAAACTGTTACAAACTCTCTTAAGAAATTCTGATGTTCTTAAGAGCTGCTAGCTTACAAAAACTCTCTCAAGAAATTCTGTTCTTAAGAGCTTCTCTTCGATTATGTTCTCTCTCGAATGAATACATAAATCGAAACCAAAACTGTGTTTATATAGTGCACACAGCTTCTCTATCAATAACAAGATAAGTCCTAATCATAACAAAGATAGAAACATATCTTTAATCGATAGTTGCATTCTACAAACCAGGAACAAATAGAATAAACTTCCATGTTTATCTAGACTCCAAATATAACTCGAAGTAGGAATCCTGATCAGCTTCAAGTCCTGATGATCAAACCTGATCATAGTCTGAGTAGGAATCCTGATGATCAATAAGATACTGACGCTTGATCAAATACTGATGACCATGCAATACTGATGACGTCAGCAATCCTGATCAGTTGAGTCTAGCTTCTGATGATCATTGAATTCTGATCTAACAATCTCCCCCAATCTCATACTTTGTGAAATAAAGTATAGATTCCAAATATTCAATGATGTCAAAAACATGTATCAAAATGTACGAGTATCTTCAGAAACAACTTATCTGTTTAAGCTTTTTGATAGAACAGATTCATCTTCAAGAAGTTGGATAATAAACTTTCTTCTTTTTCTTCAAGAATTTGAATCAGTCTTTCCTTAAGATTTCTGAGTTCTTCATCTTCCTCATTAATCTGGTAGATAGCTGCTCTGAGATTCTGTATGGAGTTTCTCTGTAGACTGTGCTCTTCAAGCAAAAGATAAACAATTTCCTTCCCATCAGGATTGAGAGAAAGATGAGTCATGCCAAAATTTACTTCTTTAACAGCAGTACCCCTTTGCATTTCCACATCCTGACCTCTTTGATTTAAGTACATGGGAGTATAATTACCATCGAAATTACTGTTTCCATCCAGTCTTCTTCTTATAGTTGACAAAATCATGTCACTCCATTCTTTGTACACTTGGTTCTTCCATCTTAACAGATAGTGAACATATTTCAGTTCCTGTGTAGTTTTCATCAGCAGATCTTGAATAGATAGAATCTTCACACTACCATCTTTCATGAAGTACAGAAGCTTTTCTTTCTTTTCAAAACCATCATGACAATCTATAACTATATCAACAGCTAATAAATTGTTCAGGTTTTCAGAAGTTAAAGTACCTCCAATTTCTGTCAAGGAGTAAGGATCAACATATGACATATTCAGATATTCACCATCTCTGTGTCCAATACCTCCTCTTGAATTACTTGACAATTGCTTCAGACTCGAAAACATCTTTAACCAGAGTGTTTTTGATCTAGCCATATCAGACAAATCAACAACACTTGAAGCGCTTGTAATAATTCCACCAGACTGAAAATTGATAGGTGTATCACAACTTAATGTGCTAATATGTTTCCACTTCTTATCCTTTTCCTTTTCAAAAACATAGCTTCTTTCAAGTAAAGATTCTTGTCTGCTTGAATTTCTCCATTTTCTTTCATTTGAAACTTTAAGCCTTTGTAGATAGAGATTGAAATCTTCATTTGTTCTCTTTGTAATATCTCTTCTTCTGGCTTCTTCTTCTTCATCTACTTCTTTGTTGTGACAATCAACAACAGTAGATAAGATTATCAAATCAACCTCTTGCAGAATTTCAGATTCGTCAGGATCTTGAATATTGTCAGGATTAGAATCTTCAATTTGATTTGTATTGCTGAAGGTTGATTTACTTGATTTTCTTTTCAATTCAGGTTCTTCTTCAACAAATTCCTTGTCTTCTTTCTCCATGATATCCTTGATAACAGGATCTATTAGATTTTGTGAAGCTTCAGGAATTTCTTCAATTCTTAACCCTCTAGACCTTGTCTGTCTAGGTACTGTTTGAGTTGAAGAACCTCTTCTATTTCTTCTAGCACCTCTTCTACCTCTGCTTCCTCTACCTCTAGCAGGAGCAGTATAGCTTTCCATTGTCTCTCTTTGTAGTCTCAAGAATTCTTCATGTGAGAGATCTGGATATTCTTCACTTGCTGTAGAGAGTGCTTTTCTTGCATATAATTGTTGAACTCTTTTATCAGTGTGATATAGAGTAACAATTCTGCCGTCTTTTGTAGAAAACTTCTGGAATAAATTTGATGCATCTTCAGGATTATCAATAATTACATCTTCATCACCTTCAGGAATTGTAGCAAGAATATGTCCATGACCAGGTGTCAGGATTTGATCTTCCGTCAGGATCTGAGATTGCACCAATGTTCTTACTGTCTTAACTCCAGAATCAGAAACATGAGTTGACTGCGTTGTTTGACTTTGAGAAGTTTGGATTGTCTTCATAACAACAGCATCAGAGGTTTCTCCTTGTATCGCTTTGTCACCACCATCATCTCCAGTATCATCATCATTATTTCTTAATACTAGATCAGGTGTACATTTTGTCTGAATAACCTTCTCCCCCTTTTTGACATCAGGATTTGACAATAATTGCAAAATTAAGGAAAGAGAGGCTTGAATTTCAGTTACCTTAGTATCCAGAGAATCAATTCTTTGTTTGATTGAGGTTTGTTCTGAAACAACAGATTTCACTTGGGATTCCACTACCCTCAATTGTAAAGTAGTAGGCACCTTTGTAAAATTATTAAAGATATCAGTCCTCACTTTTTCAGTTGAACCCTTGATAGAATCAATCTCACTTTTCAGACTTTTGGATAACAGAGTTGTAGCCTTCAGATGATTCTTCAAGTCTTGATTCTCTATAGACTTCACTGCATTATAGGCATGTTCAATAGCTGAAGAAAAACTGATAGATTCATCAGATTGATGCCATGAATTGTTCCATTCATTCTGTCGAAATGCCTCTGCAGGATCAAAGGAAGGAGTAGAAAAATCTTGTCTCTGATCTTTCCCAGTGAAAGCATTGCTAGCCATATATGTACTTGATGAACCAAAATTAGTTCCAAGACTAATCTTGAGTGTTGTAGCAAGCTGTTCCTTCTCTTTTCTATTCTCATTATCATCATCACTATCATCATCAGAATTATCATCATCAGAACCATGAGATTTATCAGGATCAGGAATTGCAATACCTTTCAGTTTATCCTGTGATTCTGAGATAGGATGATCCATTGGTCTTGAACGAAGTGGCTGTATCAAAATAGGTTCATTATCAGGAGCACCACTAGCGTCAGGAGGAACATCGTCAGGATTTGATATGCTTGCATCAGTATTTGCTACCAATGGTTCTTGTGGAGCTTGAGGTTCAGAAGCTTCTTCAACACTTTGAGTTAAAGGTTCTTGTGTGCTTCCCTCATTGACAATGTTCTCGACCAATCTTTCAACAGAAGCTGTAGCTTTGCCTACATCTTCACTTTGAGAAGATGGTTCTTGTGTAGCTGGAATGTTGATGTCTTCATTCTCCCTTTGAGAAATTGGTTCTTGTGTGACCATTCCACTAGCTAAGCCTTCACCCAAACTTTGATTGAGTGGTTCTTGTGTGGCAGGATCAACAGTAGCTGCTGAATTACTCTGAAATTCAGGTTCTTGTGGGCTTGATCCTTTCAGCTTCTTCTGTCTCTGATAGACTAACTCTTCTGCATTCCTCTTTTTCTTTAATGTAGGTGTAAGACCAACCAAGGAAGCAGTTGTAGATACCTTCTCCCAAGAATGTCCTCGAATCTGAGATGGAGAGGCTGGAGAGTCTGATATAGAGACAACTTTTGTTGCTGCATCAGGAATACTAACATCAGGATTTGATGTCTGAATATCAGTATCCTTCATTTGCACTGTCAAAGGAATATGATACCTGCTCTTTGATAATTTCCTTGTCTTTTGTGGTTTTGATAAAAGTACCACAGCTTTAGTAGAAGTATCAGCAACTTCCTTGTTCACATTCATCACAGAGGATATAGGTAAGTCATCCTCTGAATCACTTTCATCAATCAACCTTAACTTCCTTTTCACAGGAACATTCTTAACAACCTTATCAGCTTTCTTGACCAGGACCCCTTGTACACCCCCTTGTATCTTCTTTTTAGTGAGTGGTGTAGAGGAAAAATCCTTTGAACCTGATTGCCTTCCAGACACATCAGTTCTAGCTGATTTCTTTGATTTTATAACTAAAGTCTTTTGAGAGACAGTAGAGGTGGTTGTTAACTGTTTAGACTGTTTAGGTTGCATGCTTGTGTCAGGAACAAGGTGGGTTGGACCTTGTACCATAGCATTAGAAAGTAGTCCATAACGAGTAGGCATTTTCTGGTGTAAGAAAAACCTAACCTCATCAGGAATAAAAGCATGTCCGCACAAAATATTTTGCCATATCAGGATTGGAAAAAAAATATTCAATAAGATTAAAATAAAATTTTATTTAAGAAAACAAAATTTATTTTAACAATCCTGAATAGCGTTTTGGTTTAAGAAAAATAACCAAATTAATGATCATAGAATTAAAACACGCTTACCAACAAACGAGGCAAAAATATTTATGGAAAACCGAACCGTCTCATCGAGATTGTAGAAATGACCTGCACCCTTAATACACATTCTCTATAAAAGAGAACTGTTAAACAATCATCATATATCTATTAAAACACAAACCCTCTCCGAAGAAAAACTTACGAAACCTTTCACCTTCTTTGTTTTTCAATGGCTGCCAACAATCAAAACAACATACCTGATGAAGAACTTGATAGAATTTGGCAACAAATGGATGAGGCTCTAGCAGAGATTGCAGAGCAAGAGGGACCTCAGCCTATTCCTGATCCACAGGAGCATCATGCTTTTGTGAATGCAATGGCTGATGTGCTTCTTCATAACTTCCATCAGGCAAATCCTGATTGGAATCCTCTTGAAAATCTCATCGTTGTCAATGAAGAGGATGAAGACGATTGGGATGATGAAGAGGATGAGGATGAAGATGATGAAGAGCTCGTCCGAGAGCTTGAGAAACGTAAGAAGAGAGTCCGTGATGCTTGTATGTCATGCAAGTTGGAGGCACGGAGGCGTCCCGGTGGTCACGGTGACGATCCGCCTTCAAGTAAAGCAGCTCCTCTTCTTGTCTCTTAAGGATGGAACAAGAGACCTTCCAGTTCTGAAGGACTGTGAAGCTGCTCAGGAGCATTCATGCTAATTTGCAGGGCACGTGTTCATGCTTATCTGTAAAGCACGAGTTCCTGAGTAGAAAATAGACTAGGAAAACAAATATGTAATTTCCATATTTCATGTGTAATGTATCTTCAAGTATTAATGAAATTTGTCTCTTTTCTCAATTGTTTGCTTCCTGTACTTGCCTGCAAAATTTGTTAGTAACACTCAAAGTGATATAGAGATGATAAATAATAAACTCTGTTAATAATGAAATTGAAATTGATAATTAAGACTGAAAACTTAATCAAAGACTAAGTAATAATCTAATTGTCCAGAGTTTACCAGGAGTGTTGATGACAAATTAGCATAGAACCTCTGGTTTTCATACCAGCTTCAATCATCTGAGCATCAGGATTTGACCAGTTGACTTCCTGTCAGGAGTGAGTCCTATCAGGATTTGATCAAAGATACATACCTTTCTGAATAACCATCAGGATTTGACAGTTATCAGGATTTCCTCTCTGTAGCTTTTCCTCAGAAATTCTCAAAATTCATCATTCCAAGTTCATTCACCAACTTATTGAAAGTAGCTTCAGGTAGTGGCTTGGTGAATATATCAGCTAGTTGTTGATCAGTAGGAACAAAGTGAAGTTCAATTGTTCCTTCCAGAACCTGTTCTCTTATAAAGTGATATCTGATACTGATGTGTTTAGTAAGAGAATGCTGAACTGGATTTCCTGTCATTGCAATAGCACTTTGGTTATCACAATAAATAGGGATTTTTGAGTATGACAGGCCATAATCTAACAACTGATTTCTCATCCACATTATCTGAGCACAACAACTTCCTGCAGCAATGTACTCAGCTTCTGCAGTTGAAGTGGAAATAGATTTCTGTTTTTTACTGAACCATGAAACTAGTCTTCCACCCAAAAACTGACAACTTCCTGAAGTACTTTTCCTGTCTATTTTGCATCCTGCAAAATCAGCATCTGAATAACCACACAACCCAAAATCTGATTCCCTTGCATACCAAAGGCCAAGTGAAGGAGTGCCTTTGAGATATCTGAAAATTCTTTTGACTGCAATCAGATGTGGTTCTCTAGGTTTTGCTTGAAATCTTGCACATAGACAGGTTGCAAACATGATATCTGGTCTACTGGCAGTGAGATACAATAAAGAGCCAATCATTCCTCTGTAGTGAGTTACATCTACCTCTTCACCTTGATCAGGATCAAGTTTGGTAGCTGTAGCTATGGGAGTTGAAGTAGGAGTACTGTCTTGCATGTTAAACCTTGTCAGTAAATTCCTTGTGTATTTAGACTGATTAATAAAAATCCCTTCATCAGTCTGTTTAACTTGAAGACCCAGAAAGTAACTCATTTCTCCCATCATGCTCATTTGATATCTTGACTGCATAAGCTTGGAAAACTTTTCACACAGCTTATTGTTTGTTGACCCAAAAATGATATCATCAACATAAATCTGAACTAACAGCAACTCCTTACCATGATTCAAATAAAATAGAGTTTTATCAATTGCACCTCTTTTGAATCCACTTTCCAGTAAGAATTGAGCTAAGGTTTCATACCATGCTCTTGGAGCTTGCTTTAGTCCATAAAGTGCCTTATCCAGTCTGTAGACATGATCTGGATATTTAGGATCAATGAAACCAGGAGGTTGTTCAACATAAACTTCTTCCTCCAGTTCACCATTTAAGAAAGCACTTTTAACATCCATCTGGAAAACCTTGAATTTCTTATGTGCAGCATAAGCAAGAAATATCCTGATGGCTTCTAGTCTTGCAACAGAAGCAAAAGTTTCATCATAGTCAATTCCCTCTTGTTGGGAATACCCCTTTGCAACTAGTCTAGCTTTGTTTCTGATAATGACTCCATCAGAATCAGTCTTGTTCTTGAAAATCCACTTTGTACCAACAATTGATCTATTCTTTGGTCTTGGTACCAGTTTCCAGACTTCATTCCTTTCAAATTCATTCAGTTCTTCTTGCATTGCAGTAACCCAATCAGCATCTTTAAGTGCATCTTCAACTTTCTTAGGCTCCTCCTTGGATAGAAAGTTATTATATAAACATTCATTCTGAGTTGCACTTCTTGTTTGAACACCTGCATCAGGATCTCCAATTATCAAATCAGGAGTATGATCTTTTGTCCATTTCCTTGCTGGTGTCAAATTGTTTCTTGAAGTAGATGCTTCCCCTGGATTGGTGTTATCTTGATTGAAAGAATTTGATTGATTTGAAGCTCTCCCTGAATTATTGTTATGCCCTCCTGATGTGTTATCAGGATCTTCACTTGAATCAGTATCTGAAGAATTCTGTTCTGATGATTGAGTTGACTCTGAACTTGTAGTTGAATGCCGTTGCTCCCCCTCAACATTAGCACTACTAGTTGTATTACTGTTGTTTGCATCATCAGTATTAGCACCATCAGTACCTGGTGAGTCATCAGGATTTGGTGACCCGTCAGTACTGGATGAATGGACAGCTTCTGATTCACTTTCTTCAGGTTCCTTGGAAGCTTCATTTTCAAATAACAATCTATCATGCGAGTCTTCAATGATTCCAGTTATCTTCTTATCATCAAAAGATACATGTATTGACTCCATGACAGTTCTTGTTCTCAAATTAAAAACTCTGAAGGCTCTTGATGTAGGATAACCTATGAATATTCCTTCATCAGCCTTTGTTTCAAATTTCCCTAGCTGTTCAGGATGAGTTCTGAGAACAAAACATTTACAGCCAAACACATGCAGATGCTTCAGACTTGGCTTCTTCTCTTTGAGAGACTGATAAGGAGTGACACCATGCCTGTTTATCAATGTAAGATTTTGTGTATAGCATGCTGTGTTGACTGCTTCTGCCCAGAAATATGTAGGTAATTTAGCTTCTTCCAACATAGTTCTGCCAGCTTCAATAAGAGTTCTATTCTTCCTTTCTACTACTCCATTTTGCTGAGGTGTGCCAGGAGCAGAGAATTGTTGAATGATTCCTTTGTATTTGCAGAACTCTTCCATCTTTGAATTCTTAAATTCAGTACCATTATCACTTCTCAGAATCTTGACTTTGTACTTTGTGGTTGTCTCAATCATCCTCACATGATCCAACAGAACTTCAGGAGTTTCATCTTTTCTATGCAGAAAATACACCCAGGTGAATCTAGAATATTCATCAACAATTACAAGAGTGTACCTTTTCTTACTGATGGACATGATGTTGACTGGACCAAACAGATCAAGATGAAGCATGTGATATGGTTCTCCAATAGAGGATTCTGATTTACTCTGGAATGATGTCCTTCTTTGTTTTGCTTTTTGGCATGCATCACAGAGTCCATCAGGTATATATAAGACATTAGGTAATCCTCTTACTAACTCTTTCTTAACCAACTCATTGATGTTGCTGAAGTTGAGATGAGAAAGCTTCTTGTGCCAATTCCAACTTTCATCTACTGAAGCTTTACTGATGAAACATGTAGGGGAGCCATCAGTATCTGAGAGAATGTTGGCTTCATATATGTTACCATGCCTGTAGCCAGTTAGTGCTATCTTCCCTGTTGCTTTACTGACTACTTCACAATGTGTGGAATAGAAATTGACATGATAACCTCTGTCAGTGATTTGACTAATACTCAACAAGTTGTGTTTTAGTCCCTTCACTAGAGCTACTTTTTCAATGATGACATTTCCAATGATTATATTGCCATATCCCAAGGTTTGTCCAATGTTGCCATCTCCATAAGACACAGTTGGGCCAGCTTTTTCCTCATATTCTGATAACAGGGCTTTGTTTCCAGTCATGTGCACAGAACATCCACTATCCATGACTAACACATTTTTCTTTTTACCCTGCATCAGAATAGTAAAACACTAGTCAGAATGTTTAGGAACCCACACTTGTTAGATTCCTTGTTCATGCATTTTATTAAATTTAACAGCAGAAGACTTTTTGACTTTAGCAGTCCTGACAAGATTTACTCCATCAGGATTTGCTTTGTCAGTATCAGTATTAACAAAAGCATGCTTCACTATGACATTTTCAGTTTTATCAGACTTTGTACTACTTTCAAACTTAGGCAATGGATCATAAAAGTTATAGTACAAATCATGATACTCTTTACATGTATAAATAGAATGCCATAGACTACCACAATGAAAACAGGAATTCTGTGGTTTGTAAAATACTGATCTATTCCTAACATCAGACTTAGGAATTTCAGCAATTTTCTTCTTACTCTTTTTACAATCAATAGCAAGATGATTAGAGTTACCACAGTTAAAACAACTCTTTCTAGGTGCATTTGGGATATACTTATAACCATTTTCTTTATTGATCCCAATTTTACCATTCCTGTTTCTCTTAACAGTAGCTTCCTTTTTCTTATCTGTAACCTCACAGATTTTATCCTTAAGCTGTTTCTGAGACAATAGACCTACATTCTTAGTGACTTTGTTCATGACAGGTTTAGACTTTATAATTTTAATTCCTTGAGTAGAAGAAGATCCCTTTTCAAAAGTAGAATTGGAATCCTTACCAAAAACAAAATTAACAGGAGTAATCTTAGATTTGGTTGAGTCTATAACATGTCTATAGGTCTTTGGACTGACTGTCTCATCAATGACAATTTTCTCTGCTAATTTCTTATCTTCATCTGACTTATATCCTAGACACTCTTTCCAATTCTTAGAGGTATTAATCTCATGAAATTTCCTACCAGAGTCTGTCCAGGTTCTGATTTTCTCATTAGCATATTCAAGTTCTTTTTCAAGGGAAGTAAATTTAGATGTTATCTCTAAGTGCATGTGCTTAACATTATCACATTCTTTTTGTACTTCTTGCATACGAGAAAATTCAGCTTCTAATATCTCATTCCTTTTTCTAAGGTCAGACATCTCAGATAAGATTCTAGTATTCTCAGCAGTTTGACTTCTAAAGCTAATATGTAATGACTTTAGAAAACGTCTTAACTCAGAAGCATTATCAGTATCAAAATCAAAGATAGTATTTAGTACCTTATCATCAGGAGCAGCAGTTACATCAGCATTGGCCATTAACGCATAGTTGACTACCTCAGTATCAGATTCTGAGGAAGAGTCCATCCAATCCTTGCTTGATGTGATGAGTGCCTTTGTCTTGTTGCATTCAGAAGCAAAGTGACCCATACCATTACACTTGTAGCATCTAACCTTTGACTTGTCAAATTTGCTACCCTTGCTGTCCTTTTTGATATACTTGTCTTTGTCTTCTTTGAAGGTCTTTTTCTGAAAGTTGCCTTGTCTTCTATTCTTCCTGAACTTCATCCTTCTGAAGTTTCTGACAATCATAGCAACCATCTCTTCCATGTCTGAATCAGAAGATTCATCACCAGTATTGGCATCAAGATTGCCATCAGTATCTGATGAAGAGTCGTCAGGATCTGACTCAGCTACTCTTGCTTTCCTTCTAGAGACCTCCATAGCTTTCCCTTTTGATTTTGCTTCTACATTCAAAGCAATTGACTTTGCCTTGCTGCTTTTCTTGTTCTTTCTCTGTTGAACTTCAAGATCATGAGTTCTTAGCATCCCATAGATCTCATCAAGAGACACAATGTTCAGATCATACTGGTGTCTAATGATTGAGGTCTGAGTATCCCATTCTTCAGGTAAAGCTCTAAGAAATTTGGTGTTTGAATCTTCGGTTTCATATACTTTGTCAACTAAGGATAAGCTGTTCAATAGTGTCAGGAATCTATCATATAGATCAGTCAGGCTCTCTTCAGGTCTTGCATCGAATTGTTCATATTCTTGAATCAATAGAGCCCTTCTGTTTTTCTTAACAGATGCAGATCCCTGGCACTGAGTTTCCAAAGTATCCCAGATTTCTTTTGAAGACTTGCATGCAATCACTCTGTTTGACATAACAGCATCAAGGCTATTATGCAAGATATTCTTTATCTTTGGTTCCCTGAGTACATGAGCTTTTTCTTCTGGAGTCCATTCAGCTTTAGCTTTGACCACATAATGTTCTGGTACTGTATCTGTTCGTTCTACGAACTTTGTTGGTATATATGGTCCATCACGAATCCTGTCCAAGTAGTCAGGATCCATAGCCTCCAGGTACATCAGCATCTTTACCCTCCATGTGGGATATTCTGATATCTTCAAGATGGGAATCTTCATGCTTTCATACTTGGTTGTCGACATCTTTAGATCGTATCTGATTCAGAATTAAATCAGTTTGCTCTGATACCAATTGTTGCCCAGTAAATAACAATTGTAGAAGGGGGTTGAATACAATTGTATAAGATTCTCGACTTTATATAACACAAATATGAAAGATCAATAACAATAACAATAACAGCTTTATTAACTTTGATATAAAACTGTTACAAACTCTCTTAAGAAATTCTGATGTTCTTAAGAGCTGCTAGCTTACAAAAACTCTCTCAAGAAATTCTGTTCTTAAGAGCTTCTCTTCGATTATGTTCTCTCTCGAATGAATACATAAATCGAAACCAAAACTGTGTTTATATAGTGCACACAGCTTCTCTATCAATAACAAGATAAGTCCTAATCATAACAAAGATAGAAACATATCTTTAATCGATAGCTGCATTCTACAAACCAGGAACAAATAGAATAAACTTCCATGTTTATCTAGACTCCAAATATAACTCGAAGTAGGAATCCTGATCAGCTTCAAGTCCTGATGATCAAACCTGATCATAGTCTGAGTAGGAATCCTGATGATCAATAAGATACTGACGCTTGATCAAATACTGATGACCATGCAATACTGATGACGTCAGCAATCCTGATCAGTTGAGTCTAGCTTCTGATGATCATTGAATTCTGATCTAACATTTATTGATATTACTAGATTTTTACCTTAATTTAGGTGTTGTATTTTATCCCTTTGTTTGGTTATTCAGTGATATCTATGGCTTCTTTATTATTGAAAAAAATCTATTAACAAAAAAAAATTCAACTAATTTTTATATAATCAAAACATGTTAATGTTTATTTTCATTCTCAATTTTTTGGAATATTTTTTTGAAGCGATCAATTTTTTTTATATAATTATGAGCCCTAGCCTTTTGGCTAAACTTAAAATTATTGCTTATGATTTAAAGTTACTTAGAGCATCACCAACAACCTCTTAAACATACTCTTCAAAAATAATATATAATATTAACTCCTAGCTATTTAAGATCCTCTGTTGCTTATCATCTCCAACAACCTCTTCATTCTCCCCTCTTCAATTATTTTTTATTAATGATTGTACCATAGTATTAGTAAAAAGAAGAGTGATGTTATTAAAAAATTGAAAAGAAGTATAATATATTAGCAAAGAATGAGATAGGGAGAGGAGAGAGAATCTTAAAATTGAGGAGAATGAAATGACTCCTAAATATTTGATGAAGAGTTAGGAGGCTCTTGGAGCTTGATTTTGAAGAATTCCTCCTCACTATTTAGCTTAGGAGCCTCAATAAAGAAGTGTTGGAGATGCTCTTAAATTATAAGTAAAAAGTAAAATTTTAAGTTAATATATCTGTTTGGGTAATTTTGTATTATGATAAAGTAATGAGTTATTAAAATTGTAACAATTAAATTAAATTTGATAAATAATGCATTTGAATGATGATATTAACTTTTATCAAATAAATACATTAAAATAAAATAAGTCATTCAAAAAAGTACCTCATACCAATTTCTGATTTTAAACTGTTTTTTTTAATTCTAAGTCATTTTCTAAGTTATTACACAAAAAAAAAAATTTCAACTTAAATTAAAAAATTACTTTAAGCCCCAACAAATTTATTTCAAAATCCAAAATTTTGGGTTTAAACATATTCTTTTAACATACATAATAAATCTTCATATTAAAGATAAAATGACTAAAAAAAATTATATTTAAGTATTTAAATTTTTATTCTTACAAATAATTAGTATTTTTTTTATCAATATAAATTTCTTTTTATATATATAATATGACAATGGTATCGGTCCAAGAAAATAAAAAATCAAACTATATAAACAAAAGGAATATGTAAATACTTTATAATATTACCTACCCAAATGTAAATTTTATAGAATATATTTTATTTGATAATTTAAATAATTTTGTAGATATTTATTTCACAATTTTTGTTCTAATATTTTTTTTCTTAACAAATATATTCGAATGCCGCTGATTTTATAGAATCTATTTTATTTGATAATTTAAATAATTTTATAGATATTAATTTCACAATTTTTATTCTAATATTATTTTTCTTAACAAATATATTCTAATAACCTAGTTGTATAAATAACATAACTTTTTAAATCATTTAAAATTATAAATTATTGATTACTTTAAATTAATTTTTTCAAGTACAGATTATCATCTAGAAATAATAATTGTAAATAAAGGAAGGTTGGTATGAATGTTGGCCACTCAATTTGTTATTCATACATTTCATTCGTTTTCTTCCAATTATTAAAATCTCTTCAGACTTTAACTTTCATGTTCAAGACTATCTTCGGGCCTGTTTGGCCGCAGCTTATTATAGCTTATAAACTCATTTCAGCTTATTAGAGGTGTTTGTGTACTCGGCTTATTTCATCAATTTATAAATTATAATTTATTTTTTTAGTTTATGATTTATGGGGGGTGTTTGTCTACCCAACTTATAATCTAACTTATAACTTATAAATTGATAAGTTGAATGTTAGAAAATACTAACATTTTGCTCAACTTATTTCATTTTTCATGATTTCTTTATCTATTTAGTAGTTTATATTTTTATATTTATACTTTTAAATGTTTTTTAATCTAAAATGTATTTATCAAGATCATTATATTAATTAATTACTTTTTCAATTTAGTTGTTTATATTTTTATATTTATACTTTTAAATGTTTTTTAATCTAAAATGTATTTATCGAGATCATTATATTAATTAATTATTTTTTCAATTTAATTTAACAAAAAAATTATTAACTTAAAAGTAAATTTATCCAAACACGTAACTTATAAGTTTGCATCAACTTATCGCACTTACTCATTATAATACATAAGTTCACTTTTTTTAGTTCTCCCAAACACTTATAACTTATCACTTATCAGCACTTACTCGATAAGTAAGTCAACTTTTGCTTGATACCCAAACGTCCGCTTCATATCATTCTTGTACAACTTATCTTCCAGTTTTTGTTTTAAAATGTTTGGAAACATCTTATCATGCCTATCCCAATTGTGGGAACTGTTGTGTGAATCCATGTCTTCTGCAACTACTTCTCAAACGCCCTCCTCTTCTGCTACAGATTCTATGGCTTCTGCAACTACCTCTCAAACTCAGTTAACCCTTGTTTCCAGTTCAACTCCTACTCAATATGACGTTTTCTTGAGCTTCCGCGGTGAAGACACTCGATTTAACTTTACCGGTCATTTGTACCAGAGACTACATGACCATGGAATTAATACATTTAAGGATGATCCTGAGCTACGCAGCGGCGAAGTCATCTCAGATGCATTGCTAGATGCTATTAGGAATTCCAAGACTTACATTGTCGTCTTCTCTGAAAATTATGCTACTTCACCTTGGTGCCTTGACGAGCTGGCAGAGATCCTCAATTGTCACAGAACAATGCAGAGATGGGTTATTCCAGTGTTTTTCAACATTCATCCATCAGTTGTGCGTCACCAAACTGGGAGTTTTCAAAAAGCTTTCAAGAAACATCAAAAACGTTTTCCAGGTGAAACAGAGAAACTTGAAAATTGGAAGCTTACACTTAAGGAAGTAGCAGACTTTTCAGGACACCATATATCCAAAGACAGGTCATTTAACTAATATTGTATTCATTCATAAGATCATTACATTAAATTTCAGTCCTAAATTTATTACATTAAACACCTACTTGCTACCAGTATTTTCTAGTCCTATGTTACTACCTATCATGCTCTGTTTTATAATAAGAAGAATTACATTTCAGGTCTGAAGCTGATGTTATCAATGAAATTGTTGATGAGCTTCTACTCAAAATAAATCCCAAGACTTTAGATGTCGCCAAATTTCCAGTTGGGTTGGATTCTCGTGTTGAAGCCATAACAACATTGTTGAGCAGTGACACAAAAGGTGTCATTAAGTTTGGTATATATGGCATGGGTGGTGTGGGCAAAACTACTCTTGCCAAAGCTCTTTTTAATCAACTCGTAGGAGGAGGAAGCTTTAAGGGCAGCTGCTTCCTGGAAAACGTCAGGGAGGCTTCTGGTACATTCAAAGGCCTAGAATCTTTACAACAGCAGCTTATTAATGATGTTCTTAGATGTACAACAAAAGTTGAGGTTCACAATGTTGACCAAGGAATCAAGTTGATAGAAGCTAGAATCTGTTCAACAAAAGTTGTGGTGGTTGTTGATGATTTAGACAAGCTCAATCATCTTCAATTACTGGTAGGACCATTTGCTTCTGGGAGTGTAGTTATTATAACTACAAGGGATAAAGAAATACTGGATAAAACTGAAGTAGAAACCAGTTATCAATACTTGGTAAATACGTTGGATGATGCTGACTCACTAGCACTATTTATGCGACATGCATTTGGAAATGCTAAACCGAGCGACACTTTGATGGAATTGTCTAAAGACATATTACGTCTTGCTGCTGGTCTTCCTTTGGCTCTCGAGATTTTTGGCTCACATTTGTTTAACAAACCAGAAGTTGGATGGAAATATTACATTCAGAAACTGCAGCGAATTCCTAATAATATTCAGCAAAGACTTGAAATTAGCTTGGATGCATTAGAATCAGATGATCCAGTTCTGAAGAAAGTGTTCCTCGACATTGCTTGTTTTTTCATAGGATGGGAAAAACAAGAAGTGGTTCACATAATGGAAAGTTATTATTCCTACGCTGATCATTGTTTTGATATGTTAAAGAAAAGATGTTTGCTAACAATCAATGATGGTTGCCTGGGGATGCATGATCTGCTTCAGGATGTGGGAAAGGAAATTGTGCGTAAAAGCTCTCCTGATGAGCCTGGAAGAAGAAGTAGATTGTGGGCATCGAAAGATATATGTGACGTGTTGAAGAATCAAAATGTAATTAAATATATATATTATATATATATATATATATATAATGTTTTCGGATTCATCCGATTGCTCACCACTTTCATAAGTTTTCCTTGAAATGTGGTATATAAGATTGCTTATAGAATTAACTTATGTGCTGAGAAAAACCCTAGCTAAAGGAACTTACCCTCTAGCTCTTTTTTACCATTTTTGAATTCATTTATAAACATTGGTCATCAACTTTCTTCTTAATGTATATGTCAGGGAACGAAAGCGATTGAATGTATCATCACTAGATATGGAGAATATGCACTGGATGGAGTAACACTCACCGCTGACACATTCAAAATGATGAGAAAACTAAGATTTCTTAAACTCGAAAAGGTAAATCTCACCGGAAGCTTAGAACAGAAATTTGAAGATCTGAGATGGCTCTATTGGAAGCATTGTCCTTTAGAGTGTTTACCTTCTGAATTTTACCCGCAAAAACTTGCAATCCTCGAGTTGACTTATAGCAACTTGAGAACAATGTGGGAGCTAAACATGGTAGGTAGTCCAAGCATGTTTCTTGCATATATTACAATTACAATCTATATAAAATTGCCTAATTTAATTTCTCCCGATTGCACTCATGTTTACAGGTTCCACATGTTTTTGGAAACTTAAAGAGAGTAAAAATGTCACGTTCTAAATATTTAATTACAACTCCAGATTTCACGAAATTACCATGTCTTGAAACTTTAGATCTTGAGTGGTGTGAAAGCTTGGAGGAGGTCCACATGTCAATTGGAAGTTTGGCGAGGCTTGTTTCTTTAAATTTGCAACATTGTGTGAAGCTAAGAAGTCTTCCGGACACCATCTGCGACTTGAGAGCATTGAAAGTTCTAAATATTAGTCAGTGCAATAGCCTGGAAGCTTTGCCAATACGACTGGGCAACATTGAATCTCTAACAGAGCTCAAAGCTGGTGGACTAAGTGTTTCAAAATTGCCAGATTCGATCGGAAGTCTTACTAAGCTTGTTGAGTTGGATCTAAGCAGTAACAAGAAGCTTGAAACTCTTCCGGACACCATTGGCAACCTAAGATCCCTAGAAACTCTTGATATTAGTAATTGTAAAAAACTACAAGCATTACCAGATGAGCTGTGGAAGATTACAAGATTACAATCTCTTCAACTTCGTCAGTGTAAGTCTCTGGAAAGATTACCAAATCTATCCAATTTGAAACAGCTGGAGGAATTGAAACTTGCATTTTGTAGCGGTTTGACAAATATTCAAGGCCTGGAGGATCTCATTTCTATTAGAGAGCTTGATTTCAGAGGTTGCAGTGGTTTGAGCCATAGGCATCTCCCAAAACGATTGTTCAAGGTTCGCTCATCTCAATCTCTTTTAATTACTTGTCCCAATAATAATAATTTATAATAAAATTATTACTTTTTAATTATAATAAAATCATATAAATTAACATTTCTCATTTTTAATAGGACAATTGAACTAGTTGTTTGATTTTTTTAATTTTTGAAAGGAAGTTATTATTAATTAATTAGTAAAATTTATTAAAATAAAAAAAATTCTGAAGTGTATTGTTTCATCAAAATACAGTATTACTACTGGTATACTTAATTGTTTTTTTGGGGTAACAGGTGTACTCGGAATTTGGGCGTCAGATTAATGTTCACGTACCTCATTTTATGCATCAATGGTTTGATTGGATAATTGAATCACCGTATTGGACAAGTAAATCAAGTGAATACCTAGGGTCAACAACAGTGTATGCACATTTGCTGCCAAATGAGTCACACAATTTCATGGGCATCATTCTTTTCTTTCAATGGCCAAGGCTTATGAATATTCAATATTCTGTAAAGAATACTACAAGTGGTTTTATATGGAGTAGCGGCGGCCCTGATTTCTTTATTTTTTATTCGCTGATGGTAATAGTGCCAAAATCAATCTTCTCGGTCACAGATGATGACCATATAATTGAATTAACAATCACCGATGATAGGGTAGAAATGATTGGGATTCATCTACTGTACAATACCGACAACTGTAGAAAACGAAAAAGAGGAGCAAAACGCTGAACGGTAGAAAAGATAGAAGAAAGTGACTAAGAACTGAATGCGCTCTCCCTCTGTCTCATTCACTGGTCATACATTTTCAACCAACAGATACAGGTAACCAATACATAAAGGGTCCTGGTCCCTGATAATTGATTGTCAGGGACCAGTTATACAACAATTTGTTTCTCTGCCGTTGGATCAAGATTTGGACGCTCAGGATTAAAAAAAAAATCACATCGCTCCGCGCTTTTTTTCCGCGGAGCCTTACTGCTCCGCGCTTTTTTTCCGAGGAGTGTGGTACGGCTCCGCGCTTTTTTTCCGCGGATCGTTTGATTCCCCATTTCCCTCCGCGGTTTTTAACCCTAAAATCAGTTTATATGATCAAAGTAGCAGCCACCATTTAGGTTAGACAAGAGGGAGAAAAGAAGATCTTGAAGAAGTTGGAGAGGTATTGCTTCATTTGTTGGATTGTGTAAGTCTTTGTTTATGTATTTCTTTGATTATTATGGCAAATAAAATGTTTGCAAAGTTTGATCCAAGAAAAATATCCAAACCAATTGAAAGTAATGATCTTTATGATGATGATGTTGATGTTTGTAATTTTAGTACTAAATCCATGGTTCATGATGATGTAGAGCATGTAAATATAGTTGATGATGATGTAGAGCATGTTAATGTAGTTGATGATGATGATGAAGATGATAGTTTGCATGAAAAAAATGTACCTAATGTTGATGAAGATGTTGATAATGGTGTGCCTTATTTGCATCAAAGGTTTGATAGTTTAGAAGCCGCGGAGAATTTATTTAGAGCTTATGCCTTGAAAAATGGATTTGCAATTAAGGTTCAAGAATCACAAAAGCGTGTTGGAAATAAAGAAATATATGCTCGATTATTTGTTTGTAATCTATTTGGTGAGAATAAGGAAAAAAATATTGTTAACGATGAAGCATGTTTTATGAGTAAAGCTAAAGGTAAACGTCGTCGGGATGTTCTTGCTAGATGTGGTTGTAAGGTTCGAATGTATGTTTTGAATAAAAAAAATACTAGTACTTGGGAGATTACCGCACTAGAGTTAGAGCACAATCACGAGGTTGTTACACCTTCAAAAATGAATTTAATTCGAAGGGAAAGGCATGTAAGTGCGGCACAAAGGAATATAATGAGAACATTACATATGTCGGGTGTTCCTCCTAGGCAACAAATGTTCATTTTTAGCAATTTAAAAGGCGGAGCTCAACATGTTGGTTTTGATGGACAACATGTAAGAAATGTGGTACGTGAGTTTAGAAAGAGCAATTTAGATGTTAATGATGCTCAAGCGGGTTTAGACTTGTTGAATAGGTTGAAAGAAGAGAGTGGTGGGAAATTCTACATTAAAACTTTACTCGATGAAGAACAAAGGTTGAAATGTCTAGTATGGGTCGATCACCGTTGTTTGATGGCATACCAAAATTTTGGTGATGTGGTTGCCTTTGATACCACTTACCGAACTAATAGATATGCTATGCCTTTTGTTCCTTTTACCGGGGTAAATCATCACTACCAATCGGTTGTTTTTGGATTTGCCCTAATGAGAGATGAGGTTAAAACAAGTTTTGAATGGGTATTAGGTAGTTGGCTTGAGGCGGTTGAAAACAAACATCCCTTGACTATCATTACGGATCAAGATCAAGCAATGGCCGGGGCTATTTCATCACAACTACCGAACACCACTCATTTGTTGTGTAGTTGGCACATTAGTAACAAATTCCCCGAGAAACTTGCAAGTTACTATTCCAAGCACCCGGATTTCAAAGTTGATTTCAATAATTGCATTTATAACTCATTGACCGAAGACGTGTTTGAGGATAGATGGAGTGCATTGGTTGTGAAGTATGAATTGGAAGATAATACATGGCTACAAGGATTGTACGGGTTGAAGCATAAATGGATCAAGGCTTTCACTAGAAGCACATTTTCCGCGGGACAAACAACCACTTCAAGGAGTGAGGGAATGAATGCTTTTTTTGATAGTTATGTTAGTTCTTGCACGGGTTTGAAAGAATTTGTTGAAAATGCTCAAAAAGCTTTGGAGAGGCAATTTATGAGGGAGAAAGAAGAGGATTTTAAGACTCGTCAAACTTGTCGTGGGATAAAAATGAAGACCGCATTGGAGCAACATGGTGCTTCCATTTACACAAAAACAATGTTTAGGAAGTTTCAAGAGCAATTGGTGGAAGCTACAACCTACTTTGTGGAGAAAGATAGAGATCGTTCTTTGGAAGAAGATGAGTATACATACTACAAATGCTATAGGCAATTGGTTGATCCCGAGAAAAGAACAATGTATCTTGTTACATTCAACAAATTGTCTCTAAGTGGTAGATGCAACTGTAGAATGTATGAATATTTGGGTAGTCCTTGCCGACACATTCTAGCCGTGTTGACCAAGAGATGTGTTTCCGAAATACCTAATGCATTTTTGAGACGCCGTTGGACAAAGGATGCCAATAGAGTTGATGGCATGTTGCCTTATTATTTGACCGGAGAAGAAGCATCATCCCATGATTTGACTCCCACCGAAAGATTCAACAACATGACTTTACTCACCATGGCATTTTGTCATAGTAGCATGGCATCGAAGGAGCGTTACGAGTATGCCCTTTCGGTAATCAATCGGGAAACAGAAATTCTTGAGAATATGGGAGTTGATGGAATTGAGCATGTAAGTAGTGAAGTTGGCAAGTCAACAACTCAAGAAGATTGTGATGGCTTGCATGAGGCAATTCTTGTCCCATTGTGTCACAAACCAAAGGAAGGAAAAAGGACACTCGTTTCAAAAGTGCCATCGAAACAATTCGCAAAACACCGAGGAAATGCTCTAAATGTGGACATGAAGGACATGATATTAGAACTTGTGAAAAATTTAAAGATATTTTATTAAATGCTCAAAGTACTCAAAGTGGTCAATGTGGTGGTGAAAGTGTTCAATTGTAATTTATATAAATCTATGCTTCATCTTTTTTTACTTTACATTATGTTCTTCTCACTTTTTCTAACAAAGTTCGTTCATTGTCATGTGTAGGTAACATGGAGGGTGGTAATGCTTCGGATAATGATTCGGTTTCACATGTTAGTGATTCACAACCGAGCTCCGAAGGTGAGGTGTTTATGGAGTCACCGACCTATGATGAGTTGGATGAAATATGTCGTAATTTACCACCTTATTACGACATAATGGAGTTCAATGAGGTTAGTGATCCGCCACCAATTGTTGAAGAAGAAGATGTTAGCTTGTATCCCCCTGAGGAAATGACTTATAGGTCAACCAATTGGAAAGATGCATGCCTTTGGACGGCTAGTGAGGCAATGTTTGAGAAGGTTGCATATAATGTGACTCCCTACTTTATTCCAATATTGAATTTGGGGAAGGACATTGAAGGCAAGTGGAGGCTTTCGGATTGGGATGGTGGTGATGTTGTGGAATGTGACAAAATTAGGGACATTTTCAATTTGAGGCCTAGGGAAGGATGCACACGTGATCAAATGCGTGTTGAATATGTGAAGGGATGGGTTTCCAATGTAACCGATGGTGGAAACCTCAAGGGCTTGTATGCAACATTCCGTCTTTATGATGGAACAAGAACCATACGTGTCTCCCTTCACAATGACACCTCTACTCACAAAGCCATTAGTACGGGTGTTCTTCGCGATGGTTGTGTTGTAGTATTGTACCATGTTGTTGTTTTCATCAATGCAAATCCTCCTCCGGGAGTGCGTTCTCACCGTTTGTCGGCCGGCTTCTCGAGTGTGTTAGAATATTTTGGTTAGAACTTATGTTTGAACTTGTTATGTAATTTTATTAGTGAATTTGGATGACTTTTGTTGTAATATGGTAATATTTGGACCCTTGGATGAATTTGAAATCTTATTAGTTAATTTGGATGAATTTTACAATTCTCAATTTGAAATGAAATGTTTTGTGCTCCAAGTAACTTACCTTGGTCAGTAGGGGAGTTTTCTAACTGATTTTGATGGAAATAAGGACTTGAAAAGGTTAAAAAATTCCTGTGGTCTCCGCGGAAAATCAGCGCGGAGTGGTGAACCGCTCCGCGGAAAAAAGCGCGGAGGGGTGAACCGCTCCGCGGAAATTTTGCGCGGAGCCAATTTTTTTTTTTTTTTAGGACCTGTTTGTTTTGGTTGCTACCACCTGTGCCAAAGCAATCAAAGTAGTATCAAACTACTACAGGAAATCTCCCAGCCAAAAAAAAAGGAAAAAAAAAATTCATAAAAATTACAAATGGTCCTAAATAGGGGGGCCAAAGGACCATATTTGTCAAATCACTCAAAATTTCATATTCTCCAAATCGTAAGATTTTCATACCAAACCAAAGTAGTAGAATGAGAATAAGGAAAAAATGTAGGGGAGGGGGAGATTCATCATGACACTATCAAACATTGGAAGGGAAAGGGAGGGGACACGGTCGATACACGACCGATATAAACCAAATGAAATGTTATTTTCCATTTCAACCAAATAAAGTACATGATTAAAATCCAATCAAGTTCATCTAGCAAAGTAAACTACTACAATTTTTTAGAACGAGCACTAGGCATTTTCAATCCTCTGGCGCATGAGAAATCCAGGAATGCGTCTAGCTTTTCCCTGCTGTAGCTCTTTAGCTATTCTATAATGGAAGATCTCTATGTCTTCATCCTCCCACTCCAATGACTCCATCTCGTAGCCTTGTAATAGATAATCCATGTACTTCATCACAAATAGGCCACAATCTGTACTGTTTCTCTGTTTAGGCCTACGAGTCCACACTTGAACCTTCGGGGGCTCCTTCGGAAGGTTCATCGCGTTCCTATCAAGATATCTCAACATGTTTGCAACTAGACCAACCTAACAAGCAATACAATACAACTATTAACAATCCAAATAAGAAGATTAAGTAACACCTAACATGTTGAGGTAAATTACAACTATTAACATACCATGACTCTTTCCTCAGCAGGGTACTCAGCATCGTCATACAAAGGATCTAGTTGAATGACCCCCCATTCCTTGACAGAAAATACGAACAATATCCAATGATTTTCATTAACACAGGTGGGGAAGAAGATGAAATCGACCTTGTTAATGGCTGGACCTACACCACAAGTGGCCCAGTGGAGATAGAAGGTAGTCAATCTCTGTGTTTCTCGGCGATAATCCATCTTCCGGGCCAGGGTCATGAACAATGGATCCATGAAGTAATAAGTAGGCTTTCGTTCGAACACATTCCCCGCTGCAATCTCTTCGTCACGATCACGAAGTAAAGTCTGCAAGAACATTAGCACCTTATAAGAAATCACTATGAATGCACACAACATAACTGAATAAGGAATAATGACATACCATGTATGTATAGATAATCCTGTCATCTATCCAAGTACAGGGTGCCAAAGACAGCATTGCCTTCACAGATAATGTATACCTCTTCTGCACGATACCCTGTATCATGTTGACCTCCCTATCAGGACCCCAACCCCATGTGGACTTGATAGCCTCTTTCCTCGACTCCCTAAGAGGCTTACTGATCTTCCACTTCCTATCTTGTACACGGCGTACATCAAGCTTCTCCGGCCTAGAAGAAGATGGTTGAGATGCAATGATAGGTGTCTGTGCCACATGCTGAGAAGGCTGTGTCATCTGAATGACATCATGTTCAGCAATGGTGGCCAGTGGAGTCTTCTTTGTCTTGTCAGACACATCAATGTTTTCAAATTTTGGTGGCCTATAGGAAGCACCTCGCACCTCCTTCATGAAGCTACAGAAGGGGTCTAAGAAGGTCGGTGCCATCCGAGCAAACTCATTACGGTACTCAACAGGAATAGAAGCATCGATCTTCTGGCAAAATTCCAACCCCTTCATAATCTGCATACAAATAAACCCATGAACAACATATAATAATTAGGGAGTACAAATAAATAAAACAATTTATACTTACGAGCTCATAGGCCTTCAAGTTGTTGAACAACTCTCTAGTTGAATACTCGGGCAATGGATGCGGTTGTGGCTTCCCGACACGCATCCGAGAAATCTCTGTGTACCATGCCCCGTACTCTACATCAGACACAAAATGTGAATCATCAAATACAAAGTCACATGGACTGCCAGAAAACCTCAACCACTCCCCAATCTCCGCAAACCATACACTCCTCCAATCCCAAGTGACAAAGCTCTGCTTCGCCTTCCTGTACTGTGCCATGTCCACTGGGGAACGAGGGATACCCTGTCTGAGCCCTAACTGCCTCAACACCCTATCAGAATGCTGATACTCAACTATGTCGTAGTGGATAAGGGGAAGCCTGGCAGAACCTCCATAGAAACCCTCGTAATCATCCCAGTAAATGTAAACATCTCCATCTCCATCCTCGTCATCAGACTCGTGAAAATGGTCGTAGGGAGTCCACTGCACAGTATCTGACCCAACTCCATCAAACTCACCTCGGTAGTGTGGCAAGCTATGATGAGGCCCCTTACTAATATGACGTCTAGGCCTTTTCCCCAAAACAACCTTGTCCACAGTAGAGTCCTCAACAGTCAACTCAATGTCCTCGTCCTCCTCAATTCCCTTCTTCTTCCCCTTCCCCTTCCCCTTCGCCTTCTCCTTTCCCTTTCCCTTCAACTCCTCACTATCCTCATGAATGAGCTTCCTCTGCTTCTTCCCCTTCTCCTTCCCCGCCTCATTCCCTGTACCCTCAGTAGCCTCCTCCTCAGTAACCTTCCCTTGCCCCTTCACCTCATTAGTTGCCTTGACCACTGTGGACCTAGCCCAAAACTCTGCAACAGGGAAGCTTTCCCGCTCGGGATCTGCAATAGGACGGCCAATATCAAAGCGCTCGTATGCCCAAATCTGCAACAGTACCAAACATCCACTAACACTAACGGCCCCCTTCCTTGCAGCGCGCTCCAACCCCCTATATAGATATGCCAGCACAGCAGAACCCCAAGAATATGTGTGAATACGATCCAAGTAAAAGAGCGGGGCAATGTACCTCGGATGCACCACGTTCCTACTATTAGTAGGAAACAAAACTGACCCCACCACCAACATCAAATATGCCTTTGTGTGGAGAGTAATCTTCTCCGGGTCATTACCAGGATCACCCCCGTACCTCTTATGCAACCACGTATACTTAATCCCTCCTCTTTTATCCATTGCCAATTCAATCTCCGGATCAGTAAGCTCTTCGAACCAGTTCCTCGTAAAATAGGCCTTCGGATTTTGGATTGCACCCCCAACCAGTGGATGACCAGTAGTGGGCAAACCCAATATGTAATGAACATCCTGCAAAGTCACAGTCATCTCACCCTGTCTCATGAAGAAGGTATTAGTTTCAGGGCGCCACCTCTCTACCAAGGCCGTCACAAGCGCAGTATCATTCTGAAGCACAACATCATTGTTAGCAAACAAACCAAACCCCGTCATGTCAAGTATCTCCTTCTGAGCATCATTCAGAAACCACGAACGCATCAATCTATTACCAGAATAACACTCCAAGGTACCCCTATCAACTCCATCCCAAACCTCCTGACTGACATGATAAGCATTGTCAAAGATGACCGTCTGACTAATAGGACCCGGTAGTATATCATCTAGCCTGAAAACAGTCACACAACAACAATAGTAAATACATAAGAAATCAATAACAAAAAGTTTTTCCTTGTACACACAAGTATGTTGAATCTGTTCATAAAACACATGCTAAGCAAATATCCAAGAAGAGGCATTTTACAGAATAATTAAACACAAGTATATTGCATTTTCTCTCAAGCAAAAACTATGCTTCTATCATCTATTTATTCGAAGATTTAGGCTTTTTTGTATTATATGTGGCAAAGTCTAAATTCTCTCTTTTCTTCCTCCTAATTGTTTCTTGATATATACACTTGCTTGCAAGCCACTTTCTAATTACCACTAGGCTTTTGTGTAGAGTATGATGCATAGAGGATGGTTTATATCTTCTAGTTTAAACACTGTCATAAAACATCTTTTCACTCTCTAACTCTCTTCAATCTTCCTTTTAGTTTTATGTATGGAACGTGTGGAACGTGTGTGATTGCTTAATGGAGTAAATAACAACTTAATCGCAATTTCACTCTCCAAGTAATTCACAATCATGTAGCTACTACAATCAATATATTAAGTATACACAAAAACACTTAACAGCAACACACACATATACACACTTTATCATCAATATACCAAGCACGAACAAAAGCACTTCACAGCAACATATAAACAAACAGATTTCAAGCAGCCTATCTTCTTTGCCTCTTTCGTCTTCATTTTAACGCCAATAACAAACAGATTGTCAAGTTCAAATAATAAACTGATTCAAATTAACTCTTGTATGAAACATATTATAATGATTCCAGAGGACATCAAATTTCCAAAATATAAGCTCTGATCAAACTTATGAATGAAATATATGTATGCAACCAAGCTTCTTTACTGCAAGTTTTTTATTTATATTTTTGGTAGATTATCCTTGTACTCCCATCTATGTAGATTCGTCATATGTATACAAACTGTAATGTCTGTGCATGAGTCTTCTATTTCTGGTTTGACATTATAAAGGAAATGCTTAAATCAGAAACCTACAGAATTCGAAAAACTCGCACCCCAGAATTCGAAAAAAAACTGAAAAACGAAAGGGAAAGAGGTAACTGCACATACCTCGCTTCGTAATCCTCCACTGTGGGCTTCGTCATTCCAATCGCAACACAAATCGTCGTTTAATCGCCGGTAAATCGCCCCAAATCGCCACAAATCGCCGGAAATATTTTGTTTCTGAAAAATGGGGGTTTTTTGGGCGAAAACGGGTTTATTACAGTTTCCCAGAAGCTCCGCGCTTTTTTTCCGCGGAGACATTTTAAGGACAAGATGGTAATTACACGCTCCGCGGAAAAAAAGCGCGGAGCAGTAAGGCTCCGCGGAAAAAAAGCGCGGAGCAGTAAGGCTCCGCGGAAAAAAAGCGCAGAGCGATGTGATTTTTTTTTTAATCCTGAGCGTCCAAATCTTGATCCAACGGCAGAGAAACGAATTGTTGTATAACTGGTCCCTGACAATCAATTGTCAGGGACCAGGACCCATACATAAAATTATATCTGTTTATTGTCAACACTCTAATTGTCAAGATTAGGGCGGAACCATTGAGGCCTCCAATCTCGACTAAACTGAAATTATCAATAGGAATTTATTTTTTTTAAAAATTATTTTTGGATAAATGAGTCCATCACCCATTTATTGTGCAAGAATGAGAACAAATTCAGTTAAGTAGACATTTAGACAAGTGGATAGCCAAAGAAAGTGATGGTGTGATTGTGTTGTTTTCTCCGTAATTCCCAGTTGATTTCTCGATTAAAAAATGTTAGTGTGTAGGGTAGCCGGAGGCCCAAGCCTTTTGCAAGTTACTGTATTAGTTGGTGTTTAAAATTTTCTTATTTCTTTTGAGTATAGCTTATATAAATATTTAATAAAGGAAGGTTGGTATGAATATTGAACCAAGGGCCACTCTGTTTGTTATCCATACATTTCATTCGTTTTCTTCCAATTATTGAAATCTCTTCAGACTTTAACTTTCATGTTCAAGACTTTCTTCATATCATTCTTGTACAACTTCATCCTCGAGTTCTTTTTAAAATTTGTTGTCTGAACAACTTATCTTCCAGTTTTTCTTTTAAAATGTTTGGAAACATCTTATCATGCCTATCCCAATTGTGGGAACTGTTGTGTGAATCCATGTCTTCTCCAACTACTTCTCAAACGCCCTCCTCTTCTGCTACAGATTCTATGGCTTCTGCAACTAACTCTCAAACTCATGAGTTAACCCTTGTTTCCAGTTCAACTCCTACTCAATATGACATTTTCTTGAGCTTCCGCGGTGAAGACACTCGACTTAACTTTACCGGTCATTTGTACCAGAGACTACATGACCATGGAATTAATACATTTAAGGATGATCCTGAGCTACGCAGCGGCGAAGTCATCTCAGATGCATTGCTAGATGCTATTAGGAATTCCAAGACTTACATTGTCGTCTTCTCTGAAAATTATGCTACTTCACCTTGGTGCCTTGACGAGCTGGCAGAGATCCTCAATTGTCACAGAACAATGCAGAGATGGGTTATTCCAGTGTTTTTCAACATTCATCCATCAGTTGTGCGTCACCAAACTGGGAGTTTTCAAAAAGCTTTCAAGAAACATCAAAAACGTTTTCCAGGTGAAACAGAGAAACTTGAAAATTGGCAGCTTACACTTAAGGAAGTAGCAGACTTTTCAGGACACCATATATCCAAAGACAGGTCATTTAACTATATTGTATTCATTCATAAGATCATTACATTAAATTTCAGTCCTAAATTTATTACATTAAATTTCAGTCCTAAATTTATTACATTAAATTTCAGTCCTAAATTTATTACATTAAATTTCAGTCCTAAATTATTACATTAAATTTCAGTCCTAAATTTATTACATTAAATTTCAGTCCTAAATCTATTACATTAACCTACATGCTAATAGTATATTGTGGTTCTATGTTACTACCTATCATGCTCTGTTTTATAATAAGAAGAATTACATTTCAGTCCTAAATTTATTACATTAAACACCTACTTGCTACCAGTATTTTGTAGTCCTATGTTACTACCTATTATGCTCTGTTTTGTAATAAGAAGAATTACATTTCAGGTCTGAAGCTGATGTTATCAATGAAATTGTTGATGAGCTTCTACTCAAAATAAATCCCAAGACTTTAGATGTCGCCAAATTTCCAGTTGGGTTGGATTATCGTGTTGAAGCCATAACAAGAATGTTGAGCAGTGACACAAAAGGTGTCATTAAGTTTGGTATATATGGCATGGGTGGTGTGGGCAAAACTACTCTTGCCAAAGCTCTTTTTAATCAACTCGTAGGCGGAGGAAGCTTTAAGGGCAGCTGCTTCCTGGCAAACGTCAGGGAGGCTTCTGGTACATTCAAAGGCCTAGAATCTTTACAAAAGAAACTTATCAATGATGTTCTTAAAAGTAAGAACATAGTCGATGTTGGCAGTGTCGAAGAAGGAGCCAAGTTAATAAAAGATAGAATTTGTTTAGCAAAAGTTCTGGTTCTTATTGATGATATATACGATCTTGAACAATATGAATCTTTAGCAGGGCCATTTGCTTCTGGGAGTGTAGTTATAATAACTACAAGGGACGAGGAGATATTGGATAAAATTGAAGTGGAAAACAGATATCGATACATGGTAAATACGTTGGATGATGCTGACTCGCTAGCACTATTTATGCGACATGCATTTGGAAATGCTAAACCGAGCGACACTTTGATGGAATTGTCTAAAGACATATTACGTCTTGCTGCTGGTCTTCCTTTGGCTCTCGAGATTTTTGGCTCACATTTGTTTAACAAATCAGAAGATGGATGGAAATATTACATTCAGAAACTGCAGCGAATTCCTAATAGTAATATTCAGCAAAGACTTGAAATTAGCTTGGATGCATTAGAATCAGATGATCCAGTTCTGAAGAAAGTGTTCCTCGACATTGCTTGTTTTTTCATAGGATGGGAAAAACAAGAAGTGGTTCACATAATGGAAAGTTATTATTCCTACGCTGATCATTGTTTTGATATGTTAAAGAAAAGATGTTTGCTAACAATCAATGATGGTTTTCTGGGGATGCATGATCTGCTTCAGGATGTGGGAAAGGAAATTGTGCGTAAAAGCTCTCCTGATGAGCCTGGAAGAAGAAGCAGATTGTGGGCATCGAAAGATATATGGGACGTGTTGAAGAATCAAAACGTAATTAAATATATATTATATATATGTAATGTTTTCGGATTCATCCGATCGCTCACCACTTTCATAAGTTTTCCTTGAAATATGGTATATAAGATTGCTTATAAAATTAACTTATGTGCTGAGAAAAACCCTAGCTAAAGGAACTTACCCTCTAGCTCTTTTTTACCATTTTTGAATTCATTTATAAACATTGGTCATCAACTTTCTTCTTAATGTATATGTCAGGGAACGAAAGCGATTGAATGTATCATCTGTAGATATGAAGAATATGCACTGGATGGAGTAACACTCACCGCTGACACATTCAAAATGATGAGAAAACTAAGATTTCTTAAACTCGAAAAGGTAAATCTCACTGGAAGCTTAGAACAGAAATTTGAAGATCTGAGATGGCTCTATTGGAAGCATTGTCCTTTAGAGTGTTTACCTTCTGAATTTTACCCGCAAAAACTTGCAATCCTCGAGTTGACTTATAGCAACATGAGAACAATGTGGGAGCTAAACATGGTAGGTAGTCCAAGCATGTTTCTTGCATATATTACAATTACAATCTATATAAAATTGCCTGATTTAATTTCTCCCGATTGCACTCATGTTTACAGGTTCCACATGTTTTTGGAAACTTAAAGACAATAAAAATGTCACATTCTAAATATTTAATTACAACCCCAGATTTCACGAAATTACCATGTCTTGAAACTTTAGATCTTGAGTGGTGTGAAAGGTTGGAGGAGGTCCACATGTCAATTGGAAGTTTGGCGAGGCTTGTTTCTTTAAATTTGCAACATTGTGTGAAGCTAAGAAGTCTTCCGGACATCATATGCGACTTGAGAGCATTGGAAGTTGTAAATATTAGTCACTGCAGTAGTCTGGAAGCTTTGCCAATACGACTGGGCAACATTGAATCTCTAACAGAGCTCAAAGCTGATGGACTAAGTGTTTCAAAATTGCCAGATTCGATCGGAAGTCTTACTAAGCTTGTTGAGTTGGATCTAATGAATAACAAGAAGCTTGAAACTCTTCCGGACACCATGTGCAACCTAAGATCCCTGGAAACTCTTGATATTAGTAGTTGTAAAAAACTACAAGCATTACCGGATGAGCTGTGGAAGATTACAAGGTTGAGGAAGCTAAGTGCAAATGATGCTAAACATCTGCGTTACATTCCAAAACTTCCTCCTAATCTGAAATTTATCGATGCATCCTCTTGTAAGTCTCTGGAAAGATTACCAAATCTATCCAATTTGAAACAGCTGGAGGAATTGGATCTTGAATTTTGTAGGAGTTTGACAAATATTCAAGGCCTGGAGGATCTCATTTCTATTAGAAGTATTTGGTTGCAAGGTTGGAGTGGTTTGACCCATAGGCATCTCCCAAAACGATTGTTCAAGGTTCGCTCATCTCAATCTCTTTTAATTACTTGTCCCAATCAAATTATGACGTGTATTGTTTCATCAAAATACAGAATTACTGGTGTACTTAATTGGTTTTTTGGGTAACAGGTGTACTCTGAATTTGGGCGTCAGATTAATGTTCAGGTACCTGAATTTATGCATCACAAAACTGACCCTCAATGTCTTGATTGGAGAATTGAATCACCGTATTGGACATGTAAATCAAGTGAATACCCAGAGTCAACAACAGTGTATGCACATTTGCTGCCAAATGAGTCACGCAATTTCATGGGCATCATTCTTTGCTTTCAAAGGCCAAGGCGTATGAATATTCAATATTCTGTAAAGAATACTACAAGTGGTTTTATATGGAGTAGCTGCGGCCCTGATTTCTTTATTTATGGTTCGCTGATGGTAATAGTGCCAAAATCAATCTTCTCGGTCACAGATGATGACCATAGAATTGAATTAACAATCACCGATGATAGGGTAGAAATGATTGGGATTCATCTACTGTACAATACTGAGACTGAAACGATTGAAGATGTTGCGGAAAATCATGTGATCACATCGATGCATTGAAATTGATTGATCCCGTGCTACCAGATATTTTCCTAGATATTGCTTGCTTCTTCATCGGATGGCAGAAAAAGAGAGTTGTTCAAATACTGGAAACTTATTACACCAATGTTGATCATAATATTGACATTCTAAAGACTAGATGTCTACTGAAGATCAATGAGTGGGATGAGTTGGAGATGGATGATCTGTTTCAATATCTGGGAACAAAACTTAGTAGATTGTGGCGATTAACAGATATATATGATGCGTTGAAGAAGCACAGGGTAATTTTATTTTATGTATGTATATATAAAAATTGTCTTGCAAGGTTCCATATGACTTATATGGTACGTTGTATATATAAAATTGGTCATTTATATGTCGGCAGTTATAATTTAATCGTCAAGAATGATACTTGAAGTTTTCAATAGAAGCCATGTATGTGTGGAGCACTGAAACATTGATATTTTTGCAAAGAACATTTGTGTGTCATATATTTATGCTTTGAACAAAAACAATATATTAATATATTCATTTGGACGATTAAATTATTTGATGTTTATCATACCTAATAATCATCACATAATAAAATAATATGAAACATCAATTTTCATCCAACAAATTAGTAAATTTTAGGCCTCAAAATTAGCAAGAAGATATAATTTATTCACTAATCTTGACTGTCCCCAATCTAACAAATAATTCGTACATCGTTGGATATTTCCAACATGTTTTAGTTTTAATCTTGATTTATTTGGTTAAGTTTTTTATGCTCGTAATAATTAATGTCTTGAATTTATGAATTCTTTTTCTCTGAATTATAGTAGCAACTCTGATGCGAAATGACCATTAAGATCGTGTTTTTTGTTTAAATTGATCAGCAATGCATCTTGAGCTACCTTATGTGCCCACGTATCTCAGGAAAACTGAATCTGTTGAACCTATGGTTCAGATTGTATATTATGCCTTTGCTGGTGCTGAATTTTTCTTCTCTGGTGGTGCAGAACTGGTAATGTAGTTTAGTTTTCTTCTTTCTGTACTTGCAATACATATTTGCTGTCATTTGATTATTATTATATATATTTTCTTATTAGTTACTGCTTGTCAATCAGCAGTTCCTTTAAGCTGTTCAACAGCACGTCTGTGTGAAATTATATAAATTGATTATGAACCAGAAAGTATGGCCCTAACTTATCATTGCAATGTGTAATCTTGTGATCATCTTTAGTACTTGTATAAAAATATATAACCTCGAAGTGCACAGCTCTGTGATTGTAGATATTAAAGCTCTGAATCTATGGTACAACACTAATCATTGTTTCTATCATTCTAATAGAAAAACCAAATATTTTTAACGCAGCAAATGCAGCAAGTTACTGATACTTGTTAGCAATTCATACTGAAGTTGGGTGAGGATGAAACAGCTTATCTCATCTCAAACTCGCATGTTTAGATCTCGACTGGAATTCTATGACTAACTACTTCTGCATTGTATCCACTGTGCAATCTCTCTACCTCCCTTCGACATTCAATTAGTTCTTAGCACAGGCGATGAAGCAGGATATTGAGGTGATGTTCTGAAGCCTTGTGTTGCATATATATAAAACCCATTCTTCACTTCATAAAGATCTTGATTTTCAACTAATTTTGTAGTTCATAGTGCCTAAGCATATTAATCTTTGCAAGTTTCTACCACCCTGTATATAAAATCTTTGTCCAATCATCCATTTGTGGTTTCAATAGCTATACATGCTTTCATTTTCCTCTACGTGCTGCTACTTCTGAATGAGTGTTGGGATGTTGTATCACTTAAGACATGGTTTGACTGTTGGATCCTATTTCTCATAGTTCCTTATCTGTAAATTTCATGATGCAGATTTTGTATATTGCAAATGTAGAGAAAGTGGTGTTTGCAGGATGCCAGGACTGCCTCCTACGGTTGTCTGCCTTAATTACCAATTGTGGTAGGATCGTGGTAGGAAGCGTAAAGTGTGTCTAATGGTGTTTGACATGATAATGGAGTTCAACTTTGCTTTAAGATAAATGGTTCGAACTCAATCACGAGCTGCTGTATGATGCTGCTACTGTATTATTTCTATGATATTTTTGAAGGTTCCAAGGAAATTATAAAGAATAATGATCTCTTTGGTGAAAATATCTTCCAATTCCTTCAAATTGTGTACCAAATGACCGAATGAGGAAATTTGTGTACATTGTTGAGATATGGATTTGAGTCTGTAAATGTTGCTTCATGTGTGACTTGCAAGGAGTGGCATGATTGACACATTGTTGATAACAGATTACCAGAGGCATAATAAGCCATCTACAAAAAGATGTAATTTGTATACAATCAGTGTTCATTGTTGATATATTACATTTACCGTAAATTTCATTTTCATTTCTGAGACAGCTGAAAAAACTAAATGATGGAATAGTATCTCAGTTTCTTTGAATCAAAGTGTAAATATTACGTGTCTTTCTTATTATGCTTATATTACTTATTGTTGCTTTGAAAGTGCCTGCAATGGACTTACAGTCTATTATGAACATCTTAGCATAATAAATTTGAAAGCTTTTATTACTTATTGTTTCCTTAGATTTGCATGGTTGTGTGAAGCTAAGAAGTCTTCCCGACACCATTTGCGACTTGAGAGTACTGAAACTTGTAGATATCGGTGATTGCAGTAGCCTGGAATCATTGCCTACAGAATTGGGGAAAATTGAATCACTAACAAACCTCAATGCGCAGAGACTTGCTGTTTCTAAGTTACAGCATTCGATTGGACGTCTTCGTAATCTTGTTGAGCTGATTTTAAGTGATAACAAGAACCTTGAAACTCTTCCAGACACCATTTGCAACCTAAGATCCCCGGAGATTCTAAAAATTGATGGATGTCCAAAACTAGATGTTGTAAGGAGAATTCCGTACAACAGTGTGTTGGAGGTTTATGGAAAGTTGTGGCTGGACTTGTATGATGACCCCTCAGAAATTGAATAGAGAATGGGTTTTTTCTCTTGCTCTTGCCGAGTGTCAATTGTGTATCATACAAGGTGCCTACTTACCCCTTTATATAGGGATCAAGCCTCACGTAATTCTTGGAAAACAAGTCATTGGACAAGCCCATTCAGTCCAAGCCCATAGAATAGTCAAGATTTATGTTCCCATAAACAGCTCAAGGATTATCAATCCACCTCAAGTTCCCATAAATAGTCCAAGGATTATCAATCCACTTCATGTTTCCATAAATAGTCCAAGGATTATCAATCCACTTCATGTTTCCATAAATAGTCCGGTCGTCACACGTTTTCCTACAATCTCGCGGCATCTCCGCATTTCTTCCCGTGATTGCAGGTCTGTCCCGTGTCAACCAAGCTTTACTCACTTCGTGAACAGGAATTTCCATATTTTGGGCTTCACCCACGATGCGAGTTGGCCAGGCTCGCATCGCACAAAACATATGAAAATTACCCTTTCGTAGTTCAAGTGGTGCGAGCTCACCTATGTTCAATTATTCTTATTTCTGATAAGTAGCACGAGCCCATTACTTCATAATGGTGAGAGCCCATAAGCTTAGGGCGAGGGTTCATAAATAAAGACGTGAGCCCATCAAGGTGAACTCATAAGAAAGAGAGCTCAATATTCATTTTAGCAAAGTGAGCCCAATTATGATAAGATCTTTGTGAGAACCCTTGATTAAGGTGAGAACTCATATGGATAGGTGTTCACCAAAAGTTAACGATGCGAGCCCAGTTAATGATGCGAGCCCCCATACTTGGAAGGATTTTGGGCTCAACATAGTTCATGGTGCGAGCCCGACCCCAGTTCACACCAATCTTTCCCAAAACATAATTCATTTCTAAGCCCAAATCACTTAGGGACCTGTCTAGGGCCCATTACCGAAAATCCAGTATAACAACTACCCCCCAAAATTCCTTAGTAATCTTAGATAAGGAATTTTTCATTTGCTTCAACTAACACGATGCGAGCTCAATTTCCAGCTCGCATAACATCCAGTGTGCTCACTATTGTTAGATGCGTGTTCAGCCAACCGTTTGACAGCTGTTCATAAAAAGACGTGCCATCCATTCAAATTCGGACACGTGTCTCTTGTATTCTCTCTCCTATCCTCTATAAATACCTCAGAATTTCCTTTCATAAACTCATTCTATCAGAAACAGTAAGGAAACTCTGCCAAATTTGCTCAAGGATCAAACACGGTGAGAATTATTATAACTTCCCGGCGTTCGTCCGGAACTTCATCAAGTTCTTCAAGTTCATCCACCAATTCTTCACAAAGTAAGCATTTTAATCTCCAAAAAACACTTTTCTTCATGTTTTTATGTTTGTATAATATATGTTTGTTCGAACTGAACAAGTTGCGAACTGAGTTCCTTCATCGAAGCGAACTCATACCACGGTTCGAGCTGAACCTGGTACCACACTAGAACGAGCCCTGCGTTCGCATCGAACAATAGTCCCAATTGTCCATGTGAGGCGAGAACACTTAGGATTCTTTAATACCTTATTTCTTCTTATTTTTTAGGGGCACACACTAATTTTCACCATCTTTTTCAGATGTCGAGTGCGACCCCATCTCCGTCTGCCGGTTCGCTCAATAACACTCCGAGCCCGGCTCGTTCTTCTGCGACCCCATCTCCATTGAATCAATACCCTCCTGAACTTGGAGGCTCTAAGGATTTTCAACGGGAATTGACATCCATCTCGGGTCGCTTAAGCCAGCCCATCTCTCCCAATTCAGCCATTACTCCTGAAGGGGCTGCCAACATCGCAAGGGTAGAAAGTGCGATGCGAGCTAGCGGTTCCAGCTTGTTGGGACTTCAGCTCGATCCCAACTCCACACCAAAAGACTATAATAGGGAGAAAAATCTTTACTCATGGAGAAACAAGAAAACAGGACCAAGTGTCCCTAGTTCGTTTGATCTTGATGATCTTTTTAGTCGTCCATTATCACCTATGAGTGAAGAGGAGGCTAATGCTCGCATAAATCAATTGCTTCAAGAAAGAAAGGCAAAGCTTCGCCTCGGCCAAGATTCTGCTCATGTTCCTATTGAAATTTCAGAATCGTCCACAGATAATTCTCTAGGGAGTGCTTTTTATGCCAAACGTAAAGGAAAGGCTGTGGCTCGCATCGCATCTCCTCAAGATGAGTTCGACCAAGATGATGAAGATGGGGATACCAGTTCACATTGGTCCTATGACAGCCCTGCTAGCGAAGAGATAGCAGATGTATCCAAAGAGGTGGACTTCTGTAATTATGCCTACGTCCCCGAACCGTCTCCTGTTCCATACGAACCTGTCAAACAGCCCGAGCTCGAAGGGGTGGTTTTTCTTAAGAAACGAATAATTCCTGATGGCGATGAGAGCTCGTCTGCTTTTCATGAGGATGGGAAGATTTTAGCTTGTCGGGATATGTCTACCTCGCTGAAAGAGGATTCCTTGCATGACCTCGTGGAGCAATTCAAGCCAGAGGGTCGTATAATCCTGCTCGCTCCGCACATGAGGTGTTATCGGTTTGATCACACTGAGAATGGAGGACGAGCTCCTCGCATGGTCCTTTCAACATTCCTGTTGAAGCTGGGTATTTCTGCACCCCTTCATCCTTTTATTCAAGAAATTTTGGAGTACTACGGGTTCGCACCGTTACAAATTAACCCTAACGGGTACAGGTCTGCCATTGCTTTGTATATTCTTTACAAAAAACAAGGCTACCCAACTCTCACCGCTAGGCAATTGGGATATTTTTTGAATTTAAAACACTCAGCCGAGTTCGGCTATTTCTACCTTTCTGTAAGGCCTTACTACAATAAGAAAAAATTAATCTATGGGGGCCCAAGTAACTCAGGAAAATGGAAGGACCCCTTCTTCTATGTTCATGAAGTTCCCCGAGTTCAAACTCATTTTTACTACGATCCTGGTAAGTATTTCTTTTGAGCTCGCATCATTTCTTTGTCACCTCGCATCGCTCTTTGAGCTCGCATCGTTCTTATAGTTTATTTTCTATTTATTCAGAACCCCCTGTGAGGACACCTTTACAGGGACAAGAGAAGGTTAACGCTGATAACCTTCTAAAGATTCCCGTCTCAGAACGAAACATTAGAAAGTTAATTACAACTGCTAACCTTGTCGAGTACGGTTTCTTGAAAGAAGGGACTAGGTTGACCCCTAGCAAGAAATCTAGGAAGAAAAGAAAAGGTAAGTTTCATTTGATGCGAGCCTTCAGCTCGCATCGTTGCTTTACTCTATCACCTTTATTCTTGTATTTTTACTTAGCATGTGTATTGATCAACTCTTTTGTCTTCGTTTTATTTCAGAAATGGCGATCTCTCCTCCTCCCTTTCTAGAAGAGCAAGAGGTTCAGGCTCGCACCGTTCCTTCTCGCAGCCAGACCGGCTCGCATGCAGAGGGCTCTAACAGGGTCAAAACCAAAGAGATCCCTTCCTGATTTAAAACTACCCTTACTGAGCATTTGGCCACCGGGGGGGACTCTCCGCTCAAAAGGAAAACTCGGCAATCCAAGGATACCCCACCTGATGCTGATGCCGCGAAGCGGGCCCGCAAGGATTTGCCCCCAAATCCTCAAGGAAATGTGGTGGCCAGTACTTTGGTTCGACTCGGAGCCCCACACATTTCCGAGAGTGATTTAAGGGCATGGACCTCGGGCTCGTTCGAGGTGAACAACGATGCCCTCACCAAGGCCACAGCTGAGGTGTTCATAAGGCAGATTAGCAGAAACAGGGAGCTTCGCTCTATGGGTCAGGCTTCTGCCCGTCTGGATAAGGACAACAGAATTTTGAAGGGCAAGCTAGATGAAGCGAGGAGGGCAAATGTGGCCTTGGTTGAAGAATCCAAGCAAAGCATTCTTGATGCGACCACGAGTCTCGAGAAGGATCTTCGCGAGTCCAGAGCACTTGTGGAAAAAATGAAGAAGGAGCATTCAAATGCCCTAACTGATGCCTCTTCTGAGATCGATTCTCTGAAAGCCCAAGTTGCTGAGGCCGAAGCTAAGATGGCTGCTCAAAATACTGAATTCGAGGCCAAACTGTTAATGCTAGAGGCGAGCCGAGCTGAAGAGGTCAGAGATGCGAAGGCCTTGGGATCCAAGAACTTTATGAAGGGCTTCATGACGAAGGTCCCTGAGTTCGATTGGAGTCCCCTAGGTGCTGCTACTGTCAATTATGCTGGTAATCTTCGTAAGGAAATGGAGGAGGAGGCTGCAGAGAGGGCTCACATCGAAAGCGAGGTTCAGCCCGTTCCAGAGTCTCCACCTGCTATTGGGTTGAATGAGGAAACTCCTCAGACTTAGTTTTTTATTTGATTATCTTTCTTTGGGGATGCGGGCACCCCGTTTGCCTCGCAAGCTTGTAAACATTTGACAACCTTGGTCCAGTAACACTTAAACTTTTATTAAGTACTTTGTATTCATGATTCTGTCTTTGCATTTCTTTACATAGTAATTTTTGTTCAACTCCCCCCAGGCTCACTTCGCACGGGACTAATTCACCTATTCACGTGAGGTCCCATCTCGCATCGTATTTAATCCCACTTCGCACAAAGTTCCACCTCGCACAAAGTTTCCACGTCGCACAATGTTTCCACTTCGCACAAAGCTTAAGTTCAAAAATTTTGTTTTATTTCCCAACTTTCCTGAGCTCGTTTCTAGAAGGGGCTCGCCTCGCACGAGCTCTTTTTTTTTTTTTTTATAATTGATGGGCCGAGGCCCAATCCAATGTTCTTCTGAAAGCATGATAATACACAAAAAGTAAAATATACTTAATGCATGACAACACACAATAAACCTTAACTTTATTTAGATAATAAAACTTCCAACTTCTTAGATAATAACAGACTTAGACGTATTACATCGTACGTCACAGGGAGGTGTCTATATGACGCTACCCCCCGAGACTTAGGATAAATATCAATGCATGCTAAGTCTTAAATAGATAGAAACTACTGATAATATCTCCTCAAGTGCTCAGCATTCCAAGCCCTTGGTATGAGCTTTCCCCGTATGTCATTGAGATGATAAGTTCCCTCCCATAGAACTGATTTGATCTGATATGGGCCTTCCCAATTTGCACCAAATACTCCATGATTAACTACCTTGGTGTTAGGCATGACTCGACGGAGAACCAAGTCCCCTACCCGGAAAGGTCGGGCTCTCACCTTGCGGTTATAATGCCTGGCAGTTCTCTGATGATATGCTAGCAGCCTTGCTTGGGAATCAACCCGTGTTTCTTCAATCATGTCCAAGTAAAGACGATGATTCTTCTCACTATTCTCTGGATCATAATGAGCTCTCCTAAAAGATCCAGCTCCTACTTCCACCGGGACCATAGCCTCATATCCATACACCAAGGAGAATGGGGTCTCGCCTGTTGTGGTTCGGGGATTGGTGTTATAAGACCATAAGACTTGTGGAAGTTCCTCTGGCCAATTTCCCTTAGCATCCTCTAGCTTTGCTTTCAACGTGTGCTTCAAAATTTTGTTGATTGCCTCAGTCTGACCATTTGTCTGTGGATGGCTCACTGCACTAAAACTCTTCAGCATGCCCAACCGATCACAAAATTCTCTCATCTCCTTACTGTCAAACTGTTTACCATTATCCGAGATCAACTTGTAGGGTATTCCAAATCGACAAACAATAGCTCGGTACACAAAATCAATGAGCTTCTTTGCAGTTATTGTGGCTAAGGGCTCAGCCTCTGCCCACTTAGTGAAATAATCTACCGCGACCACAACGTACTTCACACTGCCTTTAGCCTTAGGCAATTCTCCAATCAAATCTATCCCCCACATGGCAAAGGGCCAAGGGCTCATGAGTGAGGTTAGAGGTGCCACCGGGCTGTTATGAAAATTTGCATACCTTTGGCATTTGTCACAAGCTCTAGAAAACTCGAAAGCATCTTTCTTGAGAGTCGGCCAATAATATCCTTGACGAAGTATCTTTTGTGCCAATGAGCTACCCCCCGAGTGATTACCACAGGTACCTTCATGAACTTCCCTTAGTATATAGTTGCACTCGTCTCCATTAACACACTTGAGTAGGGCCACATTGAAGCCTCTCCTATATAAGTCCCCATCATATATTGCATACCTTGCATCCATATATCGCATCCGCCGCGCTTCATTCTTGTCATCTGGTAACACACCATCTTTGATATAAGCTAAGAGTGGAGACATCCATGTAGCCTGTTCTGCCACAACCATGAGCTCTACCTCTGGCACGCTAGGCCTCCTCTGTATTTCCAGGGGCGTTGATCCTAACAGAGTGGTCTCACGACGTGACCCAAACTTAGCAAGCTCGTCCGCCGCCTCATTCTGGCCTCGAGGGATGAGCTCCAGGCTGACTTCATTAAATAACTTGATTAACCTTTTTGCACAACGCAAATACAACTCCGTTCTAGGCCCTCGTGCCTGATACCCCCCATTTATCTGGTATACTACAATCATGGAGTCACTAAAAGCGTTAAGGTTTTCCACCTTCAGCTCTAATGCCAACTTGAATCCGTTGATCAAGGCCTCATACTCAGCGTCTTTGTTTGTTGCATGAAAAGTGAAGTGAACAGCCCTCTTCACCCTACATCCTTCTGGGCTCACTAACTCGAATCCAGCTCCGGCTCCATCTCCATTAGATGCCCCATCAACATATAGGCTCCACCAAGGGGCACTATTCTGATTTTCCTCTATTGGCACCTCTGGGTAAATTTGCAAGGCCCTAGAGTCCTCTTCTACTTGAGGTGGGAATTCCAACACAAAATCTGCCAGAGCTTGTCCTTTAATCGCGATCCGAGGCTTATACTCCACGTCAAACTGCCCTAGCTCGACAGCCCATTTCAACATCCTTCCTGAAGTTTCTGGTTTGTGCAACACTTGCCTAAGAGGATACGCTGTTCTCACCTCGATCTTATGAGCTTGGAAGTAGGGACGAAGCTTCCTTGAGGCGAGGATTAGAGCATACACCAGTTTTTCCATGTTCAAGTACCGAGTTTCTGCACCGACTAGCCTTTTACTCATATAGTATATAGGGAGTTGAGCATTGCCTTCTTCTCGAACTAGCACCGCACTCACCGCATATTCAGACACAGCCAAATAAAGCACCAGTACCTCCCCTTGCCGTGGATTAGACAATAAGGGTGGTGTGCTTAGATGCTTCTTGATATTCTGAAAGGCCTCTTAACATTCCTCTGTCCATTGAAAATTCTTGCCCACCTTTTTAATGGCTTTAAAGAACTCATGGCACTTGTCAGAAGATTTGGAGACAAATCTGTTCAATGCCGCGATCCTCCCTGTGAGACTCTGCACCTCTTTCACCTTTCGAGGTGACTTCATCTCTAATAGAGCCTTAATTTTGGCCGGGTTAGCCTCAATTCCCCGGTGGTTGACAATGAATCCAAGAAACTTCCCCGACTCTACCCCAAACACACATTTCTGGGGGTTGAGCTTCATTCTATAGATACGCAAAATGGTGAACATCTCTGCCAAATGCCGGATGTGGTCTTTGGCCTCCTTCGATTTAACGAGCATGTCATCAACATACACCTCCATTGTCTTCCCTATGTGATCTTTAAACATCATGTTCACCAATCTCTGATAAGTTGCTCCCGCATTTACTAGCCCGAAAGGCATCCCAATGTAACAGTATAGGCCTCGATCAGTGATGAACGAAGTGTGTTCTTGATCTGGCCCATGCATAGGAATTTGATTATAGCCTGAGTAGGCATCCATGAAGCTTAACAGTGCATGTCCAGCAGTGGTATCCACAAGCTGGTCGATACGAGGAAGAGGGAAGCTATCCTTTGGACAAGCTTTGTTCAAGTCGGTGAAGTCCACGCAAGTTCTCCATTTTCCATTTGGCTTCTTCACCAATACAGGATTAGCCAACCAAGTCGGGTAGAATCACTACAAGAATTTTTGAATCAGACGACACTCATCAGACGACACTTCGACGAAAAAGCGTTGGCTGAAAATTTCACACAACGGTTTTTTTTTCAAGCTTTTCATTGTGTTGTCTGATCTTAAACTTAACGACGGTTTTAGAAACTGTCGTCTAGAAGATCAAAATAGACATACGTTTTACAACGGTTTTTGAAAGTAGTGTTGTCTAATCATTTGTCTTACAATGGTGCTCAAAACCGTTGTTAAACTTAGACAACTGTTTTTATCAGATATTGCTTCAAATGCTGTCACACAACGGTGACTAAATACTGTTGTCTGATTTTAACAACGGTTTTTAAAAGCATTGTCTGAAGAAACTTCAGACAATGCTTTAATCAATGTTTTCAAAAAACGTTGTTAAAATTAGACAACTGTTTTGGTAAACGTTGTATAAAATGTAATCAGATAATGGTTTGTGAATACTGTTGTCTGAATTGCATGAAACACACAATGGTTTTGTACTCTAAGTTCTTTAGCTCTCACACAAGCGTTTGGAAGTGAAAAACCGTTGTCTGATTTTATAGCAGGAAAAAAAAAAAAAATTGGAACTGGGCACCCCTGCCAAAACATACCAAACATCAAAGGCAATACAATGCCATACCAAACAAACATGAGGCAACAAAACATCAATCAAGAACTGTTATGTTCAAAGTAGCAAACATAGTTATCATATTACAAAGTTCATGTAATTAAAAGTACACAAATTAAATTACATCAAGAAAGTTGAATTGTTTCATCTACATCTCGCACGTAGCTATGTTCCTCTTCCTCAAGTAAATCAACATCGGGAAAATTGGGCACAAAACAGTCATTCTCAAGTTCTACTTCCACGGATCCCTCATTTTCATCATCATTATCTTCATAGTACTTTTTCTCGGGTAGTTTCAACACCACGGACCATAATTTATCAAGAGGATTGTCGATGTAACAAACTTGCTTAACATGTTTTGCTAACACAAATGGATCGTTTAAAAACCCCAACCTATTCAAATTAACCAATATATAACCCAAGTCATCTTCCTTGACCCCTTTGTTTATATCTACCCACTTGCACCGAAAAATAGGGACCCTAAAGTAGTTATAGTCCAACTCCCATATACTTGTTATAACTCCATAATATGTATGTGATGTGTGCTCAATATTTTGATCCTTACCCTGCACTATCATTGTATCAGCTTCAACGCACACACCACTACATTGAACTTGACGCGTATCATCACGATCCTTGGTAGCAAAGGTAACTCCGTCCATTTTATAGCCGCTGAACGTAGGCACAGCCTTGTTAGGCTCATCTGCGATCCATCTTATCTCCTGCGATATCTCTTTTTCATCAACCAAATCTGAAGCAATCTTTAAAAAAAAACAAGTTACAAAATGATTAATATGAGCAGTAGTTTGTAAAACATGCAGAAAACTATTACTAAACACACATAATACCTTTTCTTTAAACCATTTTGGGAATTTCTCATTTTGTTTGTTCTTCAGCCACATTTCATCATTTTCATGTTCCGAATATTTGGTCATTAAAAATGCCATGTGTTCACTGCATTTAAGTAAAAGAGACTACATAAATACTGAAATAATGACATAAAATATGGACTGGATTTTTCTAGGTAAAAGAGTGCAGAAAATGGTAAATGTAATGAAAGTAATTTTACTAACTCAAAGTATGGCCTAACAGCAGTAGTATTTTGTAGAACACATAAATGTGCTACGTGCAAATCAGTGCTGCTCGGGGTTATCACCGTTGCACCGGATAATGGCCTGCAAATGCCATCCTTGGTATGTCTACTTTTTTTAGGTACCCCAATAGTTGCTTCTTTATGGTGTACCAAACATTCAACCGCCTCTTCCGCAATATAGGACTCAGCAATGCAACCTTCTACACGAGCCCGATTCCTTATATATCCCTTAAATGTCTTCATGTATCTCTCAAAAGGATACATCCACCTAAGGAAAATTGGTCCACAAAGCTCAACTTCTCTTACAAGATGAACCGAGATATGAAACATTAAATCAAACAAGGAAGGGGGGAAGTATTTTTCAAGCTGGCAAAAAGTTTCTACCAGTTGCAACTGCATTTTCTCCAGCTTATCAACCTCAATGACTTTACTGCAAATTGCCTTAAAGAAGAGGCAGAACCTGATAATAGTGTTCCTGACCTGTTTTTGCAGTGACGATCGAATCGCAATTGGGAGCAGGTGATGCAGAATCATATGACAGTCATGAGATTTCATTCCTGTAAGTCGAAGATTTTCCATTGAAACTAGACTTCGAATATTTGAACAAAAACCATCAGGCAACTTCATACCAAGAAAGGATGAGCAAACAGCTTTTTTTTCAGAATGAGTTAAATTCCAAGGTGCCAATGGTAACTTCTCTTTTTTTCCAGGAGTTTTTGGCCTTAGTTCTGTTCTTATTCCCATTTCGGCCATGTCAAGACGGACTGATTCTTTGTCTTTTGTCTTCTTTGGTATATTAAGCATGGTACCAAGTAAAGCTTCGTATATGTTTTTCTCTATATGCATCACATCGAGAACATGCCTAACCGGCAAAAACTTCCAATACTCAAGCTGAAAGAATATAGAAACCTTCTTCCAAACTGGCCGAGCATCACCTTTCTTCAATCGAGGTTGGCTTTGTGTCTTACCGTAGACATGACCCTTTAAATGTTGTACTCTTTCAAGCACCTGCTCTCCGGTTAATGGAACTGGAGCCAATTCTTTTTCTACGGTGCCATCAAAATCTTGTTTCTGCCGACGATATGGGTGATGACGGGGGAACCACCTCCGATGCCTCATGACCACACACTTTCGGTAATTAACCAGCCTCGTAGCTTTCGTTTCATCAACACAAATAGGACACCCGTTATATCCTTTAATAATATTGCCCGATAAGTTTCCATAGGCTGGATAATCACAAATAGTCCATAATAAAATGCCTCTTAATAAAAAATACTCCTCCTTGTAAGCGTCATACACTCGTTTCCCTTGCCACAACATTTTTAAATCTTCCACAAGTGGTTGAAGGAACACATCAATATCATTACCGGGTTGAGTTGGTCCGGATATCAACAAACATAGCATTATATACTTCCTCTTCATACAAAGCCAAGGTGGAAGATTGTAAATTGACAACAATACTGGCCAACATGAGTAATCAATATTTGTGCTGTGAAAGGGATTGAATCCATCTGAGGATAAAGCTAATCGCAAGTTTCTAGGATCCGAAGAAAAATCTGGCCACTTGGTGTCGACTTCTTTCCATGTTTGTGCATCTGCAGGATGTCTCATTTTATCATCCTTCACTCTCTCCGTGTCATGCCAAGTCAAGTCCTTGGCTGTTTGAGGTGAGTTGAACAAAGTCCTCAAACGTGGTAGTAATGGAAAATACCATAATACCTTGGCAGGAATCCCTTCCAATTCATCCCCTTTTTTGTTTAACTTCCATCTAGAGGCATCACAAATACGGCACCTCGTCTCATCTTCATCTCTATCTCCACGATATAGTAGACAATCATTCGGACATACGTGTATTTTTTTATACTCCATTCCTAAAGCACACAAGCTTTTTTTAGCTTCAGCGAATGAAGAAGGAAAACTGTTGCCGTTTGGAAGCATAGACCCAACCAAAAGTAGAATTTCAGAGAAGCCACAATCAGATATTTGAAATTTTGCTTTCAAGTTGTATAACTTTACTAAAGCCTTCATCTTTGTAAATCCTTCACATCCCGGATAAAGGGGTTCATGTTCAGATTGAATATGGTTAAATAAATCTGAGGAATCTAGGGAAACATCATCATCACTGCCACCATTCTCTGTTTTCATCGGGATTTGATCCACGGATTGTGAACTGCCGGTCTCCTCAGTGATAGGCTCACTTTCTTCTGTATTACACTCTCCGTGCCAAATCCAACGCGTGTAGGTCTGATCGATACCATAGCTGAAAAGATGGTCCCTCACTTTTCGAGCTTTCCAAGATTTACTATGTGCGCAATTTATACATGGACAACTCAATTTATTTTCATCACATCCGTTCTCAAATGCAAATAACAATAATTCTTCCACCCCTCTTTTGAACTCACATGTTCTTCTATCAGCTTTTAACCAAGACCTGTCCATCTTTTACAGTAACATAACAATAATCAGAGTCATAGCAGTAAACAATACTAACATTACTATAGAAGAACAGAATGCACGAGTGTCTATTACTCGTGCAATTCAAGGATCTGTAAAGATTCCTTTCCCAATCAAGGATGAAATCGAGACCGTTGAACAAGCTGTTGGAACTTATATTTCATGGCCAAGAGACCTTATAATTGAACTGAAGACAAGCACTGCAGTGAATGGAAGTACAAAGGTAAATTTTTTATTTTTGATAATTTAACAGATCTACATTCTTTAACACATGACATTCTCAAATTTCTTTTTATAATCCACTTCAGGGAAGTAAGAAAATTATGGGAAAGAAGTTTAAAAAGGTGAAAGATTGTGGGAAAGCACCTGAAGTAGAAGAAGAAGAGTATGTGTTGGAGTTTGGTCCTGATTACCCGCCTCTTGTGAAGCGTTTGTGGCTTTGGGCCAAAAATGCCTTGAAAGACGGCCGTGCAAATTCTTTTCAGCTATGCCAACAAGCCTTTGGATCAACCGGTAAAAAGGCTCTGTTTTTATCAGATGTGTATGCTTTGTGCTCTGGGGGTGAAATATCGGGGTCTGTTATTTGTATGTTTGCTAAGTAAGTATCGCAGTTTATAATTTTCTTTGGCCTTCCAAATACTTGAATAAAACTTTTAGTTTGTTGTAATGACTGTATACTTTTTTTGCAGTTCACTCCAGGATTACTTGAAAAAACAGAAAATGTCTGACATGGTAACATTTGTTGATCCTGCGATGATAGGCGCCCTCGGTTGTGGAACTGCAGGACAGAGGTCGCAAGCCCTATATAACAGATTCAAGAACTCTAAGCCAAACCAATTATTTCTGCTCCCATATAATCACGCGTTAGTACTTCTTTTTATGCCTATATATATGTGCTTAATGTCATATCTGTTGCATGTAATGCCATGATATAGTTTAGGGAGCCTGAATAAATTTATAGTTTGTGAATCTAGGCCTTGTAAATAAAATCAATCTGGCCCTTATAAATAAAATCCTTATCCTCTAATAAAGATATATGTTCTCATTTGTGTTGTTCATGGAATAATAGCAACCATTGGGCGTTGACGGCTGTAAATCCGGATACACAAATAGTTTACCATATGGATCCTTTAAAGCGGAGAATTGCAAGTGAAGAATGGATAGAAGTTGTTGACAAGTTAGTACCACATAAGAAATATATTTCATTTGGAATGACATCTATATTTATATTAAGAAAACTGACTTTTTTCTGATTTATGTTATATTTCCGTAGTGCCATCAAACTGTACAAGGACAAAGCAAAGAAGTTTCTGAAGAAGAAAATAATGTGGGAGAATCTTGCGGTAATATCTTTTTCTTAGTGCATATCTTATATGTTTCTGTTTTACAAAACATAATTTGGCCGTATATATAATTTTATTTAATGTTTCTTCAGGGACTTCCTCTCCAAATAGGGAGTAAAGATTGTGGTCTATTTGTGATGCGCTATATGAAAGAAATATGTCTAGACAAGGAACTCCAATTTTCTATAAAGGTATGATTCCAAATTTCTGAATTTTTTCTTAATCCTACTACTTCATGGTGAAGCCTGTTTGTGACTTGGTCTATTGTTTCATTTTATAGTGGCTACGCAGAAACAACCAAAACTTTTATGGCATGCCTGAGCTGAATGAAGTAAGGACTGATTTCGCGAAGTATTTCATGAAGAACCACGCCTCTTAAACTTAATCGTATAGCTGGGTATTTTGGGTTGAACAAATCTTAAACTTTTGGGAGCTTCACTGTCTAGTTTATGGTAAATATAGCTTTTAAGCTTAAGTGAATATTTTAGTCCATCTCTTTTGTTGGTATGTTCACCTGAAAATATTTAATCTTGTGGTTGGATTTGGTTGGTGGTTTGGAGAATATTGGTTGTAATGGTTAATCGTTTCGAGAATATTGGTTGTAATGGTTGATCGCTTGGAGAATATTGGTTGTATGGAATGAATTTAATGGTTTTTGATTTTGGCATGTTTATTTTACACTGTACTGGTTTTGATTGTATATACAAAAACTGTTGTCTAGTTTCCTTTTAGCCAATTAGAACAGACAATGGTTTATAATACCCAAGGTTTATAAGAAAACATCGTGTGCTTTATCACCAGACAATGCTTTGACAACTAGACCGTTGTATAAAGAAAAGTCACACAACAGCAAAACAAATGCAACAATTGTCTATAAGAAAACATAACAATGTTTTTAGCAAAATGAAAGCGTAGTGTCTTACATATTTAGACAACAACTAGTAAGCACAAAAGTGTGGTGTACTTAAACCACCTACAACACAATAAGAAAATGAAAACGTTGTAAGTTTAACACTTACACAATGCTTTTGCAAAACTAAGACGTAGTGTCTTATACATTCAGACGACATATAGTAAGCACACAAGTGTGGTGTAGTTGAACCACATACAACACAATAACAAAATGAAAACGTTGTAAGTTTAACACTTACACAATGCTTTTGCAAAACTAAGACGTAGTGTCTTATACATTCAGACGACATATAGTAAGCACAAAAGTGTGGTGTACTTAAACCACATACAACACAATAACAAAATGAAAACGTTGTAGGTTAAACACTTACACAATGCTTTTGCAAAACTAAGAACGTAGTGTCTTAAACATTCAGACGACATGTAGTAAGCACAAACGTGTGGTGTGATTAAACCACATACAACACAATAACAAAATGAAACCGTTGTAGTTTACACATTCAGACAACATAAATTGCAAATATAAAACGTTGTAGGTTACACATTCAGACAACATGATATTCAAACTAAACTGCTGTCTATATACATTTCGCACAACCCTTCTTTAGAGAAAGACCAATGTCTATACCATAAACAAACAATAGTTTTATATTTTATAAACCATGGACTTCGATGAATTTAGACAACACTTCGACTTTGAGAAACACTTGAGTGACATGAAATTGGACGATAGTTTCTCGTGAAACCGTTATCTACACCAGCTTTCATACAACAGTTTTAAAACTACTTATGTTGTCTTTCGGCAACATAGACAACGGTTATGCTGCTGTCGTCTGATACGCGCAAGAGACGGCACTCCAATAGACAACGGAAAAGGAAGGCTTCAGACGACGGATATAAACCGTTGTGTGATCGATTTTTTCTTGTAGTGAATGATTCCTTGATGAGCCCGACTTCCATCAACCTGTCCACCTCTTCTCTAAGTGCCTCCGCCCTCTCTCCACTAACAGGTCTCCTCTTCTGCCTTATTCCCTTCTTGCTAGGATCCAGGTTCAGCCTATGGCACATCACTTCTGGGTCGATCCCTATCATGTCGGCGTGAGACCATGCAAACACATCCAAGTTCTCCTTAAGGAATGAGACGAGACTGTTCCTTATGTTGGGGCCGAGATTCGCTCCGATTCTCAAAACTTTAGCCGAGTCATTTGGGTCCACCAAAATAGGAATGATGTCCTCGAATGTCCCAGCTCCGTCTGGTAGGGGAGGCATTCTTGGGTCCAAATCTTCGTCTAAACTTACATCACTGCTAGGCTCTCCTATCTCAGTGACGCTAAGATGACCCTCATTGTTGATGGATTTCACTGGTTCTCCCTGTGGGATGTTCCCTTCTGTTGTTATAGTGACTTCTCGTGAGACCCCGGTTGGTAGGTTTACCAAGATTGAAGTTTCCTTCCTCACCCACTTGCCTTTACTCATCCTAGCGGCCATCTGTTCTGGGCTCTCCTCATCATCGCTAGCCTCCTCTACTATACCTTCCTGCAATGCCATAATAGGTTGAGAGGGTTCCATCATTAGGGCCCCGGTCCGAGGCTCCACCTCAATTCCCAAACTTTCAAAGTAGTCTTCCGGGAGCTCCTCTATAGATATCATGTTACAAACATCTGACATGAGAGTGTCCACACGCTTCCTTTTCTTCTCTTCACCATCTTCCACGGGCTCTTGTTCTCTAAGGTCTGCCACCTTTCGTAGAACATCTAACTTCTCTGCCCCCTTTATTGCTTGGTTGTAGCATACCCTTGAGTCATATTGACATCCCTTCACTCGTCCGATGCCCGTGGGGGTTGGAAATTTCATGGTTAAGTGATAGATAGAGGTGACTACCTTCATCTCCTTCAGGATTGGCCTCCCAATGATGGCATTATAAGCACACGGCTGGTCCACCACAGTAAAAGTGACAATTTGTGTGGCCACGTGGGGGTTGTCCCCTAAACTGACCGGGAGCTGAATTGTGCCTCGAATTCCTACAGAAGCCCCTGTGAACCCGTAAAGTTGGTTCCCGCTTGAGACTAGTTCTCTGTCTAAGAATCCAAGCCTTTTGTATGTGTCGTAAGTTAAAACATTTACAGCGCTCCCATTGTCCACCAATACCCGATGTACATTGGTGGACCCGATTTTCATCCTCACAACAAGAGCATCAGCATGTGGGTGGTGCACCCATTTGGCATCTTCTTCGCTAAACATAATGTCATCTCTCTCTTTTGTGAATAGATGGGGAGGCCTTTGTTCAAGGCGATGAACGTTGGTTAGAGGACGGTCCTTTGCCTCTCGGGCATATCTCTCCATGGCCTTCTTGCTATCTCCTCCCACATGAGGTCCTCCAATAATAACGTGAATGCTATCTTCCCTAGCAGTCCTCTTTGTGTCATCCTCCTTTGCTATCGGAGGTGGAGGGGGCACCTGATGGTACTCAGACTTATGTTTCCGTACTTCCTTTACGACCCATTCCGTTAGCTTTCCCTGTCGAATCAGGCTCTCAATTTCATCCTTCAATTGTCGGCAATCGGCCGTGTGATGTCCTGTAGATTCATGGTAAGCACAGTATTTAGAGGTGTCCCTTTTACTATATTCCGTCAGAGGGGTGGCTTTCTTGAATACCCCCCTTCCCAGCGTAAGTGGCATATATATGATCAATGGAAGCCACCAAAGGGGTATGATTCTGCCATTTTGTTGTGTAAGGCCTTCCAATCTCTTTATTTTCCTTGGTCTTGTTAAACTTCTTTGGGCTAGGGCTCCTTCTGAAAGTCTTTCTCCTTTCTTCTGGACTAGAAGATCTCCCTCTCTTCTCCATCCTTCGGCCACTGCTTCTTAGATCTCTCATAGATTTCTCTACCCTTTTGTGAGGCTCCGCTTGTTCATAAAATTCGGCCAAAGTTTCCGGTTCCCTAGCCTGTAGAGTCTTCCAGAATTTAGAGCCCTCCCTCAATCCAGCAATTAGGAAATTCTTCTGGGCTTCTTCTGTTGCTCCTCGGACTCTAGGAACCTCAGCATTAAATCGCATGAAATAGTCCTGCAGGGACTCTGCTTCTCCCTGCTTAATGTTTGCAAGGGTAGCTACCGGGGGGGGCATAATGAAGAGTGGACTGAAACTGCCTTAGAAATAGATCTCCCAACTGTCTCCACGTGCTAATGCTAGCTGGTCCTAGCTTAGTAAACCACTGTTGGGCACTCCCCTTTAACGAGGCAGCGAATAATCGATAACAAGTTAGGTCAGGAACCTGGTAGACCTCCATCTCGGTATTGAAACGGGCCAAGTATTCAGCAGGATCCGCATCTCCATTGAAGGCAAGCTCGAGGTTACTTCTAAATGCCGGGGGCAGAGGGGACATCCTTATTGCAGGAGTAAAAGGGGATGGGGCCGTAGAAGGGGGTGGGGCTCTCTTCTCATGTTCCATCTGCACCAGCAGGCGCCTCAGATCACCAACCCTTAGGTCTCCAATTCTCTCGTCCGACCCCTCTTCACTAGCATGGTGAGAGGAAGTCCTCTCCCTTCGCTCCCTTCTATGAGTTCGAGGCGGAGTCCTCTCTCTTCTTTCTGTTCTAGGTGGAGCCCTCTCCCTTCGCTCTGTTCTAGGCGGAGTCCTCTCTCTTCGCTCTGTTCTAGGCGGAGTCCTCTCCCTTCGCTCTGTTCTAGGTGGAGTCCTCTCCCTTCGCTCTGTTCTAGGTGGAGTCCTCTCCCTTCGCTCTGTTCTAGGTGGAGTGCTCTTTGGCGCCTCCTTCCGTGCCTTAGATTTTTCCAATCTAAGTCTTAGATCGTGCTCAGTTAGCTTCTTCCCAATTCGATCCAAAACACTAGTGGATCTAGCCTCGGAAGAAGCTGGCTCATGCCGCGGCTCGCTCGGAGCCTGGTTGCCTCGCTCCTCCTGGCTTGGAGATATCTCATCTGTCTCAAGAGACCCGGTTTTCTTTAGCCCATCAGCTACCTCGTCGAACTCGTGTATGAGTTTTTTAGAGGTTTTATCCTTCTTGTCCCTAGTGCCCTTGAGCCTTCGAGCCTTCCTCTTCGCATTCTTGATTGAGTTCTGCTCGACCTTATCTAGCCGGACGTTCATAGCTTTGAATTGGAGCTCGATCCCCTCGAGGTAGCCTAAGATCTTCTGGCCATCTAGTGTAACTGGTGCGACTTGAGGCATGACAGAGGTGGTTTTGCCAGGCGAGCCCTCTCCGTGGGGTGGTGGATCCGTCCTCGCTCCTTGTGGTGTGGCATCCTTCTTGTGCACAATCCCCTTGTCATCGTTCTTGTTGTTCTTCGACATCCTTCTCCTTAAGATGCTTAGCCCCTCCTTCTAGCGCCAATTGTTGTAAGGAGAATTTCGTACAACAGTGTGTTGGAGGTTTTTGGAAAGTTGTGGCTGGACTTGTATGATGACCCCTCTGAAATTGAATAGAGAATGGGTTTTTTCTCTTGCTCTTGCCGAGTGTCAATTGTGTATCATACAAGGTGCCTACGTACCCCTTTATATAGGGATCAAGCCTCACGTAGTTCTTGGAAAACAAGTCATTGGACAAGCCCATTCAGTCCAAGCCCATAGAATAGTCAAGATTTATGTTCCCATAAACAGCTCAAGGATTATCAATCCACCTCAAGTTCCCATAAATAGTCCAAGGATTATCAATCCACCTCAAGTTCCCATAAATAGTCCAAGGATTATCAATCCACTTCATGTTTCCATAAATAGTCCAAGGATTATCAATCCACTTCATGTTTCCATAAATAGTCCGGTCGTCACACGTTTTCCTACAATCTCGCGGCATCTCCGCATTTCTTCCCGTGATTTCAGGTCTGTCCCGTGTCAACCAAGCTTTACTCACTTCGTGAACAGGAATTTCCATATTTTGGGCTTCACCCACGATGCGAGCTGGCCAGGCTCGCATCACACAAAACATATGAAAATTACCCTTTCGTAGTTCAAGTGGTGCGAGCTCACCTATGTTCAATGGAAATTACCTATGAAAATTACCCTTTCGTACTTCATAATGGTGAGAGCCCATAAGCTTAGGGCGAGGGTTCATAAATAAAGACGTGAGCCCATCAAGGTGAACTCATAAGAAAGAGAGCTCAATATTCATTTTAGCAAAGTGAGCCCAATTATGATAAGTTCTTTGTGAGAACCCTTGATTAAGGTGAGAACTCATATGGATAGGTGTTCACCAAAAGTTAACGATGCGAGCCCAGTTAATGATGCGAGCCCACCATACTTGGAAGGATTTTGGGCTCAACATAGTTCATGGTGCGAGCCCGACCCCAGTTCACACCAATCTTTCCCAAAACATAATTCATTTCAAAGCCCAAATCACTTAGGGACTTGTCTAGGGCCCATTACCGAAAATCCAGTATAACACTAGATATATTGCCGGACCAGCTGTGGAAGATTACAAGGTTACGGGAGCTAGATGCAAGAGGTTCTACTATATTAAGAAAACTTCCTGATGTAGAATCAAGCCAGATTGCATTATCATTGCAAAAGTTGGATATACCTTACAGTGCTCTCACTGCCCTGCCATCCGGTTTTAGTCAGCTCTCAAACCTAGAATATCTTAGGCTCTGTTCACTTGGACGGAATGTAATCAATTTTGGGGAATAGAATCTTCATTCTGGGCTGAATGAAAAAATGACTTGTTTGGTTGGGCCAGCTGAATGGAATGGCTCATTCCCAGCCCATTCCGTTTAATCCAAAACAATTAAAATTCATTCAGTTAAAAACACATGGTATACAATCATTCCTTCCCTCTGCAATATTGAAAGAAAATGTCGGGCGACTAGATCTCGATTGAGTCGAGTTTATATACATCCAGTGGCGGATTTAGGGGGGGACCAGGGTCCTGGGCCCCTCCTGAGATTTGGCTAACAATCATCTATTATGTATTCTTAACATATTGTGTTTTCAGATCAGCTGGTTAGTTGAAGTGTTTTGTTTACTAAAGACCTGGGTTCGATACTTCCCAATCTATTTTTTTGGCCATTTTAACAAATTCACAGTTATACTTGCATAGTTCGTGTTTTTATAACATATTGTAGTTGTAGGTCAGCTGGTTAGCTGTAGTGTTTTCTTTATTAGAGGTCCGGGTTCGATACTTTCCAAGATATTTTTTTTAAAAAAAAAATTCCGGCCCCCCTGAAAATAATTTCTGCGTCCGCCACTGTAATCCATCAATATATATATCCATCTCTCTGTCTCTCTATCTCCATCTCTCTCTCTCTCTGAACGGGGCGGATTATTCACTTCAATGAGAAATTGATTTACCCTCTCCATCTCTCTCTCTCCCAAGTTTCGCCTATTTTGGTAAGATTTTAACCTTTTTACCCAAATTTTGTGATTTTGCATCCTTTCCAACTGTTTATGTTTGAGTTAATTGTGTTTGTATTAGTAAATTAATCATGTAATCACGAACTGTTTAACCCTGGTGATGCCTCTTTGTAGATTAAAGTCATTCGAGAAAAATTAAAAACACAATGGTTTGATACACATTGCTGGTAGGTGGGAATTTCATGGAACTACAACATAAAATACTTTATGTATCTAAATCGTTTTATCCAGGGAACCGCTATCATAGTTTTTTGCGTGAAGAAGGCATATAGAGGAATGTGTCAGCCTTTATGTGTTCATTCGCTTCTCCCAATCAACCTCAGAAAACAAAGCATATGCAGATTTCTTTAACGAATAAGGTGAAAAGAAATTCCTAAAGCAAGGGTAGGATGATGCTAGAAAATTAACATTTCATAAACCACAAACAAAATTACCTAAAATTTTTCAGTAGTCAATTTGTCACGATCCAGATTATAAAAGCTCCCCTTCTCTACCTAGGAACTTAGTACACAAGGTACTCCTCACACCCAGGAAACTACAACTTTCTCTCTTTTTCGTAATAGGCGAACTATGCAAAATATCATATCTCGAATAGAAGGATGGAAACAACAAAGCTTGCGGATTTATCCGATTTTTCCATAAAAGAAATATGCGGAAATTGTTCAAATAGGAAAGTAGTCAAAAGGAGCCACTCCATCTGTGTAAGACCCCAGATTTCGGGTAGAATTAAAACTTTTATTGATGTATATATGAATAGTGGTTGTGACCACGATGTATCAATGATTTTGAGAATCAAGTTTATGAAATGAATATGGATTTCAGTTTTCAAGTATTTTGCGAATAGTGAGAATGGGCTGACCATTTAGATTAGAATAATCTATCTGGAAAGTAAGAATATAACACCCCAAGGAAGAAAAGTATTTTCATGTCATCCAAATCGATATCTGGTATGTATCCGACAACTCCGTAAACAAGATAGCGTATGCCCGAGAAAGCACTAGAACATTTCTAAGTGCAAGAAATAAAGAGGAAATAAACCAGGAATATTGGAACTGATATTGATCCAAACGACTATGGTGAATAGTAGATTCCTTAAGATGAGAATAAGATCACACCACACTATATAAGAGTCTACAAATGGAATTTTGGAAGTTAGATTAGTAATCCCGAATCAAAATAAGTGTATGTAAATGTCGTCAGAATCGGCATTCGAGTACTTTCAGTTTTCTCCGAAAATTTCACCAGAAAGATCAGGAAATCTATGATCCCTTATTAAATAAAGATTTTAGACAAGGGAGTACATGGAATTATAATATAAGATTTTATTTAAGATACTCAGGTCATTCAGAGAAAACATTTCAAGGGGATTATAGGGAAACCACTGAAAATATTTACGAAGCAAAGTAGTATCGGATCAACAAAATATGAATAAATAAATGTGACATACAAGTGTAACATTAATTTGTTACAAATATAAAGGAGAAGCTAGTTGGTGAAAGAAGGAAATTCAAGAGTGACTAGAGTGTAAGTCAACTCAAAGATGAAGGACTAGTTTGCAATTTGCTAAAGTAAAAAGCAACAAGTGACAAGCCAACAAGTGGATGGCCAAGATTCAACCAACACAAAAGTAGAAACCTCATCCAATGGCTAGCATTAACACTTGCAAAAGTGAAGATAAATACACATTAATACATGTAATGAAGTCATAAACCAAAAACCAAAACATCACCACCACCATTAAGGCTCTCGGCCAAAGCTTCAAGAAGGAGGGGACTTGGAGATTTCTTCCACCAACAATTGCAAGCTAGAGCTTAAAACAAAGCTAGTAAGTAGTACAAGGTGAGCCATGAATCTTATAGCCATTCTTTAAGCCTTTCATTTTCAAATAAATGGATGAAGATGATGAATGAATAGTAACCAAGTTTTTGTTTGGTTTTAATCTTGAATCTTTGACTTCTAAAGGTTATATCAAGCAAGGATCTAAGCTTATATAGGTGTATTGGGAGTAAACAAGCTTGGAGGAGGTATGAACCTTGAATCCTTGGATGTATTAAGTGATTTTTAAAGCTTTAATGGTGTAAATGCTTGTTTATGATCTTAGTAGCTATGATTGGGCTTTGATATAAGTTATATTGAGTTTTAAGAATGGAAAGGCATTGCTTGGCCTCAGTTCTTTGATATATAAGATATATATGTTGTGTGGAGTTATTGGTGAGCAAGTTGAATGGTTTGAATTTTGGGATTATCCGATTTACAGCCGTCGTAATGCCGAAATTTCCTAAAACCTTTAAAAACAGAGCATAACAGTTGGAATAGGTCTCGGACCTTGAGGAGTATATGACTTGTACTTATAGATTTTTGAACGTAGATCGTTTTGGCACGAAAATCGAAGCTATCCGATTTACGGTTTAGGAGATATGGCCGAATTAGTAAAAGTGGTTCGAAAACGAGAAGAAAAGTTCGTAACTGAAATTGAGCTTTCTTAACTCAATCATTGCAGGGGATAATCTTGATAATTAAATATTAGAGACAGTAAGGAAAGTGTGGGAGAAGACCTTGTGTGAAAAAGAGAGTTTTTCGATTTTATAAAAATGTTCGAAGTAAGGTTAGGTGCGAGAAGCCCCTTAAAACAAGTACCTAATTATAAGATGTTAGTAGAGATCGCAATGGTTATGATTATATAGTTGCATTGGTATGGTGTTTAAGTTTAAGAATAGTGTTTGCTTGATTCCTAAGTATAAGTTATTGATAAAAAGTATCTTTATTGTTGATAGATTACCGGACCACTGCAAGACACCACCTTCAGACTCAGAGATCAGGCAAGTTTTCAAACCTATGCCTCTATAAACTGTTGTTGTGATAAATAAAAGATATTGAGATATATGCTATGTGTTCATGATTTCGAAATGATATTTATGATGCTAAGTAAAAGTTGTTACTATAAGTTGGACTTATAAGCTATGGTTTTGGCAATATTTATAAGCCGATATGTTAAGAAAAACCCTCAGTAGAGGGTATATACTCCGTATTTATACTACGGACCGGGAATGGTATCAGTTGTTATCTAGGGTTTTATCATTATATTATTATAATTAATCCGGTTAAATGATTTATAAACTGAAGATTATTTGGGTTTAAACTGCTAAGGATGCACCTAAGTATAAGGTGATTAATTTATTATCCATTCTTTTGTTAAGAAAGTACATGGGAATTACTTCTAAATAAATATTCTTTATTAAATATAGTTTTCATTAATTATTTAAAGCCCTACTTCTTAAGGAAGTATTTTGTGAAAACTATTCTTTAACCCTAAATAACTAATAAAGTTTGATTCACACAATTATAAATATAATTAGAGAAGACTCCCAAATCTATTTTCCTTTTAAGTCTATATTCAGAAAGACTTAAATGTTCGCTCAAACTACCAGGACTCAGGGGACCTTTCTCAAGATTATATGTTTGATCCAAGTGGACTGCCCGGTCCTAAATCTTTTTGAAACTATTCATTTAACATCTTTGTATGCTACCATCACAGCGAGGGACATCCCGCCTATACAGAAGTAAGATCAGTGGAATAAGTTGTATCCATTAACAAACATCGGCTTGGGAAATATGGGTGACTTTTCCTTTCCAACCAGATATGACTACTTTGTGGAGTCGTATACTTGGGGAAAAAGAGAAAGGAACTTTATATTTCAGAGTCATGGATTCACTCGAACTCGGAGAATATGTAAGGGACTGAGTAGCGCCGGTCCCCTAAGGGAATTACAATAAGACTGACGGACTATTGAACGGGTCTGTTCTTCCCTTAGATGATAAGTAAGTGCCTGACCGTAGGGTAATGGGAGAGCAACAGACTGACGGACTATTGAACGGGTCTGTTCTTCCCACCTACAACCGAAGGCGGGAAGATAGGTCAGTGAGAGACTTTCTATTCTTCCCTTCTACGTAGAAAAAGACCATGGGGGATACATCTTGTGACTGATCATCGTAGGAGTATCTTCGGCGCCTAGAATCTCCATCTATAGTTCATCATCCATGAAAGAACATGTTTTCTACAAGTTTTCAGAGAAAGACAGTTTACACAAGCTTATTCAAGTTTTTACAAGCATATGAGTTTATAAGAAAGCAAATGAAATTAACGAAAAGGTATATGATTTTATGAAAAAGATATATGGAATCAGATGAGTTTAGAAAATGGATTGGAAATATTTTACATTGTCTTTAATTCCAGATTATGATATGAGGTAAATGTTTAATATGAAAGATGATACCTGGATATACATATTATTTATCAGTTCAGTATTATTTTGGTGGGTCTCGTTGCTCACCCTTGCTTGTTTATTTATATCACAACAACAGATAAACCAGATGGCACGTACCGTACCCACCAGGCGCAAGAGGGCGTAGGTACCCAGAGGACTCTCCCTTGACATTACGGCCGCCATAGCTGAGGTAGAATCTACTAGTGTTATAGACTGGTAGTTGGATTTAGTTTTTATTTATATGTATGACATAACTTAAAAAGTGGCAACAAATATAAACTTGTAAATTATATTTTGGGGTTTGTAAACACTTATGATATATATGTGGATCTTGTTAGCGTTACTTATTTCAAGTTCATCTCTGGGACTATAACTCGTATGCGTGTATGTGAGTTTAGATTGCGGGGTCATAGCATGTTATTTATTTATATTGATTAAAGTCAAGCATGATGTATGGAATAATGACCGTAACGACCAGATGTCCGACCCCGGATCTGGGGCTGTTACAATCTGAAATAAGACCGTCACTTTACACATAAGTTTTCGAAGTTTAAAAAAACATGGCAGGGAAAAAAGATATACACTTCTTTTAATTATGTTCACACACAAAATAGTAGGAAAAAACTTAACACATATTACAACCTCATTTTCATTTTTAAAAGCTTTAATTTCTAAAGCAACCACGAGGTAAGTAATGCAACATCATGGTCTTGAAGAAAGAAGTGAGCAGCAGTGTGCGGCAACAGTAGAACAAAAGATTTCAAAATTTTGTACAAAGTGCTTTTCAAATTAAACCATGTATGTGATGTTAAAAATCAAATACATATGTTCTGAAATTAACAAATCCATTTTTAGTGAACCAATTTTTTTAAAAATATAATAAACATTCTAATCAAGTCAGGAAAATGGGTTGATCCGATCCGGTAAAAAGAGCTTCTTATGGTTGATGTTGCTGCTAATTGATATTATCCACACACTTTGTTCTTTGAGGAATCATTACATCGAACATCCTATATACAAATTTAATTACGGTTCCATCCTCAAAAATATAAACTTGGAGGGGCTCGATCCAGCCATGCGGGTAATCAATTGTTAAAATCGATATATCCTTATCTCTATAATTTTATAAACGGCACTGGTTTAGGGTAGCCAGGCGTCAAAGAAAAGGGATGTAATAGAACAGTAGAAGGGTTCCAAGGCGATACATAGCAGCAGATAACAGAGGAATAACGGACAAGTAACAGATCTGACGTGGCGCCTAGCTGGAATAAAATGATTCACGGAAGTGTAACTTGCAGTATTAGATATATAAATAAATATAATAAATAGATAGATTGTAAGCTTACTCTGGATAAATGAGTCTCTTGGATTATCTTTTGTATGTGATTCTCTTTTGATCTCTCTCCTATATATTTTTTGATCTAAAATCTACCAAAGGTCTAAAGTTTGAATTTCATAAAAAATATACATAAAATAAATATTTTATTATAGATTGTAGTTTTAATTAATCATAAAATAAATAATAATTGTTAAATATTTTATTATAGATTGTAGTTTTAATAATAGGTACACAGGAATGTTGAGCTGTTGACCGCATGTCCCTGGCAATTAAAATTTAGATCTCTCCTTTTCTACAGCGACAGACACTTTTCCTCACTAGAGGTAACTGTGTAGATGATCTTGAGATTTCTTGTACAACTTGATCTTCCGATTCTTTTTAAAATTCGTTGTCTGAACAACCCTTCTAACTTGTCAAACTCCCTCCTCTTTTCCTACAGATTCTATCTATGGCTTCTGCAACTAATTCTCAAACTCAATTAACTTCCCTATTTTATGTATGCATATTCAGATCATTCACCTATTCATCTTCCTCTTAATCTTTTCAATTGCTTTTTTTACATTCTTTGTATGAATATTTGAGCAAGGGTCACTCATTTTTGTTTCTTCTAATCATCAAACTCATTTTTGAATTTGTTTTTTCGACATGTTTCGGAGATTCATACTTTGGATATCCCATTTGTGGGGCCTGTTGTGTGAATTTATAATGCCTTGTACACCTGTTACTCAAACTCCATCCCCCCCTGCTTCTCAAACTCATGAGTTAACCCTTGTTTCCAGTTCAGCTCCTACTCAATATGACGTTTTCTTGAGCTTCCGCGGTGAAGACACTCGACTTAACTTTACCGGTCATTTGTACCAGAGACTACATGACCATGGAATTAATACATTTAAGGATGATCCTGAGCTACGCAGCGGCGAAGTCATCTCAGATGCATTGCTAGATGCTATTAGGAATTCCAAGACTTACATTGTCGTCTTCTCTGAAAATTATGCTACTTCACCTTGGTGCCTTGACGAGCTGGCAGAGATCCTCAATTGTCACAGAACAATGCAGAGATGGGTTATTCCAGACTGAAATATCATTCCCCAGACTGAGCAGCATGAATCCATAGGGAAAATTGAATCCATAGAGAAAAGCTACAGAGAAGAGAGGGGCATACCCCAATAATCAAAAGAAACAAGCTGGCAGCAACCATAAGATAAACAAATCATCAACAGGAAGATCTAAACTAACCTAGATAGCTAACTGCCAGCCTAGTACAGTAGGAGAATTAATAACGGGTCTAGGCGAACCCAATCATGAAACCTACGACACGAGAAAGACCTCTCCTTGACCATAGTTTTAATAGAACATATAGTAGTAAATGAAGAGTTTCCAGGCCCTGAATTGTGGAGTCTGAAATTTCTCTCCTTCCAGGTGAGGTAAATAGCAGTTGTGAAGTATAAGCTAGCCAAAGACCTCTGGTGAGGAGAAATAAGACTGCCAAGAAACCGGCCATTTTGATAACTCGACCAATCCGCAGCAAAGTCAAACGGAAGAGCCCTTCTAATCATGTCAAAATAAGGACATGTGGAGAATAAGTGACGGACAGATTCATGCTCCGTGTTACATAACAGACACATTGGGTTAACCTGCATTCCAAACGAGATCATTCTATCCTTAGTAAGCAACCTGTTTTTCAGAGCAAGCCATGAGATGAATGAACACTTTGGAACTGATAAGGAGTTCCAAACAAGATCGTGCCAGGGAACCTGAGTGTTAATCACACGAAAGGAATGCCCAATAGAACTAAGCTTGACATTACTAGGACGCAGCCCATCCCAGGTAATTAGATCCTCTCTTTGAATCTGAACAGAAGATGTTAGATGCCTGATCTCATTAACATCCATATTATTGGACTGGGGCAGGTCCCAAATCCCATTACATTTTATTTTTTTAATGACTTATTTTATTTTGATGATTTTATTTCATAAAAGTTAATATCATCATTCAAATTAATAATTTATCAAATTTATTTTTACATTTTTAATAATTCATAAGTTACTCATTATATAAAATTATCCAAACAGATATTGACTTAAAATTTTTCTTTTTCACTAATCACTTTAAACAACTTTAAGTCATAAGTAATAATTTTAAGTTTACCCAAACGATCTCTTAAACATTTACGACACTCAATTGTTTTCTCTTCCCAAATTAACCAAGTGGTCCAAAATGTCATAATTTAAAATAAAGATCTTTTATAGACAAGAAAAAAATTTCTTTTTTATTAAATACTAACTGATAACCCGTGCGAAGCATGCATCATGATTAATTATCTTAAATTTATATTTTTAAATTTTTTTTAAATAAAATTATTTATTAAAATATTTTGGTTATATAATTTAATAACATTTACTTACTTTGATACTAATTTTTTTTTTAAATCCATGATTCAATTTATCATACTTTAATTATTAATAATATTTTTAATTGATTATAATATATGTTAACCACCTTAAAAGTATAGAGGTCTGGTAATATAAGAGTAGTTATATTATTAATTTATATAGATACTTTTTAAATATTAATTAATTGAGCCCTAAGTTGTATATAATAATATATTCCCGACTTTTATTTCAATTTTTAGTTAGTAGACTTCTAGTACATAACTTCACTATTATTTTTATTTTTATTATTATTTTAAATAAATAAATAAAATTAATATTTAGTAGCATAACCAGGGTATATCATATCATTAGGAGGGGATTTTTGCTTTTAATAAAGAGTATAGTGCTGATGCAATGGTGCTGGCGTATGTGCACTGTGCAGACGTAATATCTAGATAATTGTATACTACCATATAACCCGTGCAATGCATGGAATATTATTATTATTATTATTATTAATTTAATATTTTTTAAACATTTGCCTAGACCTTGAGTTCAATTTAAATAAGAAAAAAATAAATAAAATTATATATAATATTCCGTGCACTTGAAAAAGTCTAATGAACAACAAAATAATGTTGTTGAATAGATTATATTTATTAAGATTGTTGGATTTGACGTGTTGTCTTTTTAGTATCTTGGGCTGAGTTCCAATAAAAACTTTCTTAAATACAACTTACAAATATTTTTTGTTCAACACATATATAATTTTACATTTGTATAATTAAGAAAACTGTATTGAATTGATAGTATTTCATATTTTTATACCCTAATTTGATATTGGTGAACCCCCAGTTGATAATTATCTAATATTTATTCAACAAATTTTTAATTACGGTTCAACATACCCTATATTAAATAAATAAAATTTCATAGTTCTATGCCCTATTTTGGTATTGGTGAACCTCAGAAGGATTTTGAAGAATTAAATCATGTGTATTCAATAGAATTTCAATTATTATTTGATAAATGATATTGAACCGAAGTTATAAATGTGTTGAACAAAAAACGTTTGTAAGTTTGTATTTGATCATGATCCTTAGCATCTAAATTGATACATATAAGAGGATATAGTTCTATTGATACTTTTAAGGTGCATATCTATAGATTTCATTCTTACTTGCTTCACAATTATATGTCTCTTAGCTGACAACATGTTTTGTCCTAATATTGAGTTCAATACAAATTAGAACAATAACAATATTGAACCACACATATATACATACATACGTAATACATAAAGTGTATGCATTAATAAGTCCTAATAATAAGAAAATATCAATGTTTATTGGATGACATTGTTTGGTATTAAACTTCTATTTATACGTTCTTTGATCGCGCCTTAGTTTGTTTTATACAACAGATTTAGGTGCCTCCGTAAAATCCATAACACATTCTTTACAAATAAATAAGAGAAAATTAAGATCAGTAAACTTTGACTACATGATGCATGTTTGTATACTATTGGTGATACATAATTTATGTTGTCATGTTTATAAAATTGGTGGATGGATTAGTTCATTTATGCATGACTGCATGGATTTGTATACCAAGATGTAATTATACCCCTATAAATTAAAACATATATAAATACAGGCTTTAGTGATATTTTTATATGGTGAAAACTTGTTGATATAATTTTAAAATTCTCATCATTGATTGTAGGTAGATTATCTAAAAAATGTTGTACGGAAAAAACTTAAACCTTTAATATAGGAGTTTCAAGAGAAAAGTTTGTACTATAGGGCATGTTTGGCTACATAAATATAAGCCGTCTCATTGCTTATAGGCCCACGAGAATTTATGAAGGTCAACTGAACTTATGAACTCAACTTATAACTTATATGATGATAAGTTGAAAGTTAGTAGCAACGTACCTTTATCACAACTTATGTGTTATTGCTTGATTTTTTTATTTGTTTAATAATTTAAAATTTTGAATTTGTGTTTTTAAATGTCATTTTAATTTAAAATGCATGTTTTTAGATTATTACAAAAAATAATTATTATTTTAATTTAATTAAAAAAACACTCCACCAACTTATAAGCAAATTTATCCCCACACTTATATAACTTAGTAGAAGGAAGAGGCAAAAGATGACATAAATAGAGGAGGTACCTGATGATGTTAATAAATATTGTTACTCTCTCCGTCCCAAATTAGTTGTCATGTTTGACTTTTTAGCGATCAAATTGACCGAAATTTGACGGAAAATTATGTATTTTATATTGTTGAAGGAAATTATAAAAACAAATCATTAAATAGATAATCGAATCTATTTTAAATTGTATTTTTCAGTTTTTTATTATTGTGAATGAATAACTTTTAATTATTAGTCAAAGTTGGGTCAAATTGACCACAAAAAAGTCAAGACAACTAAAATGGGACGGATGGAGTATTGTAAAATAATTAGTGGGGCGGTAGAAATCTGGACTTTCAAATCATACTTAGATAATTAAATCGGCTAAATATTTTATTATTCGGATTTTATAAATACTAACTTTTTTTTTTGACATCTTATAAATACTAACTTAAAACTCATGCGATGCACGAATTTTCTTAATATTGCATGAAATTTTTATATAATTTGAATTGAAATTTTTTGACGTAAACGTTATAGACTTAAAATTTTAAATAATATGATTTTATAATATATATATATATATATATAGGTCATTGCTCCGTGAAGAACACTCTTATATAAAGAACAATAAAGAACACCATAGAATCTTACATAAATTGCATGTTGATTCTAATTTTCTCACCAAAAAATGTTTATTATGAATAAAAATAGAATCTAACAAAAAATTAGAATCAAATAAAACATGATTACATGTAATTTCATTGTGATAAATATATATACAAGATTCTGTACTGGATTCTATACTGGATTATATGTAATATTTAATTTTTAAATTTAGATGAGATTCTACGTTAAATTCGATATGTTAGGCTTAATTGTTGTTCAATATTATGATTCTAATTTAAAAAAATCAATTTTTATGAAAAATAAAGTGTTTATAATGGTGTTCTTTATTGTTCTTTATATAAAGTGTTATTCCTAGAGTGCAACTCATATATATATATATATATAGGCCATTGCTCCATGAAGAACACTCTTATATAAAGAACAATAAAGAACACCATAGAATCTTACATAAATTGCATGTTGATTCTAATTTTCTCACAAAAAAAGGTTTATTACGAAAAAAAATAGAATCTAACAAAAAATTAGAATCAATTAAAACATGATTACATGTAATTTCATTGTGATAAATATATATACAAGATTCTGTACTGGATTCTATACTGGATTATATGTAATGTTTAATTTTTAAATTTAGATGAGATTCTACGTTAAATTCGATATGTTAGGCTTAATTGTTGTTCAATATTATGATTCTAATTTTAAAAAATCAATGTTTATGAAAAATAAAGTGTTTATGATGGTGTTTTTTATTGTTCTTTATATAAAGTGTTCTTCCTAGAGTGCAACTCTATATATATATACACACACACGTATATATAGCCTGTGATATTTTTAAATATTAGAAGCACCTAATAGGTGAAAAAGGTAATTAGTCTATAATATTATTATTTAATTTTATTAAATAAATTATTCGCAGTGTTTCTATAAAAGGAGGAATTTTACATATAAAAATAGAGAAGGTAACGTGTTTTAGCTGAAACTGATTATTGGATAGTTAGTAATTATAACATTATTAATTAATTTTATTAGATAGAATGATCGACCGAAAATCAAAATGATGAACTTAAATATTTCGATTTTAATGTTTTAGAGACCGTGTGATCCACAGATTTTCTTTAATATTATACGATTTTTTTATTTTAATTTGAATTCAAATTTATAAGACATGAATTTTATGGATTTAAAATATTTAAATGGTATGATTTAAATGGTATGTTTTATTTAAAAAAACTGTTCGTGATATTATTGGAAAATAAGATGATTTATTTAGAAAAATAGAAAAAATAACTTAGTTAAAAAAGAAATTGGTTTGTTATTATTAATTATATTATTATTATTGTATAGAAAACATATATAATTTTAAAAGATTGTAAAAGATGTAACCACTGTCCTTGTATTCTACTTCCAATAGAATATTTAATTATATGTCTCATCTATATATTCAAACACCTATTCTACTTCTGATAAAACTTTTAATTATAGATTTTTTCTATAAATTCGAACTCTTATTCTCTATAAATTCAAACTTCTATTATACTTCCAATAGAACTTGTAATTATATATATTCTCTATAAATTCGAACTCTTTTGCTCTTTAAATTCGAACACCTATTCTAGTTCTAATATTGTTAGGTCCTGATAAGTTTGTAGAAGGGGGGTTGAATACAAACTATACCGATAAATCGAATTTGTCCTTTTAAGAATTTAACAATTTAGAACAAATTAGTGCGGAATAAAACTGAAACAATATTCAAGTTAAATATAACGTATATTAAACTTGACGAGTGTTACAATTTGATCACTGATTACAAGGGTTCTTAATAAAACAAACCTAGAATAAATTCGACATGAATTTATCTATTTTTGTAATAAAAAGGATCGAATACTAAAAAGTAGTTCGATATAAAATCTAGGGATTATGATCCGCTAGAAAGTCAAAGCAGTACAACTGAAATGATCCTTATGAATTTAATGATAGGAACAATACAAGAATTAATTCACTCATGATCTTGAATGCTTTTACTGATGAGAAGTTAAGAAGACAGCTGAGAGAATGTAATGTTGAGAGTTCTGTCTGTGTTCTTTTTCTTCTGTCTTGTTGTAAAGTAATGCTCTCTTTAGTTTGTCTTTTGTCTCTTTATATATCATGGCTTTTCTTTTTGTAACCCACGTGCAATGCATTTTAACAGAATACATTTGCACTAGGAAGACACGCAGAAAAACAATCCTTTTTGCCTTAGAAGACAATCGGGAAGACAAGGAATGTATTAGGAAGAAAATCGGGAAGACAAGGATTTACACTAGGAAGACAATCCTAGTTCAAAAAACAGAGTCTTCCTAGTTTAAATCTAAGTCTTCCTAGTTCATTTTTATTCTAATTTAAATAATTAACTAAATAAATTATGTATTAAATTAATTCTTTACAGAATTAATTTAATAAATAATTTACCTAATAGTATTAATTATTTATAAGAGAATAAATAGAATTAGTTGACTTCTCAATTAATTCCAGAATCACTTAAAACTTAGATAAAGAATAAACATAATAGTACGTTGACACTCAATGCACGGTCTGGTTCATGAGTGACTAACGACAATGTCTGTTCTTTATATGTTTGACTTTAAGCAGTGATTCACTTTCTTCTCATTCAAGAACTCTGTAACCAGTATCTTTTTCTGTCACCACTGAAATCTCTGTCACTTTAATAAATCCATTGAGCTTGAATACTTCACTGAGGCTTGATCAATAAATTGAACTTCTTTCAATGTAGAATCACTTCAAGTCTGTAGATGACTTTAATCTTCATTCTTTGACAGATATAATCTTCTGAGATTCCTGTGACATTTGATTTTTATTATTTACTTATTACATCTTAATTAAAGTTGAATAGGATCCTCGGTGTTTACAAATAGGCCTATACATATGCCTTTCAATCTCCCCCTATTTGTTTGTTAGACAATAACAACCAAATACTCTAGAGGATAACTCAACTAAAACAAGAAAAGATAAGACTTTTAAGAGCCAAGCAAATAATAAAAAGTTCTGGATTAAATATAACAATTTCCAGATTCAAACAGTAAAGATAAATACAAGATAGATGTTCTTCTAGTCTGAACAAATGATACAATTTCCTATCTTGATTTACCTAGCTCTAAACATATAACATTTACAAATTGAGCTAACTACATCATGTCTTAGTCTCTAATTTCACCTTCTTCAACTTCTTGCAAGGTGACTAGAAGATCTTTGTCAAGGACACGATCACTTTCAGAAACCACACCACTTGGCATTACTGGTTGAGTGGTGATCTTCTTCAATCTGTTCTTCATCTGAGCATATCTTGGAACTTTCTCCGTGCAGTAGTCTGAAATCATATCAGCAACTTCAGACTTGTCTTCAGTGTTAAACCCAGAAGTTCTCAGATGATTCTCCAACTTCACCAGTTGCATTGCAGTCTATAGCTTCAAAGAATCAGGATCCAGCCTCACAGTCTCTAAAGTTGTACCTCTGTAGATTTTGACTTCATAAGGAAAGTGTACAACTTGAGGGCTGGCCTTCATAGCAGAATCTCTCAGCCGGTCATATAGAAGCTCGTTCAAGCAAGAAGATCTATTTACCTTACTCATTAGAATCCACAATTCAGAGAGAGATCTTCTTTGGAGTAGTTCAAGAGAAACAGTGAATGACCCTTCAAGAGCACTTGACACATAGATATACAGTTCTTGCCTCACTTGATCAAATGCAGATGTAATCCTCAGGATATCTTCCTTCAACGCCTTCATGTATAATAAATTGTCCGGATTAACAGTTCTGATCTTCTCAAGTAACTTCAGAAAAGTAGCATCATTGTTTGTGCCTCTTTGAGGGATATCAAACATCTCCCTTGCCTTATCCCAATTGTTTCCCTGCTTCATCCTCACATCCAATCTCCTTTCTTTGACATGAATACTATGAAGACGTTGTTTGTCTTCATGTTCAGCCTTTTGAATCTGTAGCCTTTGAGATATGATGTCGGAGACCTTAGCATTCTCATCCTCCTTTCTCCTTAATTCTGCTTGATGTTTCTTCAACTCCTTTTGAAACAAAGGGTCAGGTGTGTATAAATTAGCTTCATCTTCCCAATCATCAAAGTTTGCTGCCTCTTCAACCTCCTCCTCACCAAAAGCTTCTTCAGGTATGGTCTTCTCCAGATCACCAGATGTGTCAAATTGGAAGTCATCCTGTTCACCGTGGTAGTAGTAGGCATCATCAAAGACAGTATCCTCCAGTGATTGTTTACCTTTCCCCTTATCTTTTCCAGAAGCTCCTCCAACTTCTCTTTCTTCTCCTTTCTTCTCTCCCTTAGTTGAGGAATCCTCAACAGTTTGAGCTTTGGAAGCCCTAGGATTCACCTCAGATGTTCTCCTTATCTCTCCTTCTTCTCTATCTCCTTCTTCATTAGCATCATCATCCTCATCTTCATCATCTCCCTCAAAGAATGTTCTTTGTTGTGCTGTAGGTTGATGTGAGTTCTTTATCATATTATACAAGTGCTTCATACCTTCATTCAGATGCTCCATTCCTCCTTCTATCCTTGAAATCCTTTCTTCATTAAACGTTTGATTTTCATCAGTTGTTTGCAGAATAAAGTTTACCTTAGTAGAAATGGCAGCAATCTCCTTGACACTTTCTGAAATCTGAGCATTTGACATTGTTAAATCAGAAATGTCTAAAGCCACTAGTACTTGAGATTTTTGGATGGCATTCAGCTTCGGGAGCAGAGTATTCTTCAATCCTTGCAGGTCATCTTTAACAGTACCCAGCTGATTAGAAACAGAGGTGGAAGATTGTGCAACCACTTGTGCTTTCAGAAGATTGTTCTCAGCCTGGGTTTCTTGTAACTTTCTCTGTAGATCAGCTAGCTGGTTCAACAACAAAGTAGTGTTTGTGTCTGTGTGTGTACTCACTTCAATTTCTCTCAGTGGTGTTTCACTCAACTCACGTGCTTGTGTTTGACTCTCATCTCTCACAACTAACTGTCTATCCATGTTTTCAGAGGATGTACCTGCATAAGAAATCACCCTAGCCCCTTCAAGAGAGGTCAGTGGTGGTGCAATGGGAGTTCGCAAATCCCAATCCCTGGTTGAGTCTGTCAAAATATTTGACATTGTAAACTGAATTGCTTCAGTGACAGACTCACCTGGTTGCCTTTCACTTTCTCCAGTATAAACTGCGAGTGAAAAATCACTTAGGGGAGCCAGAGATGTTCCCTATGGGAGGGGAGAAAATGATTCTATTATTGGTGGCGAAGAATCAGATTTTCCCTCTGATGCATGTGAAGGCACTTCTACCGTAACAATGGTAGGCACTGTTTCAAAATCAAAAGTAAAGTGCTCTCCTAGCATAGTGTCCTGAGTATAATATATTTGGATATATTCTCCCATTGTGAGTAATGGGAGAGTGCTTGACTCAGTACAGGATGCCATGGCCCGATGTTGAATTTCAATAGATTCATCCTGTTGAGAGGATGTCTCCAGAGACTGTTCAGTGGCCATATCTATGTCCATATCCTGTTGAGAGGATACAGATGGGCTAACAGATGCCTCCCTATAGGTTTTTATTTTCTTTAAAGGTGGAGACAGAGCCGTGGGAGCACTCTTTTCAGCTATTTCACTAACTCTTCTTGAACTGGTTTGTACATTAGGCTCAGGTTGTGTATCAGGAGTGTTTGACTCTCTGTTTGGCTCTATGACCTGGGACAGAGACTGTGGTTCTACAATCTCTGGGTCGGCCCTAACAACCACTTGGGTTTGAATTATTGTACCAGAAGAAGATCCAGGGTTAGGAATAACTACCTGTAGTGGAACTGGATGTGGCTCAGGAACTTGTTCACCAAAGATAGGAAGATTAATGAATTGACTCATCAATGGTGAAACAAGAACATGTATGGTTGGAAATTTGGATGAAACATCAAGCCTGGTGTAGAATTTAGTATCTGTGGTTGGAGAGGTTTCAAATCTGGTTTCTCTAAACAATTCTACCTGCTCGGCAGTGAGGAGATGATTAATGATAAGAGTGAGAAAGCGAGGGTACCAACACTTCACTTTCACATAATTATCAGAATCTCTCCTAGAGTGAGCAAGCATGTTAAGCATCAGGTTCCACAGAATTTCAGCAAAGTTTAATCTACGACCAAATACAATAGCATAAACAATATATTGATTAAGACTGGTAATGCCATGAAAATTTGTTTTTGTGCAATTACCAAATACTCTTGCTATTGTATCAAAAAACAGATCCCATTCCCTTACAAAAAAACTCTTAGACAATTTAACCATTTGTAAGGGACCCTGATAATGAATATTCACAAAGAACTGTGATAACTCATCATCAGTGGGTAAGGGATCAAACCTGTCCTTAGGAAAATGTAAAACATCACAAAATAACTCAAAAGTGACTGTATATTGCTGGTTTAAAATATTGAACGTAAAAGATTTTGAATTTTCAGCAATAACAGCACTTGAACATAAAAACCTTAAGGGATCAATCTTAAGAAGTGCAGAGGCACAAATAGCATGACTGACACAAGTCTCGCTATTTAAAAATTGAAACCAAGGTTTAAAACGTTCCACCTTACATTTAGACGGATCAAAATACCCAACATAATTATTTAAAACAAGTTCAAAATTAGGATCCATTTTGATAAAACAAGAAATTTTAATCAATTTAAAATAAAATTAAAATTTTAGGGATTTTTAGAATTAATTAAAATCCACAAAATCAAAATTTTACCAAAATTAACCAATTTTTAATTTTTTAATCCTAAATTTCGAACTTAACACTTTTGAAAAACAGAAATGAATTTGGGCAAATGATTCTCAAACACACACAAGGTTCAACACTCACAGAAATCAAATATGATAAAAAACACAAGAACTACTTAGCAATTCAAACACAAAAGTCGAAATGAAATGAAAGATTGAACAAAATTTTGGACAGCAATTCGACTTAGAAGTTTGATTTTGAAAGAACAAGAAATTTTGCTAAGTAAGAACTTGAGCAAGTAAGGATCAAAATCAAGGATTCTCCAGAAATGAGAGAATTCGAAAGGGGTTTTGTGAAGAAAGAAAAAAAACTGATAAACTGCTAAGGTAATAGAAAATGTGCAGTGTATGTAATGTGTGTGTATATATATATATATATATATATATATATATATTAGAATAAAAATAAACTGTAAAAAGAAAAAGAACTGAACGGTTTTTTTTTTAAAATTGTACTAGGAAGACTACCGGGAAGACTAAACAGAAAACAAAATATATTAATTCTAAGTCTTCCCGATAGTCTTCCTAGTTCAAAAACTGGGAAGACTTAGGAAAAGACTTAAAATTAAAATAGAAAAACTACAAATAAAATAGAAAAATCCCTTGTTTTCCTGGTAGTCTTCCTAGTGTAAAACTGGGAAGACTTAAAAGAAAAACTTAGAATTTAATAAAAATAATTACAGAAAAATGCAGAAAAATTATAAAAATGCATAGAATATTTATAAAAGCCTAGAAAAATTCACAAAAAATTCCATAAATCCTAGAAAAATATGCAGAATAATATAGAATTGCATAATATTAACATAAACTTGCAGAATAATTTAAACAACAATATTTACAATCTGAAAAACACCTAAATAATTCTAAATAAATATATTTTCAATAAAAATACATTTCTCCTCTTAAAAAATATGAGAAAAATATTTTTAAAGAAAATAAAATATTCAGAAATATTTAAATTTACAAGCATGTAATATTAAATGAGAATTGGCAATAAATATCATTTAAATGACAAGAGAAAATGAATTTTTGAAAGAACAAACATGACAGAGATATTGTTAATCACTATGACTGTTTAACATACCCAATTTACCAACTAACTTGATAAATGTGCATTCGTCAACAGATTTAGTGAATATATCTGCAGTTTGTTCTTCTGTGGGTACAAAGTGTAACTCCACAGTTCCATTCATGACATGCTCTCTGATAAAATGATACCTGATATCAATGTTCTTCGTTCTCGAGTGCTGAACAGGGTTGTTGGAGATTGCTAGGGCACTTGTATTATCACACAAAATGGGAATTTTGTCTAATGCAAAGCCATAGTCCTTTAATTGATTCCTTATCCATAAGATCTGAGCATAACAGCTTCCAGCAGCAATATATTCAGCTTCTGCTGTTGAATTGGAAACTGTTTGATGTTTCTTGCTATACCAGGAAATCAATCTACCTCCTAGGAATTGACAACTCCCAGAGGTACTCTTTCTATCAACAACACTACCTGCATAATCAGAATCTGTATATCCAACAAGATTAAAACCAGAATCTTTAGGGTACCAGATACCTAAATTAGGTGTACCCTTAAGATATCTCAAGATTCTTTTAACAGCAACGACATGTAAATCTCTAGGGTCCGCTTGGAACCTTGCACACAAGCATGTAGCATACATAATATCTGGTCTACTAGAAGTAAGATAGAGTAAGGAGCCAATCATACCTCTGTAGCTTGTAACATCTACCTTGATAGAGTTATCACAAGCTCCAAGTTTGACTGCTGTTGAAGATGGAGTTCTTGCTGATGCTGAATCCTCCATGTGATACTTCTTGAGGAGTTCTTTGAGATACTTGGATTGACAAATAAATATTCCATTTAACCTTTGACTTACTTGCAATCCAAGAAAGAACTTCAGCTCACCCATCATACTCATTTCAAACTTACTCTGCATTAGCTTAGCAAATCTCTTACAGAGATCATCATTAGTAGACCCAAATATGATGTCATCCACATAGACTTGGACTAATATCATATCACTTTTGTGTTTCTTTGAAAAAAGAGTTTTGTCTATGATACCTCTAACAAAACCATTTTCTAAAAGAAAACCAGAGAGAGTGTCATACCATTTTCTTGGAGCTTATTTGAGACCATAGATAGCCTTGAAGAGAAAGTACACAAAGTCCAGAAGCTCCTGATTTTCAAAGCCAGGGGGCTGTTCCACATACACTTCTTCATCCATTTGATAGACTTTAAAATTGGAGTAAGTTGCAAATGCTAAGAACATCCTGATGGCCTCAAGTCTAGCCACTGGTGCATAGGTTTCATCATAATCAATGCCTTCAGCTTGTGAATACCCTTGAGCAACCAGTCTTGCCTTGTTCCTTGTGACAATGCCATCCTCATCTAGCTTGTTTCTGTATACCCATCTTGTACCAACTACTTTCTTGTTTTTTGGTCTGGGTACCAGCTTCCAGACTTGCTGTTGTTCAAATTGATTGAGTTCATCTTGCATAGCAATCACCCAATCTGGATCAGTCAGTGCTTCCTCAGTCTTCTTTGGCTCCATTTCAGATAAAAACCCTGAATAATGACATTCATTCTGAGTAGCACTTCTAGTTCTAACTCCAACACCTGGATCACCAATGATCAGCTCAAAGGGATGAGCTCTATTCCATACAGTCTGTCTTGGAAGATTTGATCTTGATGATTCGCCTTGAAATTCATTGTGGTGTTGTGAATGACTAGTAGATCCTTCATTTCCTCCCCATGAGTTGTTGATTGATTGCCTTGATGATTCTTCTCCAGTGTTGGTGGTATCTCCATTGTTACCAATGTTTCCACCAAGCACCACCAGGATTATTATCATCACTGTTATTGTCATTACCAACAACATTCTCAGGTGGGGCTTCATCATCTGAATCTGAGTCTGGCAAGTTATCAAACTTCAGTTTTTTTGATGAATCTTCAGTTTAGATACTAGGGAGCTTAGTGTCATCGAATGTAACATTGACACTTTCCTTCACATGGTGACCATCAATCAAATAAACCCTGTATGATCTTCTTGAATAACCAATAAAAATAGCCTCTTGTGCCTTGGCCTCAAACTTGCCACGTTTTACATTGTCATCCTTAAGCACAAAGCATTTTGCTCCAAATACATGAAAGTATTTGAGAGTTGGTTTCTTGTTGTTCATGATCTCATACGGAGTCTTCATTAAGTCCTTGTTGATTAAAGTTCGATTCTGAGTATAACAAGCAGTGTTCACAGCTTCAGCCCAAAAGTACATTGGAAGTCTTGATTCACTTAACATGGTTCTAGCAGCTTCAATCAATGTACGATTCTTCCTTTCCACCACTCCATTCTGTTGAGGAGTTCTAGGGGCAGAATATTGTCTTGTTATTCCTTTATCTGCACAAAAGTCATTTAGGACTGCATTCTTGAATTCAGTTCCATTATCTGACCTTATAGCTCTAACAGGGAATCTCGAATCCAGCTCAATCAACTTTATATGATCAATCACCATCTATGGGGTCTCATCCTTGGAATGTAGGAATAAAACCCAAGTATATTTAGAATAGTCATCAACAATCACAAGTGCATATTGTTTCTTTGACATGGACATCACATTAACTGGACCAAACAAATCCATGTGCAGTAGCTGATGTGGTTCAGTTATTGATGATGTGTCAGTGCCCTTGTGAGAAGCTTTCTTTGACTTTCCTTTCTAACAAGCCTCACACAGTCCTTCCTGTGTAAATTCCATCTGAGGCAAACCTCTAACCAATTCCCTCTTGACTAAAGAGTTCATGGTTTTGAAGTTAAGGTGAGACATCTTCTTGTGCCATTGCCAACTCTCATCTGATCAGCTATGAACAAATCACCTTTCCTTACTCCTTGAAGAGCAGGCTTTCCATTCTTCTTGTGAAGGATCTGACATCTATCTTTCTCAAAGGAAACATCATATCCTCTGTCACAGAAATGACTGATGCTGAGAAGATTGAACTTCAGACCTTCCACAATAGATACATCTTGAATGATAACATTTCCAAACTTCAAACAACCATATCCTCTGGTAATACCCTTGCTGTTATCTCCCAAGGTAACTCCCGGGCCAGCTTTCTCAACCACATTTGATAGCAGGGCTCTATCTCCGGTCATATGCCTTGAACAACCACTGTCAAGAACCCACATAACACGGTTTACCTGTTCCACACCCTGCAGTATCAAATTGATTAGACCTTCTTCGGAACCCAAACTTGATTGGGTCCGGCATACTTAATGAACTGGCCTTTGTCAAGCAAAACAACATTTTTAACTTTAACTACATAAACCTCTTTCACAAAAGAGCGTTTCCATTTATAGCCAGCCTTGACACATTTCTGAGTAGGCTTAGGGATAAATGGATCCACTCTAGTCTTTGGAGGACTAGTAGTCTTAGATCTAACATGCTTCTTATTATTAACATGTTGATGTGGAGCAGTCTTATTATTAGATACATGGTTACTATTAAAATAAGCATACATAATATTGAAAGCACAAGACATGCAATTTACCACACCACATGCTTTATGAGAAAGATTAATAGCAGGCATGTTGGTTCTACAGTTGTTTTGATCCACTTTATGAATGTCTGACTTAGTCTCCGTTGCTGAAACAACTTTGACTGGTTTGTCAGACATACACTTGTTGGACTGAGCAAGTTCAAAAGCACGATCCTCCATACGTATCTCCTCTTCAATGATGATAGAGTATTCATTCAGAGGTCCTGCTTGAGACTCTCTAAAGAAGGGTTTATCAATACCCTTAAGCACATCTGGTATACCCCTTTCTTCAACACTGACTCGATTAGGGGTATTATGCTTAACTCACCAATAGACTCATTATAGACATACCCTATTCCTAAAGTCTGACCAATACTTTGTTTATTGATGATTTCTCTAGAAGTCTTACAAGAGTTATAGTAAGCATTAGCCTTGACTTTAAGTTCACTGATCTGACCCTTAAGAATGGTTTCCAGTTGAATATAACATTTAACCCTATTCTCAAGAAATGCTATTTTCTCAGTTAGTTCATCCTGATTAACATGCACAAGTTTTAATTCTTTTATCTCATTTTCAAGGGCTGTGTTCAAAAGAATTATTCTATCATTTTCTCTACGTGCACATGAAACAGTAGTACTAAGATGATAGATCATTTCTGTATCAGTAAACTTTACCTCTGACATGTATGTTGATGAAGTGCTTGCCTCATTAGCCATTAAAGCAAGGTTTCCAATTTCACCTGCTTCTTCATCACTATCAGTATCATCCCAACTCTTTCCTTCAGCAACATAAGCTTTCCCAATCTTATTCTTCTTGCTAGAATCAAATGAGTTCCTTCTCACTTGCTTTGGCTTTTTACATTCTGTAGCAAAGTGACCCAACTCATTGCAATTGTAGCACCTGATTGTGCTTCTTTCCACAGTTCCAGTTTTGTAGCCACCCCTTGTGCTACTTGTAGATGAGGAACCACCTCTCTGAAACCTGGGCTTGAACTTAAGATTGGGATTCCTTCTGAATCTGAACTTCCCAAACTTCCTGACTATCATGGCCAAATCACCATCCTCCGGCTAATCAAGCTCTTCCAAAGAGTAGTAGTCACCACCAGATTGATCAATGGATGTTAAACCAAATTCAGCATCAATAACATCCAAGTTAGAACTGGAAGGTTGAACAACCTTCACTTCCAGTTTCTGTGGGACTACTGTTGTCAATGCAGTAGAAGTACCAACTATCTTTCCAGTTCCATATAACTCATTCTGTTGAATCTGCTCCAGCTCATAGGTCTTCAGAACACCATACAGTCTTTACAAAGAAATCTCTCCAAGATCTCTTGCTTCTCTGATTGCAGATATTCTGTGCTCCAAATGAATTGGAAGTGTCAGGAGGAACTTCTTATTAATCTCCTTGATAGTATAGTGCTTCCCATTGAGGTTCAGATCATTGATTAATTTGCTGTATCTCTAAAAACCTCAGAGATACCTTCACCAGGGTTTGATCTGAAATGCTCATATGAAGATGTGAGAATTTCCAGCTTATTCTCTCTAACTTCCTCTGTCCCCTCATTGATTATCTCTATTGTGTCCCAAATGTGTTTGGCAGTAGCACAATTTAGGACATGATTATGCATGATAGGATCCAGACAATCAACCAGTATCAACTGTAGACAGACATCCAGTGTAGAATCCTCTTTCTCATCAGGAGTGTAGTTCTTGGGGTCCTTGGGGTACATCCTAGCAGCTCTAGTAACCACATCATTCTCTATCTGCTCTTCCTCCACAATCATAGGAACTTTAGGACCATTCTTCAGCACTCCTAGATATTTGACATTAGAAACTTGAAGAAACGGGAGCATTTTCTTCTTCCACATAGGATAATGTTCCTTGCTGAACATGGGGATTTTGACAGTACCAACTTTCTGAGTTGTAGACATTTTTGAGATTTTTGAAGAATTAAAAATTTCAGAGTTTAAGAAAAAATCTCAAAACAATTGGATCTTTGATTTGTATATCAATCAAAAGGCTCTGATGCCAATTGTTAGGTCCTGATAAGTTTGTAGAAGGGGGGTTGAATACAAACTATACCGATAAATCGAATTTGTCCTTTTAAGAATTTAACAATTTAGAACAAATTAGTGCGGAATAAAACTGAAACAATATTCAAGTTAAATATAACTTATATTAAACTTGACGAGTGTTACAATTTGATCACTGATTACAAGGGTTCTTAATAAAACAAACCTAGAATAAATTCGACATGAATTTATCTATTTTTGTAATAAAAAGGATCGAATACTAAAAAGTAGTTCGATATAAAATCTAGGGATTATGATCCGCTAGAAAGTCAAAGCAGTACAAGTGAAATGATCCTTATGAATTTAATGATAGGAACAATACAAGAATTAATTCAGTTATGATCTTGAATTCTTTTACTGATGAGAAGTTAAGAAGACAGTTGAGAGAATGTAATGTTGAGAGTTCTGTATGTGTTCTTTTTCTTCTGTCTTGTTGTAAAGTAATGCTCTCTTTAGTTTGTCTTCTGTCTCTTTATATATCATGGCTTTTCTTTTTGTAACCCACGTGCAATGCATTTTAACAGAATACATTTGCACTAGGAAGACAAGCAGAAAAACAATCCTTTTTGCCTTAGAAGACAATCGGGAAGACAAGGAATGTATTAGGAAGACAATCGGGAAGACAAGGATTTACACTAGGAAGATAAACATAATAGTACGTTGAGACTCAATGCACGTTCTGGTTCATGAGTGACTAACGACAATGTCTGTTCTTTATCTGTTTGACTTTAAGCAGTGATTCACTTCCTTCTCATTCAAGAACTCTGTAACCAGTATCTTTTGATGTCACCACTGAAATCTCTGTCACTTTAATAAATCCACTGAGCTTGAATACTTCATTGAGGCTTGATCAATAAATTGAACTTCTTTCAATGTAGAATCACTTCAAGTCTGTAGATGACTTTAATCTTCTTTATTTGACAGATATAATCTTCTGAGATTCCTGTGACATTTGATTTTTATTATTTACTTATTACATCTTAATTAAAGTTGAGTAGGATCCTCGGTATTTACAAATAGGCCTATACATATGCCTTTCAAATATGTTAAAAGATATTTTTATACTTATTATTGTTTAAAATTCTAAAATTCTAAAAAATTGGTCGGCGGTTGATTCGTGAAGTTGCTGGAGGAGGGGATGTTAGAAATGAATACTACTAGAAACTAGACAGAGGGGGGGTGAATGGATAGTTTGATATATTTTTCGATTCTTGAAAACTAAGTAAATAACTGTATATGATTATGATATGTAATATGCAGAAAGTAAATAACACACACAATCACTTTAATCTACTTTGTATAAGCAAATTAAATACTACAGCTTTCCAGGAAATTCACAATCGAATTTCTGGCTTCTAAACAAGAACAGTTTGAACTTGCTTGCTTACAGAGAAAAGAGCTTAGCAAATAACTATGTGTATCTCTCTTACAGCTTACAGTTGTGTGTGCACGATATATATTCACCTATACAAACTAGGCACACACAATATTACACAGCTACCCCTTCTGAAAGTCCAACTTGTCCTGCCATAAGAAGTTCACTGTGTCAGGAAGGACCACCTGCTTTTCGGAGTCTTTCCCGTTTCTGTAGCTGCTTGTCTCTTATCTTTCTCTCCAAGTTTAGCTGTAGATTTGCCATCTGTTCTTTGGACCACCTTGCCAGAACAAATGCTTCAGTATTTGTCTCCTTTGATTCTTGGTTCTGTACCTTGATTTGTCTTGTTATAAACGGCTAAGTGTTGATATCGTGAACTCCACTTTATCCCTGACTTCGCGATCTCCCTTGTGAGGACTACGCGATATAGCCTTTGAAGACTTTGCGACATAGGTCATTTGATGACTATGCGACATAGGTCATTTGATGACTATGCGACATAGGTCATTTGATGACTATGCGACATAGTGCTTCTGAGGACTTCACGATCTAGGCTCCTTTGACTTTGCTGACTTCAACACTTCACGACATGTGTCTTGAGGACTTCTCGACATAGTACAAAATGGACTATGCGATATAGTACTTCACGACATGGATATTGGTGACTTCACGACATAGCTTTCTTTTGACTTTGCTATATAATGCCTTAGACAAATTCCTGCAACTTATTTCTTCATAGCCTTATTCAACTCTATCCTGCTGCATGAACACTTCTGAACTTCTACCAGGATAATTATTCAATGGCCTATATACAATCTAGATGCAAGAACCTTTACTAAGCTCATTATAAGTCTGAGCATACATGATCAAGCTAATGTTCATGAGAACAAGACAAGTACATTTAGAGACCTATACTATATCCCAGTGATTGAAATCACTAGGTCATGTAATGTGACATAGTCACATAGTGTAGGCTTGTTAATAGTGGTATTCAGACATGTCTTGAGCCTAACAATCTCCCCCAAATTGTGAGTAAGATCCTTAGGCACAATTTCATGTCTGATAACAAGCCTAACTTACATAAAAGGAAATTTAGTAACAGAGAGGACAATTCATGAACATTGAGATTCAGAAATTTGATTACATAGAAACATTGAAAGCTTACAGATTACTTTTGTTGCTCAGCAGCTTCAACTTCCAATTGCTTCTCTAGCAAATCATCATATATCTTCTTTTTCCTTATTTCTTCTTTTCTCTTCATGTCAATGATGGCTTCTTGAATTTCTTCTCTTGCAATCAGTTCTTCAATGAGAGGTGAGCCTTCCAAGTCATCAATTGCAGCTTTGAGTGCACTTTCTACATATGAGTCCAGAAACTCCATCCTTATTTTGCTTTGGCCTCCATGTGAGTTTTTGTACTCCACAATGTAAGGATTTTGTTTGACCCTGCACATCCCTTTCTGCCTTATCTCCTTAGCCCTCTCCTCCATCTCAGCCATTTCTTTCTCTTTCTGTATGTTTTTCTTTTCATTTTCTTTCCTCATGTTTTCTTCATAATCAGCATGCATCTTCAAGTACCTGGCAATATCTATCTTCCATGTCCTTTCATCTTTTTCTTCAAAATTCAGTAAGGCATTTATCCTTTCAAGCTCATACTTATAGAAATATTGCCAGCTTCCTTGCTTCATTATCCTTTCTCTTCCATCAGTGTACTTGATATCTAGATGATCCAACTTCACTTTGACTTCAAAGATCCTTTGAGCCCTCAAAAATGCTAGGGCATCTTCATCATAGTCCTCATCTAGTGGAAGCACATTGATGCCAATAACATTTGTGAGTTTTCCAGTCTTCTTTGTTATCCTTATCCTTTTGGGTACACTCTTGATCTTCAAATGCTTCACAAGAGATACCTTTCTGGAACAAGGAGAATTAGTCTTCAGTGCCACATCACTTGGAATTAGCTTCATTCCTTTCCCCTTCATCCACTGTAACACTCCACTAGCTGTGACTTTGTGGAAGTGTTTTCTTGAAATTATTTTAGTGGCTTCATCTTTCAACTGTGGCAATTCAGGTTCAGAAGTCATGGATAATGATTTTGGAGGATCATTGCTAACAGTACCCACCCTAGACTTAGAGTCTTGTGTTGTGGTTAAAGTACTACTAGCAATGTCCTTGACTTGCTGAATTCCACTCCTAGTTCTCTTCACTGTCTCCTTTGCCCCCTTTGTGTCATCACCAGCATCTTTAGATTTGTTGGAAGATTTGCTCCTGCTGCTGTCACTTGGTCCATCCTTATTACTCCTTGAATGAGATCTCCTCCTGTAGGTTTTCTCCTCATCATCATCCTCCCCATCCTTCTTCTTGTTCTTTTCTTTGACAGATTCTGGCAAAACACCATGAATCAGAAAAGATTGTAGAATGTTAATCATCTCTAATTCCTCTGCTGTCTTGACTCCTTTCTTTGCTCTCAGCATTTGCAGCACCTGATTGATCTTTGTATTATTCTTCATTTGCAGGTCTTTGGGAATGACTAGTTGGTCAATACTTCTGACTTTGGATAGACTTTGAAAAATTACTGTCCTTGGCTTGGGTATGACCTCAGGCAGTCTTTGATTTTGGTCCATCTCCAAGTCATTATAAAGACTTTCATTGTTAGCCCCACTCTTTTCAATCAACTCCAGAATTATTGACACTTCAGTAAACCTCAGTTTCTCTAGAGTTTGAAATGCTAAGTGCCACAAGCAGTTGTCCTTGCACACCATGATTATTTCTCTCAGATAAACATCCCTGATTTTCTTTACTGCAACTGTGAAGTACTTGATACTTTCCCTGAGCTTCTTTCTGTACACTTGTGCATCTCCTTGAGCATTCTTGTAGGTGGCTTTCAGAAACTCCAGGAATGCCTCATCATGATAGATGTTAGAGTTGGCAACTTCCTGTAGCTTGGCCTCAGTGATAAGTGTAGCTTTGGTAGGTTTAGCAATTGGAGTAGGTATAGCAGGTTGAGGGGTTGAGATGTCTTTAGGCATTGTGGATGGATAGAATGTTGTGGTGACTGTGCTTTTCTGACCTTGTGCATTGATGACCTCTACAGGGGGAAGATTGATTGGCTTTATTGTCTCTTCAATGAGCTTGCCCTTAAGTTTTGACTGCTTGGCAGGTGCTCCCCCTGTCTTTTTCACATTGACCTCCTTTCCTTTCTCCCCCTTAGGCTTGGGATCAGACAAAATGTGTTGAGCTTCCCCAGGAATAGGCAGGTTCATAGATCTCATCATTGAGGTCATCATTTGTTGCTGCACCAGCAAAATGTTTGTTGTGTTGGTGCCTTGATCATCTAGTTTGTCATTGAGTTGGCTTAGAGATGTAGATAGCATTCTGTTTTCATCCTTGAGAGAGGCCACTTCTCTTTCTAAGCCATCCACCTTGGAGAATAATTGTTGAGACTTGAAGGAGTTTAGAGATTGATCTTTGACCCTGGCAAAGTCATATTTGGAGATGTCTGACAGAGGGACTTCATCCACCAGCTTATCACCATACTGATTTTTCCACATGACATTCAACATAGCATTGGTGGTGATGGTAGTTTTTGCTTGATTTTCCAGTGTAGAAGCCAGTTTCTTGATGTTGTCTGTGACCATGGCAAGAGTCACATCCATCATGGACACATTTGTGGAGGTTTTCTGGACTTCTTTGAGGATACCATCCACCTTGGGAAAATCAGAGATATAAGAGTTTCTGAGCTTTGTGAGGGATCTGTCTGTCTCCTCCTGAATTGAAGAAATCTCTGATTGAAGCCCTTTCCCAAGATAATGCAGAGCCTTCAACTGGTTCTTGTACACATCATTGACAGCCTCATAGATGGCAACAGGAGAAAGATCCTTAGCATTGGAGCCCAGAGAGGTGAGGTATTCTTCTCTCACAAAAGCCAGGGCATCCTTGAGCTTTAGAGTCCTCTTAGCATCCAACCAGGCATCCACATTCCCCTCTGGTTCAGCTGTATCCACAATCTTCTCCTGTTGAGCTTCAACATCCTCCTTATGGCATAGCAGGATAGCTTCATAATCAGCATTTGGAAGGTTGGAGGTGAGGATATGTTGAACTATCTTTGAGAACTCATCAATCTGTGCCACATGGAGATCTTGTATGGCTTCTTCTGTCATTTTGGAAGGCACAGATGATGATCCTGAAGGCCTGTCATGTTGCACAGGCTTCAGCCATTCTGACATTGTGGCCTGAGCCAAGTGAGAGCTAGTGCTAGGCACTTCATGAGATGTGTGAGTTTGAGTCTCCTCCAGCCTTGGAATGGCTGTAGGGTCTGATGTTGTCTCCATTGAAATGGGATGTGTTACAACATCAGCCCTATTTGTCTGTGAAGACAGTTCCACATCCCTAAGGATGGGAGAATTTGGCACAGAGTCTCCAGTGAAAACTGGTGAATCCTCCATGTTTGTGTTGGTGTCATTAGGATATGCCTCAGCATGCATTCCCTGACCAACCAAATGTGGGTCCTGAGTGGTGAGCACAGTGTCAAGCACCATGTCACTTGAAGTTGGCTCAATCACAGGGCTAGATTGTGATTGATCAAGGGCAAGATTGTCATGAGAATGACTCTCTTGTTCAGAAGAAATTTTAGTGGAAGAATCTGAGAGAGAAGTGGGGTTCAGATTAGATTTTGGCAACTCCCCCTGAGAAATAGGAGGAGTTTCAACATTGATGTGCTCTCCACTTAGTGTTTGATCACCCTTATCACTCCTAGGGTCAAGAGTGAGGTCTTGACCCTGTGCAGACTCTTTACAACTTGCAGTGGGGAGGCTGCTTTTTTCAATGCCCATGACCTGTTGAGAGGCCATAGACAGTAGCAGGTGTACCCCTTTTTCCACATCTGAATCCTGTTGGGAGGATTCAGTGGTAGTTTTTGATTTTGATTTCTTCTTTGGTCTGGTGAGAGGTGACTCAGGAATCTCACTTTCTAGCTCTACAGATTCATGGATAATAGCTAGGGTTCTCTTCTTCTTCTTTTTAGGAACATCAACCTTTTGAGAGATTGATGCACTTGGCTGACTAGCCTCTATGGTGGTGTTTACAGTGGGGTTGCTGGATGGGATAGGGAGGCTTGGGTTAGACTGTGATGCTCCTTCAGTCTCAGCCTCCCCTGTCCAGGAAAGAGCATGGTATATGGGCTTATCAAGTGGATAAGACTCGAATGTGTCCTGCATATGCTTGGTCACACTCAAGATCACATCCACTTGATTCCTTGTGTCCAATGAACCAAACAGAATCTTGGACATGGACTTGGAATAAGCCAACTTTGATTTATCAATACCCTCCAAGTCATGGACATTAGCATCAAGATAATTTAAAATAACTTGAAGAAAGCGAGGGTAAAAGATATCATTACCTCTTCCACGGACTGTCCTCCCTAGCCTTTGAGCCAATTCTTTGAGGATTATTGCTCCAACATTGATTTCCTGATTGTAGGCTAGGGAATAGGCCAGCTTCACAGCAATGTGACTGATATGGTCCCATCCTGTCTTTCTGCAAAGGAACACCTTCTGGAGTGCATCAAATAGGAATGACCACTCCCTTCTTACAAATTTCTTGTTCAGCTTTCTGGTATCTATCTCATCTGCATACCGAATGAAGGTCATGAAGTCTACAATTTGAGCATCTGTAGCTTCTTGGTCATGACCCTCCACCTTGAACCCTAATGCTTCATTTATCTCCTTCTCCCCAAACTGGAAGTGTTTGCCTCCAATTGAACAAGCTATCTCCTGGAACGAAGTTCCATCTTCCCTGGCCATTGTAGAAACCAACGCCGTTCGCCAAAATCCTTCCAATACATCAACATACAACGTGGGGTTCAAGGTTAGGGCTTGGCTGAGGTAGGAATCGTTCAGGAACCGTACAAAACACTTGTACCTGGGTTTAGCCTCAACCTCAGAGGGAATGGTGAGAAGATTTGTTTCTTTGGGGATGGTTAAAGGAATAGAGGATGATACTGTTTGAGATTTGGGTGCCATTTCAAGAGAGAGAGTAAGAAAGAGAGTAGAGAATTTGTGCTTAGGTTAGAAAGTTTGAGAGCAATAGACAAGATGAAAAGTTGAAAACGGTTAGAAAAAGGTATTTATATGATAGAGACACTGCGATATGGAGTTATGAATGTGTACAGTCTATCTGTATGTCGCGAAGTCAGAAATGGTCTGTACCGCAAAGTCTTGCAAAGTATGTCGCATAGTCTCAAGAATGAACTAAGTCGCAAAGTCTTCAAAATGAAAGGATTGGGGAGACTTTGCGATATAGTAGAAATACCCTGTCTAAAGCTCTCTTTTAGGAATTTTAAGCAATTTGTCAGACTTTTATCAAATTTTGAAATAAAATTAATTTAAATCAAAATTCTGTCAACTATGGAGACTTGTCGACATAGTTATTCTAAGTCGCGAAGTCATAAAATTAACTATGTCGCAAACTCATGAAATGAACTATGTCGCGAAGTCTCACAATCTCAACAGTTTGCGATATAAGTCTGTTTGATTTGAACTATGTCGTGAACTCTGAAAAACATCTATATCGAGATGTCTCAAAAGCTCACAACTCCACCAACAAATATGATTTTGAAAAATATGCAGTAAAATACTGAAATATTTATAAATCATATCTCAGCTAATTTTCACTCCAAACAAATAGATCATTTAAATACAGTGAAAATTTACTGCTGCAACAATTACCTAGCATACTTACTTGGAACAACTGAATGAAGGATTGAGCATTCCAATTTCACTCACAAGTCTGTTGAAGACTGCTTCATTCAGAGGTTTAGTAAATATGTCAGCTAGTTGTTTCTCAGTTGGAACATAAGAGACTTCTATGGTACCATTTGCAGCATGTTCCCTAATGAAATGGTACCTGATCTCAATGTGCTTTGTAGTAGAATGATTAACAGGATTGGCAACTATGGATATTGCACTAGTATTATCACACATTAGAGGAATGTGTTCTAACACTAGCCCATAATCCATGAGTTGATTTCTAATTCAAAGCAATTGAGCACAGCAACTTCCAGCAGCAATATATTCAGCCTCAGCTGTGGATGTTGCTGTGGACTGTTGTTTCTTACTAAACCAGGACACTAACCTTTGACCTAGGAATTGACAGCTTCCAGAGGTGCTCTTCCTGTCAATCCTGCATCCAGCATAATCAGAATCTGTGTAACCAACCAGGTTGAACCCAGTGCCTTTTGGATACCATAGCCCAAGATTAGGAGTCCCCTTCAGATATTTGAAAATTCTTTTGATGGCCATCATGTGAGATTCCTTGGGATCAGACTGGAACCTTGCACAAAGGCATGTGGCAAACATGATGTCTGGCCTGCTAGCTGTGAGATAGAGTAGGGATCCAACCATTCCTCTATAGACCTTGATATCAACTCTCTTGCCTTTCTTGTCTTCATCCAGCTTGATTGCAGTAGACATAGGAGTTTTAGCTGGGGATGACTCTTCTAAACCATATTTCTTTAAAAGATCCTTGACATACTTAGATTGGTTTATAAAGATGCCATCCTCCCTTTGATGTACTTGCAGGCCTAGGAAGTAGGTTAACTCTCCCATCATACTCATCTCATATTTACTTTGCATCAACTTAGAGAACCTTTCACAGAGTTTTTCATTTGAAGAGCCAAAGATGATATCATCCACATAGATTTGAACAAGAATGATATCATTTCCATGCTTCTTGAAGAATAGGGTTTTGTCTATTGTACCCCTAGTGAATTGATGCTCAAGAAGGAATTGAGATAGAGTTTCATACCAGGCTCTTGGTGCCTGTTTGAGTCCATAGAGTGCCTTGAGCAGTCTATACACAAAGTTTGGGAAGTCTTCACTTTCAAAGCCAGGTGGTTGAGACACATAAACTTCCTCAGCAAGATCACCATTGAGAAATGCACTTTTCACATCCATTTGATACACCTTAAAATCTGAGTGAGCTGCAAAAGCCAGGAAGATTCTTATGGCTTCCAGTCTAGCTACAGGTGCAAATGTGTCATCATAGTCAATGCCTTCTTGCTGACAATATCCTTTGGCAACCAGCCTTGCTTTGTTTCTAACTACCACTCCTTCTTCATCCATCTTGTTCCTGAACACCCATTTGGTGTCAATAACATTCTTTCCTTTTGGAGGTGGCACTAGTTCCCATACCTTGTTTTTCTCAAATTGATTCAACTCTTCTTGCATGGCAACAATCCAATCAGAATTCTTCAAAGCTTCTTCAATAAGTTTAGGTTCCTCTTGTGATAGAAAGCAGCTATACAGACATGTATTCATTGTTGCCCTTCTTGTTCTAACTCCCTCACTAGGATCTCCAATGATTTGATCCCTAGTGTGGGCTCTGTCCCATTTCCTTGTGTGCCCCTGTTCATTTCCTTGATCTGTTCCAATCTCATTTTGGTTGACAGTTGCATTCTCTTCTTCTCCCCCTGTGTTTGTGAATCCTTGCACAGGTGTTTGAAGAAGATTGTCAACTTCAAGAATTTCATTTTCTAGAACAGTTTGAATAGGGGGTTCATCTTCATTTTCAGAATCCTCAAGATAACCTTGATTCTCAAATCTCAATAGCACACTGTCTTGATCACTTGTTTTCAGTCCTGGAGTTTTCTTGTCATCAAAGGTAACATCCATGCTTTCCATGACTTTGTGTTGCTCAGGTACAAACACTCTGTATGCTGTCCTTTCCAGAGAGTATCCAATGAAGATACCTTCAAATGCTTTAGCATCAAACTTTCCAACATGCTCAGAGGTATCTTTCATCACAAAACACTTGCTTCCAAACACATGCAGGTGCTTGAAGGATGCTCTTTTTCCAGTCATTAATGAGTAAGGAGTTTTGCCAGACTTCTTATTGATTAATGTTCTATTTTGCACATAGCATGCTGTGTTAACAGCATCAGCCCAAAAGCTAGTGGGTAGCTTTGCATCCAGCAGCATTGTCCTTGCAGCTTCAATGAGAGTTCTATTCTTTCTCTCAACTACTCCATTTTGTTGAGGTGTCCTAGGAGCTGAGAATTGTTGAGAAATTCCTTTATCTTTGCAAAACTCATACAATGTTGAATTTCTGAACTCAGTCCCATTATCACTTCTCAAAGCAACTACAGAGGAACCAGTGCTTTGTGCTTCTTTATCAACTCTCTTAATATGCTCTATTATGACTTGGGGTGCTTCATCCTTGGAGAATAGGAATTCCACCCAAGTATATCTTGAATAGTCATCTACCATCACTAGAGCATATTTCTTTTTGGAGAGGGACATTACATTCACAGGGCCAAATAAGTCCATGTGAATTAGTTGCAGAGGTTTTGAGTTTGTATTGAGCAACTTGTTCTTGTGACTTGATCTTTTAATCTTCCCTTTCTGACAAGCTTCACATGCTCCATCTTGCACAAACTCCAAGGCAGGCAAATCCCTGATGAGTTCTCTCTTGGTTAGAGAGTTCATTGCCTGAACATTCAAGTGAGACAGTTTCTTGTGCCACAGCCAGAATTCCTCATTTGTGGCTTTTGTGTAGAAACAACAAATTTCTCCCTTATCTGCAGCCTTAAGATTAGCTACAAACAAGCTTCCTTTCTTCACACCAGTTAGAACAACTTCACCACTTTCCCTTTTTGAGATTGAACAAAGGTCTTCATCAAATTCCACTTTGAAGCCTCTGTTGGTAAACTGTCCAATACTCAAGAGATTATGCTTCAGTCCTTCAACAAATGCTACATCTTCAATAATGACATTTCTAGATTTAACACTGCCATATCCCATTGTATAACCAATGTTGTCATTTCCAAAGGTTACTGATGGGCCAGCCTTTTCCTCAAAATGTGATAGCAGGGCCATATCACCAGTCATGTGACTTGAGCATCCACTGTCCAAGATCCATATGACTCTTTTATTCCTGTTGCCCTGCATTCACAAAGTGACTAAGTTGTTTTTGGTACCCACACTTGGTAGGGTCCATATGATTTAGAAACATTTTGATCAATAATTCTTCTGTCATAAATTGCATTTCTCATAGTAGGAGACTTCACTTTTTCTGTGGCTTTGGAGTTTACACTCTTAGGCTCACATGAAGTTTTCACCCTCTCAACCCTGATTGGGGACCCTGTCCTATGAGAATGTATGTGTGTGTGTGATTCACCAGATTGTGCAGAATCAAGTTTATGTTTAAGAGATAAACAGTTAGCAATCACAGTCACATAGCATGTCATGCAGTTTGGCTTACCACAGAAAGAATCATGACTAGAATTTATGCTTGCAGAAAGGTTACTTAGGTTATCAACTTCAACAATTTCAGGCTTACTACACTTATGAGTCAAATGATTAACAGATAGGCATTTTTGACATTGTTTCCTGGGAGCATTTGGCACATAAGCATAGTTGTTTCCTTTGTTAACACCAACTTTACCATTTCTGTTTTGTTTCCTTTTCTTAACAACTTCTTTCTTTGCTTTAGGACTCTTGACAAGATTGTCTTTGGTCTCTTTCTGATTGACAAGTTCAGGAAAGGAAGAAGTGTTCTTAGCAGCCTCATCTTCTTCAAGTAGTTGTTGCTTGATGATCAGTAGTTCCTCATCAAACTCAACAACACTCTTCCTGAAGATGGGCTGTTCAACACTTGACAGAATGGTTGGGGCATTTTTGTTTGTAAAAGTTTCCTTTCCTTTGCCCTTGACTTTCTTCCTTCCCTTGTCATTATCATAGTCAAAACCAACTCCAACCTTGCAATCTTCAGTGTGTTCCTTGTGGTAGGTTTGAATAAGTTCAGAGGAGTTTTTGAAGCTTCTTAGTTTCAGTTCAGTTTCAGCAATTTGTTCTCTAAGGGCATTCTCTATCTGCTCAGCACAAATCACTTTGTTTTTAAGATACTCAACCTCATTTTTCAAACCATCCAGGTTCACAACCATTAACTCAAGTTGCTCATTCTTTTCTGTAAGCTCAACATTCTTAGCAGTTAGTCTGTCAATTTCTTCATTAGCTACTAACATGCTAGTATGAATATTAAACATTTCAGTGCTCATATCTTCAACAGTTTGCTTATATTGAAGGGGAGTCATATCAAGAGAAGTAAGAATAGGTACCTGACTTGAATCACCTTCATCATAAAATGCCATCAAGGCATAGTTTGAATACTCTTGTTCTTCTTCTTCATCAGAGTCATCCCAGCATTTTCCCTCAGCAATAAAAGCTTTGCCCTGTTGTTTCTTGAGTAGAGCCTCATACTTAGCTTCAAGCTCTAAGTATGCTTTGTCCTTCTTGACTTGTTTAGGCTTTTTGCACTCAGTGGCAAAATGCCCAAGTTCATTGCAGTTATAGCACCTTATTTTGGTCCTATCCACACTTCCTGTTTTGTATCCACCTTTAGCAGCACCAGCAATCCCTTTTCCTTTATTGAAGGTGTTTGAGCCACTAGATCCACCAGTGTTTCCATTATTGAACTTGGACCTAAATGGCTGCTTTCTTTTAAACCTTATGTTAGGATACCTCCTAGCCATATAAGCAAAAGATTTGTTTTCCATTTTGTCCAGCTCATCTATACTGTAGAACTCATCCTCTTCAGGTAAATCATACACAACCTGAGTTTCATCACCAGTGTCTTCAACTTCCAGTTCCTCAATCTTGACCTGACTGATTTTAAGAGAGTCCATTCTTTGACTTAGGTTGTCAGCAATAAGTGCACAGGAAGTATTAGCCACTAATCCTTGCTTTGCTTGAATAGATCTCTTTTGAAACAGCTCTAACTCATATGTCTTTAAAACACCATACAACACATCAAAACCAATCTTTGTCAGATCTCTTTCTTTGAGGGAAGAGATTCTTGGTTCCAAGTGATCTGGCAGAGTTAGTAGAAACTTCATATTGAGCTCTTCTGTTTCATAGTGTTTGTCATAGAGTTTGAGCTCGTTTATCAGCTTGTTGAATCTCTCAAACACTTCTGTGATTCCCTCTTTTGGCTGAGCCATGAAGGCTTCATATTGTGAAACAAGAATCTGCTTCTTGTTCTTTCTTACCTCAGTAGTTCCTTCACAGAGCACTTCTATAAGATCCCACATCTTCTTGGCACTAGTACAATGAGCAACAGTGCCATACATGTTGAAGTCCATAGATTCACAAATGATAAGTTGAAGATGTCCATCCAATGCTACTTTTTCCTTTTCAGGATCAGTGTATTTTAAGGGATCTTTGGGCACATGTTTTGCTGGTACAATCTCAGTGCCACTGGTTGTTTCACCAATCTCGATCATTGGAATGAAGGGACCATGCTTTAGAATATCTAAATACATGGGGTTAGAAGCTTTGATGAAAAGCAACATCTTCTTTTTCCATAAACTGTAGTGCTCCTTGTTAAAGGGAGGAATCTTGATACTGCTTAGTTTCTGTGAACTCATTCTTGATCTTTTCCTGTTTGTACGTTAACAGCCTACGCTCTGATACCACTTGTTAGAAATGAATACTACTAGAAACTAGACAGAGGGGGGGTGAATGGATAGTTTGATATATTTTTCGATTCTTGAAAACTAAGTAAACAACTGTATATGATTATGATATGTAATATGCAGAAAGTAAATAACACACACAATCACTTTAATCTACTTTGTATAAGCAAATTAAATACTACAGCTTTCCAGGAAATTCACAATCGAATTTCTGGCTTCTAAACAAGAACAGTTTGAACTTGCTTGCTTACAGAGAAAAGAGTTTAGCAAATAACTATGTGTATCTCTCTTACAGCTTACAGTTGTGTGTGCACGATATATATTCACCTATACAAACTAGGCACACACAATATTACACAGCTACCCCTTCTGAAAGTCCAACTTGTCCTGCCATAAGAAGTTCACTGTGTCAGGAAGGACCACCTGCTTTTCGGAGTCTTTCCCGTTTCTGTAGCTGCTTGTCTCTTATCTTTCTCTCCAAGTTTAGCTGTAGATTTGCCATCTGTTCTTTGGACCACCTTGCCAGAACAAATGCTTCAGTATTTGTCTCCTTTGATTCTTGGTTCTGTACCTTGATTTGTCTTGTTATAAACAGCTAAGTGTTGATATCGTGAACTCCACTTTATCCCTGACTTCGCGATCTCCCTTGTGAGGACTACGCGATATAGCCTTTGAAGACTTTGCGACATAGGTCATTTGATGACTATGCGACATAGGTCATTTGATGACTATGCGACATAGGTCATTTGATGACTATGCGACATAGTGCTTCTGAGGACTTCACGATCTAGGCTCCTTTGACTTTGCTGACTTCAACACTTCACGACATGTGTCTTGAGGACTTCTCGACATAGTACAAAATGGACTATGCGATATAGTACTTCACGACATGGATATTGGTGACTTCACGACATAGCTTTCTTTTGACTTTGCTATATAATGCCTTAGACAAATTCCTGCAACTTATTTCTTCATAGCCTTATTCAACTCTATCCTGCTGCATGAACACTTCTGAACTTCTACCAGGATAATTATTCAATGGCCTATATACAATCTAGATGCAAGAACCTTTACTAAGCTCATTATAAGTCTGAGCATACATGATCAAGCTAATGTTCATGAGAACAAGACAAGTACATTTAGAGACCTATACTATATCCCAGTGATTGAAATCACTAGGTCATGTAATGTGACATAGTCACATAGTGTAGGCTTGTTAATAGTGGTATTCAGACATGTCTTGAGCCTAACAGGGGACACGAAAACTAGTGGTATTATTTCACAATGGACTGAGGTCCAGAGGTGGGGACATAAACTAGCCAGTATTATCTCACAATCGCTAGAGATGTACGATCTTGGACCTATGAGCTATCCGTTCAGATCTAACGATGCCGTCAAGAGTTTAAGTGGGGGAGTTTGTACCACTCAAGTCTCAAAATCGAGAAGAGTTGGGACTTTAGTTCAGTTTATAACACAAAGTATTACTACAAATTGCACCAACAAATCATGATCTTTTGGGAACTTGGGGTGGGTTTGTGGATTACCCAAGTTGTTGCATTTGGGATAATTATTTGGCACTGAATTATTCGATGTTTTGAAAGTCTGAAAGATAGAAAGATAGAGGAAGCGAAACAAAGGAAAAGAATTCTTAAAATCAACAAATTGCAAGAAAAGATATGAACGAGTTAGAAAGAAAGTTTTAAGAACTGAAAGCGCAAGACCTAAGTACAGTATTAGAAGATTTACGAAGGCTTTTGATCAAAATCAGTAATAAAACCTACTCTCCAGAATGTAACATCTTAAAGAATTGGAAGAAAATTTAGGATTGCAATGTTCTAAAACTCATCTAGAACACCCAGTATCTATTCTATCCCGCAAAAAAAATTGTAAACTAACATGACGGCTATTAGTAATACTCGTATTAATTTCTAAATTAAAAACTTGAACCAATAGCTACATATACCATCAATAAGAAAAAACTCTATATATATCAATCATATACTTGAAACGATAATGATCATGCATAGAATAATTTATAAACACAATTTAAGCTACCGGCTCGTGCCTCGCACGAACTTTTATGCTAGTTATTGTAATTCTACAACAATTATAATTCATTTATTATAACTGTACTGAGTTACAAAATAATGTATCTATGAGAAGCATATATATCGTATTTTCTAGATTTTCTTAAAATAATCTCTACTATTATATTAAAGACGAAACATTGAAAGTTTTGTAGTCGGTTCTGAAAGTTTTTTGTAGTCTGGTCACTCCATTCATAGTCGTTAGATATTTCTGATCAAATCGATAAGAACCGTTAGATAAAATATTAAAATTATTATATAAAATATTTTTTTCTATTTTTCATAACTAAAACATCTCATTTTCCAAAAATATCGCAGGCAGTTTCATTTAATAAAATAATATAATAAGGTTGTAATTGCTAATAACTAACCCATTACCATTTTTAGCCAAAGTGTATATTCTTTTTTATATTGTTTAACTAAAATTTCTACTTTTCTATTTTTCCTAAATAAAACCTCTTATTTTCCCAAAATATCACGAATAGTTCTATTTAATAAAATAAAATAATAATATTATAATTATTAATGATTAACCAATTAGTTTTTTTTTCCCAAAATGTATATTCTTTTTTATATTTTTTAACTAATATTTCTCCTAACTAAAACCTCAAAAATATCACCGGTTATTCCATTTAGTAGCATAAAATACTAATATTATAAATCTATCTATCTATCTATACTATATTATTAAAGACAAAATATTGAAAGTTTTGTTACCTTTTTTTTGGTACGGTACTTGCCTTATTTAATTGTTTATTTAATTATTATAAAAATTATTATAATCAGTTACTCTTTCAGTTAAAATACATTACCATTTGTTTCTAAAAAAATCATGGGCAATTTCCTTTTCAGCTAAAACATGTTACTTTTTCTATTTCTCTTACTAAAATCCCTCATTTTCCAAATATATCACGAGCAACCCTTACTTATTTATCTAAAAACCTATTTTAATACTTTTAATTGGCAATTACCTTTCCCCTCTTTTTTTAGAAAAATCACGGGTAATTACCTTTTTCAGCTAAAACATGTTATTTTTTCTATTTTACTTAGTAAAATCCCTCATTTTCCAAATATATCACTGACAAACCCTTACTTATTTACTTTAAAATCTATTTTAATACTTTTAATTGACAATTACCTTTTTCAACTAAAACATGTCACATTTTCTATTTTTCTTACTAAAACCTTTTTTTTTTTAAAATATCACGGGTAAATCGTTACTTTTATATTTTAAAATTCAACGAAAACATGCTACTTTCTATTTTTCATACTAAAACCCCTCTTTTTCAAAAATATCACGGGCAAACCGTTACTTATTTATTTTAAAATCTATTTTAATACTTTTAATTATTTAAAAATGTATAACACTCTGATATGGACAGAAAAGTAATTATAGAAATATAATTGACTAGTCAAACAAAAGGCCGATATTTAAGGCCCGACACCCTAATTATTCATTAAATTCGTAATTAATGAATAGGGAAAATATACAGCTCATAAAAAGAGTCCAAATTATGGCAAATTGGTCAAAGAAGGATCCAGAATCCCAATCAAAGGCAATTAATGAGTCATAGCCTTTATCAACAAGGAAAAGACTTATCCTGCAAGCAATACAATGCTTATCCAATATCAAAAAAGAGACTTATTCGCTAAGACTCCTAAACATACCATAAATACTAGGCTCCAGACGCCTATATAAGGTCCCTGATCCTACAATCAGAACTACGACTTTGGCTTGATTCTCAACATTAATTGAGATACGTAGGCATCTTGTGAGGACCTATTTAGTCCGGAAACACGAGTGCAGCCATTAAAGCTCGAAGCTCATTAATCCTTGCATTAAATTCACAAAGCACGTTTTTTAATCCACAACATTTGGCGCCGTCTGTGGGAATAAGGGAATATCAACCATGGCAAACACACGAAGAACAGCTCGGGATAATCAAACTCCTGAGGATCGTCCTATCACCTCTGAGGCTGATCAGCCACCGCCGACTACTGGCACTGAAGGGGCGAATATCCCCACCAACACTCAAGGACCGGAAATCCCGATTTCGGTTGAAGGGACGAATCCCCTGCAGATGGTCATTCATGGATCTAATCCACAAGAGACAGTCCACCAGCAACCAATCACGACCTCTCCGCTGCACATGAGTGCACCAAGGAGCCTTCAACTCCATACTACTGATCTCCCTCAATATGCGAATCAGACTTTGGGGATGCCAAGCTATGGCATGCCCCCTCGACCCATGGCGGGCGGTAGTGGAACTAATCCAATCTACCATGAGGCATATGTGCCCCCTTATATTCAAGGTCTGGGACCCCAAACTCGTCAGACCCCTTTCGTTCAAGATTACTCGGGCCCATACACCGAGGATGAGGGTTATACAACTGGGGAGGATGTCGCCCCAAGAAGGAGACGTTCTTCCCAGACCAATCGGGAACAACCCCAAACTACTAGGGAGAAACTTGCAACCCATGAGGCAGAGACTGCAAGGCTCAAAAAACTCCTTGCTGAGGAGGAAGCCGCTCAATCTCGAGGCCGAACAACTGAAGGGATCCCAATAATCAACTTGGATCCACCGGCAAGAAGGACCAAGAGGGCCGAAGCCCCAAGGGGTGATCCTAGTATTCTGTTGCCCCTAGGAGATCCTGATGATCCTACATCACCGTTTACTCAAGACATCATGAAAACGGCTATATCCAGAAAGTTTAAGATGCCTTCGATCAAAGCCTATGATGGAACGGGAGATCCCGCAAATCATGTAAGGACCTTCTCCAATGCACTGCTGTTGCAGCCAACCAACGATGCGGTCAAGTGTAGGGCATTTCCACAAACCTTGGCAGGCATGGCCCAACGTTAGTATAGTCGTCTACCTCCTAACTCTATTGGATCATTCAAGGAACTAAGCAAGGCTTTCATCAATTAGTTCATTAGTGGAAGGGTGCATGAGAAAAGTTCTGCATCACTCATGGCAATCCGGCAAGGGCAGAATGAGGCCCTAAGGGATTACATCAATCGATTCACTCGAGAGGCTTTAAAAGTCCCGGACTTAGAGGACAGAGTGGCTTTGATAGCCCTACAACAAGGAACCACTGATGACCACTTCAAACGGTCGTTAGCTAAACATCCCCCCGAGAGCATGCTGAAGCTCCAAGATAGAGCCGGAAAGTATATCAAGGCTGAAGAAAACATGAGAAAGTATGAACCCACTACTGGCGGTAGTGGAAACTCAAAGAAAAGAAAAGAAACTCAGGAGTACGACGTCAAGGAAAAGTTCCCCAGAACATCAAAGAACTCCGATTCTCCCCCCAAGAGAAACAATTTTGGGCCAAAATTCACAGAATATGCAAAATTGAATACTCCCAGGAGTCAAATTCTGATGGAGATAGCCAAGGAAGAAGATATCAAATGGCCAAAGCCAATGAGGGCTGATTTGTCCAAACGGAACCAAAATCAGTTTTGTCGGTTCCACAAAGAAGTCGGTCATGACACCGATGATTGTAGACAATTGAAAGATGAGATTGAGTTTCTGATACAAAGAGGAAAACTCAGCAAGTTCACTAAGGATGGAAGCCAAGGGAGCCAAAGGGGGAACTATGAAAGGAAGGATTATGATAGAAGGGACAACGATCAAGATCGGAATCCCAAGCCCCGAGGGCCAGTGATCAACATGATATTCGGAGGGCCAACTGCTGCTGGGTCCTCCCGAAACTCAAGAAAGGCTTATGCCCGAGAGGTAATGACTGTGGTTGGAGAAGCACCGAAGCGTGCCAGAACAGAAGTGTCAATAGGTTTTGACGATTCAGACTTGGAAGGGGTGAAGTTCCCCCATGATGATCCTCTTGTCATAATACCTGTGATAGGCAACTCCGAAACGAAGAGAGTCTTGGTTGATAATGGAGCTTCAGTGGATATCTTGTTCCACGATGCCTTTATCAAGATGGGTTACACAGACTCTCAGTTAACACCCTCAAATATGCCTATATACGGATTCAACGGGGTGGAATCAAAAGTGGAAGGCACTATCCAACTCCCAATGACTATGGGGCAAGGGATGGATACGTCTACTCAGATGTTGAACTTCATAGTTATAAAAGCGACTTCAACCTACAATGCGATCCTTGGAAGGACGGGTCTTCATGCGTTTAAGGCCGTTGCCTCATCTTACCATCTGAAAATCAAATTCCCCATGAAGAATGGGATTGGTGAAGAACGGGGAGACCAAAAGATGGCTAGAAGCTGTTATGTAGCCGCATTAAGGCCTGATGGAATCGGGGGGCAGGTTCTCCCAATTGAAGACATGAATACAAGTGACAATGAGGACAGAAGAGGGAAACCAGCTGAGGACTTAGTCCCAATTCCCTTAGTCCCAGGTGAGCCAGAGAAGGTGACATATGTTGGAGCGCTACTACCTGAGCCATTGAAAAGCAAACTCATATCTTTTCTTCAAGAAAATAATGACGTTTTCGCTTGGACAGCGGCTAACATGCCAGGGATTGATCCCCAATTGATAACTCACAAGTTGAATGTAGATCCTGAAAGAAAGACGGTGAAACAAAAGAAGAGAAATTTTGCTCCAGAAAGACAAGAGGCCATTAAACAAGAAGTTGAAAAGCTTCTAGAGGCCGGGTTCATTGAGGAAATCCAATTCCCAGAATGGTTGGCTAACCCCGTAATGGTCAAAAAGGCCAATGGAAAATGGAGGATGTGTGTGGACTTCACTGACTTGAATGATGCATGTCCTAAGGATTGTTTTCCTTTACCAAGGATTGACGCATTGATAGATGCTACAGCTGGACACGAGATGCTCAGCTTTATGGATGGCTTCAGTGGATACAAACAAATCAAAATGCATAAGGGTGACATCTCCAAGGTATCATTCATCACTGACTTTGGTGTTTTCTGTTATCTAGTCATGGCATTTGGACTTAAGAATGCAGGGGCAACCTACCAAAGATTGGTGAACAAAATTTTTGGACACCTAATTGGAAAAATCATGGAGGTCTACGTAGATGACATGTTAGTCAAGAGCCTCGATAAAGCCGATCACATTGAGCACCTCCGAGAGGCATTTGAAGTGCTGAGGCACCACAAGATGATGTTGAATCCAGCAAAGTGTGCCTTTGGTGTAGGCTCGGGAAAGTTTTTAGGCCTGATGGTTTCCAAGAGAGGAATCGAGGCCAATCCCGACAAAATCAAAGCGATTCTAGGCATGGAATCACCAAAGACTGTCAAGGATGTCCAAAAACTAACGGGAAGAGTGGCAGCATTGGGAAGATTCATCTCCAAGTCAGGAAAGAAGTGCTTGTCTTTCTTTAAAGCACTCAAGAAAGTGAAAAATTTTGAATGGACGGCTGAAAGTCAAGAGGCCTTTGAGGCCCTGAAGAAATACATGGCTGAGGCACCGCTGTTGGCAAAACCCAAGCCAGGGGAAATTCTCTATTTGTACTTGGTGGTCTCTAGCACAGCCCTTGGAGCCGTTTTGGTAAAAGAGGAGTTAAAATTCAGAAACCCATCTACTACGTGAGCAAGATCTTACATGGGGCAGAAATAAGCTACTCAACGATTGAGAAGTTTGCCTTAGCCTTGATAATGGCCTCAAGAAAGCTACGCCCGTACTTCCAGGCTCACAAGATAGAGGTCTTGACTGATCAACCTCTAAGAAACATCTTGCATAGCCCTCAAGTTAGTGGAAGATTGATCAAATGGGCCATTGAATTGGGTGAATTCGACATCAAGTATAAGCCTCGAACGACCATAAAAGCTCAAGCACTTGCTGACTTCATGGTTGAATGCACCATTGACAACCAAGAAGTCGGGGGGCAGGAAGTAATAATGAAAGACAAGAAAGATCAAGAAATGGACTTCAAAGAATATTGGGTGCTCTATTTTGATGGAGCATCAAAAACAAAATCAAGCGGAGCTGGTTTAGTGCTACAAAGTCCTGATGGATTCCTCATTGAGTATGCACTAAAACTTGACTTCCCAACGACAAACAATGAGGCTGAGTATGAAGCTCTGATAGTTGGCTTAGGGCTGGCTGGAGCCTTGATGGTCAAAACTCTGAAAGTATGTGGAGACTCGAGGCTAGTGGTTTCCCAAGTAAATGGGGAATTTTAGGCCAGAGATGAAGTCATGGCCATGTACTTGAAACTTGTCAAGGCCATCATGACTCAATTTGATGAATGCTATGTGGAGCGCATTCCAAGGGAAGAGAACGTGAAGGCTGATGCCCTGTCTAAGTTTGCTTCTTCTGAAATTGAAAACTATGCAGGGAGTGTATACTTCCAAGTCTTGAAAACCCCAAGCATCAACGGAAAGTTGGTAGCACCCATTGATGTTGGCAGCTGTTGGATGGATTCCATCAAAGCTCATCTGGAAACTGGGTGGCTACCCAACGATACCTCAGAAGCACGAAAGCTGTATGTGAGAGCACTAAGGTATACCCTGATTGAGGGACTCCTATACAAGAAGTCTTTCATCATTCCATATCTAAAATGTTTGAGACCTCAAGAGGCAGAATTGGCCCTAAAGGAAGTGCATGAAGGAATTTGTGGGCAACACTTGGGGGGCAGAGCCCTTGCTCATAAAGTCACCCGCCTAGGTTTCTATTGGCCAAGCATGCTTGCTGATGCTAAAAGCTATGTAAAGAAGTGTGAACGGTGCCAGAAACATGCACCAGTGGTTAGACAGCCACCAGAGATGATGACATCCATTAACTCACCTATCCCCTTTGCTATGTGGGGAATGGATATACTTGGGCCATTTCCAATGGCAAGTGCTCAAAGAAAGTTTTTGATAGTAGCAATCGACTACTTCACCAAGTGGATTGAGGCTAAACCCTTAGCCAAGATAACCACCAAGCAAGTGATGCATTTCTTCTGGGAAAATGTGATATGCAGATATGGAATTCCACGAGTCCTAGTTACGGACAATGGAACTCAATTCAACAATGACGAGTTCAAGAAGTATTGTGATAAGAACGATATCAAGTTGCGTTTCACTTCTGTTGCCCATCCTCAAGCAAATGGGCAAGCTGAGGTTGCAAATCGAATTATCCTAGATGGACTGAAGAAAAGAGTTGAACGCTCCAGAAACACTTGGGTGGACGAATTGCTTCCCATACTGTGGGCATATCGTACTACTTGTAAAGTCACCACTGGAGCTAACCCTTCTTGTTGGCATATGGGGCAGAGGCAGTGGTTCCAGTGGAGATTACTCATACATCTCCAAGAGTCGAGGCTTATGAACCAGAAGAAAATGAAGAAGGCTTGAGGCTAGCTTTAGATCTAATTGACGAAGTTAGAGATGAGGCAAACGCCAAGATAGTTGAACATCAAAAGAAGGCATCTTTCTACTACAACCTTAGGGTTAAAGAAAGGTTCTTTCGTCAAGGAGACTTGGTTCTCAGAAATATTGAAGCATCCGGAGTTGGACAAAAAGGGAAGCTGGCCCCAAATTGGGAAGGACCATATCGCGTCAAGAACGTATTTGGTCGAGGCTCATACAAGCTAGAAACCCTTGAAGGGCATGAGGTGCCAAGGACTTGGCATGCCTCCAATTTGAAAGTTTATTATGTTTAAAGTGTTTCCCAAGTGGACTCACTACTAGAAATAAGGTTCGATGAAACCAGCCCAAGTTTTTAAACTTGAGTACTATGTAAGGGTTGATCCCATTTTTAAAGTTATGAATTTCATATTCTTATGATTTCATTAAATATGCAATGCATTATGTTAGACATGTGAACTAAGCATGCAAAATCAAGAAAAGCTAGAAAAGCTGAAATAAACTTACTAAGAAAGTTAAATTAAAACCCCGAAGGGTGAGTTCAGAAAAGAACATAAAATAAAGAAAATAGCCATACAGGGCCAACCTATGCTATATCATCATGAGGAGTCTCTTCCTCTAAGTTAAAGGGAACATCATCCTTAGCAGCATCCATCAAATCTCCATCCAGAAAGAGCTCAGAATCATCAATGGGCTGTGATGTGAGGTCGGCAGTATCCATGATAGTATCCTTGGATGCCCCAGATAAAGCAGGAACGGGGAACTTATCCAAGGACACTCCTTCAATCTTCGTCCCCAGCTCTTCAATGATTGATTCCCAACAATCCTTAAAGGTGCTAGGAAAGTTAGCATCATACTCAACATTAAGGAGGTCATCAAACTCCTTAGATGCTCTGTACTCAGCAATAACATCCTCGCGACCCCTTTGGAGTTGGGCCTCCAGCTGCCTGACCTTCTCCTTCTCATCTACAAGCTCCCTCTCAACCCCTCTAAACATCTCAAAATTTGAGGTAGAGGAGGCGAAATACCTGTCTCTATCCCTCTCAGCTATCAGCTTTTCAGCTTGAACTGCCTTCAAGTTGTGAAGAGCAGCTTGATGATAGGTGTTAGCCTATAAAACAAAGGCACATATTTCAAAAAGTGAACAAAAGAAAGAAAGAATAAACAAAAGTGAAAATTACTTACAGAAGCAAGGGCTTGGGCCCCAAGAAGCTCAATCTGGAGATCCTCTGAGGACTCCACAACGTGGGCCATGTCCCTTGGAGTGACCACATTTCTGGACCACTCTGCGGCATCCCTGGAATCACCAACTATGGTATCCCTGTTAAGTAAACCCCATTTAACCTCAAATGGGTTGGGATCCTCGTCAACAAGGACAACCCGCTCAGCCAAAAAAAAGGGCACCTTCTCCATAGCAGGGGAGCCATCTACGGCCTTCTTCCGCTTGGAAGGCCTATCTATCTCCACGATCACCGTCTTAGAGGCATGGTCCTCCCTCCTCTTGAAAATAGCGTTCAAAGCGGTTTTGGCTGGAAAGAAAAGACAAACGTTACAATCATATTATATGACAACAAAGAATAAAGGAAAGGAAGTTAAGTTTATATACCCCGAGGTTCAAGGGTGCTAAGCCCCATAGCTTGAAGGTTATCCTCAGAAATTAGGAGATTGCAATGATGCAAGCAATCACCCGTCAGGAGTTGAATTGCCGCAAGATCATCTACCCCTAATTTAAGGGACCTTAAAGAACCGTCCGTAGCCCTTGTGAAGTTAGGACAAAAATAATTGTTTCAATCATCCCCATCTAAGTAAATATAAAACCCCTCTTTCTTCCACAAGGGAAGAGAGTCGGGAGAAGAGCCAGAAACGAAGCAACTACGGTTTAAGGTTTGATATTGAATCTTAACCCAACCTATATCATCTGGAGCATTTACAAATTTAAAGAGATATCGAAATACTGATACACTGGGCTCTACCCTATGTTTCATGCATTGGGCCAGGAAACAATATATGAATCTCCACCCATTGGGCATTAGTTGTGTGGGACAAATTTGAACCTCAGCTGATAAACGACAAACAAAAGGGTGAGGAGGAAGGCGAAAACCAGAATAAAAAGTTTCTTTGTATATCCTAATGGCCCCAGGCTTAGGATAACAAGCCCTGTCATTTGGGCCAGGTGCTACGGCCCTATATGGGGCCTTTATGCCAAAAAGAACGGAAATATCATCAACCCTACTCTGTTTGTATTTAGAAGGAATATTATGGGCCTCTAAATGGAGAAGATTTGGGAAAGCATCCCCAAAATCAGAAAGTAAATCTCTAAGGGAAAAAACGTTTGCATGAACTAGAGACTTTGGAGGTGGATTACCTCGATTTGCTCTGGCAGGGTGAGAAGGTTGAGATAGCTGGGATTGAGATGAGCTTGAATCCGCCATTAAAATCCTTCCGAAGAATGCTTGAACCCAGAAAACTTGATGGAGAAGATGAAGATTTAAACGGGAACTGGAAAATGCACGGTGGCTTGAACGCCGGAAATCGCTTTGCCGCGGAACCCTAGCAGAGCTTTTCTGAGGAAAGTTTCTGAGAAAATTTAGTAGAATGACTTTGAAGTGTGAAAAATGGAAGTTCTACTCTACCTAATTTATAGGGATTACAGCCGGTGGTAACGTTCAAATGAACCGTCTATAGACGGTAAATGGGCCAAGAACAGGTCATTGGGCCTTTCATAGGCGGGAAGCCCAAACGAATTCAAAATTTGAATCACAAGTTCTAGAAGAACCTAGAAAATTGACAGGCGGGAAGCCCATATGAATTCGAATGTTGAAGGTTCTAGAAGAATCTAGAATATTCAACATATAAAAAATAGATATTGATTAAGGCAGGGCCTCTAAAACCCACGCCCAGGAGACATGATTTCTAGGCGTGGCAACCTAGAACGTCTCCTAGGCGGGGATACCAATGCCAAGAAATTGATTAAGGCAGGGCCTCTAAAACCCACGCCCAGGAGACATGATTTCTAGGCGTGGCAACCTAGAACGTCTCCTAGGCGGGGATACCAATGCCAAGAAATTGATTAAGGCAGGGCCTCTAAAACCCACGCCCAGGAGACATAATTTCTAGGTGTGGCAACCTAGAACGTCTCCTAGGCGGGGATACCAACGCCAAGAAATTGATTAAGGCAGGGCCTCTAAAACCCACGCCCAGGAGACATGATTTCTAGGCGTGGCAACCTAGAACGTCTCCTAGGCGGGGATACCAACGCCAAGAAATTGATTAAGGCAGGGCCTCTAAAACCCACGCCTAGGAGACATAATTTCTAGGCGTGGCAACCTAGAACGTCTCCTAGGCGGGGATACCAACGCCAAGAAATTGATTAAGGCAGGGCCTCTAAAACCCACGCCCAGGAGACATGATTTCTAGGCGTAGCAACCTAGAATGTCTCCTAGGCGGGGGTATCCACGCCAAGAAACTCCTTGAGCCAACTTTGAAAAACCCACGCCCAGGAGACATAGTTCCTAGGCGTGGCAACCTAGAACGTCTCCTAGGCGGGGGTATGCACGCCCAGAACACAGATTTTCCAAGAAATAAAGGAAAAAATAATTATTATTAATTATTTTCCAGGAAAGTGAAGCAAAAATTCGTGAAAAATAAGATCTCGAATCTCGAAAAATGACAATTATAACTTCTACGAAAACCCCGAGGAGATTTTCCCAGAAGTTGGGGGGCAAATGATATGGACAAAAAAGTAATTATAGAAATATAATTGACTAGTCAAACAAAATGCCGATATTTAAGGCCCGACACCCTAATTATTCATTAAATTCGTAATTAATGAATAGGGAAAATATACAGCTCATAAAAAGAGTCCAAATTATGGCAAATTGGTCAAAGAAGGATCAGAATCCGAATCAAATGCAATTAATGAGTCATAGCCTTTATCAACAAGGAAAAGACTTATCCTGCAAGCAATACAATGCTTATCCAATATCAAAAAAGAGACTTATTCGCTAAGACTCCTAAACATACCATAAATACTAGGCTCCAGACGCTTATATAAGGTCCCTGATCCTACAATCAGAACTACGTCTTTGGCTTGATTCTCAACATTAATTGAGATACGTAGGCATCTTGTGAGGACCTATTTAGTCCGGAAACATGAGTGCAGCCATTAAAGCTCGAAGCTCATTAATCCTTGCATTAAATTCACAAAGCACGTTTTTTAATCCACAACACACTCCTACTTATTTTTTTAATAAATGCAATTAATAAAATATAAATAATAAATAATAAATAATAAAATTAACAATTATTAAAAACAATATGTGCATCGTACGGGTTTTAAGCTATATATTATTAAAGATGAAACATTAAAAGTTTGGTAGTCGGACGGACGGGCGGTCGCTACTTATTGATTTTACTTAATTACCCTTACTTATTTTGGTTTTTAAATTATCACTATATAATAACATTATTTGTAACCAATTATCTTTTCAGCTAAAATAAATTACTTTTTTTTATTTTTTTCTAATAAAATTGTCTCTTTTTCTAAAAAAAACATGGGTGGTTATCTTTTTTAACAAAAACATGTTATTCTTTCTATTTTTCCTTACTAAAACCCCTCATTTTCCAAAAATATCACGGACAAACCATTACTAATTTATTTTAAAATATATTTTAATACTTTTAATTATGAGCACTTTTTGAGCTGAAATGTGTTACTTTTTCTATTTTTTTAATTTTCAAAAGAAATTATTATTAAATAATAACATTTTTATAACCAACTACCTTTTCACCTAAAATACATTACCTTTTCTATTTTTCTAAAAAAATCACGGACAATTACCTTTTTCAACTAAAACATGTTACCATTTCTATTTTTTCTTACTAAAACTCCTTAGTTTCCAAAAATATCATGAGCAAATCCTTACTTATTTATTTTAAAATATATTTAAATACTTTTAATTACGGGCACTTACAATATCACGGGTATACATTTATTAATTTATTTGAAATCTATTTTAATACTTTTAATTATTTAAAAACGTTTAACACGCCTACTTATTTTTTTAGCAAATGAAAATTAATATAATATTAAAACATAAATAATAAAATTAATAATTATTAATAAAAATCCGTGCATTGCACGGGTTTTAAGCTAGTCTTAAATTAATAATGAATTAAACAATCTTTATTAATAAGTAAAATATCCGTTCTAATGATATTTCAGTCTCCAAATTTAATTTCACCTCAAGATTCGTATCCATCAAAATTATTGAAATTTTATTGTAAATACAATTATTTTTTTTATTATAACCAACTAAATTGTATAAATAACATAACTTTTTAAATCATTTAAAATTATAAATTATTGATTACTATAAATTAATTTTTTCAAGTACGGATTATCATCTAGAAATAATAATTAGGGATGGCAATTTGTACCGATCCAATTGATATCCGACCCGTTCCGACCCGAATGGGTTAACCGAACCCGAAATTTTCGGGTTTGGATTCGGGTTTGGGTTTGTTTTTTAAACCCGAATTATTTTCGGATCGGGTTCGGGTTTTGACAATACCGATCCAAACCCGACCCGAAAACCCGAAACCCGTTTCGAACCCGATCCGAACCCGAACCCGAAACCCGAATTAATTTATATATATAATATATTTTTCTATTATTTTTTATATATAATTTTAACATATAATAAAATTATATATATGATTTTATATATAATTTTTTACATATAATTTTATATATTATTTAATATATAATTTAAAATATAATTTATATATAATATAATATATTTTTTTACTAGTTTTCATTTCGGGTTTCGGGTTACCCGAAATCCGTTCGGTATCCAACGGGTTCGGGTTCGGGTTTAATATTTCGGATTTTTTCGGGTTCGGGTTCGGGTTCGGGTTCGGTTAAAAATTTCGGGTTCGGGTTTGGATTTTGTAAAACCCGTTTCGACCGACCCGATTGCCATCCCTAATAATAATTGTAAATAAAGGAAGGTTGGTATGAATATTGGCCACTCAGTTTGTTATTCATACATTTCATTCGTTTTCTTCCAATTATTGAAATCTCTTCAGACTTTAACTTTCATGTTAAAGACCATCTTCATATCATTCTTGTACAACTTGATCCTCCACTTCTTTTAAAATTTTTTGTCTGAACAACTTATCTTCCAGTTTTTGTTTTAAAATGTTTGGAAACATCTTATCATGCCTATCCCAATTGTGGGAACTGTTGTGTGAATCCATGTCTTCTCCAACTACTTCTCAAACGCCCTCCTCTTCTGCTACAGATTCTATGGCTTCTGCAACTACTTCTCAAACGCCCTCCTCTTCTGCTACAGATTCCATGGCTTCTGCAACTAACTCTCAAACTCAGTTAACCCTCGTTTCCAGTTCAACTCCTACTCAATATGACATTTTCTTGAGCTTCCGCGGTAAAGACACTCGACTTACCTTTACCAGTTATCTGTACGATAAACTAGATAGTAATGGGATTCGAACTTTTATGGATGATCCTGAGCTACGGAGCGGCGAAGTCATCTCAGATGCATTGCTAGACGCTATCAGGAATTCCAAGGCTTACATTGTTGTATTCTCCGAAAATTATGCTACTTCACCTTGGTGCCTAAACGAGCTTGTAGAGATCCTCAATTGTCACAAAACAGCTCAAAGATTGGTTATTCCCATGTTTTACAAAATTGATCCATCGGTTGTGCGTTACCAAACTGGGAGTTTTAAACAAGCTTTTGAACAACATCATGTTCGTTATGAAATAGAGAAAGTGAACAAATGGAAGCGTACACTTCAGGAAGTTGCCGGCTTTTCAGGACACCATCTATCAGATTCAGATGACAGGTCATTCAATTATATTTATATATTCCATTAACCTACATGCTAACAGTAATATTATAGTTCTATGTAACGATCTATCATGCTCTGTTTTATAATAAGAAGAATCACATTTCAGGTCTGAAGCTAATGTTATCAATGAAATTTTTGATGGGCTTCTACCTAAAATAAATCCCAAGACTTTAGATGTTGCCAAATATCCTGTTGGCTTGGATTTTCATGTTGAAGCCATAACATCATTGTTGAGCAGTGACACAAAAGGTGTCGTTAGGATTGGTATACATGGTATGGGTGGAGTTGGCAAAACAACTCTTGCCAAAGCTGTGTATAACAAACACTATAGAAGCTTTCATGGCAGCTGCTTCCTAGCAGACGTTAGGGAGGCTTCAACAAGAGAAAACGGCCTAGTAAGTTTACAACAGAAACTTATTGACAATGTTCTGAAACGTAAGACCGAAAGAATCGAAAACGTTGATCAAGGAATTGAGTTGATAAGAGCTAGAATTTGTTCGAAAAAAGTTCTGATTGTTCTTGATGATTTGGACAACACAAAGCCCCTTGAATTTATAGTTGGACCATTTGCTATGGGTAGTATAATTATAATAACGACAAGGAATGAAGATCTACTTGATTCAGTTGGAGTCGAAGCCAGGTACAAGCTAAATGGATTGGGTGATGTTGAGTCACGCCAACTTTTTATGCAACATGCTTTCGGTGATGATAAAATACCCGACACATTCAACGAATTGTCCCAAGAAATTCTTGAACATGCTGGGGGGCTTCCATTGGCTATTAAAGTTTTTGGCTCAAACCTGCTTAACCAACCTGAGGGAGACTGGAGATGGTTTATAAACAAGTTGAAACGAGTCCCTATTGAAGACATTGAGAATAAACTCATAATTAGCTTTCAAGCCCTGAAATCAGTAGATCCTATGTTGCAAAATATTTACCTTGACATTGCTTGTTTTTTCGTCGGACGCAAGAAAAAAGAGGTTGTTAATATAATGGAAACTTGTTACACATTTGTCAATCGTCATATTGACATTCTAAACAAACGATGCTTACTAACAACCAATGACGAAGATGAGCTGGAGATGCATGATCTTCTTCAGGATATGGGAAGGAATATTGCCCGTAATGAATCTCCTGATGAGCCTGAAAAACATAGTAGATTGTGGGTATCAAAAGATATATGTGATGTGTTGAAGAAGAAAAAGGTAATTTCATTCTCTTTTCTCTCGTAGATTTATTTATAAAAACATTGGTCATCAACTTTTCTTCTTCATATATATGTGTCAGGGAACAGAAGCAGTAGAATGTATCATCCCTCGGGACAACAACCAGGGTGCACTTGAAGGATTATCATTCACTACCAAACCTTTCGAATCGATGAGTAAATTAAGATTTCTTCTCCTTGAAAAGGTAAACATAACTGGAAGCTTTGAACAGATATTTGAAGATCTGAGGTTGCTATGTTGGAAGTATTGTCCTTTGCGGTATTTACCTTCTGAATTTTACCCACCAAAACTTGTTATCCTTGAATTGCCTGATAGCAAACTGCGAACAGTGTGGGAGCAGAACATGGTATACCCTTATGTATGTTTCTTGCATATATAACATCTATATGAAGAAAAACCAGCTTTAATTTTGTCCCATTGCACTCATTGCTGCAGGTTTCACATGTTTTTGGAAAGTTGAAGACTCTAAACATGTCATACTCTCGAGATTTAGTTGCAACTCCAGACTTCATCAGATTACCGTCTCTTGAAACTTTAAATCTTGAGTGGTGTGAAAGCTTGGAGGAGGTCCACATATCAATTGGAAGTTTGGAGAGGCTTGGTTCCTTAAATTTGGAGGGTTGTAAGAAGCTAAGAAGTCTTCCGGACACCATCTGTGACTTGAGAGCATTGAAAGTTCTAAATATTAGTGAGTGCAATAGCCTGGAAGCTTTGCCTATACAACTGGGCAACATTAAATCCCTAACAAAGCTCAATGCTGATGAACTAAGTGTTTCAAAGTTACCTGCATCGATCGGAGATCTTAATAAGCTTGTTAAGTTGGATCTAAGCAAAAACAAGAACCTTGAAAGTCTTCCAAACACCATTTGCAACTTAAGAGCACTGGAAGTACTACGTATTAATGATTGCAGTAATGTGAAAGCATTGCCTGTTAAATTGGGGAACATTGAATCTCTAAAAAAGCTCAGTGCGAGGTACCTAAGTGTTTCGAAACTACCAGATTCGATCGGAAGTCTTGCTAAGCTTGTTGAGTTGGATTTATGGGGTAACGAGAAGCTTGAAACTCTTCCGGACACCATTGGCAACCTAAGATCCCTAGAAACTCTTGATATTAGTAATTGTAAAAAACTACAAGCATTACCAGATGAGCTGTGGAAGATTCCAAGGTTAAGGAAGCTAGATGCAAGTGATGTTGATATGTTAAAAAAGCTTCCAGATATAGGATCGGACCAGATTGCATTATCATTGCAAGAATTGAAATTATGGTGTAGTGGTATAATTTCCATGCCATCTGGTTTTAGTCAGCTGTCAAACCTACAATTTCTTAATATTAGTTATTGTAAACATCTGCTTTACATTCCAAAACTTCCTCCTAATCTGAAACGGATCGGTGCAAGACAATGTAAGTCTCTGGAAAGATTACCAAATCTATCCAATTTGAAACAGCTGGAGGAATTGGAACTTGCATTTTGTAGCGGTTTGACAAATATTTTGTAACGATTGTTCAAGGTTCGCTCATCTCAATCTCTTTTAATTACTTGTCCCAATAATCATAATTTATAATGAAATTATTACTTTTTAATATGATAATATGGTAACAGGTGTACTCTGAATTTGGGCATCAGATTAGTGTTCGCGTATCTCCATTTATGGATCAGAAAACTGACCCTCAATGGCTTGATTGGATAATTGAATCACCGTATTGGACAAGTGAATCAAGTGAATACCCAGAGTCAACAACTTTCAAATGAGTCGCATAATTTCATAATGAGTCGCATAATTTCATGGGCATCATTCTTTGCTTTCAAAGGCCTAAGTATGCACCTTTGGGATTTGGTTATTCTGTAAAGAATACTACAAGTGGTTTTATATGGAGTAGCGGCGAGCCTGATATCTTTATTTATGGTTCGCTGATGGTAATAGTGCCAAAATCAATCTTCTCGGTCACAGATGATGACCATAGAATTGAATTAACAACCCACGATGATAGTGTACAAATTGTTGGGATTCATCTACTGTACAATACCGAGACTGAAACGATTGAAGATGTTGTGGAAAAACATGTGATTGACATCGATGCATTGAAATTGATTGATCCCGTGCTACCAGATATTTTCCTAGATATTGCTTGCTTCTTCATCGGATGGCAGAAAAAGAGAGTTGTTCAAATACTGGAAACTTATTACACCAATGTTGATCATAATATTGACATTCTAAAGACTAGATGTCTACTGAAGATCAATGAGTGGGATGAGTTGGAGATGGATGATCTGTTTCAATATCTGGGAAGAAAACTTGCACGTAACAACTCTCTTGAGTAGTCTGAAAAACTTAGTAGATTGTGGCGATTAAGATATATATGATGCGTTGAAGAAGCACAAGGTAATTTTATTTTATGTATGTAGATATAAAAATTGTCTTGCAAGGTTCCATATGACTTATATGGTACGTTGTATATATAAACTTTGTCATTTGTTTTTCACCTGCAGAAGTAGGTAACCAATTAAAAAAAAATATACACATGGTTTCACTATGTTCGGTCACCATATTTTCTGGTTCAGATCTGTTCTAACTTGCGAGCGGTATATCATTTTAGACAATTATAATTTTTTTTGATTTAAAAATATAACATATAAATATGTCGGCAGTTATAATTTAATCGTCGAGAATGATACTTGAAGTTTTCAATAGAAGCCATGTATGTGTGGAACACTGAAACATTGATATTTTTGCAAAGAACATTTGTGTGTCATATATTTATGCTTTGAACAAAAACAATATATTAATATATTCAGTTGGACGATTGGCTTAGAATAAAGAGGGCTAATATTTTTATACAATACTTCACCATTTTGAACAGAGTTGATGACCCGCCAATGCACACATCAATGGCTTCCCCTGTTTCCCTGTTTTTGTGACATTATCTTCTTCATCTGTACCACGGTCTTATAATCATTATAAAATGTTCCTATAATTATTCAGTTCCATCCATTACTCTTTCTATTTATGAGGATCAAGTCATTCTATTCAATTTAAGATTTTATTTATTATGTAATATTAGGCCCAACCCATATCTTTTGTCTTCGGCGGCAAGTAATGTCCATATTTGAGAGGATATTCTAAACATCCTAATCCTTCTAGAATTAGGTTTCGGATCATATAATTTCTTTCCACCGTCTTAAGCATTGGACTCAGTTTTGTGGGCTGCTCATCTGATCGAGCTCAATATATTTTTGGGCTATTGATAAAGCCTTCCAATATGTAGTATTCAGCCATAAATAAAAATGGGATATTATTTGGTCCATATAAGCCCATATAAAGATAACTACTGGACGCAAATATGCAGGCCCATCCCTCAAATACAAGATATATTTCTTGTATCCCACTCAATTTGTTATCCATACGTTTCATTCATTCGTTTTCTTCCAATTATCGAAATCTCTTCTGACTTTAACTTTCATGTTCAAGACTATCTACATATCATTCTTGTACAACTTCATCTAATAAAATTAAATAATAATATTATAAATTTAATAACTCACCGATTAGTCTTTTCAATTAAAACACATCACCTTTTATATTATTATTATTTTTATCTTTTCTATTTTTGTTAGCTATAATATCTTCTTTTTCAAAAATATCACGGGTTATTATATTTAATAAAATAAAATAATAATATTATAATTATGATAATTAATTATTTACCTTTTGAGCTAAAATATATTATCTTTTTATAATTTTTCTAACTAAAATCTCTCATTTTTATAAAATTATTACAGACAACATCCATATCTATCTATATCTTTACTAAGCACACTTAAGATATTTTGTAATTTATAGATTCCATTGACCATAAAATAAATAATAATAATTAAATTATTTTAAAACAAATAAATAATAATCGGTAGATCTAATAATAAAGAACTTTCTCTATTTTGATCTAAAATCTATCTAACGGTTTAAAGTTTGAATCTCATAAAAAATATACATAAAATAAATATTTTATTATAATTTATAGTTTTGATTAATCACAAAATAAATAATAACTATTCAATTAATTTTTAAGCAAAAGAATAAGAATCATTAGATTTAATAATAATAAAAATTCTCTATTTTAGTTTCCAAAATACTACCAAAAATGTAAGATTTGAATTCGGATCCGGTGAAAGAACATATTAAGATTAACATTTAACTAATATATATATAACTATTATTAAAATATAAATAAATAAATTATTAAATATTTAAAGACGCATACTAGCAATTTAATAATAGCTACACAGGGAATGTTCAGTTGTTCACACTTCACCCCATCCCCCTGGCAATTGCTACGAAGTTGCTAACAATAATAATAATTGTAAATAAAGGAAGGTTGGTATTAAATATTTGTTATCCATACATTTCATTGGTTTTCTGTACTCCCTTTAATCCAAATATATAACTTTAATTTAACTTTAAACTTTAACTTTAATTTGTACCTTTCATTCGTTTTCTTCCAATTATTGAACTCTCTTTAGACTTTAACTTTCATGTTCAAGACTATCTTCATGTCATTCTTGTACAGCTTGATCTTCCAGTTCTTTTTAAATTTGTTGTCTGAACAACTTATCTTCCAGTTTTTGTTTTAAAATGTTTTAAAATTCAATCCGAGACCTTATAACTGGATATGGATTTATATAAAATAAATTCGATCCGACAAAAATCCAATCCGATAAGAGTCCGATCCATATAATACGTATATGGATTTTACATGATCCGATCTGTTAAGAATCCGATCCGAATAATTATAATTATATAATTATATATTTTATTATATGTTAATATTAATATAATTATAAATATACAAATAATGTATAATTTTCAAATCATATGAGATCCAAAATCCTTTGATAGTATTTTATACTATAACTTGAAAAAGGTATTACGTTTATAATGAATATGTTATCATTGTATATTTGTATTGCATCTAAAATTGAATTCATATTTTAATTTGAATTATTTTTATGCTTAGAGTTCATTTCTTGATCATTATAATTTTGTATGGTACATTTCAGGATTAATAGATATTTATTTTTGATTTTCAATGTTCTATTCTTCTTGTATTTCGATGTTAATGTGCACTTTTACATCTTAAAATTGTTTATTTTATCATTTTAGATTTTAATATTAATATAAACGTTTTTAAGAAAAATAATAATTGAATTGAATATCCAATCCGATTAACTGTATTACTAATTGAGCGGATATGGATTGGTCTTAAAAAAATCCGACACTTAATCCGATCGAATCCAATCCAAAAAATTAAATGATTTTGAATATGAATTCATGTCCAAACCCGATCCATTTACAGGCATATCCCGCGATTGCTACGAAGTTGCTACCAAAAATAAAGGACGGTTGGTATGAATATTGAACCAAGGGCCACCATTTTGTTATCCAATAATTTCATTCATTTTCTTCCAAGTGATAATATCAATCTCACCTTTTCTACCGACACTTTTCCTTACTACAGTCTACAGGTAACTAGACCTGGCAATTAGTGTCGTGTCGTGTACTTTCGTGTTTCGTGTACTAAGAGGCTAAACCATTAACGAAACGAAATAATTTCTTGTACCCATTTTGCAAAACGAAAACGAAACGAAAAATTTCATGTAAACACGAAACGAAACGAAAAGTACACGAAATTTATCGTGTACTTATTTTGTACACGAAAAGTACACGAAAACGAAAATGAAAACGAAACAAAAAGTACACCAAAGTACACGAAAGTACACAAAATTACACGAAAAGTACACGAAAGTACACGAAAAGTACACGAAAACGAAAACGAAAATGAAACAAAAAGTACACGAAACGAACACGATAAGTGCTGAGTGCCCATTGATCATGACATGACCAATACATACAGATTATTTTAAGTATTTATGAATTATGATATACAATATTTTGAGTATATAATTTTGTATAAAAATAATACATACAATATTTATTTATGATATGTATTTATATAATTTTAAAATATTTATTTATTTATTTAATTATTTCATGTACTTTCGTTTCGTGTCGTGTACCCAAGGGTAAATCCAAAACCGACACTAATTTCGCTCGTGTAATTTCGTGTTCGTGTATTTTCGTGTTCATGTACTAAAAAGGTTAAACCAAACCCGTAATTTTCGTGTCGTTTTCGTGTCGTGTTTTCGTGTCGGGTACGAAATTGCCGGCTCTACAAGTACCATTACTCCCGCAATTGCTACGAAGTTGCTAACAATCTATAATAACTTTTATTAAAGTGAAATCCTCTTTTAAACGATATTATCGTACCAAATTTGATTTTATTCCTTCAATCCTATTTCTTCTACAACTCTATGTTTATAATCCTAGAACAAATATAATTTTTCCATCCTTTTATTCCTATTTTCCCGAAACTCTATGTTATCTTTAATAAAATAGTAAAATTATTGTAATTATACAACAATTATAATTCATTTATTATAACCGTACTGAGTTTTAAATTAATAATGAATTAAACAATCTTTATTAATAAGTAAAATATCCGTTCTAATGATATTTCAGTCTCCAAATTTAATTTCACCTCAAGATTCGTATCCATCGAAATTATTGAAATTTTATTGTAAATACAATTATTTTTTTTATTATAACCAACTAAATTGTATAAATAACATAACTTTTTAAATCATTTAAAATTATAAATTATTGATTACTTTAAATTAATTTTTTCAAGTACGGATTATGATCTAGAAATAATAATTGTAAATAAAGGAAGGTTGGTATGAATATTGGCCACTCAATTTGTTATTCATACATTTCATTCGTTTTCTTCCGATTATTGAAATCTCTTCAGACTTTAACTTTCATGTTCAATAATTATCTTCATATCACTCTTGACAGCTTGATCTTCCAGATCAATAATGAAAGTAAATTTCGACCAGATCGAAACATCAAAAAATAAAGGTAAATAATAAATAACTTTAATTACAAAGAAATTACCCTTTGAGAGGAAAGTAGGGAAGTTGCCTAGTTCCCCTAGAGTAATGTAATTGGTGATTAACTTCTTGTTTTGTTTTACTAGATATACTCTGAATTTGGGCATCAAATTGTAGTTTGCAATTTGGTCAGAAGAGTTTCCGGAATGGATCGATCAAAGTGAATATGGGACAACAATGTCTGTAATTTTTGTGATCAAAGTGAATATGGATAGATCATGAGTGTTTTGTGATTGATTATACCGAACCGATCCGACTCGCGCTTATCCTAGTTGACTGTATATGACTCATGTATGGTAATAGTACCAAGATCAATCTTCGAATTAACAACTGATGTAGATGCAGAAATTTCAGGACTTCATCTACTGTACAAAACAGACAACTGTAGAAAACGAAAAAGAGGAGCAAAACGCTCAACGGTAGAAAAGATAGAAAGTGACTAAGAACTGAATGCGCTCTCCCTCTGTCTCATTCACTAGTCATACATTTTCAACCAACAGATACAGGTAACCAATACATAAGTAAAGTGCACTTTGTGTACTTGCACTTCGCGTGTCAGACCACTTGGTGAGATACTGAATTTCATAAACTACCACTTGCAATACTGAATTTCTAGAATTTTTACACAATGCATGTTTCCGTTAAGTCTCACTAACTCCGTCTGTTTGAGTGAGGGTAAAATAGTCTTTCAATTAACCTCAATTGCTTTTTAGCTAAAGAAAATTTAAAAAAAAACATTAATGAATAAATAAAAGAAATAGATACAATATATGCCATGCCACTAAAACCTTGTTCACTAAGAACGGCGAATTCGACTGTTCCGGTACAAGAAACCAGTACAAGATAGAGCCAACACCACAAGCAGCAACACATTTATGCATTTTTTCTCAACTGTCTAGCAAGATTCTCCTAAATCCAATCACTACACCCCGTCGACGAATCCTACAATTCAACCCAAACTCCTCCCATGCTTGCTCACTCCCCTGCGTCTCCGCCAACGCCTCCCTCGATTCTCCGTAATTCGAACTCTATTCCCTCTTTTCAATCACTAGTAGCCCCATATTGTATTGATAATCTTAAAACTTCAAATGAACAATAAAAACACCCAATTATAACAAACTCACCAATTCATAAAACCATCATAACAAAATTAAACACATAATCTGAATTACCACTTGTTCGATTTTTGCAATTTTTTCGAGTAAGGCTTTATGATCTTTCTTTTCCATAAAGACCTTATCTAAAAATCCAGCCTCCGTAAAGCGTCTCCAATCTTCAACATCTCTGATATTGCCACGAGAGACGGCCACCGTAGTTGTATGATTCTATATCAAGAGTGTGCGTGGCGACGGTGAGCCGTCAACAAAGGTGATGGATTTGACGGCAGTGGTGGCGAGTTTGATTGCAGGTCAGGAAAGGGGAGGTGAAGAGACATAGATGATGTTTTGTATGTGTGTGCAGAGTGTGCGTATTATTGATTTAGAGTCGTATTAGATTTTATTAATAAACAGGTTTAATAGCTAATGATTAAAGGAGTCTTAACAGTTTTGATTAAAAGACTGATTTGCCCTCATAAAAATAGACGGAGTTAGAGAGAATTGACGGGAGTACATATTTTGTAAAAAGTTTGAAAGACTGGTATTGCAAGTGAGGGTTTTTAATGTTCAATATCTCAAGCGGTCTGACACACGAAGTGCAGGTACACAATCTGCACTTTACTCTAAAATTATATCTGTTTATTGTCAACACTGTAATTGATGGTGATCCTTTGTGGTGGTAAAAAGAGCCCATTGAATACTTTTGTAAATTTGGTTGATTTATCGTAGGTGGGAAGTGCTGATTTTTCATTGCGTGATGAAATCACATGACTTTCTCATATCCAAATCCAAGTTGGCGATTTTCAGTTTCGTTGAAATTTCAGTTTTTTAGCAAGCAGCCTGACATAATTTCGTTGATACTTAATCCAGACTATTTCAAAATTCTAATTCCGTCACTTCATCGACAAATCAATAGGATGACATACTTATATGTTGGATAAATGAGTCCATCACCCATTTATTGTGCAAGAATGAGAACAAATTCAGTTAAGTAGACATTTAGACAAGTGGATAGCCAAAGAAAGCGATGGTGTGATTGTGTTGTTTTCTCCGTAATTCCCGGTTGATTTCTCGATTAAAGGTGTTAAAAAATGTCAGTGTGTAGGGTAGCCGGCGGCCCAAGCCTGCAACAACTGAGATTGTTGCAGTGACCCTTTACATGAACAATAATATTTTTCTTTTGCAAGTTACTGTATTAGTTGGTGTTTAAAATTTTCTTATTTCTTTTGAGTATAGCTTATATAAATATTTAAAGACGCGTTGTGTATAAGCTAGCAATCTAATAAACTTCAACTTTAATTTGTGCATTTCATTCGTTTTCTTTCAATTATTGAACTCTCTTTAGACTTTAACTTTCATGTGTTTTCTTCCAATTATTGAAATCTCTTCAGATTTCAACTTTCATGTTCAAGACTATCTTCATATCATTCTTGTACAACTTGATCTTCCGATTCTTTTTAAAATTCGTTGTCTGAACAACTTATCTTCCAGTTTTTGTTTTAAAATGTTAGGAAACATCTTATCATGCCTATCCCAATTGTGGGAACTGTTGTGTGAATCCATGTCTTCTCCAACTACTTCTCAAACGCCCTCCTCTTCTGCTACAGATTCTATGGCTTCTGCAACTACTTCTCAAACGCCCTCCTCTTCTGCTACAGATTCCATGGCTTCTGCAACTAACTCTCAAACTCAGTTAACCCTTGTTTCCAGTTCAGCTCCTACTCAATATGACGTTTTCTTGAGCTTCCGCGGTGAAGACACTCGACTTAACTTTACCGGTCATTTGTACCAGAGACTACATGACCATGGAATTAATACATTTAAGGATGATCCTGAGCTACGCAGCGGCGAAGTCATCTCAGATGCATTGCTAGATGCTATTAGGAATTCCAAGACTTACATTGTCGTCTTCTCCGAAAATTATGCTACTTCACCTTGGTGCCTTGACGAGCTGGCAGAGATCCTCAATTGTCACAGAACAATGCAGAGATGGGTTATTCCACTGTTTTTCAACATTCATCCATCAGTTGTGCGTCACCAAACTGGGAGTTTTCAAAAAGCTTTCAAGAAACATCAAAAACGTTTTCCAGGTGAAACAGAGAAACTTGAAAATTGGCAGCTTACACTTAAGGAAGTAGCAGACTTTTCAGGACACCATATATCCAAAGACAGGTCATTTAACTATATTGTATTCATTCATAAGATCATTACATTAAATTTCAGTCCTAAATTTATTACATTAAACACCTACTTGCTACCAGTATTTTCTAGTCCTATGTTACTACCTATCATGCTCTGTTTTATAATAAGAAGAATTACATTTCAGGTCTGAAGCTGATGTTATCAATGAAATTGTTGATGAGCTTCTACTCAAAATAAATCCCAAGACTTTAGATGTCGCCAAATTTCCAGTTGGGTTGGATTCTCGTGTTGAAGCCATAACAACATTGTTGAGCACTGACACAAAAGGTGTCATTAAGTTTGGTATATATGGCATGGGTGGTGTGGGCAAAACTACTCTTGCCAAAGCTCTTTTTAATCAACTCGTAGGAGGAGGCAGCTTTAAGGGCAGCTGCTTCCTGGCAAACGTCAGGGAGGCTTCTGGTACATTCAAAGGCCTAGAATCTTTACAACAGCAGCTTATTAATGATGTTCTTAGATGTACAACAAAAGTTGAGGTTCACAATGTTGACCAAGGAATCAAGTTGATAGAAGCTAGAATCTGTTCAACAAAAGTTGTGGTGGTTGTTGATGATTTAGACAAGCTCAATCATCTTCAATTACTGGTAGGACCATTTGCTTCTGGGAGTGTAGTTATTATAACTACAAGGGATAAAGAAATACTGGATAAAACTGAAGTAGAAACCAGTTATCAATACTTGGTAAATACGTTGGATGATGCTGACTCACTAGCACTATTTATGCGACATGCATTTGGAAATGCTGAACCGAGCGACACTTTAATGGAATTGTCTAAAGACATATTACGTCTTGCTGCTGGTCTTCCTTTGGCTCTCGAGATTTTTGGCTCACATTTGTTTAACAAATCAGAAGTTGGATGGAAAGATTACATTGAGAAACTGCAGCGAATTCCTAATAGTAATATTCAGCAAAGACTTGAAATTAGCTTGGATGCATTAGAATCAGATGATCCAGATCTGAAGAAAGTGTTCCTCGACATTGCTTGTTTTTTCATTGGATGGCGAAAACAAGAAGTGGTTCACATAATGGAAAGTTATTATTCCTACGCTGATCATTCTATTGATATGTTAAAGAAAAGATGTTTGCTAACTATCAGTAATGGTTGGCTGGGGATGCATGGTCTGCTTCAGGATGTGGGAAAGGAATTTGTGCGTAAGAGCTCTCCTGATGAGCCTGGAAAAAGAAGCAGATTGTGGGCATCAAATGATATATGTGACGTGTTGAAGAATCAAAACGTAATTAAATATATTATATATATATATAATGTTTTCGGATTCATCCGATCGCTCACCACTTTCATAAGTTTTCATAAATATATTATATATATATATATTATATTTTATGTTTTCATAAAATTAACTTATGTGCTGAGAAAACTCAACTTTCTTCTTAATGTATATATGTCAGGGAACGAAAGCGATTGAATGTATCATCTGTAGATATGGAGAACATGCACTGGATAGAGTAACACTCACCGCTGACACATTCAAAAGGATGAGAAAACTAAGATTTCTTAAACTCGAAAAGGTAAATCTCACCGGAAGCTTAGAACAGAAATTTGAAGATTTGAGGTGGCTCTATTGGAATAATTGTCCTTTAGAGTGTTTACCTTTCGAGTTTTACCCGCAAAAACTTGCAATCCTCGAGTTGACTTGTAGCAACATGAGAACAATGTGGGAGCTAAACATGGTAGGTAGTCCAAGCATGTTTCTTATAAATATTACAATTACAATCTCTATAATAATGCTTGATTTAATTTCTCCCGATTGCACTCATGTTTACAGGTTCCACATGTTTTTGGAAACTTAAAGACAGTAAAAATGTCACGTTCTAAATATTTAATTACAACTCCAGATTTCACGAAATTACCATGTCTTGAAACTTTAGATCTTGGGTTCTGTGAAAGCTTGGAGGAGGTCCACATGTCAATTGGAAGTTTGGCGAGGCTTGTTTCCTTAAATTTGTATCAATGCCTGAAGCTAAGAAGTCTTCCGGACACCATCTGCGACTTGAGAGCATTGAAAGTTCTAAATATTAGTTACTGCATTAGTCTGGAAGCTTTGCCTCTACAACTGGGCAACATTAAATCCCTAACAAAGCTCAAAGCTGGTGGACTAAGTGTTTCGAAACTGCCAGATTCGATCGGAAGTCTTGCTAAGCTTGTTGAGTTGGATCTAAGCAGTAACAAGAAGCTTGAAACTCTTCCGGACACCATTGGCAACCTAAGATGCCTGGAAACTCTTAGTATTGAAAGTTGGATCTCCCAAAACGATTGTTCAAGGTTCGCTCATCTCAATCTCTTTTAATTACTTGTCCCAATCAAAATAATTTATAATAAAATTATCACTTTTTAATAATAATTACTGGTATACTTAATTGGTTTTTTGGGTAACAGGTGTACTCTGAATTTGGGCGTCAGATTAATGTTCAGGTACCTGAATTTATGCATCACAAAACTGACCCTCAATGTCTTGATTGGAGAATTGAATCACCGTATTGGACAAGTAAATCAAGTGAATACCCAGAGTCAACAACAGTGTATGCACATTTGCTGCAAAATGAGTCACACAATTTCATGGCCATCATTCTTTGCTTTCAAAGGCCAAGGCGTGTGAATATTCAATATTCTGTAAAGAATACTACAAGTGGTTTTATATGGAGTAGCTGCGGCCCTGATTTCTTTATTTATGGTTCGCTGATGGTAATAGTGCCAAAATCAATCTTCTCGGTCACAGATGATGACCATAGAATTGAATTAACAATCGCCGATGATAGGGTAGAAATGGTTGGGATTCATCTACTGTACAATACCGAGACTGAAACGATTGAAGATGTTGTGGAAAATCATGTGATCACATCGATGCATTGAAATTGATTGATCCCGTGCTACCAGATATTTTCCTAGATATTGCTTGCTTCTTCATCGGATGGCAGAAAAAGAGAGTTGTTCAAATACTGGAAACTTATTACACCAATGTTGATCATAATATTGACATTCTAAAGACTAGATGTCTACTGAAGATCAATGAGTGGGATGAGTTGGAGATGGATGATCTGTTTCAATATCTGGGAAGAAAACTTGCACGTAACAACTCTCTTGAGGAGTCTGAAAAACTTAGTAGATTGTGGCGATTAACAGATATATATGATGCATTGAAGAAGCACAAGGTAATTTTATTTTATGTATGTAGATATAAAAATTGTCTTACAAGGTTCCATATGACTTATATGGCACGTTGTATATATAAAATTTGTCATTTGTTTTTCACCTGCAGAAATAGGTAACCAATTAAAAAAAAATATACACATGGTTTCACTATGTTCGGTCACCATATTTTCTGGTTCAGATCTGTTCTAACTTGCGAGCGGTATATCATTTTAGACAATTATAATTTTTTTTGATTTAAAAATATAACATATAAATATGTCGGCAGTTATAATTTAATCGTCGAGAATGATACTTGAAGTTTTCAATAGAAGCCATGTATGTGTGGAACACTGAAACATTGATATTTTTGCAAAGAACATTTGTGTGTCATATATTTATGCTTTGAACAAAAACAATATATTAATATATTCAGTTGGACGATTAAATTATTTGATGTTTATCATACCTAATAATCATCACATAATAAAATAATATGAAACATCAATTTTCATCCAACAAATTAGTAAATTTTAGGCCTCAAAATTAGCAAGAAGATATAATTTATTCACTAATCTTGACTGTCCCCAATCTAACAAATAATTCGTACATCGTTGGATATTTCCAACATGTTTTAGTTTTAATCTTGATTTATTTGGTTAAGTTTTTTATGCTCGTAATAATTAATGTCTTGAATTTATGAATTCTTTTTCTCTGAATTATAGTAGCAACTCTGATGCGAAATGACCATTAAGATCGTGTTTTTTGTTTAAATTGATCAGCAATGCATCTTGAGCTACCTTGTGTGCCCACGTATCTCAGGCAAACTGAATCTGTTGAACCTATGGTTCAGATTGTATATTATGCCTTTGCTGGTGCTGAATTTTTCTTCTCCGGTGGTGCAGAACTGGTAATGTAGTTTAGTTTTCTTCTTTCTGTACTTGCAATACATATTTGCTGTCATTTGATTATTATTATATATTTTCTTAATAGTTACTGCTTGTCAATCAGCAGTTCCTTTAAGCTGTTCAACAGCACGTCTGTGTGAAATTTAGGTATAAATTGATTATGAACCAGAAAGTATGGCCCTAACTTATCATTGCAATTTGTAATCTTGTGATCATCTTTAATACTTGTATAAAAATATATAACCTCGAAGTGCACAGCTCTGTGATTGTAGATATTAAAGCTCTGAATCTATGGTACAACACTAATCATTGTTTCTATCATTCTAATAGAAAAAACAAATATTTTTAACGCAGCAAATGCAGCAAGTTACTGATACTTGTTAGCAATTCATACTGAAGTTGGGTGATGATGAAACAGCTTATCTCATCTCAAACTCGCATTTTTAGATCTCGACTGGAATTCTATGACTAACTACTTCTGCATTGTATCCACTGTGCAATCTCTCTACCTCCCTTCGACATTCAATTAGTTCTTAGCACAGGCGATGAAGCAGGATATTGAGGTGATGTTCTGAATGTTGAGTATACAACAACGAAAGCAAAACCCAAAGCGAATAAACAAGAAGAAGAAAATAAACGACAATCACACAAGTCAAAGATTTACGTGGTTCGGAAATTCCTACTCCACAAGCCGCACTAATTTTGTATTGATCTCTCACAACTATGTTGTGTTCTGTTATGTTATGATGTGTTGGTGTTTTACAATTACATGAGACTATTTATAAGAGAAAAAACTGGGCCTAAACAAATCAGAGTCTAATTCTGAAATTCTGAAATTACTAACTCTAATTAGAATTCAGATCTGGAAATTCTAACTCAAATCAGAAACCAATTCTGAAACCTGTTAGACTCCACAAACCCAACAATCTCCCACTTGGAGTCTGACCACATCTTCTCTTCACTCTTGTAAATCTAGTAACACCCAATACTTCGATCAATAACTCTAACTAGTGCAGCGCCTTCTCATTAATAAATTCTGAAGGCCAGTTGAAGCTATGCAAAGCTTCAACTTTTCATTGGTAACCACCTTATAAGTCAACATATCTGCAGGATTCTTTGAACCAAGGATTTTCTTCAAGGACAAAGTACCATTGCTAATCAACTCCCTCGTAAAGTGATATCTCAGCTGAATATGCTTCGTCCTAGCATGAAACACAGGATTCTTCGCAAGATGAATGACACTCTGACTGTCGCTATACAAAGCACTGTCCGCCTGTTTCTTGCTCAACTCTTCAAGATAATTCTTCAACCAAATCATCTCCTTTCCAGCTTCAGAGATAGCCATATATTCTGCTTCTGTGGTTGAAAGAGCAACACTCTTTTGAAGTCGAGACATACAACTAATTGCTGTGCCACCCAAAATGAAAATATATCCCGTAGTACTTTTTCTTGTATCCAAGCATCCGCCCAAATCTGCATCAGAGAACCCTTCCAAGATAACATCTTTCTTACTGAAACATAATGCAAACTTGGATGTGCCTTTCAAGTAGCGTAACAACCACTTGACTGCTTCCCAATGCTCTTTTCCTGGATTAGACATGAACCTGCTAACAACTCCCACTGCATGAGCAATGTCTGGCCTTGTACACACCATAGCATACATCAAACTGCCAACTGCAGATGCATACGGAACTTTAGCCATATCTTTCTTGCCTTCATCCGTTTTAGGTGACTGCTTCTTCGTGAGATTAAAGTGAGTTGCCAACGGTGTACTTCTGATCTTCGCATCCTGGACACTGAATTTCTGCAATAATTTCTCAATATACTTCTCTTGAGATAATTTTAAAGTACCTTCAGATCTATCCCTTATGATGCTCATACCAAGTATCCGTTTTGCTGCACCCATATCCTTCATCTCAAACTCTTCAGACATCTGTCTCTTTAGCCTGTTGATTTCCCTCATGTTTGATCCTGCTATCAACATGTCATCAACATACAACAACAATATGATATACGATGAATCAAACTGTTTAAAGTAACAACAATGATCCATAGCACTCCTCGTGTACCCATTCTTCATCATAAAGTTGTCAAACTTCAAGTACCATTGTCTTGGTGCTTGCTTCAAACCATACAAGCTTTTTATAAGCTTACAAACCAAGTTTTCTTTCCCAGCTACCTGAATCCCTCTGGCTGAACCATGTAGATGTCTTCCTCAAGATCACCATGTAAGAACGCGGTCTTAACATCTAGTTGCTCTAGATGTAACTCATCTGCAGCCACAATGCTTAGCACAAGTCTAACTGTAGTCATCTTAACAACCGGAGAAAATATATCAGTATAGTCAATACCCTTTTTCTGTTGATAACCCTTGGCTACTAACCTTGCCTTGTACCTTTTGCTGCCATCTAGTTCTTCTTTGATCCTGAACACCCACTTATTTTGTAAAGCCTTCTTTCCTGCTGGTAATTCTGTTAAAGACCAAGTCTCATTCTTCTCAAGAGAATTCATCTCTTCTTCCATGGCTTATTTCCACTTAACTGAATCATCCACCTGAACTGCCTCTGAGTAACACTGAGGCTCTCCGTCCTTGGTCAATAACATGTAATATGCTGAAGGAGAAAATCTTTGTGGCGGCCTCACAGTTCTGCTAGATCTTCTTACCTCAGCCTGTGGAGTAACTGAACCTGTCTCATCAGCATTCCCAGAACTCCCACTATTTCCTGCAAGATCTTCTTCAGTAATATCTTCAAGCACTGCTTTCTCTTTTTCAGATTGTTCCTTTGTAAACTCGGAATCGACTGCATGTTTATCCTTGTACACTGCATTTTCATTAAAAGTAACATCTCTACTTCTAACGACCTTCTTCGTCAGTTCATCCCAGAAACGGTAACCCATATCATCTGAGCCATAACCAATGAAGATACACTTCTTTGCATTCGGATCAAGCTTGTCTCTGTCTGAATCTTTAACACGCACATAAGAAACACAACCAGAAACTCGCAAGTGTGAAAGATTTACCTTTTTTTTCTGCCACTCTTCTTCAGGAATCTTGAACCCCAAAGGAACTGAAGGTCCTCTGTTTATGAGATACGCTGTTGTGCTAACTGCATCTGCCCAAAAAATCTTCGGCAACCCTACATGTAACCTCATACTCTTGGCCCTCTCATTCAAGGTTCTATTCATGCGCTCTGCAACACCATTCTGCTGCGGTGTCTCTGGAATAGTTTTAATCATTCTAATCCCGTATTCTGCGCAATAGCTTTTAAACTCATCACTACTATACTCACCACCATTATCTGACATCAAACTCTTAACCTTCAAACCAGTCTGAGTTTCAACTTCAGTCTTCCACTTCTTGAAAGTATCAAACACATCTGATTTTTTCTTCAAAAAATAAATCCATACCTTTCTCGTGGAATCATCAATGAAAGTGACATAGTAGTGCGATCCTCCCAACGACGCAACTGTTGTTGGACCATATACATCTGTATGAACTAGCTCTAACTTCTTAGCCTTCGGGGTCCTCCCTGATTTTGCAAAAGTAACTCGTTTCTGCTTTCCAAGAACACATGGCTCACAGAACCCAACTTCCACATTCTTCAGCTTTGGAATCTTCCCCTTCGAAGTTAACAGCTTCATACCCTTTTCACTAATATGACCAAGTCTTTGGTGCCACAAAGTTGAAGACCCAATCTCATCAGCAACTGCATTTGCTTCATAGCTAGATTGTTCAACTATGTACAAAGTCCCCTTCTTCTCTCCACGAGCAACAACTAGATTCCCCTTTATAACCTTCCACTGTCTGTTTCCGAAAGAAACTCGATACCCTTCCTTATCTAACTGACCCACAGATATCAACATCTTCTTAAGTCCAGGAATGTACCTTACATCTTTCAACGTCCAGCTAGTACCCAAAGAGGTCTTGAGATTAATATCTCCCATGCCCGCAATATCCAAAGTCTCATCATCAGCAAGACGGACTTTACCAAAATTTCCAAGTCTGAAATTTAACATCAAATCCTTGCAAGGGGTCGCATGGAATGATGCACCAGAATCCATAACCCATGATTCAACCGAACATTCGACACAACAAATCAAAGCATCGTCGCTCGCCACTTCTTCAACTACATTAGCTGAATTATCCTCTTTCTTCTTTCCTTTAGGAGCTGCCGGAGCCGTACACTGATTTCTGAAGTGACCCTTCTTCTGACAATTCCAACAAACAATATCCTTGCGATCTTTGGATTGTCCTCTTTTCTGTGACTTCGATCTACTATGCCCCAGATTCTGCCCCCTCTCGGACTTTCTGCCTCTGCTCTCTGTACTCAGTAAGGAACCTGACGACTCTCCTGAGTTTCTTCTACGAATATCTTCTCCAAGAATCGAATCTCGAACTCCATTAAAAGTCATCTTACCGCTCCCAGATGAATTACTAATAGCAGTGACAAATCCTGACCAACTGTCAGGTAATGAGGATACCAACAACAAGGCTTGTACTTCATCATCAAATTTAATATCCACTGATGCCAATCTTGATAGGATAGAATTAAATTCGTTCACATGATCAGCAACACAATCACCTTCATTCAATCTCGCGGCAAACAACAAACGACACAAATACACCTTATTCGAAGCAGATGGCTTCTCATACATATTTGTTAACGCCTTGATCAATCCATGAGTTGTCGTTTCCTTGACGATATTGTATGCAACGTTCTTCGCCAAAGTCAATCTGACAACACCCAGAGACTGCCTATCCAATAGCTTCCATTCAGTCTCATCCATCTTATCTGGCTTCTTCTCTTCTAGCGGTTAGTGTAGTTTTTTCTGATACAAATAATCTTCAATTTGCATCTTCCAATATCCATAATCTTTGCCATCAAATTTGTCGATCTTTACTTTCCCTTCTTCTGTCATCGCTCCCACTCGCCTGAAAACCTAGGCTCTTGATACCAGTTGTTGAGTATACAACAACGAAAGCAAAACCCAAAGCGAACAAACAAGAAGAAGAAAATAAACGACAATCACACAAGACAAAGATTTACGTGGTTCGGAAATTCCTACTCCACAAGCCGCACTAATTTTGTATTGATCTCTCACAACTATGTTGTGTTCTGTTGTGTTATGATGTGTTGGTGTTTTACAATTACATGAGACTATTTATAAGAGAAAAAACTGGGCCTAAACTAATCAGAGTCTAATTCTGAAATTCTAAAATTACTAACTCTAATTAGAATTCAGATCTGGAAATTCTAACTCAAATCAGAAACCAATTCTGAAACCTGTTAGACTGTTGGATCCTATTTCTCATAGTTCATTATCTGTAAATTTCATGATGAAGATTTGTATATTACAAATGTAGAGAAAGTGGTGCTTGAAGGATGCCAGGACTGCCTCCTACCGGTTTTGTGCCTTACCAATTGTGGTAGGATCGTGGTAGGAAGCGTAAAGTGTGTCTAATGGTGTTTGACATGATAATGGAGTTCAACTTTGCTTTAAGATAAATGGTTCGAACTCAATCACGAGCTGCTGTATGATGCTGCTACTGTATTATTTCTATGACATTTTTGAAGGTTCCAAGGAAATTATAAAGAATAATGATCTCTTTGGTGAAAATATCTTCCAATTCCTTCAAATTGTGTACCAAATGACCGAATGAGGAAATTTGTGTACATTGTTGAGATATGGATTTGAGTCTGTAAATGTTGCTTCATGTTTGACTTGCAAGGAGTGGCATGATTGACACATTGTTGATAACAGATTACCAGAGGCATAATAAGCCATCTACAAAAAGATGTAATTTGTATACAATCAGTGTTCATTGTTGATATAAAACATTTACCGTAAATTTCATTTTCATTTCTGAGACAGTTGAATAAACTAAATGATGGACTAGTATCTCAGTTTCTTTGAATCAAAGTGTAAATATTACATGTCTTTCTTATTATGCTTTTATTACTTATTGTTTCCTGCAATGGACTTACAGTCTATTATGAACATTGACAAATTGTTAAAGAGAAAAATGTAGAAGACAAAGTTGTTATACATTGTGAAAGAGAAAGATGCTGAATTACAATACAAGCTTAGTTTATATAGCCATCATTCTGTAACAAACTTCTAACTAACTTTAGTCAACTAAGTCAATATGACTTAAGTCAACTTATGCTTAACATCCTCCCTCAAGTTGGAAGGCTGAAAGTAATTGCAGAAATTCAACTTGGAACAAAATTGTTGAAGTTGCGAGGCACCAACAGCCTTTGTAAACATATCAGCAGGCTGAGAGGATGTAGATATATGTGTTGGGAGCAGAAATCCTTGATCAAACTGCTCACGAACCAAGTGACAATCTATCTCAATATGTTTGGTACGCTCATGATATACAAGATTTGATGCAATGTAGATGGTTGACTGAGAATCACAGTGAAAAAGGAATAGGTAAAGAAGGGAAAATTAACAAATCTTGAAGCACTGCTACTAGCCAAATAACCTCACAGCAAGTATCAGCCATTGCTCTATATTATGCCTCTGCAGATGAACGAGACACAGTGTGTTGTTTCTTACACTTCCAAGAAACCAGAGAATTGCCAAGTAAGATACAGTATCCAGTCAAAGAATGTCTAGAGTTAGGATCACCCCCCAGTCTAAATCACAGAATGCAGTAAGGTTGAGAGGGGTATCAGCAGAAATTAATAATCCTTGACCTGGAGATTGCTTGAGAAAACGTAGAACTTTGAACACAGCTTGCATATGGTCAAATCTGGGAGCATTCAGAAACTGAGATAACACATGAATAGGATATGACAAATCTGGCCTGGTGATAGTCAAATAGATCAAACGACCAACTAACTGTCTGCAGGTTGAAGCATCAGCAAGAGACAGCAAAGGTGAAGTAGACTCCAGTAACTTATGATTTTGTTCAATAGGAATAACTGAAGGCTTAGCAACAGACATACCAGTGTCTCTTAGGAGATCAAGAGCATATTTTCTCTGATTCAAATAAAAGCCTTGAGTAGACCTAGCCACTTCAATCCCAAGGAAATATTTAAGTGGTCCAAGATCTTTGATCTTAAACTTAGTTTGCAAATATAGCTTCACATCTCTAATCAAGCTTTCAGAAGAACCAGTGCATAAGATATCATCCACATAAACAAGAATTGCAACAAAAGCTCCTCTGAGTTTGAAAGTAAACAGACTGTTGTCACTCTTGGACTGAATAAACCCATATTGTTTGAGAGCAGTAGAAAATTTAACAAACCACCTTGTTAGATATAATTGCTGACGTTTGTTCATCAGTGTTTAAGTAACAGGTACATATCAGAGTTTACATAGAAGCCAGTCAGAGTTTGATAAAGTCTGACTGGGTGAAGAGTTTACATGGAAGCCGGTCAGAGTTTGTTAAAGTCTGACAGGGTGATAGTTGACTTAGGTGTCGGTGCAAAGATAAAGATTCTAGAAGCAATATATTCTGAAGATGGAAAGAAGCAGAATATATTGATACAGCTAAGGAGACTGGACAGAAGACTGAAGCAATCCTTAATTGATAATAATTGTATAGCTAATTTATAGGAGTATCAATTAGATAAGGATTGTGTAACTGTGTACTATATAAACACAGATAGGTTATCCCTAGAAGGGACGCGAACATAGAATTATTATTCTTGTAACCTAGCAGCTCTTTGTGATTCATTAACATCACTAAGAGAGAATTATTTAATATAATTCAGTTTGTTGATTTACAAACCTGTATTCTTGATTGTTATTCTCATACATACTTGATTATATATTGTGTATTCGGCCTAACAATTGGTATCAGAGCCAAGGCTGTTTAATATATACAGTTTTACGATTCAAACACAGTAATAATCATGTCTGAAGAAAATCAAACTACTCCTAAGGCTGAACAGGTTAAGCCCAATTCTGTGAGTCGATATGAAACAATCAGGGTTCCAATTCTCAGGCCATTCGAGTATCCGATTTGGAAGGTGAAGATGACCATGTTTATGGAGGCTACAGATCCAGAATATCTTCACAGAATCAATGATGGTCCTCATATGCCGACTAAATTGTCCCCTGTTGTTGATGGTCAAGAACAAAAGACTGTTCCAAAGGAAAAGAAAGATATGACTCCTGAGGACATCTCATCAATTGCAAAAGATGCAAAGGTTAGACATCTTCTCCACAGTGCTTTAGATAATGTTATGTCTAACAGAGTAATTGGCTGCAAAACTGCCAAAGAGATATGGGATGCTTTAGAAGTCAGATGCCAGGGAACAGGTGCTATTAAGAAGAACAGAAAGACAATACTCACACAGGAGTATGAGCACTTTGATTCAAGACCTAATGAAACCTTGACTGAGACTTATGACAGATTTTGCAAACTATTGAATGATCTGTCTCTGGTTGATAAAGAATATGAGCTTGAAGAGTCTAATCTCAAGTTTCTGTTATCTCTACCTGAAAAGTGGGATTTAAAGACAACCACAATAAGAGATAATTATGAGCTTGCTGATACAGATCTTGATGAAATATATGGGTTGTTGAAAACTCATGAACTGGAGATAGAACAAAGGAATAGAAGACTAAGTAAAAAGACAAAATCTGTTGCTCTCAAAGTCGAGGAGAAGCCCATTAAGAAGGAATCATCAAGGAAGAAAGCCAAGGGAAAGGCTTTAGTTATTAAATCTGAAAGTGAGTCATCAAACTCTGATGATGACTCAAACTCTGATGAAGCTTCTGACTCTGAGGATGATGAAGAACAGATGATGCAAATGGCTGCATTGATGGTGAAGACCTTCAAGAAGATGGGATTCAAGAACTTCAAGAAAGGAAAGAGATTCTCAAGGAAAGATTCAAACTCTGAAAGGAAAAGTTTCAGAAAGTCTGATGGAAGGGAGACCAAATCTGGTAAGAAGGATAAATCTGAAATCCAGTGCTACAGGTGTAAGGAGATGGGTCACTATGCCCCAGAGTGCAAGAAAGGCAAATCTGAAAAAGCACTCATCTCTAAAGGCAAAGACTGGGCAGATACTTCAGACTCTGATGATGGAGAAAATTATGCTCTTATGGCAACTGTCAGAGATGAGACTGAATCATCTGAAAATAAGGGTATAAAAGAGAGCACACTTATCTTGGACAGTGGATGCTCAGGACATATGACTGGAAATAAAGCCCTGCTATCAGACTTTAAGGAGAAGGCTGGCCCAAAGGTTTCCTATGGAGATGGCAACATAGGACACACTCTGGGATATGGCAATATCAATCTTGGAAGTGTCATCATTACAGATGTAGCTCTAGTCTCAGGACTCAAGCATAATCTGCTATCTGTGAGTCAAATCTGTGACAGAGGAAACCATGTAGATTTTCATACTGAATACTGTGAAGTTATCAGTAAATCTACTGGAAAAGTTGTTCTAGTTGGACACAGGCGCAACAACATTTATGAAGCAAGTTTGGTAACAAACTCTGATGGAAAAACAGTGTGTCTGACTGCTAAAATGTCAAATGAAGAGAGTTGGAATTGGCATAAGAAGCTCTCTTATCTCAATTTGAACAACATAAACGAGCTTATAAGAAAGGATCTTGTAAGGGGACTTCCAAAATCAATACTCAGTCTAGATGGCTTATGTGATTCTTGTCAAAAAGCCAAGCAAAGGAAGTCATCTTTCAAGAGCAAATCTGAATCTTCAGTAGTGGAACCTTATCATCTTCTACATGTTGATCTCTTTGGACCAGTGAATGTGATGTCCATGGGCAGAAAGAAATATGCTCTAGTAATTGTTGATGAATATACTAGATATACATGGGTGTATTTCTTGTCAAAGAAGGATGAAACTGCTCAAACTCTGATGGATCATGTAAATCTACTGGACAAAGGATCACAGCACAAAGTCAAAATTATAAGGAGTGATAATGGAACTGAATTCAGAAACTCAATCATGGAAGCTTTCTGCAAGGAAAGAGGAGTGAAACAAGAGTTTTCTGCACCTGGAACTCCACAGCAAAATGGTGTAGTTGAAAGGAAGAACAGAACTTTAATTGAAGCAGCCAGAACTATGCTTGAAGAAGCAAAATTACCAACTTATTTCTGGGCAGAAGCTGTTCAAACTGCTTGTTTTACTCAAAATGCAACATTGATCAACAAGCATGGGAAAACACCATATGAGATGGTGAAAAATAAGAAGCCAAATTTGAAATATTTTCATATATTTGGATGCAAATGCTTTGTGTTGAAGACTCATCCTGAACAGTTGACCAAGTTCGAGTTAAAAGCTGATGAAGGAATCTTTGTTGGTTATCCATTGTCAACAAAAGCATTCAGAGTCTACAATCTGAGAACTAAAGTGATCATGGAATCTATACATGTGTCATTTGATGATAAGAAAATAAATGGACTTGAAGATGAAAATGAATATGATCAACTACGTTTTGAAAATGAAGATTTATTCTCTGATGATGTAAACTCTGATGAAGCTGGTCTGACAAACTCTGACGAAGCATACTCTGAACCTCTACTGGTAAATACTGGAGAAACTAGAAATTCTCAAATTGAACAAAATAGAGAACCAGTTGAGGGGGAGCGTGAAGAAGCTCAACAAGACACAGCAAGTGAGTCAGTTGAGGAAACTGATTCAAACTCTGACAGTTCAAACTCTGAGCCATCCAATTCAGGGGGAGCCTCAGATACTGCAGAAAGTCAACATATGAATCAGGAGAGCATGGATCAAGGGGGAGGATCCAATAATGATGCAAGAAACCACTTACCAACAGTAAGAAAGTGGACACAGGCACACACACCTGATCTCATAATTGGAGATCCTGATGCTTGTGTGAGAACTAGAAGTGCAACAAATAATGAGTATCTGTATCATGCTTTCTTGTCTCAAACAGAACCAAAGAAAGTGGAGGAAGCTCTTCAAGATGCTAATTGGATTACAGCAATGCAAGAAGAGTTAAATGAATTTGAAAGAAATGAAGTCTGGACACTTGTACCTAGACCAAAGAATAGATCAATAGTAGGTACAAAGTGGGTTTTCAGAAACAAGACTGACAGTGAAGGTGTGATTACAAGAAACAAGGCTAGACTTGTGGCTAAAGGTTATTCACAACATGAAGGGATTGACTATGATGAAACCTTTGCTCCAGTTGCAAGATTGGAAGCCATAAGAATTTTTCTGGCCTATGCTGCACACAAGAAGTTTAAAGTCTTTCAGATGGATGTAAAGAGTGCTTTTCTCAATGGGAAGCTTGAAGAAGAAGTATTTGTTGAACAACCACCAGGATTTGTAGATCCCAGGCATCCAGATTATGTCTACAGGCTTGACAAGGCATTATATGGACTAAAGCAAGCACCAAGAGCATGGTATGAAACTCTTGCTCAATTTCTTTTAGAAAGTGGGTTCACAAGAGGTACAATTGATAAAACCTTGTTTTATTTCAATTCTGGTGATGATTTGCTGTTAGTTCAAATTTATGTAGATGATATTATTTTTGGATCTACTAATGACAAACTCTGTAAGAAGTTTGCAAAGCTTATGCAATCCAGGTACCAAATGAGCATGACGGGAGAGCTTAGTTATTTTCTAGGCTTACAGGTCAAGCAAACAGATGATGGGATTTTTATCAATCAAGCAAAGTATACCAGAAATCTTCTAAAGAAATTTGGTATGCTTGATAGTTCATCTGCTCCAACTCCCATGGCTACTGCAACAAAGCTAGACAAAGACACAGGAGCCTCAGTAGATATGACAAACTACAGAGGAATGATAGGGTCTTTACTGTATCTTACTGCAAGTAGACCTGATATCATGTTTGCAACATGTCTTTGTGCAAGATTTCAAGCAGATCCCAGAGAGCCTCATCTAACAGCTGTAAAAAGGATTTTCAAATATCTCAAAGGAACCATAACCTTGGGTTTGTGGTATCCTAGAGAATCAGAGTTTAAGCTAATTGGTTACTCTGATGCAGATTTTGCAGGCTGTAAGATAGACAGAAAAAGTACAAGTGGAAGCTGTCAATTCTTAGGTGACAGATTGGTTTCTTGGTACAGTAAGAAACAGAAATCAATTTCTACATCCACAGCAGAAGCAGAGTATATAGCAGCTGGTAGCTGTTGTGCACAGATTTTATGGATGAAGAATCAGTTGCTGGATTATGGTTTGAAGTACTCTAAAATACCTATTTTCTGTGATAACCAAAGTGCTATTGCTATGACAGGAAATCCAGTACAGCACTCCATGACCAAGCACATCAGCATAAGGTATTATTTTATCAGAGAACATGTGGAAGAAGGGAACATTGAGCTTCATTTTGTGTCTACAGACCAACAACTTGCAGATATCTTCACAAAACCTTTGAGTGAAGCTACTTTTACAAGATTGGTAAATGAACTTGGAATGATCTCTGGTTTTGACTAGGGATACAGGTTAGACTCAAAACTATACATGTTTGATTTTTGTGCTCATGATTCCTTGCATGTATTAACTGTTCTGTGTACCAGCATGTTATACTCTGATAAGTAAACTCTGTGAGTCATACTCTGACAGTCATACTCTGATAGTTAAAGTCTAATGTTATACTCTGATTGTAATTTTGTCTGAAACATATGGACCAATGAAGAAATTTGTATGAAGCATAATTCTCAGTAAGTAATTATGAATCCTTAAGAGTTGTATAGATTCTGATCTCAAACATGTGCAGTAAGTTAACACAGCATGATACTGTCTCTGTATTTATACCATCTCTTAGTTTATTAATCCTATACACTGAGTTTGTATTAGCTGTTTGCATTTTCTCTCATAAATTAATTGTATTAACTGATGAAAAGTCTAAACTCTGATTATTAATTGCAAATAATTCACCCTCAAATCAAAAGATGCCAAAAAGAGCACATATTCCTTTGAGATCATGTTGTGCCTAGGAAGATCCAGGAACTTATTGTATGAAATAAGGGCTAAAATCTTTGATTTTTGGTGACTAGTGCCAACCACTGATTACTGGAAAAAAAAAATATAATAATATATATAAAAATAAAGGGGGTGAAAAACAAAAGATATATCCAAATGAAAGGATATCAGTATACAGAGTTTAGATATAAAATCAGATTTTATGTTATACATGAGAGTTTAGGCAACCAGTTTTTACTACTTTAGTTTGTGGATTTTATGCACTTTGAGATGATCTAAATATTGATTTCGGTAAACTATGCTATTGCACACACAATTATTCACACCTGTACAGATTGAGAAAAGAGTTTATTGACAAAGAAGGACAAATGGTAAACACTGATGTACTGTGTGACATATGCCGAGGTAACTTTGTTTTAATCTCTGATGGTTAAAATGATTTCTTTGTTTCAGACATATTATAATTTTGAGAAAAAGACATTTGTTTTGAAAATTTAAAAAGAGTATGATTGGACAGTTGTTCAAGAATGTTTTTAAACAGAGGAGAGAGGTTAATGCCTAGAAAAGTGTAACAGGCAGTAATTATTGCGGTTTTTACTGCGCATGCGCATTGAAAACTGTCACTTATTTGCTGTCAGTAACTGCATGTGTGACACGTGTCCCACTCACATAATAACAAGAGTAAGACAGTTGTGTATTAATGATTAAAAACTGTTCAGTTTTTAATTTTGCATCTCATATTAATACAATACACACACAAACGTTTAATCTTTTACTCACTTATCATTTTCACACATACTTTTCACTCACACAATTCTACAAACACTTTTCTGCATAATCTTTCTCATACACTTTCTTACTTTTAATCTCTGATTTCTAATGGCAACCTCTATGTTTAACTCTGTTGGATTAGACTTTGTCCCAAATAACTATGCAGCACCTCTTAGCAATGAGAACACACCGGAGGCGTTCCATTTACTGCAAAATTTCCTTGCTCAATCGGAAATTGGGCGTGCTTTAGTGGAGCCTGCAAAGCTTTATGGATCTCAGATCAAATCTTTCTGGGAAACTGGTGTATATGATAACGGTGGTGATTCTGGAACTCCATCGATTGTCTTTGAGTTTCAAGAGACAGAGTATGTCATTACTCCAGGAACTGTTCGTGAAGCAATGGGCTTTGCAGAATATGATGCGTATACCATTGCTGTTGGTGATACTGACATTCAAAGAATGATGCAAGCCGTTGGATACTCTGGATCTTTAGTCAAGATAGGCCAGTTGAAGCGACCGCTCTTACGAAAGGAATGGAGTTTCTTTTTCGATTGCATAACCAGAGCGTTCGGGAAGAAATGTACCAATTGGGATGCGATTCCAATTGATAGTCTACAAATCGGGTATTCACTTCTTTTTGGTAGTCATTACGATTTTGCTAGACTTGTCTTGATGAATATAGGAGAGAAAATGACAGAGAATAGGAATGTAGTCTACTTTTCTAGATTTTGTCAGATTTTATTCTCTGCTTGTGTTCATAATGTTGAGATTAATGAGGAGGAAGAAATTCCCTCATTCAAACTGCATAAAAGGGTATTCTCTGACCTTACAAATAAGGATTTGAAGAAAGTCAATGTTGGTGAGTTGTTGTTACCTAAGAGGGTTCATCAGTTTTTAAACCCTCAACCTCAACCACAACAGCAACCACAGCAGATAAACAATGATACTCAAGTAGCTCCAAGACAAAAGACTGGAGGGAGGACTAAGCACAGAGCTTTCAAGGCTGCTAAAACTTTAAATACTGATGCTGTTGAGGGGTCAACCTCTGTTGAAACTTCAAGGAAGAAAAGAAAAGAAAGAGCTAACAGGTTAAAGTCTGTTGCTGAAGTTGATGAAGAGACTGAAGCTGATGAAGAAACTCTTCATCAGAGAAAAAGAAGATTAGTAGCAGCACATCTATTTGGTGCTGAGAATATTTCTTCCAAAGCTGTAGAAAATCTTGAAGTTCAGATTGAAGAGGATGAAGCTGTCTTTGAAGACAGAGTTTCTATGGAGCATGAAACTCCTGAAGTTCAAGAGGAGGTTTTTGATACTACTGTGCCTACTGAGGACAGAGTAAATGCTGAAACAGAAGCTCCTACATCAAATGCTGATGATGTAGTTGAGGAAGCTGCTGTATTCTCTGACAGCAGAGTTTTTGAGAATGAAGATATTAATATGGAAGCACATCCTAGTATCAGTTTTTGTGATACTGAGGATGTGGCAACTGATCAAGCCACCTTGGTGATTGAAGACTCTGTGGGTTCTCACACAGAAGTTCTTTCAGTTAATAATGCAAATTCTGACAAAGGTGAAGAAGTTGATCAGAGTTTGGAAGAAGATGCTGTTTTACTCGAAACTCTACAACAGTCTGTTGTTGAGGTTGTGACAAGAGAAGCAGAGGTTTCTGCTCAAGCAAACTCTGATATTCCTGAAACTGTTGCAGAGAAAGTACTTGATGAAACTGCACAGTTAAATAATGAAGTGACTGCTGAAAATGCTCCTGCTACAAATGAAGCGGACATTAATGAAGAAGATGAAAATGATGCTGAGGGTTCTCATTCACACCCTAGTATTCAAGTTTCTTTGTCTGCTGGTGTAAACTCTGAAGAAGAAAGAGAAGTCAATCGTGCTACTGCAGAACATTTTCAGAATATGTACTTCTCAAATTGGTCAAGCAAGGATACTATCTTTTCAAATGAAAGAGCTGCAGATTTTGTCACAAAGTCTTCCAAAGAGATTACAAATCCAGAACTTCGCAGTCATCTCAAAGCAACTATTGTACAAATCAAATCATTGAACAATCGTTTTGATGATTCTGACAAGGTGATTACAGGATTGAGGAATGATATAACTCAAAGAGAGCTTACACAGCAAAAGGACAAATCTCTATACATCTCTTTGTGTAAAGATCAGAAGAATTTTGATTCCAGGCTATCCAAGGTTGAAGAAAATCAAGTCAAAATGTCAACTAAGTTGGATGAAATTACAAATTCTATTGAATTGCTCACATCAGTTTTACTGTCTGATGATGTCAAAAAGGGGGAGAGAGTATCTCAATACAAATGCAAGAGCTCTCAAACTCTGACTCGGAAAGATGACACTACTGATGGTGGTGCAAGAGATAAAAATCCAAGGACAAGGAATGTTCAAGGGCAAAGGAGAAGGTTAAACTCTGATACTCATGTAAATGCTGATGGAAAAAGATATACTGGAGGGCAGTCTTCTTCAAGGGTTAGAAATTTAATTCTTTCCTCTAAAACTCCAGTTACTGATGAAGAAGTTGCTACACAGTTATTCTTAGCAGAACATGGTAAGAATGTTACTATTGAAGATATCCAGGCTGAAGAGCAATTGCTTGCTGAGGAACACAGGAAAGATGTTGAAGCTGGAATCTACAAGCAGAAGAACACTAAGACTCCAAGGAGAAAAGAACAAGGAATTGTTATTAAAGAGAATGTAAACTCTGATCAGAGTTTACAATACTCAAGGAAATCTGTTATTTCAAACTCTGAAAAAGGTAAAGGTATAATGATTGAAGAGCCTAACCTAGAGAAGAAAGATAATTCAACCTCTGACATTGCTCAAGTTGAAACAAGATTAGCAAAATCAACCTCTGACGCTGCTCAAGTTGATGTTACTACTGAAGTTATGACAACCTCTGACATTGCTCAAGTTGTACAGAAATCTACACAACTTCCAGGATTCAGCAAACCAAAAATTCTTGAAGATTTAAAGCTTGAAGCTGTAAATTTCTCAAAAACCAGAACAGTATTGGGAAAAGAAGCCTATGATAAATCTGGACTGGGTTCACACAGAGAGAGAAGAACAAATAACAGATCTCAAGACAACATTTCACTGGCAGAATCTGGTATTGGGGTTACACAAGAAAACCTTGATAAGTTAGAGTCTGTTCAGTTGATTTTTCACAGAGTTTTAAAGAAGCAATTTCTGTTATACTTCATGAGTGATGGAAGAGTTTATAAGGTTGGAGAATCTGATGTCAATCTCAAATCATGGGAAGAACTTGAATATGTACTTTATCTTTTGAAAGTCAAGAACAGACACACTCATGATGTTGCTCAAGTGTTGAGAGAAAAGATGCTGAGATCTAAAGCTATGCTTGGAGGAGGAGTCTCAAGTGTTTATATTCCTAAGTATAGAGATGCTTATGGAAAGTTAGTGGAGATGAAAAGAAACAGTGCTAGATTTAAAACTGCACTTGGAGTAAAGGTTTTAGAATTTAACCTAGAGTCAGACAAAGCTCATTACATTCGACTTGGGAATGACATGAAGAAAAACAGTATCTATTCTCTGAGGGCTGCCATATATCAAACTGGTGAAGGAGATCCAGAGTATAAGGAGCTGAAAGAGATTATGATAGCTGAACTTGAGAATGCTGAAAGAAGACTGTTGATTGATTATCTCAGGACAGTACCTGATGTTCAAGAAGTCAAGTAAAGTCTGACTGTAAGTTTTTATGTTTTCTGTTCTAAGTTAAATTTAAACTCTGTTTTAAGATTAAACTCTGACATATTTTAAACACTGCATTTGTTATATGTTTTGACATCATCAATTATCTTTTTAACTTGTACATTTTGGTATGAACAAGTTGGGGGAGATTGTTAGATATAATTGCTGACGTTTGTTCATCAGTGTTTAAGTAACAGGTACATATCAGAGTTTACATAGAAGCCAGTCAGAGTTTGATAAAGTCTGACTGGGTGAAGAGTTTACATGGAAGCCGGTCAGAGTTTGTTAAAGTCTGACAGGGTGATAGTTGACTTAGGTGTCGGTGCAAAGATAAAGATTCTAGAAGCAATATATTCTGAAGATGGAAAGAAGCAGAATATATTGATACAGCTAAGGAGACTGGACAGAAGACTGAAGCAATCCTTAATTGATAATAATTGTATAGCTAATTTATAGGAGTATCAATTAGATAAGGATTGTGTAACTGTGTACTATATAAACACAGATAGGTTATCCCTAGAAGGGACGCGAACATAGAATTATTATTCTTGTAACCTAGCAGCTCTTTGTGATTCATTAATATCACTAAGAGAGAATTATTTAATATAATTCAGTTTATTGATTTACAAACCTGTATTCTTGATTGTTATTCTCATACATACTTGATTATATATTGTGTATTCGGCCTAACACACCTCCTTGGTGCTTGCTTAAGACCATACAAAGATTTCTTAAGCTTGCAGACATACTCAGGGAAGTTTGTAGGGCAAAGTGCAGATAAGAAAGAATAACCAGGAGGCAACCTCATATAAACTGTTTCAAGTAAATCACCATGCAGAAATGCATTGGTGACATCAAGTTGAGTGACATTCCGGTTATTATAAGCAGCTACAGATAGAAACAACCTGACTGTAATCATTTTAGCTACATGAGCATAGGTGTCAAAATAGTCAACACCTAGAGTTTGAGTAAAACCTCTTGCCACAAGTCTGGCTTTATATCTTTCAACTGAACCATCAGGGAGATATTTCACTTTGAATAACCATTTACAATCAACTATATGTTGATTAGAGGGTTTTAAAACAAGATCCCAAGTTTCATTTTCTTCTAGAGCTGTAATTTCAGTTTTCATGGTCTGAAACCATTGAGGACTAGCTGCAGCTTGAGTAAAAGTGTATGGTACAGGGATTTGATTTACAGAGTTAAGATAAGCTTGGTATTTAGGAGTAAAATGATCATATAGAATGAAAGACTGCATTGGATATGTTACAGAACAAGAAGGATACATACCTTGAGCTGAGGGTAGAGGAGATGATAAAACTGCATTACTCAGAGGCAGACCAGTAAAATCCTTAAATCTTGCAGGTAGTTGTTTGGTTCTTGAAGGTCTGGAATGAGAACTAATAATTGATGAAGGGATATGATTAGATGGATTAGTAGAGTGATCTAGAGAACTATCAGAAACATCAGGAGGTTCAGGTGTAGGTTCTGTAGGAGAGATAAATGATAGAGGATCTGATAGAGGTAACTCATCATCAGAGATAGGTGAAGTAGTTGGAAATAAAGCAGGAGGAGTAATTGAAGAGTGAGTAGAATTTTGAAATGGAAATACAGTTTCCACAAAACTTACATCTCTAGAGTAAAAACATTTCTTTGTTTGCAAGTCTAAAAGCTTATAGCCCTTTTTACCAAAGGGATAACCAAGAAAAATGCATTTTATGGCTTTAGGCTGAAACTTATCATGTTCATTAAGTTTAGAAGCATAACAGAGACAACCAAAGCATTTAAGTGTAAGATAATTTGGTTTGGAGGCATACAACAGCTCAAAAGGTGTTTTGAAATGAAGTGATTTTACTGGCAATAAGTTGATAATATGTGTGGCAGTAAGAATGAAATCTCCACAAAATGAATTTGGCAATTGAGACTGAAATTTCAAAGATCTAGCAACATTCAACAAATGTTGATGTTTACGTTCAACTTGACCATTCTGTTGTGGAGTAGCATGTAATAACCCGAATTTTTGGTAAAATTTAAAACTTTTCTTATTATGATTAAGTGCAGCAGTGAATAGTGATATTGGTGGATGAATAGTGATTTTGAGGGTTAAGAAAATTTTTCATGCCACCTATGTACGAGACGTAGTGTGGATATTCCGAAGTCATATTAGTGATCTACGGAGTAAATAAGTGAATGCAAAGACGGTCGGAATTCAAAAATGCCAAATTTTATTTTGGTGTAGTATTTGACCGGGTAGTGAATTATATATTATTATATTCAAGAAATGAGATATTAAAATTGAGGATTTGAGGATTTAATATTTTGGAATTTTATTATTTTATTAAAGTCGATTTAAGGATTCGATTGTTGAAGTGAATAGTGAATAGTTACTGTTCACTGCGAGAACCGCGTAGAGTTTTATTCGCTCATTAGGAAATATTTCGAATCGTTTCAAGGGGAACCATGCAACATTTACAGGATTAAATATAGACATGGAAGTAACATGTAACAAGATTAATTCGAGGGATGCAACATTTGGATCATACATGTGAAAGGAAAGCGAACCAGTAAAGCTACTTTATCAAAGCCAACGCATGTTGGACAAGTGTCGAGAGAAGAGACCACCAAGGGTGATGACTCACCACTTCATACAAAAATATCAGCATTATCATTATTATTAACAAGAAAAGAAAAGAAAGAGAGAAGAACACTCTCCCAGATTTCTGCCCAGCAGAAACATAGTCCAAAGAAAAATCTATAACTCCATTTCTATCCATCCTTAAATCACCAAATTTTAACCATAGCTTCTCCACTCCATGGGCAACATTCGTTCAAAATTTCATGGCCAACAAAGGAGTGTAGCCTAGTCAAATCGCTTCCCCAAGTCGGAGAACAGAAACTGTCCTGCTTTTCCAGTTTCGACCACTCACCTTAGAAAGCCAATAAGTCGAGCTTCAAGCATCCCCTGGTGATGAGATAGGACTCAAAAGAAATCCCTTGAAGAGTAGAAGGTATGGTAAAACGTTGAGAACCAAACTCTTGTTTTTTGATTTTATATGGAGTTTACAAAGTGATGATGAATAGTAACTTTTCATGATTCTTGATTTTGTATCTTAAGGTTTAAGCTTTGTAAGGAGTATATAAGGCTTGTTGAGTGGTTGTGGCCACTGGTTAGTGTTGGTAGAGCATCAAGGAAGGTATACCACTCATCCACCCTTTGATTTATGTTGAGATTTAAGTGAAGCTTCTAGTAATGTTTAAGAATAAGCATGATTATGGAATTTGGAGTATGTATGGTTAATTCTTGATGGATACTTGTTGTTGGTTGATGGTTGTGATATGTTCGTGAAGTATATAAACTGATTATGTTGTAAAAATGGTGGTGTTGTTGAATTGATTTGGTTTTAAGAGGTTTTGACATAACGAAAACCGGGAAACGTTACGACTACAGCCGTCGTAATGCCCAAATTTTTACCTACTGATTGGTTCCCTGTTTTTCCTCTGTTAGAGCTCGACCCTTGAGTCCTACTGCTCATGATTGTGTAGTTTATGTTATAAGCTTCGTAATGATATGTGGTTCGCCTAATTTAGCCGAACGGTTTAAGAGTTATGCTAGTTTTAGTAATCGTGGTTCGAGAGGTTTCATCGCAGAAATGTAACCACTTTGATGCTAAGTCAAAGACCTTTAATAGTCGAATTAAAATGTGAAACTTTGTGATATAATGCTAAGGACAGTTAGAAAGCCTTGTGCGAAGGTTTCGAGTCAAAAAGATCATTTTACGATTTTATAAAAATAAGGAAGCCGACGTTGCACAAGTGAAAACCACTGAAAACGAGACTTAGAAACCAAGGTTCCAAATGGTTAAGTATAACTTGGATTTGAGGATGGACATCGAACCAAACTTATGATATAAGTATTTGACGAATAACATGGACTTAGTATGAGCCTATAACGAGCTAGTAATTCCTTGGTTGTGTTTCGCTTACGTGTTTAAGCATTGAGTTATAAGTGGTTTATCGAGGGGATTAACCGTGTGTTTTCGTTTGACTTTGTCTAGATTGTCCGACATCGTCGCGAACCCCTATCACTTCTCGAGCATCAGGCAAGTTTTCAAAACCTATATTACTGTTGTTGTGATAATAACTGTTTTCAATTATGATATGCGATTGCGATATATATAAATTGCATACTTGTTTTCGATTTGCTATGTATAGCAATACTTGAGGTTATGACTTGAAGTTGGGGCTTATAAGTTAGACATGGGATATCAGCTATAAGCCAGGGTTTTATATTTTCCCTAGGGTAAGGGCGTGTGATTTTCTTGAAAGGTCAGATGTGATTATATTTTGTATATGATAAAGGTTATTTTCCGATAAAGATATCGGGTAACTGTTATTCGAGGGTTAATTATTTTATTTAAGGAATATTATTTATGAATATTCATTTGAGGATTATTGACTTTAAGAATATTATTTATTAATATTCATTTTAAGAATATTATTTATTATTATTCATTTTAAGAATATTATTTATTACTATTCATTTGAGGATTATCGACTTACAGAATATCATTTATATTCATTTGAGGATATTGACTTTAAGAATATTATCGTACATATTCATCTGGGGATTATGTAATGAATAGTATGTTTGAATATTCATTTGAAAGTTATTTAATTGTTTAATGAATATTACCTTTAAATATTCATTCGAGGATTGATTATTTATTTAATGAATATTATTTTCGGATATTCATTTGAGATTAATTATTTAATGAATATTATCTTCGAATATTCATTTGAAATTTATTAATTAATGAATATTATTTTGAATATTCATTTGAGGCTCAATTATTTAATAAATATTATTTTCAAATATTCATTTGAGGATGCTTACTTAATGAATATTATTTTCAAATATTCGTTTAAGGTTACTTATTTAATAAATATTATTAATTATTTTCAAATCAAAAAGAGGTTCCCAAACAATGTTTTTCCATTTAAATCTGTCTTTTAAAGGGGATTTAAATGTTCGCTCAACTATCAAAAATATGGGAAACCTGATTTAAGTGACTACTACTCTTTTTAAACTCTCAATTCAAAAACTGTCAAGGGACAGATATTTTTCGGAACAATGTAATTGCTGTAAGTCAAATATTGTGTTACCACCTCAACGATCGAGGGGTAAATTCATGGAACAAGTCGATATCCATTAACAGGCATCAGCCTGGGAAATATGAGTGAATTTCCTTTCCAACCAGATATGACTACTTTGTGGAGTTGTATACTTGGGGAAAAAGGGAAAGGAACTTTATGTTTCAGTGTTATGGATTTACTCGAACTTGGAGATATGTAAGGGACTGAGTAGCGCCGGTCCCCTAAGGGAATTACAATATGGCCGACGGACTGGTGAACGGGTCTGTTCTTCCCTTAGTTTATCAGAAATTGCCCGACCGTAGGAAAGAGGAGAGCAACAGGCCGACGGACTGGTGAAACGGGTCTGTTCTTCCTCATATGAGAGTCACAGGCCGACGGACTGGTGAAACGGGTCTGTACTTCCTGCCTACAACCGATTGGCGGGGAGGTAGGTCAGTCAGATACTGTCTATTCTTCCCTTCTACGTAGAAAAAGATCAGGGGGATACAGCTTGCGACTGATCATCGTAGGGGTATCCTTGGCGCCCAGAATCTCCATTTACAGTTCAGCATTCATGAAAGAGCACATTTTGTGCAAGTTTTCAGAGAAAGAGAAATCATTCCAGTTACTCATTTTTATGCAAGTTTTCAGAAAAGAAAGTTATTCCAGTCATTCAGTTCTATGCAAATCTTCAGAAAGAGAAAGTTTACTCAAGAGTATTCCAGTTTATTTCAGTATATGAGTTTACCAGAAAGTATATGAGATTACAAAAAGGTATTTGATTTTATGAAAAAGATGATATTTGAATTTTCCTTATAACTTCATCTCCCAAGTATATGTTGATAGTCTGCTTATATTTTATATAGCAGATATTTTACAGAAAGGATATACTGAGTTATCTTGTTATTTCATCTTTTATACTATACTAGAACTTTGTTCATAGTATAAATATTGAAAGTTGCAGAGTATTATGAAATGATATTTGAAATACCACAATGGTACTATTTTTGGAATACATTCCGATAAGGAAATATTTCAGTATCAAGATATTTTGACAAATTACTGTCTTATACCCGCTTTATTTCTGGGTTGTATTAAAAGGCAGAATTATGCCATACTTTCATTACCTTGCTGAGCTATCGCTCACTCTTGCTATTATTTTATATATATTATATAGCAGCGAAGCAGGATGCCTATGGGACGGCACATACCTCGCAAGGCGTTCCCATAAACAGTTTCTAGCAGTGATTCCGGGAGTAGTACGAACCAATCGAATCAGGCTACGGCTTTGGTATTCAACTTATGTATAGACATGAATGGTATTAGAGGATTGTGAGCATCAGAAGGCTAAGCTGGTAATGTAACAATACTTAGAAATTGTATCAGTAACAGATTCAAAAGACATTTGGGTATTGTAATAAAAGTTATTTATTCCGCAGTTGTTGTATTGTGTCGTTTCTGAGACTCTAACCTGTGTGTATGTGTGTGTGAGACATATGTTGTGGGGTCATGAGCAGGTAAATTATGAATGGTGTGAGTAATAAAGGTAAGGCAAGGAGTACATGGATTGTGACAACCCTAAATCCCTGACCCCGGATTTGGGGCTGTTACATAGCAGGACAAGAAGTATGATGAATCACTCCTAAAGTTTGAAAATGATTCTGAATATCAGCATTAGTAAACTCAGTACCATTGTCTGATCTTACTATTTGAACAGTTTTATGAAACTGAGTGTGAACATATGCCAAAAAATTTTTAATAAGGGAAGTCACTTGATTCTTAGTGGAGAACAGAAAAACCCAAGTAGCTTTTGAATAGTCATCAACTATAGTTAAGAAATAACTATAATTGTTATGTGTAACTTGTCTATAAGGACCCCACACATCTAGATGAATTAATTCAAATATGCTTGTACTAACATGAGTACTAGAAGAGAAGGGTAGTCTGTGTTGTTTTGCAAAATGACATGTATCACAATCATGAAATGTAAGATTATGAGATGTAATTTCAGAAATTTTATTCAATATTGTAAGAGATGGATGCCCCAATCTTTTGTGCCAGAGTACAACAGAATCAGTAGAATTATGAACAGTACAATGCACACTAGAAAAAGGTACAGAAGTAATGTGATTGACAGATTTTGTGGGCATACTGATACTATAAGCCTTTTGAAATAGATTTGGTGTCTGAAGCTTGTAGAGACCATCTTGCAGTTTACCAATCTCTCTCCCCCTCTTCAAGGTAAGGTCCTGTAACACACAAGAAGATACAGAAAAGACAACAGACAAGGATGAGTCAGAAAGCAATTTGTTTACAGAAATAAGATTGCAGTTGAAATTTGGGACATAGAGAACATCATAAAGAGTGACATCTGTAGTTAAATGAATGTTGCCACTATGTGTAATTGCCACAGTCTTGCCATCTGGTATGTAAAGTTCTGCTGCAAGTGACTTTAAATCATACAAAAGGTATTGATGATAGGTAATATGGTTAGTGGCTCCTGAATCTATGATCCAGGTGTGACAAGATGCATTATCAGGAGTAGACACAGAATGAACAGATATAACATAACAAGAAAAATTAGATCTAGGATCTTTAGTATTATAAGAAATACCAGTCATTTGAGATGTAGAAGTAGGCATCCAATTATTGCTTTGCCTGATAGAATCTTGAATCATCTTAGATAGCATTTGACACTGAGCATCAGAAAAAGTCACAGACTCTTTAACAGAAGTGTCACTTGAGGATTCTTTACCAACATTAGGAGAAGCAGAAACCTGAGCTGCACTTTTGATCTGAGTTCCAGTAGTAGATAGCTTCTTTGGCTTAGGTTTAGGTTTACCATAGAGTCTGTGCCAATCAGGATATCCATGAAGACAAAAACATTTATCTTTAGTGTGACCAGTATTCTGACAATAGTCACAATAAACTCCTCCAGCTTCATTGATATACTTCTTTTGAGTATTACTAGATGATGCAGAGTTCTTAAACTTTGAAAGGTTATTGTACTTAACAGTCATAGCCATACTGTCAGATAATGGAGATGTGGTCAACTTAGAAAATTCTCTCTGTGACTCCTCTTGTAACAATAGTGAGAAAACTTGAGTAAGACTTGGAGTAGGCTGCATCATTAACAGTTGGCCTCTCACTGCAGTATACTGATCATTAAGTCCCATTAAGAACTGACTTAACTTGATCAGTTCTTCATACTTCTCAAGCTTAGAGGCATTTTGACAAGAACAGTTACTAGCAATACATGTACATTTAGGCATAGGGTGCAAATTGTCAATCTCAGCAAGCAATGTACGAAATCTGGTAAAATAAGAGGTAATAGACATAGAACCTTGACTGAGAGCTCCAAGTTCTTTTCGTAGTTGAAACACTCTTGGCAGATTAGACTGAGACAACCTTATAGCTAAGTCATCCCAAATTTCTTTAGCAGTAGAAAAGTAGGCAACACTGTTATGTATATCAGCAGTCATAGAATTTAACAGCCATGAGAGAACCATATCATTACATCTAGACCACAGGGCAAATTGAGGCGAAGATTGAATAGGCTTAGGTATAGTTCCATTAATTAAGCCTAGCTTCATTTTTGCAAATAGTGCAATCGAAACAGATCGACTCCACTGGTAATAATTCTGATCGGAAAGCAATTGAGTAACAAGCGGAGTACCTGGATTATCAGAATTGTGCAATAAAAACGGATGATTAGCATCAATTACATCAGATGCTGTAGCTCCAGAAGTAGCGCCAGTAGAAGCACCGACAGCTGCAGCAGCATATGTCATCTTAAAGTTCATAAAGTTGTAGATTTACACTTTGAGAGAGATAACAAATGTTTGAGAGAGATCACACTCTCGAGAGAGATATTGTAGAGACGAGCGAGAGAGATTAACAGTGAGTGTGAGAGAGATTATGAAATTGTAGATGAACGAACAATGAATTTAGCGGAATGAATTTGCAGATCGAGCTCTTAAGCTATGATACCATGACAAATTGTTAAAGAGAAAAATGTAGAAGACAAAGTTGTTATACATTGTGAAAGAGAAAGATGCTGAATTACAATACAAGCTTAGTTTATATAGCCATCATTCTGTAACAAATTTCTAACTAACTTTAGTCAACTAAGTCAATATGACTTAAGTCAACTTATGCTTAACAAACATCTTATTGTTTTCTTCTGTGAGGAAATTTCGATACATTTTTGAACACTCCCAGTTTCTTGGGGGATGATTCTTTGTTTTAAACACTCTGATGGCGTCAAGCTACCAGGCTACACTTATTCTGTTAAAAACACCACAAGTAATTTTATGTGGAAGAGCATTACAGAATTTCATCTACTGTACAAACCGGAGATTACAATGATTGAAGAGTACGACAGTATCACCGTCGATGTAGAAGAAGAAAGAAGTTGCCCTTCTCAACTGCTGAAACATTTAGATAATTACAATAATAATAATCTCAGAAGGTCCCAACAGGTCCCCAAACCCAATTTTGGTTACTTGCACTGAAGACTTAAGCGCAATAATTAATTATGATAATAGAACTCAACATATACATGTGATGCAAACTCTACTGCTGTGCTCCACAGATTTTTTGATAAAGAAGAGAAGAAAATAGAAGATGAAAGAAGAGAAATAAAAATAATAATTCCTCAGTGTGTTCCCAAGTTTTTGTGAAAAGAAGAGAAAGTTTTGAAAAAATGATATGGAGGGAATTTTTTGAAAAGGTAAATTAGAGCTTCTCTCCAAATCATTTCATTTTTGGAAAGAAGATTATGAAGAGAAAGTTGTTATAATTTTCTTTTCGGATCTTTTCTCTTCTCTCTTGAAAAAACTCGAGAACACGATTTCGGAAGAAAATTTTGAAAATTTCTCTTCTATTCCCTGGTTGGTCTAACTCGGGAGCACAACATAAAGGATGTTCTCTTTTATAGAAAAATACATTTCAAGGAATCTCACTTTATTAGAGAATTTCAAAAAACTTATATACATTTTATAAAAAAATATTTAAAATGATATGTTAATTTATTCACGATTTCGTTATGTACTTTTATTAATTTATTAAGGATTTCGTTAAGTGTTTTTATTAATTTATTGAAGAATCTATAAGTGTTTTTATTAATTTATAAAAGATTCCGCTAAGAGTTTTTGTTAATTTATTAAAGATTCTTTTAAAAGTTTTTAATAATTTATTAGATATCATGTTATGTATTTTAATTAATTTTTTAAAAATCATTTAAGTATTTATATTAATTAAGTATTCTCTTAACACTTTAGATTTTAAATTATTTCCATTTAGATCATTATGATACTCCAAAAAAATTTCCTTTATCAAAAAATACACTTTAAGGAATCTCACTCTATTAAAGAATTTCAAAAAACTTACATATATTTTATAATAAAACATTTAAAGTGATCTATTAATTTATTAAAGATTTTGTTAAGTGTTTACATTAATTTAAGTGTTTACATTAATTTATTAAAGATTCTGTTAAGTGCTTTTATTAATCTATTAAAAATTCCGTTAAGTATTTCTATTCATTTATCAAAAGTTCCTTTAAGTGTTTATATTTATTAGTGTTCTAATGTACAATATAAAAAAATTAAATAAAAATCCTTAATATCTTTAAAATATAAGATTTGATTGAGTACTCTTTTAATACTTTCAAATTTTAAATTATTTCCATTTAGATAATTAATTATGATAATAGAACTCTACGATGCAAAACTCTAAGGGATTTTCCTTTATAGAAATACATTTTAAAGAATCTCACTTTATCAGAAAATTTTAAAAAACTTATATACAATTTATAAAAAATATTTGAAATGATATGTTAATTTTTTAATGATTTCGTTAAGTATTTTTATTAATTTGTTAAAGATTCCGTTAATTATTTTTATTAATTTATTAAAATTTTGTTAATTGTTTTTATTAATTTTAAGATTATGTTAAGTGTTTTTATTAATTTATAAAAGATTCTGCTAAGATTTTTTTATTAATTTATTAAAGATTCTTTTAAATGTTTTTATTAATTTATTAGATCGGTAAGTATTTTTATATTAATTAAGTATTCTCCTAACACTTTAGATTTTCAGTTATATTCATTTAGATAATTATGATAATAGAACTCTACATATGGACCTGATGCAAAACTCCAAAGAATTTTTCTTTATCAAAAAATACATTTTAAGGAATCTCACTCTATCAAAGAATTTCAAAAAAACTTACATACATTTTATAAAAAGAATTAAATTAATCTGTTAATTTATTATAAATTTTGTTAAGTGTTTTTATTAATTTATTAAAGATTATGTTAAATGCTTTTATTAATATATTAAATATTCTATTAATTTTTTTTATTTATTTATCAAAAGTTCCTTTAAGTGTTTATATTAATTAAGTATTCTAAACACTTCCAGATTTTAAATTATTTTCATTTAGATAAGTTAGATAATAGAATTTTACAAATGGATGTGATGCAAAACTCCAAAAGATTTTCCTTTATCAAAAAATACATTTTAATAAATCTCTCTTTATCAAAGAATTTCAAAAAAAACCTATATATATTTTATAAAATAATATTTAAATTAATCTATTAATTTATTAAAGATTCTGTTAAATGTTTATTAATTTATTAAATATTCCATTAAGTGCTTTTATTGATTGACTAAAGATTCGTTAAGTGTTTTTATTAATTTATTAAAGATTTCATTAAGATTTTTTATTAATTTATTAAAGATTCTGTTAAGTGCTTTTATAATATATTAAGTTTCTTAATGTTGTTAATAAAAATATTTTTATTAATGGTGTAAAGATTCTATAAAGTATAAATTAATTTACTAAACATAATTATTGGTACAATCAATTTTCAAATTTAAATCTCTCTAGAGAAAAAAAAAATCTAGCTAGTAGTTTAGTTTTGGAATATGTCATATTGAATATGGAAAAAAGTATTCAAAAATTAGATAACAAACCGTGTAGAATGAAATCTGACCTCACTGTATTTTTCTTCATCTCGTAATTATATTTTTCCCGTTAATTGGTGATCATTTTTTGAAATCTGACCTCACTGTATTTTTCTTCATCTCGCAACAATCAGTTTGCATACCATATTTGATATATTCCGACGATAAATCACTATTTATTCTTGTGAAAATCACTAAAATGTTGGTAATTCCTATAAGAATAAATAGTGATTTCTGCATAAATGTAGTGATTTTTTCTCCAGATCTATACGTAAATTACAAATTTTGTACCGCAAAATCACTAAATTTATACGTATATAAAAATAAATTGCTAGATCTATGTTGAAATCACTAATTATTCTTACAGAAATTACTAAAATTTTAGTACTCCGTAATATAGCACATATGGTATGCATATTGCTCGTTGGAAGATGGAGAAAAATATAGTGAAGTCGGATTTCAAAAAAGTTCACCGATTCACGGGAAAAATCAAATTAAAAACGAAGGGGATTAGGTGGGATTGTGTATGTGAGAGTGTATTTTAACTATGTGTGGTGTAGTAGAAGGCCATTAGCCTATATATTTTAATTAGGTGGGATTAGATTAGTTTCTAGTTTCTATTTTAATTAGGTGGGATTGAAGCACGATCTTGTAACTCCTTTATTATCTCCAACGTCCGAGGTCCAAGTGGTTCCTCATCAATCCACACTCGGTAACCACATGTATTGTCCCAACATGCCTTGAATCTCCTACCTGCGTTGGGGCCATACCATTCAGTCTTCATTACACTCATCTGGTCGCAGTAGCAAGCGAGGTCCAAGATAGCATCAATATCAGCTTCTGTACGATCCACTGTTCGCGCCATTTTCTTTTTGGGGAGAGATGAAATTGTAAATTAGGGTTTGCAATTAGAGGATAAGATGACATAGGGATGGTGTGCTGTATATAAACATGAAATACCCGTTACAATATTGTGCTGATGAGAATGCCCCTGCAAAAAGAGACGGAGTTAGCAGAAGTTGACGGTAGTACACATTATTTAATTATCTTCATAGATCAGTATTGCAAGTGAGAGTTTTTGAAATCGAGTATTGAAAGTGGTCTGACACGCATAATGTAGGTACACATAATGCACTTTACTCTTTTAATTTTAGTTTCTATTTGATCACTAGCCTATATATACAAGCCTATAACCCGTGCGATGCACTGATGAATTTTAGTATTTTTAATTTATTAATTTAGTATTTTTATATGATTTATTATTATTTTTTATCTTATTTTATTATCATTTATTTGTATTTTGATCTTAAAAATTTTTAATATGTTGTCGACGGAATAATATATTGAACTTTTGAATGTAGTTTAGAAAAATAGATGATATAAATATTTAATAATAATAATATGTTGTTGACGGGATTCGAATCTTGAACCCGTGGGAGTATTTTAGATACCAAGAAAATAATATTCTTTTAATATTACATCAAACGGTTCTCATTTATCTATATTTATATCTAACGGTTATTATTTAGAGAACCAAACTACCAACCAACTAAATAGATGGTAGTTTGCTTATAATAGTATTTTTTTAATATGATTTTTTAGTATTTTTTATCTTATTTTATTAGCATTTATTTGTATTTTGATCTTAAAATGTTTTAATATGTTGTTGACGAGATTCGAACCTTGAACCCGTGTGAGCATCTTAGATATCAAAAAAAGAATATTCTTTTAATATTACATCCAACGGTTCTCATTTACCTATATTTACATCTAACGGTTATTATTTAGAGGACCAAACTAAATGACCAAACTACCAACCAAATAGAGGGTGATTTGCTTATAATATTATAGTATATATATATATATATATACCTAGGTCGAGATTGTTAATACGCACAGTAGTACCATATCATAAGAATCGTTAGATCTCATAATAAGAACTTTCTTTATTTTTGATCTAAATTAATCTACTAAAGGTCTAAAGTTTGAATCTCATAAAAATTATACATAAAATAAATATTTTATTATAGATTGTAGTTTTGATTAACCACAAAATAAATAATAACTGTTAAATTAATTTTTATGCAAATGAATAAGAATCATTAGATTTAATAATAAAAAAATTTCTTTATTTTACTTTCCAAAATACTACCAAAAAATGTAAGATTTGAATCCAGTGAAAGAACATATTACTCCATCAGTCTCATTTTACGTGACCCTTATTCCTTTTCGGGACGTTCCAAAAAGAATGAACCCATAAAACTTTCCAAAAATAGTACTCCCTCCGTCCCAGCCAAATCTATACACTTTCTATTTCGGGCCGTCCCTCTCATTTCTATACATTACTATAAATAGTAAAATTTTAATATTATAAAAATATATCACCTAATATTATACTCCCACTATCAATCCAATCATCAATATTATACTCCCACCATTAACTTAATTATCAATCATTATTAACTTAATCATCAATTATAATTAAACTAAACACCCCGTTTAATCATTTACACCTGCCCTTTTCTTCTTTTACCCATTCTAATCCTTATCGACTCACCCACCAAGAACCCTAAAAACTTAGCCCCAATATTTTCTTTCCTTTTTTCACCTAATGGAATCACAATTAATATGTGATTCAGCACCTAATTCAGACTCCTAAAGAACTCCTAAACTGATACATGAACGAACCCCTGTCAAAGATTCCCCATCTATGTTACGCCAAGTTGTTGAAGATACCCCCGATTCTGAAATCATCAGAAGAGAAAAGACGAAGAAACGTTCGTCGGAAAAGAAGTCAAGCAATTCGATAGCAAAAAGGTTGAAATTTGACGACCTGAAACTCGATGACCTGAAATTCGATGACCCAAGTGGTTTACTCCATATTTTTCTTCCCCGATTTTTCAAGTGAAGGCTGGTAGGTATGTGCTCAATTCGATTCTGTTTTGTATTATTTTCGATTCTGTTTCGATTAAAGTGAAGACATAAAGGGAATGAATCATCTATTTGATTACTTTAAGTACTTGTTAATTTTGGACATATAAGTATGCACTCACTTTGAACGTTTTAGTCTGTATCTACAAGTACTTGTTAATTTTGGCTTTTAGACAGAGTATTAATGGATTTATTTATTGTAATTCATGCCTTGTGTTGATTCCTTGGAATGGTTATAGTTTCTAACTGTTTCCCTGCTTGTTTGTCTAGCCTGATTAGTATTGCTCTACTGTAGCAAGTAATTAGTATTGCTTTGCTGTAGCAAGTAATTGCTCGTGGGCATTACACAAGTAATTGTTGTTACTTCACATAAGTTTTAAATTCTCATTGAAATCTGTTTGTTTAGTTGGAAAGGATTTACACTTGATCAAGTGTACTTGTTAATTTTGGCTTTTCTGTTGCAGAAACTTGAGAGGATCAAGTTACCTAGTAAAGCCTTATGTTGATCAGACAAAGATTCTTCCCTTGCTAAGAAAGCAACAATATCCAATGAGTTAAGTATGTATAAAAGTGATGCTTTGTTAACAAGTTCTCAAACTCTTTCTTCGCAAGATACAGTAGGGATGTAGACTAGATAATGCGATATTTCTTGGTGTTCTAGTTGCTTGTTCTCTCATTCAGGTACAGTTTTAAATGAATAGGATCTTCGGAGTCAGACTTGCTGGTTTTGTTTTAATATTGTGTAAATGAGGAAATTAATAGCACATAAGAACTCGTCCAATTAAAGGATTTAACATAAGTGATTCGACTAGCCTAGAGTTAGAGAATAGGTGGTTGATATGGCAAACTGTTGTGATATGGTTCTTTCTTGTCTCTGAATGTGCAAAGGTGCAACATAATCAGTAATATAATCTGAAATAAAGAAAGGGGATATCTTGATCTTCTAACATGGGGTCGGTGGAACTTCTCTGATTAAGAATCACATGCTGAGATTTATTTTTAAGGTTATCAACATCTGCAAGTGACATGAACGACTAGCTTAGTTTGGATTTACACTTGATCAAGTGTACTTGTTAATTTTGGCTTTTCTGTTGCAGAAACTTGAGAGGATCAAGTTACCTAGTAAAGCCTTATATTGATCAGTATTGCTCAGTGACAAAACAGTTGATCAGTATTGCTCAGTGACAAAACAGTTGATCAGTGGCATCGAAATAGGTGTGATTCTCTACTGTACATTACATTACATTACATGACATTACATGACATTACATTACATTACATCACATCAACATTACATTACATCAAAATAGATTACATTACATTACATCAAAATAGATTACATTACATTACATCAAAATACATTACATTACATCAAAATAGATTACATTACATTACCGTTGCTTGTCTCGTTTAATACCCTTTCCACTATATATAATGGAGCATATATTTGAGTAGGTAGTAATCCAAGTTGTTGAAGCTTCTTTTTTCCCATGTGTGGGAGCTTATAATTGTTATTACCACCATGTTTTAGTATCTCCGTCATACAATTCATAAGTGACAACCATACATAATTTAAAGTAGAATCACTTACTTCTTCATATGCTTGCTTCACGGCATAAACTAATTGAGTAACCGTTTTAGGTGCCTTCTCGTGTTGTAGTCCTTGTATTATTCTAAAAAAACCCAAATCGTTGATATTGAGATCCGGGCTATTAGGTGGTTGATTAGCTAATGTAATGTAAAATTCACCATCTTGTGCAACCTTGATAAAATCTTCGTCATTGTCACTTATATGAGGTCTAACATTATCTTGTTGGATGACTATATGTTTGTTAAAGTCGGAAGGCCATTTAGCTTTTATAGTCGGAATAATCTTTTCGATTAAACATTGTTTGATCACAATCTTGGTGATGCTTTCTATAGGTTTCACTTCTATGACACCCCTTGGTCTATTTTTACTTGCTCTAGCCGCCGGTTCCTCAATAGTGAAAGGAAAGATTCCTATCTTTCCATCAAATATACAAACACCATCTTTGTCATCCCTAGGCCTTGTAACCGCACTCATAAACCTAATCTTTGTTATAAATCTCTTGGATTTGCAAGTTCTTTGGGGTTCCGGTTCACTTGGTAATAGGTAGTATTTTTGTGATGTTCTAGTCATATAAAACCACTTCTCGTCTATGTGAATTATACAATACATGTCTACATATGTTGGGTTTGTTTGGAGTGTTGAGCTTTCGATATGGTTTAAAACAAACCTCACCCTTGCTTCCATATTTTGAGATGTTAAATAAGGTTTTAAGGCATTTGAATGTGACTTAATTTCCCCCCTTTGAATAGCTCTATGGACAGTGGATTTAGGTGCATTTAGTTGACAAGCAAGTGTCCGAATATTGGTTCGTAAGTTTAATGGAATTGAACTTAACTTTTCTAAGTTGAAAACTTTACTCTTGTTGCCACCTTTGTACTTTCTATGCACATTAGGATGCTCATCACCTCTGATTTCTTGTAGAGTTGCTTTCCATATTTGTGAAATTACTAGCCTTGTGAATTCATACTTAGAGGCAATTTGCTTGATAATTCGTCTCCCAAGCTTGTCATTGTTGTAATTGAAAATTAGAATATGTACAATTTTATCTTTTTCTAAATTTGTTAGTCTCTTTCTTGTTGCAGGACATGTAACAGCAGGTGGAACTTCATTTAAATCCGGAATTGGCTCTTCATTTAAATCAAGAAGAAAAGGCATTTTTGTTGTTCTCTGTGAAAAAAAAACAGTGTTGTGAAAGTAGCAGTGAGTGAAAGAAATGGGTGTAAAGAGCATATTATAAAGTAGGTCAGGTGGTATAACATGTGAGGTGGTTTAACAGGTGCTAAAAGAGAGGGAACTTTTGATTGTAAATTTTGATTAGGAGGGAATTTTGTTAATCTCTTTCCCACCTTTTTTCTAATCATATTTACTTTTGTATATTTAAATTATTATTGCAAGCACATCAGCAACTTGTAGTATTATTTTTATTCATGCCTTGTCCTCCGTGCCCAGATGATATGTATAGAAATCATCGGGACTGAGGGAGTATACTTTTAACAATATAAAACACTATTACGTCAACTACTTCCTCCACTATCTCAATTCTATTATTAAATAAATACTATTACACCCACTACTTTCCTCCACTATCTCAAATTAAATATTAAATATTGATAGGTACAATCACTTTACCCACTTTTCATCTAATTTTACTCTTTTTATATCTTTTCTTAATAAATCAAGTGTAGCTTTCTTAGTAAGATTAACATTTAACTAATATATATATATAATTATTAAAATATAAATAAATAAATTATTAAATATTTAAAGACAGCGTTGTGTATAAGCTAGCAATTTAATACTCCCTTCGTCCCATTTAAATGACCCTTATTCCTTTTTGGGACGTCACAAAAATAATGAACCTATTATTATTACTATTTTTAAACACTACTTTTCATTATTACAGCTACTACTTCTTCATTTTATACTCTTTTTTATATTAAATAAACACTATTACATTCATTACTTTACTTAATATCTCAAATCTATTATTAAATATTGATAAATTCACTGTTTTACTCTATTTTTCAACTAACTTTATTTTATTTTTTAACAATTTTCGTACAATATGGGACGGAGGGAGTAATAGTTACGCAAGGAATGTTCAGTTGTTGACCGCATCCCCTGGCAATTGAAATTTAGATCTCTCCTTTTCTTCAGCGACAGACACTTTTCCTCACTACAAGTAACTGTGTAGATCTTGAGATTTCAACTTGCGGCTATCTTCATATCATTCTTGTACAACTTGATCTTCCGATTCTTTTTAAAATTCGTTGTCTGAACAACCCTTGTAACTTGTCAAACTCCCTCCTCTTTTCCTACAGATTCTATCTATGGCTTCTGCAACTAATTCTCAAACTCAATTAACTTCCCTATTTTATGTACGCATATTCAGATCATTCACCTATTCATCTTCCTCTTAATCTTTTCAATTGCTTTTTTTACATTCTTTGTATGAATATTTGAGCAAGGGTCACTCATTTTTGTTTCTTCTAATCATCAAACTCATTTTTGAATTTGTTTTTTCGACATGTTTCGGAGATTCATACTTTGGATATCCCATTTGTGGGGCCTGTTGTGTGAATTTATAATGCCTTGTACACCTGTTACTCAAACTCCATCCCCCCCTGCTTCTCAAACTCATGAGTTAACCCTTGTGAGTTCAGCTCCTACTCAATATGACGTTTTCTTGAGCTTCCGCGGTGAAGACACTCGACTTAACTTTACCGGTCATTTGTACCAGAGACTACATGACCATGGAATTAATACATTTAAGGATGATCCTGAGCTACGCAGCGGCGAAGTCATCTCAGATGCATTGCTAGATGCTATTAGGAATTCCAAGATTTACATTGTCGTCTTCTCCGAAAATTATGCTACTTCACCTTGGTGCCTTGACGAGCTGGCAGAGATCCTCAATTGTCACAGAACAATGCAGAGATGGGTTATTCCACTGTTTTTCAACATTCATCCATCAGTTGTGCGTCACCAAACTGGGAGTTTTCAAAAAGCTTTCAAGAAACATCAAAAACGTTTTCCAGGTGAAACAGAGAAACTTGAAAATTGGCAGCTTACACTTAAGGAAGTAGCAGACTTTTCAGGACACCATATATCCAAAGACAGGTCATTTAACTATATTGTATTCATTCATAAGATCATTACATTAAATTTCAGTCCTAAATTTACTACATTAAACACCTACTTGCTACCAGTATTTTGTAGTCCTATGTTACTACCTATCATGCTCTGTTTTATAATAAGAAGAATTACATTTCAGGTCTGAAGCTGATGTTATCAATGAAATTGTTGATGAGCTTCTACTCAAAATAAATCCCAAGACTTTAGATGTCGCCAAATTTCCAGTTGGGTTGGATTCTCGTGTTGAAGCCATAACAACATTGTTGAGCAGTGACACAAAAGGTGTCATTAAGTTTGGTATATATGGCATGGGTGGTGTGGGCAAAACTACTCTTGCCAAAGCTCTTTTTAATCAACTCGTAGGAGGAGGAAGCTTTAAGGGCAGCTGCTTCCTGGAAAACGTCAGGGAGGCTTCTGGTACATTCAAAGGCCTAGAATCTTTACAACAGCAGCTTATTAATGATGTTCAATGGCTTCTGGTATATTCAATGGCTTGCTTGGATAATTGAATCACCGTATTGGACAAGTGAATCAAGTGAATCAAGTGAATACCCAGAGTCAACAACAACAGTGTATGCACATTTGCTGCCAAATGAGTCACACAATTTCATGGCCATCATTCTTTGCTTTCAAAGGCAGAAGTTTGTTCTTAAAAATATTCAATATTCTGTAAAGAATACTACAAGTGGTTTTATATGGAGTAGCTGCTACCCTGATTTCTCTTCTTATGGTTCGGTGATGGTAATAGTGCCAAAATCAATCTTCTCGGTCACAGATGATGACCATAGAATTGAATTAACAACCCACGATGATAGGGTAGAAATGATTGCGATTCATCTACTGTACAATACTGAGACTGAAACGATTGAAGATGTTGCGGAAAATCATGTGATCACATCGATGCATTGAAATTGACTGATCCCGTGCTACCAGATATTTTCCTAGATATTGCTTGCTTCTTCATCGGATGGCAGAAAAAGAGAGTTGTTCAAATACTGGAAACTTATTACACCAATGTTGATCATAATATTGACATTCTAAAGACTAGATGTCTACTGAAGATCAATGAGTGGGATGAGTTGGAGATGGATGATCTGTTTCAATATCTGGGAACAAAACTTAGTAGATTGTGACGATTAACAGATATATATGATGCGTTGAAGAAGCACAAGGTAATTTTATTTTATGTATGTATATATAAAAATTGTCTTGCAAGGTTCCATATGACTTATATGGTACGTTGTATATATAAAATTGGTCATTTATATGTCGGCAGTTATAATTTAATCGTCAAGAATGATACTTGAAGTTTTCAATAGAAGCCATGTATGTGTGGAACACTGAAACATTGATATTTTTGCAAAGAACATTTGTGTGTCATATATTTATGCTTTGAACAAAAACAATATATTAATATATTCAGTTGGACGATTAAATTATTTGATGTTTATCATACCTAATAATCATCACATAATAAAATAATATGAAACATCAATTTTCATCCAACAAATTAGTAAATTTTAGGCCTCAAAATTAGCAAGAAGATATAATTTATTCACTAATCTTGACTGTCCCCAATCTAACAAATAATTCGTACATCGTTGGATATTTCCAACATGTTTTAGTTTTAATCTTGATTTATTTGGTTAAGTTTTTTATGCTCGTAATAATTAATGTCTTGAATTTATGAATTCTTTTTCTCTGAATTATAGTAGCAACTCTGATGCGAAATGACCATTAAGATCGTGTTTTTTGTTTAAATTGATCAGCAATGCATCTTGAGCTACCTTATGTGCCCACGTATCTCAGGCAAACTGAATCTGTTGAACCTATGGTTCAGATTGTATATTATGCCTTTGCTGGTGCTGAATTTTTCTTCTCCGGTGGTGCAGAACTGGTAATGTAGTTTAGTTTTCTTCTTTCTGTACTTGCAATACATATTTGCTGTCATTTGATTATTATTATATATTTTCTTAATAGTTACTGCTTGTCAATCAGCAGTTCCTTTAAGCTGTTCAACAGCACGTCTGTGTAAAATTTAGGTATGAATTGATTATGAACCATAAAGTATGGCCCTAACTTATCATTGCAATGTGTAATCTTGTGATCATCTTTAGTAGTTGTATAAAAATATATAACCTCGAAGTGCACAGCTCTGTGATTGTAGATATCTATGGTACAACACTAGTCATTGTTTCTATCATTCTAATAGAAAAAACAAATATTTTTAACGCAGCAAATGCAGCAAGTTACTGATACTTGTTACCAATTCATACTGAAGTTGGGTGAGGATGAAACAGCTTATCTCATCTCAAACTCGCATGTTTAGATCTCGACTGGAATTCTATGCCTAACTACTTCTTCATTGTATCCACTGTGCAATCTGAAAATGCACACCTAGAGAGGGGTTAATAGGTGTAAATGGTTAACTATGTTCAACTATGTCCAATTTTAATATTAACCAGAAACATCTTACTGATTTCAATTTAAGCAGATGCAAATGGTATGCTGAATACAGTAAGTAAGGTGTAGGAAAAATAAAGAACACAATGATCTTTTACCCAGGTTCGACCCTTAATCCACTATGGTTTACGTCCTGGTCCCTTACCAACCTGGTAAGAGAATATATTAGCTGTTGACACAAATGGCTTGCTGAATAGACCTGATACAGAATCTGCTCTCTAAGCTATACTACCCTAGTATACTTCTCTAGCACAACTCTCAAATCCCTACTATTCCAAGCCAAGCCAAGTATCCAACAACTAAACTGATTACAATCCGAACAATACAATTAAAGAGAATTACAACTCAAACTATGAATTCTCTTAAACAAACAATACGGATAGATATATAAATGAGCTCGAGAGAATCAAAGAGATTTTGCAAAGAAAGCACTGAGTTGTTTTGTTCTTGATGTTCTTGGATTAGCAATCGAAAATATGAACAAGAACAAGTATATAAAGCCTTTACATAAACGGTCATAAACTAAACCAACAATATTACAACGACTAGATCCAATCTAACGTTCAATTTTGTTAGAGTTGTTTAAAACGTTAATGTGAACGTTTGACAGAAGAAGAAAGAGAGATAGAAAAATATAAGACATGTTCTTTTGTAAAAAAAAGAAGTAAAATACGTATAGGAGGTTTGAATAAGTAATAAAGAGTTTTAAACAAAATAGACTCCTAAAGGAAAAGACTTTTTGAAGATAAGAAGAAGTTTAAATAGAGCCCAGATATATAATATATACGTATTCTATATGGCTTAATGATCTTTTAACCTCTGAGGTTTAGTACCATATATACCCATCAGCCCCTGTGTTTTAAAAGTGTACCTTTTAGCCCTTGAGGTATTGAAATTATACCTTTCGACCCTTATACCGGTTCATAACAAAAAAACCGGTATAACTCGGATGGGCAAAACAGTCTTTACAGTTATACCGATTTACAATATACCTTTTAGCTCCTGAGATACTGAAATCATACATTTTAACCCCTGTTTTCAGTGCATCTTTCCATTTCACATATTTGATTTTATGCAATGCTGTACAAAGATTTACATACAGCAATGTTGTATAATGTTAGACAAGAATGGATTGTAAGTAAACTTTTAACCATGCATCTCTTGATGCAATAATTTTATATGTTGTATCATTTCTAGAAGCTGAACAGAAAGTGGTTCTTAGAGAGAAATACAATAGAATACTATACTGAAAAAATTGATGAGTTGACTACCAAATTAGAAGCTGAACCAGAAAGTGATTCTTAGAGAGAAACAACAAGCTTCGGCTTTTGTTTTCTTCAAGAGTAGACTAAGTGCAGCATCTGCAACTCAGAACCTACATGCTCGTATGGTTGACACATGGACTGTTGTAAATGCTTCTGAACCCCGTTAAGTTATATGAGATAATCTTACAAAACAGTTCTATAATAGGCAGATAAGTCAGTACATAGTTCATTCCATTGTCTTTCTGACTATAGCTTTCTACATGATTCCAATTGGACTAGTTTCTGCATTTACAACTCTGGAAAATCTGAAAAAATTACTCCCATTTATAAAGCCATGGGTGAAGAAGAAAGCACTGAGAACAGTGTTAGAAGCCTACCTTCCTCAGCTTGCACTTATTGTATTTCTGTCTCTGTTGCCGAAATTGCTTTTAGTTTTATCCAAGGCTGAGGGCATTCCTTCAGAAAGCCTTGATGCGAGGGCCGCCTCTGGAAAATATTTTTTATTTCTTCGTGTTCAATGTGTTTATGGGTGTTACACTGGGTGGAACTCTTTTCAGTACATTCAAAACCATCCAGAAAAGTGCAGATGATATTATTCCTCTATTAGCAAGCAGCCTTCCTGGCAATGCAACGTTCTTCTTGACTTTTGTGGCTCTCAAGTAAGATACATCTTCATTTCTGTGCCATCTTCATTTTTACTTTTTTATGTTTGCTTTAATGGGAGAGTCCAATTGTTAGATACATCATTCTGCTATTGTGTTATTGCTCCTATTATTATTCCATTTGGAGTGGTCTACTTTGGCATGGGCTGGCTCATTTTTAGGAATCAGGTAAAAACATAACTTTTTATTGACCATTCCATCTTATTATTGAATGCCACTTGAGCTAACTGTAGTGTTGTAACATGCATGCCTACATAATTGAACTTGCATAATGTTCGATGTAAGCCTGTGTAATGTAGCCTGTGAACTTTTACCTTTATTAAGAACACATTATCTGATTGCTAAAATTAGATAAAGGTTAATGCTAAAAGAGAATGATACAACAGATAAAATTATTGCATGAAGAGATGCATGGTTAAAGGTTTACTTACAATCCATTCTTGTCTAACATTATACAACATTGCTGTATGTAAATCTTTGTGCAGCATTGCATAAAATCAAATATGTGAAATGGAAAGATGCACTGAAAACAGGGGTTAAAATGTATGATTTCAATACCTCAGAAGCTAAAAGGTACACTGTAAATCGGTATAATTGTAAAGACTGTTTTGCCCATCCGAGTTATACCGGTTTTTTGTTATGAACCGGTATAAGGGTCGAAAGATATAATTTCAGTACCTTAGGGGCTAAAAGGTACACTTTTAAAACACAGGGGCTGATGGGTATATGGTACTAAATCTCAGGGGTTAAAAAGTCAATAAGCCATTCTATATTTAAACAATCCTTACAACTGATTAGAAGTCAATCCTCAATTTTCGCACTTCTAATCTTTATGGACTGTTGACAAATAGCTTGCTGATTGTGATATGTCTCTTGACAAATGGCATGTTGTTTGTGATCTGTCTCTGCGCAAATGGCTTGCCAAACTGTAACAGAACTCTGACTTTGGCTTGCTGTTTTAAGATACTGATTTGACAATCAGTAAATTGAGTTACCCTGCAAAACCAAGTTAGTGCATACAGAAATAGCACGTTGTGATCATCAAAATCATAGGAGTATCACAATCTCTCTACCTCCCTTGGACATTCAATTAGTTCTTAGCACAGGCGATGAAGCAGGATATTGAGGTGATGTTCTGAAGCCTTGTGTTGCATATATAAAAAACCCATTCTTCACTTCATAAAGATTTTGATTTTCAACTAATTTTGTAGTTCATATGCTGTTTTGATTTTCAATAGCTTTTTATCACACGAATATTATGGATTCTTCTTCACATGTTCATATCGGATGAAATGAATAGTTTGTTGCTTAAATGCCGATACATTGATTTTATGCTTCGCCAAGTTACAGGTGCAAAAATGATGACACTGCTTAGACTATTAGGGCCTGTTTGGTTGGGGGTGTTCCTTATTATAAACGACGTATACGGATTTTTAATATATTTTATTAATAATTGGAAAATATGGTGTGATTTTTTCGGGTATATATTAATGACCGTAAGATTAGTTTTAAATCAAAAAGGTAAGGTATTTTAATTAGAGTGGAAATATTAATAATTGAAAGATATGGTGCCATTGATTTTTTTAGGTGTTTATAAAATGTAATATCTTCAACTAAAAGTAAATGTGAAAAAGGCAACCAAACCGACAAACTTTCAACTTTAATATAATAGTATAGATGTATTCATTTTTCGAATATTATTGTGTCAACACTATATTTTTTGAATTTCATTTAAACTCATATAATATTTATCAATAGATTGGATTAACATACAGTAAAACCTCTATAAATTAATACTAACTTAAAACCCGTGCGATGCACAGATTATTAACAATAATCCATTACATATATATTTTCCATTACATATTACCATTAATAATTATATATATAACAATATTACCATTACATATTTATTTTCCATGTGTTATGTTTAGATAATGAGTTGTTTTAGTTAGAAAATGTAGAACATATAATGTGTTTTTGCTGAAAATGTAATCAATTATAAATATGTAATAATATTACCATTATATATTTATATATTACCTATTTTATTTTTAGAAAATAAGTTGTTTTGGTTAGAAAAATATATAAAATAGGTAATGTGTTTTAGCTGAAAAAAATAATTGGTTATAAATAAATTGATTATAGATTGACCCGACCCAAATTATAAATAGGCCCGGTCCAAATACCGACCGATCGACCGACTAAAACTTTTAATGTTTCGTCTTTATAGGTAATGTATTTTAGCTGAAAAAATATAAAATTATATTAACTTTTTATATATATGTTGCTCGTGTTACTTTTAGAAAATTAGTTGTTTAAGTTAGAAAAAAATAAAAAAAGTTATGTGTTTAGCTGAAAATGGTAAGTAGTTATTTATTAATAATTATATATATAACAATATTACCATTACATATTTATTTTCCATGTGTTATGTTTAGATAATGAGTTGTTTTAGTTAGAAAATGTAGAACATATAATGTGTTTTTGATGAAAAAGGTAATCAATTATAAATATGTAATAATATTACCATTATATATTTATATATTACCTATTTTATTTTTAGAAGATTAGTTGTTTTGGTTAGAAAAATATATAAAATAGGTAATGTGTTTTAGCTGAAAAAAATAATTGGTTATAAATAAATTGATTATAGATAGACCCGACCCAAATTATAGATAGGTCCGGTCCAAATACCGACCAACCGACTGACCAAAACTTTTAATGTTTCGTCTTTAATAATATAGTATAGATAGTTGGGACAGGAGAATTCTATTAATTTAGAGAGGTATTAATTTATCGATAAATTAATAATTATTAATTTACAGAGAATATTTTGTAGCAAACAAAATCAATTTTTAATTTAACTTTTAATCATAGAAATTTATATATAAATCGCATAACTTTTAATTTCAACATTGCAAAATTCTTTGGATAGAGGAAATTTCAAGCAACTTAAATGAACATACAACTCCTGAAGAAGATATTCATGAACTTGAGGTGATAATTAATGATCTAGATTATCGTAATAAAATGGATATGAATAGCTTTAGGAATAAATTTCATATAGATTTAAATTTCAATAAAGAACAGACAACACTAGAATCATACTCCCTCTGTCCCATCCATTTCTTTACAGTTTTTTTACACTGCTTGGCACGCATTTTAAGGCTCCTATAAAGTATAGTTCTACAACTTATTTTTAAAATTTTCTTTTTCTAAATAAAAATTTAAACATTATATTTTTATTCAGAAGAAAAAAAAATTTAAAATAATTTATCGAAATATATATTAAAGGAGCCTTAAAATGCGTGCCGAGTCCCCGTCCCCCAATGCAAAGAATTGGGTGGGACGGAGGGAGTATTTTACAATGATGTAATCATGTAATAGGTATATTTCGAGTAAATTGTAAAGTGGTGGTTGAACTTTATTGTCATTTACATATTGATGGTCGTAATTTAAAATTTGCAATATGTTGGCCATACATTGCTTTTGCGTTTCAAAAGCGTGGCTACGGACCACTTTTTTGAACTATTTTTTCTCAAAAAAGTGGCCCTTGGTCAATTTTTTGAAATGTAAAAGCAATGTCTGACCAATATATTGTAAATTTCAAACTCCGGTTACTAAAATGCAAATCTGGCTTAAGTTCAGCCACAACTCTGTAATTTACTCATATATTTTTATGATTATAAGGGAATTATTAAGGATATTTATCAAAAATACCATTTTTTGTAAGTTTTTTTGCGATTTTACCATTTTCTGAAAATATTTGCAAAAATACTTTTTTTTTTTAAAAATAATTTGCAAAAATACTATCTAATTTGCAAAAATACGGTCTGCAACTAGACTTAACAACGTCATGCCATGTACTGAATATTTCATAAAATCATAGCTTAAGACTTGAGAGGTTCGATTTCAGAAAATTTGGGCATCAGATTAGTGTTTAGGTATCGGAATTTGTAGATGATGAGAAAAGTCGTCCTCAATGGTCTGATTGGATTCTTGAATCACCCACCGTAATGGACAAGTAGTGAATACTCAGAGTCAACAAAACTTTATGCACATTTGCTGGGAAATGAGTTGCACAAATATTTCATTGGCATAATTCTTTGCTTTAAAAGGTCAGACCCTATGCATATGGAATTTGGTTATTCTGTAAAGAATACTACAAGTGGTTTTATATGGAGGAGCGACAGCCTTTCTCTTCCTTTGTCTGAAAATGATTCGCTGATGGTCATAGTGCCAGGATCAATCTTCTCGATCACAGATGAGGACCATAGAATTGAATTGACAGCAAATAATTATGTAAAAATTGTTGGGATTCATCTACTGTACAAAACCGAGACTAAAACGATTGAAGATATTGTGGATGGACATTAATGCATAGTAGATTGTGGCTATCATTAGATATAAATGATGTGTTCAAGACGCACAAGGTAATTTTTATACATGCATATGTATATTTAGAGTGGTCTTGCAATGCTTCATATGAGTTTATATTATTTGCTCCAAACACTCGGGGAGTTGTCATGGTATACAAAGCAGGACGATCATGTCAGTTTAATTTGTCACTGTTGATGACTTAATGTTGTAACATAAGATAGAAACTAAGAAACTTTTTCAATGAAGGTGCTGCTATAACACTTGATTAAAAATAGAGGTTCTTTTAAAAATTTTAAAAAATAGAGTAGATTGCAAAACAGTGGCCGTATTTTATACTGAATTGCAAAAAATTGGCCAAACTTTCAGATTTTCATTTTAGTGGCTATCGATCTTTTTTCATCTACTTTTTTGAAAATTAAAAATAATTTTGGCCACTATTTTAGAAATCAAAAACAATTTTGGCCACTCATTTTAAAAATCAAAAAAACTTTGGCCACTATTTTAAAAGTAAAAAACAAAGTGTGTCCACTAAAATAAAATTCTGAAAATTCAACCATTTTTTTTGCAATTCAATATAAATTAGGGTCACCGTTTTGCAGTTTACTCTTAAAAATATTATGTTGTGTTTGATTGGGATGAATGGAATATAATGGAATGAGAGTTTAATATTCATTCATTTTATACTTCAAATCTCATTCCATTCCATTCCATTCATCCCAAATATAACATTAGTATATTTACAAGAGCCACGTACCCCTTTATTGCAATGGGTTTGTTAAGCTGGTTTGTCCACATTAGTTGACTTTCTGTAAACCACTGAGGTTCATACTGGCGGCCAGAATTTATTAGTAATTATATTAGGATAGCAAAGAAGTTTTGTATCTTTAGCTTATTTAAATCCATATCTGCTTAAAATATTGGATTGTTACTGATCTTCTTGTTGTATGCACCCCAAATTATAAATTGCCTGGGCCCATCCTTATCAGAGTGTAGGCTGGTAACTAGGAATGTAATTGAAAATTAAACAATTTTTCCATGCGCATCTAGCATTATTAAATTTTAAATGTAGTTTTAGTAATTCATAACAAAGATTTTATTATCTCCCTCTTACAATTGTTTTTTAAGTTTTACATGTCTATCTATCTTTCACTTGGAACTTTGAAGTCATCTCGTCTCACTTGTTTCAATCTTGACTCTTCATTCTCCGATGATCGTAACTAATGGCTTCGGCACTTGTGTCATCATCCTCTTCTGTTTACCTTTGGCTGGCTCTGCTTCAAGATTTTAAAAAGTTCTACTAATTTTTACGATTCTTTAAATACATTTAAACTTTATGTTATGTCATATTTTGGCATAGTCCAAATTTCTTCGTTTAATAATTATTAATTCAGATTAATAATTAATTGCTTAACCAATAAGCAATATCCTCTCTCTGAAACGAGAAAAGAATCAATCTCAATCGACGAATAACGAAAAATATCTCAAAACGATATTCTTCAAATCATGAAAAGAAATGCGGAGATGCCGCAAGATTGTAGGAAAACATGTGAAGACCGGACTATTTATGGGAACGTGAGGTGGATTGATAATCCTTGAACTATTTATGGGAACGTGAGGTGGATTGATAATCCTTGAACTATTTATGGGAACATTTGATGGATAAACTTTGATTATCTATGGACTTGGACTGAATTGACTTATCTAATGACTTGTTTTCCAAGAACTACGTGAGGCTTGATCCCTATATAAATGGGTACGTAGGCACCTTGTATGGTACAGTGGTACAGTGGTACAGTGGTACAGTGGTACACGACAATTGATACTCGGCAAGAGCAAGAGAAACAACCCATTCTCTATTCAATTTCTGAGGAGTCATCATACAAGTCCAGCCACAACTTTCCATAAACCTCCAACACACTGTTGTACGAATTTCTCCTAACAACAATTGGCGCTAGAAGGAAGGGGTTATTTTTTGATTGTGGAGGACAATCAAATCATCTACATCATACGCAAGGGGGTTATTATGGATCTGGAGCGGCTTTAATGGAGGAGCAGAACGATGGAGGCGGTGATTCATGATTCTTTTCGAAATTAAGATAAGTTTTCTTATGCTTTTGTCTGTATACATAAGTTATCTTATAAAATTCGTAGTAAATTGAATACATGTCAGATTTTGATGATTTTTTATGATCCGGAAAGCTTTTACAATTTCCTACAACTTTCGTTCTTGGTGTTTTCTCGGATTATGTTTCGATCTATTTTCGAAATCACAAAACATAATCAGATCCCGGTTTTCAGTATTGAGAAGTTAATCAGCAGACATTTTATTTGATTCCTGATTCGTTATAAGTTCGTTTCTGACGAGCCATATATCATCGGAAAGCTCTTTTCGTTTTCTACAACTTTCATGTTTTGTGTTTTCCAAGAAAACATCGTTTACAGGGTCAGAAAGGTAAAAAAACAGACCTGGACAGAATCTGAATCATGGAGATGTTAAAGAATTGTGATGCAATATTCGTAGCGCGTGATTTGATTACTTCACTAGCTCGTGCATGGAAAAAAATAATTGTGGAAAGTCCTTATCTGATAAGGGTAATATTTTCGAAAGCTCTCTTTTCCAAGGAGGATTAATATTGAAGACCCTACTCTCAGAGAAGAGTCCATGAATAAATTTACATTATTGGAGGTCCATTGGTAGATGGATATTTCTTGATTGGCACGGAACATTCCTACAATCACGGAAAGAGATGCGGAGATGCCGCGAGATTGCAGGAAAACATGTGGGACTGGACGTGATATGGTTGGCACGGGACATTCCTACAATCACGGGAAGAAATGCGGAGATGCCGCGAGATTGTAGGAAAACGTGTGTGACCGGACGTGATATGGGCTGAAAGCCTGACATTTGAAATTGGGTATCTTATTAAAGTCTCAGCTCGGGGGCTCGCGAATGAACGAAAACACATCCTTATGTGGGCAATGACACTTGAAAAGCGTGTACGTCAATTCGGACTATATACAAAACTTTAAACGACCGAAGAAATTTGGAAGCTCGGAGATTTTTAGTTCTCCACTGCAGCAAGCTACACTGAAGAACTGGGGGCTTGTTGTTATGCCATATTTTGGCATAGTCCAAATTTCTCCGTTTAATAATTATTAATTCAGATTAATAATTAATTGCTTAACCAATAAGCAATATCCTCTCTCTGAAACGAGGAAAGAATCAATCTCAATCGACGAATAACGGAAAATATCTTAAAACGATATTCTTCAAATCATGGAAAGAAATGCGGAGATGCCGCAAGATTGTAGGAAAACATGTGAAGACCGGACTATTTATGGGAACGTGAGGTGGATTGATAATCCTTGAACTATTTATGGGAACGTGAGGTGGATTGATAATCCTTGAACTATTTATGGGAACATTGGATGGATAAACTTTGACTATCTATGGACTTGGACTGAATTGACTTATCTAATGACTTGTTTTCCAAGAACTACGTAAGGCTTGATCCCTATATAAATGGGTACGTAGGCACCTTGTATGGTACAGTGGTACAGTGGTACACGACAATTGACACTCGGCAAGAGCAAGAGAAACAACCCATTCTCTATTCAATTTCTGAGGAGTCATCATACAAGTCCAGCCACAACTTTCCATAAACCTCCAACACACTGTTGTACGAATTTCTCCTAACAACACTTTATTAAAAATGATTCTTTTTTTTAATAAAATTATTTAAAATATATTTTTATTCAAAAAAGAATCGTAAAAAAAATGTTAAGTATAACTTTTTTATTTAGGATCTAAGGATGAGTGACCGCCTTAAACTGTGGATCATAAGGAGTATGGGTCCTAATTTTTTTTACTTGCTAAATTTAACAAATAAAATTATGTAATATTGCAAACTCAATGCATATTAATGTATTTTTAAATTTAAATTATTATATAGATTTAATTATATTTTATTTAAAAAAAACTAAAAATATATATTATATTATATATAATATATAGTACGCAATATATATAATAATCTATCTATACTATTATATTAAACACGAAACATTGAAAGTTTTGTAGTCTGGTCATGGAAGTTTTTTGTAGTCTGGTCACTCCATTCATAGCCGTTATATATCTCTGATCAAATCGATAAGAACCGTTAGATAAAATATTAAAATTAGTATATATAATATCTTTTCTATTTTTCCTAACTAAAACATCTCATTTTCCAAAAATATCACAGACAGTTTCATTTAATAAAATAACATAATAAGGTTATAATTGTTAATAACTAACTCATTACCACTTTTAGCCAAATTGTATATTCTTTTTTATATTTTCTAACTAAAATTTCTACTTTTCTATTTTTTTAAATAAAACCTCTTATTTTCCAAAAATATCACGAATAGTTCTCTTTAATAAAATAAAATAATAATATTATAATTATTAATCACAGACAAATCATTAATTTTATATTTTAAAATTCAACGAAAACATGTTACTCTCTATATTTCTTACTAAAACACTTTTTTTCCAAAATATCACGGGCAAACCGTTACTTATTTATTTTAAAATATATTTTAATACTTTTAATTATTTAAAAATGTTTAACACGCCTACTTATTTTTTTTAATAAATAAAATTAATAAAATATAAAATATAAATAATAAAATTAACAATTATTAAAAATAATTCGTGCATCGCACGGGTTTTAAGCTATGTTATTAAAGACGAAACATTAAAAGTTTGGTGGTTGGACGGACGGATGGTCGGTACTTGTGTTTTTACTTAATTACCCTTACTTATTTTTTTAAAAAAATATCACTAAATAATAACATTATTTATAATTAATTACCTTTTCGGCTAAAATACATTATCTTTTTTATTTTTTTCTAACAAAATCCTCTATTTTTCTAAAAAAAAACATGGGCGGTTATCTTTTTTTAACAAAAACATGTTACTCTTTCTATTTTTCCTTACTAAAACCCCTCATTTTCCAAAAATATCACGGCAAATCCTTAATTATTTATTTTAAAATCTATTTTAATATTTTTAATTATGAGCACTTTTTTAGCTGAAACGTGTTAATTTTTCTATTTTTTTATTTTCTAAAGAAATTATTATTAAATAATAATATTTTTATAACCAACTAAATTTTCAGTTAAAATACATTGTCTTTTCTATTTTTTCTAACAAAATCTTCTCTTTTTCTAAAAAATATCACGAGAAATTACATTTTTCAACTAAAATATGCTAAGCTAAGTTGGTTTTTTTTTTTTTTATACTAGTTGTTAAAGCTGGTTACTGGTTTATACTCCAAAACTCGCCTGCTAAATTGTCCGCATTAGTGGACTTTTGTAAACCACCGAGGTTCATACTGGCGGCCACAATTTACTAGTAACTAGCATAAAAACCCGTGCAAGGCACGGACCGTTAGCTTAGATTGTGATTTTAAATTAAACTACACATTATCAATGTCATTTGACATATATGATTGTATATTTTTTATGTTCATAGAGTTTTTATTGTTAATGTTATGATTATGCTGTACTTGCTTAAATATGTTGAAGTTTATAATTTTAAAACTAATACGAGTAGTTTTGATAAATATGTTTGTTTTTAATTTTTGTCGTGGATCATAGAATAGAATTAGAATGTTCTATGAATGTTTTCTAATTAAGACGACATTTTTAAAATTATAATCCTAAATTTTTTCCAGTTCTTCAAAAATGATGCATTCATTTAGTTTATCTCCGACAATATTCAAGGTAGAAACTAAATAGCCTTCAAGATGTTGCACTATGAGATTGTAGGTTTTAGTACTGATTTTACTCAAAAGCCTTCATAAATCTTCTAATACTCTTCTTAGGCCTTGCGTTTTCAGTTTTTAAAACTTTCTTTGTAACTCTTTTATGTCTTTTCTTCTGACCTCTTAATTTTAAGCATTTTTTACCTTTATTTCTCTTCCCATGTCTATCTAACTTTCAAAACATAGGACAATGTAGCTAATTGACTTAAGTAGAACTACCTTGTGCCAAATCATTCTATTATTAAGTACGTTTGGTACCATTTCGATGTATTTCAATTCTTCCAAACAAACAGACTTTTTTTAACTCTGAACTTGATAATTGATCAATTATGGCTAGATAAATATTTTTTGTTTATATCATCGTAAGTTAAAATTGCTCATATGCCTTCTGAGTTCTGGCCGTGTTTTGACAATGAATTCATCCTTTATTTTTTTCAAAATACAACTTCATCCAGGAAAATATCTTTACTAATTAAAACACCGGTCATTTTTCTAGCAATTAATATAAATTTCTATTCTTTGTGGTTAATTTTTTTTTTCTAGGTATGGTTGAACATTTTTTTTCGTCTGTTACAATGTACTTAATTTTATTTATATATATATAATTTGATTGATCGGAGACTATAATTTTAAATAACCCGGGCTGTATAATGTGATTTGATCTAATTTTTTTAATTTGTTATAGACTATATATTTTAATCTGTTTATTGTTTACACAAATTATTATCAAAATTTTAGAATATATAATTCATTTAATTATTTTGTTGTACTATCTATTTATTTTTATTATCTCATCTTTTACAATATTTTAACTCAAAACAAATAGTTTTTCGTATGTTTTATTTATGTTTTTTAGTTATTTTATATATATATATATACTGTATTATTAAAACTGAAACATTGAACGTTTGATAGTCGGTCGATACAGTTCTCATATTTTGATATTTGTACTTTGGTTCTTTTATTTTTGCTACTTTATTTAATTTATTAAAAACAACAATTTTATTCAAAATATAGTTTGGTAGTTGGTCGGTCAATACGACATTCATATTTTGATATTTGCACTTTAGTCCCTTTTCTTTTGCAATTTGACCTTAATTTATTAAAAACAATAATTTTAATTAAATATATTTTTTAAATATCGTTAAACAGAAAACTCTTAAAACACAATTTAATCACACTCAAACATAAATACACACGTCAATTCAACATTAAGTTCAACAATCACATAAAACTTTTCAAATTTAAAATGAACTTCAAACAAAGTAAATATAAATGTAAAATAAGAAGAATATGAATGTTGTATGCATCACACTGACTCTATACTTATAGTATAGATAAGAACAAATAATTATAAATATCATGTATACATGTTATATATATGTGCTTTTTAACAATGATTATTGTGCGATAAATAAAGTAATCCTCATTCGAGCATTGAGGCGGGTTCGACGAATGAGTTCATGTTCGGAGTCTCCCCGACCCCGAAATGACCGATCGTCCATACCTAAATTATTGTCTAATTTTTACACATGTTTTAACACTAATTTCATTAATTTAAAAATAAATAAGTCATAAATATGTAAATAAACTACTTGTAATATGTTATTTATGTTATATCAACATTTAATAATACATTATATATATTAAATATTTGAATAATTCAAATATATTGCGTAGTACAAGAAAAGTTCGACTCTGATGCAAGAAAATAGAATATATTATAGTTATCGATACATATACAAAATATTTGTCTAGTTAAAAGAAAAATAAAAAGCACCACACATAATATTGTTTTTTATCGATACATATACAAAATATTTGTCTAGTTAAAAGAAAAATAAAAAGCACCACACATAATATTGTTTTTAAAACTTAATATTAATATTTTATAAGACTGGTAGTATATATGATTCTATATGATATTTTAAGTATTAAAAAAATAAAATTTAATAAATATTATAAATCACCTTAATTTTCACTCAAAAAATTAAATAATAATAAATATAGGATAAGAAAGATGTGAGGTTTATGTCATATGATTTTTAGATTAAAATCAAAAAGAGTCTTGTAGCTCAATGGTTATAAGGATGGCTTCTTTAGCGAATGTCAAGGGTTCGATCCCTGACTAAAATATTATTTACTTAATTTTTTTCTTAGATAAGAGAGTAGTGGCATGACATGTAATTTTGTAACATTTAAGGGTAAAATGGTAATTTCACGGTGTTAGGTCCTGATAAGTTTGTAGAAGGGGGGTTGAATACAAACTATACCGTTTTATTGAATTTGTCCTTTTAGAATAAAACTGTTTAGGAACAAATTAATGCGGAATTAAATGAAACAAGATTCAAGTTAAATAAAACTTTATTAAACTTGAAGGGTGTTACAAATGGTACTGAATACAAGATTGAATCTCAAATAAATTAAAACAAATCTAGAATAAATTCGACATGAATTTATCTATATTTGTAATAAAATGATATAACAATATTTGATAATTTGAGATTCGTTCTAGGGATAAAAATCCGCTAGATAATCAAAGCAATACAAGTAATCAACTTCTAGTGGTTTGGATTTAACAATACAAACTAGAATTAATTGCTTGAGAAGAAATGAAATCAAATGGCTTCTTCGTTCTTTTTGTAGAGAGAAATGTCTGCTGTGTATTTTTCTTGATAAAGCAAGTCAGTTCCTTTTTCTGTCCTCCTCGGTTAAATACAATCCAGAAGCCTTGTATGACCTGCCAAATTGCTCGGTAGAACCTTACTTTTATAAGCTCGGTAGAACCTTGCTTTTCTTTTAAAAGCTCGGTAGAACCTATAAGAAAATGGCTTGTATGACCTTGGTAGTCATTATGTATGACTTTAAGTAATCATACTATGACCTACCAAAATGATTGTTTTTGGATATTAAGAATTCGGTAGAACCTACAATCAGTAGGTTAGGTCATACCACAAATTCTAAATTAAAATCCTTTTAATTTATTAGTTAGATTAAATTAAATGTTAAATTAATTCTTTTAGAGAATTAAGTTAATAAATAATTTAGTCAACTAAATTAGTTAATTTAATAAATAAATTTAATTCTTATAGAATTAAATTATTTATTAATTTAACATTAAAAGAATTTAATCTAAAATATCAAGCTTCCTCAATCTTCTCAAAACCACAAAAGCAGACTGTATGACCTCTGTTAGTCACTTGTATGACCTGCCACCACTATCTCTGTATGACCTTAATTTATTTGGTAGAACCTTGTGTTTAAAACACTAGGTCATACCGAGTAAAAGATAGGTCATACAAGCTTTAAGAAATTTTCTTTTAATTCATTTAGTTAGATTAAATTATAGATTAAATTAATTCTTTTATAGAATTAAGTTAATAAATAATTTAAACAACTAATCTTAATTAATTTAATAAATAACTTAATCCTGATAGAATTAATTTATTAATTAAATTGAATTAAGTTAGTTAGATTAAATTCTAGATTAACTTAATTCTTTTATAGAATTAAGTTAATAAATAATTTAAACAACTAACTTAATTAATTTAATAAATAAATTAATTCTGATAGAATTAATTTATTAATTAAATTGAATTAATTAACAAATCAGAAGATATCTTAAAAACATAGCAATCCTCTATCTTCTGAACACCACTGAATATAGATGATTTAATTCCACTGATTTATGTCGTCATTCGATGCACTGTCTGGTTTCATGAATAACTAACTTCAATGAAAATTCTTCATCTTTAAAACATTTAAAGCTGTGGCTTCTTTTCTTTAGCTTTGACTGAACTTTGTATCCTGTACTTCTTCTGTCACCAACTGGAAATCTCTGTCACTGTAGTAAATCCACTTCCTTGAATACTTCACTAAGGCTTGAACAATAAATTGAACTTCTTTCAATGTAGAATAACTTCAAGTCTGTAGATGACTTTAATACTCCATTATCTTGACGGATAAAACTTTCTGAGATTCCTGTGACCTTTAATCTAAAATTTACTTATTACATTCTGGTTTAAGTTGAGTAGAATCCTCGAATTACAAATAGGCTATAGCATATGCCTTTCAATCTCCCCCTATTTGTTTGTTAGAGAATAACAACCAAATACCTAGAGGATCACTCAACTAAAACCAAGAAAAAGATAAGACTCTTAAACCTAAGTAAATATTAAAAAGTTCTGGATCAAATATAACATTTCCAGATTTCACCAGTAAAGATAAATACAAGACAGATGTTCCTCTAGACTGAACATATGATAACATTGAACCTGTCTTGATTTACCTAAGCTCTATACATATAACATTTACAGAACAGAGCTAATTACCTTTACTCCCCTGAAACTCCTCCTTTTCCTTTTATATCTTTTTCAGCTCCCCTTTTTACTAGCTTCACCAAAAGTCTCTAGAAACTTCTCCCCCTTAGAAATAGAAACTTCTCCCCAAACTTCTGTAGAAACTTGTCTAGAAACTTCTCCCCCTTAGTTGAGGAATTCTCTACAGATATAACATTTTGAGTTTCTGAAGCCAGTAGGAGTTTAGATAGTTGATGGAGTTGATTTTGGAAGTAGATTTGTCTTCAATATTTCCTTGAGCAGTCCCAGCTGATTGTTGACAGAGGTGGAAGAAGAAGACCGTTCAACCACTTGTGCTTGCAAAATTTCTTTATCAGCCTGGGTTTAGAATAAATGTTCCTGTAGATCAGCTATGTGAGCTAACTACATTGCAGTGTATGTGTCTGTGTGTGCACTCACTTGAATTTCTCTTGTAAGTGTATCACTCATCTCACGTGCATGTGTTTCACTCAGTGTTTGACTCTTATCACTCAACATTAGCTGTCTGTTTGCTCCTTTTTGATCAGTACCTGTATTGAAACTCACCTTAGCCTCTTCAAGAGAGGTCAGTGGTGGTGCAATGGGAGTTCGCAAATCCCGATCCTCAATCATGTCTATCAAATCACTTGGATTTGAAATCTGAATTGCTTCAGTGATAGACTGACCAAGTTGCCTTCCACTTTCTCCAGATAAATCTGCGAGTGGAAAATCCCTTTGGGAGCCAGAGGTGTTCACTCTGGGAGGGGAGAAAATGATTCTATTTGATTTGGCAAAGAATCAAATTTTCCCTCAGATGCCTGTGAAGGCACTTCTACCATAACAATGGTAGGCACTGTAACCAGTTGCAGGTGCTCTGCTTTCACTGTGTCCTGAGTTTCATCTAATGAAATTGTTTTCTCCCATTGTGAGTAATGAGAGTGTGCTTGACTCAGTACAAAGTGCCATGGCCCTATGGCGAATTTCAATAGATTCATCCTGTTGAGAGAATGTCTCTAGATACAGTTCATTGGCCATTTCAAAGTCCATATCCTATTGAGAGGATACAGATGGGCTGACAGATGCCTCAGTATATGTTGAATTTCTTTAGAGGAGGCAGAGCTGTGGGATCACTCACTGTTTCAATCAACATACTTCTTTATTTAACAGTTGATTTCTGTTCAGGCTGAGAGTTCAAGAAAGTTGTAGACTCATTGTTTGGCTCTAAGACCTGGGATAGAGATTGTGGATCTACATTCCCTTGGTCAACCCTAACAACCACTTGGGTTCAGCAAAAGTAAAAGAAGTGGATTGAGAGATAGAAAGTAATACCTGAATTGGATTTGACACTGAATTTCCAGCTAAGCAAGAGCTAGATCAGAAATAATATATACAATATATTTACACAAACCAACTAAGACAAATAGAAAATAAATAATAATAATAAACTAAAATAATATAATATATATAAAAAAAACTATTTACATGAAACTATTTACAGGAAACTATTTACAGGCAACTATTTACAGGAAACTAAAGAAATAAAATGAATTAAAATAAAATGCAGAATAGATTTACATGAAGCTATTTACAGGAAATAGAAAAACTGAATAGTAAAAACAAAATTACACACCAGTATGACCTTAAGAGAGGTCATATCGAGAAAAACTAATTTACAAACTGAATAATAATGAAAAATAAAATCCAGTATGACCTAAGGATAGGTCATACCGAATTCTATTTGAAACAAAATAGTAACAGCAAAATAAAAAAAACTAAAACCTGTTTATACAACTAAACAAAAACTTCACAGAATATTTTATAAATCCTAAAACAAATGCAGAAAATTATAAAATAGCATTAAACTAATATAAACCTGCAGAAAAATTTAAACAACAGTATTTACAATCTGAAAATAACTTAAATGTTTCTAAATAACTATATTTTCAATAAAAATACATTTCTCCATAAAAAAAATATTTTTAAAGAAAATAAATTATTCAGAATATTTAAATTAACAAGCTTTAAACTCTAAACAAGAATTGGTAAATTATATCATTCAATATCAGCAAAAGAAAATGATTTTGAAAGAACAAACATGACAGAGATATTGTTAATCACTAAGACTGTTTAACATACCCAATTTACCAACTAACTTGATAAATGTGGATTCGTCAACAGATTTAGTGAATATATCTGCAGTCTGTTCTTCTGTGGGTACAAAGTGTAACTCCACAGTTCCATTCATGACATGTTCTCTGATGAAATGATACCTGATATCAATGTGCTTCGTTCTCGAGTGCTGCACAGGGTTGTTGGAGATTGCTATGGCACTTGTATTATCACAAAATATGGGAATTTTGTCTAATGCAAAGCCATAGTCCTTTAATTGATTCCTTATCCATAAGATCTGAGCACAACAGCTTCCAGCAGCAATATATTCAGCTTCTGCTGTTGAATTGGAAACTGTTTGTTGTTTCTTGCTATACCAGGAAATCAACCTACCTCCAAGGAATTGACAACTCCCAGAGGTACTCTTTCTATCCACAACACTACCTGCATAATCAGAATCTGTATATCCAACAAGATTAAAACCAGAATCTTTAGGGTACCAGATACCTAGATTAGGTGTACCCTTAAGATATCTCAAGATTCTTTTCACAGCAACGAGATGTACATCTCTAGGGTCCGCTTGGAACCTTGCACACAAGCATGTAGCATACATAATATCTGGTCTACTAGCAGTAAGATAGAGTAAGGAGCCAATCATACCTCTGTAGCTTGTAACATCTACCTTGATAGATTTGTCAGAAGCTCCAAGTTTGATGGCTGTTGAAGATGGATTCCTTGCTGATGCTGAATCCTCCATGTGATACTTCTTGAGGAGTTCTTTAAGATACTTGGATTGACAAATAAATATACCATTTGTCCTTTGACTTACTTGCAATCCAAGAAAAAACTTCAGCTCACCCATCATACTCATTTCAAACTTACTCTGCATAAGCTCAGCAAATCTCTTACAGAGATTATCATTAGTAGACCCAAATATGATGTCATCCACATAGACTTGGACTAATATCATATCACTTTTGTGTTTCTTTGAAAAAAGAGTTTTGTCTATGATACCTCTAACAAAACCATTTTCTAAAAGAAAACCAGAAAGAGTGTCATACCATTTTCTTGGGGCTTGTTTGAGACCATAGATAGCCTTGAAGAGAAAATACACAAAGTCCAGCAGCTCCTGATTTTCAAAGCCAGGGGGCTGTTCCACATACACTTCTTCATCAAGCTCACCATTCAGGAATGCACTCTTAACATCCATTTGATAGACTTTAAAATTGGAGTAAGCAGCAAATGCTAAGAACATCCCGATGGCCTCAAGTCTAGCCACTGGTGCATAGGTTTCATCATAATCAATGCCTTCAGCTTGAGAATACCCTTGTGCAACCAGTCTTGCCTTGTTCCTTGTAACTATGCCATCCTCATCTAGCTTGTTCCTGTATACCCATCTAGTACCAACTACTTTCTTGTTCTTTGGCCTGGGTACCAGCTTCCAGACTTGCTGTTGTTCAAATTGATTGAGTTCATCTTGCATAGCAATCACCCAATCTGGATCAGTCAGTGCTTCCTCAGTTTTCTTTGGCTCCATTTTAGATAAAAATGCTGAAAAATGACATTCATTCTGAGTTGCACTTCTAGTTTTAACTCCAACATCTGGATCACCAATGATCAGCTCAAATGGATGAGCTCTATTCCATACAGTCTGTCTTGGAAGATTTGATCTTGATGATTCGCCTTGAATTTCACTTTGATGTTGTGAGTGACTAGTTGATCCTTCATTTGCTCCCCCTGAGTTGTTGCTTGTTTGCCTTGATGATTCTTCTCCAGTGTTGGTGGTATCTCCATTGTTACCAGTGTTTCCATCACCATTACCATGATCATCATCATCATTGTTATTATCATTTCCAGCAATAACTTCAGGTGGGGCTTCATCATCTGATTCTGAGTCTGGCAAGTTATCAAACTTCAGCTTTTCAGATGAGTCTTCTTTTTGGATATTAGGGAACTTAGTGTCATCAAAAGTAACATTGACACTTTCCTTTACTGTGTGACTGCCAATCAAGTAGACCCTGTAAGATCTTCTGGAATAACCAACAAAAATAGCTTCTTGTGCCTTTGCATCAAACTTGCCACGTTTCACATTGTCATCTATGAGCACAAAGCATTTTGCTCCAAATACATGAAAGTACTTGACAGTTGGTTTCTTGTTGTTCATGATCTCATACGGAGTCTTCATTAAGTCCTTGTTGATTAAAGTTCGATTCTGAGTATAACAAGCTGTATTCGCTGCTTCAGCCCAAAAGTACGTTGGAAGTTTGGACTCACTTAGCATAGTCCTAGCTGCTTCAATCAATGTACGATTCTTTCTTTCCACTACTCCATTTTGTTGAGGAGTTCTAGGGGCAGAATACTGTCTTGTTATTCCTTTATCAGCACAAAAGTCATTTAGAATGGCATTCTTGAATTCAGTACCATTATCTGACCTTATGGCTCTAACAGGGAATCTAGAATCCATCTCAATCAACTTTATGTGGCCAATCACCAGGAATGGGGTCTCATCCTTGGAATGTAGGAATAAAACCCAAGTATATTTAGAAAAATCATCAACAATCACAAGTGCATATTGCTTCTTTGACATAGACATCACATTAACTGGACCAAACAAATCCATGTGCAGTAGCTGAAGTGGTTCAGTTATTGATGATGTGTCAGTGCCCTTGTGAGAAGCTTTCTTTGACTTTCCTTTCTGACATGCCTCACAGAGTCCTTCCTGTGTAAATTCCATCTGAGGCAAACCTCTAACCAATTCTCTCCTGACTAAAGAGTTCATGGTTTTGAAGTTAAGGTGAGACATCTTCTTGTGCCATAGCCAACTATCATCTGATGAAGCTTTAGCATAAAAACAATTAACTTCATCTTTGAATCCTGAGTTCAGGTCAGCTATGAACAAGTCACCTTTCCTTACTCCTTGAAGAGCAGGCTTTCCATTCTTCTTGTGAAGGATCTGACATTTCTCTCTTTCAAAGGAAACAGCATATCCTCTGTCACAGAAATGACTGATGCTGAGAAGATTGAACTTCAGACCTTCCACAAATGAAACATCTTCAATGATAACATTTCCATACTTCAAACAGCCATATCCTTTCGTAATACCCTTGCTGTTATCTCCAAAGGTAACTACTGGGCCAGCTTTCTCAACCACATCTGATAGCAGGGCTCTATCTCCGGTCATATGCCTTGAACAGCCACTGTCAAGAATCCATATAACACGGTTTACCTGTTTAACTCCCTGCAATATCAAATTGATTAGACCTTCTTCGGAGCCCAAAATTGATTGGGTCCGGCATACTTAAAGAACTGGCCTTTGTCAGGCAAAACAACATTTCTAACTAAAACTACTTCAACCTCTTTCACATAAGAGCGTTTCCATTTATAGCCAGCCTTAACACATTTCTGAGTAGGCTTAGGGATAAATGAATCCACTCTAGTATTAGGAGGACTAGCAGTCTTAGCTTTAACATGCTTCTTACTATTAGATGTTGACGTGGAGCAGTCTTATCACTAGATGCATGATTACTATTAAAATAAGCATACATAACATTGAAAGCACAAGACATGCAATTAGTCACACCACATGCTTTATGAGAAGAATTAACAGCAGGCATGTTAGTTCTACAGTTGTTTTGATCTAACTTATGAATATCTAATTTAGTCTTTTCAGTTGTAACAACTTTGACTGGAATATCAGATATACACTTTTTAGACTGTTCAACTTCCAAAGCCATATCTTCTTCACGAATCTCTTCAGCAATGATTATAGAGTATTCATTCATAGGATCTGCTATGGATTCTTTACAGAAGGGTGTTTTAATACCCTTAAGTATATAAGGAACAACCTTTCCTTCTTCTCTGACTCTACAAGGTGTATTAATACCAAGCAATCCAATAGCCTCATTATAATCATAACCTATACTGACATGATTACCAATAGCTTGTTTATTGAAAATTTCTTTAGCCGTTTTACAAGAGTTGTAATAGGCATTAGCTTTGGTTTTAAGCTCACTAATCTGATCTTTGAGAATGGTTTCCAGTTGTTGATACAATTTAACCCTTTTCTCAAGAACTGCTACCTTATTAGTAAGTTCATCTTGATTGATATGCACTAGTTTTAATTCTTTTAATTCCTTTTCAAGATTTGTGTTTAAAAGATTTATTCTATCATTTTCAGTGCGTGCACAACTTATGGTGCCACCAAGATGATAAATCATTTCAGTGTCAGTAAGTTTTACCTTAGACATGTTGGGTGGAGATAACATGGACGCAAAGAGTTTGTCTCCTATTGCCATGAGTGCAAGATTCCCAACTTCTTCATCTTCACTGTCTGTATCATCCCAGCTCTTTTCTTCAGACTTGTTCTTCTCAACCATCCCTGTTTTATAGCCACCCCTTGTGCTATTTGAGGATGAAGAACCACCTGTCTGGTATTCGTCAGCATATGTCTTAAACTTGAAACTAGGATTTCTCCTGAACCTGAAGTTTCCAAACTTCTTCACTACCCAGGCCATAGACTCATCTTCTAACTGTTCAAGCTCCTCCATAGAATAAAAATCACCACCAGATTGACTTGTAGATGTAACACCATATTCAGCTACAATTACATCCTTGTTAGGACTGGAAGGTAGAACAACCTTCGCTTCCTGTTTCTGTGGGACTCCAGCTACCAGTGAAGTAGACATACTAACCACTCTTCCTTCCCTTGGATTTGATCTGAAGTGCTCATATGAAGAGGTGAGAATTTCCATCTTATTCTCTCTGACTTCCTCTGTCCCTTCATTGATTATTTCAATCGTATCCCAAATGTGTTTGGCAGAGACACATTTTAAAATATGATTATGCATGATTGGATCAAGACAATCAATCAGTATCAACTGTAGACAGGCATCCAAGGAAACATCTTCTTTTTCTTCAGGAGTGTAGTCCTTGGGATCCTTAGGGTATATCCTAGAAGCCCTAGTAACAACACCATTCTCTATTAGCTCTCTCTCAACAAACATAGGAATTCTTGGTCCATTCTTCAGCACATCAAGATATTCAACATTAACCACTTGAAGACACAAGAGCATCTTCTTCTTCCACATAGGATAATGATCCTTGCTGAACATTGGGATTTTGACTGTAACAGCTTTCTGAGTTGTAGACATTTTTGAGATTTTTAGAAAAATAAAAATTTCAGAGTTAAAAAAAAATCTCAAACAATTGGATCTTTGATTTGTATATCAATCAAAAGGCTCTGATGCCAATTGTTAGGTCCTGATAAGTTTGTAGAAGGGGGGTTGAATACAAACTATACCGTTTTATCGAATTTGTCCTTTTAGAATAAAACTGTTTAGGAACAAATTAATGCGGAATTAAATGAAACAAGATTCAAGTTAAATAAAACTTTATTAAACTTGAAGGGTGTTACAAATGGTACTGAATACAAGATTGAATCTCAAATAAATTAAAACAAATCTAGAATAAATTCGACATGAATTTATCTATATTTGTAATAAAATGATATAACAATATTTGATAATTTGAGATTCGTTCTAGGGATAAAAATCCGCTAGATAATCAAAGCAATACAAGTAATCAACTTCTAGTGGTTTGGATTTAACAATACAAACTAGAATTAATTGCTTGAGAAGAAATGAAATCAAATGGCTTCTTCGTTCTTTTTGTAGAGAGAAATGTCTGCTGTGTATTTTTCTTGATAAAGCAAGTCAGTTCCTTTTTCTGTCCTCCTCGGTTAAATACAATCCAGAAGCCTTGTATGACCTGCCAAATTGCTCGGTAGAACCTTACTTTTATAAGCTCGGTAGAACCTTGCTTTTCTTTTAAAAGCTCGGTAGAACCTATAAGAAAATGGCTTGTATGACCTTGGTAGTCATTATGTATGACTTTAAGTAATCATACTATGACCTACCAAAATGATTGTTTTTGGATATTAAGAATTCGGTAGAACCTACAATCAGTAGGTTAGGTCATACCACAAATTCTAAATTAAAATCCTTTTAATTTATTAGTTAGATTAAATTAAATGTTAAATTAATTCTTTTAGAGAATTAAGTTAATAAATAATTTAGTCAACTAAATTAGTTAATTTAATAAATAAATTTAATTCTTATAGAATTAAATTATTTATTAATTTAACATTAAAAGAATTTAATCTAAAATATCAAGCTTCCTCAATCTTCTCAAAACCACAAAAGCAGACTGTATGACCTCTGTTAGTCACTTGTATGACCTGCCACCACTATCTCTGTATGACCTTAATTTATTTGGTAGAACCTTGTGTTTAAAACACTAGGTCATACCGAGTAAAAGATAGGTCATACAAGCTTTAAGAAATTTTCTTTTAATTCATTTAGTTAGATTAAATTATAGATTAAATTAATTCTTTTATAGAATTAAGTTAATAAATAATTTAAACAACTAATCTTAATTAATTTAATAAATAACTTAATCCTGATAGAATTAATTTATTAATTAAATTGAATTAAGTTAGTTAGATTAAATTCTAGATTAACTTAATTCTTTTATAGAATTAAGTTAATAAATAATTTAAACAACTAACTTAATTAATTTAATAAATAAATTAATTCTGATAGAATTAATTTATTAATTAAATTGAATTAATTAACAAATCAGAAGATATCTTAAAAACATAGCAATCCTCTATCTTCTGAACACCACTGAATATAGATGATTTAATTCCACTGATTTATGTCGTCATTCGATGCACTGTCTGGTTTCATGAATAACTAACTTCAATGAAAATTCTTCATCTTTAAAACATTTAAAGCTGTGGCTTCTTTTCTTTAGCTTTGACTGAACTTTGTATCCTGTACTTCTTCTGTCACCAACTGGAAATCTCTGTCACTGTAGTAAATCCACTTCCTTGAATACTTCACTAAGGCTTGAACAATAAATTGAACTTCTTTCAATGTAGAATAACTTCAAGTCTGTAGATGACTTTAATACTCCATTCTCTTGACGGATAAAACTTTCTGAGATTCCTGTGACCTTTAATCTAAAATTTACTTATTACATTCTGGTTTAAGTTGAGTAGAATCCTCGAATTACAAATAGGCTATAGCATATGGTTTTTTAATTTATTTTTTTATAAATATGGTTTTTTAATTTATTTTTTTTGCATTCTGGTTTTTTAATTTATAAATATGGTTTTTTAATTTATTTTTTTTATAAATTTAATTTAATTTAATATTTACTTATTACATTCTGGTTTTTATAAATATGGTTTTTTAATTTATTTTTTTTGCAACAATATGTTTTTTTTATAATTACCATGTAATTAGTTAATCAGAGAATTACCATATAGTTAGCCAATCAGAGAATTTTTCATAATTTTCAAACAATCATATGCGAGTTTTAAAATTCAACCAATCAAAATTCACAACAATATTTCCATTTTTATGTTTTTAACTAAAATCTTAACCACAATCAAGTATGGTAATCTTTAATCATAGTTAATATGAATAAAATTTAAATTAAATTAATGTAATAATATTCAGAGGTTTTTTCATAAATACGATTTTTTTTTAAAAACATTGCAAAAATAGGTTTTTTTATAATTTTTTTTGCAAAATTACGATTTTTCAAAATTTTTTGCATTGTAGGTCGTAAAAAAAAGTTGCATTTTGTTGCTTCTAATTGAAAACCGTATTTTCGCAAAAAAGTTTAAAAATTAGTAGCGCCGCAAAAAAACTTAGAAAAATTAGTATTTTTGGTAATTTATCAAATAATAATAATAAAATTCAAATTAATGTATATGTTACTAATTTTCGAAAATAAACGTCAATTATTTGAGATTGATTTACAGTTATCAAAAAATAAAATAGATCATACAAGATAGTTTTTTTTAATAATAATTGATTTTAGATTGATTTATAGTTATCAACAATTAAAGCAGATCTTACAAGATATTTTTCAATTATAATTAATTTTAGATTGATTTATAAAAAAAAATCATGTAAGATATTTTTGAACCATTAATTGATTTTAGATTTATTTATAGTTATCAACAATTAAAGCATATCTTACAACATATTTTTGAATTAAAATTAATTTTAAATTGATTTATACTTATCAAAAATTAAGAAAGATCATGTAAGATATTTTTGAATGATAATTGATTTGAGAATGATTTATAATTATCAACAATTAAATCATATCTTACAACATATTTTTTAATTATAATTGATTTTAAATTGATTTATACTTATTAAAAAAAAATTAAGATCCTGTAATATATTTTTTAATGATAATTGATTTGAGATTGATTTATAGTTATCAAAAAATTAAAATGCAAGATATGTTTTAATGATAATTAATATAAATGTTTTATATGTATTAATGTAATAATCATAATTGGGGATTGATTGATTTGAGCCAAAATTAAGTAATGGTTATATAATCTTATGCCTATAAATAGGTCCATGTGTATTTGATAGATAACTACCAATCCTCAATTACACATCAATCATTTCTACACACATACAGTTGAAAATGCAAGGAGCTCGCTTTAATCGTATTGCTTCCTTGACATGTGCGAAGACAAACTAGCGAATCAAAACACGCTTGACCAGGATGTGGCATGGGATCAATTGCTTCCTTGACATGTGAGAAGACAAACTGGCGAATCAAAATATGATTGACCAGGATGTGGCATGGGATGAATAGCGCTATGGGTGAGTTTAAAGGGCTCAATCTAATTTTACTTGACGATGTCGTAAGTACTCTTTTTACTCATACACAAATTTAGTAACACACATAGATTTATACAACTTTGTTCGATATAATTATTTTGTGTTTGTCCAATGCAGAAAACTCACATTCATGCATACGCTGGACCTGAATTTTGTAACGGGCAAGATTCGAACATGTAGAAGGACGTCTTTATGCAATTTCAAATTTCAAAATTGCGAACTCAAAGCTTAACCATTCTCCTGTTAGCAACAAGAAGTGTATATTTTTTTCAAAAATATACTAAGATGAAACCAATAACAGTTGAGGATGAGATGATACCACGCCACAAGTTTGACTTGGTTTCTCTTGGATGTTTACATGCAAGAGTTGGTGAATCAAAAGTTCTTATAGGTTTGCACATTTTTTATTCACAAACCTATATCTATATTGGTACTATTTCAAATATCTCTTTAATCTTACTACAATGCAGATGTTATTGAAGTTTATGAGAGTCCGGGTACAACAACGTCACACAACACTCAATATGGTTCAAAAAATATATATGTTTGACATCGTTGGTGGGAGATACTTGCACATTGTTGAATTTTTTGACATAACATATTGATGACGTATTTCTAATTATTTTTCAAATTTGTAGCTTGAGGGCTAGGTTTGCAATATGGGACAAGCTTGCAGATAAGTTACATCTTGATCTAGAGAACTTATAAGGTCACCCTCCAATCATTATTATTACCGGATGTAAAATAACCACCTACAATAGTAAATAACATATTTATCAACTTTTTATAAGAAACACATATTCTTAAGTCAATCAATAAATCAATCACACACCTGACAAAAAAAATCAATCAAACAAAATCTTATCTTCCTATATTTTTTTCAGGATCAATTTCAATTACTAATCTACCATCATTAAAAATATACGTTAATCCTAATTTGTATGAGTTTTCTCTATGAGATATTGGTAAGAATATTCTATAAATTCAAATTTCAATATTAAGTTTTTATTTTGACTTATTCATATTCTATATATTGTTTAGGCTTGAAGTTACTGGATATGATGGTCTTAACAATGATGCCTGATATGAAATGATATTGTGAATTTTAGGATGGTTAAAAATGTTATGCATTTTTAATTTTTATTTTTATTGGTGTTATGTTCAGATGCTGGACTACTTTTATTACATTGTCATCTATTTAAATTGTATTTCTTTAATTCTGTATTTCCATAAAATTTTGTCGACATAATTTTTCAAGTACATTCTTCTATGATAAGTGATGACATTACACATCTCGATAACAATTTTCAGTTTATGTGCCAAAGAAATATTGTATATTAAAATAAATATTATTGTAAATTACTAATAATGTAATTTATATAAGAAAAAAATATAGAACAAAATGAGAGAAAAAAAATCTCGGTGCGAAGCACGGGTAAAATACTAGTTCATATAATAATACTCCCTCCGTCCCTTTTTAGTTGACACATTTGCAAAAAAAAAATTGTCCCAAAATAGTTGTCACATTCCTTGTTCCAATACATTTTTTTACCAATTTTTCCATATATACCCCTTTATTTCTAGTACCAATGTTTGACTTTATATTTAATATACACACTCATAACTCATCATTTAATGTTAAGATTAAGGGCAAACATGGAAACAAATTACATAATTAAATCTTTCTTAATATGTGTGTTTTTTGCAAATGTGTCAACTAAAAAGGGACGGAGGGAGTATTATCATATAATATAATTATATATAATACATTATTTACTATACAAAACTTAGTATACTTAATTATAATAAACATAACAAGAGCAGCAAGTATCCAAGTTAACATATATTTTCTGAGCCCTCCTTGAGATGAGGTAAAATATCATTTCAACATCCATTTCCAGAATTAAAAAAGATACCAATCTCAGTTAATAAACTTAATCGGACCTCAGTTCTTTACATTTTAAGAGTATTATCTCCTTACATTGTATCCTCCTTGCAAAGCAATAACACAACATTGGATTCTCTCTGTTTCAACATGTTAATTGTTGTTTAAACTTTAATACACTATCCAATCTAAACCATCTCATATGTTCAGGAATTATTAGTACTACTGTATTCTTTAATAATAAAATTTGAATATAAACTCACTTATAATTTCATGATAATAGCAGTTGTATTATTGTAAATTCTAAATTTATTTTCTTTTATGTTAAATACTATAAAATTTGTATAACACTTTTTAGTTAATTAAAAAACCGAAAAAAAATCGAAATCGATGAACGGTTAACCGAATCGAGAAAAACCGTTCCGGATGGTTCGGTCACGGGTAATAGGTTAAAACCGAACCGAACCGACATATGCGGTTTGGTAACGGTTTTCGGTAAAAACCGAGCCGACTCGACCCGTGCACACCCCTCCCCCTAATATAACTCACATATTTTAATTTTTATATACCTAAAACTAATATGATGCAATTATTAATAATGTATGATTTGATAACTAAAATTTACATATTTTTTAAAACCAAATCTTATTTTTATTTCAAGAATTTAATATCTACATGGAGACGCATGTAAATAAATCTTTTTTTTGTACTCGGATACATTATGTATAATCTAAAGTTTTATTTTTATATCAATTATCTAAAATGGCAAAAAAGAATTGTAGAGTATACTCAATCGATTAGAATATTTTTGTAATTTTATCTATCCAATATTTTAGAAATAATATAAATCAATATTTTATTTACTCAAAAATAAAAATAAAAGAGGAAGAGACAAGAAGAGAAGATGTATAGTGTTTCGAATTCGAACACTAACATAATTTTACTACTTTTTACATAATTATTAAATGATGGTATTTTTGTAATTTTTGAAAATATTGGGGTAAAATCGTAATTTCATATCCATTAAAATGACAATTTTTGCCCTTTTGTTGAAGTTTAATATATAACTAGCGTAAAAACCCGTGCGAGGCAGGGGCCTGTATAATTACTAAAATAATTTTCCGCATTAAACTGTATAAATATTGCAAGAATTTTGTAATTTTTTTACAGAAATTTATAATATTGCATTGTCATGAACCAAATATATTATAATTTGATTCGGTTTCGTAAATTTTGGATAAATATCTATATGATAATAATAACATTATTATTGTTAATTGGTATATATTAATTTAGATTTGGATGACGTGATTTCAAATTTATTAATTTGAACAATTGAATATAATATAAATAATCATTTTAGCATTATTGTTCGCGTACAACATGGACGTACGTAAACTCATGTGATGTTAACATCATAAAAATATATTTGTAAAAAATATTCATGTATGTAAGGCTATAAGTCGAGTCATTAACAAAATCTCTTAATTTTACGTAAAAGTTATTTATGTGGTTGTCTGGTCCTCTTTTTCGAACATATATATTTATATATATTTATATACACTTTTAAACCCAATTGTCTATTTTTGATCTACTATTTCATACCCAATATCTAAGTTTTTTAAAATTAGGTTTAACTTAAAATCCAAAAGTTTTAATCGTATGATTGCACGAATATTAATGATTTATTCATCTATATAATATCTAAGATCATACTCTTTAATTCATCTTACATTGATTTTAGTATGTGTTATAACTCAATCATTATATATATTTGAAATCCTAAATTTTAAAAAGGTCATTTTTAATTGAAATTCAATTGTATATTTAAATTGCTTAAAGTCTAAATGTTTGTTCGAACAAAAATCTCTAATTTACTCACATATTTAAAATTTTATAAATTAAAAGAATATGTATGATACAATTGTAATATTTTCCAAAATATAATCCCATTTTATTATTTTAGTGAAATACAATCCTATTTATGATTTCAGTCAACTAGGACACTGGGAGACTCTTGAAAATGCTCTAAATTCACTAAAAATGTAACCTTTCTCCTCAATTTTAAAAACTCATTCTCATTCCTAACTAAAAATTTATAGTAAATTCATTAGATACACACTCTCTTTCCTTCACTTTTTTTTTTATATTTTTATGAATTTAACTTACTTTTAGTAATATGAAATTAAATAAGGAGTGAGTCATAAGAGTATTGTTGAAGATAAATGTACATTTAAGAGTCTTTTGTTCTAAGAAATATTTTCAATGAAGGTGTTGCTATAACACCCGATTAAAAATAGAAGTAATGTTAAGGAACCAAACAAAATCTTCAAAAAAAATTTCAAATTGATGTGACTGTATATTAAGTTGGCAAAATTGGGAGTTTTAATTGGTGGGATTTGTATGAATGTACCCGAAATCCATATAATTAGTTATATTATTAACTAATAATAAGAAGATACACGGAAATGATTTTTGGAATTGTTTGTTGAAGATTTTGTTTGATTTCCTAACATTTTTCTATAAATAGAAGTTCCTTTTAAAAAAAAGTTTATTAACAAAAACGACCCCTGGGTTTGTTAAGCCGGTTTTACTAGTTTATACTCCAAAACTCGCCTGCTAAATTGTCCGCATTAGTGGACTTTTGTAAACCAGCGAGGTTCATACTGGCGGCCACAATTTACTAGTAATTATATTAGGTTCTCTGTCACCAGCAAACGTTTGTTAACGTTTGTTGGTACTGTACACGTAAAAATTTTATGCGAGAGATGACCCATGTTTCACATCAAAAACCCTATTATACATATATAGTAAATTTTCTTCCGTACATGTTTCACAGTTTACCCCTAACCGCCCCTTTAATTAGGATAGCAAAGAAGTTTTGTGGTTTGAGTGAAGAATCTTTGGCTTATTTAAATCAACTAGTGTAAAAGCCGTGTGAGGCACAAACCTGTTTATATACTTAAAAAATTTATTTGCACCAATATATATACATATCAAAATAATTTTGTAAATATGGTAAATGATAGTATTTTGAATTTATATTATATATGCTTATTATTTATATATTTTTTTAATTGAATAAGATTTCATAAAATTTGGATAAATTTCTATAAGATAAAGATTAAATGATTTTTTTAATCTTCAAAATATTAGTTTAGTTTTGAATGTCGTGAATTGAATTTTATCAAATTTAAAAATTCAAGATAATTTAAATGGTTATTTTATCAGAGTTCTCCGTATATAAAATGAATGTATGTAAACTCATGTATTGTTAATAAAATAACAATATATTTGTAATATAATATTGGTCACAAATGTACGAATATACTTTAAATACGTCATAAATTTTCTTACTTTTAATTTCGTGTATAAGACGTATGTAAAGTAATATAATTTTAATGAAATAAAAGTATATTTATAAAATATAAAATTGATCATTCGTGTAAGACTATAGAGTGAACACATTATAAAATTTTCTTTATTTTATGTAAAAGTCAATCTTGAAGTTGTCTTACTCTTTCCTTCATATGTACATATTTGTACCCTTTTAAACTCAATTGTATATGTTTAGTCTAGTATTAATTATAAAATATCTAAGATCGTAGTTTAAAAATTACACAAATTGAAAATTTATATATATGTAATTTATAATCATTTTTTTAACACAACCATAAAATTCTATCCCATGCGATTTTAATATTTGAATTATAAATTATCTTGTGTTTGATCTTATATGAATCATAATATACCTAAATAATTTAACATCTGTGTAGACTCAGTTGTATTTATATGTATAATATATGTTCTAAACACTGGCGATTAACCGCTAGACGGTGACTAATCAATCCGAATGTGTTAAAATCGGATCGGAAAATCAATTTTTATAGAAATCGATCTAGAAATCATATAATTTGGATTAACTGGGCACAAATTGGTTTAATTGGTCGAAAATTGGCTTACGAACCGATTAAAATGAACAAAATATACCCAACCCCTTTTTCAACCAACCAAGACGACAAAGAAAACTTGATACTTAATTGGGTCTAAAAAAATTTCAAACCAATTTTAATGGTTGCATATCAGTTTTATATATTTCAGCCGACCTAACCCAACCCTATTTAAATTAAAAATGTTCGATAATTTATATATATATATATATATATATATATATATATATATATAATTATATGTAACTGTACATTATATAATAAATTATATCATCTTATTTATAGACGTGTACACAACTAAAATTATTATGTTAATAAAAAAAATATTAGCACTAAAATCGTAAGTTACACGTATTTTAGCTTTACTTGAATTTTTGAAATGAGGACATTGTGTAATATTTATTTTTTATAAAAAATATTTAACACATTCAAACTAACCCAACCCGACGCAAACTTAAGGATGATAAGTACGGTTGGGCCATGAATTAATTTTTTGTGAGTTGGATTAAAAAATTTCAAACTTATTTAATTAGACTGGGTTGCAAAAATGCTTTCAACCCCCGACAACCTAATCCATCAATACCCCTAACTATGATTCCCATTTTTAACAGTCCCTTGTATAATTCTAAAATATAAAAGTTACGTATAATATGTTACTTATTTTAAATCAAATTTTGATTATAGATTTATCAATACTTGAATAATTCGTATAAAGCTAATAAGTGACATAGTATTGTATAAAAATATAAATCGTATAACAATTAACATTTAATCAAAAAAATTAAGGGTGAAATAATAAAATTTGTAAAGAAATACATAATTATATATTAAAACTACGAACACTTAAAAAAAATGGTGCTATATAATAATATAAACTAACATTTTTTTATTAAAAAATTGAATAAGTATGTTGTATTAATAATATAAAACAACATATTATTTACTCAAAAGTTGAAATAATAAAAGATAATATGATGAGCGAATATACTTTATCTAATAATAATTTCAAAATAAACTCAAAACTCAATGTAGGACACTCGATTATGACATGAAACTGTTACGAGGAGGCCAACATTTCGATTCTCGATGTTTACACACAAATTTGGCATTTTCTATCTTCAGTAATAAAGGGGTGACATGTTTGTAATTTTAAAAATACAAGGGTAAAGTTGTAATTTCATGAACACTTTTTGGGTTCTTTTTGCCTCTGATGATCTTTTAATATATAAAAGTAGATTTTTTAAAAAATTGGTTATGTATGTAAAATTATACATTTAGATTGTCTTGCTCTTTTTTTCAATGTATATATATATTTTTTCGTATTTATATAATTTTAAATTCAACTATCTATTTTAAGTCTATTATTCATTACACAACATATCTAACAGTCTAGTTTAGAAATTAAGTAAATTGAAACATATTTTAGATTATGATGTAGAATTATTTTTTAACTCAACTTTAAATTTATATATCTAAAAATTATATGATGCAATTATATCCACACGTAAATGAAATATTTATCTTTGTTAAAATATTATCCTATTATTATTCAATAATCTAATATATACATAGAGACGAATTTTAACAAATTCATATTTTTCCAATTTGAATTTGGTTACATTTATGAATAATTTAGAATTTATTTTTTATAAAACATATAAACCAACAATATATTTAATCAAAAAGTAAAGTAAAATGAGAAAATAGGATTATAAGGGAACCTGTAGCTTATCTAATAAGATTTTTAAAGTTAACTCAAACATTGATGTAGCACAATGGTTATGATACTTTATTTTTAAGTGAAAGGTTTGTGTTCGAATCCTGAAAGCAACAAAATTTCGTATAATTTTTGCATAAACTATAGAGGGGTGACATTTTTGTAATTATATGAAAAATAAGGGTAAAACTGTAATTTCACAGCCATTTTATTGGCATATTTTGCCCTTGGTTGGCTTTTAATATATAGAAGAAGATTTCTCCTTATTATATTGGATTGTTGTATGCATCCCAAATTATGAATTGTCGCGTGGGGCCCATCAAATTTCATATGTATTATATATAAATATATTTTTAGTTTAACCTTTTGTTTTTAATAATAATAGGATTTTAATTATATTATTTACAACTGATGATTGACCTGTCCATAACCCAATACCTTATATTGAATTAAACAGTTATCGATTCCATCTTTATTTATTCTTATTATAATACCTTGTATTTTCAATTTGAAAACTAAGACTTTAAAGTTTGTGTTATATAATATTGTATGACTCTTAGCTTTACAACTAACATTGTAACTCCAACCTTAGCTCTTCACTATCCTTGTAACTCCTCCAACCCTTGGCTTTTCATATCATTGTAACTTATGATTTGGGAGGATATATATAGCCTTGCTTGTTCATTGTTTATTGATATGAATAATATGATGATCTCCTCATTTCTCTCTAACTCTCTCTAGTTCTCCTATATATATTATATATTATATAACACGTTATCAGCACGAGTAGCTCTTTTGCTCCATCATTACGATGGTGGACCTTATATCCATGAAGTTGATTAACTTTTACAAACATGAAAGATTGTTTTGGTATCCTAGTGGAACTTTAGCTCCAAGCCGAATTAGCGAGAGGAAGTGGTTGATTGTTTAAGGTGCGTTATGAAGTACGAGTTGTTTTTATGATCATCGACTAAAGGTTCTTTCTTACTCATTTCAAAGTTTAAAGTGAGAAATCCAAAAAGGATTAGCCAATACTTATTTTAAGATTAAAAGGTATGCATCCCCTTTATCGTTCTCTTCTTTTTCATTGCATTGTTCTAAATGTGTGTTTGTATGAGTTATGCTAATTTACATTTTCCGTAAAAATCATATTGAATTTGTTTTACATCGGAATCTATATATTTTAGGTATTTCGAAAAAATTCGTAGATAATTCATTATTTCTCGAAATGTTATGATTTTGGACTCGTTGGAAAGATATTTCGATTATCTGCAACTTTCGTTCTTTGTGTTTTCCATAATTCTATTTGTATACATGTTCAAATCTGCCCTTTTTGTAATGTGGTGGATTAATTTGACTTGATGTGTTGTAGCTTTGAATATTCGTAGTAAATCAAGATTTTATCCAATAATTACGAGTAATATCATTCTGGAAAGCTTGTTTCGATCTCTGCGTTTTTTGTGCATATTCCATTGTCAAATTATGTGATTTCAGTATCTTAAACATCAAATTATCGTTGTGACCAGAGGCTGATTCTGTTCTGGCAGTCCGTATTTTAATTGTTTCTGAATTCGTTACATCTTTGTTTGTGACATGCCTTACCATTTTGGAAAGGTCTCGGATTTTTCTACAAGTTTCGTCTTTTTCACTTTTTGATTTGAGTTCATCTTAATAGTGTAAATTGGTTTTCTTTCGGACTAGTCGGTTCTGATTTTTATCTTCGATGGTTTATTTTGTTTGATATTTGGTTTTGTGACATTGGATCAATGTGTTTTCAAATATAATCATTTAATTATTAAAAATCGTCTATCTTCTTGACGATCAAATCTGATTTTGTTCTACATAGTGTTATTTTTGGAGTAAGTAATCTTCTCCGTATATGCAATTATGTTGATATGTAAGTAGTGTTAAGTTTTTCACGTTTATGTGTATTTTTTAACATGATTATTAAATTATTTTGATGTGCACTTCTATTTGTGTGTATCTTATTATGCTTTTGTAGAACTCACACAAAATATTATAGCTATTGCGATATGATTGCAGTGAAAATATATTGAGTGATGTTATTATACATTGATGTAAAGAAAAGTGATGGTTATGATTTAAAACTGTGCAAAAACCTGCTAGTTCAAAAACCTTCTAGTTCAAAAACATGCTAGTTCTTCTAAAATCCTACTAGTTGTCCAAAAAGCTGCTAGTTCTTCTAAAATCCTACTAGTTGTCCAAAAACCTGCTAGTTTCTCTAAAATCATACTAGTTGTCCAAAAACCTGCTAGTTCTTCTAAAATCCTACTAGTTGTTCAAAAACCTACTAGTTTATAAATATTTTTTTTGTGAAGTCTTACTTGTGATATATATAATACATGGAAGTGTTGTGTTATCCTTATATGATTTATAAAATTGATTTTAATTGATATTACATGATAAATTTATTCAAAACTTGAGTTCAATGCTATTTTATAATTACTTGATATTGATGGCAACCAGAAGTTGCGTAAATTACAATCAGAAGTTGTGTGCTAAATAATGACCGGAAGTTTTGCAAATATGAACAAAATTTTCTATATGACACTTTTTTTTATATGTTTTTGGTCCTATAGTACAACATTGAGTAAATATTTCATAAGGATGATAAAATTTTCTGAATTTTAATTTGACAATATTCCTGATAGATAAATCTATATAAATGTCAGTGAAATTATGATTTATAAGTTGATATCTTGTTCCTTGTGGTTGATTATTACAAAAATTTATAACTTCCCCAAACAGTATCCAGGGTCAATACTATACATCTACTATACATCATATATGAGTCATCCAAAGGGGGAGTATTGTATATATTGGATGTCTCGTTATATTTTTCTAAATAGAAGGCTCCAGAAGAGCATGTATTTAATCATAGCATTACAAGAAAAAAAAAAGGGGAACTCTAATATTATTGATGTGATTGTACTCTCCCAAGTGATAAAAAAATTTGAGTTGATGATTAATCGACCACATGGAGATACTAGAATAAAAAAATATGTCTTCGAGTCTTGAGTTAACTCAAGGTACTAAAAGTAGTTCGGAGAAATGTTTTGAAATCATCCACTAATTTTATAACGCACAAAGTTTTATGAAAATATCTTATAGTAAACTAGAAGTTTGCTGAAAATTTATAGTTACGGGCTAAGTCATTCTGATTTTATGCGAATGATAATTGAAATTTTATATGGACATTCGTTGAAAAACCATAAATTCTCCTCAGGTATATTTGTTGATAAGGAAAATTGATCACCAACAAAAATAGATTATGAATAAAACTTCAAATGTGAACCATTAAGATATTATATGATTGATACATGAACTATATGGTTACATGCATAGTTGTTATATACTCACAACCAGAAGCTTGTGAGTTTGATTGTTTAGTTAATCATATTATCAAGCATGTGCATTTATATGATGTTGGTGAGTCTACTACCCAAATGTTCAATGAGAATTATTGTACAATGAAAATTTTCGGATATCTTGTGACATTTATTGATACACATCTAGCCATCCAGTTATCATAATGTCTCCCTATTATAAATTAAATTTGGTCAGCTATAATTGTTCCACCACAACAAAAAGATAGAGTTGGATATACATTATAAATAAGTGGTTATCAATCACTATATATTTGGAGCCATATATGTATTTGGCTATGACTCAATTTATTATTGAGTCTGTTTTCTCAAAATTAGGGGGAGAAAATGAATAGCTGGTGATATTCAGCATGAATGAATTATCATTGCCTCGTGTTGATCCTCATAGTAAAGAATCTGAACTAGAAGTTCAGAAGATAATTCATTCATATGATTCAATTATTGTCAGACATATATGCTGACCTGAAAGAGTGGCTATATCACATATACCAGCTACAAATGCTCCAAATAAATATGTCCTGGAAGGACAACCTCAAGATGCTATGTGTCTAAAGAACGCCTGAAGCGTGATAGACTAGTAGGTTCCATAAAAAAATTATCCTTAAAGGTGAAAAGGAGCAGCAATTGATGATGGCTAAATCGAGGAGTTGGTAATTTTTGAATGATCTCCAGAAGAGATTGTAGACATGACAAAAGAAAGAAAAATGAAGGTACCTGAAAATTATGAGATCTCAATATATTATGTCATGTCTAGAATAAAATGGAACCATTTACTCAAATCAATGTCGACGATACTTCATATGAAAATTTAACACTTGAGGTTATGGATTATAATGAGGATCAGAAAATAAATTGGCCAAAGATATAAGTAAATGATTGAGGCAAAATCTCTTACAAAAAGATAAATTATTTGGACTTGCAGTTCGCACACCAGAAGTTGTGAAGGAAGCGCGCTATAAAAATCATTATCTCTTTAAAATAGAGAAATATTTAGAACTGCAATTCACACATGTATAAAAAGTCAGTGGGGGTATGAATGAATATTTATGTGAAAGTGAAATCTACGAAATATAAAGGTCACATAGTTATACAATGACCTTATATTGGTTATGAAGAGAAATAATATCTTGTGGTGGACATGATTACATAATTACCAAATAGTCTGACAATGTACGAAGGATATATGACCCACTTGACAACATTTAAATTCAATTCCAGAAGGATTAGAACTGCTAGAAGCAGAAAATTAAGTTCTTGAGAATTAACCCTATCGAGATGTAAAGGGTTCTGGACCAGTAGTCCAACATAAAATTATTGCGGAAATACTTCTTGTCATTTTTATAAAATTATATTTTGGCATATTCCTTAACTCATGGAGTACACATAAGGGTATGTACGGGTACAAGAAGATATACGTGAAATGTGATGATTGTTTAATCTTCTACTATTTTTTGAAGATAATATGATTTATGATATGTGATAACTCATAAAAATCTCTAGCCAGAGTGGATGAAAATTAGAATGTGTTTCTAATTGACATTCAAATGAGTTTCACCTCATAATCATAATATATTGGGATTATTGAGTTTGTTTTGTAAAGGGGTGAATTTTATTATTATTTTACAGTTTCCCCGAAACCATGCAAATTTTGAAAGGGAAAACTACTTTTGAGTGGAGACGAATATAATTTTTATGAGAATGCTTAAAACTTGCGACTTATGAAAGTCGATTGGATAAAGATCCCAGAAGGATTATAAATACATGATTATGTTTAATATATATGCAAGAGATGCTAATACATTCTGAAATACAACTTCTTCCCTGAAGGAAGATGATAGTCACCGCTGTGAACACTTAAAAAGACAATTCTTGGTCCTGAAGTACCACATATCATAATACGTAAGATATTCATTTATCTTGCTGGTTATACATGTTCCGATTTATTAAATTCACTAGCGGAGTTTAAAGCAAGTCGAATATAAAGATATGAGAATCTTGATGAGATATTTTTATTTGAACTCCACTAACCTATTCGACAAAGGTTTATATTGATTTTTCAGGAGCAAAGGGTTTACATGATTATCATAATTTGCGTCTCAGAATTGAATATATATCCACATATGGTGGAGATGTTATTATTTTGGTTTCCTATGAAATTAACAATTGCAGGCACTTCTTATGATTGTATCGTGATTCTGGCAACCCATGAGGATGGTCATTTATGTATATGGTTAAGATTGGAGATCCGACATTAAAGGTGATAGGACGAAGCACATTGATCCAAAGTTTTTCTTCACTCGTGAGCTTCAGCAAATGGGAGAAATTGATGTCTGTCAGATTCGCTCATCCAACAGATTTGTTCACAAAAGCACTTCCTACATCATCCTTCAGGAAATTGGTAAATAAGATTGGAATGCGTAAGCTTCGAGATATATTGAAATGAGGGGGAGATATGATACTTCTTTTACATTACATTATGTACAACACATGTACTCTTTTTCCTTCACTAGGGTTTTTCCCACAGGGTTTTTCCTAGTAAGGTTTTAATGAGGCATGATGTTTGTGCGAGTCATCCAAGGGGGAGTGTTATATAATATTGTATGACTCTTAGCTTTACAACTAACATTGTAACTCCAACCTTAGCTCTTCACTATCCTTGTAACTCCTCCAACCCTTGGCTTTTCATATCATTGTAACTTATGATTTGGGAGGATATATATAGCCTTGCTTGTTCATTGTTTATTGATATGAATAATATGATGATCTCCTCATTTCTCTCTAACTCTCTCTAGTTCTCCTATATATATTATATATTATATAACAGTTTGAGTTTTATTTGTAATTCTTGATAATTAGTAATACTAGCATAAAAGTCCGTGCGAGGCACGGACCGCTAGCTTAAATTGTGTTTATAAATTATTCTATGCATGATCATTATCGTTTCAAGTATATGATTGATATATATAGAGTTTTTCTTATTGATGGTATATGTAGCTATTGGGTGCTTACTTAAGTATGTTCAAGTTTTTAATTTAGAAATTAATACGAGTATTACGAATAGCTGTCATGTTAGTTTACAATTTTTTTTACGGGATATAATATATACTGGGTGTTCTAGATGAGTTTTAGAACATTGCAATCCTAAATTTTCTTCCAATTCTTCAAGATGTTACATTCTGGAGAGTAGGTTTTATTACTGATTTTGATCAAAAGCCTTCATAAATCTTCTAATACTCTACTTAGGTCTTGCGCTTTCAGTTCTTAAAACTTTCTTTCTAACTCGTTCATATCTTTTCTTGCAATTTGTTGATTTTAAGCATTCTTTTCCTTTGTTTCGCTTCCTCTATCTTTCGGACTTTCAAAATCGAATAATTCAGTGCCAAGTAATTAGCCTAAATGCAACAACTTGGGTAATCCACAAACCCACCCCAAGTTCCCAAAAGATCATGATTTGTTGGTGCAATTTGTAGTAATACTTTGTGTTATAAACTGAACTAAAGTCTCAACTCTTCTCAATTTTGAGACTCGAGTGGTACAAACTCCCCCACTTAAACTCATGACGGCATCGTTAGATCTGAACGGATAGCTCATAGGTCCAAGATCGTACATCTCTAGCGATTGTGAGATAATACTGGCTAGTTTATGTCTCCACCTCTGGAGCTCAGTCCATTATGAAATAATACCACCAGTCTTCGTATCCCCACCTCCAGCAATTTCACGAATCAACCGCCGACCAATTGGCCCAAATGCAATAACGTGGGTAATCCACAAACCCACCACAAGTCTCCAAAACATCATGATTGTTGGTGCACTTAGTAGTTGTACTTTGTCTTATAAATTGTACTAAAGCCCCCACATTTCTCGATGTGAGACTCAGGTGTTACAATATGTTTTAATTTAATAATATTTCAATCTATTGTCAATATTAGTTCTTTATATATATATATTAAAATAATTTTCAAATACAATAATTTTTCTTATTTTACTACTAAAATTTTAAAACACAATTATATTTAAATGACCTGGATATATCTAACTGATAATAATATTAACATTCGTGAAATATTATTTGTTATTATAACGTCAATTCTCATATTTTGTTGCATGAACCCGTGCAAGGCACGATCATTTTCTAGTGATTAAAATAAAATTTTATTCTTTGCTGTTTAAATATTATATTTAGTTATACTTGTACATATTTTGTTCGTCTCGTTATAATATACTTACTTTAATTTATATAGATAATTTGATTGATCGGGGCCTATGATTTTAAATAACCCGGGGTGTATAATGTGATCGACCCGATCATAATATTTTTGTATGCTATATAATATTTTGTTTTCTAAAATTTGTTAACTGGACTATATATTTTTATCTATTTATTTTTTACACAAATTAGTATCACCAAGTATTTTTCCAACCCAAATTTATGTGTTTATATTGTCTAACCTTTTCAACATGACCATATAATTCGTTTAATTTTTTTTGTTGTACTATCTATTTATTTTTTATTATCTCATCTTTTAAATTATTTTAATTCAAAACAAATAGTTTTCATATGTTATATATATGTACATATTAATCCAATTCCAAATAACTAATTATTTTCTTCCATAAAATGACATTAAAATTCATGTGATAATAATTAAAAATGTCTCATATACACAATGCATCCAATCTAATTATAAATCTACTCACTTTTATTATATCTATCTATTTATATTGTATTATTAAAACCGAAACATTGAAAGTTTTGTAGTCAGTCGGTACGGTACTCGTATTTTGGTATTTGCACTTTAGTTCTTTTGTTTTTACAACTTAACCTTAATTTATTAAAAACAACGATTTTGATCAAAATATAATGTAGTCGGTCGGTTAGAATGATACTTATATTTTGATATTTGCACTTTAATCCATTTACTTTTGTAACTTGACCTTGATTTATTAAAAATAACAATTTTAATTAAAAAATAGTTTTTAAATACTGTTAAACACAAAATTCTTGAAACACAATTTAATCACGCTCAAGCACAAACACATACGTCAATTCAACATCGAGTTCAACAATCACATAAAATTATTTAAATTTAAGTTCATCTTCGTTAAAAAAAGTATAAATATAAAATAAATTATTAAAATACATATAAGATAACAAATTTAAAAGTCATCTTTGCATTGCACCGGCCCTATGCTTGTATACATAAGAAGAATATTCATAAATATCATGTATACATTTTATCGATATGTGCTATATAATAATGCTTATTATAGAGATAGACATTCACCCCTTCTCGCCCAACCCCAATCCATTCTCTGCCCCGTTTCGGGCGGAGAATTGAGAACTTTTCTGGCGATCGGGAAAAAATATGTAAAAATTTCGGGGATCGAGATGGGTCAGGGATTAGTGTCTCCCTGGCACGCTTCCCGGTCCCCAATTTCTATATTTAAAAAAAATATTATATATTTTCATGTATATTAAATAAATTATTGTGAATAGTTTAAAATTTTAATCCATTTTTCTAATTCAAAATTTTCACATGTAGAATACAAATAAATTACAATAATATTTATTTTACTTCTTATTTTAAATAAATATTAATAATGAATTATTATTTAAAATTTAAAATTAAATTTAAAATATAAATTATATATCATGATTTATCAAACTAATTTTATTGTAAAATTTTAAAGAGATTTTATAGAAATTAATAAGTATGATTTAATAATTTAAATATATTGTATAGTACAAGAAAAGTTAGACCCTTATATAAGAAAATAAAATATATTATAGTTAAAATTACACAACCGAAATATTTATTTTAAACTAAAGGAAAGATAAAAATACACCACACTTAATATTGTTTTTGAAACTTAATATAACAATTGTATAAGATTGGTAGTATATAGTTTTGTATGATATTTTAATAATTAAAAAATAAATATTATAAATATCCTTTGCAAACATACTCTAAAAAAGAATTTAATAAATAAAATTTAATAAATATTATAAATCAGCTTTATTTTTACTTAAAAATTTAAATAATAATTAATATTGGATTAAGAATGATGTGAGGTTTATGTAATGTGATTTTTGACTCAAAACCAAAAGGAGTCATGTAGCTCAATGGTAATGAGAATGATTTTCTTAGGGAAGGTCAGAGGTTCGATTCTGCACGAAAACATTATTTACTCTTTTTTTTTTCTTTAGATAAGAGAGTAGTGGCATGCCATGTAATTTCAAAATATTTAAGGGTAAAATTGTAATTTCACAAGGGTTTTATTTGCTCTTTTTACCCTTGTGTTCTCCTATTATATATAGAAGAGATTTTTGGTTTGTAAAGATAAATTTTTTGTTTAAAACTAACATTTCATGAATTTTAGGTTCAAGTAAAAAATGGTACAAAACTATTTTTTTGAAACTTTTTTAAGAGTTTCAAAATCCGGGTTTTGATAAATCCGAACCCGATCTGAAATTCGATGGATCGGGTTTGGATTTTGATTTTAAAATCCAATTGAATTTGGATTTGGATACCTCACAAATCCAACCCGATCCATTGCCATCCCTACTTTGAAGTCATCTCGTCTCACTTGTTTTAATCTTTACTCTTCATCCTCCGATTTTTAAGTGTTTTGTATATGGGTTTTAAATATAGCAAGGCCAATATATTCGTGAGCAATTCAATATGACGCTGAAAGAGAAGTGTGCTAAATTGCCTAAAATCCGTGCTAGTAGGGAGTAGCGCTTTTTATGCTTTTTACTGGAGACTATCTACTAGGCATTTTCTGGAAGTAGCTTTAGTTTATATTTTTGGAGTCTACGGATTTTAAAGTTGATATTTTCTGAAAAAGAACTTTATTGAATTGCAAAATAAAACTATACAAAAGTAAAAAAAAATGAAATGATGTGTTTAGAACCTATATACAATCTAACTCTAACAAATTAGAGCGGGAATTAACTAACTAACTAGCTGGTAGTTGACTGGCATGCTGACTAGATGCTGACGGTACATTGGATGCTGACTGGACACTTGATTGTCCAATATCCCCCCTCAAGTTGGAGGATAAAGAATGAGAAGCATTATAGATACCCAACTTGGACAATAGAAGATGAAGCTGAGGTGAAGGAACAACTTTTGTAAATACATCTGCTAGCTGAAGTTTTGTAGGAAGATAAGTAAGTTGCAACAATCCTTCAAGAACCTTATCTCTTGTGAAGTGACAATCAACCTCTATATGCTTAGTCCTTTCATGAAAAACAGGATTTCAAGCTATGTGCAAAGCTGATTGATTGTCACAATGTAAAGTGACTGACTTTAAATCTTGAACACCTAGTTCAGTAAGTAACTGAACAACCCAAGTAACTTCAGAAGCTGCTGCTGCCATAGCTCTATATTCTGCCTCTGAGGATGATCTAGACACTGTACTCTGTTTCTTTGATTTTCATACAATAGGACACTTACCAAATAACAAAATATAACCTGTAATTGACCTTCTAGAATCTGGACAAGATGCCCAATCTGAATCAGAGAATGCCTGCAATGTAAGTTTATCTGAAGCTTGTAATAGAATGCCTTGACCAGCAGTCTGAGAGACATATCTTAATGTATGTATAAGAGCATCCTGATGAGAAGATCTTGGTGACTGCATAAACTGACTCAACAATTGGACTGCATAACTGAGATCAGGCCTAGTATTTGTCAAAAAATTGAGTTTACCAACATAAGACCTATACTCTTCAGGATTAGATAGCAAAGAACCTTCATCTGCTGAGAGTTTCATGGCCAAAGGAATATGAGTGACAGCCTTTTTAGTAAGATCATAAGAACATTGACTCAACAATTCCTTTGTAAATTTTTTCTGACTGAGTACAATTCCAGTAGGAAGATATAAAATCTCAATACCAAGAAAGAAATGTAGTAAGCCAAGATCTTTAATGCTAAACACCTTGTCCATGTGAGACTTCAATTGTGTAATAGCCAGAGTATCACTCCCACTTATAATTATATCATCAACATATACTGCTACCACAATAATATCTGAACCTGTTTTCTTGATAAACAAACTGTAATCATTCTTTGATTGTTTAAATCCTTGAAGAAGCAGTTCCATGGCTAATTTGGCAAACCAATTCCTTAAAGCCTGTTTTAATCCATAAATACTCTTTCTTAATCTGCAAACCTTATTCTCTAGATTTGGAATACCATCTGGAACTTGCATGTAAACTTCTTCATACAAATCACCATGTAAAAAAGCATTATTAACATCACATTGATGTAACTGCCATTTTTTACTAGTTGCCAAGGTAACTAAACATCTAACAGTGCTCATCTTTACCACATGGGAAAATGTCTCCTCATAGTCAATTCCATATTTTTGAGTAAACCCCTTGGCTACCAACCTTGCTTTACACCTTTCTAGAGATCCATCTGATTTAAGTTTGGTTTTATACACCCATCTACATCCTATAGGTTTATTCCCTTTTGGTAAATCAACCAATTCCCAAGTTTCATTATCTTGCAAAGTCTTAATTTCTTTATTCATTACTTCAACCCGCAAAGGATCCTTAGAAGCTTGATGATAGTTAAGAGGCTCAATAGGAATATACTGCTGAGAAGTACAACTAGAATCAAGAATTTTATCATGTGCCACCAAATTACACCAATGATTAGTAACAGAAGATGCCTCAGTGGAAACACAAGTATGACACTAATAATCTTGCAAATAAGCTAGACTCTGTCTTAATCTAGTAGATTGTCTTGTAGATAGAACAGAAGTTGAAGAGTGATCAGTATGTGTTGAAGAACCAGTATGTGATGAAGAACCAGTAAGTGTTGAAGATGGAATAGACAAATAAGAATCTTCAAAAAGTACATTGGATGACATGTGTGGTAAAAAAATTTCATTTAGATAAGAAGAAATAGATGATGAAGCAATCATATGAAAAGGAAATTGATTTTCAAAGAATTGAACATCTCTAGAAACAGTGATAGTAGAGTATTGAAGGTCTAATACTCTATAACCTTTCTGAGTATTAGAGTACCCCAGAAAAACACAAGGAGAAGCCCTTGAATCAAATTTAGATCTTTGGACTGTAGAAGTAGAAACAAAGCAGAGACAGCCAAACACCCTTAGATGTTCTAGAGAAGGTTTAGTTTTATACAACCTAAGAAAAGGTGAATCTAAATTGATGCTTTTAAGAGGTAGTCTGTTAATGAGATATGTAGCACACAAAATACTATCTCCCCAAAACTTATCTAGTAATTTAGATTGAAGAAATAATGCCCTAGCTGTCTCTAAAAGATGTTTGTGCTTCCTCTCCACAACACCATTTTGTTGTGGAGTGTAAGCACAACTAGTCTGATGTACAATACCATGTTTTTGAAACAAAACTTTAGTTAAACCCTTAGTAAACTCAAGAGCATTATCAGATGTGATGCATTTAATTTTGGATTTAAACTGTGTGTCTACATATTGAATAAAATTCTCAAGAATAGAGGCAACATCAGATTTATATTTGAGCAAATGAACCTAGGTAAATCTACTAAAATCATCCACAATTGTTAAGAATTGTGTACAACCAGATACTGATTTTGTTTTATAAGGCCCCCACAAATCAATATGAAGAAGCTCAAACACAGATGTAGTTTTATTAAAACTATGGGGAAAAGATTTTCTAGTCTGTTTAGCAGCAGGGCAAATCCTACAAACTAGATTTTCAGTACAAGATTGAACAATACAACCAGGTAAGACTAATTTGATTTGACTTAAAGGTAGATGTCCAAATCTAAGATGCCATATCTTTGTTTCTTCAACTGTTGACAGTCTGGAAGTAAGACAGGTAGATGAGAGATTCCAATCTGTGCAACCAGCCACATTATAAAGTCCATTTTATAAACTACCAAGAAGAGTCTGAGGCCTTTTCTGAGAATGGCCATGAATAAAGCATTGAGAATCAATAAACACTAAGTGACACTGTAAATCCTTGCATAATTTGGAGACTGAAATCAGTTTAAATTGAAACTGTGGAACATGTAAGACATTAAGTAGTCTAATATTGTCGCTTAGTTTAACTGTTCCTATATGTTGCACTTGTACCTTAGAACCATCTGGAAGTGTAATTTTATTATCACTACCTTGAACAGAATCGTAAGTTTCAAAATCTTCTATAGAGGGTCAAAAATAACGAATAATCTGAATATCAACAGACTAAATGATTGTTAACAAAGAACTTACAACTTTTAGTAGATGATTAGTGATTAGAGACGAAGAGAACTATGAGAAATGCGATCGAACGAAGAAGACGATCATTCCTTCTCGCTCTGATACCATGATATTTTCTGAAAAAGAACTTTATTGAATTGCAAAATAAAACTATACAAAAGTAAAAAAAATGAAATGATGTGTTTAGAACCTATATACAATCTAACTCTAACTCTAACAAACTAAACTAGAGCGGGAATTAACTAACTAACTAGCTGGTAGTTGACTGGCATGCTGACTAGATGCTGACTGTACATTGGATGATGATTGGACACTTGATTGTCCAATAAAAGTGAACAAAAGGTATGCAAAAAAAACCTTGATGTGTAACAGAATCTCCATTCAATCTTATAGAGCAATAATAGCCTACTACATTTGCCTCAGTTCTTTTTATTCAAGACATGTATTAGTTCATTATTATGCGTTTTTTGAACCATAGGATTGACAGTGCCAGGTTGATTACAAGCATAATCGAAAATAATCTTTAAAATGATATTTGTCCTTTTATAACCTACATAGTATGAGTTGACACATAATATATAAATAAAAAGATTGATAGTAAATAAATAATTATAAAACAATATACTTTTGTTTTGTTAAGCAAAATGAAGTTTCCGTAATCATGTCATTTTTTTTGAGGCATATGCATTCTATTTGATAATTAATATCGAAACTTTATTTTTGAATTACAAAAAAATAGAATTTTTTTTCTAGATGAAGAGTATACAATATAAATGTTCTATGTTAATCAATTCCTCACGGTTTTTTAATTTAAGAATATTAAAAAGCCATATGATTAATTATGCTTTGTTTATATTTATTGATTTAAAGGTCTTACTAAAATAGTAAGATTTTGTGTTTGTTATAAGTTCTGACATGATAATACACGTGGAGGGTTATATTTAAATAAGAACTTATTTAATTAAAACTTATAAGTAATATAAATCTTTGGCTAATACATAATCAATCACGATATTTTGTTACATAAAAGTTTTCTTATATATTATAGGACTTAATGTTCTTCTACGGAATATCGAATATTTTACTAAATTATATATTATTTTTGAAAAATAATTTAATTTTTCGCTTGATACTATATTTCTCTCATTTTTATAAAAATATAAACAAAATTATTATAAAAAAATAACTAATAATAAATATTATATTATATTTTGCATACATATATAAATAAGTTTTAAGGGTTATAATTATCAACATTTTTAAGAAAACTTACCTACATATAAAATATAAGCTTGGTACTTTTGTAATTATATTATAAAGATCTATATTGAATTTTAAAAACTAAATATAAGAGCCTAAATCAATGATTATAATATTCTTTTAGTTTGGTTGGTGAGTTGCCACATATACATTTTATAACATCTTAAAAAAATAGATTCTTAAAAAGTGTAGTGTATTTAATTTATTTAAAAAAAAATAAAATTGGATTCTTAACATCGTGGTGTATTTAATATGGAGTTTAAAAAGTCTTTTAAATTGTGGTAGTGTTTGGATTGGATTTCAAAATGTCTTTTAAAATCTACGGGTATTCATTTTAGATTTTAAAAAATTCATTAAAATTTGGTGGTATTCATTTTATAATTTAAAAAATATAATAAAATCTGATGATATTTAAAAGTTCATGATTTTTTTTTTGTATTTGATAAAATGGTGGCTTTTCATGTATTTTTTTACTAAACTTTATATCTTTTGAAATTTTAGATAAAATTCATGAGATTTTGAAAGCGTGGAATTAAAATCAACAATAATTTCTTAAATTCCATAGACTAAAAATCAATTTATTAAAATCTAAATTGAATATATCCCCTAAAGTTTTAAATTTATTACACAATCATCTATTTTTTTTTAAAATTTCTAATAATTTATAATGAAAAATAATCTATATAATTATGAACATCATAGTTTTTTTAGTTAAATCATGCAACGATGAGAACGATTATATAAAAAAATAAAATAAGGAACTAGATAACTTTCATGAAATATTTAATAATATGACTTTATATTATAAAAAAATTTAGATGTCAAAATTGTATCTAAAAAATGTGCATATCAAAAAAATGTATATCAAAACACACTCATTTGTTCAAAACACACTAATTTGTTGAAAGTTACCTTATCTCAGATTTTTTTTATTCTTTTATAAAAGTACTAATAATTATGAAAAAATGTGCATCAATGTATTTAATCCAATTTACTATATAAATTCTAAAAATTAATAAACTTATAAAAAGGAGAAGACAATAATTTAACAACCAACCAACAAACAACACTAGAATTCTCTTCTAATTAATAATTAGATAAAAGATATTTTTTCTCAATACATTTTTTCTATTATATGGTTGGATTACATGTTAAGTATCTTTATTCATATAATAATATTTTGTATCTTATTGAACTCATTATTTTCATTAATTACAAATTTATTAAAATTTGAAGTTAAAATTTTAATTGTTTTTTATATATATAGTGGCTAACACTTTTTATTGTATGATTTTTAAAAATACTCACGAGAAACTTTTAACTCAAAATTTTTGGAATGTATCTTTTTCCTATGTTGTACTAGCCTATAACCCGTGTAAGGCACGAGCTTAGAAAATAATAAACTAAAACATTTAATGTGAAAGGAAAATATTAAAATAAAAATAAAAATTAATATGATAAATTATAAAATAAGGAACTTAAATATTAATTTGAAAGTAAAAAAAAAATTAAAAAATACAGATGGGGCTGATGAAGATAAATGAGGTATTATTAATATTAATTTATAATAAAATAATATTAATAATAAGGAAATATAGAAAATCTAACATGTTTTAATTAAAAAAAGTAATTGCCCGTGATATTTTTAGAAGTGCTTTAATTATATTACTTGTATTTATTAAAAAAATACGTTGACATGTTAAAATAAGTAAGTTTTTTTAATAAGGACAAATAGGAAAACTAACATGTTTTAATTAAAATAAAGTAACTACCTATAATATTTTTAGATGTGTTTTAATTATATTAATTGTATTTGTTAAAAAAATACGTTCACTTGTTAAAATAGGTAAGTTTTTTTTAAATAATTAAAAGTATTAAATTAAGTTTTAAAATATATAAGTAAGAGTTGCACTTGATATTTTTGGAAAAGAGAGATTGAAAGGCATATGAAATAGCCTATTTGTAATTCGAGGATTCTACTCAACTTAAACAAGAATGTAATAAGTAAATATTAGATCAGCAGGAATCTCAGAAGATTATATCTGTCAAAGAATGAAGTTTAAAGTCATCTACAGACTTGAAGTGATTCTACATTGAAAGAAGCTCAATTTATTGATCAAGCCTCAATGAAGTATTCAAGCTCAGTGAATTTATTAAAGTGACAGAGATTTCAAGTTGTGACAGCAAAAGATACTGATTACGGAGTTCTTGAATGAGAAAGTGAATCACTGCTTAAAGTCAAATAGATAAAGAACAGACATTGTCGTTAGTCACTCATGAACCAGACAGTGCATTGAGTGTCAACGTACTATTGTGTTTGTTATTTATCTAATTTTTAAGTGATTCTGGAATTTATTGAGAAGTCAATTAATTCTATTTATTCTCTTATAAATAATTAATGCTATTGAGTAAATTATTTATTAAATTAATTATGTAAAGAATTAATTTAATACATAATTTATTTAGTTAATTATTTAAATTAGAATAAAAAGAAATTAATTGAGTAGTCAACTAATTCTATTTATTCTCTTATAAATAATTAATACTATTGAGTAAATTATTTATTAAATTAATTCTGTAAAGAATTAATTTAATACATAATTTATTTAGTTAATTATTTAAATTAGAATAAAAAGAAATTAATTGAGAAGTCAACTAATTCTATTTATTCTCTTATAAATAATTAATACTATTAAGTATATTATTTATTAAATTAATTCTGTAAAGAATTAATTTAATACATAATTTATTTAGTTAATTATTTAAATTAGAATAAAAATGAACTAGGAAGACTTAGGTTTGAACTAGAAAGACTCAGTTTTTTAAGTGAGTCTTCCCGATTGTCTTCCCAGGCCAAACCCTAGTCTTCCTAAGCCACTGGTTGTCTTCCCGATAGTCTTCCTAGGCCACTGGTTGTCTTCCCGAGAGTCTTCTAAGGCAAAAATGGTTGTTTTTCTACTTGTCTTCCTAGTGCAAATTGTATACTTTCAGTGGCTTGCACGTGGGTATTAATAGAAAAGCATTTGATATAAATAGAAGACAGAAGACTTGAAGTACTGCATCAATTACAACACAACATACAGAAGAAAGAACACAGAGCATTCAATATCAAACTCAACTGTCTTTATTTCTTCTCAACAGCAAAGCATTCAAATTCTGCAGGAGTATTAATTCTTGATTGTTCTTCAACATTTAATTCATAAGAATTGTATCTCTTGTACTGCTTTGACATTCTAGCGTATCATAATCCCTAGATTTTATATCGAACTACTTTTTAGTATTCGATCCTTTTTATTACAAAAATAGATAAATTCATGTCGAATTTATTCTAGATTTGTTTTATCAAGAACCCTTGTAATCAGTGATCAAAATTGTAACACCCTTCAAGTTTAATAGAGTTTCTATTTAACTTGAATATTGTTTCAGTTTTTATTCCGCATTAATTTATTCTAAATTGTTTAATCTTAAAAGAACAAATTCGATAAAATGGTATAGTTTGTATTCAACCCCCCTTCTACAAACTTATCAGGACCTAACAGAGATTTTAGTGATAACAAATATAAAAGGTAATATATTTTAATTTAAAGGTAATTGCCCGTGATATTTTTGGAAAAAAAGTAGATTTTGTTAGAAAAAAAATATTTTAATTATAAAAGGCAATCAGGTAGTTAATATTTTTATATTATTTTATTATTTATTAAATAGAGTATTAAAATAGGTTTTAAAATAAATAAGTAAGGATTGCACCTCATATTTTTGGAAAACATAGATTTTAGTAATAACAAATATAAAAGGTAATATGTTTTAATTTAAAGATAATTGTAATGATATTTTTGGAAAAGAAGTAGATTTTGTTAGAAAAAAAATATTTTAATTGTAAAAGACAATCATCTATTTACTATTTTGGTAGCTTGACAATAATACAATTTCATAAAAGATTTGATTTGTAGTAGTTTTCGTTATCCTAAAAAGAAAGAAGTATATTTGTAACGCCCCCAAATCCGGGGTCAAATGATTTGGTCGTCACGCTGCACTCTTAATCCAAACAACCTGTTCAATATAAAATCAACACAATAATAATAATATATGTGACCCCAACTCTACCAAGAATCTTTAAAGGTTATAGTGCTAGAAACAAGAATCCAAATTCATTACAACAATCTTTCTTCTTTACAACCATTCTCTTTACAAAATTCTAATACACTAGTATAACTTCGATAAGAAGTATACCAGGCAACTAATCTTATACAATATATTAAGCAATAGAAAACATCTATATACAAAACCTCTCACTAGCTCCAATGCTCTGGATCAAGACGTCTTTACGCTAATATCTTTCCACATCTCTGATCAGCTACGCGGACAACTCTCGCCAATACACCTTCTTTCCGGCAGGCTAAAATATATATGAATAAAACAAGTATGAGCGAATGAATTGCTCAGCAAGCGCATTATTAAATATAATATATAAAGTTCCAAAATAAGCTTTGGATTTTCAAATAACAAACTTTTGTTTTTGAACATCTGTAATCTTTAAAACTTCTCAAATCAAGTTTAGTAATTTATCACAATATCTCATTTAGCTTCTCGCAGCTGAATAGTTTAAAACGCAAAAAGATTTATATTGGTCGTCACGGCAACCGAATCAACAATAACTACAATAGTATGTAGAAAATGTGAACTAAATATAACTCATATGTCTTCAAGACCATAGTTTGTATAAAAATACTAATTTTTAAGATAACAGATCTATTCACAACATTTTCTGAAACCAACAACTGGAAGGTTAGAATAATCAAGGGGTAAGAATGAGCCAACACGCTCGGTCAAGGAATAAAGAACGCACTTCAATACTTCAACATGGTACCGACTGGATATGCGGTATGAATAAAACTCATCAAGATAGATATCTCACGACTGCCAATGGAATCAAGGAAGTGGATTTCGACTATTTGGAATCCAATGAATTAAGAGTATGTGATTTCAGCAAGATTGAAACCAGTATTTATTAATCAACGAACCAACATCTTCACGCAACGAATAAACCTGAATATCAGGTCATAACTCACAAGTACAAAATATATGGATGTAACTCATCCTAGAAATGAAAATTTATATTAGAATTGGATTTTTAACAATTATCAAATACAAAGGTTGTGCTGCTGGCCAGCCACGCATCAACCCCGGACTAGCTCATGTCATAGTCCTCTACTGGATCCTAGGCCAATCTGGGCCTTAATTACATCGACCAATAATTGGTCCATTTTTAAAAACATTCCAATTCTATATTATATACGTCAGGTGTCAGAACAATTGACAACCTTACTTCGACAATCAGGTGTCGGAAGAATCGACAACCTAATACAACAATTGCTGGAAAACTCACGTTCCAGGAAACAGTTCAATTATGAAGAATCCATTAAGGAATAACAATATAATCTAGTATCGACGAGATCGACACAATATGGGGAGGTGCACATGAAAAGTGACAATATAATAAGCATCGACGAGTTCGATGTAACAACTGGGATATAATGAAGAATAAACAATGACATGCTCAACAAGGTTAAGTCTGATATGAAACAGACAATATGATATCAACAGAAAAGTGTAACAAGTCAATATAGAGTAGGGTTCAAAGAATAAACAATAACATGCTTAACAAGATTGAATCTGATATGAAACAGGCATTATGATATCAACAGAATTTGCAATAACTCAATATGGAATAGGGTTCAAAGAACAGGCTCTAGATGGCCTTAACAGTTCAATTCATCACATTATGGAAGAATTAGTTAAGATTCAACAATCTGGTAAGTGACAAGAAAGTCAAGTTCAAGTTTAAGAAAAATTCAGGGTGAAGTTTATAAATGAAGAAAACAAAGGTTTATTAACTTCTGGCAGAAATAGTTCAAGTCCTTCGAACATATACTTATAATAGATAAGCCTCGTATTTGAAGGAAGTAAACTAAATCATGCACAGCATAAATGAATTCGAATCAGGGAATGGATCAGATGATCGCATTAACAAGAAATGATAATAATAGTTGCAAGGGTGCAGGATGGAAAAATGGAATACTTGTAGAACAAGTACCACAACTTCGGAATTTAAAATAACGTTTTCAACATAGGGTTCGTAAGTTCCCACTCATCTAGGGTTGGCAATATTCCAACCTAATATTTTAAAATCATGTCTTTTAAAAGAGAGCCTTAGTATACGGCCCATAATTATCTCTTCAAACTTTTCAATATAATAAGTATATCTTTCCAATCAATATGAAAATATGAATCTAAACTCAAAAGGTATAAAAGAGTACTCGTCAATTTACGAGATTAAATAACATACTTGCAATTCAATGCAAAAGAAATCAACATTTGAAAATTCAGTAATAAGCATTCAACATGCATACTAATAATTCAAGATAATATCCCTTAATTAATAAGCAAGGGTATAAACACTTGCCTCTGGTCCTTAGCTATTTCGTAACGCTGAAACAATACGATTTCCTCCTTATTCTGTCTTGTCGCACGATTCTCTACTTCCGTCCTTCTTTGCTTTAACGCTCTTGCGAATACCACTAGTCTGCTTTTACCATTTCGAATCCACGTGCCAGCCTCGATAGTCAAACATGAGACGGTACTTAGTCTTCAACGTATAATCCTCATATTATATAAATGATCGTAACTTAACTTCGACGCACTTACCGATCTCACCGATATCTCTGTTGCATAAACATCCACATCTCAACTGATAGACCAATCGCAATCAACCACATAAGTAATCCACGTAACTTGCTTGACGACAATCCCCATACTATAAAAAGTCAACATCCAAGTCAACGGCCTCGTAAATCTCACTTTCTAACATAACCGACAAATTTCTATCCTATCTACCCCTCGTGATAACATTAGACACAACCAATTACTCAAACAAGTCTCCACACAATTTATTCGCATGCATGACTCACACAGATAATTCACATTGTTCACATAACACATTTAAACAAGTGACCGGTTACGTATCGGACGCCCGGTCTAATTTACGATATTTAAAACTCAGACACTAGCCCTAGTACGGGCATATACTGACTATAAAGCACATTACACAACTCATACGAATCACATAGCACTTAAAACTATTTTTAAAACATCACACAAAGCTTATTTGAATTTAAATAAGCCACATACAATTTTTAAATCAAAAATCGGATTTTTAAATCCAATATAAGTATTTTAAATGCAATTAAATCAATTAATAAAATTAATTGACACTCTTTAAATGCTCAAACTATTTTTAAATAAATAAACCAAGCTATAAAATAATTAAACTTAATTTTAATTAATTAAATCTAATTAATAATTAATTATTAAGAATTAACTGATTAAAAGAATTAATCAATTAATTAAATTAATTAATTATTAATCAAAAATAATTAAAATAATTAAATTTAATCAATTTTCGAATTTAAATAAATATTTATGAATTTATAAAATTTTCGGAATAATAAAATGTATTTTTAAATTAAAGATATGATTTTTAGAATTTTTAAAACAATTTTTGAATTATTTTTAAAATAAAATTCCAGAAACACTTTTCTGAAATGAAATTAGGGTTTTTAGGATCAAACCGGGTCGGGTTAGGGTTTAGGAAACGGGTCGCCAAGAACAGTTTCCGGGTCGACCAAGAACACCACCGGAAAACTGGGTTTCCCAGTTTCCGGCCGGCGTCCGGCCATCGGGAAACTTTCCGGCGACGCCTACAACAATTCCAACACACAAGGTTTTGTTCCAGATCGATTCTACATCACATACAACACTGACACCAGCCCAAAAACGACGCGAAAACGACCAAAAACCGATAACCGCCGGCGGCGGCTCGTTTTCCGGCTAATACAAAACACACACCAACTTTAAAACTATATACACGAATCAATTCCTTGTCCTACGATCTATTCAATGGTGTAGACAAAATCAAGAACCGAGCAACAGATCAAAAGTCCGGCCAAACTTCAAGAACTCCGGCGACTGTACTACTTTCCGATTTGCTCGAATTAAGGCTCTAAAAATCAAACAAAAATTACCAACACACTCACCACAACATACACAATCCATTCATAACGTCAATTATCAAGAACAATCAATAATAAAGAAACCCCCAAATTAAATCAAAAATTCGAAATAAATAAGTAAATTAAAAATCAGAAAAACTTAGAAATCATACCCACATGAATTTTGATGGTGGATTTAGGTAGAGGATGATGAGAGATTCATTTTGGTTACAAGAACATCGAAATCGGAATCCGATAACGCCTTCAAAATTGAGTTTGATTCTCAAGAACACGAAGAACACGTTTCAGGGGTTTTTAGATTTTTAACTGTAATTAAGCTTGATTATGCGAAAACAAAGTACGATTTGCCTTTTTATATTAAACGGAAAATAATACCCCAAACGACATTTTTGGATCGATACTGATCCGATAGATCGCTTTAAATACAATTTAACAGATAAAACACTTTAAATCTTTAATAAAGCAGAATACACGTTTTACGAGACGATAATCATCCATAAAGTACAGATGACTACAAGTATCGTTTAATAATAGATATACGAACCAAAATACTTCTATTACGAATATTTTCGAATACTTTCCACTTTAACGAATGAAATATTGGTACGAACGATATACCAATTGCCCGAATAATTTGGGAACGATCCAAATTTTCTTTCCAATAATTATAATAAAATAAAATAGTATAACATCCTTTTCAAAATAGTTTCAAATTCCCCACACATATCACATAGCATCACATTGTCACATATTCAATCATTTAACGAATAACTCAACACGTTTAAACAGATAAATCATTTAATAACTCTTAATATGAAATTAAAATTTCATTTCACATCATATAATAACACGTAATTTTCCCGGATCTTACATCCTTCCCCCCTTAACAGGATTCTGTCCTCAGAATCAGCTCGCGCAACATAGGTGGATATTTTCCAACATCTCATTCTCAAATTCCTAGGTTGACTTTTCAACCTTAGGATTTCTCCCCATACTCATACTAATTTGACTCCTCTATTACTTATCACTCTCTCATACTGACTCCATATCTCAATCGGTTATTCAACATAGAACAATTTAACAAGATCTCTATAGGTTCATATTCTACGAAATACACTATGAATATACCACTCACGGGGTGGCAAGCAAACTTATACGCACTTTCCCAACACTCAATAAATCGTCGTAAGGTAGCATTTCAAAATCGTCATAGTAACTGTTGTCGTAAGGAAATCTAATCATCTGTAAACGATCCTCCCAATTACCTTCAAAATTTAGTACACAACCATAGTCTGTCTGAATTCTTCAATTACGTCGCGGATCTCTGTCAAATACAATTGAACTCGTCATTCCATGCCGTACTATTATCTCTTATTAAGCGGTCAATAATAACCCAAATAACATCACGATAAGCTCTAAGCCTTAGCAACTCCATCCCACAGTTTATCTCAACATGTCTTCATTTCCATTCAGGAATCTCTTTAGTTGTAGTCGTCTACTATACCTCTGTTATTTTGTCTTCATTTTCCAACACCTCAAGTACTTAGATATTCACCAACACCGGTATCCCTTTTGAAACCCCTCATATATATCCTTGCATTTCCTTCTTATTCTTTATACTTTCTCGTTCCCTCCTATAATTGAATCCTTTTCTATTTCCATAACTCTTTCCTTTATGTAGCCCTTTCTCTTTAATCAATCCTGGTTGAATCCTTATGTCCGTCATTTCTTTTAATTAATCTCTTGTTATCATAACCTTAAAACTTCATCCTTTCTAATCCTTTTACCGAAGATATTTACATCTCAATTCTCTCCTTTACTACTCATACTATCAGCCATCCACGTTCTTGGGTCAACTCTACCTATTTCCAATATATCTAACAACTGCTTTCAACAATCACATACCTTTCATGCCAATTAACTCTTCAGCTGAAAACAACCCTTCATTACCTCATCCATTGTCTTTAAATCCTTATTAACACCTCTTCATCTTCTTTTCCTATCTTCACAGTAACACTCATGACACCTTTTCCATGGTTCCATCTCATTTCCCAAACAGCTTGATCAACTCGACATTATCTTGATTCTCATTCTATACATCCACATTGACTGGTAAAATCTACCTTAACTATCGTGAGCAAAAGACTTGCAACCATATCATACAATCCTGAAATACTCAAAGATTAACTCATTCTCCATTATTAGCCTATCATCCAATCTTAAAAGTTCTTCTCATTGAGACAAAAATCTATTATGTCCATTTTCCACAACCTAGGATAACATCAGCACAATTACACCTTTTTCCCCAATTTCCAATCAACTCTTGAATTATCTAACTTCACCTTTTCCACATCGTAACGTTAATCGATAGAAAGAGAACAACTGGCTCCGTTATATGTTACTAGTATTCTAATCGCATCGTAGTCCGCTTTCGTTCATGGTAATTCAATCGCAAATTCTTCGTTCGGTAAGGTAGGGTAAATTCCAGTTCACCCTAATGGCATACCTCCCAGATTATTTGAAGTAAGAAGTTCATGATAGTTTGAAGTGAAAAGATTCTATATCGTAGCAAATGTCCCACAATTGGGGTTACCAAATCTGTATATTCCAAAGCAACATTATTGGAAGTGAAAGGATTACTGAGAGACCAATTTGATCACATGAACTCAATGTTGTGTGTCTCTATTAAGACAGTACTAAAGGTAATTAGCCTTCTTGTATTTCACAACACACAAGTGACGGCGTCCCGTCAGACTTCTATCACATAGACAGATAGTCCTTGTGTCCCCTATAAATAGGGTTGTTTATCTCAGTTGGAGTAGAGAAATATGAAAGAAATTTAGAGTCAGAATAACAATCAGGGCCTTTCGATAAGAATTCTCAAATACACACCTTGGATTGAAATTGAATAAATTCCAAAGGTGTTATTTCAGAAAAGAAGAACAACCAGAAAGGAAGTATCAACAAATAGTGTTACATCACAATTAGAGTTATCCACTCCGGAAGAATGAAGGAGTTGGAATTTAAATAACATATTTTCAACAGGCTTTACAAATTGAAATAGATGTCGCAACAACCTCTGATGCAATTGCAATCATGATTGATCAAAAGTATCAAGTACAAAGTCAAAAGGTGGAATATATTCACCAACACAAGTTTCGCTTAAAGAAATGTCAAATATTTCCTTAGGATGGGAGGGTATTACCAGGGTCTTCACACATGACTCCTCCGTCGACTCCTTCGATAGCTCGTTATTCGATTTCAGCCCTTCTTCTCCACGTTATTCGATTTCAGCCCTTCTTTTCCACGTCGCAAGGTCATCAATATCGTACGTCGCCGTCAACTCGTAATAGTCCTCGAAGATTCCGCCATAGACGTCTACAAACGCAAGAAGTTCTATCCATTTCAGCACAACTATCTCAATCAAATACCTCCATCTCAACTCACTCATCGGTACTATATCCAATAGTCCAATACGAACTCTAAATGAGCTCTGACGTTCCTTATATAACTATATACACTCCCACACACTCTCGTTTCTAGTTTTACTATAACCCTTGCTCTGATACCAACTGTAACGCCCCCAAATCCGGGGTCAAATGATTTGGTCGTCACGCTGCACTCTTAATCCAAACAACCTGTTCAATATAAAATCAACACAATAATAATAATATATGTGACCCCAACTCTACCAAGAATCTTTAAAGGTTATAGTGCTAGAAACAAGAATCCAAATTCATTACAACAATCTTTCTTCTTTACAACCATTCTCTTTACAAAATTCTAATACACTAGTATAACTTCGATAAGAAGTATACCAGGCAACTAATCTTATACAATATATTAAGCAATAGAAAACATCTATATACAAAACCTCTCACTAGCTCCAATGCTCTGGATCAAGACGTCTTTACGCTAATATCTTTCCACATCTCTGATCAGCTACGCGGACAACTCTCGCCAATACACCTTCTTTCCGGCAGGCTAAAATATATATGAATAAAACAAGTATGAGCGAATGAATTGCTCAGCAAGCGCATTATTAAATATAATATATAAAGTTCCAAAATAAGCTTTGGATTTTCAAATAACAAACTTTTGTTTTTGAACATCTGTAATCTTTAAAACTTCTCAAATCAAGTTTAGTAATTTATCACAATATCTCATTTAGCTTCTCGCAGCTGAATAGTTTAAAACGCAAAAAGATTTATATTGGTCGTCACGGCAACCGAATCAACAATAACTACAATAGTATGTAGAAAATGTGAACTAAATATAACTCATATGTCTTCAAGACCATAGTTTGTATAAAAATACTAATTTTTAAGATAACAGATCTATTCACAACATTTTCTGAAACCAACAACTGGAAGGTTAGAATAATCAAGGGGTAAGAATGAGCCAACACGCTCGGTCAAGGAATAAAGAACGCACTTCAATACTTCAACATGGTACCGACTGGATATGCGGTATGAATAAAACTCATCAAGATAGATATCTCACGACTGCCAATGGAATCAAGGAAGTGGATTTCGACTATTTGGAATCCAATGAATTAAGAGTATGTGATTTCAGCAAGATTGAAACCACTATTTATTAATCAACGAACCAACATCTTCACGCAACGAATAAACCTGAATATCAGGTCATAACTCACAAGTACAAAATATATGGATGTAACTCATCCTAGAAATGAAAATTTATATTAGAATTGGATTTTTAACAATTATCAAATACAAAGGTTGTGCTGCTGGCCAGCCACGCATCAACCCCGGACTAGCTCATGTCATAGTCCTCTACTGGATCCTAGGCCAATCTGGGCCTTAATTACATCGACCAATAATTGGTCCATTTTTAAAAACATTCCAATTCTATATTATATACGTCAGGTGTCAGAACAATTGACAACCTTACTTCGACAATCAGGTGTCGGAAGAATCGACAACCTAATACAACAATTGCTGGAAAACTCACGTTCCAGGAAACAGTTCAATTATGAAGAATCCATTAAGGAATAACAATATAATCTAGTATCGACGAGATCGACACAATATGGGGAGGTGCACATGAAAAGTGACAATATAATAAGCATCGACGAGTTCGATGTAACAACTGGGATATAATGAAGAATAAACAATGACATGCTCAACAAGGTTAAGTCTGATATGAAACAGACAATATGATATCAACAGAAAAGTGTAACAAGTCAATATAGAGTAGGGTTCAAAGAATAAACAATAACATGCTTAACAAGATTGAATCTGATATGAAACAGGCATTATGATATCAACAGAATTTGCAATAACTCAATATGGAATAGGGTTCAAAGAACAGGCTCTAGATGGCCTTAACAGTTCAATTCATCACATTATGGAAGAATTAGTTAAGATTCAACAATCTGGTAAGTGACAAGAAAGTCAAGTTCAAGTTTAAGAAAAATTCAGGGTGAAGTTTATAAATGAAGAAAACAAAGGTTTATTAACTTCTGGCAGAAATAGTTCAAGTCCTTCGAACATATACTTATAATAGATAAGCCTCGTATTTGAAGGAAGTAAACTAAATCATGCACAGCATAAATGAATTCGAATCAGGGAATGGATCAGATGATCGCATTAACAAGAAATGATAATAATAGTTGCAAGGGTGCAGGATGGAAAAATGGAATACTTGTAGAACAAGTACCACAACTTCGGAATTTAAAATAACGTTTTCAACATAGGGTTCGTAAGTTCCCACTCATCTAGGGTTGGCAATATTCCAACCTAATATTTTAAAATCATGTCTTTTAAAAGAGAGCCTTAGTATACGGCCCATAATTATCTCTTCAAACTTTTCAATATAATAAGTATATCTTTCCAATCAATATGAAAATATGAATCTAAACTCAAAAGGTATAAAAGAGTACTCGTCAATTTACGAGATTAAATAACATACTTGCAATTCAATGCAAAAGAAATCAACATTTGAAAATTCAGTAATAAGCATTCAACATGCATACTAATAATTCAAGATAATATCCCTTAATTAATAAGCAAGGGTATAAACACTTGCCTCTGGTCCTTAGCTATTTCGTAACGCTGAAACAATACGATTTCCTCCTTATTCTGTCTTGTCGCACGATTCTCTACTTCCGTCCTTCTTTGCTTTAACGCTCTTGCGAATACCACTAGTCTGCTTTTACCATTTCGAATCCACGTGCCAGCCTCGATAGTCAAACATGAGACGGTACTTAGTCTTCAACGTATAATCCTCATATTATATAAATGATCGTAACTTAACTTCGACGCACTTACCGATCTTACCGATATCTCTGTTGCATAAACATCCACATCTCAACTGATAGACCAATCGCAATCAACCACATAAGTAATCCACGTAACTTGCTTGACGACAATCCCCATACTATAAAAAGTCAACATCCAAGTCAACGGCCTCGTAAATCTCACTTTCTAACATAACCGACAAATTTCTATCCTATCTACCCCTCGTGATAACATTAGACACAACCAATTACTCAAACAAGTCTCCACACAATTTATTCGCATGCATGACTCACACAGATAATTCACATTGTTCACATAACACATTTAAACAAGTGACCGGTTACGTATCGGACGCCCGGTCTAATTTACGATATTTAAAACTCAGACACTAGCCCTAGTACGGGCATATACTGACTATAAAGCACATTACACAACTCATACGAATCACATAGCACTTAAAACTATTTTTAAAACATCACACAAAGCTTATTTGAATTTAAATAAGCCACATACAATTTTTAAATCAAAAATCGGATTTTTAAATCCAATATAAGTATTTTAAATGCAATTAAATCAATTAATAAAATTAATTGACACTCTTTAAATGCTCAAACTATTTTTAAATAAATAAACCAAGCTATAAAATAATTAAACTTAATTTTAATTAATTAAATCTAATTAATAATTAATTATTAAGAATTAACTGATTAAAAGAATTAATCAATTAATTAAATTAATTAATTATTAATCAAAAATAATTAAAATAATTAAATTTAATCAATTTTCGAATTTAAATAAATATTTATGAATTTATAAAATTTTCGGAATAATAAAATGTATTTTTAAATTAAAGATATGATTTTTAGAATTTTTAAAACAATTTTTGAATTATTTTTAAAATAAAATTCCAGAAACACTTTTCTGAAATGAAATTAGGGTTTTTAGGATCAAACCGGGTCGGGTTAGGGTTTAGGAAACGGGTCGCCAAGAACAGTTTCCGGGTCGACCAAGAACACCACCGGAAAACTGGGTTTCCCAGTTTCCGGCCGGCGTCCGGCCATCGGGAAACTTTCCGGCGACGCCTACAACAATTCCAACACACAAGGTTTTGTTCCAGATCGATTCTACATCACATACAACACTGACACCAGCCCAAAAACGACGCGAAAACGACCAAAAACCGATAACCGCCGGCGGCGGCTCGTTTTCCGGCTAATACAAAACACACACCAACTTTAAAACTATATACACGAATCAATTCCTTGTCCTACGATCTATTCAATGGTGTAGACAAAATCAAGAACCGAGCAACAGATCAAAAGTCCGGCCAAACTTCAAGAACTCCGGCGACTGTACTACTTTCCGATTTGCTCGAATTAAGGCTCTAAAAATCAAACAAAAATTACCAACACACTCACCACAACATACACAATCCATTCATAACGTCAATTATCAAGAACAATCAATAATAAAGAAACCCCCAAATTAAATCAAAAATTCGAAATAAATAAGTAAATTAAAAATCAGAAAAACTTAGAAATCATACCCACATGAATTTTGATGGTGGATTTAGGTAGAGGATGATGAGAGATTCATTTTGGTTACAAGAACATCGAAATCGGAATCCGATAACGCCTTCAAAATTGAGTTTGATTCTCAAGAACACGAAGAACACGTTTCAGGGGTTTTTAGATTTTTAACTGTAATTAAGCTTGATTATGCGAAAACAAAGTACGATTTGCCTTTTTATATTAAACGGAAAATAATACCCCAAACGACATTTTTGGATCGATACTGATCCGATAGATCGCTTTAAATACAATTTAACAGATAAAACACTTTAAATCTTTAATAAAGCAGAATACACGTTTTACGAGACGATAATCATCCATAAAGTACAGATGACTACAAGTATCGTTTAATAATAGATATACGAACCAAAATACTTCTATTACGAATATTTTCGAATACTTTCCACTTTAACGAATGAAATATTGGTACGAACGATATACCAATTGCCCGAATAATTTGGGAACGATCCAAATTTTCTTTCCAATAATTATAATAAAATAAAATAGTATAACATCCTTTTCAAAATAGTTTCAAATTCCCCACACATATCACATAGCATCACATTGTCACATATTCAATCATTTAACGAATAACTCAACACGTTTAAACAGATAAATCATTTAATAACTCTTAATATGAAATTAAAATTTCATTTCACATCATATAATAACACGTAATTTTCCCGGATCTTACAATATTTGTACAATGTATCCTAAATTTAAACAAATTAGATCCCACATTTCCATTTTTTTGATTAGATTTCAATATTATTTGATTTTTATGGAGTAAAATATAGTGAAATATTAATGTAGAATAAAACTTTCCCGAATTTTGATTATATTATTAATTTATTAATTAGAAAAAGTTCACTGACACTGAAATGATTCGTCATCTTGGTGGTACTCTTTCTTGTGCACGCACTGAAAATGATAGAATAATTCTTTTGAACACAACTCTTAAACATGAGGTAAAAGAATTAAAACTAGTGCATGTTAATCAGGATGAACTTACTGAAAAAATAGCATTTCTTGAGAATAGGGTTAATTGTTATATTCAATTGGAAACCATTCTTAAGAATCAGATTAGTGAGCTTAAGACTAAAGCTAATGCCTATTACAACTCGTGTAAGACGGCTAAAGAGATTCTCAATAAACAAGCTATTGGTAATCATGTCAGTATAGGTTATGGTTATAATGAGGCTATTGGATTGCTTGGCATTAATTCCCCTTGTAGAGTCAGTACTGAAGGAAGGGGTATTCCATATGTGCTTAAGGGTATTGAAACACCCTTCTGTAAAGAGTCCGAGGCAGATCCTCTAAATGAATACTCTATCATTATTGCTGAGGAGATTCGTGAAGAAGATATTGCTTTGGAAGTTGAACAGTCCAAAAAATGAATATCTGATATTCCAGTCAAAGTTGCTACAACTAAAAAGACTAAATCAGATATCCATAAGTTGGATCAAAACAACTGTAGAACTAACATGCCTGCTGTTAATTCTTCCCATAAAGCATGTGGTGTGATTAATTGCATGTCTTGTGCTTTCAATGTTATGTATGCTTATTTTAATAGTAAGCATGTATCTAATGATAAGACTGCTCCACGTCAACATGTTAATAATAAGAAGCATGTTAAAGCTAAGACTACTAGTCCTCCTAAGACTAGAGTGGATTCATTTATCCCTAAGCCTACTCAGAAATGTGTTAAGGCTGGCTATAAATGGAAACGCTCTTTTGTAAGAGAGGTTGAAGTAGTTGTAGCTAAAAAGGTTGTTTTACCTGACAAAGGCCAGTTCTTTAAGTATGCCGGACCCAATCAAGTTTGGGTTCTGAGGAAGGACTAATCAATTTGATATTGCAGGGAGTTAAACAGGTAAACCGTGTTATGTGGATTCTTGACAGTGGCTGTTCAAGGCATATGACCGGAGATAGAGCCCTGCTATCAGATTTGGTTGAGAAAGCTGGCCCAGTAGTTACCTTTGGAGATAACAGCAAGGGTATTACGAAAGGATATGGCTGTTTGAAGTTTGGTAATGTTATCATTGAAGATGTATCATTTGTGGAAGGTCTGAAGTTCAATCTTCTCAGCATCAGTCATTTCTGTGACAGATAATATACTGTTTCCTTTGAAAGAGAGAAGTGTCAGATCCTTCACAAGAAGAATGGAAAGCCTGCTCTTCAAGGAGTAAGTGTTGGGTTTCAATGTAAAAACGCAGCGAAAAACAGTCGTAAAACAATAAAATTTACGAAACCCTAACGCAGGATCCATGTATAAGTTGTGACTGATTATGGAGAAACGAGATCATACCAGTTAAGAGCTTTACGAATTCTGTAAGATGGAGGTCCTTGATTGCAATCACCACACAACCCTTGCGTCAAGATCTGTGTCTCTAAATCGTCCACAAGAACGTCCGATCGTCCAACGATCCAAGGAGCAGGTACTAGCCAAATAAAACTGCCTTCTCTCTCTCTCTAGCCTCTCTTAAAACCGAATTATCTGAACCAACCCTAAAACTATACATCATTATGTATATATAGGGCAGAGAGATTGGGCCTAACCCTAATTAGCTTGGGCTTCAACTAAACCAAACTGATTTGGGTTTTTAATGAATTGAATTCGAAATACAATTTAATTAACTAAGTCCTACTTAATTAATCAATTAACCAATTTCGAATTTATAATAATTTTAATTTAAATCTGATATTTAAATTAAAACTCCTTTTAAAACGTTCTTATTGTGTAACCCTTTAGGTTATTATTACGTTGGCAATAATTTTAATATCTCATAATAAAATTATAAACAATGAGCGGCATCTAGTAATACATCATTGCTACCCAAGTAATAATAATAATTGGTGATCCAATTAAACCTTTCGTGACTAATGTTTCCGTGTAATATAATCCCTTTAACCAAATATTATAGATTAAACTCGAGGCATGTTATTAGTCATCCTCTTCAACATTTAATCCAGGTTTCCTTGATCAATGAGTAGACTATTAAATCAAATCAATATTTGAGCATGGCCATGCATTTTTCATAGTCTCACTCAATCAAGAGGCCAATAATATCTCTCCTAATAATAGGAGGGTTAAATCCTTTATCTATCATTCATACTTCTCATACGACTCATAATATACCCGATGTCCACTTTTATCATCACCCGGTCAAAGGTAACTTTTAATGTAATCAAAGTATATTAATCCTCGTATAGAAATATAATGATCTCAAGTCTAAGGATCATTACACCATTATCACTGTGAGGTATTCTAATGACTTTATTACCATGTAGAATCTCACTGTGGGTCTATCCGGTGCCATGTAGAATATTACATGCACCTATGTTCTTGACTTTAGTATCACTATACCTATGACCAATGAGATGTGGTCATTTAGTCAACGAACATACTAATCTTTATGCATCATAATTGTCCCAATTCATAATGCTTAATTAGGGATATTTTAGGAATATAAACACTATTCATATAATCTCATTTTCAAGTCACATACTTAAAGATATAGAATACGTGTTCAATATTCCAAGGACATTTATTACTCTAAAATTAATATCGCAGTAAATAAAGACATAATAATTGTTGTCGAATAATCAATAGAACATAATCATTATTAAATTACAAAATAGTATTTCCCAGAAGTACAATTGTATTGTCTCTAGGGCACTAACACTAACAGTAAGGAAAGGTGACTTGTTCATAGCTGATCTGCACTCTGGATCGAAAGATGAAGTTAATTGTTTTTATGCTAAAGCTTCATCAGATGAAAGTTGGCTATGGCACAAGAAGATGTCTCACCTTAACTTCAAAACCATGAACTCTTTAGTTAAGAGGAAATTGGTTAGAGGTTTGCCTCAGATGGAATTTACACAGGAAGGACTGTGTGAGGCATGTCAGAAAGGAAAGTCAAAGAAAGCTTCTCACAAGGGCACTGACACATCATCAATGTAACGCCCCCAAATCCGGGGTCAAAGGATTTGGTCGTCACGCTAAAATCTCAATTAAAAACAACCTGTTAAATATTAAACAAATTCAAATATACATCTGCGACCCCAACTAAACCAAGATCTTTTAGGTTATAGTGCTAGAAACAAGAATCCAAAATTTCACAACTTTAACTACCTTTTACAACAATCCTCTTCGCACAAATTCTAAAACACTAGTATAACTTCGATAAGAAGTATACCAGGCAAACTAATCTTATACCATATAGTAATTACTGGAAATCAACTTTATACAATAATCTTACACTAAATCCAAATGCTCTGCATCAACTCGTCTTTCCAACATCATCTTGACTCTTCTCATTCCATAGTTATACGATTAAATACTGTCCATCTACCTTTCACTGGAGGGTTAAAAAGGTGAAACAAGCAAGAGTGAGCCAAAACGCTCAGCCAGTGTGATAGAATATAACTCTGAATATCAATGTATAATTCAATAAATATGAAGTTTAACAAAACAGTACAAAACAGGTATTAGGAAATTCTCAATGGAATTTAAGAACAATGAAACTTGATTATCGATACCAACACATAACTTTAAAAATAATCTAATACATATAAGTAACTTTTCTCACTTTATCATCAAAATAATGAATTGGAATCCATTCGTTCGCCCGAGCTAAGCCGACGATCAATCGCTCATAGCTCGCCAACCAAACTGTGGTACACAGTAGGCTCATCACATATTGGGGTTCCCCGGGCTACACAATCACAAATCAGCCCATTTTGGCACTTATTGACCATGGCCAAAATTCATCTCTCGACAGTCGCGCGGTCAGGCATTTCCAACCATCGCGCGGTCATGCATTTCCAATTCACGGGTTCAATATAAAACCCTAGTTTTTCAACAAATCTCAGTTTTCACCCTTATCGGGCTCACAACTCAAATCACAGTTTTACCCTTATCGGGTTCACAACTTAAATCACAGTTTTACCCTTATCGGGTTCACAACTCAAATCACAGTTTTACCCTTATCGGGTTCACCATTCAAATCACAGTTTCAACAAAATAAGTACACTTTTCTCATTTAACATGGCAATATGAATCTGATAAGTAAGAATACCAATCAGAGGATTTATTGAATACTGAAAGAAATAGTTCAAGTCCTTCAAAAAGTATACTTATAACAGATAAGCCTTACATTCTGAAGGAAATAAACCGGATTATACATAACATATATAAGTTCGAATACTGAAAGAAATAGTTCAAGTCCTTCGAAAAGTATACTTATAACAGATAAGCCTTACATTCTGAAGGAAATAAACCGGATTATACATAACATATATAAGTTCGAATACTGAAAGAAATAGTTCAAGTCCTTCAAAAAGTATACTTATAACAGATAAGCCTTACATTCTGAAGGAAATAAACCGGATTATACATAACATATATAAGTTCGAATACTGAAAGAAATAGTTCAAGTCCTTCAAAAAGTATACTTATAACAGATAAGCCTTACATTCTGAAGGAAATAAACCGGATTGTACATAACATATATAAGTTCGAATAAGGAACTGAATCTGATAACTGCATTAACAAGAAATAATAATAATAATAACAATTGCAGTTCAGTGTAAAAGGACCAACACTTGGAAATTAAGTGAAGAGTATAAACACTCGCATAATAATAATTCAAGAGAATATTACTCGAACAATACGTGAAGGGTATAGACACTTGCCTCTGGTCCTTAGCTATATCGTAAAGCTGAAATAATACGTTTCCTTGGTGCTACGTCACCTGACACATAATCCCAATCCGTCGTAAACAATATCTCATCCTTTTCCGATATCTTTTATTTAACACACTTCGATAATCTGACTCGTCTCGACCAATAGTCTCTGTTGCATAGACATCCATATTTCAATTGATAGAATAGACACGGTTAATCAAATAAATAACCCGCGTATCACGCTTATCGAAAATCTCTATACTATAACAGTCAACATCTAAGTCAACGGCCTCGTAAATCTCATTTTCTAACATTATTGACAATTTCTATTCTAACTACCCCTCGTGATAATATTAAACACGACTAAAACATTTAAACAAATCTCAAAACAATTATTAGCCTTTATGACTCAACAACCAGATAATTCAAATAATTCACATAGCACATATCGTCACTTAATTGTGATAACTAAATCACATAAATCTCGTAACATCTAAGAAATAATTTTAGAAAATATTCGACTCTCGTTTCAAAGAATTTTAACCTCAAAATATTTTTAGGTCAAAAATCGGACTATTTCCCCCAATATAAAGATTAAAACAATTAATCAATTAATATAAAATTAATTGATAATTTCCAAAAACTCAAACTATTTTTAAATAAATAAACCAAGCTAGAAAATAATTAAACTTAATTTTAATTAATTAAATCTAATTAATAATTAATTATTAAGAATTAACTGATTAAAAGAATTAATCAATTAATTAAATAAATTAATTATTAATCAAAAATAATTAAAATAATTAAATTTAATAAATTTTCGAATTTAAATAAATATTTATGAATTTATAAAACTTTCTGAATAATAAAAAGTATTTTTAAATCGAAGATATGATTTTTAGAATTTTTAAAACAATTTTTGAATTATTTTAAAAATAAAAATCCAGAAACAGTTTTTAGAAATGCAATTAGGGTTTTTGAAATCAAAACCGGGTCGGGTAGGGTTTCAAAGAGGGTCGCCAAGAACACATACGGGTCGCCAAGAAAACCACCAGATTCCGGTGGCGATTCCGGCCACCCGTCGTTTTCCGGCAACCACAAACCATCCCAGAACACGGAAATTTTCACAGGGGAATTCACGGGGTTCATAACAACATCCAATTACCAGTTAAAATACAACAAAACACGTTCGAAATCAACGGAATAAGCAGGAAATCCGGCGGCGGCGGCAGTCAAATTTCCGGCCGACCAAAACACAATCCCAACTCGATAATTATTTAAATGAATCGATTCTACACTCTCCGATCTATCCACTTATGGAACCCATTTCCAGTAACAACCAATCTAACTCAGATTCCGGTCAAACTATACAAAATCCGGCGAGCTTAGCCAACAATCGATTTGCTCGATTTATACTACCAAAACTGAAATAAAATTCATAATCATACTCCTTACAACATATACAAGCCAATCATGTCATCAATTTACAAGAACATCAAAGATTAAAGTTTTCCCCAAATTAAACAATAAATTCGAATTAAAATAAAAAAATTAAAAATCGGAAAAGTTTAAAAATCATACCCACATGAATTTTGATGATGGATTTAGGTAGAGGATGATGAGAGATTCGATTTGGTTACAAGAACATCGAAATCGGATTCCGATAACGCCTTCAAAATTGAGTTTGATTCTCAAGAACACGAAGAACACGGTTCAGAGAGTTTAGATTTTTAACTGTAATTATGCTTTATTATACGCAAAACAAAGTACGATATGGCTATTTATATTAAACGGAAAATAATACCCCAAACGATATTTTTGGTTCAATATTGATCCGTTGGATCGCTTTAAATACAATTTAACAGAATAAACGCTTTAAATCTTTAATAAAGCATAATGCACGTTTTACGAGACGATAATCATCCATAAAGTACGGATAACTACAAGTATCGTTTAATAAAAGATATACGAACCAAAATACCTCTATCACGAATATTTTCGAATACTTCCCACTTTAACGAATGAAATATTGGTACGAACGATATACCAATTTCCCGAATAATCTGGGAACGATCCAAATTTTCTTTTCGATAAATAAAATAGAATAAAATAGTATGACATCCTTTTCAAAATAATTTCTAATTCCCCACACATTTCACATATAAAAACATTTTAAAAAAAATTTAATATGAAAATAAAATTTCATTTCACATCAAATATTAACACAAAATTTTCTCGGATCTTACAAGACAGTATTCTGCCCCTAGAACTCCTCAACAAAATGGAGTAGTGGAAAGAAAGAATCGTACATTGATTGAAGCTGCTAGGACTATGTTAAGTGAGTCCAAACTTTCAACGTACTTTTGGGCTGAAGCGGCGAATACAGCTTGTTATACTCAGAATCGAACTTTAATCAACAAGGACTTAATGAAGACTCCTTATGAGATCATGAACAACAAGAAACCAACTGTCAAGTACTTTCACGTATTTGGAGCAAAATGCTTTGTGCTTATAGATGACAATGTGAAATGTGGCAAGTTTGATGCAAAGGCACAAGAAGCTATTTTGTTGGTTATTCCAGAAGATCTTACAGAGTCTACTTGGTTGGCAGTCACACAGTAAAGGAAAGTGTCAATGTTACTTTTGATGACACTAAGTTCCCTAATATCCAAAAAGAAGACTCATCTGAAAAGCTGAAGTTTGATAACTTGCCAGACTCAGAATCAAATGATGCAGCCCCACCTGAAGTTATTGCTGGTAATGATAATAACAATGATGATAATGATCATGGTGGTGGTGGTGGAAACACTGGTAACAATGGAGATACCACCAACACTGGAGAAGAATCATCAAGGCAATCAAGCAACAACTCAGGGGGAGCAAATGAAGGATCATCTAGTCACTCACAACATCAAAGTGAATTTCAAGGCGAATCATCAAGATCAAATCTTCCAAGACAGACTGTATGGAATAGAGCTCATCCTTTTGAGCTGATCATTGGTGATCCAGGTGTTGGAGTTAAAACTAGAAGTGCAACTCAGAATGAATGTCATTATTCAGCATTTCTATCTGAAATGGAGCCAAAGAAAACTGAGGAAGCACTGACTGATCCAGATTGGGTGATTGCTATGCAAGATGAACTCAATCAGTTTGAAGAACAACAAGTCTGGAAGCTGGTACCCAGGCCAAAGAACAAGAAAGTAGTTGGTACAAGATGGGTATACAGGAACAAGCTAGATGAGGATGGTATTGTTACAAGGAACAAGGCAAGACTGGTTGCACAAGGGTATTCTCAAGCTGAAGGCATTGATTATGATGAAACCTATGCACCAGTGGCTAGACTTGAGGCCATCAGGATGTTCTTAGCATTTGCAGCTTATTCCAATTTTAAAGTCTATCAAATGGATGTTAAGAGTGCATTCCTGAATGGTGAGTTGGATGAAGAAGTGTATGTGGAACAGCCCCTGGCTTTGAAAATCAGGAGCTGCTGGACTTTGTGTACTTTCTCTTCAAGGCTATCTATGGTCTCAAACAAGCCCCAAGAAAATGGTATGACACTCTCTCTGGTTTTCTTTTAGAAAATGGTTTTGTTAGAGGTATCATAGACAAAACTCTTTTTTCAAAGAAATACAAAAGTGATATGATATTAGTCCAAGTCTATGTGGATGACATCATATTTGGGTCTACTAATGATAATCTCTGTAAGAGATTTGCTGAGCTTATGCAGAGTAAGTTTGAGATGAGTATGATGGGTGAGCTGAAGTTCTTTCTTGGATTGCAAGTAAGTCAAAGGACAAATGGTATATTTATTTGTCAATCCAAGTATCTTAAAGAACTCCTCAAGAAGTATCACATGGAGGATTCAACATCAGCAAGGACTCCATCTTCAACAACCATCAAACTTGGAGCTTCTGACAATTCTATCAAGGTAGATGTTACAAGCTACAGAGGTATGATTGGCTCCTTACTCTATCTTACTGCTAGTAGACCAGATATTATGTATGCTACATAATTGTGTGCAAGGTTCCAAGCGGATCCTAGAGATGTACATCTCGTTGCTGTTAAAAGAATCTTGAGATATCTTAAGGGTACACCTAATCTAGGTATCTGTTACCCTAAAGATTCTGGTTTTAATCTTGTTGGATATACAGATTCTGATTATGCAGGTAGTGTTGTGGATAGAAAGAGTACCTCTGGGAGTTGTCAATTCCTAGGAGGTAGGTTGATTTCCTGGTATAGCAAGAAACAGCAAACAGTTTCCAATTCAACAGCAGAAGCTGAATATATTGTTGCTGGAAGCTGTTGTGCTCAGATCTTATGGATTAGGAATCAATTAAAGGACTATGGCTTTGCATTAGACAAAATTCCCATTTTGTGTGATAATACAAGTGCCATAGCAATCTCCAACAACCCTGTGCAGCACTCGAGAACGAAGCACATTGATATCAGGTATCATTTTATCAGAGAGCATGTCATGAATGGAACTGTGGAGTTACACTTTGTACCCACAGAAGAACAGACTGCAGATATATTCACTAAATCTGTTGACGAATCCACATTTATCAAGTTAGTTGGTAAATTGGGTATGTTAAACAGTCTTAGTGATTAACAATATCTCTGTCATGTTTGTTCTTTCAAAAAGTCATTTTCTCTTGTCATTTAAATGATATTTACTGCCAATTCTCATTTAATATTACATGCTTGTAAATTTAAATAGCTCTAAATATTTTATTTTCTTTAAAAATATTTTTCTCATATTTTTTTTAAGTGGAGAAATGTATTTTTATTGAAAATATATTTATTTAGAATTATTTAGGTGTTTTTCAGATTGTAAATATTGTTGTTTAAATATTTCTGCAAGTTTATATTATTTTTATGCACTTCTATATTATTCTGCATTTATTTTTATAGGATTTATGGAATTTTCTGTGAATTTTTCTAGTCATGTAAATAATTTCATGTAAATATTTTCTGCATTTTATTTTAATTCATTTTCTTTCTTTAGTTTTCTACTAATAGTTTTTATTATGTATATATTATTTTAATTTGTATATATTATTTTATTTTTATTATTTATGATCTTTTATTTTCTATTTGTCTTAGTTTTTTTTGTAAATATATTGTATATATTATTTCTAATCTAGCTCTTGCTTAGCTGGAACTTCAATGCCAAATCCAATTCAGGTATTACTTTTTATCTCTCAATACACTTCTTTTACTATTGCTGAAACCAAGTGGTTGTTAGGGCTGACCAAGGGATTGTAGATCCACAATCTCTATCCCAGGTCTTAGAGCCAAACAATGAGTCTACAACTTAATTACTTGACCTCTCAGCCTGAATAGAAATCAAATGTTAAATAAAGAAGTATTTTGATTGAAACAGTGAGTGATCCCACAGCTCTGCCTCCTCTAAAGAAATTCAACATATACTGAGGCATCTGTCAGCCCATCTGTATCCTCTCAACAGGATATGAACTTTGAAATGGCCAATGAACTATTTCTAGAGACATTCTCTCAACAGGATGAATCTATTGAAATTCGCCATAGGGCCATGGCACTTTGTACGGAGTCAAGCACACTCTCATTACTCATAATGGGAGAAGACAATTCCATTAGATGAAACTCAGGACACAGTGAAAACAGAGCACCTGCAACTGGTTACAGTGCCTACCATTATTACGGTAGAAGTGCCTTCATAGGCATATGAGGGAAAATTTGATTCTTTGCCAAATCAAATAGAATCATTTTCTCCCCTCCCAGAGGAAACATCTCTGGCTCCCAAAGGGATTTTCCACTCGCAGATTTATCTGGAGAAAGTGAAAGGCAACTTGGTCAGTCTATCACTGAAGCAATTCAGATTTCAAATCCAAGTGATTTGATAGACATGATTGAGGATCGGGATTTGCGAACTCCCATTGCACCACCACTGACCTCTCTTGAAGAGGCTAGGGTGTTTTTCAATGCAGGTACTGATCAAAAAGGAGCAAATAGACAGCTAATGTTGAGTGATAAGAGTCAAACACTGAGTGAAACACATGCACGTGAGATGAGTGATACACTTACAATAGAAATTCAAGTGAGTGCACACACAGACACATACACTGCAATGTAGTTAGCTCACATAGCTGATCTACAGGAACATCTATTCAAAACCTAGGCTGATAAAGAACTTTTGCAAGCACAAGTGGTTGAACGGTCTTCTTCTTCCACCTCTGTCAACAATCAGCTGGGACTGCTCAAGGAAATCTTGAAGACAAATTTACTTCCCAAGATCAACTCCATCAACTAGCTTAACTCCTACTAGCTTCAGAGACTCATAAAGTTAAATCTGTAGAGAATTCCTCAACTAAGGGGGAGAAGTTTATAGAGAAATTTGGAGAAGCTAGGAAGAGGGAGCTGAAAAAGATATAAAAGGAAAAGGAGGAGTTTCAGGGGAGTAAAGTATAATTAGCTCTGTTTTGTAAATGTTATATGTATAGAGCTTAGGTAAATCAAGACAGGTTAAATTTTATCATTTGTTCAGTCTAGAGGAACACCTGTCTTGCATTTATCTTTACTGGTGAAATCTGGAAATGTCATATTTGATCCAGAACTTTCTAGTATTTACTTAGGCTTAAGAGTCCTATCTTTTTCTTGGTTTTAGTTGAGTGATCCTCTAGGTATTTGGTTGTTATTCTCTAACAAACAAATAGGGGGAGATTGAAAGGCATATGAAATAGCCTATTTGTAATTCGAGGATTCTACTCAACTTAAACAAGAATGTAATAAGTAAATATTAGATCAGATGTCACAGGAATCTCAGAAGATTATATCTGTCAAAGAATGAAGATTAAAGTCATCTACAGACTTGAAGTGATTCTACATTGAAAGAAGCTCAATTTATTGATCAAGCCTCAATGAAGTATTCAAGCTCAGTGGATTTATTAAAGTGACGGAGATTTCAAGTTGTGACAGCAAAAGATACTGATTACGGAGTTCTTGAATGAGAAGGAAGTGAATCACTGCTTAAAGTCAAATAGATAAAGAACAGACATTGTCGTTAGTCACTCATGAACCAGACAGTGCATTGAGTGTCAACGTACTATTGTGTTTGTTATTTATCTAATTTTTAAGTGATTCTGGAATTTATCGAGAAGTCAATTAATTCTATTTATTCTCTTATAAATAATTAATACTATTGAGTAAATTATTTATTAAATTAATTCTGTAAAGAATTAATTTAATACATAATTTATTTAGTTAATTATTTAAATTAGAATAAAAAGAAATTAATTGAGTAGTCAACTAATTCTATTTATTCTCTTATAAATAATTAATACTATTAAGTATATTATTTATTAAATTAATTCTGTAAAGAATTAATTTAATACATAATTTATTTAGTTAATTATTTAAATTAGAATAAAAATGAACTAGGAAGACTTAGGTTTGAACTAGAAACACTCAGTTTTATAAGTGAGTCTTCCCGATTGTCTTCCCAGGCCAAACCCTAGTCTTCCTAAGCCACTGGTTGTCTTCCCGATAGTCTTCCTAGGCCACTGGTTGTCTTCCCGAGAGTCTTCTAAGGCAAAAATGGTTGTTTTTCTGCTTGTCTTCCTAGTGCAAATTGTATACTTTCAGTGGCTTGCACGTGGGTATTAATAGAAAAGCATTTGATATAAATAGAAGACAGAAGACTTGAAGTACTGCATCAATTACAACACAACATACAGAAGAAAGAACACAGAGCATTCAATATCAAACTCAACTGTCTTTATTTCTTCTCAACAGCAAAACATTCAAATTCTGCAGGAGTATTAATTCTTGATTGTTCTTCAATATTTAATTCATAAGAATTGTATCTCTTGTACTGCTTTAACATTCTAGCGTATCATAATCCCTAGATTTTATATCGAACTACTTTTTAGTATTTGATCCTTTTTATTACAAAAATAGATAAATTCATGTCGAATTTATTCTAGATTTGTTTTATCAAGAACCCTTGTAATCAGTGATCAAAATTGTAACACCCTTCAAGTTTAATAGAGTTTCTATTTAACTTGAATATTGTTTCAGTTTTTATTCCGCATTAATTTGTTCTAAATTGTTTAATCTTAAAAGAACAAATTCGATAAAACGGTATAGTTTGTATTCAACCCCCCTTCTACAAACTTATCAGGACCTAACAGAGATTTTAGTGATAACAAATATAAAAGTTAATATATTTTAATTTAAAGGTAATTGCCCGTGATATTTTTGGAAAAAAAGTAGATTTTGTTAGAAAAAACATTTTAATTATAAAAGGCAATCAGCTAGTTAATATTTTTATATTATTTTATTATTTATTAAATAGAGTATTAAAATAGGTTTTAAAATAAATAAGTAAGGATTGCACCTCATATTTTTGGAAAACATATATTTTAGTAATAACAAATATAAAAGGTAATATGTTTTAATTTAAAGATAATTGTAATGATATTTTTGGAAAAGAAGTAGATTTTGTTAGAAAAAAAAAATATTTTAATTGTAAAAGACAATCATCTAGTTACTATTTTGGTAGCTTGACAATAATACAATTTAATAAAAGATTTGATTTGTAGTAGTTTTCGTTATCCTAAAAAGAAAGAAGTATATTTGTACAATGTATCCTAAATTTAAACAAATTAGATCCCACATTTCCATTTTTTTGATTAGATTTCAATATTATTTGATTTTTATGTAGTAAAATATAGTGAAATGTTAATGTAGAATAAAACTTTCCCGAATTTTGATTATATTATTAATTTATTAATTAGAAAAAGTACCGAAAAACAAAAACTAACCGAAAACCGAAAACCGAAAATCAAAAACCAAAACTTTCAATGTTTCGGCTTTAATAATACTAGCTTAAAACCCGTGCGATGCACAGATTGTTAATTGTTATTTTATTATTATTTTTTTAATATTTTATTAATTGCAATTGTGCAAAAAATAAGTAGACATGTTAAAATAACTAAACACTTTTAATTAATTAAAACATATTTTAAAATAAATAAGTATGGGTTTGCCCGTTTTTTTTTTGGAAATGGGGGGTTTTAGTAAGAAAATATAAAAAATATAACATATGTTTAGTTTAAAAAGGTAAATGCCCGTGATATTTTTGGAAAAAAAAGATTTAAATTTTAATAATTAAAAGTATTTAAATATGTTTGAAAATAAATAAGTAAAGGGTTTCTGTGATATTTTTGAAAAAAGAATGGATTGTAGTGAGAAAAATAAAACAAGTAAATTATAAAAGACAATTTCCCGTGATATATTTAGAAAAGGACTTTGTTAGAAAAAATATATAATGTGTTTTAGCTGAAAAGGTAATTGGTTATAAATAGGTATTTGATTATTTATATTTTAATATTTTTAATAATTGCATTAGTTAAGAAAAATAAGTAGACATGTTAAAATATGTAAACTTTTAAAAAATAATTATAATATTAAAATAGGTTTAAAAATAAATAACTAAATGTTTGTCCGTGATATTTTTGGAAAAGGAGGGGTTTTAGTAAGGAAAAATAGAAAAACTGACATGTTTTAGGTAAAAAGGTAATTGTTCGTGATATATTTGAAAAGAGGAATTTTTTAGAAGAAATAGAAAAAATAATGTATTTTTGGTGAAAAAGGTAATTGGTTATAAATAGATAATATTATTATTATTTAATAATATGTTAGTAATGAATATCACTTAGAAATTAGACAGAGGGGGGGTGAATGGATAGTTTGATAGATTTTTGCTTCCTTGACACTAAATTACTGTAATAGACTATGTAGTAAGAAAATGCGGAATAAAATAAACAGTACACACATAATCACTTTAATCTACTTTGTATTAAGCAAATTAAATACTACAGCTTCCAAAATCTCACAAGAGAAATTCTGGCTTCGAAACAAGAACAGTTTTTTTTCTTGTTTTTCTTACAGAGAAAGAAGTGCTTGAATGTATTTCTATGATATGCTCACTTGCAGCTCACAATAGGGTGTGCACGATATATATATATTATCCTATACAAAACTAGTACACACACCTAATTACACGGCTATCCCTCCTGCAACTCCATTTTGTCGTTCCATAAAAGGTTGACTGTGTCAGGGAGGACCACTTGCTTTCTGTGGTCCTCTCCCGTATCTGTAGCTGCTTGTCTTCCTTCTTCTTCTCCAAGTTTAGCTGTAGATTTGCCATCTGTATTTTGGACCACCTGACAAATACAGATGCTTCAGTATTTGTCTCCATTTGACTTTGATCTTGTACCTTCATTTGTCTTGTTGTAAACGGCTAAGTGTTGATATCGTGAACTCCACTTTATTCCTGACTTCGCGATGTCCTTTGTGAAGACTACGCGACATGACCTTTGAGGACTTTGTGACATAAACCATTTGAGGACTTTGCGATATAAGTCATTTCAGGACTTTGCGACCTAAGTCATTTCAGGACTTCGCGACATAAGTCATTTCAGGACTTCGCGATCTAGTCTTTTTGAGGACTTCGCGATATAGCCTTTTTGAGGACTATGCGACATAGACTTTTTGAGGACTATGCGACATAGACTATCTGAGGACTTCACGATCCAGTACATCTTGACTTTGCGGTATCAGCACTTCACGATATGAGTCTTGATGACTTCACGACATAGTACAAATTGGACTATACGATAAAGCACTTCTCGACATGGATATTGGTGACTTCACGATATATCTTTATTCTGACTTTGCTATATAATGCCTTAGACAAATTTCTGCAAGTTATTTCTTTAGGGCCTTATTCATCTCCATCCTGCTGCATGAACAATTCTGAACTTCTACCAGGACAATTATTCACCGGCCTATATACATTCTAGATGCAAGAAACTTACTAAGCTCATTATAATTCTGAGCATACATGATCAAGCTAATATTCATGAGAACAAGACATGTACAGAGAGACCTATACTATATCCCAGTGATAGAAATCACTAGGTCATGTAGAGTGACATAGTCACAATGATTAGGCTTGTTAATAGTGGTAATCAGACATGCCTTGAGCCTAACAATCTCCCCCAAATTGTGAGTAAGAAACTTAGGCACAATTTCATGTCTGATAACAAGCCTAACTTACATAAAAGGAATTTGAATAACAGAGAGAACAATATATGAGCATTAAGAGCAAGGATTTGATTACATTGCAAAGTTGAAAGCTTACAGATTATCTTGTTGCTCAGCAGCTTCAGTTTGCATTTGTTTCTCAAGATAATCATCATACTCTTTCTTCTTTCTTACTTCTTCCTTTCTCTTTATGTCTATAATGGCTTCTTGAAGTTCTTCTCTTGCAATCAGTTCTTCAATGAGAGGCGAGCCTTCTAAATCATAAATTGCAGCTTTGAGAGCACTCTCCACATATGAATCTACAAACTCCATCCTTATCTTGCTTATCCCTCCAGCTCTATTCTTGTACTCCACAACATAAGGATTTTGTTTTACTTTGCATAGCCCTTTCTGCCTTAGCTCCTTAGCCCTTTCCTCCATCTCAGCCATCTCCTTCTCTCTCTGAATATTCTTCTCTTCATTCAGTTTCCTCATTTTCTCCTCAATATCAGAATGCATTTTCAAGAATCTGGCAACTTCTATTTTCCACAATCTCTCCTCCTTTTCTTCAAAGTTCAGTAGAGCATTTATTCTTTCAAGTTCATACTTTGAGAAGTATTGCCAGCCTCCTTGCTTCATTCCCTTTTCTCTTCCATCAGTGTATTTGATCTCTAGATGATCTAGCTTCACCTTGACTTCAAAGATTCTTTGAGCTCTCAAAAATGCTAGGGTATCTTCATCATAGTCTTCATCCAGAGGAAGTACTTTGATCCCTACTAAATTAGTGATTACCCCATTCTTCTTTGTTATCCTTTTCCTTTTGGCTACACTCTTGATCTTCAAGTGCTTCACTTGAGGTAGCTTTCTGGAGCAGGGAGATTTAGTCTTCAGTGCCACATCATTTGGAAGTAGCTTCATTCCTTTTCCTTTCATCCACTGTAACACTCCACTAGCTGTGACTTTGTGGAAGTGTCTTCTTGATTTTTCCTTTGTGGCTTCAACTTTCTTCTGTGGCAAATCAGGTTCAGAAGTCTTGGATAAAGATTTTGGAGGATCATTACTAATAGTACCCACCCTAGACTTAAAGTCTTGTGTTGTGGTTAAGGCACTGCTAGCAATGTCCTTGACTTGCTGATTTCCACTCCTTGTCTTCTTGACAGTTTCTTTGTTTGTCTTGGGGTCCTTGTCTTCACCAGCATCTTTGGATTTCTTAGATGATTTACTCTTGCTGCTGTCACTTGCTCCATCCTTATTGCTCCTTGTTTGACTCCTCCTTCTATAGGTTTTCTCCTCATCATCCCCTTCATCATCTTTCTTCTTGCTTCTTTCTTTGAGTGACTCGGGAATGGTTCCATGAATCAAGAAAGATTGTAGAATTTGAATCATTTCAAGCTCTTCAGCTGTTCTTACTCCTCTCTTGGCTCTCAGCATCTGCAACACTTGATTGACTTTGGCATTGTTCTTCATTGTCAAGCTTTCAGGAATCACCAATTCATCAATGGTTTTGGCTTGGTTGAGACTTTGATAGATTATAGTCCTTGGATTAGGAATAACTTCAGGCAGTCTTTGAAATTGGTTTTCCTTCAGATCATTATATAGCCACCTGTTGTTATCCCCATGCTTCTCAATCAACTCCAGTATTGTGGACAACTCAGTAAACCTCAGTCTCTCTAGAGTTTGAAAAGATAGATGCCATAGGAAATTATCCTTGGATACCATGATAATTTCTCTGAGATGAACTTCCTTGATTTTCCTGATTGCCACAGTGAAATACTTGATGTTGTCTTTTAGCTTTTCTCTATAGTGTTGAGCATCTACATGAGCACTAGTGTAGAGGGCTTTCAGAAACTCCAGGAAGGCCTCATCATGATAAATGTGAGAATTGGCAACCTCCTGTAGCTTGGCCTCAGTGATAAGGTTTGCTTTGATAGGCTGAGCATTAGTTGAGATGAGAGGAACAGGACCCTCCATGGGCATTGTGCCAGGATAGAAAGTTGTAGTTACACTACTTTTCTGGCCAGATAAACTGGTGACAGAAACAGTAGGAAGAATTATTGGCCTTGTGTCTTTCTCGGATATTTTCCATTTGAGCTTTGCAGAGACTCCCCCTTTCAAAGTCACTTGCTTTCCTTTCCTTTCTTTCTCCCCCTTAGGCTTGGGATCAGACAAGATGTCTTGAGCTTCTCCAGGAATAGGAAGATTCATGCTTCTCATCATAGAGGTCATCATCTGTTGTTGGACCAGCAGAATGTTTGAAGTGGAGTTGCTTTGGTCATCCAACTTGGCATTTAAGAGCTCCAAGGACTGAGATATCCCTTGGTTTTCTGATTTTAAGGAGGCCACTTCTTTCTCCAATCTTTCAACCTTTGAAAAGAGCTGCTTAGACTTGAAAGGATTGAGGGCCTGATCCTTGAGCTTAGAGAAGTCAAATTTAGAAATGTTGGAGACAGGAACCTCATCCACCAGCTTGTCACCATACTGGTTTTTCCATAGGACTGAGATCATGGAATTGATGTTGATGTTGGACTGCAGCTGGTTTTCCAATTTGGTGGACATTCTCTTCAAATTGTCAATTACCAATGCTAGAGAAAGATCCATAGAGGACACAGTTTGATTAGTCTTCCTGAGCTCTTTGAGTATGTCATCCACCTTGGGAAAATCAGAAAGATAAGAATTCCTTAGCTGAACCAGAGAATGTTCAGTTTCTTCCTTGATGGTAAAGATTTCTGATTGAAGACCTTTCCCAAGGAAATGCATAGCTTTGAGTTGGCTCTTGTAGACTTCATTGACAGCATCATAGATTTCTGCAGGAGAGAGACCTTTAGCATTTGACCCTAAGGCTGTAAGATAGTCCTCCCTGAGAAAAGCTAGAGCCTCCTTCAGCTTTACAGTCCTCTTGCCATCCAGCCAAGCATCCACATTTCCATCTTGCTGGGCTTCATCCACAATCTTGTCATTTTGGGCCTCAACATCCTCCTTGTGACATAACAAGATAGCTTCATAGTCTTTGTTTGATAGTCCAGCTGTGAGGAGGTGTTGGGCAATCTTTGAGAACTCATCTATCTGTGCCACATGAAGATTTTGCAGTTCTTCTTCCGTCAATTGTGGTGGCATAGAGGATGATCCTGAAGCCCTGTCATGTTGCACAGGTTTCAGCCATTCTGTCGTGGTGGCCTGAGCCAAGTTAGAGCTAGTGCTTGGCACTTCAGGGGGGATAGATGTTTGAGTTTCCTCCAGTCTTGGAATGACTGTAGAGTCTGATGTTGTCTCCATTGAAATGGGATGTGTTACAGCATCATCTCTATGTGCCTGTGAAGGCAGGTCCATGTCCAGAAGGAATGGAGAGAGTGACATAGAGTCTCCAGTAAGAACTGGTGAATCCTCCATGTTTGTGTTGGTGTCATTAGGATATGCCTCAGCATGCATTCCCTGACCAACTAGATGTGGTTCATGAGTGGTGAGCACAGTGTCATGCACCATGTCACTTGAGAGAGGCTCAATCACAGAATTAGATTGTGATTGATCAATATCAAGATTGTCATGAGAATGACTCTCTTGTTCAGAAGAAATTTTTAGTGGAGAAACTAATAGAGAAGTGGGGTTTAGATTGGATTTTGGCAACTCCCCCTGAGAAATAGGAGGAGTTTCAATGTTGATGTGCTCTCCTCTCTGTGTATCATCACCCTTATTTCCACTGGGGTCAAGAGTGAGTTCTTGACCCTGTGCAGACTCTTTACAGATTGTAGTGGGGAGGCTACTCTTTTCAATACCAATGCCCTGTTGAGAGGACATTGACAGTAATAGGTGTACCCCTTGTTGCACATCTAAATCCTGTTGGGAGGATTCAGTGGTAGCTAAAGATTTGGATTTCTTCTTTTGTCTTGTGAGCTGTGACTCAGGTTCCTCACTTCCTAAATCTACAGTTTCATTTATTACAGCAAGGGCTCTCTTCTTAGTCTTCTTTTTAGTAACACCAACCTTTTGGGAGATTGGTGCACTTGGCTCCCTAATTTCTAGAGTAGTGTTTGCAGGAGGGTCACTGGATGGGATAGGAAGGCTGGGGTTAGACTTTGAAGCTCCTTCAGTCTTAGCCTTCCCTTTTCAGGAAAGTTCATGATATATGGGCTTATCAAGTGGATATGATGCAAATGTGTCCTGCATATGCTGGGTCACACTTAGTATCACATCCACCTGATTCCTAGTGTCCAATGAACCAAATAGAACTTTGGACATGGACTTGGAATAAGCCAACTTTGTTTTATCTATACCTTCTAATTCATGCACATTATTATCAAGAAAAATTAAAATGCACTGAAGAAAATGAGGGTAGAAGATGTCATTACCTCTTCCACGAACAGTCCTGCCTAGCCTTTGAGCCAATTCTTTGAGAATGATGGCTCCTACATTTATCTCCTGATTGTGAGCTAAGGAGTAGGCTAGCTTCACAGCAATGTGACTGATTTGGTCCCATCCTGTCTTTCTGCACAGAAACACCTTTTGGAGTGCGTCAAACAGAAATGACCACTCCCTCCTGACATGCTTCTTGTTAAGCTTAGCCATGTCAATCTCATCAGCGTACTGAATTAGGGTCAGGAAGTCCACCATTTGCTTATCAGTGGCTTCAGCATCATGACCCTCAACCTTGAACCCCAAAGCTTCATTAATCTCCTTTTCTCCAAACTGCAGGTGCTTGCCCCCAATTGTGCAGTTAATTTCCTGAAACGAAGTCCCATCCTCCCTAGCCAGTGTTGATACCAAAGTTGTTCTCCAGAACCATTCCAATACATCGACATACAGAGTGGGGTTAAGGGTTAAGGCTTGGCGAATGTAGGAGGTGTTTAGGAACCGTACAAAGCACTTGTACCTTGGGTTTGCCTCCGCCTCAGAGGGAATTGTGAGAAGATTTGTTTCTTTGGGTATGGTTAAGGGGTTTTTGGATGATACTGTTTGAGATTTGGGTGCCATTTTGAGATTGAGAGTGAAGAAGAGAGAAGAGAGTTTGAGTTTAATTTTGAGAATTGAGAGTAGTAGACAAGATGAAGAGTTGTGAACGGTTAGAAAAGAGTATTTATATGATAGAGACACTGCAATATGGAGTTATGAATATGTACAGACTATTTGTATATCGTGAAGTCTTAAAATAGCCTGTATCGCAAAGTTTTGTAAAGTATATCGCAAAGTCCATAAATGAACTATGTCGCAAAGTCTTGAGGATAGAAGGAGTTGGGGGGGGGGGGGGACTTTGCGATATAGTATAAATACCCTGTCTAAAACTCTCTTTTTGAAATTTCAAGCATTTTGTCAGACTTAAATCAAAAATTGAAATAAAATTAATTTAAATCAAATTTCTGTCAAATAAGGAGACTTGTCGATATAGTTATTCTAAGTCGCGAAGTCATAAAATGAACTATGTCGCAAACTCATGAAATGAACTATATCGCGAAGTCTCACAGTTTCAACAGTTTGCGATATAAGTCTGTTTGATTTGAACTAAGTCGTGAACTCTCAAGATCACATATGTAGAGATGTCTTTAAAAGCTCATAACTTCTCAGAAAAGTATGATTTGAAAAATATGTAGTAAAATACTGAAATATTTATAAATCATATCTCAGCTAATTTTCACTCCAAATGAATATAACATCTAAATACAGTGAAAATTTACTGCTGCAACAATTAACTGTCATACTTACTTAGAACTACTAAATGAAGGATTGAGCATTCCAATTTCACTCACAAGTCTGTTGAAGACAGCTTCATTTAGAGGTTTAGTAAATATGTCAGCTAATTGTTTCTCAGTTGGAACATAAGAGACTTCTATGGTACCATTTGCAGCATGTTCCCTAATGAAATGGTACCTGATCTCAATGTGCTTTGTAGTAGAATGATTAACAGGATTGAGAACTATGGATATTGCACTAGTATTATCACACATCAGGGGGATGTGTTCTAACACTAGTCCATAATCCATGAGTTGATTTCTAATCCAAAGCAATTGAGCACAGCAGCTTCCAGCAGCAATATATTCAGCCTCAGCTGTAGATGTTGCTGTGGATTGTTGTTTCTTACTGAACCAGGACACTAACCTTTGACCTAAGAATTGGCAGCTTCCAGAGGTGCTCTTCCTGTCAATTCTGCATCCAGCATAATCAGAATCTGTGTAACCAACCTGGTTGAACCCAGTGCCTTTTGGATACCATAGCCCAAGATTAGGAGTCCCTTTAAGATACCTGAAGATTCTTTTGATAGCCATCATGTGAGATTCCTTGGGATCAGATTGAAACCTTGCACAAAGGCATGTGGCAAACATGATATCAGGCCTGCTAGCTGTGAGATAGAGTAATGATCCAACAATGCCTCTGTAAACCTTGATGTCAACTCTCTTGCCTTTCTTGTCTTCATCAAGTTTGATAGCAGTGGACATGGGAGTTTTTGCAGGGGATGAGTCTTCCAAACCATATTTCTTCAAAAGATCTTTGGCATACTTTGATTGATTTATGAAGATGCCATCCTCCCTTTGATGTACTTGTAGACCTAGGAAGTAGGTCAACTCTCCCATCATACTCATCTCATATTTGCTTTGCATCAACCTAGAGAACCTTTCACAGAGATTTTCATTTGAAGAGCCAAAGATGATATCATCCACATAAATTTGGACTAGAATGATATCATTTCCATGCTTCTTGAAAAATAAAGTTTTATCAATTGTACCCCTGGTGAATTGGTGCTCAAGAAGGAATTGAGATAGAGTTTCATACCATGCTCTAGGTGCCTGTTTGAGTCCATAGAGTGCCTTGAGCAGTCTATACACAAAGTCTGGGAAATTTTCATTTTCAAAGCCAGGTGGTTGGGACACATAAACTTCTTCAGCAAGATCACCATTAAGAAATGCACTTTTCACATCCATTTGATACACCTTGAAATCTGAGTGGGCTGCAAAAGCCAAGAAGATTCTGATGGCTTCCAGTCTAGCTACAGGTACAAATGTCTCATCATAGTCAATGCCCTCTTGTTGACAATATCCTTTGGCAACCAACCTTGCTTTGTTTCTTATTACCACTCCTTCTTCATCCATTTTGTAACACCCATTTGGTGTCAATAACATTCTTTACTTCTGGAGGTGGTACAAGTTCCCATACTTTGTTTTTCTCAAATTGATTCAACTTTTCTTGCATTGCAAAAATCCAGTCAGAATTCTTCAAAGCTTCTTCAATTACTTTTGGTTCTTCTTGTGACAAAAAGCAGCTATACAGACATGTATTCATTGTTGCCCTTCTTGTTCTAACTCCCTCACCAGGATCTCCAATGATTTGATCCCTAGTGTGGGCTCTGTCCCATTTTCTAGTGTGACCCTGTTCATTCCCTTGATTTGTTCCAAGATCATTTTGATTTACAGTTGCATCCTCTTCTTCTCCCCCTGTGTTTCTGTTCCCTTGCACAGGTGTTTGAAGAAGATCATCAACTTCAAGAGTTTCATTTTGTGGAACAATTGGAACAAGTGGTTCATCCTCACTTTCAGAATCCTCAAGATATCCTTGATTTTCAAATCTTAATGGCACACTGTCTTGTTCACTTGTTACAAGTCCAGGAGTCTTCTTGTCATCAAAGGTAACATCCATGCTTTCCATAATTTTGTGTTGCTCAGGTACAAACACTCTGTATGCTATCCTTTCCAGAGAGTATCCAATGAAAATACCTTCAAATGCCTTAGCATCAAATTTTCCAACATGCTCATAGGTATCTTTCATCACAAAGCACTTGCTTCCAAACACATGAAGATGCTTGAAGGATGCTCTTTTGCCAGTCATTAATGAGTATGGAGTTTTTCCAGACTTCTTATTGATCAATGTTCTATTTTGCACATAGCATGCCGTGTTAACAGCATCAGCCCAAAACCTGGTAGGTAGCTTTGCATCCAACAACATTGTTCTTGCAGCTTCAATGAGAGTTCTATTCTTTCTCTCAACTACTCCATTTTGCTGAGGAGTTCTAGGAGCTGAAAATTGTTGAGAAATTCCTTTATCTTTGCAAAACTCATACAGTGTTGAATTTCTAAACTCAGTTCCATTATCACTTCTCAATGCAACTACGGAGGAACCAGTGCTTTGTGCTTCTCTGTCAACTCTCTTAATATGCTCTATGATTACTTGAGGTGCTTCATCCTTTGAGAATAGAAATTCCACCCAAGTGTATCTTGAATAATCATCAACCATGACTAGAGCATATTTCTTCTTGGAAAGGGACATTACATTCACAGGGCCAAATAGATCCATGTGAATTAGCTGCAGAGGCTTGGAGTTTGAATTGAGAAACTTGTTCTTGTGGCTTGATCTCTTGATCTTTCCTCTTTGGCATGCTTCACATGCTCCATCTTGCACAAACTCCAAAGCAGGCATGTCTCTGATGAGTTCTCTCTTTGTCAGAGAGTTCATTGCCTGAACATTCAAGTGAGACAGTTTCTTGTGCCATAGCCAGAATTCTTCATTTGTGGCCTTAGTGTAGAAACAACAAATTTCTCCCTTGTCTGCAGCCTTGAGATCAGCTACAAACAAGCTTCCTTTCTTCACACTAGTTAAAACAACTTCACCACTTCCTCTTTTTGTGATTAGACAATGCTCTTCATCAAATTCCACTTTGAAACCCCTGTTGGTGAATTGTCCAATGCTCAAGAGGTTGTGCTTTAGTCCTTCAACAAATGCTACATCTTCAATAATGACATTCCTAGATTTGACATTGCCATATCCCATTGTATAACCAATGTTGTCATTTCCAAAGGTTACTGATGGGCCAGCCTTTTCCTCAAAATGTGATAGCAGGGCTTTATCACCAGTCATGTGACTTAAGCATCCACTGTCCAAGATCCATATGACCCTTTTATTCCTGTTGCCCTGCATTCACAAAGTGACTAAGTTGTTTTTGGTACCCACACATGGTAGGGTCCAGTTGATTTAGAAACAGTTCTGTTAACAATTCTTCTGTCATAAATGGCATTTTTCACAGTAGGAGACTTCACTTTGTCTGTGGCTTTGGAGTTAACACTCTTAGGCTCACATGAAGTTTTCACCCTCTCAACCTTGATTGGGGATCCTGTCCTGTGAGTGTGCATGTGTGTGTGATTCATAAGATTGTGCAGAGTCAAGTTTACGCTTAAGAGATAAACAATTAGCAATCACAGTCACATAGCATGTCATGCAGTTTGCATTACCACAGAAGGAATCATGGTTAGAGTTTATGCTAACAAAATGGTTACTCAGGTTATCAACATCAACATTTGTAGGTTTATTACACTTATGAGTCAAATGATTTACAGATAAGCATTTCTGACACTGTTTCCTAGGAGCATTTGGCACATAAGCATAATTGTTACTCTTGTTGACACCTATCTTACCATTTCTGTTTTGTTTCTTTTTCTTAACAACTTCTTTCTTGATTTTAGGACTCTTGACAAGGTTGTCTTTGGTTTCTTTCTGCACAACAGACTTGGGAGATGAAGAAGTGTCTTTAGCAACCTCATCTTCTTCAACTAGTTGATGTTTGATGATCAGTAGTTCTTCATCAAACTCAACAGTACTCTTCTTGAAGATGGGCTTTTCAATACTTGACAAAATGGTTGGGGCATTTTTGTTTGTAAAAGATTCTTTTCCTTTGCCCTTTGCCTTCTTCCTTCCCTTATCATTTTCATAATCAAAACCAACTCCAACCTTGTAGTCTTCAGTGTGTTCCTTGTGATAGGTTTGAATGAGTTCAGAGGAGTTCTTGTAGCTTCTTAGCTTTAATTCATTTTCAGCAATCTGTTCTCTAAGAGCCTTTTCTATTTGTTCAGCACAAATCACTTTGTTTTTAAGATACTCAATTTCCTTTTTCAAACCATCAAGGCTCACAACCATTAACTCAAGTTCCTCATTCTTTTCTGTAAGCTCAAGATTTTTAGCAGTTAGTCTGTCAATTTCTTCATAGGCAACTAACATGCTAGTGTGAATATTGAACATCTCAGTACTCATATCTTCAACAGTTTGGTTATATTGAAAGGGAGTCATTTCAAGAGAAGTAAGAATAGGTACCTGACTTGAGGAATCACCATCATCAGAAAATGCCATCAAGGCATAGTTTGAGTACTCCTGTTCTTCCTCTTCATCAGAGTCATCCCAGCACTTTCCCTCAGCAATAAAAGCTTTACCCTGTTGTTTCTTGAGTAGAGCTTCATACTTAGCTTCAAGCTCCAAGTATGCTTTGTCCTTTTTGACTTGTTTGGGCTTCTTGCATTCTGTGGCAAAGTGCCCAAGTTCATTGCAGTTATAACATCTTATTTTGGACCCATCCACACTCCCAGATTTGTATCCTCCTTTAACAGCACCAGCAATCTCTTTTCCTTTATTGAAAGTGTTTGAGCCACTTGAACCACCATCATTTCCAGCATTGAACTTGGACTTAAATGGCTGCCTCCTTTTAAACCTTATGTTAGGATATCTCCTAGCCATATATGCAAAGGATTTGTTTTCCATCTTGTCCAGCTCATATATGCTGTAGAACTCATCATCCTCAGGCAAATCATAGACAACTTGAGTCTCATCACCATTGTCTTCAGCCTCCAGTTCCTCAATCTTGACTTGACTGACTTTAAGAGATTCCATTCTTTGACCTAGGTTGTCAGCAATAAGGGCACATGAAGTATTTACCATTAATTCTTGCTTAGCTTGAATGGATCTCTTTTGAAACAACTCTAGCTCATATGTTTTCAGAACACCATACAGCACATCAAAACCAATCTTTGTTAAATCTCTTTCTTTGAGGGAAGAAATTCTTGGTTCCAAGTGATCTGGCAGAGTTAGCAAGAACTTCATGTTGAGCTCTTCTGTCTCATAGTGTTTGTCATAGAGTTTTAGCTCATTTACCAACTTGTTGAACCTCTCAAACACTTCTGTGATTCCCTCCTTTGGTTGAGCCATGAAGGCTTCATACTGTGAAACAAGAATCTGTTTCTTGTTCTTTCTTACTTCAGGAGTTCCTTCACATAGCACTTCTATAAGATCCCACATCTTCTTAGCACTAGTACAGTGAGCAACAGTGCCATACATATTGAAATCCATAGATTCACAAATGATAAGTTGAAGATGTCCATCCAGTGCTATTTTCTCCTTTTCAGGATCAGTGTATTTTGAGGGATCTTTGGGCACATGTCTGGCTGGTATTATCTCAGTGCCAACAGTTGTTTCACCAAGCTCAATCATTGGAATAAAGGGACCATGCTTTAGAATGTTTAAATACATGGGGTTAGAAGCTTTGATGAAAAGTAACATCTTCTTTTTCCATAAACTATAGTGCTCCTTGTTAAATGGAGGAATCTTGATACTGCTTAATTTCCGTGAACTCATTTTTGATCTTTTCCTGTTTGTACGTTAACAATCTGCTATGATACCACTTGTTAGTAATGAATATCACTTAGAAACTAGACAAAGGGGGGTGAATGGATAGTTTGATAGATTTTTGCTTCCTTGAAACTAAATTACTGTAATAGATTGTGTAGTAAGAAAATGCGGAATAAAATAAACAGTACACACACAATCACTTTAATCTAATTTGTATTAAGCAAATTAAATACTACAGCTTCCAAAATCTCACAAGAGAAATTCTGGCTTCGAAACAAGAACATTTTTTTTTCTTGTTTTTCTTACAGAGAAAGAAGTGCTTGAATGTATTTCTATGATATGCTCACTTGCAGCTCACAGTAGGGTGTGCACGATATATATATATATATATATATATATATATATATATATATATATATATATATATATTATCCTATACAAAACTAGTACACACACCTAATTACACAGCTATCCCTCCTGCAACTCCATTTTGTCGTTCCATAAAAGGTTGACTGTGTCAGGGAGGACCACTTGCTTTCTGTGGTCCTCTCCCGTATCTGTAGCTGCTTGTCTTCCTTCTTCCTCTCCAAGTTTAGCTGTAGATTTGCCATCTGTATTTTGGACCCCCTGACCAATACAGATGCTTCAGTATTTGTCTCCATTTGACTTTGATCTTGTACCTTCATTTGTCTTGTTGTAAACGGCTAAGTGTTGATATCGTGAACTCCACTTTATTCCTGACTTCGCGATGTCCTTTGTGAAGACTACGCGACATGACCTTTGAGGACTTTGCGACATAAGCCATTTGAGGACTTTGCGACATAAGTCATTTCAGGACTTCGTGACATAAGTCATTTCAGGACTTCGCGATCTAGTCTTTTTGAGGACTTCGCAATATAGCCTTTTTGAGGACTATGCGACATAGACTTTTTGAGGACTATGCGACATAGACTATCTGAGGACTTCACGATCCAGTACATCTTGACTTTGCGGTATCAGCACTTCACGATATGAGTCTTGATGACTTCACGACATAGTACAAATTGGACTATGCGATAAAGCACTTCTCGACATGGATATTGGTGACTTCACGATATAGCTTTATTCTGACTTTGCTATATAATGCCTTAGACAAATTTCTGCAACTTATTTCTTCAGGACCTTATTCATCTCCATCTTGCTGCATGAACAATTCTGAACTTCTACGAGGACAATTATTCACCGGCTTATGTACATTCTAGATGCAAGAAACTTACTAAGTTCATTATAATTCTGAGCATACATGATCAAGCTAATATTCATGAGAACAAGACAAGTACATAGAGACCTATACTATATCACAGTGATAGAAATCACTAGGTCATGTAGAGTGACATAGTCACAATGATTAGGCTTGTTAATAGTGGTAATCAGACATAGCCTAACATAATATATTTATATAAATAAGTAAGGTTAATTAAGTAAAAACACGAAGCATAATTAATTAAGGACAATTAAGTAAAATCATAAACGTACCATACTAACATTTCGTCTATTATATAATAGTATTGATAGTATAGATGTATGCAATTGTTATTAATTTACAATTGAATTTTCAATTCTTTTTCTTTACTTTTGTTTTTGTCATTTTTCGGTTAGATCCTCGATTTCTAAAATGCTAGTCATCGTGGTCAAGCCATGACGAAAAACATTTTAACTCCAACATTTTTATAGAAGCAAGGCTATATCCCGTATGAGGGCTAATTTTTAAATTTTTTATATGATTCTACTGTTAATATTTTATTTTATATTTACACTTACTTTGTATTTTATAATTACACTTACTTTTGCAATTACCAAAATATAAATACCGATCGGATCTATTATCAAAATTTTGATATTTTGTCTCTAATAATATAAATTAAATGGATGTTATGAAATTTACATAAATAAATTTTAATAAAAATATTTACATTTTTTTGAAAGAATAAAAAATATTTACTAAAATTTTGAAAATTAAAAAACCACCATGTGCGAACCACGGTATCATCGCTAAATTAAAGATTATTTTATAAGTTTCGCGTGGAAAATAATATAGTTCAAAAAAATTTAGAATTCAAGATTGAACCTAAAGAGTAGAGTGAGCCTATAAAACCTAATTAATATCAATTTTTTTTATTTTAACTTCAATTTGATTGTTTTTTTATTAAAAAAGAATATTATATCCTTTAATAGGTAATTAAGTTTTTGAAAGTTTAAAACCCTATGCCCAACATATTAAAAATAAAAATTTATTATGTTTTAATAAAAAATATTAATAATATTTTAAAATTAATAAAATTATGAATTTTAAGAAAAAATCATGTATTAATTCAATTATAAATATTAAAAAGTTTTTTAATAAAAAATAGTAATAATATTTTAAAATTAATAAGATTGTGACTTCATTATTATAATTATATATATTTAAAGCAATCGATGCATTGAAAGTAAAGAGAAGGGTCTATGGGCATTCAACAAGAGCCACCCATTTTGTCATCTAGCTACTAAGAGCATCTTCAATGATAATAGGTATAATACTTGACTATAATGATCGGTTATAGTAAATTTTTTTTTAAGGGTGAAAATATGTACTTCCAATTATGTTATATATTATTATGATCATGTAAAATTATACGTTTATGTGATTCAACAAATATAACCTACTAAACATGCTTGACTATATTTTTTTACTAAGAGATTAGTGGTTGGAGTGAATAAGTTTTTACATAATTTCTTGTTCCACCTCCACATAGATTTTTTAACAAGATAAACAGGTCATTCAAATATATTTATATTGATTCATAAGATAGACAGGAAATAATGATCCTGAATTGTTTTACCTTTTTGGTTTCGATCCAGAAACGTAATGAAATTTTTTATTAAAATTATTTTTTAAATTTTAAAAATTAAATTATAATTTTTTTTAATTTTTAAAAGTGATTTACATGTTAATATATTTTATTATGATTTAATATATAAATTATAATTGAAAATAAAAAAGAAATGAGGAAGGAAAGAAAATACCTAGCTGAAGGTGGGAAATGGATATTGATAAAATCTAAAACCAAAACAGATCAAAGAAAATGACAAATTTTATAAACCAAATACCAACAAATGAAATGAGCAAATTTGTTTCATTTTCCTTTGTTTACCCCCATCAAACATCGATGCATTGAAAGTAAAGAGAAGGGTCTATGGGCATTCAGCAAGATCCACCCATTTTGTCATCCATACATTTTCAAACTCTGAATCTAGCTATTAATTGCCAACTCTTCTGGTTATCAAATATTTGACCCCCTCTGTTTTCAACATGTTTTGGAGAATCTTACTTTGTATAACCCAGTTGTGGGATGTGTTTTATGAATCAATGTCTTCTTCAACCCCTTCTCAAACTCCCTCCTCTTTTCCTTCAGATTCAGTGCCTTCTACAACTATTTCTCAAGCTCCATCCTCTACTGTTTCAAATGCACTAGCGTCAACAAGTTCTCAAACTCCCTCCTCTTTTCCTTCAGATTCAGTGTCTTCTACAACTATTTCTCAAGCTCCATCCTCTACTGTTTCAAATGCACTGGCTTCAACAAGTTCTCAAACTCCTTCTTCTTCTGCTTCATTTTCAGCTCGTTGGGATGTTTTCTTGAATTTCCGCCGTATAGACACTCGATTTAACTTTACTGGTCATTTGTACCAAAGACTACATGACCATGGAATTAATACATTTATGGATGATTTCGAGCTACGCGGGGGCGAAGTCATCTCAGATGCATTGCTAGATGCTATTAGGAATTCCAAGACTTACATTGTCGTCTTCTCCGAAAATTATGCTACTTCACCTTGGTGCCTTAACGAGCTGGCAGAGATCCTCAATTGTCACAGAACAATGCAGAGATGGGTTATTCCAGTGTTTTTCAACATTCATCCATCAGTTATACGTTACCAAACTGGGAGTTTTAGACAAGCTTTTGAAAAACATCATGGTCGTTATGAAAGAGAGCAACTTGAAAATTGGCAGCTTACACTTAAGAAAGTTGCCGACTTTTCAGGACACCATGTATCCAAAGACAGGTCATTCAAATATATTTATATTGATTCATAAGATAGAGAATTTATTACATGAACCTACATGCTAACAGTATATTGTGGTCCTATGTTACTACCTATTATGCTCTGTTTTATAATAAGAAGAATTACATTTCAGGTCTGAAGCTGATGTTATCAATGAAATTGTTGACGAGCTTCTACTCAAAATAAATCCCAAGACTTTAGATGTCGCCAAAACTACATTCCCTTCTCCTTCAGATTCAATGACTTCTACAACAATTTCTCAAGCTCCATCCTCTACTGTTTCAAATGCACTAGCTTCAACAAGTTCTCAAACTCCATCCTCTTCTGCTCCATTTTCACCTCGTTGGGAAGTTTTCTTGAGCTTACACGGTATAGACACTCGATTTACCTTTACCGGTCATCTGTACCATAAACTAGATACCAATGGTATTTCAACATTTACGGATGATCCTGAGCTACGCAGCGGCGAAGTGATCTCAGATGCATTGCTAGATGTTATTAGGAATTCGAAGACTTACATTGTCGTCTTCTCTGAAAATTATGCTACTTCACCTAGGTGCCTTGACGAGCTGGCAGAGATCCTCAATTGTCACAGAACAATGCAGAGATGGGTTATTCCAGTGTTTTTCAACATTGATCCATCAGTTGTGCGTCACCAAACTGGGAGTTTTCAGAAAGCTTTTAAGAAACATCAAAAACGTTTTCGAGGTGAAAGAGAGAAACTTGAAAATTGGAAGCTTACACTTGAGGAAGTTGCGGACTTTTCAGGAGGACACCGTGTATCCAAAGACAGGTCATTCAAATATATTTATATTGATTCATAAGATAGAGAATTTATTAAATTAACCTACATGCTAACAGTATATTGTGGTCCTATGTAACTACCTTTCATGCTCTGTTTTATAATAAGAAGAATTACATTTCAGGTCTGAAGCTGATGTTATCAATGAAATTGTTGATGAGCTTCTACTCAAAATAAATCCCAAGACTTTAGATGTCGCCAAAACTACATTCCCTTCTTCAGATTCAATGGCTTCTACAACAATTTCTCAAGCTCCATCCTCTACTGTTTCAAATGCACTAGCTTCAACAAGTTCTCAAACTCCATCCTCTTCTGCTCCATTTTCACCTCGTTGGGATGTTTTCTTGAGCTTCTACGGTTTAGACACTCGACTTAACTTTACTGGTCATTTGTGTCAAAGACTACATGACCATGGAATTAATACATTGAAGGATGATTTCGTCATCTCAGATGCATTGCTAGACGCTATTAGGAATTCCAAGACTTACATTGTTGTCCTATCCCAAAATTATGCTTTTTCAACTTGGTGCCTTAAGGAGCTTACAGAGATACTCTACTGTCACAAAACAACGCATAGATTAGTTATTCCTGTTTTTTACAACATTGATCGAGCAGTTGTGCGCCACCAAACTGGGAGTTTTAAACAAGCTTTTGAACGACATCATGTTCGTTATGAAAGAGAGAAAGTGAACAAATGGAAGCATACACTTAGGGAAGTTGCCGAATTTTCAGGATACCATATTTCCCAGAACAGGTCGTTCAAATATTTGTTTAGATCTTTCAAGTTTCATCTATATATGCAGGCTTTTGATAATGCCATATAAATATTCTATTTTGTATTAATTTAAATTATCAAAGCATTTCGTATATTATATCTGAAGTGTTGTAGTCCTATTTAACTACCAACCATGCTCTGTTGCTGGTGCAGCTTAGTTTAGGAGTGGATTTTAATATAAGAACTACTGCAATGCAGGTCTCCTGCTGATGCCATCAATGGAGTTGTTGATAGGGTTTTACTGGAAATAAATCCTATGACTTTGAATGTTGCTAAATATCCAGTTGGGCTGGAAACTCCTGCTAAATCCATAATAAAATTACTAAGCAGTGACACGAAAGGTGTCATGAAGATTGGTATATATGGTATAGGTGGAATCGGCAAAACAACGCTTGCTAAAGCTGTGTATAACCAAATCTATCACCAATTTCAGGGCAGCTGCTTCCTAGCAAATGTTAGGGAGGTTTCAGCAACAGCAAATGGCCTAGTATCTTTACAACAGCAACTTTTTTATGATGTTCTTAAGATTAGGGACGTTCTAATTGGCAATGTTGACAAAGGAATTGAGTTGATAAGAGCGAGAATTTGCTTCAGAAAAATTTTGGTTGTTATTCATGATTTGGACGACCTGAAACCACTCGAATATTTAGAAGGAACATTTGCTGTGGGTAGCATTATTATAATAACAACACGAAATGAAGTTCTACTGGATTCAATTAAAGTAGATGCCCGATACAAGGTAAATGAACTGGGCGAAGAAGAGTCGCATCATTTATTTACCTGTCATGCGTTCGGAGATAATGAAATATCTGATACATTTCTGGAATTGTCAAAAGAAATTCTAGAGCATGCTGGAGGGCTTCCATTGGCTCTTAAGGTATTTGGCTCCAATTTGGCAAATCAATCTGAGCAAGGATGGAGATGGTTCATCGGTCTTTTAAAGAGAAGGTGTTCACTAACGATCAAAGATAAAGATGATCTGCTCCGTCATATGGGAAGGGAAATCTGCAACGTGTTTGAATTAATGGCTTCTACAAGCTCTCAAAATCCATTCTCTTCTTCTTCATATGAAACTCCTACTCGTTGGGACGTTTTTCTGAGCTTTCGTGGTGAAGACACACGATTCAAGTTTACCGATCATTTGTATGCTGCCCTAGATCGTCACGGAGTTCAAAAATTTAAGGATAATCCTGACCTACACATTGGAGATGTGATCTCAGACGCATTGCTCGAAGCTATTCAGAAATCCAAGATCTACATTGTGGTTCTCTCAGAAAATTATGCTTCTTCAGGTTGGTGCCTTGAAGAGCTTGTAGCAATCTGCGATTGCTACGAAACAATGAAACGGTCGGTTATGCCTGTGTTTTACAACATTGAGCCATCGGTTGCGCGATACCAATCTGGGAGTTATGAAGGAGCTTTTAAAAAACATCAATTTCGTTTTGCGGGTGAAATGCAGAAAGTGAAAAACTGGCGCCTTGCACTAAACAAGGTTTCCAGCTTTTCCGGATCCCATGTATCTGCAAAAAGGTAATTCAAACATTTTACAAGTTGAGAATATAAAGACAGTATCTGTGAAATAATTTAAAACTACAATAGTTCTGATAGTTAAAGAGTCTTGTATTCGTATGCTAATTTTGTATAGAGTGTGATAACAAATTGCTAATTTTTTAAAGAATGGTGATAACCTTAACTACCAGTATATGTTAGTCTTATGTGACTAATCCAGATCTGAAGCTAAATTTCTAACAAAAACAATTGCATTTGAGCTCTGAAGCTGATATTGTTGACCAAATTGTTGGCGAGATCCTACTCAAAATAAATCCGAAGGCTTTAGGCGTTGCAAAATATCCAGTTGGACTGGATTCTCGCGTTGAAGGCATAACAGCAAAGTTAAGTGGCACAGAAGGTGTTACTAAGATTGGTATCTATGGTATGGGTGGAATGGGCAAAACAACTCTTGCCAAAGCTATTTATAATCAACTCCTCCGAGGAGGAAGATTTAGAGACAGCTGTTTTCTCGCAAACGTTAGGGAGGTTTCAGCATCTAAAGGCCTAGTATATTTACAACAGCAAATTATAGATGAAGTTCTTAAAAGTAAGAATAAAGTTGAGGTATATAATGTTGAGGGGGGAATTAAGGTTATAAGAGAGAGAATTTGTTCAGCAAAACTTCTGGTTATTATTGACGATCTAAATGACCCTAAACAATATGAATATCTGGTAGGACCATTTGCTTCTGGGAGTGTAGTTATTATAACTACAAGGGATCAAGAGATACTGGATAACATTAAAGTTGAACCTGCATTTCGGTACAGGGTAAACATGTTAGATGAAACTGAGTCACTAGCACTATTTACCCAACATGCATTTGGGAATGGTAAAGCAAACGACACTTTAATGGAATTGTCTAAAGACATACTGCGTCTTGCTGGTGGGCTTCCTTTGGCGCTTGAGGTTTTCGGTTCATATTTGTCGTCTAAGGAATCTGTCGAAGAATGGAATGGTTACATCGAGAAACTGCTGCGATATCCCGACAGAACTATGCAGCAAAACTTTATAATTAGCTTGGATGCATTAGAATCAGATGATCCTATGCTGAAAAGAGTATTCCTTGACATTGCTTGTTTTTTCATAGGAAGGGAGAAAGGAGAAGTGGTTAAAATAATGGAAACTTATTATGCCCACGTAGATCAACATATCAATATTCTCAAAAAAAGATGTTTGCTAACGATTAGCAATCGAGATGAGTTGAGGATGCATGATCTGCTTCGGGATGTCGGAAGGCAAATTGTGCGTAATGACTCTCCTGATGAGCCTGGAAAACATAGCAGATTGTGGGTATCGAACGATATTCATTATGTATTGAAGAAGCACAAGGTAATTTCAATATTTGTAGATCCACATTTGGTTTTATATGACTTTATAGAACATCACTCGTCAATTCATGCGTGTATTTGTATATTAGTTTGCTCATAAGAAATAAATTGTTAAAGAAGCACAAGGTAACTTGCTCCTTTTTTTGTCTTGGATCATTTACTAATTAATGTTCAGCAACCTTTTTTTCTTGATATATATGTGCTAGGGAACAGACGCGATTGAAGGTATCATCCCCGACAACTTTTACCACCCGAATGTACAAAAGAGAGTATCATTCACAACAGAGACGTTCAAAAGGATGAGTAAATTAAGATTCCTTTACCTCAACAATGTAAATCTCACTGGAAGCTTTGAACAGACATTTGAAGATTTGAGGTGGCTGTGTTGGGAGTATTGTCCTTTGAAGTGTTTACCTCCTGAATTGTACCCGGAAAAACTTGTTATCCTTGAGTTGCGTCGAAGTAAATTGAGAACATTATGGGACCTAAACATGGTAGGTATTTTGAGTATGTTTATATATGACGATTAATATAAAATGTCTGACTTAATTTCTCCCAATTGCAGCCATTTTTAGAGGATGATCAGGTTATTAGAAATTTAAGAATTCTAAACATGTCGTTTTCTCTATATTTGAGTAAAACTCCAAATTTCACTACATTACCATGTCTTGGAATTTTAAATCTTGAGGGCTGTAAAAGCTTGGAGGAGGTCCACGAGTCAATTGGAAGTTTGGTGAAGCTTGTTTCGTTAAATTTGAGTGGTTGTGCGAAACTAAGAAGTCTTCCAGGCAGCATTTGCAACTTGAGAGCACTGAAAAGTCTGAATATTGCCAATTGCAGCAGTGTGAAATCATTGCCTAGAGAATTGGGGAACATTGAATCCCTAAAAGAGCTCTACGCATGGGGACTAACTGTTTCAGAAATACCCGATTCGATCAGTCGTCTAAGTAAGCTTGTTACCCTGATTTTACGTAATAACAATAATCTTGAAACTCTTCCGGACAAGTTTGGCGACTTAAGAGCACTGGAAACTCTGGATTTTAGAAATTGTTGTCGCCTTTTGTCCATTACAGAGCTTCCTCCCAAAGTGAAATGGATATTGGCAGATAATTGTACATCTATGGAAAGATTACCAAATCTATCTCATTTGAAACAGTTGGAAACATTTTACCTTACAAATTGCAGTAGCTTGACAGATATTCAAGGCTTGGAGGAACTCACTTCTTTAAGAGAACTTAGTTTGGGAGGCTGCAACTCATCTCTTCTGGCATATGCTTTTAGGGAACATTTCTTTCAGGTTTGGTCAATCTTAAACTCTAAAACTATTTGTTTAACTAGCTGTTACTAAAATTTTAATTGTATGAAGATCTAGCATATTTGTTAAATCGAGCTAGTTGTTAATTTACCAAAGAAAACTATTTTCACTAACAACAATTGTTAGAGGAATGTGAAACAAATTCTCATCAATTTGAATAAAGATACAAGTCACAATAGGTACTTATTTTAAACTTAAATTCAGGGAAGATATTTGACATGACCTGATAGTTCAACTTCAACATGCTCAATCTTCCCAGTTCCCACATGAAAACAAAAGCAATTATATGCATCCTTCTCTGTAGTGTCAGCAGACAAGTTTGTTACTTTAATCGTATACATAACGGAACCCATAACTAATTCTGTCATTTTAACGAACAAGGAGACTCGATTCTGTCCTAATTTAATTGGCTTTTTAACTATATTTTGGTAATGTTTTGCAACAGACATTCTCTGGATTTGGACATCAAATTGAAATTTACATTCAGTCAGAAGAGTTTCCGGATTGGATGAGTCAATCAAGTAATTTAGGATCAACAGTGTCTGTAGATATGCCGCCAAATGTGTCGCACAATTTCCTTGCTATGATCCTTTGCTTCAGACTGTGTGAGGATACGGAGATCCGTCTTCTTAATGATTTGCGTCCAAGTTATTATAATGTTCAGAATACTTCAAGTGGCTTTATGTTGCAAGGCAGTTTTGATAATCATAACCATGAATCATTGATGGTAGTAGTCCCAAGAACGATTTTCTCAGTTAAAGATGGTGACCATAGAATTGAATTAACGTCTGATGCCGAAATTCTTGGGATTCATGTAATGTGCAATAGGGAGATTCCAAAGATTGACGAGTGCAACAGCATTGCTGCCAATGTTGATGATGATGGAAGCTGCCATTTTTTAAAGGGTAAAACATGTGGAAAGTGATTCATTTGTTTACCACATTCAGAAGCAGGTAAAGCTAAAATTAAAACTATACCATATGGTTCATTAAGTCTACTTTTGTATTCGGTATTGTATAATGGACGACAAATAAACGCATCCTTTTTATTAGAAAGTTAGGCATATTGTTCATTTTAGTAATGAAATTCATTATTTTGAATCTATAATCTTTAATAATAAACGAAATTCCTTTCCTTTTTAATTGTACATCTGTATCAAATTTGGTTCCATCCTTATTGGTTTCATCCATAAATTCCTATTTTCCCTAAAATTTTGTATTATCTTTTAATAATTAAAATTATTGGAATTCTATTATAATTGTAATTATGCAATTATAATCCTACTAACTTGCACAAATAATGTATCTATAAATCATGTATGTTGTGTTTTCTTGATTTTCTTATAATATTCTTAATTAAATATTAGAAAAAATAATTTTTATTAATAAGTGAAATCCCGTTTAAATATATGTATCTCCCAGAATTGTTGTAATTCAATCAATATACTTATATAAAGCAGAAGACGATAGCGGTGATGTGGCGCCTCTCAAATCGCTTCGATCTATTTTTCTAATTTTCTCAAACTTTTGAATAATTAATGTTAAAGATTCGAAAATATCTCAATTGACTTCAAAATCTTTACTAAATTTACAATTTTAATAGTCTCCTAAATTATTTTATTAGAAAATATCTTAATTGTCTTTTAAATTTTTACTCATGGAGGAAAGTAAATATACAATTTTAATATTCTTGCATTTATAATATTAGATAAATTATCAATTTCTTTTTTACTATTTTCTAACGGAGGAAACTAAATATAGTATGTTAATATTCTCATAAACGTCCTCTATTGATCCAATCAATATACTTATATAAAGGAGAAGACGAATGCGGTGATGTGGTGCTCTCAAATCGCTTCAATCTATACTTATATAAATATAGTTTTCAAATTAGTTACCTAATTGAGTGAAATGAGTGACTAATTTGATACATTTGAACCAAATGAGTGATGACTTTGATAATTATCCCTTTTTTTAATACTATCTTTCACGGAAGGAAGTTAAATATGTTAAAGAAGACGATTTGTGATGTGCTAGACGATTTGAGTAGAAAATATCTAAATTGGCTATTAAATCTTTAGTAATGCAAATATTAATTAACTTATATTCTCCTAAACTTTTTTCTTAAGTCAGATTACTATCTTGATATTGTCCTAAAATTTATCATCAAGTCAAATTACCATGTTGATATTTTCTTAAACTTTCTTTTTAACTTAAAGTTACCATTTTAATATTCTCACATATTTTTTCTTGAAGTTCTAAAATTTATCTTGAAGTTCTAAAATTTATCTTGAAACCATATTATCATCTTTACGTTCTCCTAAAAAAAATATTAAAAATTATGTACTCATAATTTTTTTGTAAAAAACCTATGTTTAATTTATCTATATGTTTTACATATACATTAAAAATCATTTTTTATTAAATTTTTACCTTCTAATTATGTAGAAGTTAATACTTACAGAAAAGACAAATTTCTATAAAATAAAATATAGGAGCCTTAATTTCTTTTTATTTCTTTTCTCGAGTACCTGTATTTTAAACAATAAAAATTAGAATTTTGAAAAATATTTGAATTAAATTTTATGATATAATAAAATTGAATAGATGATGTAATTGATTAAGTAATTAGTTTGTTTTCTGTTCAATTTGGTAACAACGAGAAAGCGTGTCATTGGGAGGAAACATGTTTAACGAGAGAGCGATTCATTAGGAGGAACATATTATATGCTAGAATTTATATTTATGTATTATGTATTTTTAAATAGAAGTAGCAATATAAAATTTTAGAAAAATGAAGTTATTAATATACTAATATTTGATATAATATTAAAATAATGAATTATATTAAACAATTGCCCTTTTTCTATAATTATTCAAAATTTCGGTAATGAACAACACTAAACGGAGAATTTAAAAGAAACCTTAATTTCATTTTTTAAATATAATTTTGTTTAAAAACATTTTTTTAGAATAGCTTTTAGAAAAATTTGGAGAAATTATTATAAAGCCGCTGCGAAGCGCGGCTTAGTAAACTAGTTATAATTATAATTCATATATTATAACCTACTAGCTTAAAACCCGTGCGATGCACGGATTGTTATTAATAATAATTATTTTTATTATTTATGTTTTAATATTCTATTAATTTGCATTTGTTAAAAAAAATAAGTAGACGTGTTCAAAATTTTTAAATAATTAAAAGTATTAAAATAGATTTTAAAATAAATTAATAACTGTTTGTCCGTGATATTTTTGGAAAATGAGATGTCTTAGTAAAGAAAAATAGAAAAAGTAACGTGTTTTAGCTGAAAAGGTAAGTGCCCGTAATTAAAAGTATTTAAATAGGTTTCAAAATAAATAAGTAAGGATTTGTCAGGGATATTTTTGGAAAATGAGAGATTTTAGTAAGGAAAAATAGAAAGAGTAGCATGATTTAGTTGAAAAAGGTAATTGCCCGTAATTTTTTATAGAAAAAGAGAGGATTTTGTTAGAAAAAAAATAGAAAAGTCAATGTATTTTAGCTGAAAAGGTAGTTGGTTATAAAAATGTTATAATTTAATAATAATTTCTTTATAAAATAAAAAAATTGAAAAAGTAACACGTTTCAGCTAAAAAAGTGCTCATAATTAAAAATATTAAAATAGATTTTAAAATAAATAATTAAGGGTTTGTCGTGATATTTTTGGAAAATGGGGGGTTTTAGTAAGGAAAAATAGAAAGAGTAACATGTTTTTGTTAAAAAAGATAATCGTCAATGTTTTTTTTAGAAAAAGAGAGGATTTTGTTAGAAAAAAATAAAAAATAAAATATATTTTAGCTGAAAAGTTAATTGATTATAAATAATGTTATTATTTAGTGATAGTTTTTTAAAAAAAAATAAGTAAGGGTAATTAAGTAAAATCACAAGTACCGACCGTCCGTCCGTTCGACTACCAAACTTTTAATGTTTCGTCTTTAATAATATAGCTTAAAACCCGTGCGCTGCACGAATTATTTTTAATAATTGTTAATTTTTATTATTTATATTTTATATTTTATTAATTGTATTTATTAAAAAAAATAAGTAGGCGTGTTAAACATTTTTAAATAATTAAAAGTATTAAAATAGATTTTAAAATAAATAAGTAACGGTTTGCCCGTGATATTTTGGAAAAAGAGGGGCTTTAGTAAGAAATATAGAGAGTAACATGTTTTCGTTGAAAGTAATGATTTGCATGTGATTAATAATTATAATATTATTATTTTATTTTATTAAATAGAACTATTCGTGATATTTTTGGAAAATGAGAGGTTTTATTTAAGAAAAATAGAAAAGTATAAATTTTAGTTAGAAAATATAAAAAAGAATATACAATTTGGCTAAAAGTGGTAATGAGTTAGTTATTAGCGATTATAACCTTATTATGTTATTTTATTAAATGAAACTGTCTGCGATATTTTTGGAAAATGAGATGTTTTAGTTAGAAAAAATAGAAAAGATATTCTATATAATAATTTTAATATTTTATCTAACGGTTCTCATTGATTTGATCAAAGATATCTAACGGCTATGAATGGAGTGACCAGACTACAAAAATTTTCATGACCAGACTACAAAACTTTTAATGTTTCGTCTTTAATATAGTATATAGTATAGATTAGTTTGCACAAAACCTTTATTAAGAAGAAAAACTCCTTTTTAATGTAATTGAGTGCCAAATTTGGTTACACCCCTAAATTCCTATTATGTCCTACAAATCTATATTATTTTTTAAGAAAATATTGGAATTCCGTTATGTTGTAATTTTTTATTATAAACATAGTGAGTTGCACAAATGATAAATCTGTTGTTGGAATGATGTGTTTTCTTGATTTTTTAAAAATATTTTTAATTAAATAGTAGATGATTTCAACTATATTTCAGAAAAAGGTAATGGGAAGTTGCACTTGGTGTTTATTGTCCAAACAGTATTTTTACAAATAATTTCAGAAAATAATAAAATGACAAATAAATAAATAAATAAAAGTAATATTTATGATAATTTTTTAATACCAAATCAGTGATTAATTTAAATAAATTCTGTCAGCCCGTTATATCATCCAGTATTATCGATGAGAGTAGTGTTGAATTTTTGTAGATATATGTTTGTTTTTGTAGTAAACAACCCGAGATTAGAGTGTATCTGTTATAGCAACTCTACGTATATGATCACATGAACCCCGTGAGTTAAAATTGTCCAATTAATAAGAGATACAGAAAGTTACGGAAAGTGGGCTAGTTTTTAATTCCTCTATAATAATGCAATTGTTTGGTTATCTTCTTGTTTTGTGTTAGCTGTATATTGCAATAGATATGCTCTGAATTTGCCATTTGGGCGCATCAAATATAATTTGCATTTGGTCAGACGAGTTCTTGAAATGGATTGATCAAAGCAAATATGGGACAACAATGTCTTTGGATTTACTGCCAAATTTGTCCTACAATTACTTGGGCATGATTCTCTGCTTTTACTGCCAACTAGATCCTGAGTCTTTTGCGAATGATTTTACTGTTAAGACTTCTGCAGGTAATTTTTATGGAGCAAAACGCGGTTGACTGTATATGACTCATGTATGGTACTGGTACCAAAATCAATCTTCTCGGTCAGGGATGCTGACTGCAGAATTGAATTAACAACTGATGTTGATGCAGATTAATAGATTTGTGTATATTTCTGTAACTGTGTGTATACATCGGTGAGAAGAATGATAAAAGTAAAATGTATTAATCAAAGACTTAGTTTCAATACAAAGACACAAGGACTATTTATAGTTAGTTACAATAGTCAACTATCTTGGTTAACATTATAACTAACTCCAAATAGAATGTGAGCGCGATGAGATAGCTCAAGTGGTAAGAGCTTATCTCTTGTCGTCCCAGGTCCTGGGTTCGATTCCCGCTCACCCCGAGATTTCTGAGAACAGATACTCACATGTAAAGGCATATAAGCCTAATTAGTCAAAAAAAAAAAAAAACTCCAAATAGAATGTAACAAACTATTGTTTATTTGTGAAGTCAATGCTAGCTCAATGTTTGCTTTATGTTGTGGCTTGTAGCTTGTAACAGCATTCGAAGCTTGTGCCAAATTCTCAGTCTCAACACTCTCAATACTCCCCCCACAAGTTGGCATTACACAAGGATTGTGTAATCCTAACTTGGAGCAAATATACCAATGCGCAGAACTGCCAAGAGCCTTAGTGAAGATATTGGCAAGCTGAAATTTAGTAGAAATCTTCTGAGGAAAAATGACCCTTGCTTGAACTTTCTCACGAATGAAATGGCAATCCAGTTCAATATGTTTAGTGCGAGCATGTTGAACTGGATTAAAAGCAATATCAATCGCAGCTTGATTATCACAAAACACAGGAATAGGCTTAGAACAAGGAACCTTAAGATCAGCCAAAAGATACTTAATCCACATCAATTCTGTAGTAAGCGAAGCTAGAGCACGATACTCGGCTTCAGCAGTGCTCATAGATGTAACAGTCTGTTTCTTAGCTGACCAAGAAATCAAAGAAGAGCCAAGCTGAACACAATACCCAGTAACCGATCTACCAGTAGTAGTACAGCCACCCCAGTCACTGTCACAAAACCCTTGTAATGCAAGATCAGTAGATGCAGGGAAAAATAATCCCAAACCAGCAGTACACTTAAGATATCTCAACACTCTCAAAACTGTCTCAAATCCTAAACTTCTATATAAAGAAGCATTGGAAATTAAAGAACCAGATTTTTCATCAGCAAACAACTTAATATGTTGATCCAGAGGAATAGACAATGGTTTAGCATCTAACAAGTTGGCTAATGCTAACATGTCAAGAATGAATTTTTTCTGACTTAATACAATACCAGCAGTTGATCTGCTAACTTCAAGGCCCAAATAGTACTTAGCTTCTCCTAAATCCTTGATACTAAACTTATCATGGAGAGCAGTTTTAAGAAAATTAATGAAATCTACATCATTACCAGTAACTAAGATGTCATCCACGTAGACCACAACAATGGTAAAAGAAGTTTCTTTTGAATGAACAAACATGGCATAATCAGCCATTGATTGAGTAAAACGCGGTTGACTGTATATGACTCATGTATGGTACTGGTACCAAAATCAATCTTCTCGGTCAGATTAAGGAAGCTTACAAGGTTAAGGAAGTTAAATGTAAAAATTGTGCTAGGTTTTTACAATATATTCCTAATATAGATTCAAGCCAGATTGCATTATCATTGCAAAAATTGGACTTATCTGTTGTGAGAGAAATTTGGTACAACACAATTGAGAGAATCTCACTGGAATATTCGTAGAATGCGTCCTTGATTATCGGACAGAGCTGTAGGTTTGCAGCGTGAAACCTGTAGCTCGTGATAGGTATAGAGTGGTTGAAGTAAGATTTCCGGGGGCTGAGTTGACAAAACCACCGGATGAATTAGACAGTGTAAGTCCTACACGGCCAGCCAAATTCACCGGAATAAGTATCACAGAGGGTACACGAGCCTTATGCGTGTAGAGTGTGAAAATCCGAATCCTTTAGTCAAGTGCCTACATATCCTATTTATAGGAATCAAGCCCCATGTAGTTCTATTAGGTTTATACTCCTTAATCCTTGCGAATTCGGCCTCCCTAAGATAATCCATCTTAGAGTTTCAGTCGAATAAGGCAGCTCTTGCCGAGCTTTCCAGTGTCTTAATTATTATCCATAACTAAGTCCTATAAATCCTCAAGCAAATAAAGTTTATCCGAAGTGACTATATAAGTTCTATACTGATTCTAATTGCTCCATCCAGCGTGTTTAACTAAGCCTAGAAGTCCTTTTATAAGTACAATTCCGTGTTCCTAAAATGTAGATAATCGAGTCCTTGTCCAACTAGTATTCTGCATTCCTGAAGTCCCGACTACTCATCACCTGAGACCAGTCTCGAGGTTCAGACCACCTGAACCTCAATGCCCGTTTCCTGAAACTCCACACCTTGAACCTAGCTTAGCACCCTAAACCTGTCCATGCATGTTGCACCTACACCTTAACGTCCTGAGACTATATTTTAGTAGCCTTCAGCTGTGCCTCGATACTCTTAACCTGAACCTTGGTATTGTGTATCCTAGCCCAATACACCACTACTGGACTTATAACAGATATGGGCCTTGAATTTAGCCCATGTGAGATTTTGGGCATAACAACTACCCCCCGGTTCCTTGCCGTATTAAATACAAAAGGAACCAAGAACTATTTCATTCTCGAACAATTAGCTTTTAACCTTATATCTAGCTACAGGTACGTAGTTGGCCTCATTTCTCCCCAATAAACCTTTTGCAATCCTTCATTATCCTTCCAATAATCGAACCAATATTTTAATTTAACATAAATTCCGGCCCATTTCCACTTTATCCTCTGAACAAAAATTCGAATTCGAATTAACAAACAAAAACCTTTTGAATTCCTTCTAGAATTCTGATCCATTCCTTAACTCTTCATATTTCAGAATTTCATTTTTTTTTAAACCAATCACTGGACGCCACCTGGTGCGGCTGTTCCTATACAAGCGTGTCTTTAAAAGCACACCCCTCCATCTTTTATTTTCTTTTTTATTTCCCAACGCACCTTCTACTATTTTCACCTTCTTCCTCCTGCCAAGAAGCTCCAAGACGGTCCATATTTCCGGCGATCTCCAGATTTTCAGTGACTCTCACTCTGCAATACTCCATAAGGTACAAATCTGTCTTTATTTTCTACTTTTAACCCCTATTTGCCATTGCATGTAGTTTTTGAATGTACTTGTCTCACATATGTATGCCCATATACATACATAATTTTATATGTACACATGCACACCCACATATCCTATGTGTAAGCATATCTAATACCAAGATGCCATGCATACCCTTCTTTTATGAACTGTAATCGCACGATGTTACCTCTTTTTGGCTATCATGTTTAATCAAGTAAAGTCCATGAAACCTGGTAAGCTTGTGTTTTTCAACGCCATGAATCGCATATAACACCGCGTCCATCCATCTTCACGGTTGCCATTACTTGTATGTGTAATCGATAATTATTCACTGTACATATCCCTGGGTATTAATGTTGATATATCGTCATGTAGAAGGATTTAATATCAGTAATTGAAACTCTTTCCTGCCTTTTTAGGCTTTGAATTTCTGTATACTGAATCCTCTTTCGAGGTGAAAACCTCTATCGACCTTTATCTGACCTTTAGGTATAGAAACAACTTTGAACCTTGTTACCCCCCAAATCTTTGGAACTACTCAGGTCACCATCTGTTCGACCCAAATCCCCTATGACACTTTGCAAAGAATCCCAAAAGAAAATCCTCGCAAATATTACAGTTTATCTGTCCTCTTGCTTGCCTGATTGAGAAGGAACATGTTGGCCGTTAACTCACCCTGCTCCATCGTTTGCAGATGTCAGGGAGCTCAAGTGCGGCCAGCTCGTAGCAATCGGCTGCTCAGGAGGTGCAGAACTGTGTTGACCTTCTGGATTCCGATGACTCGTTAACCAGGACCCCTATGCCTAAACCACCTATTATTAAGCCAGTAAGCACCAGGACCCGTTCCAAGGTTAAGGTGTTGGTTCGTGACGCCGCTATTTCATCAGTCCGCAACAATCTCTTTCCTCTGAAAATCAAAAACTCAAAGACATAAACCATTAACCAGCTATCCTTTGAAAACAATCTAATTCCAGAAACCAAAAACTTGCCACTCTCCCGGTATTATTCCTACGAAGAGGAAGTTTCATCTGCCAAACCTAGAACCCCTGATCCTGACTCCGAGGTTGAGGTAGAGACCTCGGTAGACGAAGAAACCCCTTGCGAATCCCAGGGCCTTATCCCAGCTTGCGAGGACCTTGACTCCTCAATGAATGCCAACAGATTAAAGCTCCTCCTTCAGAAACATCAACCTAACTGTCGCTTGGTAATACCTTCCCCTGGGGAAAGGTGTCATCGTTTTGACAACTTTGAACCATACCAACAGATACCTTGTGCCGTTTTTTCAACTACTTTTTTTAGAATGGGTTTGTTGTTCGCACAAAATCACGCAAGCGTACGCGGTCACAAGTAATACAGGATTAAGTAGAGTTCGTTCCCACAGAGACTGCTTTGGTTATAATAGTTTAGCACTTATGCAACAATGTATGGTTATTATTCAATGCTAAGACAATTATCAAAGTTGTGTGTTTTAATTAACTAATGAGATTATAATTAACTAAAGAAGAGATTGCTGCAAATTTACTTATGAGAATCAAAACATGGGATCCTAACTTCATTAAATACTTCATCTAGAGTCTTTTGTCTTTAATCAATGTATGTGACGGTTGTGACAACTAATCAGATAACACCAAATCAGTATACGCTACCTTTCAGTATACGTATACCAAACTACTCAAACATCCACAATAAGATAGAAGTTGAACAGACACCAATTATGCTTAGACCCTATATGTCTATAAGATTTGAAAACATAACGGTTTAACGAGCAAGTTATCCATTCAGATTACATAGGGCAGGTAAGATGGTTAAAATTACCTACGAATCATGCATGACAAACATACATAAACCTATGCTAGCATGGCAAGTTCTAAACCTCTATATCCACTTTCGCATTCAATAGAGATTAACAAACAACTTAGATGTTAGCTACGCATCCAAGAAGAATAAGCACAACCAAACTAGGAAATCAATTAGCCATCACACACATATTCTTAAAACAATTAACTACTAAAATCCATAAATAAATCCGTTAGAATCCCACGACGACGATTAGTTCATATTCGAACCGTTCATCATCGTGGGTTCTGATGAAAACATGATAATAAATATGTCTGGAAAACTGAATAAAAGTACTAGAGTTTAGAAAGAACAAACGAGAATCCAAAGTATCGCCTAATTTAGAAGAATACAAAGATTAGATGAAACTAGGTCTTCGTAAATCAGCCGTCTTCTTGTTCTCCTCACCGGTGGATGATTATGTATGTATGTATGTATATTGATATATCTCAATGAAATCGTCCACCAATGATTCATATAGGCCTTAGGGTTGACAAATAATCAGCAGGTTTCCTTTTCTGACCAAAAACTGCCAAATTCCAGGATTCTGCAGGGGCGGGCGCGCGTGGAGGGCGCGGGCGCGCCTGGAAATCTGTCACATAGGGCGCGGGCGCACGTAGGGAGGCGCGGGGGCACCTGAAATTCTGTCCAAAATCCTCAAATTGCTTTCTTTTGCCAATTCTTCGCACGTTCAACCTCCGCAACCACTTGACCTTCACACAAATGCTTAAACACCACCTCACAACCATAGAATCACCACAACTCTGCTGATAAAGCAACTCTACACACACTAACATAAAACACATTAAAAACACCACGTACTTGAGAACAAACGATCAATTTAAGCCGATTTAGAACGATCCAAGTAGATATAAAATCCACTTATCATTTGTCCATCCCTTTGCATCCTTTCATCCATGATATAATCACCTACTACGATATTGCCCCAATTCAAATGACCCCAAACGCCTATCGAATGGCAATGTGCATGTTCATCCTTTATGACCAACAGTTTGAGAAGAGATTGACTGCCCGTGAGTTGGGTTTCTTTTACCAGCTTAAGCAAACGGGAAAGAATTCTGGCTTCTTTTATCTCTCTGCCTGGGGCGTCCATGATGGCCAGTGCATCAGGGGGAACCGGAAGGGAATGACCGACTGGTTACCTCAGTTCCTGTATTGTTACGATTGTCCAGCCTATAGAACTGATTTTAACAGAAGTCCTAGTAAGTATTTTACGTGTAACTCCAATATTTCTGGCTTTTGGGTAATTTAGATGATAAGGTCTAACCCATACTTAAATCCTTGTATAGAGATTCCAAGTAAAACAGCCCTCAAGGGTCACTCCTTGGAGAGAGCCCAAGAAGCTCTGAAATTGTCAGCAGCACTAGGAGATGGTGCTAGTCTGCTGACAAACCAAAACTTGATTAAGTGCGGTTTTCTGCCAAGCGACAGAACTATGAATTTGCTCTTGATGGAGGACTCTGAAACTGGAGCCTCCAACAGATTAGGTTTCCTGTTACATCTTTACATTTTATTGCGCACTTTATTGATCTATGCCATGATTGCGCCATATCTATACATATTTGATTGTTTATTTGATAATCCTTTGGCCTTTCTTGCAGATATGGCTTCTGGTGTGCCATCCTTTGTTAACAAGTCAGTCAGCTACGATGATCTCTTTGGTGATGAAGAGAAAGATCTTGTTCCCATTGCAGCTACTCCCATTTCCCGTGTGAAATCAACTGCCGTATCTCAGGATAGGTCCACTACCTCCTCAAAAAGAAAATTGCCATCAACTGCTATTGTTGACCCTGTTAAAGGTTCAGGTTCCCGTTTCAATAAAAAGGTCAAGCCCTTTACCCCTGGAGCTTCTGATGAGGGTTCGAACCCCTTGATTCATAAGTTTCTTACTATAACTGACAACCAAATTCCGGAAGAAACCATCACTGAGTGGGACAAAATGAGCCTGTCCGAAGCTGCTAAGGCTATTACCTGGTGCGAAGCTCAAAGCTTTTTCCACACCCTGAAACGAGGTGAAGAAATCGTGGAAGCGGCACGGAGTGACCAACGGCTGTTGGAAGAATTAAAGCAACTAAAGAATTCCCTCAAAGAAAGTGAGATTGAAAGGAAGAAGTTGGCCGATGCCAGTAAGAAGCTTAAGGCTTCCGAGGCTAGGCTCCTGAAAGAACGAGACCAGCTAAATACCTCTATAATCAACCTTGATGCTGAGAAAGATGCTCTGCAAGCCTCCTATACCAAGAAAGTTGGCGAGTTTAAGAAGAAACTGGATTCCCTCAATACCACCATTGCCATGGAGAGGTCCACCCGGGAAGCTGCCAAACGAGAAAAGTTCGAAGCCGGGTATAGTCGTGGGGTGAACGACTATATTGAATCTACATATGACCACTTCCCGACTTTGGACTGGACTCTGCTGGGTGATGACGCTGTGAAGCTGGTGGAGGAGATCAAGAAGAAAGAGGCTGAGGCAATGAAAGGTCAGGAGAAAGCTATCCCGTTGGAACCTGAAGGTGAGGCTCAGGGCGCAGACAGCTCCAGCCTAGAGGTTCAGATGGAAGATGCGGAGAAAGCTGATCCAGCTCCTGATCAAGATGTCCCTGATGCCTCTCCTGACAAGCCTGCGGCATGATCACTGGTTTCCAATTACAAGTACCTTTCCTTTTGAGAACATTCACACCCTTGAAAGAGTTAACTTTAATGGTTTTTTATCTTGATAACATTTCTGGCGTTCGCGCCATGGGTTTCGAACTTTGGATGAGGGTGTGGGTACCTCCGAATACCTCGCAAGATGTAACCTTTAACTCTTGGTTTTCATCTTTTTAATTTATCATGCTTTGATTTCCCTTATACCCGAAATCCATGTTTAGATTTGCCATGTCATTTCTTCTGGATGATCACTAGGTCACCATATTGATTTCACATATAAGTAACTGTAACTTCATGTGAAATTCCGAATGCATAAGACCAACCTGTCCCGCACCGTTAGGTGACTAACATACCCGTATTTATAAATAATTATAGCCAATCCAAGAATATCCATGATATGTACCATATAGGTAACCAATAGGATCTATACCATAAGATCACATTTTATATAAAGTTCACCAACACGCGTATTTGCGTTATTGCAGCCATAAACCTGAAGCTCACCCGAGCTTTTTCGTACCTCTTGACCAGAGATATAAACCGTATATGATAAAAGTCATTCACGACCACATTACTCCAATAATCTGATGTATAAATAATCCATTCTTGCACCTAATATCCTTAAGTACATAATCTATTTTCCATAGATTAGATCATCCATAAGCCATTTTATCCAATGCCTTCGAGAAAACCCGATCATGCATATATATCCTTGCCTAGGGTAATGTGCCATTAAATTCCATGTACTTCACAAACCTGTATGAAGCTTAACCCATGCCACAGCTTCAGGGGTCATTAGCCTTGAACCTCCCAACTGTGGTGTTAATCCATCCAATGTTCCAGCTTGCATCCGTGCAAGGGAGTTTGAACCAGAGTGTGGCCCATGTGTGGTTTCCACACTTTACCATGATACTCATGCCTAGTGTCCCTAGGGCTTATATGAGTTGATACATTCGTATATTTATCCATAAATATTAACCTTTACCTCATAATCCATGAGTATTAATCTCCAATCGAGTTAAGTCTATTCCACTAATATTAAATCCAATTCAATAATATCAAATCCAATCCAATTATATCAAATCCAATAATAATAAATTTTCGAAATTTAGTAATCTAAACCTGTACAGAGTATATCCACTACCCCCCAGTTCTTTATCATATAGTCGTTTATGGTGAAGAACTAAACAGGGATGATCATGCATCGAACCTTTATCCACATGTAAATCTTACAGTAAACACATAAAGAATAACAAACCATCCAAACGAGAACAGCCGTATGAACCAAAAATGGAGGTTTTATTAATATTGTAAAATTTGCTAAAAGACATGAAATAGGTAGGGTGTGCATACACTACCCCCCGGGTGTTCAGAGAACAAATAGAGATAAACAATTATGAACTTAAAACAAATTGTTTTGTAGTTGAGTCAAGCAGCTATAAAGCTGGAGCCTACAACTATGAAGTTATACCTAAGCATGGCAGTTACAACTAATAAACTGCTTTTATTGTTCCTACGCCTGAAAGAGGCCTACATAAATAGTACCTGAGGATTTACTGGTAGTATTTCTTAAGATGTTCACCATTCCATGCCCTTGGAATGAGCTTTCCATCCAGATCCGTGAGGTGGTAGGTACCTTCCCATAAGACAGCCTTTATGAGGTAGGGACCTTCCCAATTTGCACCAAATACGCCGTGACCATGCACCTTCATGTTGGGCATCATCCTTCTTAGAACCAAGTCGCCAACCTTTAATGGACGAGCACGAACCTTGCTGTCAAAGTACTTCCGAGTACGTTGCTGGTATGCAGCCAGTTTTAGCTGCGCAGTGGCTCGAACCTCCTCCACCAAGTCCAAGTATAATCGATGATTGACCTCATTATTCCCAGGGTCATAGTTATCTCTTCTGAATGATCCAGCCCCAATTTCCACGGGTACCATTACTTCACAACCATAGGTTAAGGTGAAGGGTGACTCTCCAGTAGTGGTTCGCGGTGTTGTGTTGTATGACCACAAAACCATAGGGAGTTCTTCAGGCCAACACCCCTTGCTTTCTTCCAGTTTAGTTTTCAAGGTGTGTTTAATGATCTTGTTGACAGCCTCCGTTTGCCCGTTACTTTGAGGGTGGTAAACTGCCGTGAAGCCCTTCTGAATCCCAAGGTCATCGCACAACTTTCGCAACTCCTTGCTGTCGAATTGTTTCCCATTATCTGAAATTAGCTTGTAAGGGACTCCGAACCTGCAAATAATTGCTCTAAACACAAATTCCTTTATCTTTGCAGCTGTTATTGTAGCCAGAGGTTCAGCTTCAGCCCATTTGGTAAAGTAATCTACAGCTACCACATCGTATTTCACTCCCCCTTTACCTTTAGGCAGCTCTCCAATCAAGTCAATTCCCCACACAGTGAAAGGCCAAGGGCTGGTGAGAGGTTTCAACGGGACAGCTGGAGTGCTATTTAAATTTGCAAACCTTTGACAATGATCACAGGCCCGAGTGAACCTATAAGCATCCTTTTGAATCGTGGGCCAATAATATCCCTGACGGAGTATTTTATGTGCCAAAGAGGTTCCACCCGAATGGTTACCACAAATTCCTTCGTGAACTTCCCGCATGATATACTCGCACTCATCACCTGATATGCACCTCAAAAGTGGTTTGTTAAATCCCCTTTTGTATAAAGAACCGTCATAGATAACATACCTTGTAGCCTGGTATCTTATTCTCCTAGCTTCCTCCTTCCCTTCTGGAACAATCCCTTTTGTGATGTAATCCATAATAGGTGTTGTCCACAATGCCTCGGTTGTAGGTTCCAAGTTCATGACCTCGAGTCTGGGAATGATAGGTTGAAGCTGAATCTCCAAAGGTATAACCCCTAACATAGTAGCCTCCCTTTGTGAACCCAACTTCGCAAGTGCATCAGCATCAGTATTTTGTGTCCTTGGGATTTGCTCAAGGTTCACTTCCTTGAACCTGCCAATCAGCTCTTGAGAGTATCTCATATAAAGGTCAGTACGAGGACCCCTAGCCTGGAATCCTCCTCGAATATGCCACACAACTAACATAGAGTCACTAAAAACAGTCAGGTTTTCCACCCTCATTTCTAACGCGAGCTTCAAACCAGCTATCAGAGCTTCATACTCCGCATCATTGTTGGTTGAATTAAAAGCGAAGTGAATGGAGCTTTGAAGCTCATGACCCTCCGGGCTAATAAGAACGATACCAGCTCCTGCCCCATTTCCATTTACTGCTCCATCCACATAGAGTGTCCACCATGGTGAGCAATTTTCAACCGTCTCTTCGGGGGCTGTAGGTTCAGCTATGCACTCATTGCCCTTAACCTCGAATGTTGGAGGAAATTCCAGCAAAAAGTCTGCCAACACCTGCCCTTTTATAGCTGTCCTTGGCTTAAAGTCGATATCGAATTGTCCCAATTCCACAGCCCATTTTATAAGCCTTCCTGAAGCTTAAGGTTTGTGCAGAACTTGCCTTAAAGGGAATGACGTACGTACCTCGATTCGATGTGCTTGAAAATAAGGCCGAAGCTTCCTTGAAGCCAAGATTAAGGAATAAGATAACTTTTCCATGTTAGAATATCGTGTTTCGGCATCCAGCAATCTTTTACTTACGTAATAAACCGGGTGTTGAACCTGCAGCTCTTCTCGAACCAGTACAGCACTGACTAAATACTCTGAAACTGCCAAGTACAATATGAGGACCTCCCCCTCGAGAGGTTTAGACAGCAATGGGGGGCTACCTAACTGTTCCTTTATTTTTGCGAAAGCAGCTTTACATTCCGGACTCCATTCAAAGTTTTTTCCTTTCTTGATTGCTGCAAAGAATTCTCTACATTTATCCGAAGATTTAGATACAAACCTGTTTAGAGCTGCAATCCTACCAGTAAGACTCTGAACCTCCTTTATGTTTTGAGGAGACCGCATCTCGACTAAAGCTTTAATCTTGGCAGGGTTTGCTTCAATTCCTCGATGATTGGCAATGAAGCCCAGAAACTTTCCTGATTCGACACCAAAAACACATTTATGAGGGTTGAGCTTCATTCGGAATCTTCGTAGTATGTTGAACATTTCTGACAGGTGTGACACATGGTCAACCGTAGCTTTAGACTTGACTAGCATATCATCGACATAGACTTCCATAGTCTTCCCAATCTGGTCCTTGAACATCCTATTAACCAGCCTTTGGTAGGTAGCTCCAGCGTTCAACAATCCAAAAGGCATGCCAATATAACAGTACAAACCTCTATCTGTGATGAAAGATGTATGCTCCTGATCAGGTTCATACATGGGAATCTGATTATACCCTGAGTACGCATCCATGAAGCTTAAAAGAGCATGCCCAGCTGTAGCATCAACCAGTTGGTCAATGTGTGGGAGTGGAAAGCTGTCCTTAGGGCATGCCTTATTCAAATCTGTAAAATCCACACATGTTCGCCATTTCCCATTAGGCTTCTTGACAAGAACTGGGTTTGCTAACCAATCCGGGTAGAATGATTCTCTCACCAGTTTAGCTTCTAGTAACCTGTCAACCTCTTCTTTGAGGGCTAAAGCTCTCTCACCACTTATCGCCCTTCGTTTTTGTCTCACTGCAACCCTTTCGGGGTCAATGTTAAGGTGATGACACATCACCTTGGGATCAATCCCCACCATGTCAGAGTGACACCAAGCGAAAACATCTAAGTTATCTTTTAAGAAACGAGTCAATGCTTCCCTAGCTTCAGGTTCCAACTGCTTTCCAATTTTTAGTTCCTTGGAGGGGTCGGTTGCATCCACTAGGATTGACAAAGTGTCACCAGCAGCACCCGTTGTCTCCCTAGCCTCAGGCATTCGGGGATCCAAGTCAACCTTCACCTGAACCTCTGTATCAATTCTTCTAGATTGTGAAGGAACCTTGGAGGAGTTTTCCGCCTGGGCGTCCTCAAAGTCACTATCATTCACCTCTTCAACAACACCTTCGATAAAAGGTTCACTGTCTTCTACAAGTTTTGGTGGGGGTGCCTCCAGCATCCGTACCTCATTCTGGGTATCTACCCCCGAAGAAAAGACAATATCCGTGGAACTCTCTTCACCTGGATGTTGGATAATCATAATTACATTGCACAAATTATGTACCTGCTGTGAAGGTTCATTCTTCGTTGATGCCTCCAGGTATTTGTAGCAATTGTCTGTGGTACCTCCATCAGCCAACAACAAATGCTTTGAAGCTTGCTCAGCGGTGCGCAGAGCCTTGCTATAACATTCCCTTGAATCTACCTGACAGCCCTTTAGGTATCCAATCCCGTGGGGAGTAGGAAACTTCATGGAGAGATGGTAGATAGAGGTTACCACTCTCATTTCTTTCAAGAGGGGCCTGCCTACGATGCAATTATATAATATGTCCTCATTTACAACCATGAATTCTGCCACCTGCGTTGCTCTTATAGGTTCGACCCCTAACACAACAGGGAGTTTCACTCTTCCTACAACTTGTACCGGTCCGCCAGTAAATCCATATAAGTCGTTGTAAGCGGGAGACATTTCCTTGTCTGCGAGTCCCATCTTTTGATAGGTGTCATAGGCTAGTATATTACAGGAGCGTCCATTATCCACCAAGACTCGATGTACATTTAGCCCTCCAATTATGATAGTCACCACCAATGCATCATTATGAGGATGATGCACATGCCGTGCATCGTCTTCAGTAAAGGTGATGTCTGCAGCTTCACCTCTAAACAGCTTTGGGGGCCTATCCGCTAAATGATAAATATTCGTGAGGGGATTTCCTCTAGCCTCACGAGTATAATTCTTCATTGCATTCTTGCTGAAGCCTCCAATATATGGTCCACCAATGATTGTGTGGATACTACCAGCCCTGGTAGCTCGTTCAGGTGCAGACTTCTCTTCATCTCTCTTGGACCTATCATCCTTGTACTTTTTCGCCTCCTGGGCCACAAATTCTGTGAGGAAACCTTTCCTGATCAGGTCCTCAATATGATCTTTGAGGTGTCGGCAGTCGGCAGTTTCATGCCCATTGGCATCATGGAAAGCGCAATACCTAGCCAAATCCTTTCTTCCGGGAGGTCCCGACCTGGTGGGCTTCCTAAACATCCCTGATTTATCACCAACTTCGAATATATGTTCCACAGGTGCAGCCAAAGGGGTGTACTCCGAATACCTCCTACTACCCTTAGAAGACGGATATTTGTACTCTACCGTCCTCTTTGAACCTGTGGTGTTTACTGACAGAGGTGCAGTCTTCGCCTCCTTGCTTGCATCCCGGCCATCACCTGAAGCTGTGTTATAGGTTGTCCGCTTGCTATAGTTTCTTTCCTTCGGGCTGTACGACCTATTCCTCTTATTCCTGTTCCAATCTCGTGAAGCATTATCCTTTTTCAAATTCTCCAAGGACTGTTCCACGACTTTGTGTCTTTCTGCCTTAGCGTAGAAGTCGGCCAAGGTGGTAGGTTCCCTACTCTGCAGCTCTTTCCAGAATTCAGTCCCAGGCTTAACTCCAACTATCAGAAAATTTTTGTAAGTCTCGTCTGTAGTTTTCCTTACTCTTGGAACCTCAGCATTGAACCTCTTGAAATACTCGTTAAGTGTCTCGTTATCGCGTTGCTTGATGTTCGCCAGTGTGTTAGCTGGAGGTGCAAACGTGACTGAAGCTCTGAACTGGGTTACGAACATCTCACCCATCTGCCTCCATGACTTGATAGAATTAGAGGGAAGCCTCTTGAACCACTGATGAACACTATCCCTCAGAGTCGCAGCTAGCAAGCGACATTTTGTGCGATCCTTGATTTGATAGACTTCCATCTCCGTGTTGAAACGGCTAAGAAACTCTACAGGGTCCGTGGTTCCATTGAATTTCAAGTCTCCCACTCCCCTGTAGCTGCGGGGTAAGGGTGAATCCCGAACCTTCTTAGCGAAGGGTGATCCTACTGTCAATCCCGACTGAGGTCCCTTTTCTGCCATGATCTTCTCGAGTACCTTCCTGAGGTCCTCTTCCTTGTATTTTCCATCACCTTCAGCTGATTCAGAGGTATCGTCAGTGTCATCCCCATCATTGGAGCTCCCATCAGAGCTATCATCAGCTTTATAGGACGAGTCTGAGCTATGCTCATCTTCAAGTTTCGAGTGAGACTTATCCTTGTGACTCCTTGACCCCTTGGACAGTGATTTCTCACTTTGTACCTTCTTAGGACCCTTCTGTTTTGCCTCCAAGAGCTTGAGCCTTAAATCTTTATTCGTTAGCTTCTTTCCCATTCGGTCGAATACAGTGACACTCCTGGTAACCGAAGGTTCCGGGTCCTCTTTATCCTTGAGCTCAGCTTCAGAGTTCCAGTCAGGATTGCTCTGATCAGTTTCAATATCAGAAAAAGTCTTTTTGGTCCTTTCCTTTTTAGGTCCTTCTTCGTCACTACCAAAATCCAGTCGAATTGGTGTAATCTTTACCTTAGAGCGCTTTTCCGAGGATCTATGCTTCTTTCGCCATTTTTTCATCTTTTCAGACTTTTTCTCCAAGGAATCCACTCTTTCGCCAATCTTTTTGAGGTGATCGAAAATATCCTTGTTCGTAACCTCGCCGTGAGGACCTGTTCCAGGACCATCTTCGCCATTGGTTGGTGTTTGTGTATTTCCGGAATCATCCGACATCTTTTCTCTCTCAAGATTTTTAATGGAGTTCCCCTCCTTCTAGCGCCACTTATGTTGTGAGAGAAATTTGGTACAACACAATTGAGAGAATCTCGCTGGAATATTCGTAGAATGCGTCCTTGATTATCGGACAGAGCTGTAGGTTTGCAGCGTGAAACCTGTAGCTCGTGATAGGTATAGAGTGGTTGAAGTAAGATTTCCGGGGGCTGAGTTGACAAAACCACCGGATGAATTAGACAGTGTAAGTCCTACACGGCCATCCAAATTCACCGGAATAAGTATCACAGAGGGTACACGAGCCTTATGCGTGTAGAGTGTGAAAATCCGAATCCTTTAGTCAAGTGCCTACATATCCTATTTATAGGAATCAAGCCCCATGTAGTTCTATTAGGTTTATACTCCTTAATCCTTGCGAATTCGGCCTCCCTAAGATAATCCATCTTAGAGTTTCAGTCGAATAAGGCAGCTCTTGCCGAGCTTTCCAGTGTCTTAATTATTATCCATAACTAAGTCCTATAAATCCTCAAGCAAATAAAGTTTATCCGAAGTGACTATATAAGTTCTATACTGATTCTAATTGCTCCATCCAGCGTGTTTAACTAAGCCTAGAAGTCCTTTTATAAGTACAATTCCGTGTTCCTAAAGTGTAGATAATCGAGTCCTTGTCCAACTAGTATTCTGCCTTCCTGAAGTCCCGACTACTCATCGCCTGAGACCAGTCTCGAGGTTCAGACCACCTGAACCTCAATGCCCGTTTCCTGAAACTCCACACCTTGAACCTAGCTTAGCACCCTAAACCTGTCCATGCATGTTGCACCTACACCTTAACGTCCTGAGACTATATTTTAGTAGCCTTCAGCTGTGCCTCGATACTCTTAACCTGAACCTTGGTATTGTGTATCCTAGCCCAATACACCACTATTGGACTTATAACAGATATGGGCCTTGAATTGAGCCCATGTAAGATTTTGGGCACAACATTATCTAATAGTCTTCTCACTGCTCTGCCATTCGGTATTTGTCAGCTCACGGAACTAGATGATCTCCGTATTGTTGAATGTTGTGATCTCTTCTCAATCGAAGAACTTCCTCCTAATCTGAAACGGATAAAGGCATATGAATGTACGTCTCTGGAAAGATTACCAAATCTATCCAATTTCAAGCAGTTGGAGATTTTAGAACTTACAAATTGTATTGGTCTGACAAAGATTCTAGGCTTGGATGTACTCACTTCTTTACAAGAACTTCATCTGGGAGGTTGCAACTCATCTCTTCTGGCATACACTTTCACAAAGAGTTTATTTCAGGTTTAGTGGATCTCAAGCTCTTATTATTTTAAATAATCAAAGTCTTAAAGTAATAATTTCATGTTTCTAACAGTCAGAAGTTTCAAGTTACCAACAACTTGTGTTTCTTCTACTTATCTAAGTATTTTGTACGGGTCTCACAATGAAGAAAGAAAGCTAGATGACACCTATATTTTTAATCAATAATGAAAGTAAATTTCGACGAGATCGAAACATCAAAATTTACTTTATAAAGGTAAACTAGCTAGGGAAGTTCCCCTAGAGTAATGTAATTGTTGGTTAACTTCTTGTTTTGTGTTTGTTATATTTTGCTAGATATTTAGACAAGTGGATATTTTTCTTTTGCAAGTTACTGTATTAGTTGGTGTTTAAAATTTTCTTATTTCTTTTGAGTATAGCTTATATAAATATTAGTATTGATGCCCGCCATGCTGGGCCTTTATATTTTATGACTTCAAATAGAAATTTATGTTAAAAAGTTTACAACATTTCATTAAAGCATTGTAATGACAAACTTACTGATACATTGTTTTTCATTACAAAGTGAAGCTGGTTCCATAGAAATACATTGAAACAGTTCTTGTCCAACTACTAAAATTATGTTTCTTGGTTCTTGATATCCTGCTTGTTCTATGAAGATTGGAAATTTAGGTCTGACAGTCCTTGCAAATTATATGTTGATGAAGTAACCTGTTTATTGGTCCGATTTTATGTCAGAAGTTAGTAAAAGAATAATGATTTAAATAATTTAGTTGTATATATCAGTACCTGTGAATTTGAAGTTTGTGGATCATTCATGGTTTCATCTGTTTGTTGTATAGGTTTAAAAAACCCACTGCATATATTTGCTGCCCAGTAGACTTGGAAGTGATGAACAACATTGATTTCTCTGATTCGCAGCACTACTGTATAATCCTTTTTCCTAATCTGTTGCAAATCTGCTGGCAAACTCTGATTTTTTTTTACCTGTGACAAAAATTGATGTATAATATTAAACCGAAGGTAACATCTGAATTCCAATAATTAATATATAATAAAAATTTTAACCTCATCATATAGGTCTCGAGCTCTTTTCCCAATCAAGGTTCTAACTTCCCTATCACCTAGGATTATCTCTAATCCCCCACTTGAATCTGATGCTACCACATTAAGCTTGTACCTATTTCAAATAATATGTTATGTATCAATATATGTGAATAATATTATATGCAATTTTTTCTTACCTTTTATCTGGATGTGGTACTGTTCTTGGACACTTTTGACAAACAAATAAACCATTAATCCACTCGGTTTCTGTTAGGCCGAATACACAATATATAATCAATATATGTATGAGAATAACAATCAAGAACACTGTTTATGAACAATAAACTGAATTATATTAAATAACTCTTCTCTCAGTGATGTAAAATATCACAGAGAGCTGCTAGGTTACAAGAATAATGTATTCAGTATTCGCATCCCTTTTAGGGTTAACCTATCTGTGTTTATATAATACACAGTTACATAATCAATCTCTAATTGATATTCCTATAAATTAGCTATACAATTTATATCAATTTATGATTGCTTCTGTCTTCTTTCCCGTTTCTTTAGCTATCTCAATATATCTTGCTTCTTTCCATCTTCAAGATATATTGCTTCTAGAATCTTCAAGTATGCACCGACAGCTAAATAAACTCTCACCCCGTCAGACTTTAATAAACTCTGACTAGCTTCTAGTGTAAACTCTGATAAGTACCTGTTACTTAAATACTGATAAACAATCATCAGCAATTATATCTAACAATCTCCCCCAACTTGTGCATAAACAAAAATGTACAAGTTAAAAGATAATTGATGATGTCAAAACATATAACAAATGCAGTGTTTATAACATAACAGAGTTTAACTTTTACTTAGAACAGAAAACTTTAAAAAAAAAAAAACTTACAGTCAGCCTTTACTTAAGTTCTTCAATGTCAGGCACTGTCCTGAGATAATCTGTAAGTAATCTTCTTTCAGCTCTTTCTAGCTCAGCAATCATAATCTCTTTCAGCTCCTTAAGTTCTGGTTCTCTTTCACCAGTCTGATATATGACAGCCCTAAGAGAATAAATGCTGTTTTTATTTATCTCATTTCCAAGTCTTATATAGAAAGGCTTATCAGACTCTAGATTGAATTCTAAGACTCTCATTCCCAGTGCAGTTCTGAACCTTGCGCTATTCCTCTTCATCTCTACCAGCTTTCCATGAGCATCTCTATATTTAGGAATATAAGCACTTGAGATTCTGGCTCCAAGCAAAACTTTAGACTTCATCATTCTCTCTCTCAAAACTTGAGCAACATTATGAGTACTTTGATTTTTCACTTTCAGCAAATATAAAACATACTCCAGCTCTTCCCATAGCTTCAGATGAATGTCAGCTTCTCCAACTCTATAAACTCTTCCATCAGCCATGAAGTATAACAGAAACTCCTTTTTAATTCCTTTGTGATAGATCATCTGAACAGATTCTAACTTGTCAAGGCTTTCTTGAGTTACCCCAACACCAGGTTCTGCCAGTGATGTATGATGTAAAGGACTGTTATTTATTCTTTTCTCTCTATGTGATCCCAAACCAGATTTATCATAAGATTCATTTCCTAACACTAATTTGGTTTGAAGAAGATTCACATTTCCTGGCTTCAGAGTTTCATCTCTAGTTGGTTTTCCAAAAATACCTTGGAGTTGTGGAGATATCAATTGAGTTTGTACAACTTGAGCAGTGTCAGAGGTTGTCACAACTTTAACAGAATTATCAACTTGAGCAACGTCAGTGGTTGATTGATTAGGTCTTGATTCAACTTGAGCCATGTCAGAGGTTGAATGAGCCTTCCTTGATAACTCAGGTACTTCAATCAATTTACCTTTACCTTTATCAGTGCTTGCTCCAACAGGCCTCCTTGAGTATTGTAAACTCTGTTGAGAGTTCACATTCTCTTTAATAGAAATTCCTTGTTCCTTTCTCCTAGGAGCCTTGGCAGCCTTTTGCTTATAAGTTTTAGCTTCAACCTTCTTCTTATGCTCTTCAGCAAGAATCTGCATTTCAGCATCCATATCTTCAACCGTGGCTTCACCACCATGTTCTTCCAGAAACAGCTTAGCTGCAATCTCTTCATCAGTAATTGGATTGGCTGAAATCACTAGACTTTTAAGTCTTGAAGAAGATTGAGCACCAGAGTTTACTCTATCAGAGTTTGTCAGCTTAGCAGAGTTTGACCTAAGTCTCCCTTGCTCTTGAACAGATTTTGACCTAAACTCTAATTCTTTGCTTCCACCATCTGTTGCATCATCCCTCCGTCTCAGAGTTTGAGCCCTTTTGCATTTGTCTTTAGGAACTCTCTCCCCCTTTTTGACATCATCAGGAATAAGTACAGATGTCAGCAACTCCAAAGATGCAGCAATAGAATCAATCTTTTCAGACATTGCATCTTGATTGCTCTCAACCTTGCTTAGCCTCTGCTTGATTTCTACTTGATCCTTGATCATAGAAGAATATTGAGCTCTATCATTCTTTAAGGCCAATTCCTTAGAAACAATATCATTCCTCAAGCCTATGACATCTTTGTGAGTCTCATCAAAGCGATTGTGCAAAGATTTAACTTGAACAATTGTAGCCTTCAAATGTGTCAATAGCTCAGGATTTGAAATCTCTTTAGCAGATTTAGCAACAAAATCAGCAGTCCTTTGTGTAGAGAAAATACAATCTGCCCCTGACCAATTTGCATAGTACATTTCTCGAAAATGAGCTTCAGTTGTATTTTGATTTTCCTTGACAGACTCTGCAGTAGGATCCCTTAGAAAAGGTATTGAGTCATGTTCATCAGAGTCTGAAAGTGCAATATTGATCCCAGAGTTTGCATGATCAGAATTTACAGAAGTGTGATCATCATTGTCAGAAACAACTCTGTTTTCATCAACATTGTCTGCTAAAGGCTCTACAGCTTCTTCAACTACATTATCTGCAGTGACTTCAATGTTTAACTGTGCAGCTTCATCATGAATTTGCTCTGCAACAGTTTCATTCTTCTCAGAGTTTACTACCTCAGCAACTTCTTCTTCTGCTAGAACAGCATTTTGAGCAGAATGTTCAACAAGAACATCTTCTTCTTGATTCTCTGCTGTAGCTTCATCCTTCTCAACAGCAGTTTCAATAATCTTCTCAGAAGAGACAGATTTTGCTTCCTGATCAACTTCCTCACCCAATTCAGGAATTTGATTGGTGACAGAGAGAATCTCTGTATGAGTTGCCATAGACTCATCAATTACTAGAGTGGCTTGATCAGCTGCCACATCCTCAGTGTCACAAACACTGTTTGCAGGATGTGCTTCAATATTCATGTCCAAAGGATCAAAGTTATCGAAATCAGCATCTACAGCATCTGCTTTGACAACATCATTGTCTTCAACATCATCATCAACATTTACTCTGTCCTCTATAGGCATAGTAGCTTCAACATTGACAGTAGCTTCATTCTGTTCAGCGTCAGGAACAGCTTCAGACTTTAACTCATCAAAAAGATAGTCAGCTACTAATCTTCTTCTTCTTTGATGCAGAGTTGCAGTATTTTCCTCATCATCAGAATGTGGTCTCTTTGCTCTTTTCTTCTTAGATGTACCAACAGACTTTGGCACAGAAGATTTGGACACTCCAACCTCAGTAGCTGGCTTAACAATCTTTGGAGGTTTAAAAGCCCTGTGATTGATTCTACCACCTGTCTGAGTTGGTTGTGATGTAAATGGAGGAACTTCAGTGTTTATTGGTTCTGGTTGTGGGTCTGTTTGAATAGAATCATCCAAAAACTGCTGCACTAATGCAGGCAGTAAGAGATCACCTACATTACCCTTCTTCACATCTTTGTTGATAAGATCAGAGAATATACGTTTGTGTAACTTAAAACATGGAATGACATCTTCATCAATAATATCTACCCCACTAACACAGGCAGAAAATAAAAGCTGACAGAATCTAGCAAAGTAAACTACTCCCCTATTCTCAGTCATTTTCTCTCCTATGTTACTTATCACAAGTCTACCAAAATCAAAATTGTTACCATAGAGCAGAGAATACCCTATTTGTAGACTATCAGTAGGTATTGCATCCCAGTTTGTGCACTTTTTCCCGAACGTTCTTGTTATGCAGTCGAAGAAAAAGCTCCACTCTTTCCTCAAGAACGGTCGCTTCAATTGACCTATCTTGGCCAAAGATCCACCATAACCTATCTCCCTCATCATCATCAGCAAATCAGCATCACCAACATCAATGGTGTAAGCAGTATGTTCACCAAAGCCCATAGCAGCACGTACTGTACCAGGTGTAATTACATACTCTGTGTCTTGAAACTCGAAAAGAATAGATGGCGTTCCAGAATCACCACCATCATCAAAGATACCAGTCTCCCAGAAGCTTTTGATTTGTAACCCAGAAAGCTTCTCTGGTTCTACAAGAGCACGCCCAATTGGAGATTGGGCAAGAAAATTTTGCATCAAATGAAACGCCTCCGGTGCGTTCTCATTAACCAATGGAGCAACATAATTATTAGGAACAAATTCAAGCCCAGATGATACAAAAGCAGTAGAACCCATTAGTACGATTTAGAAATAAGCAGCGAATGACTTAGAGAATTTTTGAAAGTGTTTGCAGTAAGAGTGTTTGTGAAAATGTGTGTGTGACAGTAAAATGTGAATTGGAGTAAGTTGTAAAAAGTTCAAACGAGTTTGTGTATTGTATATTAATACAAAAGAAAGAATTAAAAACTGAACAGTTTCTAATCAATACACACAACTGTCTTACTCCGTGAAACGTGTGAGTGGGACACGTGGCACACATGTAATGACCGACAGCAGTAATTGGCAGTTACCAATGCGCATGCGTAGTAAAAAGAGCAATAATTACCGCCTATTACATTTTCCTAGACACTCAACCTCTCTCCTCTGTTTAATACATTTTTGAACTGTTGTCCAATCATACTCTTTTGAATTTTCAAAAACAGATGTCTTTTCTCAAAATCATAATATGTCTGAAAACAAATTTATTTTAATCATCAGAGATTAAAATTAAATTACCTCGGCGTAGAGTACACAGTTCAACAGTGTTTACCAATCCTCCTTCTTTATTCATAAACTCTTTTCTCAAACTATACAGGTGTGAATATTTGTGTGTGACTTAGCAGAGTTTACTGAATATAAATATTTAGAGCATATCAAAGTGCATAAAATCCACAAAATAAATCAGTAAAAACTGGTTGCCCAAACTCTCATACACAAACAAAATCTGATGACATCTAAACTCTGTACTTATAAATTTATTAATTTCACCCCCTTCGAATTTTTTATTATATTTTTTTTTTCCAGTAATCAGTGGTTGGCACTAGTCACCAAAAATCAAAGATTTTAGCCCTTATTTCATACAATAAGTTCCTGGGTCTTCCTAGGCACAACATGATCTCAAAGGAATTTGTGCATATTTTTGCATCTTTTGATATGAGGGTGAAATATTAGCAACTAATTATCAGAGTTTAGACTTTCATTAGTTAACACAATTAATTTATGAGAGAAAGTGCAAACAACTAATACAGACTCAGTGTATAGGATCAATAAACTAAGAGATGCTATAAATATAGAGACAGTATCATGCTGTGTAAAATTTCTGCACATATTTGAGATCAGATTTTATATAACTCAGAAAGATTCAGGATTACTTACTGAGAATCATGCTTCATACAATTTTCTTCATCGGTTCATATGTTTCAGACAAAATCACAATCAGAGTTTAACTAACAGAGTATGACTGACACATTATATCTATCAGAGTATGATTTCAGAATTTGACAAACTGGTATGAATGACAGTTAACATATGCAAAGAAACATGAGCACCAAATCACAATAGTATAGATTTTGAGTCTAACCAGTATCTCTAGTCAAAACCAGAGACCATTCCAAGTTCATTTACCAGTCTTGTAAAGGTAGCTTCACTCAAAGGCTTGGTGAAGATATCTGCAAGCTGTTGGTCTGTAGACACAAAATGAAGCTCAATATTTCCTTCTTCCACATGTTCCCTGATAAAATGATACCTTATGCTGATGTGCTTGGTCATGGAGTGCTGTACTGGATTACCTGTCATAGCAATAGCACTTTGATTATCACAGAAAATAGGTATTTTAGAGTACCTTAATCCATAATCCAGCAACTGATTCTTCATCCACATAATCTGTGCACAACAGCTACCAGCAGCAATATACTCTGCTTCTGTAGTAGATGTGGAAATTGATTTCTGTTTCTTGCTGTACCAGGAAACTAATCTGTCACCTAAAAATTGACAGCTTCCACTGGTGCTTTTTCTATCTATCTTACAGCCTGCAAAATCTGCATTAGAGTAACCAATTAATTTAAACTCTGATTCTCTAGGGTACCACAAACCAAGGGTTATGGTTCCTTTGAGATATTTGAAAATTCTCTTCACAGCTGTTAGATGAGGCTCTCTGGGGTCTGCTTGAAATCTTGCACAAAGACATGTTGCATACATGATATCTGGTCTACTTGCAGTGAGATAAAGAAGAGACCCTATCATGCCTCTGTAGTTTGTAATATCTACTGAAGTCCCTGTATCTTTGTCTAGCTTTGTTGCAGTAGCCATGGGAGTTGTGGCAGATGAACTATCAAACATACCAAATTTCTTGAGAAGATTTCTGGTATATTTTGCTTGATTGATAAAAATCCCATCATCTGTTTGCTTGACCTGTAAGCCTAGAAAATAACTAAGCTCTCCCATCATGCTCATTTGGTACCTGGACTGCATAAGCTTTGCAAACTTCTTACAGAGTTTATCATTAGTAGACCCAAAAATTATATCATCTACATAAATTTGAACTAACAGCAAATCATCACCAGAATTAAAATAGAACAAGGTTTTTTCAATTGTACCTCTAGTAAACCCACTTTCTAAAAGAAATTGAGCCAGAGTTTCATACCATGCTCTAGGTGCATGCTTTAGTCCATATAATGCCTTGTCCAACCTGTAGACATAGTCTGGGTGCTTAGGGTCTACAAACCCTGGTGGTTGTTCAACAAACACTTCTTCTTCAAGTTTCCCATTGAGAAAAGCACTTTTCACATCCATTTGAAAAACTTTGAACTTTTTGTGAGCAGCATATGCTAGAAAAATTCTTATGGCCTCCAATCTTGCAACTGGAGCAAAGGTTTCATCATAGTCAATTCCTTCCTGTTGAGAATATCCTTTTGCCACAAGTCTAGCTTTGTTCCTTGTAATTACTCCATCACTGTCTGTTTTGTTACTGAAAACCCACTTTGTACCAACAATAGATCTGTTCTTTGGTCTTGGTACAAGTGTCCAGACTTCATTCCTCTCAAATTCATTCAACTCCTCTTACATTGCTGTTATCCAGTTAGCATCTTGAAGAGCTTCTTCCACTTTCTTGGGCTCTGTTTGAGATAAGAATGCATGATACAGACATTCATTTGTTGTTGCACTTCTTGTTCTCACATTTGCATCAGGATCTCCAATAATTATATCAGGAGTATGAGACTTTGTCCACTTCCTTGCTGTAGGTAAATGGCTTCTGTCATCAGTAGTAGATCCTCCCCCTTGATCCATGCTCTCTTGATTTTCTTCTTGACCATCTGCATTCTCTGAGGCTCCCCCTGAATTAAACTGCTCAGAGTTTGAACTTTCAGAGTTTGACCCAGACTGTGTGTTAGATTCTTCAGTTGACTCATTTTCAGAATTTGAGTCATCATTTTGAGATGTGACTGAAGTATCTTCATGCTCCCCCTCAATTGGTTCTCTATTTTGGTCTGTCAGAGAAACTTCCTCAGTGTTTACCAGTAGAGGATCAGAGTATGCATCATCAGAGTTTGTTGGATTTGCTTCATCAGAGTTTACGTCATCAGAATTTAGATCTTCATTTTCAAAGCGAAGTTGATCATGATATTCTTCATCTTCTATTCCAGTTATTCTCTTGTCATCAAATGACACATGTATAGATTCCATGATCACTTTAGTTCTCAGATTGTAGACTCTGAATGCTTTAGTTGACAGTGGGTATCCAACAAAAATTCCTTCATCAGCTTTTAAGTCAAACTTGGTCAACTGTTCGGGATGACTTTTCAACACAAAGCACTTGCATCCAAAAATATGAAAATATTTCAAATTTGGCTTCTTATTTTTCACCATCTCATATGGTGTTTTCCCATGCCTGTTGATCAGTGTAGCATTTTGAGTAAAACAAGCAGTTTGAACAGCTTCTGCCCAGAAATAAGTTGGCAATTTTGCTTCATCAAGCATTGTTCTGGCTGCTTCGATTAAGGTTCTGTTCTTTCTTTCTACTACACCATTTTGCTGTGGAGTCCCTGGTGCAGAAAATTCTTGCTTCACTCCTCTTTCTTTGCAAAATGCTTCCATTGCAGCATTTCTGAATTCATTACCATTATCACTTCTTATAATTTTCAGTTTGAACTGTGATCCTTTGTCCAGTATCTTCACATGATCCATTAGAATTAAGGTAGTTTCATCCTTCTTTGCTAAAAAGTACACCCAGGTGTATCTAGTGTACTCATCAATAATAACTAGAGCATACTTCTTTCTGCCCATTGACATTACATTTACTGGACCAAAAAGATCAACCATAAAGAAGATGATAAGGTTCCACAATTGAAGATTCAGACTTACTCTTGAAAGATGACTTCCTTTGCTTGGCCTTTTGACAAGAATCACACAGACCATCTAAGCTGAGTATTGATTTTGGAAGTCCCCTTACAAGATCTTTTCTGATCAGATCATTGATGTTGTTCAGATTTAGATGAGAGAGCTTCTTATGCCATTTCCAACTCTCTTCACTAGACATTCTTGCAGATAGACACACAGTTTTTCCTTCAGAGTTTGTTACCAAACTTGCTTCATAGATGTTATTGCGCCTGAGTCCAACTAGAACAACTTTCCCAGTAGATTTTCTGATTACTTCACAGTGTTCAGTATGAAAATCTACATGATATCCTCTGTCACAGATTGGACTAACAGAAAGAAGATCATGCTTGAGTCCTGAAACTAGAGCTACATTTGTGATGATGACACTACCAAGATTAATATTGCCATATCCCATAATACGTCCTATGTTGCCATCTCCATAGGAAACTTTTGGGCCAGCTTTCTCCTCAAAATCTGATAGCAGGGCTTTATTTCCAGTCATGTGTCCTGAGCATCCACTGTCCAAGATAAGGGTGCTCTCTTTTATGCCCTGCAATCACAAACAATTACTGAGAGTTAGATTTAAGGATCCAGACTTGCTTGGATCCTTTGGCTTTCTTAACATTGTTAGCTTTTGCAGCGGAATAACTATCAACAGAGTTTAAGCTAACTGTGTCAGATTTTACACTTGCAGAGTTTGCTCTAACCCATTTCAAGTTGGGTTTTAACTCATAATAGTTGTGATAAATAGCATGATAACTTTTGCAAGTATAAATGGAATGCCAAGTGCTCCCACAGTGTGTGCATAAAGTCTGTGGTCTAACCCTAACATAATCATTCTTTACTCCAGACTTGGAGGGTAAAGAATTAATATCTTTGTTCTTCCTGCAAAAACTGGCAAGATGGTTAGTACTACCACAACTATGACATGTCTTTCTAGGAGCATCAGAATTAGGCAGATAATCATTTCTTTTATTAATACCTACTTTTCCATTCCTATTTTTCTTGGACACTTTCTATTTATTGACAGATTTTACCTCTTTGAGCTTATGTTTAAATTGTTTTCTGTCATCAAACCAACATTAACCTGTTTATCACAGATTTTTACTGGTTCTTTAACAGCTTCTATCTCAATATGATTTTCCGTTATTGAACCAACATTAACCTGTTTTTCACAAGTTTCAACTGGCTCCATAACATCTTCTTTCACAACTACAGATTTTAGCTTACTGGATTCAGGAACAAATTTCACAGGTTGAAGATATGTTCTAACTTTAACTTTGTCCTGAAATCTAAGTTCATCTTTTTCACAGTAACCTAAACCTACAGTATCTGTCTGAAACACTTGATGAGTGTCTTTTCCAGAGTTTGTCCATGTTTTGATTATTTTTCTTTCTTTTTCCAACTCAGATTCTAGTTGTCTAAACCTCTTTAACAATTCCTGTTCAACATAAACAGCATCATCTCTTTCCTTTTGAACTTGTTGCATGTTAACAAGTCTTTCTTCAAGAAATTTATTTCTCTCTTTAAGATTTAGATTCTCAGTTTTAATTCTCTCATTCTCTAAAGTCTGATCTCTATAACTAACATGTATGCTTTTAAGGTAAATTCTCAATTCAGATATATTATCAGTATCATAAGCATAAGTTGTTAGAGGTACCTTATTTTCAGATGAGTCAGATTCATCTTTGACAGTTGCCATGAGAGCATAGTTTACATCCTCATCTGATTCTGAAGTGTCTGCCCAGTCTCTTCCTTTAGTGATGAGTGCTTTTTCAGATTTTCCTTTCTTGCACTCTGGAGCATAGTGACCCATCTCTTTACACTTGTAGCACTGGATCTCAGACTTATCTTTCTTCCCAGATTTGATATCCTTTCCTTCAGACTTTCTGAAAATCTTCCTTTCAGAGTTTGAATCTCTCCTAGAGAATCTTTTTCCTTTCTTGAAGTTCTTGAAACCCATCTTTTTGAAAGCCTTCACCATCAAAGCAGCCATTTGCATCATTTGTTCTTCATCATCCTCAGATTTAGAAGAGACATCAGTGTTTGAGTCATCATCAGAGTTTGATGACTCATTCTCAGAGTTTATGACCAAAGCTTTTCCCTTAGCTTTCTTCTTTGATGTTTCTTTCTTCATGAGTTTTTCTTCAACCTTGAGAGCAACATATTTTGTCTTCTTACTAGTTCTTCTGTTCCTTTGTTCTATCTCCAGTTCATGAGTTTTAAGCAACCCATAGATTTCATCAAGCTCTGTATCTGCAAGCTCATAATTATCTCTTATTGTTGTTGCCTTTAAATCCCATCTTTCAGGTAGAGATAAAAGAAACTTGAGATTAGACTCTTCAATATCATATTCTTTATCAACCAGAGATAAATCATTCAATAGTTTACAGAATCTGTCATATGTTTCAGTCAAAGTTTCACCAGGTCTTGAGTCAAAGTGTTCATACTCCTGTGTAAGTATAGTCTTTCTGTTCTTCTTTATAGCACCTGTTCCTTGGCATCTGACTTCTAAAGCATCCCATATTTCTTTGGCAGTTTTGCAACCAATAACTTTGTTAGACATTACATTATCTAAGGCACTGTGGAGAAGATGTCTAACCTTTGCATTCTTTGCAATTGATGAGATGTCTTCAGGAGTCAAATCTTTCTTTTCCTTTGGAATAAGCTTTTGCTCTTCACCAGCAACAAAAGTGGACAGTTTAGTCGGTTTATGAGGACCATTATAGATTCTATCAAGGTATTCTGGATCTGTGGCTTCCAGAAACATGGTCATCTTCACCTTCCATATAAGATATTCTGGTGATCTGAGAATTGGAACCCTAATCGTCTCATATCGACTCACAGAAGTTGGTTGAATTTTCTGAGTATTAGAACCTGCCTGGATTTCTTCAGCCATGATTATACTTGTGTTTAGATCAAAAACTGTATATATTTAACAGCCTTAGCTCTGATACCAATTGTTAGGCCGAATACACAATATATAATCAATATATGTATGAGAATAACAATCAAGAACACTATTTATGAACAATAAACTGAATTATATTAAATAACTCTTCTCTCAGTGATGTAAAATATCACAGAGAGCTGCTAGGTTGCAAGAATAATGTATTCAGTATTCGCATCCCTTTTAGGGTTAACCTATCTGTGTTTATATAATACACAGTTACATAATCAATCTCTAATTGATATTCCTATAAATTAGCTATACAATTTATATCAATTTAGGATTGCTTCTGTCTTCTTTCCCGTTTCTTTAGCTATCTCAATATATCTTGCTTCTTTCCATCTTCAAGATATATTGCTTCTAGAATCTTCAAGTATGCACCGACAGCTAAATAAACTCTCACCCCGTCAAACTTTAATAAACTCTGACTGGCTTCTAGTGTAAACTCTGATAAGTACCTGTTACTTAAATACTGATAAACAATCATCAGCAATTATATCTAACAGTTTCGTTATCACATGTTGTGCATACTCGAATAAACCAATCAGATGTATCTGCAATAGACTTTATCGTCACATGTGCCAGAACTTGACTCTACAGTAAATTTAGTTAATTGTAAGTAAGTTTTAGAGTATACGTAACTAAGTTTTAGAGTATACGTCTATGTAACTAAGTTTTAGAGTATACGTCTATGTAATCCTTGCCCAGTTTTGTAATCTGATCTACTGTAAGTAAGTCCATTCCTTTCTTCTTTTCATGTGTTAATGCCTTTTTTGCGAAATCAGGTTCATTCAACCTGTAATTTTTTTTGAAAAATTAGTTATGAATGTAATGTGATATTTTCATGAGTTCTTGTAAACGTATGAACTTACCTTCTTCGTAGTTAAGCTACACTGTGATGTTTGTAATTGAGGTAAAACCTTGTGGGTGACACGTTGGAGATGTCTACTTCTTCTGCCATTCAATATAAGTTCAAATTAATTAGGATGATTTACAATATTAAAGTGTAGTTGTTAAGATGTACTATTCCATAATCCCACTTTGGCACTTGAGATAATTATTATGACTGGTTTTTCCATCACTTGATTCAAGCATGCCTTTAGGTTTACAGCAAATTGATCCCAGAAAGTGACATTCACCTGTGAACTATTTTCATGTCATTGTATAAAAAAGATATAATTGACTACTCTTATTTTAAAGGGCAAATGTTTGGAATAATTTTACCTTCCATCTGTTATGATTAGCTTAGCTTGAGTTTGGTTGTTTCCCTTTGAGTTTTTCAAGTCTCTGCACTCAAATTTTTTGATGATACCTACGACATCTGAGAAGTAAGCAAAGTATTATGTTTTGTCTATGTTGAATAATTCCCAAAAAGTTGATTTAATTTTACCTGTCAAATAAGTTTTTTGTTCTGCCAAAGACCTTAGTTCGCTATGGTCATTGAAATCAAACATTTTAAAGGGTATAACTGGTGATTCATCTTCCATTTCTTCTACTTCCGTGTCTTTAGAAAAAATCAGCTGCCTTTCATTCCTTAGACATCTGTAAATATCTGCTTATTTGTAGTTTTGGACAGTAAAGTATTTGATGGTATAAACCTTACCAACATCTAATTTGCTTTCCAAGTTGTCCACACATAACCCCGGTATGAACGCATGAATCCTATTTTTCTGGTTATTTGAAACGATATATGAGATAATGTATATTCAAATGTTTCGTTTGTTAATAAAAAATCATACCATGTTATCGATGAGTAAGATGTTGAACGCTTTGAAAATTTCTCATGTTCTTGTTGCTCATCTCCATTTCCTAATAACCCTGACCTTTATTTTGTAGTCATATCTTCCCGGTTTTAGAGTTGAAATTTGATCAAACATTTTTTTTGACATTGTTTTCTTCTTCTATTCTTGGTATTTGACTTTTCCAAATTTTGTAAGATCTGTTATATTGGCAAAGTAGGTAGTTGGGTTATTAGTTTCAGGAAACCACCCAGGTTTCAATTTTGATTTGATACCTCTGAAAAAAATTTATTAGTTTTAATTTTTTTGATGATAGTTAGAGTAATAAAATTTGAAGTACATTAGCATTTAGAGCAGATTCAGATTTGTTTGAAGTTACACAAGGCAAAGACAATAGCAAAAGATTAAAAGTACGTCGCACATATACTTTCTAAATAGGATAAGTGACGCCTTGTTCCGTTTAATGAGTTTTTTGACCATGCATCCTTATTTCTGCAATAAATATTAGAAATGATTAAAAAAATTACCGCAACAATTATATGTTAGAACTTTTTTGGGATACCTTTTATTTTTTGATGTTTTTGAAATGATTGTTCCCGTTTACATCATATTCCACCGGTTCTACATTCTTCCTTGCTCTGCTTTTCATGTTTGTTGAGTTTCCTGTTTGAGGAGTTTGATTATTTGCTTCTTCTTCATCCATATCCTGTAATTAGATATAACATTAAGTATGAATGTGTTGTGTTTCATAAATGTAAGTATCTATAATGACCTCATACTTTTATTGCAGATGCCTCATTCGTTTCCACCCTTTGATTTGTGTTGGGATCAAAGCTGTCACATATGTCCATAGTTGCAACAATTTCCTTTGCTTCAAAAACAGTGGATCCCTTTTTAATATTTTCCTCTTTAATTTCTAATGTGATTGTGTATTTCTGGTTTAGGAAAATTTTCAGCACATCAGGGAATTTGTCTTCATCCTTCTCCTGTTTTTGATAATTAAAATTTAATTGGTTAGCATCGATTTAAAGAAATTGTACATCATATACTTTAGTTTACCGTAAGACATACCGTTAGGCATTCAGAGTGAATATCTACCACAGCTGTATCCGTAATTCTACTAACTTCGGAGGCTGGGAAAATAATGGCAATAGATCCTGTGTTGTCTGAACATAGTGTGCATACCCTAAATCTGTGCAGTTAAGAGAGTCCTCCATATTTCAGATGAAAATATTGAATAGATTTTTCTTGATATATTCCAAAAAGTGTTTAATTTTTGTCTTCATACCTCTTGTCCGGGTATGGGAAGATTCTGTTGCATTTGCTGCATTTAAAGATTCCATTTTCCCGAAAGATTTCTATATCACAGTCTGTGCACTTGGTGTAGTACCAACTTGATTTTTCCTCCAACTTTTTCACTGATACTTCACAAATAACCTCTTTCTGTATGATATTTTATAGTTAATATTTATATACTGTGAAATTCATCGAATAAATTAATGGAATAAATTACAACCCACCTTATTAAAATCCGGCTTTATTTGTCTGATTTGTTTCACTGTAAGCTTAGGAATGACGACATCGTCTTGTGGAGAATCATGTTGCAATTTTCTCTTTTTTGCCAAACTGTCCACAAAAAATTGTTATTAAATTTGAATGAATAAAAAAAATAATGCGAAATATGTTGCTCTGAGCTTACTTCTTTTTCAACTCGTTGATGCTGTAATGGTTTGGATTGATATGAATTCTTGTGGCCGGATAATTTGTCAAGTTTGGTGTGCCTATATGAACGTTTTCTTTAGATAAAAGTATTGAGTTTACATTGTATTGAGATAAAAAATAACGTTTACCCTCGTATCTTCCAACTCTTGCGCAACAAATGATGACATAAATCTCATTCTCATCAAGTTTTTTGAACTTTTCTTCCACCATATTTCCAAATTCTTCGAACAAAGTTACTTTCACTCGAAACCTGGAACATAGTATTTGTTAACATAACTAATATATTTGAACCTTAAATTTCTAATATTTTCAATATGTAATAGATGTACCATACCTCCCATCCGAAATTTCAAACTTGAGCCTACTTGTTTCGTGGTTGTTTTTTTTGGTTTTAATTATCTCTTGAACGTTTTCAACTTTCCCCACCATGTCTAAAAAAACAAATATGTTAGCATTTTTGTTGTGTAATTTGATACTATTTGTAGATTATAAGTACTTATACCTATAAGAAATCGATTCTCATCAGCTATTTTCTCAATTTCTTCCATGTAGTACAGATCAAATGCATACTCTTCAATTTCCAATCCAATTGTTTCGTCCTTTTCGATTTTTGTATGCGGAGTGAAATATAGATGTTTTTTTATTCTGAACTGGCCTGTATATTTCATCTCCTACGAAATCCTTTACTTTAAAGTTTGACAATATGTAGATTTCTCCTTCTTTCAATTTTTCCAACAAATCCTCGCAGTATTTTTTACTGGCAAAAGCATGAATCCTGTAGTTCTACAAAAGTTTTTTTCTTAATCTAATGAAAAAAAACTCAAAAGAAATAGCAAGACTTTAGTAAAAAAGGTTATTGGTTAGAAAGTTTTACTGAGTCATCAATGAAGATCATATTAAGCCCATAAAATTCATTACTCTCTCTGTTTATTCCTTTCCAGAGAGTCTGCAATCTAACTCTACTGTTCCACTCATAAGTGGAAGTATTGATGCAATTGATGGGGTCATACTTGTTCAGTTCCATTACTGTTTTTAAGAACAAAACAAAGGAAAATAACTGTGACAGGAATCAAGTTTGATGTATAATACTCTTAAAGACATGTATTAATACGCAAGTAGTAAAGTTTTGTCAGATAGTTGCTTACCTCTTAGATTTTCCTCAGACTTCAATTTGGTGGTTGTCAGGTGCAGGTTGTATTATTGCTCTAGATCTGTGTTTACTTCAAATTGGGGATGGTTATCCCTAACTTTATACTTTTAATTTAATGTTTTATTAAGACTTTAACTACATCAATAGTTAGGCTCCTCTCTCCTTTTTATACCACATAGCTGTCCTGATTGATATTATTTCTATATTTTTTTATAGATTTTATAAAAATACTTTCGGATTTCAATTTGAGACTGAATTTGATTCTTTTGACATGAATTTGAACCAACATCAATTTTCTTCCTATTTTTTTTGATGGATGAGAAATAATATTTTTAAATTTAATCTGTTTTTTTAATATATAGTTGGAGAAATAGTAAATTTGTAAGAAAATAACATAAAATGTGAAAAAGTAAATTTTACAGCATAGAAGACAATAAGACTTACATACAATGCAAACCAAGATCCATGCAAACCAATTCACATACGATTTTGAACAGAGTTCTAATTTAACAAACCAACAGTCATGCATCATAAACTAACATAGTTAAAAAAACAGGATCAACAATCTGAAAAACTGGTAAAATATAAAACTAACGTACTAAAATTAAAGTTTAGGCAAATCATTAGATGCATGCAACATCCGATTTACTGGACTTCATTGACATTTGCTGAACCTTCATCTTGTACCAACATTTCTCCAAATCCTTCAATTTCATCACCTATCTCTTCTGGCTGAAGTTGAAGATAGTCTTGTTCTTCCAACAGATCAAAATCCCCATTGACTAAGCCAAGACCCATATCAATATGCCAAATATCTCTAACCAACCCAAAAGGTCTTCGAAACACAACTAAGCGAGTTCGGTTATGCGCTCCATCAACAGCGAGGAATCTGGCCAAACTGTTTTGGCTTTCTCTTATTATCTTAACATCAAGTTTCAAGTTTGGGTCTTTCTTGCGATTATAAAGCTGATCTATAACTCTTTTATGATTTGGATCGTGAAACCATCGCCACTCTTCCCATTCTCTTTTCACATCAGCACTTTCAGTTTCCAGTTCCACTCTGTTTTTGTTCTCATAGAAAGCGCAGCGAAGACCTAGCAACATCACCCATAATTCGTTGGCCATTGGCGTGACGTTTCTTAAAGACCCAGAAACCATTAGAATGATATGGCCTGTATGATCTCTGAGAACGATACCTATCCCAGAATTATTTCCATTAGGAAGAAGTTGATTGAAACTTACTGCACAACATAATCTTCTGAATTTCATCCCATAAAGGGTTGGTGGTCATGGTTAGAAAAATATCTGGGTGACCAACATGGCGGCAAACTGCAAGCGCATCCTGAAAGTTTTGCTGCATATAACGTTTCGAACCAACAAAACCGGATGGTAAAATCACACCTTTTCCAACATTTGCTGTATTGTCATCACCCTTACGAACTAAATCACATATGTGAGTATAGAATTCATTTCGAAGAATGGTCTGGTTGATACGAAACCACCATAACCGAGTTTGTTCTATGGCAGAGAAAGCATCAACCATATACTGCTGGAAAAGTCTACCACCTAATCGAGGTGTCAGGGCTGTAAAAATATACAGATCATGAATTGGTACTTGATTATATAGAAGATATAATATTGAAAGCATTTTAATTTATAACAGATTAGTACCTTCATTATCTCGAATTTGAAATCGATAGGAATAATAAGTCTTCATGGAGATCATGTCACTATCTTTTAGATTAGCCAGATTAGCACTCTGTTTTGGAATCTTGTCATGGTAACCATCTTCGCCAAGAGGAAACAAAAGTGGATATTGCAGTGCCATTAACTTTGGATGGATGTAAGATACACGTTGGAAAAAATCTTTATTAGCTTCAACAATTATGTCCCGATCAAGAGGTTTCTTACGTTCAACAATTATGTCCCGATCTGGAGTGGTTTTTGAACTACTACCAACCATGACAGCAGCTACCTCATCAGAAGGAGAAATATGATTCTCGCGTCCGCTCTCTGATCTGAAAATCTTCAGCTCAACTTTCAAATCAACTAAATAATTGTTTTCAAAACGATCACGGGCCATTCTGAATTCCCCAACTAATTCATTGCTTTCATCCAACATGTTAATAAGACCTTGTACAACTTCAGCATCAACTGTACTTCCATGAGAAATGTTGACCCAACGCAAACGATTATTAACCTCATTTGCAGTATCGTATATGTACAGTTGGCAAAACTTGGGAGTCTGACCCTCATCGGGTATTAAAGAGCCAAAAACATGATGATTTTGCCCATTCAACCTATAAATGTATGGTCCCCCGCCTTTATTTATAGAATGGTCAATATTGCCGCTAGTAGACGTAAATGAGAACATAGCATTGTATAATCTAATATTTCTCTGAAAAGAAACGCTTTTAACATCATTATTGTAAAGTTTCATGAGATAAGTTGGAGGAGTAGGAGTAGGTGCCAACATCACGTCACCTTTCTTGCAACACATTGAGAAAATTGGTGTCCCTCGAGTCACATTTTTATTCACACGTTCCTCTTTTCACATTCGAGCATTGCAGTGTGTACATTTGACAAACGGAGAACCCAAAGAAGCATACTCTTCAGGCATAACATGTTGAGAACGCCTACGATTCTTAGACTTATTATTGGAAATCATATTGACATCATCATCTGGAAGAAAATGTAGAAAGGAATTATTTAATATATACAAATGCGGTATATCAGGCATTGGGTGGAAACATACCTTCTGAATCTGTATCACTATCAACTAAAATTGATTGGGTAGAACAATACTCTTCTGCAAATATCGCAATTTTAATGTACATTAATATGATACATTAGTATTATACATAAACAATGAATAACAAATTATATCTCGTATATGGATGGTACTAACCATAGGAATCATCAGAATCAAAGAGGCCATCATCAGAAAAAGACACACCATCAATAACAGACTCATCTATATAATAGTCAAGTCTATAAGTAAAAAAAGGATTGTTTTAGAAATAAGTTTTTTTTAAATGGCAAGACAAACCTATTTCATAATCACATAAGTCATTGCTATCATCATCTTGTTCGTTGAATAAATTGCGAGTTGTTTCTTTAAACACTTTTGGGGGCTTACACTTCTCTTTTCCCTTTGGTAACTCCACTGTTGGGCTAGTACTTGTATTTGTTACATTAGACAGTGGAGTCCTAAATGAAGCATCATAAACATTGGAATTCTTTGTCTGGTTTATCCTCTTTTTATTTATACCTTCGACAAAAAAATTAACACTATTAAATATCTAATCATAGCATAAATTGGATTTTTTGTAGTTAAAATCACATACCTGAGGACGAAGGAGACATAGAATCTTCAATAAAAGGACGATCAATATTAAATGATGGATTACTAACTGCATAAAAGGTTTACATATCTAGTCAATAATTACATAACTTTTTATGTTTGAACGAATAAAATTTCAAAACAATAAAATTTACAGAGTTGTGAACGTGCTGATCGTCGATGGGATTCAATAAAAACGTTCTCTTTGTTTGCAGAGTTTTTACGTTTTCTTGCCTTGGGGGCAGATTTCGCAGATTTATAACCTGCAACAAATAACCATGACCAAAGTTCAATCACCATATATTTAAAACACAAAATTGTATATAATATTCATACCATATATCATCTTTTCGGAAGTAAACATATGCTAGGACTGGTTTTCATCATCTTCCTCGTTCATACGGTACTCGAGATTAATGGAATGTGTGGAATGCTCTTGATTTTGAATTTTGAATTGTAAACAATAAAGTAAAGTGAGTAATATGGATAAGACCTGGGTAAGAGCAAAGCTTCCGCGAGAAGCTTAATAAGAATTAACTGATAAGATTTCAAGGAAGAAAAAATTAAATAATAAGAAGGAAGTACAAAGCACACGTGAGATTAGGACACAAAAACAGACAGGCTGCTACAAACATAAATGTTGGCACACATGCAAGTAATGGCATTTCTGAAATAAATCTTATCAGCAAGGGCAAGTAACTAAACTGACATGACACTGTTCATAAGACATAACACTGTACAAATGGGGCAAGAGAAACTATTATATAGAAGATTTAAAGACGCGTTGTGTATAAGCTAGCAATTTAATAAAGGAAGGTTGGTATGAATATTGAACCAAGGGCCACTCAGTTTGTTATCAATACATTTCATTCGTTTTCTTTCAATTATTGAAATCTCTTCAGACTTTAACTTTCATGTTCAAGACTATCTTCATATCATTCTTGTACAACTTCATCTAATAAAATTAAATAATAATATTATAAATCTAATAACTCACAAATTAGAATTTTCAATTAAAACACATCACCTTTTATATTATTATTATTTTTATATTTTATATTTTTGTTAGCTATAATATCTTCTTTTTCAAAAATATCACGGGTTATTATATTAAATAAAATAAAATAATAATATTATAATTATGATAATTAATTATTTACCTTTTGAGCTAAAATATATTATCTTTTTATATTTTTTCTAACTAAAATCTCTCATTTTTCTAAAATCATTACGGACAACATCCATATCTATCTATATCTTTACTAAGCACACTTAAGATCTTTTGTAATTTATAGATTCCATTGACCATAAAATAAATAATAATAATTAAATTATTTTAAAACAAATAAATAATAATCGTTAGATCTAATAATAAAGAACTTTCTCTATTTTGATCCAAAATCTATCAACGGTTTAAAGTTTGAATCTCATAAAAAATATACATAAAATAAATATTTTATTATAATTTATAGTTTTGATTAATCACAAAATAAATAATAACTATTCAAATAATTTTCAAGCAAATGAATAAGAATCATTAGATTTAATAATAAAAAAAATTCTCTATTTTAGTTTCCAAAATACTACCAAAAATGTAAGATTTGAATCCGGATCTGGTGAAAGAACATATTAAGATTAACATTTAACTAAAATATATATAATCATTAAAATATAAATAAATAAATTATTAAATATTTAAAGACGCATATAAACTACTCCCTCCGTCCCAGTGAATTCTATATACTGAGACTGAGCACGTAGACTAAGAAAAGATATAAAAAATGAGTAAAATTAGATGAAAAGTTAGTAAAGTGGTGGGACCTATCAATATTTAATAATAGATTTGAGATAGTGGAGGAATTAGTGGGTGTAATAGTGATTTATATTGTTATAGAATAGAGATAGTGGAGAAAGTAGTGGGTGTAATAGTGTTTTATATTATTAAAAGTTACTATTTTTGGAATGTATAAAAATGAATGGGACGTCCCAAAATGGAAAGTGTATAGAAATGGATGGGACGGAGGGAGTAGCAATTTAATAATAGCTACACAGGGAATGTTCAGTTGTTCACACTTCACCCCATCCCCACTGGCAATTGCTACGAAGTTGCTAAGAGCATCTCCAACCCAGCCCATCTATTAGCTATATTAGCCCACCTGGCATGAACAATTATTAATTTGGCTATCCTTTAGAAAATTTATCTACTCCAACGCTGCTCTTCTGTTAGCCAAAAATTTAGATATCTGAGATTGATCCTCTATATCTGTTGATTCTATATCCATCCTCTAAATCCATCCACCTCATCTTCCGCTGATTCTTCTTTTTTTCCCGCTATCTCATTTTCCTCTTGTGCAAAAGGTATGTTTCATCTAATCATTTAATTGTTTCTTCAATTGAGATTATTGAATTCTTATGTATTCAACTAGCGCTATTAATTATTTGTTTCAAAATCTTGTATCACTGGTATAACATTACATATATATAGTTAGGTATTTGGTTATTAGAAATTGGGGGAAATTTCTTGCAATTTTTCAATTCTCAACATTTTGTGTTTTTTTTACAGAAAATGGAAGGCTCATATACATCTTTACTCAATGATGGTTCGTTTGAATTCGAAGAATTGGTATTTTCACAACCACTCCCTCAGTCCCAAACCCAACCCCAACAAGAACAAACACAACCCCAACAAGAAGCTACAAAATCGAAAAAGGGAAAGAGATCGAAGAATTTCTTAATTGAAGAAGATATGTTGTTAATTTCTGCTTGGTTAAATATTAGCATGGATCCGATACAAGGTAAAAATCAAACACATACGTGCTATTGGGATAGGATATGGAAACATTTTAATGAAAATAAAGGAGGTCTTGCAAGTGATCGAACGGCTAATTCGTTGTGTAACCGCTGGTGCACAATCAACGAAAAAGTGGCAAAATTTATTGGTTTCTGCAATCAAGTTTTTTCAAAAAATCAAAGTGGATTAACCGAGCAAAATAAGGTACTAGTTGTTTAATTTAGTTTATGCTTTACTTTAATTTGGAACATATTAGATACTTTGTTTTATGTGGAGTTTAACTCAAATGTGATTGCGAATTGGTAGTTCTTGTCTGATTTTGTTATGTTTTTGGTAGTTCTTTGTGATTTCGAGATTGTTTTTCTAAGTGTGGTATCTTTCGTGTTGGTCCTGTTGGATATGATTTCTGATGACCTTGACCTATCTAAGATTAAAATGTCTGTTTTAACAATTGTGCATAAACAGAAGTGCAACAATATTATTTCCAACATATAGAAAAAGATATGTTGCAGTGCTAAGTGCCAACTACTAGCACTTTTGGATATGCTGCAGCCTCCTTGAATTTCCTAGGAAGGATAATGTGGCCACCATATCTTTGCTGCAAAAATATGATCACAGCAAGCAACAACCCTGTCAATGGAATGAGCACTAGTGGATTCAGGACAGAAGGGCCTTAACAAGTGCAACAAATTATCAGATTTTCTGTTATGTTTCTCATTGCCTACTTTATTCTTCTTCTAGATTCTTAATAAGCACTTTATTTTCAGTTATGTTTCTCAGTTATTATTCTTAAAGTCTATGTGTATAAATTCCACTTACCCTGCATTCAAGTCTGTTTCTTTAAAATCCTACTAGTTGTCTCAAAAACCTACTAGAATCCCTAAAACCCTACTAGTTTCTCTAAAATCCTACTAATTGTCCCAAAAACCTACTAGTTCTTCCAAAAACCTACTAGTTGTCCCAAAAACCTACTAGTTGTCCCAAAAACCTACTAGTTTCTCAAAAACCTACTAGTTGTCCCAAAAATCCTACTAATTGTCCCAAAAACCTACTAGTTCTTCCAAAAACCTACTAGTTTCTCAAAAACCTACTAGTTGTCCCAAAAACCTACTAGTTGTCCCAAAAACCTACTAGTTCTTGCAAAAACCTACTAGTTTCTCAAAAACCTACTAGTTGTCCCAAAAATCCTACTAATTGTCCCAAAAACCTACTAGTTTCAAATGCCTGCTAGTTGTTCGAAATTCCTGCTACCTTTTTCAAATTCCTGCTACCTTTTTCAAATTCCTGCTAGTTTCTGATTTTTAATTTGATCTCTTTGGTAATGCAGATAGACCAGGCAATAGAGTTGTACGAGAGTGTAATGAACGAGAAATTTATGTTCATGCGTCACTGGAGTGCATTGCGATTTGCACCAAAGTTTCAGGCTAGTTTGGACAAAAAAAACCAAGGCAACTAAGGACAAAGATGCTTGTTCACAATCTGTTGACAATCAAATTCCTACAAGCCTAGAATCCGATGAACGGATGGAACGTCCAATTGGAAGAAAAGCCGCAAAAAAGTTAAAAAGGGCAAGAAATGATGCAACGGATGAGGAAAGCCTGGAACTTCTTAAAGCAATGCAGAAAGATGCATTGGCTATTGCTTCCTCAAGAAGTGAATCAGTTAATATGAGCTTGCAATTGCAAAAGGAAATGATGCAGTTACAAAAAGAGGAGCTGCAGCTCCGCTTAGCAAAAGAGGAGAGGGAAAGGCGGAAGAAGGAGCGGGAAAGGCAGGTTTACGAAGCTTCTATCATGTCAATGGACACTAGTAAGATGCTACCGGATCAAGCGAAATATTATGATGTTCTCAAAGCTAGGATCATGCAAAACATGTTATAATTTTTTATGTGTACTCGACTCTAATTTGCAACAATTATGTATAAGACTTTTAATTTTCTATATTGTGAAGTTTATGATATTTAAACAAATACAAAGCAAACATGCTCTTCTTCTTCCGCCTGCATAATATCGAGAATCATTCGTGTGGTGTTGTCCATTATAAACGAATAGTTTAGAAGTACGAGAGAATTTAAGATTGTTTGGAGTTTATGGTTTGTTCAGCTCTCAGTTTTGCTATTTATATATAACATCTGAAATATGACCGTTAAAAATATAGTTGTTGATAATATAGCCGTTGGAAAAATAGCTGTTGGAAATATAGCCGTTAGAAATATAGTCGTTGGAATATAGCCGTTTGGATTTGAAAATAATGATAAAGTACAACTTTTGAATTATAGCTAACCATTATAGCTAACCCTATTGGAGCACAACCCCTTACAGGTTCAGCAAATTTTAGCTAACAGTTATTATATATTATTTTAGCTAACCAATTTAGCTACTCCCCTTGGAGATGCTCTAACAATAATAATAATTGTAAATAAAGGAAGGTTGGTATTAATATTGGCCACTCAATTTGTTATCCATACATTTCATTCGTTTTCTGCAACTAACTCTCAAACTCAGTTAACCCTTGTTTCCAGTTCAACTTCTACTCAATATGACGTATAATACGTATATGGATTTTACATGATCCGAGCTTCGATCCGAGATCTTATAACTGGATATGGATTTATATAAAATAAATCCGATCCGACAAAAATCCAATCTGATAAGAGTATGATCTGTTAAGAATCCGATCAGAATAATTATAATTATATAATTATATATTTTATTATATATTAATATAATTATAATTATACAAATAATGTATAATTTTCAAATCATATGAGATCCAAAATCCTTTGGTAGTATTTTATACTATAACTTGAAAAAAGTATTACGTTTATAATGAATATGTTATCATTGTATATTTGTATTGCATCTAAAATTGAATTCATATTTTAATTTGAACTAGATTTATAGCCCGTGCGAGGCACGGGCATGTTCTAGAATATTGTGTAATTTTCATTAATTTCAACGTATTTTATGAGTTACAGATATATTGATATGAGATAATTATAATATAGATTAAAATGTCATTTCGAAATTTGAGAGTATAATTATCATTTCGTATTGAATAAATTGACTCATTGAAATTCTTAGTTCATTGAAAAATTATTGCATTCTCCACTCCACCCCGACCCGAAATCCCCCCCCCCCCTCTCTCTTATGCCCCCTCCTATGGTGGTCTCTCTCTCATTTCCCCTCCTACGGTGGTGGCTGACTTCTATTTTCGATATCATTTTTTGGAGACCCCTCTCTTATCCTTCTTTTCCCTCTTTTACTGTCTCTTTGCCTTTTATTTCATTTCTCTCCGTCTCCTCCACTTTTTCTTCTCAACTTTTGTTTAGGATCTGTATTTTGATCTCTCTCTTTTCATGCCCCCTCCAATGGTGGTTACCTTCTATTTTCGGTGTCAATCTCTTGAGACGCCTCTCTTATGTGATGATCCTCGGGAAGACATAATATATTCCAACACATTTACTGAAATGCATGTTATGTTTTGTTTATTTAGGGTGCGTCATAATTGTTTACTTAACTGCATTCTTTGACTGTTTAGTTTGTGTTTATTTAGAGTGTGTATCATGTGTTTGATGGAATGATTGAACCAAATTTGTAGGCTTTGTGCATGTAAATGCACTTGGGGTTGGTCTGCTCATTAAAGTAAATATTTGTCATGGGTTGTTGTTTGAGCTGACAGTGACAAATTGTTCTTTATCGATATTGTCGAGTTTGTGCTTTTTTTGGGGTTAATTTATTTATGTTATTTGCCTATTTCTCTCATGCCTCCTCCTACGGTGGTGGTTGTCTTCTATTTTCGGCGTCACTCTTTGGAGACCCCTCTCTTATCCTTCTTATCTCTCTTTTACTGTCTCTTTGGCTTTTCTTTCTTTTTTTCCCGTCTCCTCCACTTTTTTTTCTCAACTTTTGTTTTGGATATGTATTTTGATCGCTCTCTCTCATGCTCGCTCCTACGATGGCTGCCTTATATTTTCGGCGTCACTCTATAGAGACCCCTCTTTTATCCTTCTTATCTCTCTTTTACTGTCTCTTTGACTGTACATTGAGCCAATTTGTTCACCGTTAAAAGACAATTATATACTTCAAAGTGTAAAATGACTTTTCAACCCTTTACTTTATTTACTTACAAAATTATTATTAATATATAATAAGTAGAGATATTTTAGTAATTTCAGACTGAATAAATTGTCTCAAGCAACCCCCTAGTTGCTCTATTATATATATAATAGATAGCAGACATACTTATTACATATAAGGATATAATTGGAAATGTGTAAATATGTCGATAGTTTTAAATTTTAAAATAAATATTAAAAGAGAAAATAATAAGTGGTAGTGACTATAGATGTCAACATTTGTCACACTATCACCGATCATGGTTTAGTTCAAATTAAAAACAATTTTTTTATCATCAATATACAATTGGTGGTTTTAGTAATTTGATTTCATCAATATAATATTGAAAGGGTAATTTAATAATTTAATATATATATTGATAGTATATAGAATTTGTAATCTAATAGTATATATAATCTGAGAAAATATATACTTACTGCAAATAAACATGATTTACAATATCAAAATATTAATATAATTCTTTTTCTATCGACCAATTTCAATTTATAACATTTTGTTTTGCTTGCATGAGGCTTTCTCTGATACGGTCAAATATATAATTTTAAGGCACTTATGAAAATAATTTTTTTTATCATCAATATACAATTGGTGGGGTAATTTAATAATTTGATTTCACCAATATAATATTGAAAAGATAATTTAGTAATTTAATATATATTGATTGTATATATAATCTGAGCAAATATATACTTATTGCAAATAAACATGATTTACAATATAAAAATATTAATATAATTCTTTTTTCAATGGACCAATTTCAATTTATAACATTTTGTATATCTATTTTGCATGAGTTTTTCTCTAATATGGTCAAATATATGATTTTAAGGCACTTGTGAAAATAAATTATCTACCTTACCAAATAGATCACAAGAAGAGACCAAAATAGAATATAACATATTGAGTATTTGCACATATTAATAAAGAGTTTTATGATATAACCAAAATTACTCTTTAGCATAGTGGTTAGAAGTGTTCTCTCTAATTTAGAAGGTCAAGGGTTCAACTCCCATTAGAAACAATTTTTTTATCATTAATATAATAAGTAGGGGTAATATGGTAATTTCACACCGATTAAATTGTCTCAAGGAACCCCTAGTTACTCTATTATATATATATATATAATAGATTATTTTTATGCTTAGAGTTCATTTCTTGATCATTATAATTTTGTATGGTACATTTCAGGATTAATAGATATTTATTTTATTTCGATGTTAATGTGCACTTTTACATCTTAAAATTGTTAATTTTATCATTTTAGATTTTAATATTAATATAAATTTTTTTTAAGAAAAATAATAATTGAATTGAATATCCGATCCGATTAACCGTATTACTAATGGAGCGGATATGGATTGGTCTTAAAAAAATCCGACACTTAATCCGATCCAATCCAATCCAAAAAATTAAATAAATTTGAATATGAATTCAGGTCCAAACCCGATCCATTTACAGGCATATCCAGCAATTGCTACGAAGTTGCTACCAAAAATAAAGGACGGTCGGTATGAATAAGGACGGTTGGTATGAATATTGAACCAAGGGCCACCATTTTGTTATCCAATAATTTCATTCGTTTTCTTCCAAGTGATAATATCAATCTCACCTTTTCTACCGACACTTTTCCTTACTACAGTCTACAGGTAACATTACTCCCGCAATTGCTAGGAAGTTGCTAACAATCTATAATAACCTTTATTAAAGTGAAATCCTCTTTTAAACGGTATTACGATACCAAATTTGGTTTTATTCCTTCATTCCTATTTCTTCTATGTTTATAATCCTAGAACAATTATAATTTTTTCCATCCTATTATGGGTCATGTTCCTTGTAGAACCCTTAACCTAAGAACTCTTAGAACTCTATCTTATATTTTAAAATAATATATATTTATTATATGTAGGTCATGGGTAAAGTTGTCCAAAAACACAAAATACATAATTTAGAGCTAATTAAAATTTGATTAACGATAATAATCATACATCGATATCGATCACGAAATTCTCCATCATCATCATAAAATTCCCCCAATTATTTTTATCAATTTTTGTGAAAATATTCAAGTTATGGTATAAACACAATATCAAATAATAGTGTTCAACAGCTGAACATTTAAATACAAGTAAGTTCAGTTGCAGAACTTTAAAATTTATGTGTTTGATTTCAAATTCGATTGCATGACTTTTATGTTCAGCTGTAGAACACGAAAGTTATGGTATGAAAATAATGTGAATAACATTGTTCAACAGCTGAACATTATAAAAATAATCAAGTTCACTTGTAGAACTTTGTGGAAAAAAGTAAGTTCAGTTGTAGAACTTTGAAATCTATATGCATAACTTTTAAAATTCAGTTGCAGAACACTGTATTTATACTATGAAACAAAATAGGTTCTGCAGTAGAATTTTTTATTCCAACAATACCCTTATAAGATTTTGTATATAAAAATGAGTTGAATCTGAACGGTTGATCTAGTAATAATCCAACGGCTTATAACAGTTCTAAGGTTCTTTTTTAGTAATTGGTTCTCTCTTGATCCTAACCCTCCTATTATTCCTATTTTTCCGAAACTCTATGTTATCTTGGCCATTGTTTTAGAGAGAATCATTTATATAGAGAACCGGGGATAACTATATATTTTATTATAGAATCTCATAAATAATTTTAATTTTTTTTTACATAAAATATATAATCTGATTCTAACGTAGAAATGTAGAATATTAGCATGTACAAACTTTATAAAAAATTTAACATTTAAAATTTGAATAAAAATATTGATTTTAAATTTGATTCTGCTGCAGAATCATTTTGGATAGATTTGATTCTGCTGTAGAATCACTTTGGACTATTTGACTAATTTTCAATTATTTTTTTTAAAAAAAGGAGTTTAATTTCGTTTTTTTGATTTAATAATTGAAATTTATAATCATATCTAATAAAAAATGTGATAAAAATATGTATTATGAATATTTATGTAATGGTTCTCTCCCGGACTTTATATAAGAAGTTCTCTCTGGAATGCCACCCATCTTGGCCATTGTTTTAGAGAGAATCATAATAAAATAATCTACAACAGTTATTGTAAAATAATTATAATTCATTTATTATAACCGTACTGAGTTACAAAATAATGTATCTATGAGAAGAATATATATCGTATTTTCTAGATTTTCTTAAAATAATCTTAAATTAATAATGAATTAAACAATCTTTATTAATAAATAAAATATCCGTTCTAATGATATTTCAGTCTCCAAATTTAATTTCACCTCAAGATTCGTATCCATCGAAATTATTGAAATTTTATTGTAAATACAATTATTTTTTTTATTATAACCAACTAAATCATCGATATACTTATATAAAGGAGAAGACGGAGGCGGTGAGGTGGCGACTATAGAATCGCTCCTTTCTATTTTTCTAATTTTCTCAATTTTTCACAATTTTAAATTTTAATAATTACAACTTCCTTTATTATATTCGATTTTGTACGAAGTAAATTGAAAATTACACTTTTATTATTTTCAAACTTGATAGAACTTTCCTTTATTATTTTCAAACTTGATAGGACTTTATTTGATTTAGAAAATTACAATTTCCTTATTATTTTCGAATTTTTAGGACTTGATTGAATTTTATTTGATTTAGAAAATTACAACTTCCTTATTATTTTCGAATTTGTAGGCTTGATAGAACTTTCTTTTATTATTTTCAAACTTGATAGAACTTTCTTTGATTTAGAAAATTACAACTTCCTTATTATTTTCGAATTTGTAGGACTTGATAGAACTTTCTTTGATTTAGAAAATTACAATTTCCTTATTATTTTCGAATTTTTAGGACTTGATTGAATTTTATTTGATTTAGAAAATTACAACTTCCTTATTATTTTCGAATTTGTAGGCTTGATAGAACTTTCTTTTATTATTTTCAAACTTGATAGAACTTTCTTTGATTTAGAAAATTACAACTTCCTCATTATTTTCGAATTTGTAGGACTTGATAGAACTTTCTTTGATTTAGAAAATTACAACTTCCTTATTATTTTCGAATTTGTAGGATTTGATAGAACTTTCTTTGATTTAGAAAATTACGACTTCCTTATTATTTTCGAATTTGTAGGCTTGATAGAACTTTCTTTTATTATTTTCAAACTTGATAGAACTTTCTTTGATTTAGAAAATTACAACTTCCTTATTATTTTCGAATTCGTAGGACTTGATAGAACTTTCTTTGATTTAGAAAATTACAACTTCCTTATTATTTTCGAATTTGTAATTCTTTCTTTGATTTAGAAAATTACAACTTCCTTATTATTTTCGAATTTGTAGGCTCTTATGTTAATAACTGCAATTTTCTTTTTTATTATTTCCAATCTTGATAGAACTTTCTTTTATTATTTTCAAACTATAGAACTTTCTTTGATTTAGAAAATTACAACTTCCTTATTATTTTCGAATTTGTAGGCTCTTATGTTAATAATTGCAATTTTCTTTTTTATTATTTCCAATCTTGATAGAAATTTCTTTTATTATTTTCAAACTATAGAACTTTCTTTGATTTAGAAAATTACAACTTCCTTATTATTTTCCAATTTTTAGGATCTTATGTTAATAATTGCAATTTTCTCTTTTATTATTTTCAATCTTGATAGAACTTTCTTTTATTATTTTCAAACTTCATAAAACTTTCTTTTATTATTTTTAAACTTGATAGAACTTTCTTTTCTTATTTTCAAACTTGATAGAACTTTTCTTTTATAATACTTGACTTTTAAACATAATGGATTTCCATGTTATTCACCTTACAAACACCTATAAATTAAAGGTCAGTCATAACAAAAAATCTACACCGAAACTTTTTTTACATAGCTTCAAATTTTTACAACCATATTTACATTCAATACAACTATGGCTTACACCATGTTGGATGCTTTGAACGACAACAACTATACCTAGATGATAAGAGTACGAGTGTGTAGAATGTGAGAATCTGTCAATCCAAATACTGAAGAACTGATCAGTCTTGACATGATTTTGATTGATGAAAATGTTAATAAATCAATATACTTATAACTTATTAGTTTGTCAAATTGTATGATGATATTAACTTTTCTAAGATATGTTGTATGACATGAAAATTTGATCCATGCTACGATCCCGAATATTCTGGTCTCTCGATTCAAAAATCTTTTAGAGGAAGGCTCCATGTACATCATCAAAAAATCTGAAAGTTGTTTAAATTACATGGAAATATGTAGGGGAGAGCATGGTTCGGTTCGGGGCGGTTTTGCCCCGAAACCGAACCCGAAACCGCATGTCTTCGGTTTTAAAAATTGAAAACCGTAACCGTAACCGAACCGTCGGTTTCGGTTTCGGTTTTTAAAAGCTCGGTTTCGGTTTTTAACGGTTCGGTTCGGTTATAAAACCGAACGAAAAAATCATAAATATATTACAAGACTTTAAATTTATAAATTATAACGTTCTCGACTTTTAAACAAAGTGACTGAGCTATTGAATGAGTAAACTATGTATATATGTTAGTGCTAATGTTAGATGTGCAGATTAATGACATTGCATTGTAGCATTTATATACAGGTGGTCTGACAATTATCTAAATTTTCTTATAGGGGTATATAAAATAGCCAACTTTTGTGAACGTTATTCAAGATTTGAGGAAATTAAATAGCAAATCTACTATATTTTCTTAAAATCACACATTATTAATATTATTTCTTGTTTACGAAGCAAAGTAGAAGTCTATCGTCTCTGTTTTTTATGATGAAATCAACACTCCCTTTGAATTTGGGTGCTACTAAAATCTTATACGTTTTTAATCTACTCGGATATTTATTTAATGTGAGCTAAAAACTTTTATTGTATTTACGCTCTTATGAAGTTCTTCTGCTGCTGTTTTTTTTCAAAAAAAAAATAATTAATGTTTAGGTTGCTAAAACTCGGACAATCAACCTCTCCCGCTATGAAGAATTTTATTCCAATACATAATTAAGAATTTAAGATAAAGAATTTTATTACATATATCCAACTCCAACATCTTCACTTTCCTCATCCGATATCGTTTTGAAGCTTAATTATAATTCAAGATATAATATATTTATTAATTTTAAGAATACATATAAATTATATAAATTTATATAAATTATATATTTATATATTTATTTTAATAATCGGTTCGGTTCGGTTTTAGCCGGTTCGGTTTTAACCTATAACCGGAACCGGAACCGAAAGTCTCGGTTTTTAAAAATCAAAAACCGCAATCGTCGGTTCGGTTTCGATTTCGGTTTTTTCGGTTCGGTTTTGGCCGGTTTCGGTTCGGTTTCGGTTTTAATTCGGTTTTTTGCTCACCCCTAGAAATATGTACCACTATCACATGGGTCTAAATTGCTCTTCATACGCATAACGTTGCCTAAGAGATTGGAAGAAGATATCGTCAACATATCACTGCATGGATTTCAGTTCATATGTCCGGATATGATTGATGCACGTATTAATGACACCAACATACTCTCAGGTTTTTGATGCAGTAATATATTAGAGTAATATATAAGTAATACTATTATATAAGTTATAATTCAAACTATCATGTTCTAATATTATTTTTTCTATGTTGATTTAGATATTGTGGGCTGCTTGGCCTACTTGGGTGACATTGAAGTTGTCAAATACGGTTGAAAAAAAAAGATCTCAAAATTGTCACAAATTAGTAAATTATGCATTATATTAATTTTAATATAACTGTTAATTGTTTTTTATTGTTCTTGTAATTTTATATTATTTCTTTGGTTACCCCAATTTATTTGTTTTACTTATTTAATTTGTTCTAATTTTTTTCTTAAACAGCTCCATAACCCAGTACCATAACTTTTTGGGAAAAGTTGGTCGAGATGGTTGATACAAATTTATACAAGGATCTACCCAGATTAAAAAATTTAAAAGTAATTATCTTTATTAATGTTTTTATAATATATAGTTTTAGAAATTACACATATATAAATCTATCTTATCTCGATTGAACGAATATCATTAGATATTCTACAAATATTTGTTTCATTGATATTAATTTACTAGATATTACTAGATTTTAAATATTTTAGATATTAAATATTTATAATATTTATTGATATTACTAGATTTTTACCTTAATTTAGGTGTTGTATTTTATCCCTTTGTTTGGTTATTCAGTGATATCTATGGCTTCTTTATTATTGAAAAAAATCTATTAACAAAAAAAAAATTCAACTAATTTTTATATCATCAAAACATGTTAATGTTTATTTTCATTCTCAATTTTTTGGAATAATTTTTTGAAGCGATCAATTTTTTTTATATAATTATGAGCCCTAGCCTTTTGGCTAAACTTAAAATTATTGCTTATGATTTAAAATTACTTAAATTATAAGTAAAAAGTAAAATTTTAAGTTAATATATATGTTTGGGTAATTTTGTTTTATGATAAAGTAATGAGTTATTAAAATTGTAACAATTAAATTAAATTTGATAAATAATGCATTTGAATGATAATATTAACTTTTATCAAATAAATACATTAAAATAAAATAAGTCATTCAAAAAAGTACCTCATACCAATTTCTGATTTAAAACTGTTTTTTTAACTTTAAGTCATTTTCTAAGTTATTATACAAACAAAAAATTTTCAACTTAAATTAAAAAATTACTTTAAGCCCCAACAAATTTATTTCAAAATCCAAAATTTTGGGTTTAAACATATTCTTTTAACATACATACTAAATCTTCATATTAAAGATAAAATGACTAAAAAAACTAGATTTAAGTATTTAAATTTTTATTCTTACAAATAATTAGTATTTTTTTTATCAATATAAATTTCTTTTTATACATATATGGCAATGATATCGGTCCAAGAAAATAAAAAAATCAAACAATATAAACAAAAGGAATATGTAAATACTTTATAATATTACCTACCCAAATGTAAATTTTATAGAATATATTTTATTTGATAATTTAAATAATTTTATAGATATTTATTTCACAATTTTTGTTCTAATATTTTTTTTCTTAACAAATATATTCGAATGCCGCTGATTTTATAGAATCTATTTTATTTGATAATTTAAATAATTTTGTAGATATTAATTTCACAATTTTTATTCTAATATTATTTTTCTTAACAAATATATTCTAATAACCTAGTTGTATAAATAACATAACTTTTTAAATCATTTAAAATTATAAATTATTGATTACTTTAAATTAATTTTTTCAAGTACCGATTATCATCTTGAAATAATAATTGTAAATAAAGGAAGGTTGGTATGAATATTGGCCACTCAATTTGTTATCCATACATTTCATTCGTTTTCTTCCCATTATTGAACTTTAACTTTCATGTTAAAATTATTGGTAAGACTATCTTCATATCATTCTTGTACAACTCTTGATCTTCCACTTCTTTTAAAATTTGTTGTCTGAACAACTTATCTTCCAGTTTTTGTTTTAAAATGTTTGGAAACATCTTATCATGCCTATCCCAATTGTGGGAACTGTTGTGTGAATCCATGTCTTCTGCTACATATTCCATGGCTTCTGCTACATATTTCATTCGTTTTCTGTACTCCCTTTAATCCAAATATATAACTTTAACTTTAAACTTTAACTTTAATTTGTACATTTCATTCGTTTTCTTTCAATTATTGAACTCTCTTTAGACTTTAACTTTCATGTGTTTTCTTCCAATTATTGAAATCTCTTCAGATTTCAACTTTCATGTTCAAGACTATCTTCATATCATTCTTGTACAACTTGATCCTCGAGTTCTTTTTAAAATTTGTTGTCTGAACAACTTATCTTCCAGTTTTTGTTTTAAAATGTTTGGAAACATCTTATCATGCCTATCCCTATTGTGGGAACTGTTGTGTGAATCCATGTCTTCTCCAACTACTTCTCAAACGCCCTCCTCTTCTGCTACAGATTCTATGGCTTCTGCAACTACCTCTCAAACGCCCTCCTCTTCTGCTACAGATTCCATGGCTTCTGCAACTAACTCTCAAACTCAGTTAACCCTCGTTTCCAGTTCAACTCCTACTCAATATGACATTTTCTTGAGCTTCCGCGGTAAAGACACTCGACTTACCTTTACCAGTTATCTGTACGATAAACTAGATAGTAATGGGATTCGAAGTATTTGGTTGCATGCTTGGAGTGGGTTGCATCTCCCAAAACGATTGTTCAAGGTTCTCTCATCTCAATCTCTTTTAATTACTTGTCCCAATCAAAATAATTTATAATAAAATTATTACTTTTTAATTATAATAAAATCATATAAATTAACATTTCTCATTTTTAATAGGACAATTAAACTAGTTGTTTGATTCTTTTAATTTTTGAAAGGAAGTTATTATTAATTAATTGGTATACTTAATTGTTTTTTTGGGGTAACAGGTGTACTCTGAATTTGGGCATCAGATTAATGTTCGCGTACCTCCATTTATGGATCAGAAAACTGACCCTCAATGGTTTGATTGGAGAATTGAATCACCGTATTGGACATGTAAATCAAGTGAATCAAGTGAATACCCAGAGTCAACAACAGTGTATGCACATTTGCTGCCAAATGAGTCACACAATTTCATGGCCATCATTCTTTGCTTTCAAAGGCCTAAGTATGCAGTTTTGGGTATGAATATTCAATATTCTGTAAAGAATACTACAAGTGGTTTTATATGGAGTAGCTACACCCATGATTTCTCTTCTTATGGTTCGCTGATGGTAATAGTGCCAAAATCAATCTTCTCCGTCACAGATGATGACCACAGAATTGAATTAACAATCGCCGATAATAGTGCAGAAATTGTTGGGATTCATCTACTGTACAATACCGAGACTGAAACTATTGAAGATGTTGTGGAAAATCATGTGATCACATCGATGCATTGAAATTGATTGATCCCGTGCTACCAGATATTTTCCTAGATATTGCTTGCTTCTTCATCGGATGGCAGAAAAAGAGAGTTGTTCAAATACTGGAAACTTATTACACCAATGTTGATCATAATATTGACATTCTAAACACTAGATGTCTACTGAAGATCAATGAGTGGGATGAGTTGGAGATGGATGATCTGTTTCAATATCTGGGAACAAAACGTGCACGTAACAACTCTCTTGAGGAGTCTGAAAAACCTAGTAGATTGTGGCTATTAACAGATATATATGATGCCTTGAAGAAGCACAAGGTAATTTTATTTTATGTATGTAGATATAAAAATTGTCTTGCAAGGTTCCATATGACTTATATGGTACGTTGTATATATAAAATTGGACATTTATATGTCGGCAGTTATAATTTAATCGTCAAGAATGATACTTGAAGTTTTCAATAGAAGACATGTATGTGTGGAGCACTGAAACATTGATATTTTTGCAAAGAACATTTGTGTGTCATATATTTATGCTTTGAACAAAAACAATATATTAATATATTCATTTGGACGATTAAATTATTTGATGTTTATCATACCTAATAATCATCACATAATAAAATAATATGAAACATCAATTTTCATCCAACAAATTAGTAAATTTTAGGCCTCAAAATTAGCAAGAAGATATAATTTATTTACTAATCTTGATTGTCCCCAATCTAACAAATAATTCGTACATCGTTGGATATTTCCAACATGTTTTAGTTTTAGTCTTGATTTATTTGGTTAAGTTTTTTATGCTCGTAATAATTAATGTCTTGAATTTATGAATTCTTTTTCTCTGAATTATAGTAGCAACTCTGATGCGAAATGACCATTAAGATCGTGTTTTTTGTTTAAATTGATCAGCAATGCATCTTGAGCTACCTTATGTGCCGACGTATCTCTGGCAAACTGAATCTGTTGAACCTATGGTTCAGATTGTATATTATGCCTTTGCTGGTGCTGAAATTTTCTTCTCCGGTGGTGCAGAACTGGTAATGTAGTTTAGTTTTCTTCTTTCTGTACTTGCAATACATATTTGCTGTCATTTGATTATTATTATATATTTTCTTAATAGTTACTGCTTGTCAATCAGCAGTTCCTTTAAGCTGTTCAACAGCACGTCTGTGTAAAATTTAGGTATAAATTGATTATGAACCAGAAAGTATGGCCCTAACTTATCATTGCAATGTGTAATCTTGTGATCATCTTTAGTACTTGTATTAGAAATATATAACCTCGAAGTGCACAGCTCTGTGATTGTAGATATTAAAGCTCTGAATCTATGGTACAACACTAGTCATTGTTTCTATCATTCTAATAGAAAAACAAATATTTTTAACGCAGCAAATGCAGCAAGTTACTGATACTTGTTACCAATTCATACTGAAGTTGGGTGAGGATGAAACAGCTTATCTCATCTCAAACTCGCATTTTTAGATCTCGACTGGAATTCTATGACTAACTACTTCTTCATTGTATCCACTGTGCAATCTGAAAATGCACACCTAGAGGGGGGTGAATAGGTGTAAATGGCTAACTATGTTCAACTATGTCCAATTTTAATATTTACCAGAAACATCTTACTGATTTCAATTTAAGCAGATGCAAATGGTATGCTGAATGTAAATGGTAAGCTGAATACACAAACAGTAAGTAAGGTGCAGGAAAAATAAAGAACACAATCCCAGCTGTGGACACAAATGGATTACAATCTCTTTTAATTACTTGTCTCAATAAAAATAATTTATAATAAAATTATTACTTTTTAATAATAATAATAAAATCATATAAATTAACATTTCTCATTTTTAATAGGATAATTAAAATAGTTGTTTGATTTTTTTTTAATTTTTGAAAGGAAGTTATTATTAATTAATTAGTAAAATTTATTAAATCAAAAAAATTATGAAGTGTATTGTTTCATCAAAATACAGTATTACTACTGGTATACTTAATTGTTTTTTTGGGGTAACAGGTGTACTCTGAATTTGGGCATCAGATTAGTGTTCACGTATCTGCCTTTATGGATCAGAAAACTGACCCTCAATGGCTTGATTGGATAATTGAATCACCGTATTGGACAAGTGAATCAAGTGACTCAAAGTCACTAAGGAGTCTTCCCGACACCATTTGTAACTTGAGAACTCTGGAAGTACTAGATATTTGTGATTGCAGTTGTTTGGAAACATTGCCTACGGCATTGGGGAACATTCAATCACTGAGAGAACTCAATGCAGGGAATCTAACTGTTTCAATATTACCGGATTCGACTGGGCACCTTAATAAGTGTCAAATTGTCAACATAGTTAGTCATACATTTACACTAAGTTAGTCAGAAGATCTACAGTAGCTATATGATGTAAGCAGTTACGTTATTGTAGTCTAAGTTAGTCTATATATAGGAATGTCCAAGTACTCTTGTAATGTACAATATCAATACAAATCTCTACTTCCATAAGTATATACAATTTATCATGGTATCAGAGCATGTTATATCCTAGGGAAACACATATCAAAGTTGCAGGCTCCAAGTTTTCAAGAAAACTACAAACCCAGTAAAATTTTCGAGTTTTACAAAGGTGGTCGAAACTCAGTTTTGAGGATATCATTAGATTTCTCGCGTCGAGACGAGTTCGGAGGTATATTCGGAATACAAAACCGACGTCAGACGAAGCCGTACGGACTGCCGAAAGAATCTCAAGGTTGAAGGCAATGAATAGTACTGTTCACTGATACGGTACTGTTCACAAATACTGTACGGTTCCCTGTTCACATATACGTACAGTATCTGTTCACTGATACGGTACTGTTCACCAATACTGTACGGTTCCCTGTTCACATATACGTACAGTATTGTGCCTCTGCTGTGCTGTTACAATTCTGCTATAAACGTAGTGCCTCGCTGTTCTTAAGTAAGATATTTACTTAGTTTAAAATGGAGGAAACTGTTGTTGATACACCCGAGAGTATTTCTATAAGTAGCAGGAAATCTGGATTTTACGGGACTCCGTATGTAAGTCCTAAATTCAATGGGAGGAATTTTCTGGAATGGTCCAAAGCTTGTACAATGGCACTAAAGTCTCATAAACTGATGAAATACATCAATGGGAAAGCTAAGCAACCTTTGGAAAGTCTTCCCAGTTTCGATGATTGGGATTCTGAAAATGCCATGGTATGTTCATGGTTATCTAACTCCATGGAGGTAGATATTCGAAAAAGCTATATCTTCATTGATACCGCTGAAGATGTGTGGAATTCTCTTACTCGGACTTATTCCTTCTCCGGGAATGTAGCCAAGCGGTTTGAGGTGAAGCGAAAGATGTGGGCATTGACTCAAGGAAGCTGCACACTAGCTTAGTATTATTCTGAGCTAACATCATTATGGAGTGAATTGGGACACTACACTATATTTGAGTGTAAAACTGCTGAAGATCAAGAAAAATATCAGAAGATGATCACTGAAGAAAAAGTGATGAAATTTCTTGATGGATTGTCGGATGAGTATGATTCAATTAAAAATCAACTTATCGGACAAGTCCCATTTCCCACTGTGGAAGAGGCCTATATATGGTCGTGTCAGGCTAGAGGAAAGCCGAAAGCAAAGTATGACCCCAATGGTCTCTTCTGATCGATCCGCACTCTTAACTAAAGGTGTCCAGCAATCAGAACCAGAACAACCAGAGCATGTGTCAATAGCTGTAATTGGAGAAAGATCTATTCAATGCGACTACTGCAAAAAATTAGGCCACACTCGTGAGACATGTTTTATTCTGCACCCTCATCTCAGAATTCGAGGACGAGGAGGGCGTAGCCGAGGTGGTTACCGTGGTGTCTCATCTGGAAGAGGCATGAGTAGGGGTTCCTTTAATGCCCATCATACTACCTCAGAATGCGAGCCTGACTCTACAACAGGGACGATGACCGCTTCAGAGCTCAACGCCTTCCGCCAATTTATGTCACAAATCAAGACCCCTTCTCCTACAGCTAATTCTGCTCATGCAGGTATATCCTGCCATCTTACTTCCGATAAATATCCAACATCTTGGATCATTGATTCAGGAGCATCAGCACATATGACTGGAGATTCTAGTATTCTGGAATCATATCATGACAAAATAGGCAATATACGTGTTGCCAATGGAGATCTTGCACCTATTCATGGACAGGGCACCTCTCTTTGTCTTTCATCATCATTACCATTATCAGATGTTTTGCATGTTCCTTCTTTATCTGCAAATTTACTATCTATCCACAGTATTACTGACAACCTCAATTGTTCAGTAACCTTTTTTTCTTCCCACTGTGTATTTCAGGATCTAATGACAGGCAAGGTCCTTGGCAGTGGTAAAGTGGTCGATGGTCTCTATGTTATGGAAGGGAATTCTGTTTCTCCTTCAAATTATCAGGTGTCATCTAATTCTGTTTCTGAATCCTTGTATCAATGGCATAGACGGTTAGGTCATCCATCCTTTGGTGTTTTAACACATCTATTTCCCGCTTTAGTAAAACACTGTAATAAGGAAAAAAATTTCTGTGAACCATGTGAATTGGCTAAACATAAAAGATCAACTTATCCGCCCAGAAATAAAAGAAGTTCTACCTTGTTTTCTATTATTCATACTGATGTTTGGGGTCCATTTAGAAATCCTACACATGATGGGTATAGGTGGTTTGTTGTCTTTGTTGATTGTTATTCTCGATTAACTTGGGTTTATCTTCTGAAACAAAAAAATGAAGTTTTCGGGTGTTTTAAATCTTTTCATCACATGCTACAAACACAGTTTAATGCCTCTGTTAAAATCCTTCGAAGTGATAATGGTACTGAATATGGAGGTCCATTTACATCTTATTTGGACACATGTGGTATTATTCATCAAACTACATGTGTTAAAACTTCTCAACAAAATGGGGTAGCCGAAAGAAAAATTGGCCACTTAACACAGGTTGCACGGTCTCTTATGCTAACCATGTATGTTCCTAAATATCTTTGGGGAGAGGCAGTCATGACTGCTGCTTATCTTATCAACCGTCTTCCTACCAAGGTTCTAAAATTCAAAACACCATTGTCATGTGTTCCTGCACCCTCTTCTCATCCACTTCCTCTTCGGGTCTTTGGGAGCGTATGTTTTGCTCTTAACCATGCACCCTCTCGAGATAAGCTTGATTCTCGGGCCCTTAGATGTGTCTTCATTGGATATTCCCCCACTCAGAAAGGGTATAAATGTTACCATCCTCCCTCGCGTCGGGTATTTGTCAGTTACGATGTTACTTTCTGGGAGTCCATTTCTTACTTCTCTCCGGGCTCCTCCTCTTTGCTTCAGGGGGAGATAAACAGACATAGTCTTGATAATGAAACAAATGAGTCAGATCACAGTCCCCTTGATAGTGAATCACTTCCGTTCATGAATATACCTATTCCAAACATTAGCTCAAAATCGTTGCCGACGAATAATGAGTCGGATGATTTAAATAGGTTTGGCATACCAGATTTGATTACATACTCTAGACGAAGAAATGATGATATCACCACTTTACCACATCCAGAGACCTCTGACCTCGAATCAGATCCTGCAGATCCTACAGCTCCTATAACTGAGCCCGATAATGGTAGTACTCTTGATCCCACTTTGGATCTTCCTATTGCTATAAGAAAGGGTGTACATTCTTGCACTAACCATCCTATCTCAAACTTTGTATCTTATAATGCATTATCTCCATCTTCACTTGCTTTTGTGTCATCCTTGTCTAGTTTTTTTCGTTCCGCATACTTGGCAGGATGCTTTATGTGATCCTAAATGGAAAGATGCTATGATAGAAGAAATGAATGCCTTGAAACATAATGGCACTTGGGAGTTAACTCATCTTCCCGCTGGAAGGAAGGTAGTAGGATACAAATGGGTATTCACTGTGAAACAGAAACCTAATGGACTGATTGATAGGTACAAGGCGAGACTTGTAGCAAAAGGGTATACTCAAACTTACGGGATTGATTATCAGGAAACTTTTGCTCCAGTAGCAAAGATGGCCTCTATCCGAGTCTTGATATCATGTGCAGCAAATCTTGGATGGGAACTTCAGCAATTGGATGTAAAAAATGCATTCTTACATGGAGACCTGAAAGAAGAGGTTTACATGGATATTCCACCGGGTTTTTCTACAGCTGCGACCACTGGGAAAATATGCAAGCTAAAGAAGACTATTTATGGGTTAAAACAGTCTCCAAGGGACTGGTTTGGCAAATTTCAGGGAGCAATGATTAAATTTGACTACAAACAGAGCAACTCAGATAACACCATGTTCGTAAAAAGACGAGATGAAAAAATCACAGTGTTGATTGTCTATGTCGATGATATTGTGATCACCGGCAACGACACCTGTGAGATTACTAATGTCAAACGCAAGCTTGCCTCTGAATTCGAGATGAAGGACTTAGGAAAACTACGGTATTTCCTTGGTATTGAGGTCTTTAGAAGTTCAGGTGGCATCTTCCTCTCACAACGGAAGTATACACTTGACCTTCTGAATGAAACAGGGATGTTGGGATGTAGACCTGCAGAATCTCCAATAGAAGCAAATCATAAACTTTGTGGAGATGCTGGTGAAATTGTCGAGAAATCCCAATATCAAAGGTTAGTTGGTCGACTAATCTACCTTGCACATACAAGGCCAGACATATCATATGCAGTGGGAATTGTTAGTAGGTATATGCATGATCCTCGTCAACCACATTTGGATGCAGTTTATATGATATTAAGGTATCTTAAGGCTGCTCCTGGAAAAGGAGTAATGTTTACTAAAAACAATCATCTCGGGGTTGAAAGCTATACAGATGCAGATTGGGCCGGATGTCAAGACGATAGACGATCTACTTCAGGATATTGCACATTTGTTGGTGGCAATTTGGTTACTTGGCGAAGCAAGAAACAACCTGTGGTGGCCTTATCTAGTGCTGAGGCAGAATATAGAGCTATGGCTAAAGGTGTACGTGAATTATTGTGGATAAGATTGTTCCTAGAAGAATTGGGACTTGCATCTGCAACTCCAATGAAGCTACATTGTGATAACAAAGCCGCTATTGCCATTGCACATAATCCAGTTCAACATGATCGGACCAAACATATCGAAATTGATCGACACTTCATAAAAGAGAAGATCAATAATGATACCATTGGTATTCATTTTGTAAGATCGGAGGACCAGATAGCTGACATATTTACCAAAGGTTTAAATCAGAAGATGTTCCATCCTCTTATTGGCAAGTTGGGCATGAGTGATATATATGCATCAACTTGAGGGGGAGTGTCAAATTGTCAACATAGTTAGTCATACATTTACACTAAGTTAGTCAGAAGATCTACAGTAGCTATATGATGTAAGCAGTTACGTTATTGTAGTCTAAGTTAGTCTATATATAGGAATGTCCAAGTACTCTTGTAATGTACAATATCAATACAAATCTCTACTTCCATAAGTATATACAATTTATCAATAAGCTTGTTAAGCTGAGATTAAATCGTAACATTAACCTCAAAACTCTACCAGTCACCATTTGCAACCTGAGATCATTGGAAATTCTTGATATCTCTGGATGTGAAAAACTAGAAATACTACTGGATCAACTGTGTAGGTTACACGTTTAAGGGAACTCATTGCAAGCGGTGCTACTTTCGTGAAAGAATTTCCTTATGTTGAATCAAGCCAGATGGCATTATCATTGCAAAAGTTGGATTTTTCTGAGAGTGGTCTTACTGCACTATTATCCGGTATTAGTAATCTTTCAAACCTAGAAGATCTGAATCTTAAAGATTGTTGTTGTCTGTTGTCCATTGCGGAGCTTCCTCGTAATCTGAAATGGATACAGGCAAATGGCTGTATGTCGATGGAAAGATTACCAAATCTGTCAAATTTGAGACACTGCTACTTAGATCTTGAAGATTGTAGTGGTTTGACTGAAATTGAAGGCTTGACGGGACTCACTTGTATTAGAAGACTTCATTTGAAAGGCTGCAATTCCTCTCTTCTGGCATACATTTTCACAGAGAGTTTCTTTCAGGTTTGTCAGTTATTATGCTTATAAATTCTTGTTCCAAAATTGTTTCCATCTCGAGGATTGTTGCTTTAAGATTCTTAGTTAAATTGTTAAAATTCGTTTCACCTTTTGTCGGCTTTCTAATTTTTCAAATATGGATGTCTTTGAGTTTTAACACTCTTTTTCCTCACTTTTGCAAGTATGATTCTTATGTCCATTAACTTAAGGGTTAAATGACATTTAGGTCACTAAACTGACTAGTAACTTTCAATTGGGTCATCGAACTAAAAAAGCTTTCAATCAGGTCACTAAACACAGGAACTTTTTCATTGTAATCACTAAACACATAAAAAATTTCACGAGCGTTAAGTCTCGTTGACTTTTTCCGGTGGACATTCTTCGTGTTCTTCATGAGTGTATGTGGGATGAGTGTACGTGAGAATTTTCTATAAAACCTAAGTGAGATATTTTATAAAGAACTAAAACCTAATTGAAAGAGTGTATAAAGAGGGGAAATGGGTAATAGAATTGGGGAATTTGGGTAACAATCATGTCGGATCCTTGCCACTTTGGACAAAGATTAGCTATGTCAGCTTGATTACTCATCTTTCCGTCCGTTTTTTAACGTCTGTTACGGTTAGTGACCTGATTGAAAATTTTAAATTGACTTATGACCTGATTGAAAGCTTTTTCAGTTCTATGACCCAATTGAAAATTACTAGTCAGTTTGGTGACCTAAATGCCATTTAACCCATTAACATAACAAGGGTGACAATGAATCGAAAAATCTAGATTGTAACTTTATTTATACTTAATACCAAAAGTAAACTAGATAATATATTTATTGAATGATGATTATTAAAAAAATGAAATTAAAAATTTACAATTACTTATTGAATAGTAATAATAAAATCACATTAAAATAAACATTGTTCATTTTAATTTTGACATGCTAAATTAACATGTTATTAATTAATTAGTCAAACATATAATAATAAAAATTGATCCCATCTATACTCTTTATAAATAAGCAAAACAATGTGAAAATGACGCGGTACTAAAGTACTAAAGTACCAAAGTACCAAATTTGGTTATCACTTAATCCGGGTTCAATTCCTCGCAACTACAAGATTACTATATAATAGGCATGTCTTTATATATTTGTTGGTTGACATGTTTTGGTTTTTTGTTATGATTTGCAACGGATGTACTCTGAATTTGGGCATCCAATTCAAATCTGTTCAACAGAGTTTCCGGATTGGATTAGTCAATCAAGTGAATGTGAAAAAACAATGCCTTCAAATCTATTTTTTTCAACAATGTATTTAAATTTGGCACCAAACGTGTCACACAATTACTTGGGGATGATTCTTTGCATTAGATCCTCTAAAAATTTAACAGTTATTCTGTTCAGAATACCACAAGCCATTTCATGTGGAGGGGTGAAATTGTTGATTATGGTGTTGAAACATTGATGGTGATACTACCAAGATCAACATTTTCTGTTAAAGATGGTGATGATAGAATCATATTAGAAGCAGATGGATTTGCTAAAGTTTATGGGATTCATCTACTAAACAAAATTGAAGAGTACGACAGCACCACTGACAGCGAAAATTGAAGCAGTTGAAAGGTGACAAGAACTACTCCCTCTTTTCCACTCTTTCATGAAATGTTGAAGGCGAAAGTGCTCTGTTTTATCGACCAGAATCCAGAAACAGGTAACCCAAAATTAATATTATACATAAGATTTATACCACTGTTCCACTGAAATTGCACCATGCTTTCATCTAAAAATTCAACATCTGGTTCATTGTAGACGTAGTAACCATTTATACATCATTGTTCTCAGGTTGTATATGATCACCTGGAATACGTGATTGTTCAATATACAATAACTTGTTCCTATTTATTCTCCCCAGCAAGAGGACTTGTTCCTGTATATATGTGTGTGTGTGTTTGTTGAAAAAGCACAAAACAACTGTCTCTCTCTTTTTCTATCTTAGATTAATATATTTATGTGTGTTAATGAACAAAAGCGATTGAAGGTATCATCCCTAGCAACTATTATCACCAGATTCACTTGAGGAAGTATCATTAGCTACAGAAGCATTTCGAAGGATGAGCAAATTAAGTTTTTTTTTTTTTTTTGCTTCAAGCCACTAAATGTCACTCGAAGCATCGAACAGACATTTGAAGACTATGTCGCTCCGTTGGGATTGGATTCCTTTAGAGCGTCTACCTTTGAATATTTTCCTGAAAAACTTGTTACCCTTTGGTTGCCATTTATCAAAATGAGAACAAGGTAGGAGCTATTCAAGGTAGGACTGAGTATTGTTTCCCAGATCTGACCATTTTTTGTAAAGGTCTAGTGGCAGTTTGGCGACACTTGTTTCCTCCAATTTGTGTGGTTGTGTGAACTTAAGAAGCCTTGCAGATGGAACTTGCAACTTGAGAGAGCTGATAATTCTAAAATTGGTGGTTGCGGCAGTGTGGAAGCGCTGTCCATAAAATTGGGCAGCATTAAATCCCTAGAAGTGCTCAATGGGGAGAAATTATCTGTTTCTCATGTGCATTTGATTGGACGTCTTTGTAAGCTTGTTGAGACGAATTTAAGTTACGACAGTACGCTGAAAACTCTTGCGGACACCATTTGCAACTTGTTTAACTCTCTTGTTCTCGGTGTTTGTTGTCCATTGCAGATCTTTCTCCTACTCTGAGTGTGCTTGAGGCAAAGGAGTGCACATCTCTGAAAATTTACTAAATTTATCCACCTGCAGAAATAGGTAACCATAAACAAAATTATACAGTCATAGCATATGATGTATATGACAGATGAAAACCAGGGAGGCAACTCTGTAAAATTTTTGAGAAATTGTTCATGTTTAATCTCCCTAACAACAGGAATCATATCTATACATTAGTCTTGTTCTTGATCAAGATATTGGTTGGAAACGATTTTTATTGTGTAGCAGAATATTTTGGGTGCTGGAGGAGCGGGGTATATATGTTGATGGTAGTTATACATTTTAGCAGTTATTACTAACTAGGATTTGGAATATGAACGGTGCTCTTGATCTAGTTGGAGTATTGGTTCAAACCTTTTCCTTCACATGGATAGTTTCCTGTTGTCTCTCTATTTTGAGTAAAAATGAAGCATTGATTACATTTTATCTTAGGAAACATGGACACTTGGGTAACCAGCTATATCCCGTGTATCCCCCGGATTCTTGGACACGCGTATCCTCATATCGACATAGGGGTTTTCCAAAATTTATTTTAATTAACTACTTCCACAAAATTAAGCATCAATCTCTCAATGGGCAAATGCAAAAGTATTGATGGTCATTTTTATTTTTACAATATTCTACTTTCTACCACCTTGTATATAACATCTTAGTTCAATTAACCATTTGTGGTTTCAATAGCTAAACATGCATTCATTTTCCTCCGCTTGCTGCTACTTCTGAGAGAGTGTTGGGATGTTGTATCACCTAAGACATGGTTTGACTGTTAGATCCTACTTAAGTTCCTACAATTAATTGACAAAACTGAACAAGTTTTCACATGTTCATATCGGATGAAATGAATAGTTTGTTGCTTAAATGCCGATACATTGATTTTATGCTTAGCCAAGTTACAGGTAAAAAAATGATGACAATGCTTAGACTATTAGGGCCTGTTTGGTTGGGGGTGTTCCTTATTATAAAGGACGTATACGGATTTTTAATATATTTTATTAATAATTGGAAAATATGGTGTGATTTTTTCGGGTATATATTAATGATTGTAAGATTAGTTTTAAATCAAAAAGGTAAGGTATTTTAATTAGAGTGGAAATATTAATAATTGAAAGATATGGTGCCATTGATTTTTTAGGTGTTTATAAAATGTAATATCTTCAACTAAAAGTAAATGTGAAAAAGGCAACCAAACCGACAAACTTTCAACTTTAATATAATAGTATAGATGTATTCATTTTTCGAATATTATTGTGTCAACACTATATTTTTTGAATTTCATTTAAACTCATATAATATTTATCAATAGATTGGATTAACATACAGTAAAACCTCTATAAATTAATATAGTTGGGACCGGAGAATTCTATTAATTTAGAGAGGTATTAATTAATTGATAAATTATTAATTATTAATTTACAGAGAATATTTTGTAGCAAACAAAATCAATTTTTAATTTAACTTTTAATCATAGAAATTTAAATATAAATCGCATAACTTTTAATTTCAACATTGCAAAATTCTTTGGATAGAGGAAATTTCAAGCAACTTAAATGAACATACAACTCCTGAAGAAGATATTCATGAACTTGAGGTGATAATTAATGATCTAGATTATCGTAATAAAATGGATATGAATAGCTTGTTAGATAAAGTGAATCATGTTCAGAGATCTAGAGTAGATAAGAGACTGCAATAATGTTGAATGATATTGAAGACGATAAAACACATTTGAAGCTGTTACATTTAGAACCACTCAAGGCATTAAAACACATAATAACTTTTTGATGCAATACGAAAACACCACATGTTTCTGGATTTAGGAATAAATTTCATATAGATTTAAATTTCAAGAAAAAACAGACAACATTAGAATCATATTTTACAAGGATGTAATCATGTAATAGATATATTTTGAGTAAATTGCAAATTGGTGGCTGAACTTACATATTGATGGCCGTAATTTGAAATTTGCAATATGTTAGCCATACATTGCTTTTGCGTTTCAAAAGCGTGGCTACGGAACTATTTTTTCTCAAAAAAGTGACCTTTAACCACTTTTTTGAAATGTAAAAGCAATGTCTGATCAATATATTGCAAATTTTAAACTCCGGCCACTAAAATGCAAATTTGGCTCAAGTTCAGCCATAACTCTGTAATTTACTCATATATTTTTATGATTATAAGGGAATTATTAAGGATATTTATCAAAAATACCATTTTTTGTAAGTTTTTTTGCGATTTTACCATCTTCTGAAAATATTTACAAAAATACCTTTTTTTTAAAAAATAATTTGCAAAAATACCATCTTATTTGCAAAAATACGGTCTGCAACTAGATGCAACTTTGCATCTGGGTTGCATATATGGTTGCACAACAGGTTGCATATGTGGTTGCAAACAGTTGCATTTGGTTGATTTGGTTGCAGACCGTATTTTTGTAAATAAAATGGTATTTTTGCAAAAAAAAAAAAATTAAAGTATTTTTGCAAAAAAAAATTATGGGTAAGGGTATTTATGAAAAAAAACCCTATTATTAATTTATAATATTATTGGGACCATATATTTATATAGGATTTTTCAAAAAAACTATTATCTTATTATCTTATCGAAATCAATCATTTTTTGAACTGGCCCAAATCGAGATTGAAGAAAATTATTAACTTAGAGAGATTATGCACGAAGTGGGTACTTGTATTTGTATATACTTTATCTTCAAAATATCGCTTAACTGTCTCTTCATGAGAACATGCGATTGCAAATTATTGTTTGTTCGACTCGATCATTGGTGTAGATGCCGTATGGCTTTTTATTATTGAATTAACACCTTTATTTCAAAAAAAAAACTTAGAGAGATTATTAATTTATCGATTATTAATTTACCGAGGTTTTACTGTATTATTATCAACTATTTAGTTATATTATCGTTTGTTTTTAAGTTGATAAAAAAAATGATCTACCTATTTTTTTTGCTTTTATTGCTATTTAGTTAAGTATAAAAAATATTTTTTCGAGAAAAGTTTTTTGAGAAAATTTCTTTTTCTTCGAAATTTGAATTTTATAAATTTGAAATTTTATTAAATTTTTTAACTAGTTTTAATTTTAGCCCCAACATTTTCAAAATATCTATTTTTCCTTCTACTCGTATGCCTACCTCATATCTCCTCTGATTTATCATTGAGCATGTATGTACCTTCTCACTTCGATCTCTTTTCGACCACTATCCAACCACCTCATTATACCTCTCAGACCGCTCCTTCCTCCAACCACATCATATCTGCTCATTCATCTTGCCCAACCACCACTCTTTCATCTTTAACAACCTAAGTTTGTTCATCCTTCCTCTCTCCATTCATCTATTATTCATTTTTGACAACCTCTCATTGACCTGCATTTTCAAATTTATATAAAATTACTATAATTGTGGCTACGACCTGAATGTTTATTATGATAATAAAATAGTTAATTGTCATACCTTTCAAATATTAAGTATGTATACATTTTTTGAATATTATTGTGTCAACATTATATTTTTTGAATTTCATTTAAACTCATATAATATTTGTCAATAGATTGGATTAACATATTATTATCAACTATTTAGTTATATTATCGTTTGTTTTTAAGTTGATAAAAAAATTGATCTACCTATTTTTTTTGCTTTTGTTGGTATTTAGTTAAGTATAAAAAATCCCTAAATTAATTCTCCTGTGTTATTAAGTTCTGCTACGTGCACTCTTCCAGTACTCCCTATCTAAAAGATGACTGTTTGGTGTTTGCAGTTCCACATATATAACTCATGATTTATAAATCTTCTGGATATCCCCGAGCTTCAAAAGCATTTTGTCTGCTTTGACTATTAAGATCCAATACAGGTTCTTGTTGTTTAGTCTGTAAAACAAAATCTGCTGATATTATCTGTATATAATCTATAGCAAATTAGTTAAGCCGCCAGGTAGTCATTAGCAGTTTTTATGAGTGAAGCTCCATTCGATATTATTTTACTAACGTTGTTTGAGAGCTCCATATTAAGAGCTTTATCAATGTAATCATCAAGATTAATTAAAATCAAGAGCTCCATTTCATATTCCACTTTATCTTCTCCTATACATGCACTAACTAAAAGTAATACTATTACAACTTACTTTTTAGAAAGATGCTCACGCTGGCCTGATTGGTCCCTCTCTTAGGCTCTTGCTATTATGGGCCTGTTTGGCCACTCTCATTTATACTCCCTCCGTCCCATTTTATGTGAACCATTTTTCACGTATTTTAATGTTCTCGAAAAAAATAGTTGTAAATAATATTTTTTCGATTTTTTTTTCTATATAAAAATATAAATCATACATTTTTATACAAAACAAAAAAATTGAAAAAATATTATTTACAAATATCTTTTCCGAGCGCGTTGAAATGCGTGCAAAACAAAATGATCCACATAAAGGGGGACGGAGGTAGTACATTTTAAGTTGATAAGAGCTTATGAGGGTGTTTGTGTACTCAACTTATTTGATAACTTATAACTTATAAATTGATAAGTTGAATGTTAGAAATCATCAACATTTTACTTAACTTATCAACTTATTCTTTGATTTCTTTATTTTTCTAATATTTTATATTTTTACATTTATGTTTTTAAATTTAATTTAGCAAATTCTTCACTAACTTATAAATAAATTTATTCAAACACCCGTATAACTTATAAGAATTCATCAACTTATCACTTATATGATACTTACTCATTTTAAGCTATAAATCAACTTTTGTGTGATACCTTAAACACGCACTATATTATCGAATAAACAATAAGATACTTTATTGATTAACAAGGTCATGCTAAATATCTGAATGAAAATATTTGAGTTTAAATATTTCATAAAATCATAGCTTAAGACTTGAGAGGTTCGATTTTAGAAAAGGTATACATTCTAGGAAGTCTTTAGTCCGCATTGGCGACCTGTAGTAATTTATAATTAAAATTAGAAAATTTATTGAATCATAATGATCTCCACTTAACATTAACCAAACAAGCTGAACAGGTCCATCAGTCTCGTCCAGAAATTTTGGTATCGTTCTTGGCGGGGCGTAGCCAATATATCACTAGCGGGTGAATCGACCCCGTTGATTCCAAATTATGGTTATGCCCCTTGTTCTTGGGTTCTCATATTTCTGCTATTATATGATTCTAACATTGTATGAGATCCCCAAATCAAGAGCTTTATGTATGTAATCATCAGGATTATTTTAAATCAAGAGCTCCATTTGATATACCACTTTATCTTTTCCTATACATGCACTAACTAAAAGTTAAAACTATTACAACTTACTTTTTAGAAAGATGGCTGGCCTGATTGGTCCCTCTTTTAGGTCTTACTTCATTGATTGATTAACAAGGTCATGCCATGTACTGAATATTTCATAAAATCATAGCTTATGTAATTTATAATTAAAATTAGAAACCTTATGTAATTATAGTCATCGGTTCTTTTCATTTTGTGTATTCTCTCATTTAGGGGGTGTATTCAATTTGGATTTTAATGAATTGATAAAAATTTATAGATTTTAACGGATTGTTGTTAATTTTAATTTTACGTAGATTTTGGCAGAGTTTGTGTAAAATCTCGTAGAGTCTTGCTGATTTAAAGTAGAGTTTCCGACAAATCCTTCAAAATCTCATGGATTTTAACAAGATTTCAAGACATTCAAAATACACTAGCAAATCTTTGAAAATCCACAACTTTATCAAAAAAAAAAAGTTCATGGACTTTTAAATATCACAAGATTTTAATGTATTCTTTAAAATCCATATTGAATACCACTAGATTTTAAAATTATATCTGTTTATTGTCAACACTGTAATTGATGGTGATCCTTTGTGGTGGTAAAAAGAGCCCATTCAATACTTTTGTAAATTTGGTTGATTTATCGTAGGTGGGAAGTGCTGATTTTGATGAAATCACATGACTTTCTCATATCCAAATCCAAGTCAAGAACTCAAGATTAGGGCGGAACCATTGAATATAAGAGTGAAAAGCACTTTGTGTACCCAAGGTTTGAGCTTTGAGCACTTTGTGTACCTGTAGTTTCGAATCTAGCAAAAAGCATGCTGCAGTTTCAGTTTTCTTGCCAAATGCATACTTCCGTTAAATTCTTCCTAACCACCGTTACATGCATAAGCTTTTATAGAAAAGAAGGAGGGTAATATAGTACTTACATGATCTGTACCAAAGTGTGTGTCTGGCGGCAAAATTGCTCGATCATTACTATAGCTCTCATATTAATTCCCCTCTTTAATTCTGCTCTGCCTTTTGTCTTAATGCCTTGGTCTTTGAGAGAATCATCGTTTAATAATGCATATTTGCCAGCTGAATGTCCCAATTACACTAGTAAGTAACGATTTCATTGATTTGTTTTCAGTTTTTTTTAGGGTTTGCATGTTCTAGGTATTTACCTCTGCATTTTCTGGCTTGTATGTTCATGGGTATGTCATTCTTGAACTGTTTTTGCGAGTTTGTTCTTTAATTTATAATAAATTGTACAGATTGGGATTTATTTACAATAAAGATACACGGTGGTGGTGAGTTTAATGCATCATCCGGAGCCTATGTTGGTGGGACTTATAGGTATGTTGACAACTGTGATGTTGATGAGATGTCTTTCTTAGAGGTTGCTACCATGTTAGAAGAGGCTTTTGGTCATCTAGGTTATTGTGAATTCTCATATAAATTTCCAAATGTTGATGGTTTAAACTCAATAAGAACTGATAATGATGTACTTGTCATGTGTACAAAGCTTGATTTGTCTAGATTGGTATATGTGTATGCTGTGACTGTGAATGTAGAATACACTCAAGAGTTCCAACCCTCTCAACAAGCCAGTTTAGAATATTTGGATATCCCTAATGTGGATGGGTTGGATGATGAAGAGATAGATGTAATGTTACTTGAGAATTTAGCACAACAATATGACAGGGTAGAGGAAGTGGAGAATGATGCAGTGGTTAATGATCAAGCAGAGGTGATTAGTGATGTTGAAGAAGGAAGTTTTCATGATGGTTCTTCTAATGTCGATAGTACAGATGATGATGTGTGTGCTGTTAGGGAGAAAAGAAAGATATGTAAAGAAATGAAGGAATCTGGTGCTGCTAATCTTGGAGGAGGTGATTTTATTGAGGGATGTTATTCTGATATTAGTGATGATGATTATAATAGTGAGGAAGAAAGGATGGCTGACAATAGTACTGATGAAGATAGTATTTCTTGTTGCCCAGTAAATAACAATTGTAGAAGGGGGTTGAATACAATTGTATAAGATTCTCGACTTTATATAACACAAATATGAAAGATCAATAACAATAACAATAACAGCTTTATTAACTCTGATATAAAACTGTTACAAACTCTCTTAAGAAATTCTGATGTTCTTAAGAGCTGCTAGCTTACAAAAACTCTCTCAAGAAATTCTGTTCTTAAGAGCTTCTCTTCGATTATGTTCTCTCTCCAATGAATACATAAATCGAAACCAAGACTGTGTTTATATAGTGCACACAGCTTCTCTATCAATAACAAGATAAGTCCTAATCATAACAAAGATAGAAACATATCTTTAATCGATAGCTGCATTCTACAAACCAGGAACAGATAGAATAAACTTCCATGTTTATCTAGACTCCAAATATAACTCGAAGTAGGAATCCTGATCAGCTTCAAGTTCTGATGATCAAACCTGATCATAGTCTGAGTAGGAATCCTGATGATCAATAAGATACTGACGCTTGATCAAATACTGATGACCATGCAATACTGATGACGTCAGCAATCCTGATCAGTTGAGTCTAGCTTCTGACGATCATTGAATTCTGATCTAACAATCTCCCCCAATCTCATACTTTGTGAAATAAAGTATAGATTCCAAATATTCAATGATGTCAAAAACATGTATCAAAATGTACAAGTATCTTCAGAAACAACTTATCTGTTTAAGCTTTTTGATAGAACAGATTCATCTTCAAGAAATTGGATAATAAACTTTCTTCTTTTTCTTCAAGAATTTGAATCAGTCTTTCCTTAAGATTTCTGAGTTCTTCATCTTCCTCATTAATCTGGTAGATAGCTGCTCTGAGATTCTGTATGGAGTTTCTCTGAAGACTATGCTCTTCAAGCAAAAGATAAGCAATTTCCTTCCCATCAGGATTGAGAGAAAGATGAGTCATGTCAAAATTTACTTCTTTAACAGCAGTACCCCTTTGCATTTCCACATCCTGACCTCTTTGATTTAAGTACATGGGAGTATAATTACCATCGAAATTACTGTTTCCATCCAGTCTTCTTCTTATAGTTGACAAAATCATGTCACTCCATTCTTTGTACACTTGGTTCTTCCATCTTAACAGATAGTGAACATATTTCAGTTCCTTTGTAGTTTTCATCAGCAGATCTTGAATAGATAAAATCTTCACACTACCATCTTTCATGAAGTACAGAAGCTTTTCTTTCTTTTCAAAACCATCATGACAATCTATAACTATATCAACAGCTAATAAATTGTTCAGGTGTTCAGAAGTTAAAGTACCTTCAATTTCAGTTAAGGAGTAAGGATCAACATAAGTCATGTTTAGAAATTCAGCATCCCTGTGTCCAATACCTCCTCTTGTGTAACTTGACATTTGCTTCAGATTCGAAAACATCTTTAACCAGAGTGTTTTTGATCTAGCCATATCAGACAAATCAACAACACTTGAAGCACTTGTTATAATTCCACCAGACTGAAAATTGATAAGGTTATCACACCTTAGTGTACTTATGTGTTTCCACTTCTTGTATTTCTCCTTTTCATGAGCGTAGCTTCTTTCAAGTAAAGATTCTTGTCTGCTTGAATTTCTCCATTGTCTTTCATTTGAAACTTTAAGCCTTTGTAGATAGAGATTGAAATCTTCATATGTTCTTTTTGTAATATCTCTTCTTCTGGCTTCTTCTTCTTCATCTACTTCTTTGTTGTGACAATCAACAACAGTAGATAAGATTATCAAATCAACCTCTTGCAGAATTTCAGATTCGTCAGGATCTTGAATATTGTCAGGATTAGAATCTTCAATTTGATTTGTATTGCTGAGAGTTGATTTACTTGATTTTCTTCTCAATTCAGGTTCTTCTTCAACAAATTCCTTGTCTTCTTTCTCCATGATATCCTTGATAACAGGATCTGTTAGATTTTGTGAAGCTTCAGGAATTTCTTCAATTCTTAACCCTCTAGACCTTGTCTGTCTAGGTACTGTTTGAGTTGAAGAACCTCTTCTACTTCTTCTAGCACCTCTCCTACCTCTGCTTCCTCTACCTCTAGCAGGAGCAGTATAGCTTTCCATTGTCTCTCTTTGTAGTCTCAAGAAATCTTCATGTGAGAGATCTGGATATTCTTCACTTGCTGTAGAGAGTGCTTGTCTGGCAAATAATTGTTGAACTCTTTTATCAGTGTGATAAAGAGTAACAATTCTACCGTCTTTTGTAGAAAACTTCTGGAATAAATTTGATGCATCTTCAGGATTATCAATAATTACATCTTCATCACCTTCAGGAATTGTAGCAAGAATATGTCCATGACCAGGTGTCAGGATTTGATCTTCCGTCAGGATCTGAGATTGCACCAATGTTCTTACTGTCTTAACTCCAGAATCAGAAACATGAGTTGACTGCGTAGTCTGACTTTGAGAAGTTTGAATTGTAGACTTCAAAACCGCAGCATCAGAGGTTTCTCCTTGTATCTCTTTGTCACCACCATCATCACCATCATTTCCAGTATCATCATCATTATTTCTTAATACTAGATCAGGTGTACATTTTGTCTGAATAACCTTCTCCCCCTTTTTGACATCAGGATTTGACAATAATTGCAAAATTAAGGAAAGAGAGGCTTGAATTTCAGTTACCTTAGTATCCAGAGAATCAATTCTTTGTTTGATTGAGGTTTGTTCTGAAACAACGGATTTCACTTGGGATTCCACTACCCTCAGTTGTAAAGTAGTAGGCACCTTTGTAAAATTATTAAAGATATCAGTCCTCACTTTTTCAGTTGAACCCTTGATAGAATCAATCTCACTTTTCAGGCTTTTGGATAACAGAGTAGTAGCCTTCAGATGATTCTTCAAGTCTTGATTCTCTATAGATTTCACTGCATTATAGGCATGTGCAATAGCAGAAGAAAAACTGATAGATTCATCAGAATTGAGCCATGAATTGTTCCATTCATTCTGTCTAAATGCCTCTGCAGGATCAAAGGAAGGAATAGAAAAATCTTGTCTCTGATCTTTCCCAGTGGAAGCATTGCTAGCCATATATGTACTTGATGAACCAAAATTAGTTCCAAGACTAATTTTGAGTGATGTAGCAAGCTGTTCCTTCTCTTTTCGATTCTCATTATCATCATCACTATCATCATCAGAATTATCATCATCAGAACCATGAGATATATCAGGATCAGGAATTGCAATACCTTTCAGTTTATCCTGTAATTCTGAGATAGGATGATCCATTGGTCTTGAACGAAGTGGCTGTATCAAAATAGGCTCAGTATCAGGAGCACCACTAGCGTCAGGATGAACACCGTCAGGATTTGATATGCTTGCATCAGTATTTGCTACCAATGGTTCTTGTGGAGCTTGAGGTTCAGAAGCTGCTTCAACACTTTGAGCTAAAGGTTCTTGTGTGCTTCCCTCATAGACAATGTTCTCGACCAATCTTTCAACAGAAGCTGTAGCTTTGCCTGCATCTTCACTTTGAGAAGATGGTTCTTGTGTAGCTGGAATGTTGATGTCTTCATTCTCCCTTTGAGAAAATGGTTCTTGTGTGACCATTCCACTAGCTAAGCCTTCACTCAAACTTTGATTGAGTGGTTCTTGTGTGGCAGGATCAACAGTAGCTGCTGAATTACTCTGAAATTCAGGTTCTTGTGGGCTTGATCCTTTCAGCTTCTTCTGTCTCTGAAAGACTAACTCTTCTGCATTCCTCTTTTTCTTTGATGTAGGTGTAAGACCAACCAAGGAAGCAGTTGTAGAAACCTTCTCTCAAGAATGTTCTCGAATATGAGATGGAGAGGCTGGAGAGTCTGATATAGAGACAACTTTTGTTGTTGCATCAGGAATACTAACATCAGGATTTGCTAGAGCATCAGGAGTAGATGACTCTTCAGGATTTGATGTCTGAATATCAGTATCCTTCATTTGCACTGTCAAAGGAATATGATACCTGCTCTTTGATAATTTCCTTGTCTTTTGTGGTTTTGAAAGTACCACAGCTTTAGTAGCAGTATTAGCAACTTCCTTGTTCACATTCATCACAGAGGATATAGGTAAGTCATCCTCTGAATCACTTTCATCAATCAACCTTAACTTCCTTTTCACAGGAACATTCTTAACAACCTTATCAGCTTTCTTGACCAGGACCCCTTGTACACCCCCTTGTATCTTCTTTTTAGTGAGTGGTGTAGAGGAAAAATCCTTTGAACCTGATTGCCTTCCAGACACATCAGTTCTAGCTGATTTCTTTGATTTTACAACTAAAGTCTTTTGAGAGACAGTAGAGGTGGTTGTTAACTGTTTAGACTGTTTAGGTTGCATGCTTGTGTCAGGAACAAGGTGGGTTGGGCCTTGTACCATAGCATTAGAAAGTAGTCCATAACGAGTAGGCATTTTCTGATGTAAGAAAAACCTAACCTCATCAGGAATAAAAGCATTTCCGCACAAAATATTTTGCCATATCAGGATTGAAAAAAAATATTCAATAAGATTAAAATAAAATTTTATTTAAGAAAACAAAATTTATTTTAACAATCCTGAATAGCGTTTTGGTTTAAGAAAAATAACCAAATTAATGGTCATAGAATTAAAACACGCTTACCAGCAAACGAGGCAAAAATATTTATGGAAAACTGAACCATGAAACTAGTCTTCCACCCAAAAACTGACAACTTCCTGAAGTACTTTTCCTGTCTATTTTGCATCCTGCAAAATCAGCATCTGAATAACCACACAACCCAAAATCTGATTCCCTTGCATACCAAAGGCCAAGTGAAGGAGTGCCTTTGAGATATCTGAAAATTCTTTTGACTGCTATCAGATGTGGTTCTCTAGGTTTTGCTTGAAATCTTGCACATAGACAGGTTGCAAACATGATATCTGGTCTACTGGCAGTGAGATACAATAAAGAGCCAATCATTCCTCTGTAGTGAGTTACATCTACCTCTTCACCTTGATCAGGATCAAGTTTGGTAGCTGTAGCTATGGGAGTTGAAGCAGGAGTACTGTCTTGCATGTTAAACCTTGTTAGTAAATTCCTTGTGTATTTAGACTGATTAATAAAAATCCCTTCATCAGTCTGTTTAACTTGAAGACCCAGAAAGTAACTCATTTCTCCCATCATGCTCATTTGATATCTTGACTGCATAAGCTTGGAAAACTTTTCACACAGCTTATTGTTTGTTGACCCAAAAATGATATCATCAACATAAATCTGAACTAACAGCAACTCTTTACCATGATTCAAATAAAATAGAGTTTTATCAATTGCACCTCTTTTGAATCCACTTTGTACCAACAATTGATCTATTCTTTGGTCTTGGTACCAGTTTCCAGACTTCATTCCTTTCAAATTCATTCAGTTCTTCTTGCATTGCAGTAACCCAATCAGCATCTTTAAGTGCATCTTCAACTTTCTTAGGCTCCTCCTTTGATAGAAAGTTATTGTATAGACATTCATTCTGAGTTGCACTTCTTGTTTGAACACCTGCATCAGGATCTCCAATTATCAAATCAGGAGAATGATCTTTTGTCCATTTCCTTGCTGGTGTCAAATTGTTTCTTGAAGTAGATGCTCCCCCTGGATTGGTGTTATCTTGATTGAAAGAATTTGATTGATTTGAAGCTCTCCCTGAATTATTGCTATGCCCTCCTGATGTGTTATCAGGATCTTCACTTGAATCAGTATCTGAAGAATTCTGTCCTGATGATTGAATTGACTCTGAACTTGTAGTTGAATGCCGTTGCTCCCCCTCAACATTAGCACTACTAGTTGTATTACTGTTGTTTGCATCATCAGTACCTGGTGAGTCATCAGGATTTGGTGACCCATCAGTATCTGATGAATTGACAGGATCTGATTCACTTTCTTCAGGTTCCTTGGAAGCTTCATTTTCAAATAACAATCTATCATGCGAGTCTTCAATGATTCCAGTTATCTTCTTATCATCAAAAGATACATGTATTGACTCCATGACAGTTCTTGTTCTCAAATTAAAAACTCTGAAGGCTCTTGATGTAGGATAACCTATGAATATTCCTTCATCAGCCTTTGTTTCAAATTTCCCTAGCTGTTCAGGATGAGTTCTGAGAACAAAACATTTACAGCCAAACACATGCAAATGCTTCAGACTTGGTTTCTTCTCCTTGAGTGACTGATAAGGAGTGACACCATGCCTGTTTATCAATGTGAGATTTTGTGTATAGCATGCTGTGTTGACTGCTTCTGCCCAGAAATATGTACGTAATTTAGCTTCTTCCAACATAGTTCTGCCAGCTTCAATTAGAGAGTTCTATTTTTCCTTTCTACTACTCCATTTTGCTGAGGTGTTCCAGGAGCAGAGAATTGTTGAATGATTCCTTTGTATTTGCAGAACTCTTCCATCTTTGAATTCTTAAATTCAGTACCATTATCACTTCTCAGAATCTTGACTTTGTACTTTGTGGTTGTCTCAATCATTCTCACATGATCCAACAGAACTTCAGGAGTTTCATCTTTTCTGTGTAGAAAATACACCCAGGTGAATCTAGAATATTCATCAACAATTACAAGAGTGTACCTTTTCTTACTGATGGACATGATGTTGACTGGACCAAACAGATCAAGATGTAGCATGTGATATAGTTCTTCAATAGAGGATTCTAATTTACTCTGGAATGATGTCCTTCTTTGTTTTGCTTTTTGGCATGCATCACAGAGTCCATCAGGTGTATACAAGACATTAGGTAATCCTCTTACTAATTCTTTCTTAACCAACTCATTGATGTTGCTGAAGTTGAGATGAGAAAGCTTCTTGTGCCAATTCCAACTTTCATCTACTGAAGCTTTACTGATGAAACATGTAGGGGAGCCATCAGTATCTGAGAGAATGTTGGCTTCACATATGTTACCATGCCTGTAGCCAGTTAGTGCTATCTTTCCTGTTGCTTTACTGACTACTTCACAATGTGTGGAATAGAAATTGACATGATAACCTCTGTCAGTGATTTGACTAATACTCAACAAGTTGTGTTTTAGTCCCTTCACTAGAGCTACTTTTTCAATGATGACATTTCCAATGATTATATTGCCATATCCCAAGGTTTGTCCAATGTTGCCATCTCCATAAGACACAGTTGGGCCAGCTTTTTCCTCATATTCTGATAACAGGGCTTTGTTTCCAGTCATGTGCACAGAACATCCACTATCCATGACTAACACATTTTTCTTTTTACCCTGCATCAGAATAGAAACACACTAGTTAGAATGTTTAGGAACCCACACTTGTTGGATTCCTTGTTCATGCATTTTATTAAATTTAACAGCAGAAGACTTTTTGACTTTAGCAGTCCTGACAGGATTTACTCCATCAGGATTTGCTTTGTCAGTATCAGAATTAACAAAAGCATGCTTCACTATGACATTTTCAGTTCTATCAGACTTTGTACTACATTCAAACTTAGGCAATGGATCATAAAAGTTATAGTACAAATCATGATACTCTTTACATGTATAAATAGAATGCCATAGACTACCACAATGAAAACAGGAATTCTGTGGTTTGTAAAATACTGATCTATTCCTAACATCAGACTTAGGAATCTCAGCAATTTTCTTCTTACTCTTTTTACAATCAATAGCAAGATGATTAGAGTTACCACAGTTAAAATAACTCTTTCTTGGTGCATTTGGGATATACTGATAACCATTTTCTTTATTGATCCCAATTTTACCATTCCTGTTTCTCTTAACAGTAGCTTCCTTTTTCTTATCTGTAACCTCACAGATTTTATCCTGAAGCTGTTTCTGAGACAATAGACCTAGATTCTTAGTGACTTTGTTCATGACAGGTTTAGACTTTATAATTTTAATTTCTTGAGTAGAAGAAGATCCCTTTTCAAAAGTAGAATTGGAATCCTTACCAAAAACAAAATTAACAGGAGTAATCTTAGATTTGGTTGAATCTATAACATGTCTATAGGTCTTTGGACTGACTGTCTCATCAATGACAATTTTCTCTTTCAATTTCTTATCCTCATCTGACTTATATCCTAGACACTCTTTCCAATTCTTAGAGGTATTAATCTCATGAAATTTCCTACCAGAGTCTGTCCAGGTTCTGATTTTCTCATTAGCATAATCAAGTTCTTTTTCAAGGGAAGTACATTTAGATGTCATCTCTAAGTGCATGTGTTTAGCATTATCACATTCTTTTTGTACTTCTAGCATACGAGAAAATTCAGCTTCTAATATTTCATTCCTCTTTCTAAGGTCAGACATCTCAGATAAGATTCTAGTATTCTCAGCAGTTTGACTTCTAAAGCTAATATGTAATGACTTTAGAAAACGTCTTAACTCAGAAGCATTATCAGTATCAAAATCAAAGATAGTATTTAGTACCTTATCATCAGGAGCAGCAGTTACATCAGCATTGGCCATTAACGCATAGTTGACTACCTCAGTATCAGATTCTGAGGAAGAGTCCATCCAATCCTTGCTTGATGTGATGAGTGCCTTTGTCTTGTTGCATTCAGAAGCAAAGTGACCCATACCATTACACTTGTAGCATCTAACCTTTGACTTGTCAAATTTGCTACCCTTGCTGTCCTTTTTGATATACTTGTCTTTGTCTGCTTTGAAGGTCTTTTTCTGAAAGTTGCCTTGTCTTCTATTCTTCCTGAACTTCATCCTTCTGAAGTTTCTGACAATCATAGCAACCATCTCTTCCATGTCTGAGTCAGAAGATTCATCATCAGTATTGGCATCAGGATTGCCATCAGTATCTGATGAAGAGTCGTCAGGATCTGACTCAGCTACTCTTGATTTACTTCTAGAGACCTCCATAGCTTTTCCTTTTGATTTAGCCTCTGCTTTCAAAGCAATTGACTTTGCCTTGCTGCTTTTCTTGTTCTTCCTCTGTTGAACTTCAAGATCATGAGTTCTTAGCATCCCATAGATCTCATCAAGAGACACAATGTTCAGATCATACTGGTGTCTAATGATTGAGGTCTGAGTATCCCATTCTTCAGGTAAAGCTCTAAGAAATTTGGTGTTTGAATCTTCAGTTTCATATACTTTGTCAACTAAGGATAAACTGTTCAATAGTGTCAGGAATCTATCATATAGATCAGTCAGGCTCTCTTCAGGTCTTGCATCGAATTGTTCATATTCTTGAATCAATAGAGCCCTTCTATTTTTCTTGACAGATGCAGATCCCTGGCACTGAGTTTCCAAAGTATCCCAGATTTCTTTTGAAGACTTGCATGCAATCACCCTGTTTGACATGACAGCATCAAGGCTATTATGCAAGATATTCTTTATCTTTGGTTCCCTGAGTACATAAGCTTTTTCTTCTGGAGTCCATTCAGCTTTAGCTTTGACCACATAATGTTCTGGTACTGTATCTGTTCGTTCTATGAACTTTGTTGGTATATATGGTCCATCACGAATCTTGTCCAAGTAGTCGGGATCCATAGCCTCCAGGTACATCAGCATCTTTACCCTCCATGTAGGATATTCTGATATCTTCAAGATGGGAATTTTCATGCTTTCATACTTGGTTGTCGACATCTTTAGATCGTATCTGATTCAGAACTAAATCAGTTTGCTTTGATACCAATTGTTGCCCAGTAAATAACAATTGTAGAAGGGGGTTGAATACAATTGTATAAGATTCTCGACTTTATATAACACAAATATGAAAGATCAATAACAATAAAAATAACAGCTTTATTAACTCTGATATAAAACTGTTACAAACTCTCTTAAGAAATTCTGATGTTCTTAAGAGCTGCTAGCTTACAAAAACTCTCTCAAGAAATTCTGTTCTTAAGAGCTTCTCTTCGATTATGTTCTCTCTCCAATGAATACATAAATCGAAACCAAGACTGTGTTTATATAGTGCACACAGCTTCTCTATCAATAACAAGATAAGTCCTAATCATAACAAAGATAGAAACATATCTTTAATCGATAGCTGCATTCTACAAACCAGGAACAGATAGAATAAACTTCCATGTTTATCTAGACTCCAAATATAACTCGAAGTAGGAATCCTGATCAGCTTCAAGTTCTGATGATCAAACCTGATCATAGTCTGAGTAGGAATCCTGATGATCAATAAGATACTGACGCTTGATCAAATACTGATGACCATGCAATACTGACGACGTTAGCAATCCTGATCAGTTGAGTCTAGCTTCTGACGATCATTGAATTCTGATCTAACATTTCTTTTCCTGTGTTTGATGAGAAAACAGAGATGAGTGATCCTAAATTTGAGATAGGACTGTTGTTCCGTAATGGTGAATCACTTAGAGCAGCAGTGAAGAAACATGCTATAATGCATAGGAAATCGATTGTTCAATGTAGAAATTATGGCAAAAGGATCAGGTATGTTTGTAAGGGAGAGGGATGTGAGTGGAAGATATATGTAACTCCCTTGAAAGACACTAAGACATATCAGGTGAAGACCTATCTACGCACTCACAGTTGTCCACCAACGTTTAAGCAGAAATTTATGAATTCTAAATGGATTGCAGAGTATTATGAAAATGAAATTAGAATGAATCCTACTTGGCCACTTGCTGCATTTCACAAGAAAATTGTAAATGATTGGGGTTGTGAGGTTAGCAGGTTTGCAGTAGGGAGAGCAAAAAAAAAGGCTTTAAAAGTGATAAGGGGCAACCATGAAGCACAATATGGTCAATTATGGGATTATATGGCTGCAGTTAAAAAGGCAATGCCAGATAGCACAGTTGAGCTAATGCTAGAGAATGAAGAAATTGGTCTTCAAGGCAGGAGATTCAAAAGAATATATGTCTGTTTAGGACCCTTAAAGAAGGGTTTTACAGTGGGATGTAGGCCTCTTATAGGGTTAGATGGATGCCACTTGAAAGGTCCCTATGGTGGCCAACTTTTAACTGCAGTTGGCTGTGATTCCAATGATGGAATGTACCCTATAGCTTGGGCTGTTGTTGAAGTAGAAAACACTGAAAGTTGGAATTGGTTCATTCCGTTGCTGGCTAATGATGTGAATATAATCAATTCTGGTGGTTGGACATTTATATCAGATAGACAGAAAGTAAGTACTCTTTTAAAGTATCTAATTCTCAATATTCATAGATATGTAAAAGTAGTGACTTATGAAAATTTGTGGCAGGGATTAATCAATGCTCTTACAACAAATGTACCAAATGCAGAGCATAGGTTTTGTGTAATGCATTTGTACAGGAACATGTACAAGGATCACAAAGGAGTTGGTTGTAGATCATTACTATGGCTTGCAGCAAGAGCAACCACTGATTACATGTTCAACAAACACATGACTGACCTTAAAAAGGTAAAAAATACTTTTTACTATATTATGCATTTATATGACAATTATTTCATTTGTAAAAACACATGACTTAAGTTTTTTTGTACTAGTTGTCCAAAAAATGTCATGAATGGTTAATGGAAAAACCAACATCCCAGTGGTCTAGATCAGCATTTAGGACAACATGTCTCTCTGATATGTTTGTGAACAACCACTGTGAGGTGTTCAACAATGCCATAAGAGAATATAGGGATCTTCCTATTATTAGTCTACTGCAGGGGTTGCATAAGAGTGCCATGAAAAGAATTCAAACTAGGAGAGATAAGATGGCAAAAAGTTATGCTTTAAACCCTATTTGTCCAAATGCAATGAGGAAAATCAACAAGTAAGTGCTCTCTTGTGTTTTTTAATTCAGTACATTCCATGCCACTTTATTAAATTATACTTTACATTTGTAGGGCAATGGGTTTCACCACTGGTTGTGTTGTTCAATGGTCTGGTAAAAGCAAGTACTTGGTCACAATGACTGAAGGGGGGCATGAAATAGTTGTTGATCTTGATGCCAAAACATGTGCATGTAGAAAATATGATCTAACAGGCCTCCCATGTTACCATGCTTGTGCTTGCATCCATTGGAAAAATTTGAACCTGGCAGATTACATACACAATACATATAGCAAAGATATGTACTTGGCATGTTATGAGCACACACTTGAGCCCATAACTAGTGAACAATATTGGGAGAAAACAGGGATCCCTAGTCCACTGCCACCAGTGATCAAGGTACAACCTGGAAGGCCCAAAAAAGTTAGGAACAAAAAGAATGATGTTCCTCTTGATCCCACCAAACTTAGAAGGACAAATACTAATGTTTATTGCAGTTATTGCAAGGGAAAAGGTCACAATGCCAGAACATGTGATTCTAAGGTATATTAATTAATGTTTGTCCTGTTTTTCTTCAATATAAACTCACTAATGACAGAATATGTTTTTATGCAGAAAAATGATCAAGCCAGTAATGCAGCTCCACCAGAGAGCCACAAGAAGAAAAAAGCAAAAGTTGCTAGTAAGGAAAACAACACAATGCCTAATTCTAATTCAGAGGAAGCAAGGTCAAATCCCAATGGAGAGGAGATCAATATTCAGAAGGTACAAGGGTATAGCCAAGGAGGAATATTTACATCTTATTCTCAGCCTGCTAGAATGGAAAACATAACCTTAGGTATCCAACCTCAAAGGTTCATGGTTAGGGGACAATATGTTACAACTTTAAAGCAGATTGAGGCAGAAGCTAATGCAAGAAAGGCACAAATGAGTTCAAGGCCTCCATGGAGGTTGCGAAGTTCATGTTAAAGATGCAAATGATGCAGTAGAAACTGAGATATTAGTTTTTGGGGGAAATTAGTTTTTGGTGGTAATTACTTTGGCCTAGTACAATATTTTTGGGTACAATATTTTTGGGTACAATATTTTGTACAAAACTTTAAGGCAAGATGGTTATTAATGTAACAGTTTCTACTGCATAATTTTAATATTAATGGAATTACTCCACCAGTTATTCAACTATGACCATTGTTTTGGTTTTCACATCTTTGAATGCCTTGAAACTATGTTATTTGACTGTTACAACCAATGCATGTCAAGGGGGTTCAGACTCAATTTAATGTTTACTCCACTTTATAAACACACACTTAGATCACTATATTCTACACAAAATAATCAAATTACATTTTCATCTTGTATTTAGTCATGGCCGCGTGGAGCAAGCCATCATCTGATAGGGTTCTTAAGGTTAACTGCAAGGGAGTGTTTGACAGGGTCCAAAGAAGGTGTGCTGTGGGTTGTATCATGAGGAACAACAGAGGGCAATGGGTGAAGGGGAATGCTGGTATGATGGGGTTGATGGTGCCATTAGCTGCTGAACTATGGTCCATCTTTTATGGACTAAAAATGGCTTGGGAGAAGGGAGATGTGAAGTCTGTTTTTATTGAATCGGATTGTGAGGAGGCTGTGAACGAGGTCAATCATCCAGACCCAAACTTTTGGTTGGTTGATCTAGTGGTCTTGATCAACAACCTACAGAATGAGGATTGGGACTCATGTGTTGTGGTGCATGTGGACAAGTCTTGCAATGAAGCAGCCACAACTTTTGCAATGAGTCAACTCAATGCTCATGGTGGTCTTGTGGAGTTTGATGAGGCCCCTGGTTTTCTCCAATCAGTCCTTGCTGCAGATCTCATGTGATCACTCAAGTTGCACTAGAGTGATGTTTATCTATGTTTCTGTTTTTCTTCGTTCCATTGTGTGTTTGTCATTTCAGTTTCTACAACTTCATTGTCATCATTTCTAATGCATTACAATTAAAGTTTGCTAGTGTTCATTACTCTGTTTTGCTTTATCTTTACCAAAATACAAATCAAACCAGAATTGCAAACAAGAATTGCAAATACGATCAATAAAACAAAAACAACAATCTTATTCATTGCCAAGGAAAAGATTTACAACTAATCTTCAGTTCCATAACGACCAAAGCAAAGAAGAACAAGAACAATTATGACAAAGAAATTAACACAAATCCATGGGCTAATTCCTACTCCACAACAACTCTCTTTCTCTTTCTCTGTCTTTTTTTCTTGCTGCAATAACATCACTTTTTCCAGCTCCTCTTCATTCCTCTGTATTCTTCTCAGCAATCCTAGTATGACAACACGTCCACGCTCACAAACTGGAGGATCGACCCATCGGAAATACTTACAACCCCGTCTACCATTAACACAGCTCACAAATCTCCGACCGGCATTGTTCTCGGTCCAAGCAGTACGTTCTACTACCAACATTCGACATACACAATATTCATCCATTTATTCAACACAAAAGACTCAATTAATAATTTAGGTTTTCAATTTGGGGAAGAACGCAGCTCTGATAGAATATGTATATATAATATGTATATAGCCGTTTGTAAATACCATTTACATGTATGCCCTCACGGTGTTAGAAGAATTTAACGGAAGTATGCATTTGGCAAGAAAACTGAAACTGCAGCATTGAAAGGCATATGTTTAGGCCTATTAATATTCCGAGGAAACAACTTAATTTAAACAAGTATGTAATAAGTAAATAATAAGTTAATATGTCACAGGAATCTCAGATAGTTTTATCTGTCAAGAGAATGGAGAATTAAAGTCATCTACAGACTTGAAGTTATTCTACATTGAAAGAAGTTCAATTTATTGTTCAAGCCTCAGTGAAGTATTCAAGATAGTGGATTTACTACAGTGACAGAGATTTCCAGATGGTGACGGAAGAAGTACAGGATACAGAGTTTTGTCAAAGCTAAAATAAAGAAGCCACAGCTTTAAATGTTTTAAAGATGAAGAATTATCATTGAAGTCAGTTATTCATGAAACCAGACAGTGCATCGAATGACGACATCAATCAGTGGAATTCAATCATCTATATTCAGTGGTTTTCAGAAGATAGAGTAATGCAGGGATTTTAAATTATCTTCCTTAAATTTATTAATTTAATTTAATTAATAAATTAATTCTATCAGAATTAATTTATTTATTAAATTAGTTATGATAGTAGTTTAAATTATTTATTAATTTAATTCTCTAAAAGAATTATTTTAATCAAGAATTTAATCTATTTAAAATAAATTAAAAGGATTTTCTTTCTTAAAATCTCGGTATGACCTGCTTTGTAGAATTGGTATGACCTAGTGTATTATCACCTTAGGTTCTACCGAGTTTTACTCAGGTCATATAAGTCAATTGTGTCAGGTCATACAGATCTTTTTCCTTGGTCATACCGAGAGTTGGTAATTCTGTCAGGTCATACAGATCATTTTCTCTTGGTCATACTGGCATTCAAGGTTCTACCGAGGATTTGTTTGCAGGTCATACAAGGCTTATTGTTTTGGTATTTAATAGACAACAGAAGACAGCAGAAGGCAGTTGAACAAAAATATCAAGAACACAGAAGCATTTACTTTCAAGAACAAAGAAGCTTTAAATCTTATTTCTTCTCAAGCAATTAATTCTAGTTTGTATTGTTAAATCCAAACCACTAGAAGTTGATTACTTGTATTGCTTTGACTATCTAGCGGATTTTTATCCCTAGAACGAATCTCAAATTATCAAATATTGTTAAATCATTTTATTACAAAAATAGATAAATTCATGTCGAATTTATTCTAGATTTGTTTTAATTTATTTGAGATTCAATCTTGTATTCAGTACCATTTGTAACACCCTTCAAGTTTAATATAGTTTTATTTAACTTGAATCTTGTTTCATTTTATTCCGCATCAATTTGTTCCTTAACAGTTAAATCATTTAAAGAACAAATTCGATAAAACGGTATAGTTTGTATTCAACCCCCCTTCTACAAACTTATCAGGACCTAACAAGCATGCTTTTTGCTAGATTCGAAACTACAGGTACACAAAGTGCTCAAAGCTCAAACTTTGGGTACACAAAGTGCTTTTCACTCTTGAATATAATTTAAACTCCAATCTCGACTAAACTGAAATTATCAATAGGATTTTTTTTTGGTAGAAAATTTATTTTAAAATCCGGGTAATATACAAAAATTATTGATACTTAATCAAGACTATTTCAAAATTCTAATTCCGTCACTGACCATTCATCGACAAATCAATAGGATGACATACTTATATGTTGGATAAATGAGTCGATCACCCATTTATTGTGCAAGAATGAGAACAAATTCAGTTAAGTAGACATTTAGACAAGTGGATAGCCAAAGAAAGTGATGGTGTGATTGTGTTGTTTTCTCCGTAATTCCTGGTTGATTTCTCGATTAAAGGTGTTAAAAAATGTCAGTGTGTAGGGTAGCCGGCGGCCCAAGCCTGCAACAACTGAGATTGTTGCGGTGACCCTTTACATGAACAATAATATTTTTCTTTTGCAAGATACTGTATTAGTTGGTGTTTAAAATTTTCTTATTTCTTTTGAGTATAGCTTATATAAATATTTAAAGACGCGTTGTGAATAAGCTAGCAATTTAATAAAGGAAGGTGGGTATGAATATTGAACCAAGGGCCACTCTGTTTGTTATTCATACATTTCATTCGTTTTCTTCCAATTATTGAAATCTCTTCAGACTTTAACTTTCATGTTCAAGACTATCTTCATATCATTCTTGTACAACTTGATCCTCGAGTTCTTTTTAAAATTTGTTGTCTGAACAACTTATCTTCCAGTTTTTCTTTTAAAATGTTTGGAAACATCTTATCATGCCTATCCCAATTGTGGGAACTGTTGTGTGAATCCATGTCTTCTCCAACTACTTCTCAAACGCCCTCCTCTTCTGCTACAGATTCCATGGCTTCTGCAACTAACTCTCAAACTCAGTTAACCCTTGTTTCCAGTTCAACTCCTACTCAATATGACATTTTCTTGAGCTTCCGCGGTGAAGACACTCGACTTAACTTTACCGGTCATTTGTACCAGAGACTACATGACCATGGAATTAATACATTTAAGGATGATCCTGAGCTACGCAGCGGCGAAGTCATCTCAGATGCATTGCTAGATGCTATTAGGAATTCCAAGACTTACATTGTCGTCTTCTCTGAAAATTATGCTACTTCACCTTGGTGCCTTGACGAGCTGGCAGAGATCCTCAATTGTCACAGAACAATGCAGAGATGGGTTATTCCAGTGTTTTTCAACATTCATCCATCAGTTGTGCGTCACCAAACTGGGAGTTTTCAAAAAGCTTTCAAGAAACATCAAAAACGTTTTCCAGGTGAAACAGAGAAACTTGAAAATTGGCAGCTTACACTTAAGGAAGTAGCAGACTTTTCAGGACACCATATATCCAAAGACAGGTCATTTAACTATATTGTATTCATTCATAAGATCATTACATTAATTTTCAGTCCTAAATTTATTACATTAAACACCTACTTGCTACCAGTATTTTGTAGTCCTATGTTACTACCTATCATGCTCTGTTTTATAATAAGAAGAATTACATTTCAGGTCTGAAGCTGATGTTATCAATGAAATTGTTGATGAGCTTCTACTCAAAATAAATCCCAAGACTTTAGATGTCGCCAAATTTCCAGTTGGGTTGGATTCTCGTGTTGAAGCCATAACAACATTGTTGAGCACTGACACAAAAGGTGTCATTAAGTTTGGTATATATGGCATGGGTGGTGTGGGCAAAACTACTCTTGCCAAAGCTCTTTTTAATCAACTCGTAGGAAGAGGAAGCTTTAAGGGCAGCTGCTTCCTGGCAAACGTCAGGGAGGCTTCTGGTACATTCAAAGGCCTAGAATCTTTACAACAGCAGCTTATTAATGATGTTCTTAGATGTACAACAAAAGTTGAGGTTCACAATGTTGACCAAGGAATCAAGTTGATAGAAGCTAGAATCTGTTCAACAAAAGTTGTGGTGGTTGTTGATGATTTAGACAAGCTCAATCATCTTCAATTACTGGTAGGACCATTTGCTTCTGGGAGTGTAGTTATTATAACTACAAGGGATAAAGAAATACTGGATAAAACTGAAGTAGAAACCAGTTATCAATACTTGGTAAATACGTTGGATGATGCTGACTCACTAGCACTATTTATGCGACATGCATTTGGAAATGCTGAACCGAGCGACACTTTAATGGAATTGTCTAAAGACATATTACGTCTTGCTGCTGGTCTTCCTTTGGCTCTCGAGATTTTTGGCTCGCATTTGTTTAACAAATCAGAAGTTGGATGGAAAGATTACATTGAGAAACTGCAGCGAATTCCTAATAGTAATATTCAGCAAAGACTTGAAATTAGCTTGGATGCATTAGAATCAGATGATCCAGATCTGAAGAAAGTGTTCCTCGACATTGCTTGTTTTTTCATTGGATGGCGAAAACAAGAAGTGGTTCACATAATGGAAAGTTATTATTCCTACGCTGATCATTCTATTGATATGTTAAAGAAAAGATGTTTGCTAACTATCAGTAATGGTTGGCTGGGGATGCATGATCTGCTTCAGGATGTGGGAAAGGAAATTGTGCGTAAGAGCTCTCCTGATGAGCCTGGAAAAAGAAGCAGATTGTGGGCATCAAATGATATATGTGACGTGTTGAAGAATCAAAACGTAATTAAATATATTATATATATATATATAATGTTTTCGGATTCATCCGATCGCTCACCACTTTCATAAGTTTTCATAAATATATTATATATATATATTATATTTTATGTTTTCATAAAATTAACTGATGTGCTGAGAAAACTCAACTTTCTTCTTAATGTATATGTCAGGGAACGAAAGCGATTGAATGTATCATCTGTAGATATGGAGAACATGCACTGGATAGAGTAACACTCACCGCTGACACATTCAAAAGGATGAGAAAACTAAGATTTCTTAAACTCGAAAAGGTAAATCTCACCGGAAGCTTAGAACAGAAATTTGAAGATTTGAGGTGGCTCTATTGGAATAATTGTCCTTTAGAGTGTTTACCTTTCGAGTTTTACCCGCAAAAACTTGCAATCCTCGAGTTGACTTGTAGCAACATGAGAACAATGTGGGAGCTAAACATGGTAGGTAGTCCAAGCATGTTTCTTATAAATATTACAATTACAATCTCTATAATAATGCTTGATTTAATTTCTCCCGATTGCACTCATGTTTACAGGTTCCACATGTTTTTGGAAACTTAAAGACAGTAAAAATGTCACGTTCTAAATATTTAATTACAACTCCAGATTTCACGAAATTACCATGTCTTGAAACTTTAGATCTTGGGTTCTGTGAAAGCTTGGAGGAGGTCCACATGTCAATTGGAAGTTTGGCGAGGCTTGTTTCCTTAAATTTGTATCAATGCGTGAAGCTAAGAAGTCTTCCGGACACCATCTGCGACTTGAGAGCATTGAAAGTTCTAAATATTAGTTACTGCAGTAGTCTGGAAGCTTTGCCTCTACAACTGGGCAACATTAAATCCCTAACAGAGCTCAATGCTCGTGTACTAAGTGTTTCAAAGTTACCTGAATCGATCGGAGATCTTAATAAGCTTGTTAAGTTGGATCTAAGCAAAAACAGGAACCTTGAAAGTCTTCCAAACACCATCTGCGACTTGAGAGGATTGAAAGTTCTAAATATTAGTTACTGCGGTAGTCTGGAAGCTTTGCCTCTACAACTGGGCAACATTAAATCCCTAACAGAGCTCAATGCTGGTGTACTAAGTGTTTCAAAGTTACCTGAATCGATCGGAGATCTTAATAAGCTTGTTGAGTTGGATCTAAGCAATAACAAGAAGCTTGAAACTCTTCCGGACACCATTGGCAACCTAAGATCCCTAGAAACTCTTGATATTAGTAATTGTAAAAAACTACAAGCATTACCAGATGAGCTGTGGAAGATTACAAGGTTGAGGGAGCTAAGTGCATATGATGCTAAACATCTGCGTTACATTCCAAAACTTCCTCCTAATCTGAAACGGATCGATGTATCTCATTGTGAGTCTCTGGAAAGATTACCAAATCTATCCAATTTGAAACAGCTGGAGGAATTGGATCTTGAGTGGTGTGAAAGCTTGGAGGAGGTCCACATATCAATTGGAAGTTTGGAGAGGCTTGGTTCCTTAAATTTGGAGGGTTGTAAGAAGCTAAGAAGTCTTCCGGACACCCTTTGCAACTTGAGAGCATTGAAAGTTCTAAATATTAGTGAGTGCAATAGCCTGGAAGCTTTGCCTCTACAACTGGGCAACATTAAATCCCTAACAAAGCTCAAAGCTGGTGGACTAAGTGTTTCAAAGTTACCTGAATCGATCGGAGATCTTAATAAGCTTGTTAAGTTGGATCTAAGAGAAAACAAGAACCTTGAAAGTCTTCCAAACACCATTGGCAACCTAAGATCCCTGGAAACTCTTAGTATTGACTCTTGTAAAAAACTACAAGCATTACCAGATGAGCTGTGGAAGATTACAAGGTTGAGGAAGCTAAGTGCATATGATGCTAAACATCTGCGTTACATTCCAAAACTTCCTCCTAATCTGAAACGGATCGATGTATCTCATTGTGAGTCTCTGGAAAGATTACCAAATCTATCCAATTTGAAACAGCTGGAGGAATTGGATCTTGAGTGGTGTGAAAGCTTGGAGGAGGTCCACATATCAATTGGAAGTTTGGAGAGGCTTGGTTCCTTAAATTTGGAGGGTTGTAAGAAGCTAAGAAGTCTTCCGGACACCCTTTGCAACTTGAGAGCATTGAAAGTTCTAAATATTAGTGAGTGCAATAGCCTGGAAGCTTTGCCTCTACAACTGGGCAACATTAAATCCCTAACAAAGCTCAAAGCTGGTGGACTAAGTGTTTCAAAGTTACCTGAATCGATCGGAGTTTGACAAATATTCAAGGCCTGGAGGATCTCATTTCTATTAGAAGTCTTTGCTTGCAAGATTGCAGTGGTTTGACAAATATTCAAGGCCTGGAGGATCTCATTTCTATTAGAGAGCTTGATTTGACAGGTTGCAGTGGTTTGATCCATAGGCATCTCCCAAAACGATTGTTCAAGGTTCGCTCATCTCAATCTCTTTTAATTACTTGTCCCAATCAAAATAATTTATAATAAAATTATTACTTTTTAATTATAATAAAATCATATAAATTAACATTTCTCATTTTTAATAGGACAATTAAACTAGTTGTTTGATTTTTTTAATTTTTGAAAGGAAGTTATTATTAATTAATTGGTATACTTAATTGTTTTTTTGGGGTAACAGGTGTACTCTGAATTTGGGCGTCAGATTAATGTTCACGTACCTCCATTTATGGATCAGAAAACTGACCCTCAATGGTTTGATTGGAGAATTGAATCACCGTATTGGACAAGTGAATCAAGTGAATACCCAGAGTCAACAACAACAGTGTATGCACATTTGCTGCCAAATGAGTCACACAATTTCATGGCCATCATTCTTTGCTTTCAAAGGCAGAAGTTTGTTCTTAAAAATATTCAATATTCTGTAAAGAATACTACAAGTGGTTTTATATGGAGTAGCTGCTACCGTGATTTATCTTCTTATGGTTCGGTGATGGTAATAGTGCCAAAATCAATCTTCTCGGTCACAGATGATGACCATAGAATTGAATTAACAATCGCCGATGATAGGGTAGAAATGCTTGGGATTCATCTACTGTACAATACTGAGACTGAAACGATTGAAGATGTTGCGGAAAATCATGTGATCACATCGATGCATTGAAATTGACTGATCCCGTGCTACCAGATATTTTCCTAGATATTGCTTGCTTCTTCATCGGATGGCAGAAAAAGAGAGTTGTTCAAATACTGGAAACTTATTACACCAATGTTGATCATAATATTGACATTCTAAAGACTAGATGTCTACTGAAGATCAATGAGTGGGATGAGTTGGAGATGGATGATCTGTTTCAATATCTGGGAACAAAACTTAGTAGATTGTGGCGATTAACAGATATATATGATGCGTTGAAGAAGCACAAGGTAATTTTATTTTATGTATGTATATATAAAAATTGTCTTGCAAGGTTCCATACTGAAGTTACTGATACTTGTTACCAATTCATACTGAAGTTGGGTGAGGATGAAACAGCTTATCTCATCTCAAACTCGCATTTTTAGATCTCGACTGGAATTCTATGCCTAACTACTTCTTCATTGTATCCACTGTGCAATCTGAAAATGCACACCTAGAGAGGGGTTAATAGGTGTAAATGGTTAACTATGTTCAACTATGTCCAATTTTAATATTAACCAGAAACATCTTACTGATTTCAATTTAAGCAGATGCAAATGGTATGCTGAATACAGTAAGTAAGGTGCAGGAAAAATAAAGAACACAATGATCTTTTAGCCAGGTTCGACCCTTAATCCACTATGGTCTACGTCCTGGTCCCTTACCAACCTGGTAAGAGAATATATTATTGATCAATAATAAAACGATTACAAGATACAATAATATATCACCCTATATCCCAGCTGTTGACACAAATGGCTTGCTGAATAGACCTGATACAGAATCTGCTCTCTAAGCTATACTACCCTAGTATACTTCTCTAGCACAACTCTCAAATCCCTACTATTCCAAGCCAAGTATCCAACAACTAAACTGATTACAATCCGAACAATACAATTGAAGAGAATTACAACTCAAACTATGAATTCTCTTAAACAAACAATACAGATAGATATATAAATGAGCTCGAGAGAATCAAAGAGATTTTGCAAAGAAAGCACTGAGTTGTTTTGTTCTTGATGTTCTTGGATTAGCAATCGAAAATCTGAACAAGAACAAGTATATAAAGCCTTTACATAAACGGTCATAAACTAAACCAACAATATTACAACGACTAGATCCAATCTAACGTTCAATTTTGTTAGAGTTGTTTACAAACGTTAATGTGAACGTTTGACAGAAGAAGAAAGAGAGATAGAAAAATATAAGACATGTTCTTTTGTAAAAAAAAGAAGTAAAATACGTATAGGAGGTTTGAATAAGTAATAAAGAGTTTTAAACAAAATAGACTCCTATAATTTAGGAAAAGACTTTTTGAAGATAAGAAGAAGTTTAAATAGAGCCCAGATATATAATATATACGTATTCTATATGGCTTAATGATCTTTTAACCTCTGAGGATTAGTACCATATATCCATCAGCCCCTGTGTTTTAAAAGTGTACCTTTTAGCCCCTGAGGTATTGAAATTATACCTTTCGACCCTTATACCGGTTCATAACAAAAAAACCGGTATAACTCGGATGGGCAAAACAGTCTTTACAGTTATACCGATTTACAATGTACCTTTTAGCCCCTGAGGTACTGAAATCATACCTTTTAACCCCTGTTTTCAGTGCATCTTTCCATTTCACATATTTGATTTTATGCAATGCTGCACAAAGATTTACATACAGCAATGTTGTATAATGTTAGACCACTACAACAAAAACGGCTAAATTTGACAAGAAAAATTCTGTCGAATTTAACTAAATTCGACGGAATTTTGTCGAATTTAACTAAATTCGACAGAAAATGTGTTTGTCGAAAATGCTCGCGTCGAATTTAGCAAATTCTGTCGAATTTATGTAAATTTGACAGACTAAATTCGACGGATTATTTTCGACAGATTTTTGTCGAATTTAGCCGAATATTTCAAAATTTTGAAATTTTCAAATTCCGTAAAAAAATTTAAATTTTCAAATTTTGGCGCCCTTAGTGCATTAAATTCGACAAAATATGGTCGAAATTAGTATGCTAAATGCGACAGAAAACAGTCCAAATTACATATTAAATTCGACAAAATTCGGTCGAATTTAATGAACACCAGTTTTTTAAAAATAAGCAGGAGAATCTGCTGCTCAATAATTTATCCAATTTTTTTGCGATTTTTCACTAGTGTTTGTATATCAAGAAGGTAATTACATTAAACAATAATGGATACAATAGTCATTTTTTGTACTAATCCGAAAATAATATAAATCAATAATGTTGAACTAAAAATACAACAATTTCTACTTCTTTTGAAACACATTAAAACTCAAACACTATAAAAATTACTCTACCCAAATAATATCCAAATGTAAAGAAAATATAAAAAAAAACTTAACTTGGTGTGTGTATAATTATAATGACTTGTGTTGTTTTGCTTTTAAGAAGCATACTACAAACAACTCGCCGGAATTGAATGGGGGTGAACTTGCCGAAATTGATTGGGGTGAACTCGTCACATGCTAGAAATGTAATTAATGGATGTGCTAATATGAATTATGTATATATATATATTGCTTAAAATATATGAAACATGTGTTAGTGTTTATGTATATAAATTGATAAGTATGTTTGTTAGAGAAGAAAAATGGAGTAGGAGTAATTGAATGTTTATGAGAAAATATGAATGAATGAAATATATAAAAGAGAAAGAGATGAGTGTAATTAAATTAATGGTTAGGATGAAATATTTTAGGGAAGAAATGGATGGTTTAGATTCAATGTAAAAGAGCAATCCATGTGCTTGTTTTTCAACCACTACCAGCGTGACACGTGGCAAGAGAAAATTAACTTATTCTGAATTTTACTAAATTCAACCAAATATGGTCGAAAATAAAACACGGGTAAATTCGACAGAAATCGGTTGAATTTAGCCTAAAACACGGGTAAATTCGACAGAAATCGATTGAATTTAGCTAAATTTCGACAGATTAGTGGTCAAAATAAAACACGGATAAATTCGACAGAAGTCGGTTGATTTTAGCTAAATTCGACTGATATCGGTTCAATTTAGCTAAATTCAACTGATATCAGTCGAACTAAAGCTTAAATTCGACCAATTAAGGTTTGTAGTCGAATTTAGTGTAAGTGACATATATATATTTGTTAAAATGTTTAAGATATATATATTTAAATTAATTAATTTTTTGCACCCACTATATTCTTTTGATAATCTTCACTTCGGTACGGTTGGATTACTCAAAACAATTTTTAAATAAACTAAAAACTGTAACCCTAGTCCAACCCCTAAATCTAAACCCTAAACCCCCCATTTTCAACTCAACTATGTTGTTTATGTACAGAACTATAATTTTTTTTTCTACCCACAATTATTTATTCAAATTTTTTTATTGAATGTAACATGTCGTATAAATACATTCATATTTTTTTTATATTTTTTAAAACTAATTAGATATTTTATTTAATTTTTTTAAAAGTATCAAAAAATGAAAGTTCAACATTATCTAATCATATAAAAAAATTATGTAAAATTTTTGTACAACTAAATTCTAACATGTAATGAATGTTATTCTTGTATTTTTATTTATTTTTCAAGATGTGTACAAACATTTATAAAATTAATAACATATTTTTAAAATTCTGAAAATAATAAATTCCACCGAATTTGGTCACATTTATTAAATTCGACTAAATTTGGTTGAAATTGTTTTTTTACCAAAATTGACAATTTTTAGGCAGCAAAATTTCCGCCAACCTTATTTTCAAATTCGACCGAATTCGGTCGAATTTAGTTTTCTAAATTTAATATTTTGATGAGACTTTTCCCTCTCTTTTTAAGGGATTTTCATTTAGACTACATAAATTTTCAACCGCGGCTAAATTCGATCGTTTTTTGTCGAATTTAGGAGCTGGTACTAAATTCGACGGAACTCTGTCGAATATAGTTTTGAATAGTATGAAAAAGTTTGGGTGAGAGATATCCCACCTTTTACCAAATTCAAAAATATAGGCGGCAAAATTCCCACCTTTTACTAAATTCGACAGCATAAAATAATCTGTCGAATTTAGTATTGAATTCGACAACATAAAAAAAACTGTCGAATTTAGTACTAAATTCGACAAATTAATTTCGACAAAATGCATTTTCGGCCGAAAACTGTCGAATTTAGCCGCAGTGTATAATTTCGACGGAATTCTGTCGAATTTAGTTTCTGTCGAATTTAATTTGTCGAATTTAGCCTTACTTTCTTGTAGTGGACAAGAATGGATTGTAAGTAAACTTTTAACCATGCATCTCTTGATGCAATAATTTTATATGTTGTATCATTTCTAGAAGCTGAACAGAAAGTGGTTCTTAGAGAGAAATACAATAGAATACTATACTCAAAAAAATTGATGAGTTGACTACCAAATTAGAAGCTGAACAGAAAGTGATTCTTAGAAAGAAACAGCAAGCTTCGGCTTTTGTTTTCTTCAAGAGTAGATGTTGCGGATTAAAAAACGTACTTGTGTAATTAATGCTAAGATTTAATGAGCTTCGAGTTTTAATGGCTGCACTCATGTTTCCGGACTAATTTGGTCCTCACAAGATGCCTACGTATCTCAATTATTACTGAGAATCAAGCCAAAGACGTAGTTCTGATTGTAGGATCAGGGACCTTATATAGGCGTCTAGAGCCTAGTATTTATGGTATGTTTAGGAGACTTAACGGATAAGTCTTCTTATTGATAACTGATAAGGATTGTATTGCTTGCTGAATAAGTCTTTTCCTTGTTGATAAAGGCTATGACTCATTAATTGCCTTTAATTGGGATTATGGATCCTTCTTTGACCAATCTGCCATAATTTGGACTCTTTTTATGAGCTGTATATTTTCCCTATTCATTAATTACGAAAGTAATGAATAATTAGGGTATCGGGCCTTAAATATCGGCCTTTTGTTTGACCAGTCAATTATATTTCTATAATTACTTTTCTGACCATATCATTTGCCCCCCAACTTCTAGGAAAATCTCTCTTGGATTATCGTAGAAGTTATTTCATTCGGGAGTTACGAAATTTTCTTCCGTATTGTGGCTTGGTTTTACGAACATATAGTTCTAAACCAATTTTATAATTTTCCAAAACAGGAATCGGGATTTTTCATCAATTCCCTGGAACATAAATTGATTTTCGAATTTTTCATGTCATTTTCGACCAGGATCCTGGTCGAATTCGACCTCGATTTTAGCTCCTGGTCGAACTCCTTCGACCAGGATTCTGGTCGAAATTTGCTTGCATTTTGCCTCCTGGTCGAATGGTTTCGACCAGGATTCTGGTCGAAGCTTACTTCCATTTTGCCTCCTGGTCGAATGGTTTCGACCAGGATTCTGGTCGAAGCTTACTTCCATTTTGCCTCCTGGTCGAATGGTTTCGACCAGGATTCTGGTCGAATGGTTTCGACCAGGATTCTGGTCGAAGCTTACTTCCATTTTGCCTCCTGGTCGAATGATTTCGACCAGGGATGTGGTCGAACATGACTTCAATTTTGGTACCTGGTCGAATGATTTCGACCAGGGATGTGGTCGAACATGACTTCAATTTTGGTACCTGGTCGAATGATTTCGACCAGGGATGTGGTCGAACATGACTTCAATTTTGGTACCTGGTCGAATGATTTCGACCAGGGATGTGGTCGAACATGACTTCAATTTTGGTACCTGGTCGAATGATTTCGACCAGGATTGAGGTCGAATACTTGGTTCGTTTCAGACCTTTAAGGCCCATATATATATTGGGCTCAATTTGGGCCTAAGACTTTTACTGGGCCTTTAGCCTTTTTTGAAGTTGGGCCTTTAGCCTTTTTTGAAATTGGGCCTTTAGCCTTTCGACCAGGTTTTTGATCAAATCCAAGAGCCATTTCGGGCTTTATTCGAACTTATTCGACTTTGATCGAGAATATTGTTCATTTTAGTTATGGGCTTAGTTGGGCCCAGAACTTTCACTGTTCAAGTTTGTTAATTGGGCCTTTAGCCTTTTTATGGGCCGTACCGGCTAATGCCGGTTGCCCTTCCTTCAACCGGCCCATTGACCGGCTTTCACTCCTATATAAGGGTGAGTTCTCATTTGTTTCCATTCATTCTTCACATTTCACTTTCTCAAAGTTACTCTGCTAAATTTTCTCCGAAATTTTCTTTAGATTGCTCTGCTAGGGTTCTGTCGCAAGGCGATTCCCGGCGAGATTTTCTCACCGTTTTCTGGGTTTTTACTTGAAGATTTGAAGATTTTCTTTGATGATTCTGGGTTTCTTTGAAGATTCTGGGTTTCCTTGAAGATTTCTGGGCAATTTTCTTGAAGATTTGAAGATTTTCTTTGAAGATTCTGGGTTTGAAATGGCTGATCGTGCTTCCCAACGTCTCTCGAAGATGAATTCTGCATCTAAGCGAGGTACCCCCATTCCTATTCGTTCAAAATACATGTCTTTGCATGATATGATTAATGAACGTGGGGATGAATACCCGTCCTTATCTGCTTTAGATTCGTATGACTGTAGCAATAGATTTCATGAAGTAGATATGATAAAAGATTATAATAAGACGTATAGGGTGAAGGCCCCCTTGAAGCTTGTTCCTGCCGGCCTCGGTGACCGTTCATGTCACTGGCGGCCAAATGCCCTGTGCATCTATAAGGACGCCATAGTTGCCGGCCTTAGGTTCCCATTCCATGAGTTCATCCCTAGGCTCTTGGCAGATGTTCAAATAAACCCTTGTCAATTACCCCCAAATGCTTGGAGGATAATTCATTGTTTTATGGTTTTATGTCTTCGTAAAAACCTTCCTTTATCTGTACCTTTATTTAGGAAGATTTTTCAATTTAAAAACAGCTCTGCCAACAACTTGGGTTGGGTATATATAAGCCATAGGGTAGGCTTCCCTTTTATTTTTCACCCAAAATCTATCCCAGACAATAACATCAAGTGGAAAAACGAGTTTATGTATCTTGTCTGGGAAGGTGGGGACTGGGGAACTCTGTTCCGTAGATCTTTTGGGAGAGTTTCTGATGGTAGTCCCAGCAACATTGTCTTGAATGAGGAGGAATCTCATGCCTACTCAGAGCTTATCAAGGATAATGGGACTACCGTGGCTTGGGAGCTACTGGATGAGTTTGTTCTCAAGTCTGTTGGGCTCTCCACTGTTCATGATAAGGGTATTTCACTTATCCTTTTTCTTCATGTCTATTTTCCATTTCTTTGTGATTTTTTATTAACCACTCTTTGGTTTTTCTTGCAGCTGCGGCCCATATCAACAAGACCAACGAGCCCAAGGATGTGGAGACATCCAGGATGAAGAGGGCTAGACTTGGAGAGGATCCAAGGGGGAAGACTATTGTCCCCAGCTTCTTGATGCCTTCCGAGATCCCTGGAGATGAGGCTGACATTCCTGTGTCTGCCAAGTCCTCAGTGTGGCGCCCCAACTGGGGTATCAGGAAGAAGGACACCATTACTGGGGTGTCCAAGCATGCTGTGGACTGGTCATACCACTCTCTTACCTCTTGTGATTACAAGGATTTTGTGGCTGACTCCACTCTTGAGGGTGCTGAGCACTTAGGTGCCCAGGCTATTGCTGCGGTAATTTTTCTTTACCTTAGCTATTTCTTTGAAGTCTTTGCTTATATTTTTCTAACTTTTGTTTTTTGGCAGACCAATGCCAACTTCCAGGGGGTATTGTTCCAAGCCAAGGCCTGGCGTACCTCTTCCGAGGCTAACCGGGTTAAGCTGGAGAAGTCTGTGGAGGAGGTGAAGTCTCTCAAAGAGACTCTTGCTAGGAAGGAGAGAGAGCTAGCTGATGCTCAGGCTGACATTGTTGGGCTGAGGAAGAGTAAGGATGATTGCATCGATGAGTACCTTGACTCTCAGGAGTACAAGGACTTGATCGGGAAGCATGACGATATCCTCTTCCCAGTCCAGCATCCGTCAGGATGGGAGGACGCTGTTCAGGCTATCTTGGCCAAGCATCCTGGAGTCTTTGTTGCTGCTGACTTCCCTGCTCCTCACCCTCCTACTCCCTCGGAGCGTATCTTGGCTGGAGTAGATGACATGGAGGAGGACGCTAGGATTTTAGATCCAAAGCATTCATCACCCCTTGGTGACACATCTGCTGATGACCATGATGCTGGCGAGAAATCTTCTAGCTCTAGCTCGGGGGAGGAGACAGACGAGGAAGGCAAGGATGGTGAAGAGCAGCCATAGTTTGTAGTTTACTTATGGCCATTCGTGGCTTTGTATTTTCTTTTCTGTATTCTCAGCCTACGGGCTTAACTTAAACTTTTATCAAGTTTAGTTTTACTTATTTTTTGTGGCCATTCATGGCTTGTGTTGTTTTCTTGCCTCTTGATTTTGCATGTTTAGTTAGCATTTTGTACATATCTTTCAGTATGTAATGCATTCAAAACATGATGAAACATATAATTCATAACTTTGGAGAATGGGCTCAACCCTTACATAGTACCCAAGTTTTAAAAACTTGGGTTGGTTTTATCAAACCTTATTTCTTAGTAGTGAATCCACTTAGGAAACACCTTAAACATAATAAACTTTCAAGTTGGAGGCATGCCAAGTCCTTGGCACCTCATGCCCTTCAAGGGTTTCTATTTTGTATGATCCTCGACCAAATACGTTCTTGACGCGATATGGTCCTTCCCAATTTGGGGCCAACTTCCCTTTTTGTCCAACTCCGGATGCCTCAATCTTTCTGAGAACCAAGTCTCCTTGACGAAAGAACCTTTCTTTAACCCTTAGGTTGTAGTAGAAGGATGCTTTCTTTTGATGTTCAACTATCTTGGCGTTTGCCTCATCTCTAACTTCGTCAATTAGATCTAAGGCTAGCCTCAAGCCTTCTTCATTTGTTTCTGGTTCATAAGCCTCAACTCTTGGAGACGTGTGAGTAATTTCCACTGGAACCACTGCCTCTGCCCCATATTCCAACAAGAAGGGGGTGGCCCCAGTGGTGACTTTACAAGTAGTACGATATGCCCAAAGTATGGGGAGCAATTCGTCTACCCAAGTGCTTCTGGAGCGCTCAACTCTTTTCTTTAGTCCATCCAGGATTATTCGATTCGCAACCTCAGCTTGCCCATTTGCTTGAGGATGGGCAACTGAAGTGAAGCGCAACTTGATATCGTTCTCATCACAATACTTCTTGAATTCATCGTTGTTAAACTGAGTTCCATTGTCCGTGACCAGGACTCGTGGAATTCCATATCTGCATATCACATTTTCCCAGAAGAATTGCATCACTTGCTTGGTGGTTATCTTGGCTAATGGTTTAGCCTCAATCCACTTGGTGAAGTAGTCGATTGCTACTATCAGGAACTTTCTTTGAGCACTTGCCATTGGAAATGGCCCGAGTATATCCATTCCCCACGTAGCAAAGGGGATAGGTGAGTTAATGGATGTCATCATCTCTGGTGGTTGTCTAACCACTGGTGCATGTTTCTGGCACCGTTCACATTTCTTCACATAGCTTTTAGCATCAGCAAGCATGCTTGGCCAATAGAAACCTAGACGGGTGATTTTATGAGCAAGGGCTCTGCCCCCCAAGTGTTGCCCACAAATTCCTTCATGTACTTCCTTTAGGGCCAATTCTGCCTCTTGAGGTCTCAAGCACTTTAAGTATGGAATTACAAAAGATTTCTTGTATAGGATACCCTCAATTAGGGCATACCTTAGTGCTCTGACGTATAGCTTTCGTGCTTCTGAAGTGTCGTTGGGCAGCCACCCAGTTTCCAGATGAGTTTTGATGGGATCAATCCAACAACTGGTAATACCAATGGGTGCCACCAACTTTCCGTTGACGCTTGGGGTCTTCAAGACTTGGAAGTATACACTCCCTGCATAGTTTTCAATTTCAGAAGAGGCAAACTTAGACAAGGCATCAGCCTTCACGTTTTCCTCCCTGGGAATGTGCTCCATATAGCATTCATCGAATTGAGTCATGATGGCCTTGACAAGTTTTAAGTACTTGGCCATGACTTCATCTCTAGCTTCAAACTCCCCATTTACTTGGGAAACCACTAGCCTCGAGTCTCCACATACTTTCAGAGTTTTGACCCTCAAGGCTCCAGCCAGCCCTAGGCCAGCTATCAGAGCTTCATACTCAGCCTCATTGTTTGTCGTTGGGAAGTCAAGTTTTAGTGCATACTCTATCAGGAATCCATCAGGACTTTGTAGCACTAAACCAGCCCCACTTGATTTTGTTTTTGATGCTCCATCAAAATAGAGCACCCAACATTCTTTGGAGATCACTTCTTCATCTTTCTTATCTCCCACTATCACTTCCTGCCCCCCCCCCCCCCGACTTCTTGGTTGTCAATGGTACATTCAACCATGAAGTCAGCAAGTGCTTGAGCTTTTATGGCCATTCGAGGCTTATACTTGATGTCAAATTCGCCCAATTCAATAGCCCATTTGATCAGCCTTCCACTAACTTGAGGACTGTGCAAGATGTTTCTCAGAGGTTGATCAGTCAAGACCTCTATCTTGTGAGCATGGAAGTAGGGGCGTAGCTTTCTTGAGGCCATTATCAAGGCTAAGGCAAATTTCTCGATCATTGAGTAGTTTATTTCTGCCCCATGCAGAATCTTGCTCACATAGTAGATGGGTTTCTGAACCTTCAATTCTTCCTTTACCAAAACAGCTCCAAGGGCTGTATTAGAAACTGCCAAGTACAAATAAAGAATTTCTCCTGGCTTGGGTTTTGCCAACAGTGGTGGCTCAGCCATGTATTTCTTCAGGGCCTCAAAGGCCTCTTGGCTTTCAGTTGTCCATTCAAAATTTTTCACTTTCTTGAGTGCTTTGAAAAAGGGTAAGCACTTCTCCCCAGACTTGGAGATGAATCTTCCCAATGCAGCCACTATCCCCGTTAGTTTCTAGACATCTTTGACAGTCCTTGGTGGTTCCATGTCTAGAATTGCTTTGATTTTGTCGGGGTTAGCCTCGATTCCTCTCTTGGAAACCATCAGGCCTAAGAACTTTCCCGAGCCTACACCAAAGGCACACTTAGCTGGATTCAACATCATCTTGTGGTGCCTCAGCACTTCGAATGCCTCTCGGAGGTGCTCAATGTGATCGGCCTTATCGAGGCTTTTGACTAACATGTCATCTACGTAGACCTCCATGGTTTTTCCAATTAGGTGCTCAAAGATTTTGTTCACCAACCTTTGATAGGTTGCTCCTACATTCTTAAGCCCAAAAGCCATGACTAAGAAACAAAAGACACCAAAGTCAGTGATGAAAGATACCTTGGCGATGTCCTCTTTGTGCATCTTGATTTGATTATATCCACTGAAGCCATCCATGAAACTTAGCATCTCATGCCCAGCAGTGGCATCTATTAGAGCATCAATCCTTGGTAAGGGAAAACAATCCTTAGGACATGCATCATTCAAGTCGGTGAAGTCGACGCACATTCTCCACTTCCCGTTAGCTTTTTTGACCATTACGGGGTTAGCTAACCATTCTGGGAATTGGATTTCCTCAATGAACCCAGCTTCCAAAAGCTTATTCACTTCTTGCTTAATGGCTTCAAGCCTTTCTGGAGCAAAATTTCTTTTCTTTTGCTTCACTGTCTTCCTTTCTGGATCCACATTCAATTAGTGAGATATCAATTGGGGATCAATCCCTGGCATGTCGGCCGCTGTCCAAGCAATAACGTCATTGTTCTCTTGAAGAAAAGATGTGAGTTTGCTTTTCAATGGCTCGGGCATTAGCGCCCCAACATAAGTCACCTTCTCTGGTTCACCCGGGACTAAGGGAATTGGGATTAAATCCTCAGCTGGTTTCCCTCTTCGGTCCTCATTGTCACTAGTGTCCATGTCTTCAATGGGGAGAACCTGCCCCCCCAACTCCATCAGGCCTCAACGCGGCTACATAACAGCTTCTAGCCATTTTTTGGTCTCCCCGTTCTTCACCAATCCCATTCCTCGTGGGGAATTTGAGTTTCAGATGGTAAGATGAGGCAACAGCCTTAAACGCATGAAGACCCGTCCTTCCAAGGATCGCATTGTAGGTTGAGGTTGCCTTTATAACTATGAAGTTCAGCATCTGAGTGGATGTATTCGTTCCTTGCCCCATGGTCATTGGGAGTTGGATAGTGCCTTCCACCTTTGATTCCACTCCATTGAACCCATATATGGGCATATTCGAGGGTGTCAACTGAGAATCAGTGTAACCCATCTTGATAAAAGCATCGTGGAACAAGATATCCACTGAGGCTCCATTGTCGACTAGGACTCTCTTTGTTTCGGAGTTGCCTATCACAGGTACTATGACGAGAGGATCATCGTGGGGGAACTTCACCCCTTCCAAGTCTGAATCATCAAAACTTATTGATACTTCTGTTCGTGCACGCTTCGGTGCTTCTCCAACCACAGTCAGTACCTCTCGGGCATAAGCCTTTCTCGAGTTTCGGGAGGACCCAGCAGCAGTTGGTCCTCCGAATATCATGTTGATAACTGGCCCTCGGGGCTTGGGATTTCGATCTTGATCGTTATCCCTTCTGTCATAATCCTTCCTTTCATAATTCCCCCTTTGACTTCCTTGGGTTCCATCCTTAGTAAATTTGCTGAGTTTCCTCCTTCGTATCAGAAACTCAATCTCATCTTTCAATTGCCTGCAATCGTCGGTGTCATAACCGACTTCTTTGTGGAACCGACAGAATTGATTTTGGTTCCGTTTGGACAAGTCGGCCCTCATTGGCTTTGGCCATTTGATATCTTCCTCCTTAGCTATCTCCATTAGGATTTGACTCCTGGGAGTGTTCAATCTTGCATACTCCGTAAATTTTGGCCCAAAGTTATTTCTCTTGGGTGGAGAATCAGAATTCTTTGATGTTCTGGGAAACTTTTCCTTGACGTCATACTCCTGAGTTTCTTTTCTTTTCTTTGAGTTTCCACTACCACCAGCAGGGGGCTCATACTTTCTCATGCTTTCTTCAGCCTTGATATACTTTCCGGCCCTATCTTGGAGCTTCAGCATGCTCTCGGGTGGATGTTTAGCCAACGACCTTTTGAAGTGGTCGTCAGTAGTTCCTTGTTGCAGGGCTATCATAGCTACTTTGTCCTCCAAATCCGGGACTTTCAGAGCCTCCTTAGTGAATCGATTGATGTAGTCCCTTAGGGCTTCATTCTGTCCTTGCCGGATTGCCATGAGTGATGCAGAACTTTTCTCATGCACCCTTCCACTAATGAATTGGTTGATGAAGGCTTTACTTAGATCTTTGAAAGAACCAATTGAGTTGGGAGGAAGACGGCTATACCAGCGTTGTGCCATGCCTGCCAAGGTTTGGGGAAACGCCCTACACTTGACGGCATCATTGGTCGGCTGCAACAGCAGTGCGTTGGAGAAAGTCCTTACATGATTTGCGGGATCTCCCGTTCCATCGTAAGCCTTGATGGTTGGCATCTTGAACTTCCTGGATATAGTAGCTTTCATAATGTCTTGAGTAAACGGTGGTGTAGGATCATCAGGATCTCCTAGGGGCAACAATACAGTAGGATCACCCCTTGGGGCTTCATCCCTTCTGGTTCTCCTTGACGGGGGATCCAAATTGATTATCGGGACTCCTCCCGTTCCTCGGTTTTGTGTCCTTGCGGCTTCTTCTTCAGCCAGTAGCTTCTTGAGCCTTGCAGTCTCGGCTTCATGGGCCGCTAATTTCTCCCTTGTAGTTTGAGGTCGTTCTCTATTGGTTTGAGGAGAACGTCTCCTTCTTGGGGCAACATCGTCAGTTGTATAACCTTCATCCTCAGTGTAAGGCCCAGAGAAATCGTCTCGAAACATCTGACGAGTTTGGGTTTGACGGTTTTGGGGTTCCAAACCTTGTACGTAAGGGGGCACGTAAGCCTCATGGTGCACTATATTAGTGCCACTACCACCTGCTGTGGGGCGAGGGGGCATGCCATAGCCGGGCATCCCCAAAGTCTGATTTGCGTATTGAGGGAGATCAGTAGTGTGAAGTTGAAGACTACGAGGTGCGTTCATGAGCAGCGGGGAGGTCGTAATTGTTTGCTGGTGAACGGTCTCTTGTGGATTAGATCCATGAATAACCATTTGTAGGGGATTCGTCCCTTCAGCAGTAATTGGGACTTCCTGTCCTTGAGTGTTGGTGGGGATATTCGTCCCTTCAGTGCCAGTAGTTGGCGGTGGTTGACTTCCATGGGTATCAGCCCCGGTGGTGATAGGAAGTTCTTCAGAAGCTGAAGTATCGCGAGTTGTTCTTCGTGTGTTTGCCATGGTTGATGTTGTTTCCCACAGACGGCGCCAAATGTTGCGGATTAAAAAACGTACTTGTGTAATTAATGCTAAGATTTAATGAGCTTCGAGCTTTAATGGCTGCACTCGTGTTTCCGGACTAATTTGGTCCTCACAAGATGCCTACGTATCTCAATTATTACTGAGAATCAAGCCAAAGACGTAGTTCTGATTGTAGGATCAGGGACCTTATATAGGCGTCTGGAGCCTAGTATTTATGGTATGTTTAGGAGACTTAACGGATAAGTCTTCTTATTGATAACTGATAAGGATTTTATTGCTTGCTGAATAAGTCTTTTCCTTGTTGATAAAGGCTATGACTCATTAATTGCCTTTAATTGGGATTCTGGATCCTTCTTTGACCAATCTGCCATAATTTGGACTCTTTTTATGAGCTGTATATTTTCCCTATTCATTAATTACGAAATTAATGAATAATTAGGGTATCGGGCCTTAAATATCGGCATTTTGTTTGACCAGTCAATTATATTTCTATAATTACTTTTCTGACCATATCATTAGACTAAGTGCAACATCTGCAGCTCAGAACCTACATGCTCGTATGGTTGACACATGGACTGTTGTAAATGCTCCTGAACCCCGTTAAGTTATATGAGATAATCTTACAAAACAGTTCTATAGTAGGCAGATAAGTCAGTACATAGTTCATTCCATTGTCTTTCTGACTATAGCTTTCTACATGATTCCAATTGGACTAGTTTCTGCATTTACAACTCTGGAAAATCTGAAAAAATTACTCTCATTTATAAAGCCATGGGTGAAGAAGAAAGCACTGAGAACAGTGTTAGAAGCCTACCTTCCCCAGCTCGCACTTATTGTATTTCTGTCTCTGTTGCCGAAATTGCTTTTAGTTTTATCCAAGGCTGAGGGCATTCCTTCAGAAAGCCTTGATGCGAGGGCCGCCTCTGGAAAATATTTTTTATTTCTTCGTGTTCAATGTGTTTATGGGTGTTACACTGGGTGGAACTCTTTTCAGTACATTCAAAACCATCCAGAAAAGTGCAGATGATATTATTCCTCTACTAGCAAGCAGCCTTCCTGGCAATGCAACGTTCTTCTTGACTTTTGTGGCTCTCAAGTAAGATACATCTTCATTTCTGTGCCATCTTCATTTTTACTTTTTTATGTTTGCTTTAATGGGAGAGTCCAATTGTTAGATACATCATTCTGCTATTGTGTTATTGCTCCTATTATTATTCCATTTGGAGTGGTCTACTTTGGCATGGGCTGGCTCGTTTTTAGGAATCAGGTAAAAACATAACTTTTTATTGACCATTCCATCTTATTATTGAATGCCACTTGAGCTAACTGTAGTGTTGTAACATGCATGCCTACATAATTGAACTTGCATAATGTTCGATGTAAGCCTGTGTAATGTAGCCTGTGAACTTTTACCTTTATTAAGAACACATTATCTGATTGCTAAAATTAGATAAAGGTTAATGCTAAAATAGAATGATACAACAGATAAAATTATTGCATGAAGAGATGCATGGTTAAAGGTTTACTTACAATCCATTCTTGTCTAACATTATACAATATTGTTGTATGTAAATCTTTGTGCAGCATTGCATAAAATCAAATATGTGAAATGGAAAGATGCACTGAAAACAGGGGTTAAAACGTATGATTTCAATACCTCAGGGGCTAAAAGGTACACTGTAAATCGGTATAATTGTAAAGACTATTTTGCCCATCCGAGTTATACCGGTTTTTTGTTATGAACCGGTATAAGGGTCGAAAGATATAATTTCAGTACCTTAGGGGCTAAAAGGTACACTTTTAAAACACAGGGCTGATGGGTATATGGTACTAAATCTCAGGGGTTAAAAAGTCAATAAGCCATTCTATATTTAAACAATACTTACAACTGATTAGAAGTGAATCCTCAATTTTCGCACTTCTAATCTTTATGGACTGTTGACAAATAGCTTGCTGATTGTGATATGTCTCTTGACAAATGGCATGTTGTTTGTGATCTGTCTCTGCGCAAATGGCTTGCCAAACTGTAACAGAACTCTGACTTTGGCTTGCTGTTTTAAGATACTGATTTGACAATCAGTAAATTGAGTTACCCTGCAAAACCAAGTTAGTGCATACAGAAATAGCACGTTGTTTTATACCTAAATACAAGCCTTCTGGCTTGCTGTTTGTGATCATCAAAATCATAGGAGTATCACAATCTCTCTACCTCCCTTGGACATTCAATTAGTTCTTAGCACAGGCGATGAAGCAGGATATTGAGGTGATGTTCTGAAGCCTTGTGTTGCATATATAAAAAACCCATTCTTCACTTCATAAAGATCTTGATTTTTAACTAATTTTGTAGTTCATATGCTGTTTTCCTCCGCTTGCTGCTACTTCTGAGAGAGTGTTGGGATGTTGTATCACCTAAGACATGGTTTGACTGTTAGATCCTACTTAAGTTCCTACAATTAATTGACAAAACTGAACAAGTTTTCACATGTTCATATCGGATGAAATGAATAGTTTGTTGCTTAAATGCCGATACATTGATTTTATGCTTCGCCAAGTTACAGGTAAAAAAATGATGACAATGCTTAGACTATTAGGGCCTGTTTGGTTGGGGGTGTTCCTTATTATAAAGGACGTATACGGATTTTTAATATATTTTATTAATAATTGGAAAATATGGTGTGATTTTTTCGGGTATATATTAATGATTGTAAGATTAGTTTTAAATCAAAAAGGTAAGGTATTTTAATTAGAGTGGAAATATTAATAATTGAAAGATATGGTGCCATTGATTTTTTTAGGTGTTTATAAAATGTAATATCTTCAACTAAAAGTAAATGTGAAAAAGGCAACCAAACCGACAAACTTTCAACTTTAATATAATAGTATAGATGTATTCATTTTTCGAATATTATTGTGTCAACACTATATTTTTTGAATTTCATTTAAACTCATATAATATTTATCAATAGATTGGATTAACATACAGTAAAACCTCTATAAATTAATACTAGCTTAAAACCCGTGCGATGCACGGATTATTAACAATAATCCATTACATATATATTTTCCATTACATATTACCATTAATAATTATATATATAACAATATTACCATTACATATTTATTTTCCATGTGTTATGTTTAGATAATGAGTTGTTTTAGTTAGAAAATGTAGAACATATAATGTGTTTTTGCTGAAAAAGGTAATCAATTATAAATATGTAATAATATTACCATTATATATTTATATATTACCTATTTTATTTTTAGAAGATGAGTTGTTTTGGTTAGAAAAATATATAAAATAGGTAATGTGTTTTAGCTGAAAAAAATAATTGGTTATAAATAAATTGATTATAGATTGACCCGACCCAAATTATAGATAGGCCCGGTCCAAATACTGACCGACCGACCGACCGACCAAAACTTTTAATGTTTCGTCTTTATAGGTAACTAGCTTAAAACTCGTGCGATGCACGGATTGTTAATTGTTATATTATTATTATTTTATTAATATTTTTTTAATTGTAATTGTGCAAAAAATAAGTATACATATTAAAATAGATAAACACTTTTAATTAATTAAAAACATTAAAACAGATTTTAAAATAAATAAGTATGGGTTTGCCCGTTATATTTTTGTAAAATGAGGGGTTTTAGTAAGAAAAAATAAAAAATGTAACATATATTTAGTTTAAAAAGGTAAATGCCCATGATATTTTTGGAAAATAAGATTTTAAAATTTAATAATTAAAAGTATTTAAATACGTTTTAAAATAAATAAGTAAAGGGTTTCCTATGATATTTTTGGAAAAAGAACGGATTTTAGTGAGAACAATAGAAAAATTAAATTGTAAAAGGCAATTTCCCGTGATATATTTAGAAAAGGAGGGGGTTTGTTAGAAAAAAATATATAATGTGTTTTAGCTGAAAAGTTAATTGATTATAAATAGGTATTTGATTATTTATATTTTAATATTTTTAGTAATTGTATTTGTTAAGAAAAATAAGTAGACATGTTAAAATATGTAAACTTTTAAAAAATAATTATAATATTAAAATAGGTTTAAAAATAAATAACTAAAGGTTTGTCCGTGATATTTTTGGAAAAGGAGGGGTTTAGTAAGGAAAAATAGAAAAATTAACATGTTTTAGTTAAAAAAGGTAATTGTCCGTGATATATTTGAAAAAGTAGGAGAATTTGTTAGAAAAAATAGAAAATAATAATTTATTTTAGGTGAAAAAGGTAATTGGTTATAAATAGGTAATATTATTATTTAGTAATATATTTCTATAAATAAGTAAGGTTAATTAAGTAAAAATACGAAGTACAGTTAATTAAGGGCAATTAAGTAAAATCATAACGTACCATACCGACCAACCAAACTTTTAATGTGGGCAATTAAGTAAAATCACAATGTACCATACCGACCAACCAAACTTTTAATGTTTCGTCTATTATATAATAGTATTGATTGATGTGTTTTAGCTGAAAAAATATAAAATTATATTAACTTTTTATATATATGTTGCTCGTGTTACTTTTAGAAAATTAGTTGTTTAAGTTAGAAAAAAATAAAAAAAGTTATTTGTTTAGCTGAAAATGGTAAGTAGTTATTTATTAATAATTATATATATAACAATATTACCATTACATATTTATTTTTCATGTGTTATGTTTAGATAATGAGTTGTTTTAGTTAGAAAATGTAGAACATATAATGTGTTTTTGATGAAAAAGGTAATCAATTATAAATATGTAATAATATTACCATTATATATTTATATATTAAATATTTTATTTTTAGAAGATTAGTTGTTTTGGTAAGAAAAATATATAAAATAGGTAATGTGTTTTAGCTGAAAAAAATAATTGGTTATAAATACCATCTAATTTGCAAAAATACCGTCTGTCTGCAACTAGACTTAACAACGTCATGCCATGTACTGAATATTTCATAAAATCATAGCTTAAGACTTGAGAGGTTCGATTTCAGAAAATTTGGGCATCAGATTAGTGTTTAGGTATCGGAATTTGTAGATGATGAGAAAAGTCGTCCTCAATGGTCTGATTGGATTCTTGAATCACCCACCGTAATGGACAAGTAGTGAATACTCAGAGTCAACAAAACTGTATGCACATTTGCTGGGAAATGAGTTGCACAAATATTTCATTGGCATCATTCTTTGCTTTAAAAGGTCAGACCCTATGCATATGGAATTTGGTTATTCTGTAAAGAATACTACAAGTGGTTTTATATGGAGGAGCGACAGCCTTTCTCTTCCTTTGTCTGAAAATGATTCGCTGATGGTCATAGTGCCAGGATCAATCTTCTCGATCACAGATGAGGACCATAGAATTGAATTGACAGCAAATAATTATGTAAAAATTGTTGGGATTCATCTACTGTACAAAACCGAGACTAAAACGATTGAAGATATTGTGGATGGACATGTGATTGACATTAATGCATACTAGATTGTGGCTATCATTAGATATAAATGATGTGTTCAAGACGCACAAGGTAATTTTAATACATGCATATGTATATTTAGAGCGGTCTTGCAATGTTTCATATGAGTTTATATTATTTGCTCCAAACACTCGGGGAGTTGTCATGGTATACAAAGCAGGACGATCATGTCAGTTTAATTTGTCACTGTTGATGACTTAATGTTGTAACATAAGATAGAAACTAAGAAACTTTTTCAATGAAGGTGCTGCTATAACACTTGATTAAAAATAGAGGTTCTTTTAAAAAATAGAGTAGATTGCAAAACGGTGGCCGTATTTTATACTGAATTACAAAAAATTGGCCGAACGTTCAGATTTTCATTTTAGTGGCTATCGATCTTTTTTCATCTACTTTTTTGAAAATTAAAAATAATTTTGGCCACTATTTTAGAAATCAAAAACAATTTTGGCCACTCATTTTAAAAATCAAAAAAACTTTGGCCACTATTTTAAAAATAAAAAACAAAGTGTGTCCACTAAAATAAAATTCTGAAAATTCAACCATTTTTTTTGCAATTCAGTATAAATTAGGGTCACCGTTTTGCAGTTTACTCTTAAAAATATTATGTTGTGTTTGATTGGGATGAATGGAATATAATGGAATGAGAGTTCAATATTCATTCATTTTATACTTCAAATCTCATTCCATTCCATTCATCCCAAATATAACATTAGTATATTTACAAGAGCCACGTACCCCTTTATTGCAATGGGTTTGTTACGCTGGCTTTTTTATTTTTTTTTTGATAGTTGTTAAGCTGGTTTGTCCACATTAGTTGACTTTCTGTAAACCACTGAGGTCCATACTGGCGGCCACAATTTATTACTCCCTCTGTCCCGTTCATTTCTATACAGTTTTCATTTTGGGATGTCCCTCTCATTTCTATATATTCCAAAAATAGTAACTTTTAATAATATAAAACACTATTATACCACTACTTTCTCCACTATCTCTATTCTATAATAATATAAAACACTATTATAGGCACTACTTTACTCCACTATCTCAAATCTATTATTAAATATTGATAGGTCTCACCACTTTACTCACTTTTCATCTAATTTTACTTATTTTTTATATCTTTTCTTAGTCTCTGTGCTCACCCAAAATATATATAAATCAACATGACGGAGGGAGTAGTAATTATATTAGGATAGCAAAGAAGTTTTGTATCTTTAGCTTATTTAAATCCATATCTGCTTAAAATATTGGATTGTTACTGATCTTCTTGTTGTATGTAGGGGTGAACAAAACCCGATCAAACCGCAAAACCCGACCCAACCCACCCCTATTATAAACCGAACAAACCGGACCGTTCGAAACCAAAGTTGGAATGGGTTATCTTTTTATAAACCCGAATATGTTGGGTTGGGTCAGAGTTTATTAAATTTTAACCCTCACCAACCCAACCCAACATGTTTACTGTATATTGCCACGTCCATTATAATATACTCCAGTCCATTAGTAGTTTAACCTTTATCTAGGTAAATATTGATTTCTTTAATTTTTTTTATGTATCAGTTGGCCAATATCATAACAACTGGTTATGCAATGTATCAGTACTACTTTAGTTTTGATGCTTGATAGTTCCCGTAGCTAGCTAGGTTGCTTATGAGTTAGTTGTTGAGCTGTAATTCGTTGCTATCAATTTTATTTTAATGTTTGTATGCTTGTATCAGATAGCTTTGAATATGTAAATTAGGGCTGTGATCTCAATTTCACACAAAACATACAGAACTTTGTGAATAACTGAGTTAATTTGGTAAGACCTGTCTACGTGAACGAGAACCCAACCCAAACCAAACCGACCCAACCCAATATACGAAAGATAGGGTTGGGTTGGAAATATATTTTTATGTTAATGGGTTGAGATTTTCAAAAACCGAACTAATTGGGTTGGGTTGTTTTATTGCCTTTAACCCGACCGACCCAACCCGTGTTCACCCCTAGTTGTATGCACCCCAAATTATAAATTGTCGGGGCCCATCCTTATCAGAGTCTAGGATGGTAACTAGGAATGTGATTGAAAATTAAGTAGATAATTTTTCCATGCGCATCTAGCATTATTAAATTTTAAATGTAACTAGGTTACTAAGCCACCCTTTGCAGCGGCATTATAATATATTTGTTAAGGAAAAGAATATTAGAATAAAAATTGTGAAATTAATATCTACACAATTATTTAAATTATCAAATAAAATATATTCTGTAAAATTTGCATTCTCTCTCAGGGATGACACAAACGGTGTATCCAGATTTGTATAAATTTTATTATTTCTTGTGGTAGAAAAGCTAATTGTATATACATATAAGTGTAAATAAATGGTTAAAAAACTAAAATAAGAATTAAATCAATAATATCAATGAAACAAATATTTGTATAATATTTAATGATATTCGTTCAATCGAGATAAGATAGATTTATATATGTGCAATTTCTAAAACTATATATTATAAAAAACATTAATAAAGATAATTATTTTTAAATTTTTTAATATGGGTAGATGTGACAATTATTATATAGGGTCCACCATCCTCCTTGTATAAATTTGTATCAACCATCTCGGACAACTTTTCTCACAAAGTTATGGTAATGGTGATAGAGCTGTTTAAGAAAAAATTTAGAACAAATTAAATAAGTAAAACAAATAAATTGGGGTAACCAAAGAAGTAATATAAAATTACAAAAACAATAAAAAACAATTAACTTTTATATTAAAATTAATATAATGCATAACTTACTAATTTGTGACAATTTTGAGATCTTTTTTTTTTTCAACCGTCTTTGACAACTTCAATGCCACCCAAGTAGGTCAAGCAGTCCACAACATCTAAATCAACATAGAAAAAAAAATATTAGAACATGATAGTTTGAATTATAACTTATATAATAGTATTATTTACAATTACTTAATATATTACTGCATCAAAAACCTGAGAGTATGTTGGTGTCATTAATACGTGCATCAATCATATCCGGACATATGAACTGAAATCCATGCAGTGATATGTTGACGATGTTTTCTTCCGATCTCTTAGGCAACGTTATGCATATGAAGAGCAATTTAGACCATGTGATAGTGGTCTATATTTCCCTGTACTTGAAACAACTTTCAGATTTTTGATGCTGTACACGGAGCCTTCCTCTAAAAGATTTTTGAACTGAGAGACCAGAATCTTCGGAATCGTAGCTGTCATACAACATATCTTATAAAAGTTAATAACATCATACAATTTGACAAACTAATAAGTTATAAGTATATTGATTTATTAACCTTTTCATCGATCAAAATCATGTCAAGACTGATCAGTTCTTCAGTATTTGGATTGACATGACAGATTCTCAAATTCTACACCATTCTACACACTCGTACTCTTATAATCCAGGTATAGCTGTTGTCGTTCAAAGCATCCAAAATGGTGTAGGTCATAGTTGTATTGATTGTAAATATGGTTGTAAAAAATTGAAGCTATGTAAAAAAGTTTCGGTGTAGATTTTTTGTTATGAATGACCTTTAATTTATAGGTGTTTATAAGGTGAATAACATGGAAATCCATTATGTTTAAAAGTCAAGAAGTATTATAAAAGAAAAGTTCTATAAAGTTTGAAAATAATAAAAGAAAGTTCTATCAAGTTTGAAAATAATAAAAGAAAGTTTTATCAAGTTTGAAAATAATAAAAAAAAGTTCTATCAAGATTGAAAATAATAAAAGAGAAAATTGCAATTATTAACATAAGAGCCTACAAATTCGAAAATAATAAGGAAGTTGTAATTTTCTAAATCAAAGAAAGTTCTATCAAGTCCTACAAATTCGAAAATAATAAGGAAGTTGTAATTTTCTAAATCAAAAAAAGTTTTATCAAGTTTGAAAATAATAAAAGAAAGTTCTATCAAGCCTACAAATTCGAAAATAATAAGAAAGTTGTAATTTTCTAAATCAAAGAAAGTTCTATCAAGTTTGAAAATAATAAAAGAAAGTTTTATCAAGCCTACAAATTCGAAAATAATAAGGAAGTTGTAATTTTTTAAATCAAAGAAAGTTCTATCAAGTCATACAAATTCGAAAATGATAAGTAAGTTGTAATTTTCTAAATCAAAGAAATGTTCTAGATCAAAGAAAGATAAAATAAATTTCTATCAAGTTTGAAAATAATAAAAGTGTAATTTTCAATTTCCTTCCTACAAAATCGAAAATAATAAAGAAAGTTGTAATTATTAAAATTAAAAACTATGAAAAATTGAGAAAATTAGAAAAATAGAACGGAACGATTCTAGAGACGCCACATCACCGCCCCCATCTTCTCATTTATATAAGTATATATTGATTTTAGTAATTCATAACAAAGATTTTATTATCTCCCTCTTACAATTATTTTTTAAGCTTTACATGTCTATCTATCTTTCACTTAGAACTTTGAAGTCATCTCGTCTCACTTGTTTCAATCTTCACTCTTCATCCTCCGATTATCGTAACTAATGGCTTCGGCACTTGTGTCATCATCCTCTTCTGTTTACCTTTGGCTGGCTCTGCTTCAAGATTTTAAAAAGTTCTACTAATTTTTACGATTCTTTAAATACATTTAAACTTTATTAAAAATGATTCTTTTTTTGAATAAAAGTATTTAAATATATTTTTATTCAAAAAAGAATCGTAAAAAAACGTTAAGTATAACTTTTTTATTTAGGATCTAAGGATGAGTGACCGCCTTAAACTGTGGATCATAAGGAGTATGGGTCCTAATTTTTTTTACTTGCTAAATTTAACAAATAAAATTATGTAATATTGCAAACTCAATACATATTAATGTATTTTTAAATTTAAATTATTATATAGATTTAATTATATTTTATTTAAAAAAACTTAAAATATATATTATATTATATATAATATATAGTACGCAATATATATAATAATCTATCTATACTATCAATACTATTATATAATAGACGAAACATTAAAAGTTTGGTTGGTCGGTATGGTACGTTGTGATTTTACTTAATTGCCCTTAATTAATTGTGCTTTGTGTTTTTACTTAATTAACCTTACTTATTTATAGAAATATATTATTAAATAATAATATTACCTATTTATAACCAATTACCTTTTTCACCTAAAATACATTATTTTTTCTATTTTTTCTAACAAATTCCCCTACTTTTTCAAATATATCACGACAATTACCTTTTTTAACTAAAACATGTTTGTTTTTCTAATTTTTTTACTAAACCCCTCCTTTTCCAAAAATATCACGGATAAACCTTTAGTTATTTATTTATAAACCTATTTTAATATTATAATTATTTTTTTAAAAGTTTACATATTTTAACATGTCTACTTATTTCTCTTAACAGATACAATTACTAAAAATATTAAAATATAGATAATCAAATACTATTTATAACCAATTATCTTTTCAGCTAAAACATATTTTATATTTTTTCTAACAAAGTCCATCCTTTTTCTAAATATATCACGGGAAATTGTCTTTTACAATTTACTTTTTCTATTTTTCTCACTAACATCCATTCTTTTTCCAAAAATATCACAGGAAACCCTTTACTTATTTATTTTAAAACGTATTTAAATACTTTTAATTATTAAATTTTAAAACCTCATTTTCCAAAAATATCACGGGTATTTACCTTTTTAAACTAAAGATATGTTACAGTTTTTATTTTTTTCTTAGTAAAACCCCTCATTTTCCAAAAATATAACGGGAAAACCCATACTTATTTATTTTAAAATCCGTTTTAATGTTTTTAATTAATTAAAAGTGTTTAGCTATTTTAATATGCCTACTTATTTTTTTGCACAATTACAATTAATAAAATATTAAAAATTAATAATAAAATAACAATTAACAATCCGTGCATCGCACGGGTTTTAAGCTAGTATTATTAAAGACGAAACATTAAAAGTTTTGGTCGGTCGGTCGATATTTGAGCCGATTCATGGGCCTATCTATAATCAATTTATTTATAACCAATTACCTTTTCCACTTAAACCACATTACCTATTTTATATTTTATAACTAAAATAGCTCATCTTCTAAAATTAACATAGGCAACATATATATAAAATGGTAAAAAAACATTACATATTTAAAATCAATTATCTTTTTCAGTTAAAACACATTACTTTTTCTATTTTTTCAAAAAAAAATCCCCTCCTTTTCCAAAAATATCACGGGTAATTACTGTTTTCAACTAAAATATGTTACTATTTATAACCATTTACTTTTTTCAGCAAAAACAAATTATTTTTTCAAATTTTTTCTAACAAATTCCCCTCCTTTTCCAAAAATATCACGGGTAATTACCTTTTTCAACTAAAACACGTTATCTTTTTCTATTTTTCCTTACTAAAACCTCTCATTTTTCAAAAATATAACGGACAACTTTTATTTATTTAATTTAACATATATTTTAATAATTTAAAAAAGTTTACTTATTTTAATATGCATACTTATATCATTTAACAAATGCAATTAATAAAATATTAAAATATAAATAATAAAATAATAATTATTAAAAACAATCCGTGCATCGCACGGATTGCCCAAAGCGGCAAAAACCAAATAGAATTTGCTACAAAAGCCGGCTAACGGGGGTATTCCTGCGTATGAGAACATAGTAATGGAGAAGGTAATAGCCGAAATAGGATTCGTTTTGGCTAGAGCGCCCAAATCCGCTATATATTTGACACGGGTACTTAATTAAGTTTACTTATTTATAGAAATATATTATTAAATAATAATATTACATATTTATAATCAATTATTTTTTCCCCTAAAATATATTATTTTTTAACAAATTCTCTTACTTTTTCAAACATGACAATTACTTTTTTTAACTAAAACATGTTAGTTTTTCTATTTTTTCTTACTAGAACCCCTCATTTTCCAAAAATATCACGGACAAACCTTTAGTTATTTATTTTTAAACCTATAATATTATAATTATTTTTAAAAGTTCACTTATTTTAACATGTCTAATTATTTTTCTTAACAAATGCAATCACTACGAATATTAAAATATAAATAATCAAATACTTATATATAACCAATTATTCTAATACACATTATAGATTTTTTCTAACAAAATCCCTTCTTTTCTAAATATATCACGGGAAATTGTCTTTTTCAAATTATTTTTTCTATTATTCTCACTAAAATTTATTTTTTCCCAAAAATATTATAGGAAATCTTTTACTTATTTATTTTAAAACGAATTTAAATACTTTTAATTATTAAATTTTAAAACCTCATTTTCCAAAAATATCACGGGCATTTACCTTTTTAAACTAAATATATGTTACATTTTTTATTTTTTCTTACTAAAACCCATCATTTTCCAAAAATATAACGGACAACCCCTTAATTATTTATTTTAAAATATGTTTTAATGTTTTTAATTAATTAAAAGTATTTTGCTATTTTAACATGTCTACTTATTTTTAAAACAAATACAATTAATAAAATATTAAAAATATAATAATAAAATAACAATTAACAATCCGTGCATCGCACGGGTTTTAAGCTAGTATGTATTATAAGTGATACTATCATGTGTGTGATTAGTGCGTGTATGAATATAAAAAGTTAAGAAAGATGATTACCTGATATTTGAGTGGTTGAGCTAAGTTGTGGAGACTTAGGGCCTGCTTGGGCTTCTGTTACTTATACATTATAAGTCGACAAGAGTTCTTTGTGTACTCAGCTTATTTGATAACTTCTAATTTATAAATTGATAAGTTGAATGTTAGAAGTCACTAACATTTTACTTAACTTATCAACTTATTCTTTGATTTCTTTATTTTTCTAATATTTTATATTTTTACATTTGTGTTTTTAAATATTTTTTTTTAATTTAAAATACAAGTGTTGAAATCATTGTATTTAAAAATTATTTTTTCAAATTTAATTTAGCAAATTCTTCACTAACTTATAAGTAAATTTATCCAAACACCCGTATAACTTATAAGAATTCATCAACTTATCAACACTTACTCATTTTAAATTATAAATATATCCATTACCTGCTAAATTGTCCTCATTAGTGGACTTTTGTAAACCACCGAGGTTCATACTGGCGGCCACAATTTACTAGTAATTAATTATTAGGATAGCAAAGAAGTTTGAGTGAAAAATCTTTGGCTTATTTAAATCAATTTCTCCTTATTATATTGGATTGTTACTGATCTTCCTTATTATATTGGATTGTTACTGATCTTCTTGTTGTATGCATCCCAAATTATAAATTGCCTGGGCCCAACCTTATTCGAGTCTAGGCTGGTAACTCGGAATGTAGTTGAAAATTAAGTAAATAATTAGCATAAAAGTCCGGAACGGGTGAACTAATTTCTCGTCCAAAATTGTATATATATTCAAATAATTTTGTAATTAAAAATATGATAAACCATAAGATTTCAATTTATCTAAAATTTCGAAGATTATTTTGTAATTTTGCATACCAATTTTTAATATTATATTTTGAATCATTTTTTAGCTCAATTTTAAATTTATCTAAAAATTTCAGTCGATGTTGAATATGATAAAATGACCTTAACGACCCGTGCATGTATATGAAATCTAAAATCATTTTATTTTATCGTATACTGATATAAGTATATGTTTTAACTCAACAATTATATATTATATTGATCAATTTGTCATATTATATAAAAATTCATATGTTTCATACTTTATAGTTGAGTTATAGTCTAATTAATCATTATAAATAATTATTGTAGTTTTGTAATATTTATAATTTTAAAATTTATATATTTTTTGATTTAATTTGAATGTTAATTATGTTATTTTTTTTATATATGAAATAGATCATATTTTTAGAGTTCTCATCTTTTTAACATAATTTCAATTATTTTTCGTGTATGTTTAAATATTTATGTTTTTAGACCAATCATATATTTAAATGTTGAAAATCTAAATAGTTTGTCATCCAAAACCCCTAATTAGACGTGAGCAAAAAAAAACCGAAATCGAACTGAAAAAAACCAAAACTGAAAAAAACCAAAACCGAAAAAAACCGTAACCGAACCGATGGAACGATTTTGTAACGGTTACGGTTTTATCCCTATAACCGAACCATTCATATAATAATACTCACTCCGTCCCTTTTTAGTTGACACATTTGCAAAAAAAAAAATTCCCAAAATAGTTGTCACATTCCTTGTTCCAATACATTTTTTACCAATTTTTCCATATATACCCCTTTATTTCTAGTACCAATGTTTGACTTTATATTTAATATACACCCTCGTAACTCATCATTTAATGTTAAGATTAAGGGCAAACATGGAAACAAATTACATAATTAAATCTTTCTTAATATGTGTGTTTTTTGCAAATGTGTCAACTAAAAAGGAACGGAGGGAGTATTATCATATAATATAATTATATATAATACATTATTTACTAATACAAAACTTAGTATACTTAATTATAATAAACATAACAAGAGCAGCAAGTATCCAAGTTTAACATATATTTTCTGAGCCCTCCTTGAGATGAGGTCAAATATCATTTCAACATCCATTTCCAGAATTAAAAAAGATACCAATCTCAGTTAATAAACTTAAGGGTTAAATATCAAATTGGTTACTGAAGTAGAGGTCATATATCAATTTTTTCATCAATTTTATCGGGGTCTCATTTGAATCATTAAAGTCGTAATAAATATCAAATAGATACCTCTAAATATGTGATTGAAGAGTAAAATAATTTTTTATTGAGTTCTATATATTTTTCTTCAATGTCACCATAACCAAATGTAAAGTCATGAATTCTAGTATTTTAGATAATATATTCAGATTTTTTAAAATTTAATTAAAATTTGTTTTAAATTTTATAGTTTTTTTCTATGATTTAATTAAAAATAAATAGTAAATAATTTTAAAAAAATCTAAATATATTATTTAAAATACCATAATTCATGACTTTACATTTGGTTATTGTGACATTGAAGAAAAATGTATAAAACTCAATAAAAAATTATTTTACTCCTCGATCACATATTTAGAGGTATCTATTTGATATTTATTATGACTTTAGTGATTCAAATGAGACCCCGATAAAATTGATGAAAAAATTGATATATGACCTCCACTCCTGTGACCAATTTGATATTTAACCCATAAACTTAATCGGACCTCAGTTCTTTACATTTTAAGAGTATTATCTCCTTACATTGTATCTTCCTTGCAAAGCAATAACACAACATTGGATTCTCCCTGTTTCAACATGTTAATTGTTGTTTAAACTTTAATACACTATCCAATCTAAACCATCTCATATGTTCAGGAATTATTAGTACTACTGTATTCTTTAATAATAAAATTTGAATATAAACTCACTTATAATTTCATGATAATAGAAGTTGTATTATTGTAAATTCTAAATTTATTTTCTTTTATGTTAAATACTATAAAATTTGTATAACACTTTTTAGTTAGTTAAAAAACCGAAAAAAACCGAAATCGATGAACAGTTAACCGAATCGAGAAAAACCGTTCCGGATGGTTCGGTCACGGGTAATAGGTTAAAACCGAACTGAACCGATATATGCGATTTGGTAACGGTTTTCGGTAAAAACCGAGCCGACTCGACCCGTGCACACCCCTCCCCTGATATAACTCACATATTTTAATTTTTATATACCTAAAACTAATATGATGCAATTATTAATAATGTATGATTTGATAACTAAAATTTACATATTTTTTAAAACCAAATCTTATTTTTATTTCAAGAATTTAATATCTACATGGAGACGCATGTAAATAAATCTTTTTTTTGTACTCGGATACATTATGTATAATCTAAAGTTTTATTTTTATATCAATTATCTAAAATGGCAAAAAAGAATTGTAGAGTATACTCAATCGATTAGAATATTTTTGTAATTTTATCTATCCAATATTCTAGAAATAATATAAATCAATATTTTATTTACTCAAAAATAAAAATAAAAGAGGAAGAGACAAGAAGAGAAGATGTGGTTTATCTTATAGGATTTTTAAACAAAACCCAAAATTAAGTGTAACATAGTTGGTTATGACATGAGTTTGATAAAAGAAAGTTAGTGGTTCGAATTCGAACACTAACATAATTTTACTACTTTTTACATAATTATTAAAGGATGGTATTTTTGTAATTTTTGAAAATATCGGGGTAAAATCGTAACTTCATAGCCATTAAAATGACAATTTTTGCCCTTTTGTTGAAGTTTAATATATAACTAGCGTAAAAACTCGTGCGAGGCACGAGCCTGTATAATTACTAAAATAATTTTCCGCATTAAACTGTATAAATATTACAAGAATTTTGTAATTTTTTTTATAGAAATTTATAATATTGCATTGTCGTGAACCATATATATTATAATTTGATTCGGTTTCCTAAAATTTGGATAAATATCTATATGCTAATAATAACATTATTATTGTTAATTGGTATATATTAATTTAGATTTGGATGACGTGATTTGAACTTTATCAATTTGAACAATTGAATATAATATAAATAATTATTTTAGCATTATTGTTCGCGTACAACATGGGCGTACGTAAACTCATGTGATGTTAACATCATAAAAATATATTTGTAAAAAATATTCATGTATGTAAGACTATAAGTCGAGTCATTAACAAAATCTCTTAATTTTACGTAAAAGTTATTCATGTGGTTGTCTGGTCCTCTTTTTCGAACATATATATTTATACATATTTATCTACACTTTTAAACCCAGTAGTCTATTTTTAACCTACTATTTCATACCCAATATCTAAGTTTTTTAAAATTAGGTTTAACTTAAAATCCAAAAGTTTTAATAGTATGATTGCACGAATATTAATGATTTATTCATCTATATAATATCTAAGATCATACTCTTTAATTCATCTTACATTGATTTTAGTATGTGTTATAACTCAATCATTATAATCATTATAGATATTTGAAATCCTAAATTTTAAAAAGGTCATTTTTAACTGAAATTCAATTGTATATTTAAATTGCTTAAAGTCTAAATGATTGTTCGAACAAAAATCTCTAATTTACTCACATATTTAAAATTTTATAAATTTAAAGAATATGTATGATACAATTGTAATATTTTCCAAAATATAATCCCATTTTATTATTTTAGTGAAATACAATCCTATTTATGATTTCAGTCAACTAGGATACTGAGAGACTCTTGGAAATGCTCTAAATTCACTAAAAATGTAATCTTTCTCCTCAATTTTAAAAACTCATTCCCATTCCTAACTAAAAATTCTCTCCTTCACTTTTTTTTTATATTTTTATGAATTTAACTTACTTTTAGTAATATGAAATTAAATAAGGAGTTAATCATAAGAGTATTGCTGGAGATAAATGTACATTTAAGAGTCTTTTGCTCTAAGAAATATTTTCAATGAAGGTGTTGCTATAACACCCGATTAAAAATAGAAGTAATGTTAAGGAACTAAACAAAATCTTCAAAAAAAATTTCAAATTGATGTGACTGTATATTAAGTTGGCAAAATTGGGAGTTTTAATTGGTGGGATTTGTATGAATGTACCCGAAATCCATATAATTAATTATATTATTAACTAATAATAAGAAGATACACGGCAATGATTTTTGGAATTTTTTGTTGAAGATTTTGTTTGATTTCCTAACATTTTTCTATAAATAGAAGTTCCTTTTAAAAAAAAGTTTATTAACAAGAACGACCCCTGGGTTTGTTAAGCCGGTTTTACTAGTTTATACTCCAAAACTCGCCTGCTAAATTGTCCGCATTAGTGGACTTTTGTAAACCACCGAGGTTCATACTGGCGGCCACAATTTACTAGTAATTATATTAGGTTCTCTGTCACCAGCAAACGTTTGTTAACGTTTGTTGGTACTGTACACGTAAAAATTTTATGCGGTACGTACAGAGATGACCCATGTTTCACATCAAAAATCTTACTATACATGTATAGTAAATTTTCTTCCGTACATGTTTCACAGTTTACCCCTAACCGCCCCTTTAATTAGGATAGCAAAGAAGTTTTGTGGTTTGAGTGAAGAATCTTTGGCTTATTTAAATCGGGTTAAATATCAAATTGATCACTGAAGTGGAGGTCATATATCAATTTCTTCATCAATTTTAACAGGGTCTCAATTAAATCACTTAAGTCATAATAAATATCAAACAGATACCTCTAAATATGTGATCAAGAAGTAAAATAATTTTTTATTGAGTTCTATACGGTTTTCTTCAATGCCACCATAACCAAATGAAAAGTTCTGTATTCTAGTATTTTAGATAATATATTCAGATTTTTAAAATTTTATTTAAAATTTATTTTTTATTTTATAGTTATTTTCTTTGATTTAATTAAAAATAAATTTTAAAAAATCTAAATATATTATCTAAAATACTAGAGTTCAAGACTTTTCATTTGGTTATGATGGCATTGAAGAAAAATGTATAGAACTCAACAAAAATTTATTTTACTTCTAGATCACACATTTAGAGGTATCTGTTTGATATTTATTATTACTTAAGTGATTGAAATGAGACCCCGTTAAAATTGATGAAGAAATTGATATATGGCCTCCATTTCAGTGACCAATTTGATATTTAACCCTATTTAAATCAACGGCGTGTGAGGCACAAACCTGTTTATATACTGAAAAAATTTATTTGCACCAATATATATATATATATCAAAATAATTTTGTAAATATGGTAAATGATAGTATTTTGAATTTATATTATATATGCTTATTATTTATATATTTTTTTAATTGAATAAGATTTCATAAAATTTGGATAAATTTCTATAAGATAAAGATTAAATGATTTTTTTAATCTTCAAAATATTAGTTTAGTTTTGAATGTCGTGAAGTGAATTTTATCAAATTTAAAAATTCAAGATAATTTAAATGGTTATTTTATCAGAGTTCTCCGTATATAAAATGAATGTATGTAAACTCATGTATTGTTAATAAAATAACAATATATTTGTAATATAATATTGGTCACAAATGTACGAATATACTTTAAATACGTCATAAATTTTCTTACTTTTAATTTCGTGTATAAGACGTATGTAAAGTAATATAATTTTAATGAAATAAAAGTATATTTATAAAATATAAAATTGATCATTCATGTAAGACTATAGAGTGAACACATTATAAAATTTTCTTTATTTTATGTAAAAGTCAATCTTGAAGTTGTCTTACTCTTTCCTTCATATGTACATATTTGTACCCTTTTAAACTCAATTGTATATGTTTAGTCTAGTATTAATTATAAAATATCTAAGATCGTAGTTTAAAAATTACACAAATTGAAAATTTATATATATGTAATTTAGAATCATTTTTTTAACACAACCATAAAATTCTATCCCATGCGATTTTAATATTTGAATTATAAATTATCTTGTGTTTGATCTTATATGAATCATAATATACCTAAATAATTTAACATCTGTGTAGACTCAGTTGTATTTATATGTATAATATATGTTCTAAACACTGGCGATTAACCGCTAGACGGTGACTAATCAATCCGAATGTGTTAAAATCGGATCGGAAAATCAATTTTTATAGAAATCGATCTAGAAATCATATAATTTGGATTAACTGGGCACAAATTGGTTTAATTGATCGAAAATTGGCTTACGAACCGATTAAAATGAACAAAATATACCCAACCCCTTTTTCAACCAACCAAGACGACAAAGAAAACTTGATACTTAATTGGGTCTAAAAAAATTTCAAACCGATTTTAATGGTTGCATATCAGTTTTATATATTTCAGCCGACCTAACCCAACCCTATTTAAATTAAAAATGTTCGATAATTTATATATATATATATATATATATTATATGTAACTGTACATTATATAATACATTATATCATCTTATTTATAGACGTGTACACAACTAAAATTATTATGTTAATAAAAAAAATATTAGCACTAAAATCGTAAGTTACACGTATTTTAGCTTTACTTGAATTTTTGAAATGAGGACATTGTGTAATATTTATTTTTTATAAAAAATATTTAACACATTCAAACTAATCCAACCCGACGCAAACTTAAGGATGATAAGTACGGTTGGGCCATGAATTAATTTTTTGTGAGTTGGATTAAAAAATTTCTAACTTATTTAATTAGACTGGGTTACAAAAATGCTTTCAACCCCCGACAACCTAATCCATCAATACCCCTAACTATGATTCCCATTTTTAACAGTCCCTTGTATAATTCTAAAATATAAAAGTTACGTATAATATGTTACTTTTTTAGATCAAATTTTGATTATAGATTTATCAATACTTGAATAATTCGTATAAAGCTAATAAGTGACATAGTATTGTATAAAAATATAAATCGTATAACAATTAACATTTAATCAAAAAAAATTAAGGGTGAAATAATAAAATTTGTAAAGAAATACATAATTATATATTAAAACTACGAACACTTAAAAAAAATGGAGCTATATAATAATATAAACTAACATTTTTTTATTAAAAAATTGAATAAGTATGTTGTATTAATAATATAAAACAACATATTATTTACTCAAAAGTTGAAATAATAAAAGATAATATGATGAGCGAATATACTTTATCTAATAATAATTTCAAAATAAACTCAAAACTCAATGTAGGACACTCGATTATGACATGAAACTGTTACGAGGAGGCCAACATTTCGATTCTCGATGTTTACACACAAATTTGACATTTTCTATCTTCAGTAATAAAGGGGTGACATGTTTGTAATTTTAAAAATACAAGGGTAAAGTTGTAATTTCATGAACACTTTTTGGGTTCTTTTTGCCTCTGATGATCTTTTAATATATAAAAGTAGATTTTTTAAAAAATTGGTTATGTATGTAAAATTATACATTTAAATTGTCTTGCTCTTTTTTTCAATGTATATATATATTTTTTCGTATTTATATAATTTTAAATTCAACTATCTATTTTAAGTCTATTATTCATTACACAACATATCTAACAGTCTAGTTTAGAAATTAAGTAAATTGAAACATATTTTAGATTATGATGTAGAATTATTTTTTAACTCAACTTTAAATTTATATATCTAAAAATTATATGATGCAATTATATCCACACGTAAATGAAATATTTATCTTTGTGAAAATATTATCCTATTATTATTCAATAATCTAATATATACATAGAGACGAATTTTAACAAATTCATATTTTTCCAATTTGAATTTGGTTACATTTATGAATAATTTAGAATTTATTTTTTATAAAACATATAAATCAACAATATATTTAATCAAAAAATAAAGTAAAATGAGAAAATAGGATTATAAGGGAACCTGTAGCTTATCTAATAAGATTTTTAAAGTTAACTCAAACATTGATGTAGCACAATGGTTATGATACTTTATTTTTAAGTGGAAGGTTTGTGTTCGAATCCTGAAAGCAACAAAATTTCGTATAATTTTTGCATAAACTATAGAGGGGTGGCATTTTTGTAATTATATGAAAAATAAGGGTAAAACTGTAATTTCACAGCCATTTTATTGGCATATTTTGCCCTTGGTTGGCTTTTAATATATAGAAGAAGATTTCTCCTTATTATATTGGATTGTTGTATGCATCCCAAATTATGAATTGTCGCGTGGGGCCCATCAAATTTCATATGTATTATATATCAATATATATATAAATATATTTTTAGTTTAACCTTCTGTTTTTAATAATAATAGGATTTTAATTATATTATTTACAACTGATGATTGACCTGTCCATACACTACAAGAAAAGGGTCAATAGACATCGGTTTTCAGCCGATGTCTATGTTTTTTCCCAACCGATGTCTTAGTCGGTGATGTCTATCTTAGACATCGGCCAGAAACCGATGTCTGAACTTAACATACACATCGGTTATAACTTAAAATTAGATGTCTATGCTACAATTTTTATAGATTTAATTGATTTTATAAACAAAGTACTTGCATTATATTGTAGAAAATATATAACACACTAAGTTATGAACTCATATAAACATCACCTTTTAGAAAAAAAGTGATTTATATGCTTCTCTTAGACATCACTTTGTCCGATGTCTGTTTTGGTTTTAGACATCAGTTATTGTAGAAAAATTGCGATGTATATCTTTGTTTTAGACATCAGTTTTGGCACAATTTTATTGATGTATATTTTGGTCTTAGACATCAGATTTTGTAGAAAAATTGCGATGTATATCTTGGTTTTAGACATTAGATATTGTAAAACAATGTGATGTATGTCTTTGTGTTAGACATCAGTTTTTATCGTTAAAAATTGATGTACATTTAGGTCTTAGACATCAGTATATGTTAAAAATTTCGATGTATTTGTTACCATTAGACATTAGTTCTGAGCCTATATTAAATAAAACCGTTGTCTTTCAGAATATGGACCATTCACAATATATATCCCACAATTTATATTACACCATTCAGAAAACACATCAAACCACCAACACATCAATCCGCAAAACTAACCATAAATCCATCATCATTCCGCAAAATCAACTACACATCCATCAACATTCAATCCGCAAAATAAACTAGCAATTTGCAGAACTGCCTACAGACTAGCAATTCAATCCGCAAAATAAATCTACCATCAGCAATTACTACTACATCACTTAACAATGCATACCAAACTGTCAAGACACTAGAAACTAAACCTTGTCCACAACCAAACTGGTAACCAAATTTTCCAGCAATTTTTTAGCTTTCAAGCTGTTAACCAAAATGTTTACCACTTAATTTAAATAGACCTTAAGTAATAGAAGCTATCAGATGTGCTCTTGGATGAATTTGAGAGCCTCAATACGTACTTCATCAAGTTGGGCCTCGTTGTACGTCGCTCGAGTCTTCGGCAGCCACTAAATAATTCAAGCAAACACAATTAATCAAAAATGAAAACTACACCTTTATAATTCAAAAGTAACGCATTAGAAAAAAAAAGACGCACACCTTTGTAGCAAAAGTCAATCTTGTATCATTGATAATTTCTTTCATGTAGCGCATTACTACATAAGCACATTCATGGCCACCGGGTTGCTTGGGGGATCCCTATTCCAAAAAATAACTTTACATATTACACATACTACTTATCATATAAACCATATATTAATAATAACTATGTACTGAAATGAACTCAAATGAAGTGTAAAAGTACTTACACTCAGAAACTTCGCCTTGGGCGGCGTCCTGTTGCCCTTACCAGTTTCTGAATTAAAAGATTTCACTGCCCTGCATGAAAAATAAAACTGATACAATGTACACAAAAAATCATGAATTTTCATCAAAATGTTACGGTAAATAAAAAATTACATTGATAATGCTTTTTCTAGTTCTGGAAACTGTGTTGGGTGAGGGAGTGGATTGAGAAAATAAATTTCACCTTCCCAAATAATTGCCAAAATCCAATGCATACTGTTTTTATTAAAAAACATACCAAAGTCAGATTTTTAGTACTATCCAGTTTTTTAGTAATCCTAATATTATATAAGAACTTACTTCTGATTATGCGGCAAAAAGAACAGCCGATCCGGGTTGCCCTCCTTCAACCGGTTAACAATGTAAGCTTCAAAATCAGCATTCAAATTAAATGTGGATCCAGGGTCAATAAAAGCAAACGTCTCCGCCAATTCTGGTCGTTGACTTGTCTCAGTATGCAAGTGCCTACTGAAAAAAGATACCAACATTAGAAGTAGAGACAATTAAAAAATACTAACATTAGAATGCATATGGGAAAAAGAAAAAAATGTAACTTACGCCATGTAAGATGCAATTACAGCTTGCCCTAGCATTTCAAACTCCAACAATGCCAAAATATTCTCATGTAACAAATAAATTATCTTTTCATGCCCAAACACATCTGACTTGCATTCAATCTGTATCGAAAGCCCAGCAGTTTTCATCCAGGTAGTTGCATGTTTAAATAGTAAGGTAAAGCCCTTTGGCACTTTTGCACTTGGCTTTGCTTCAAAGAATTGTGCCTTCAATTTCTGCAACTCATCACTCTTGTTTCTTTTATCTGCACTTGGACGCGGCCTTACATTTTTCTTAATCTGTAGATCATTGAACCATTTAAAATTTAAACACAATTTAATTTCTAATATCCTCAGAAGCACCATTTTTATTTCAAAATTCAGACAACATATTAAATTGTACCGCACTAGTTGTGTAGCTGATTAATTCCTCAGGCCATGCTACAAAAGAGCCAAGTGCATCGCGGACTGTCTCCAATTCAGCATGGATCGGCACTGGAAGCAAGGCATCTGGTTTGATGATGCCATCGACAGAGACACACTGATGTCCAAGTGGTATATCAATTCCATGGACTTTTTCTCTATCCTCGCGAGGATACACCATACCAAATGCAACCTTGTTCTCTATCCTCTCGACAGATAGCTCACAAGATCTGTTCCCCTGCAATATTTAAATGAACAAATTAAAATACTAAGGTAAAAAGAAATCATCAATTCATAGAAATTAAGCAATAAAATAAAAATACCAAAATTCCAGGAGGTGAAGGCCTAGGGGAGCATCTGTAGGAACACAGTCATCCTCGTCAAATTCTAGTACAATTGCAGCAGGCTGATTCTTTTCCGGCTGGTAACTGGCCTTTACTGACTGTATTGGGGAGGATTGATGATGATTCATCATTCCTGAACTAATCATTGCCTTCAGCTGAATAATCTCTGCCTCAAGAGCTTGCGTCTTTTTCTCAATTTCTTCATCCCTTTGTCGATCACGGGCAATCAACTCTTCCTTTGTGATTCGAACTTTCTTCTCTCGTGGCAATTTAAAGTACTGTTTTGGAGTGATGTACCCTCCAACAGCGCGGACCCTACCAGAATGCTCACGACTCTCCAAAGCCGTAGTCAAAACATCTTCACCTCCAGAGAATTGTATTTCACCCTTCTCTTTCTTTTCCAACAACGTATCCTATTGATATATGTCAATATTAGTGGTTGTAGATATATGTCAATATTATTACCGGGCTCATGCGGGCCAGAAATTAATGTTGTTAACATCATAAACTTCCTCTTCATGCATAACCATGGAGGAAGATTATATGTTACTAACATAACTGGCCAACAACTGTACCGGTTTTTTAATCCATTATTGTGTGGATTTATACCATCAGCCGCTAATCCTAAACGTATATTTCTTGCCTCCCTACCAAACTCAGACCACCTATAATCTACATTTCTCCAAGAAGGAGAATCAGATGGATGACGCATCTTTCCATCAGTAGATTGATTATCTGCATGCCAATTCATTAATTTGGCAGTAGAAGCAGATTTAAACATTCGTTTAAACATGGGAATTATCGGAAAATACCACATGACCTTCGCTGGCACATTAACCCTATAAGAAGACTCAAGAATTGGACCCCTGTATAATACGCAGTCATTTGGACAAGCGTGAAACTTAACATACTCGAGTCCTAAATCAGTTAAGGTTTTCTTTGCTTCATACATATTAGCAGGAAGCACATTATCTTTTGGAAGAAAAGAGCCAATAGATTCAAGCAGATCTGTGAAGGCCGTATCACTAACTCCAAACCTAGCCTTCCAATTATGTAGCTTTAATACTGACTCTAGTTTAGTGCACTCACTTCCCTCAAACAGAGGTTGTTCCGCATCATCAACAAACCTCTTAAACTCATCTGATTCATTATCGCAATCTTCCTTATTATAGGCTGCTTCACATACGTTAAATGTTTCTGAATTTGGTGTGGGATTCGCAGGAGGACAAGTACTACCAACAGATGACTTAGTACTGTTAACAACCTCTTCCCCATGCCAAATCCAATCATAATACCCTAAACTAAAACCAAATTCGTATAAATGACCTCTAATTATACTGATGGAATATTTCTTGAAGTTGACGCAACGTGCACATGGGCAAGGAATTTTCTTTGGATTTTTATTATTTTCCTTAGCAAATATCAAGAAGTTTTCCACACCAATTTCATATTGTAATGAATCCCTATCCGCTTTTATCCAAGACTTATCCATTTTTAACCACCTGGTATGTCACTTAAAATTTTAGTATAATTATAATGATTACATAGTATGTATTATGACCTATTATAGTTTTATTGATAATAGAAATCCAATAGTTTATATTGATCAAATGCACGTATGACATTTGATAGTAATTTTACTTAAAAGTATAATAATCACAAATAGGGCATGATACATTTTCTAAGAAAAACTAAGCATTCTTGTTTAATCACTATATATAAACAAATCAGATACACATGTTCAGTAACTTGCATACAAAGAATACATACAAATAATAAGAGATCAAAAGCATATGTAATTGTGATTTTAAACCATATAAAACATATGACATTCAAATCATATGAAGCATACAAATAATGATCACAACTGGATAAAATATTTTTAAGAGAAATGAGTTAAGAAAAAGAGCGGGAGTACCTCTTAATTAGTAGAAGCACTAGGTTGACACTGTGAACAACAGCTAGGAACTATTCTTTCTTCTTCACAAATTGAATAATTGTCCCTAAATATCAGCCAAACAATAAAATACTCAAACGATAACATTTAAGATTTTCGTAAAAATCAAAAATTAAAACATAAACCTCCATCCAACAATGAAATAAATTAACAAATATGGAACTAAAATACACATCCAACGCAATATTTCAAAATTGACCAGTAGAAAATCACAAGAACCTTCGTAGTTTCTCTTGATCGATTATGTCGGCAGAAAAACAAGATAATTAATAATCTAACTAAGAAATATCAAATAATTAATATCAACTAATTAATAGTTTCAACTTTAGCCGGCTATTACTCCACCAGATGGAATATCAAATAATTAATAACAGAAAACATACAACTAAGAAATCTAACATGCATCCAAAAATTATAAATTACAAATTATCCGTAACAGTCTATACAGTTCCAGTCAAAATAATATAACAACATGCGTTTCAGAAACAAATAATCCAACATGCATCCAAGTAAAGTACCTAAGAACACATTTCAGAAGAAATTAAAAAGTACCTAAGATAACAACCAAGTGACAAAGTGACAGAGGTCCTGTAAAAAAAACAAACTCAAAATTTAAAATACATCCAAGTAAATGAAAACCCCCAATTTAAGAAATCAGGGTTTCGATTTATAAAACCCCAATTTAAGATATTAGGGTTTTTATTTAAAAAAACACAATTGAAGACATTGGGGTTTTGATTTTAAAAAACCCCCAAATTAAAAGCTTACCAATTTGGAGAACGGAGGTGAGTAGAGCAGGACAGAGGTGAGAGCAGAACGGAGGTGAGTATGACGGCGGTGAGTATGACGGAGGTGAGTGGTGGAGGTGGTGGCCGAGGTGAGTTCAGTGGTGGAGGTGAGTTGAGCAGACGAGAGAAAGAGATTGAGAGTTGAGAGATTGAGTGGTGGAGCTGAGAGACGAGAGAAAGAGATTGAGAGTTGAGAGATTGAGAGTTGTCCGAAAAGTGGGGGAATAATTGGGAAGTGGCTGCGGCGGGGGAAATAATTGGGTAAAGAGGGGGGAAAATAATTGGTATAATTAAGGGGGGAATGGCGAAATTTTTACTAAGGGGGAAACAAAAACTTAAGTGGCGCACTTTTATTTTTTTTAGTTGAAGTTTAGACATCGGTTCTAAAATAAGCGCTGTCTTTAAACAACAAAGACATCACTTTAACGCGGGGTGATGTTATTACAGCTTTTAACATCAGTGTTATTCAGTACCGATGTCTAATGTGTGATGTCTATTGAACATTTTCTTGTAGTGATAACCCAATACCTTATATTGAATTAAACAGTTATCGATTCCATCTTTATTTATTCTTATTATAATACCTTGTATTTTCAATTTGAAAACTAAGACTTTAAAGTTTGAGTTTTATTTGTAATTCTTGATAATTAGTAATACTAGCATAAAAGTCCGTGCGAGGCACGGACCGCTAGCTTAAATTGTGTTTATAAATTATTCTATGCATGATCATTATCGTTTCAAGTATATGATTGATATATATAGAGTTTTTCTTATTGATGGTATATGTAGCTATTGGGTGCTTACTTAAGTATGTTCAAGTTTTTAATTTAGAAATTAATACGAGTATTACGAATAGCTGTCATGTTAGTTTACAATTTTTTTTGCGGGATAGAATATATACTGGGTGTTCTAGATGAGTTTTAGAACATTGCAATCCTAAATTTTCTTCCAATTCTTCAAGATGTTACATTCTGGAGAGTAGGTTTTATTACTGATTTTGATCAAAAGCCTTCATAAATCTTCTAATACTCTACTTAGGTCTTGCGCTTTCAGTTCTTAAAACTTTCTTTCTAACTCGTTCATATCTTTTCTTGCAATTTGTTGATTTTAAGCATTCTTTTCCTTTGTTTCGCTTCCTCTATCTTTCAGACTTTCAAAACTTCGAATAATTCAGTGCCAAGTAATTAGCCTAAATGCAACAACTTGGGTAATCCACAAACCCACCCCAAGTTCCCAAAAGATCATGATTTGTTGGTGCAATTTGTAGTAATACTTTGTGTTATAAACTGAACTAAAGTCTCAACTCTTCTCAATTTTGAGACTCGAGTGGTACAAACTCCCCCACTTAAACTCATGACGGCATCGTTAGATCTGAACGGATAGCTCATAGGTCCAAGATCGTACATCTCTAGCGATTGTGAGATAATACTGGCTAGTTTATGTCCCCACCTCTGGAGCTCAGTCCATTATGAAATAATACCACCAGTCTTCGTATCCCCACCTCCAGCAACTTCACGAATCAACCGCCGACCAATTGGCCCAAATGCAATAACGTGGGTAATCCACAAACCCACCACAAGTCTCCAAAAGATCATGATTGTTGGTGCACTTAGTAGTTGTACTTTGTCTTATAAACTGTACTAAAGCCCCCACATTTCTCGATGTGAGACTCAGGTGTTACAATATGTTTTAATTTAATAATATTTCAATCTATTGTCAATATTAGTTCTTTATATATATATATTAAAATAATTTTCAAATACAATAATTTTTCTTATTTTACTACTAAAATTTTAAAACACAATTATATTTAAATGACCTGGATATATCTAACTGATAATAATATTAACATTCGTGAAATATTATTTGTTATTATAACTTCAATTCTCATATTTTGTTGCATGAACCCGTGCAAGGCACGGTCATTTTCTAGTGATTAAAATAAAATTTTATTCTTTGCTGTTTAAATATTATATTTAGTTATACTTGTACATATTTTGTTCGTCTCGTTATAATATACTTACTTTAATTTATATAGATAATTTGATTGATCGGGGCCTATGATTTTAAATAACCCGGGGTGTATAATGTGATCGATCCGATCATAATATTTTTGTATGCTATATAATATCTTGTTTTCTAAAATTTGTTAACTGGACTATATATTTTTATCTATTTATTTTTTACACAAATTAGTATCATCAAGTATTTTTCCAACCCAAATTTATGTGTTTATATTGTCTAACCTTTTCAACATGACCATATAATTCGTTTAATTTTTTTTGTTGTACTATCTATTTATTTTTTATTATCTCATCTTTTAAATTGTTTTAATTCAAAACAAATAGTTTTCATATGTTATATATATGTACATATTAATCCAATTCCAAATAACTAATTATTTTCTTCCATAAAATGACATTAAAATTCATGTGATAATAATTAAAAATGTCTCATATACACAATGCATCCAATCTAATTATAAATCTACTCACTTTTATTATATCTATCTATTTATATTGTATTATTAAAACCGAAACATTGAAAGTTTTGTAGTCAGTCGGTACGGTACTCGTATTTTGGTATTTGCACTTTAGTTCTTTTGTTTTTACAACTTAACCTTAATTTATTAAAAACAACGATTTTGATCAAAATATAATGTAGTCGGTCGGTTAGAATGATACTTATATTTTGATATTTGCACTTTAATCCATTTACTTTTGCAACTTGACCTTGATTTATTAAAAATAAAAATTTTAATTAAAAAATAGTTTTTAAATACTGTTAAACACAAAATTCTTGAAACACAATTTAATCACGCTCAAGCACAAACACATACGTCAATTCAACATCGAGTTCAACAATCACATAAAATTATTTAAATTTAAGTTCATCTTCGTTAAAAAAAGTATAAATATAAAATAAATTATTAAAATACATATAAGATAACAAATTTAAAAGTCATCTTTGCATTGCACCGGCCCTATGCTTGTATACATAAGAAGAATATTCATAAATATCATGTATACATTTTATCGATATGTGCTATATAATAATGCTTATTATAGAGATTGACATTCACCCCTTCTCGCCCAACCCCAATCCATTCTCTGCCCCGTTTCGGGCGGAGAATTGAGAACTTTTCTGGCGATCGGGAAAAAATATGTAAAAATTTCGGGGATCGAGATGGGTCAGGGATTAGTGTCTCCCTGACACGCTTCCCGGTCCCCAATTTCTATATTTAAAAAAAATATTATATATTTTCATGTATATTAAATAAATTATTGTGAATAAATATGATTTGTATATATTCTTATAGTTTAAAATTTTAATCCATTTTTCTAATTCAAAGTTTTCACATGTAGAATACAAATAAATTACAATAATATTTATTTTACATCTTATTTTAAATAAATATTAATAATGAATTATTATTTAAAATTTAAAATTAAATTTAAAATATAAATTATATATCATGATTTATCAAACTAATTTTATTATAAAATTTTAAAGAGATTTTATAGAAATTAATAAGTATGATTTAATAATTTAAATATATTGTATAGTACAAGAAAAGTTAGACCCTTATATAAGAAAATAAAATATATTATAGTTAAAATTACACAACCGAAATATTTATTTTAAACTAAAGGAAAGATAAAAATACACCACACTTAATATTGTTTTTGAAACTTAATATAACAATTGTATAAGATTGGTAGTATATAGTTTTGTATGATATTTTAATAATTAAAAAATAAATATTATAAATATCCTTTGCAAACATACTCTAAAAAAGAATTTAATAAATAAAATTTAATAAATATTATAAATCAGCTTTATTTTTACTTAAAAATTTAAATAATAATTAATATAGGATTAAGAATGATGTGAGGTTTATGTAATGTGATTTTTGACTCAAAACCAAAAGGAGTCATGTAGCTCAATGGTAATGAGAATGATTTTCTTAGGGAAGGTCAGAGGTTCGATTCTGCACAAAAACATTATTTACTCTTTTTTTTTCTTTAGATAAGAGAGTAGTGGCATGCAATGTAATTTCAAAATATTTAAGGGTAAAATTGTAATTTCACAAGGGTTTTATTTGCTCTTTTTACCCTTGTGTTCTCCTATTATATATAGAAGAGATTTTTGGTTTGTAAAGATAAATTTTTTGTTTAAAACTAACATTTCATGAATTTTAGGTTCAAGTAAAAAATGGTACAAAACTATTTTTTTGAAACTTTTTTAAGAGTTTCAAAATCCGGGTTTTGATAAATCCGAACCCGATCTGAAATTCGATGGATCGGGTTTGGATTTTGATTTTAAAATCCAATTGAATTTGGATTTGGATACCTCACAAATCCAACCCGATCCATTGCCATCCCTACTTTGAAGTCATCTCGTCTCACTTGTTTTAATCTTTACTCTTCATCCTCCGATTTTTAAGTGTTTTGTATATGGGTTTTAAATATAGCAAGGCCAATATATTTGTGAGCAATTCAATATGACGCTGAAAGAGAAGTGTGCTAAATTGCCTAAAATCCGTGCTAGTAGGGAGTAGCGCTTTTTAAGCTTTTTACTGGAGACTATCTACTAGGCATTTTCTGGAAGTAGCTTTAGTTTATATTTTTGGAGTCTACGGATTTTAAAGTTGATATTTTCTGAAAAAGAACTTTATTGAATTGCAAAATAAAACTATACAAAAGTAAAAAAAATGAAATGATGTGTTTAGAACCTATATACAATCTAACTCTAACAAACTAGAGCGGGAATTAACTAACTAACTAGCTGGTAGTTGACTGGCATGCTGACTAGATGCTGACGGTACATTGGATGCTGACTGGACACTTGATTGTCCAATATCCCCCCTCAAGTTGGAGGAGAAAGAATGAGAAGCATTATAGATACCCAACTTGGACAATAGAAGATGAAGCTGAGGTGAAGGAACAACTTTTGTAAATACATCTGCTAGCTGAAGTTTTGTAGGAAGATAAGTAAGTTGCAACAATCCTTCAAGAACCTTATCTCTTGTGAAGTGACAATCAACCTCTATATGCTTAGTCCTTTCATGAAAAACAGGATTTCGAGCTATGTGCAAAGCTGATTGATTGTCACAATGTAAAGTGACTGGCTTTAAATCTTGAACACCTAGTTCAGTAAGTAACTGAACAACCCAAGTAACTTCAGAAGCTGCTGCTGCCATAGCTCTATATTCTGCCTCTGAGGATGATCTAGACACTGTACTCTGTTTCTTTGATTTTCATACAATAGGAGACTTACCAAATAACAAAATATAACCTGTAATTGACCTTCTAGAATCTGGACAAGATGCCCAATCTGAATCAGAGAATGCCTGCAATGTAAGTTTATCTGAAGCTTGTAATAGAATGCCTTGACCAGCAGTCTGAGAGACATATCTTAATGTATGTATAAGAGCATCCTGATGAGAAGATCTTGGTGACTGCATAAACTGACTCAACAATTGGACTGCATAACTGAGATCAGGCCTAGTATTTGTCAAAAAATTGAGTTTACCAACATAAGACCTATACTCTTCAGGATTAGATAGCAAAGAACCTTCATCTGCTGAGAGTTTCATGGCCAAAGGAATATGAGTGACAGCCTTTTTAGTAAGATCATAAGAACATTGACTCAACAATTCCTTTGTAAATTTTTTCTGACTGAGTACAATTCCAGTAGGAAGATATAAAATCTCAATACCAAGAAAGAAATGTAGTAAGCCAAGATCTTTAATGCTAAACACCTTGTCCATGTGAGACTTCAATTGTGTAATAGCTAGAGTATCACTCCCACTTATAATTATATCATCAACATATACTGCTACCACAATAATATATGAACCTGTTTTCTTGATAAACAAACTGTAATCATTCTTTGATTGTTTAAATCCTTGAAGAAGCAGTTCCATGGCTAATTTGGCAAACCAATTCCTTAAAGCCTGTTTTAATCCATAAATACTCTTTCTTAATCTGCAAACCTTATTCTCTAGATTTGGAATACCATCTGGAACTTGCATGTAAACTTCTTCATACAAATCACCATGTAAAAAAGCATTATTAACATCACATTGATGTAACTGCCATTTTTTACTAGTTGCCAAGGTAACTAAACATCTAACAGTGCTCATCTTTACCACATGGGAAAATGTCTCCTTATAGTCAATTCCATATTTTTGAGTAAACCCCTTGGCTACCAACCTTGCTTTACACCTTTCTAGAGATCCATCTGATTTAAGTTTGGTTTTATACACCCATCTACATCCTATAGGTTTATTCCCTTTTGGTAAATCAACCAATTCCCAAGTTTCATTATCTTGCAAAGTCTTAATTTCTTTATTCATTACTTCAACCCGCAAATGATCCTTAGAAGCTTGATGATAGTTAAGAGGCTCAATAGGAATATACTGCTGAGAAGTACAACTAGAATCAAGAATTTTATCATGTGCCACCAAATTACACCAATGATTAGTAACAGAAGATGCCTCAGTGGAAACACAAGTATGACACTAATAATCTTGCAAATAAGCTGGACTTTGTCTTAATCTAGTAGATTGTCTTGTAGATAGAACAGAAGTTGAAGAGTGATCAGTATGTGTTGAAGAACCAGTATGTGATGAAGAACCAGTAAGTGTTGAAGATGGAATAGACAAATAAGAATCTTCAAAAAGTACATTGGATGACATGTGTGGTAAACAAATTTCATTTAGATAAGAAGAAATAGATGATGAAGCAATCATATGAAAAGGAAATTGATTTTCAAAGAATTGAACATCTCTAGAAACAGTGATAGTAGAGTATTGAAGGTCTAATACTCTATAACCTTTCTGAGTATTAGAGTACCCCAGAAAAACACAAGGAGAAGCCCTTGAATCAAATTTAGATCTTTGGACTGTAGAAGTAGAAACAAAGCAGAGACAGCCAAACACCCTTAGATGTTCTAGAGAAGGTTTAGTTTTATACAACCTAAGAAAAGGTGAATCTAAATTGATGCTTTTAAGAGGTAGTCTGTTAATGAGATATGTAGCACACAAAATACTATCTGCCCAAAACTTATCTAGTAATTTAGATTGAAGAAATAATGCCCTAGCTGTCTCTAAAAGATGTTTGTGCTTCCTCTCCACAACACCATTTTGTTGTGGAGTGTAAGCACGGCTAGTCTGATGTACAATACCATGTTTTTGAAACAAAACTTTAGTTAAACCCTTAGTAAACTCAAGAGCATTATCAGATCTGATGCATTTAATTTTGGATTTAAACTGTGTGTCTACATATTGAATAAAATTCTCAAGAACAGAGGCAACATCAGATTTATATTTGAGCAAATGAACCTAGGTAAATCTACTAAAATCATCCACAATTGTTAAGAATTGTGTACAACCAGATACTGATTTTGTTTTATAAGGCCCCCACAAATCAATATGAAGAAGCTCAAACACAGATGTAGTTTTAATAAAACTATGGGGAAAAGATTTTCTAGTCTGTTTAGCAGCAGGGCAAATCCTACAAACTAGATTTTCAGTACAAGATTGAACAATACAACCTGGTAAGACTAATTTGATTTGACTTAAAGGTAGATGTCCAAATCTAAGATGCCATATCTTTGTTTCTTCAACTGTTGACCGTCTGGAAGTAAGACAGGTAGATGAGAGATTCCAATCTGTGCAACCAGCCACATTATAAAGTCCATTTTATAAACTACCAAGAAGAGTCTGAGGCCTTTTCTGAGAATGGCCCTGAATAAAGCATTGAGAATCAATAAACACTAAGTGACACTGTAAATCCTTGCATAATTTGGAGACTGAAATCAGTTTAAATTGAAACTGTGGAACATGTAAGACATTAAGTAGTCTAATATTGTCGCTTAGTTTAACTGTTCCTATATGTTGCACTTGTACCTTAGAACCATCTGGAAGTGTAATTTTATTATCACTACCTTGAACAGAATCGTAAGTTTCAAAATCTTCTATAGAGGGTCAAAAATAACGAATAATCTGAATATCAACAGACTAAATGATTGTTAACAAAGAACTTACAACTTTTAGTAGATGATTAGTGATTAGAGACGAAGAGAACTATGAGAAATGCGATCGAACGAAGAAGACGATCGAACGAAGAAGACGATCATTCCTTCTCGCTCTGATACCATGATATTTTCTGAAAAAGAACTTTATTGAATTGCAAAATAAAACTATACAAAAGTAAAAAAAATGAAATGATGTGTTTAGAACCTATATACAATCTAACTCTAACTCTAACAAACTAAACTAGAGCGGGAATTAACTAACTAACTAGCTGGTAGTTGACTGGCATGCTGACTAGATGCTGACTGTACATTGGATGATGATTGGACACTTGATTGTCCAATAAAAGTGAACAAAAGGTATGCAAAAAAAACCTTGATGTGTAACAGAATCTCCATTCAATCTTATAGAGCAATAATAGCCTACTACATTTGCCTCAGTTCTTTTTATTCAAGACATGTATTAGTTCATTATTATGTGTTTTTTGAACAGTGCCAGGTTGATTACAAGCATAATCGAAAATAATCTTTAAAATGATATTTGTCCTTTTATAACCTACATAGTATGAGTTGACACATAATATATAAATAAAAAGATTGATAGTAAATAAATAATTATAAAACAATATACTTTTGTTTTGTTAAGCAAAATGAAGTTTCCGTAATCATGCCATTTTTTTTGAGGCATATGCATTCTATGTGATAATTAATATCGAAACTTTATTTTTGAATTACAAAAAAATAGAATTTTTTTTCTAGATGAAGAGTATACAATATAAATGTTCTATGTTAATCAATTCCTCACGGTTTTTTAATTTAAGAATATTAAAAAGCCATATGATTAATTATGCTTTGTTTATATTTATTGATTTAAAGGTCTTACTAAAATAGTAAGATTTTGTGTTTGTTATAAGTTCTGACATGATAATACACGTGGAGGGTTATATTTAAATAAGAACTTATTTATTTAAAACTTATAAGTAATATAAATCTTTGGCTAATACATAATCACGATATTTTGTTACATAAAAGTTTTCTTATATATTATAGGACTTAATGTTCTTCTACGGAATATCGAATATTTTACTAAATTATATATTATTTTTGAAAAATAATTTAATTTTTCGCTCGATACTATATTTCTCTCATTTTTATAAAAATATAAAGAAAATTATTATAAAAAAATAACTAATAATAAATATTATATTATATTTTGCATACATATATAAATAAGTTTTAAGGGTTATAATTATCAACATTTTTAAGAAAACTTACCTACATATAGAATATAAGCTTGGTACTTTTGTAATTATATTATAAAGATCTATATTGATTTTTAAAAACTAAATGTAAGAGCCTAAATCAATGATTATAATATTCTTTTAGTTTGGTTGGGGAGTTGCCACATATACATTTTATAACATCTTAAAAAAATAGATTCTTAAAAAGTGTAGTGTATTTAATTTATTTTAAAAAAAATAAAATTGGATTCTTAACATCGTGGTGTATTTAATATGGAGTTTAAAAAGTCTTTTAAATTGTGGTAGTGTTTGGTTTGGATTTCAAAATGTCTTTTAAAATCTACGGGTATTCATTTTAGATTTTAAAAATTCATTAAAATTTGGTGGTATTCATTTTATAATTTAAAAAATATAATAAAATCTGATGATATTCAAAAGTTCATGATTTTTTTTTGTATTTGATAAAATGGTGGCTTTTCATGTATTTTTTTACTAAACTTTATATCTTTTGAAATTTTAGATAAAATTCATGAGATTTTGAAAGCGTGGAATTAAAATCAACAATAATTTCTTAAAATCCATAGACTAAAAATCAATTTATTAAAATCTAAATTGAATATATCCCCTAAAGTTTTAAATTTATTACACAATCATCTATTTTTTTTTAAAATTTCTAATAATTTATAATGAAAAATAATCTATATAATTATGAACATCATAGTTTTTTTAGTTAAATCATGCAACGATGAGAACGATTATATAAAAAAATAAAATAAGGAACTAGATAACTTTCATGAAATATTTAATAATATGACTTTATATTATAAAAAAATTTAGATGTCAAAATTGTATCTAAAAAATGTGCATATCAAAAAAATGTATATCAAAACACACTCATTTGTTCAAAACACACTAATTTGTTGAAAGTTACCTTATCTCAGATTTTTTTTATTCTTTTATAAAAGTACTAATAATTATGAAAAAATGTGCATCAATGTATTTAATCCAATTTACTATATAAATTCTAAAAATTAATAAACTTATAAAAAGGAGAAGACAATAATTTAACAACCAACCAACAAACAACACTAGAATTCTCTTCTAATTAATAATTAGATAAAATATATTTTTTCTCAATACATTTTTTCTATTATATGGTTGGATTACATGTTAAGTATCTTTATTCATATAATAATATTTTGTATCTTATTGAACTCATTATTTTCATTAATTACAAATTTATTAAAATTTGAAGTTAAAATTTTAATTGTTTTGTTATATATATAGTGGCTAACACTTTTTATTGTATGATTTTTAAAAATACTCATGAGAAACTTTTAACTCAAAATTTTTGGAATGTATCTTTTTCCTATGTTGTACTAGCCTATAACCAGTGTAAGGCACGAGCTTAGAAAATAATAAACTAAAAAATTTAATGTGAAAGGAAAATATTAAAATAAAAGTAAAAATTAATATGATAAATTATAAAATAAGGAACTTAAATATTAATTTGAAAGTAAAAAAAAAATTAAAAAATACAGATGGGGCTGATGAAGATAAATGAGGTATTATTAATATTAATTTATAATAAAATAATATTAATAATAAGGAAATATAGAAAATCTAACATGTTTTAATTAAAAAAAGTAATTGCCCGTGATATTTTTAGAAGTGTTTTAATTATATTACTTGTATTTATTAAAAAAGTACGTTGACATGTTAAAATAAGTAAGTTTTTTTAATAAGGACAAATAGGAAAGCTAACATGTTTTAATTAAAATAAAGTAACTACCTATAATATTTTTAGATGTGTTTTAATTATATTAATTGTATTTGTTAAAAAAATACGTTCACTTGTTAAAATAGGTAAGTTTTTTTTAAATAATTAAAAGTATTAAATTAAGTTTTAAAATATATAAGTAAGGGTTGCATTTGATATTTTTTGAAAAGAGAGATTGAAAGGCATATGAAATAGCCTATTTGTAATTCGAGGATTCTACTCAACTTAAACAAGAATGTAATAAGTAAATATTAGATAAGCAGGAATCTCATAAGATTATATCTGTCAAAGAATGAAGTTTAAAGTCATCTACAGACTTGAAGTGATTCTACATTGAAAGAAGCTCAATTTATTGATCAAGCCTCAATGAAGTATTCAAGCTCAGTGGATTTATTAAAGTGACAGAGATTTCAAGTTGTGACAACAAAAGATACTGATTACGGAGTTCTTGAATGAGAAAGTGAATCACTGCTTAAAGTCAAATAGATAAAGAACAGACATTGTCGTTAGTCACTCATGAACCAGACAGTGCATTGAGTGTCAACGTACTATTGTGTTTGTTATTTATCTAATTTTTAAGTGATTCTAGAATTTATTGAGAAGTCAATTAATTCTATTTATTCTCTTATAAATAATTAATACTATTGAGTAAATTATTTATTAAATTAATTCTGTAAAGAATTAATTTAATACATAATTTATTTAGTTAATTATTTAAATTAGAATAAAAAGAAATTAATTGAGTAGTCAACTAATTCTATTTATTCTCTTATAAATAATTAATACTATTGAGTAAATTATTTATTAAATTAATTCTGTAAAGAATTAATTTAATACATAATTTATTTAGTTAATTATTTAAATTAGAATAAAAAGAAATTAATTGAGAAGTCAACTAATTCTATTTATTCTCTTATAAATAATTAATACTATTAAGTATATTATTTATTAAATTAATTCTGTAAAGAATTAATTTAATACATAATTTATTTAGTTAATTATTTAAATTAGAATAAAAATGAACTAGGAAGACTTAGGTTTGAACTAGAAAGACTCGGTTTTTTAAGTGAGTCTTCCCGATTGTCTTCCCAGGCCAAACCCTAGTCTTCCTAAGCCACTGGTTGTCTTCCCGATAGTCTTCCTAGGCCACTGGTTGTCTTCCCGAGAGTCTTCTAAGGCAAAAATGGTTGTTTTTCTGCTTGTCTTCCTAGTGCAAATTGTATACTTTCAGTGGCTTGCACGTGGGTATTAATAGAAAAGCATTTGATATAAATAGAAGACAGAAGACTTGAAGTACTGCATCAATTACAACACAACATACAGAAGAAAGAACACAGAGCATTCAATATCAAACTCAACTGTCTTTATTTCTTCTCAACAGCAAAGCATTCAAATTCTGCAGGAGTATTAATTCTTGATTGTTCTTCAACATTTAATTCATAAGAATTGTATCTCTTGTACTGCTTTGACATTCTAGCGTATCATAATCCCTAGATTTTATATCGAACTACTTTTTAGTATTCGATTCTTTTTATTACAAAAATAGATAAATTCATGTCGAATTTATTCTAGATTTGTTTTATCAAGAACCCTTGTAATCAGTGATCAAAATTGTAACACCCTTCAAGTTTAATAGAGTTTCTATTTAACTTGAATATTGTTTCAGTTTTTATTCCGCATTAATTTGTTCTAAATTGTTTAATCTTAAAAGAACAAATTCGATAAAACGGTATAGTTTGTATTCAACCCCCCTTCTACAAACTTATCAGGACCTAACAGAGATTTTAGTGATAACAAATATAAAAGGTAATATATTTTAATTTAAAGGTAATTGCCCGTGATATTTTTGGAAAAAAGTAGATTTTGTTAGAAAAAAAATATTTTAATTATAAAAGGCAATCAGCTAGTTAATATTTTTATATTATTTTATTATTTATTAAATAGAGTATTAAAATAGGTTTTAAAATAAATAAGTAAGGATTGCACCTCATATTTTTGGAAAACATAGATTTTAGTAATAACAAATATAAAAGGTAATATGTTTTAATTTAAAGATAATTTTAATGATATTTTTGGAAAAGAAGTAGATTTTGTTAGAAAAAAAATATTTTAATTGTAAAAGACAATCATCTAGTTACTATTTTGGTAGCTTGACAATAATACAATTTCATAAAAGATTTGATTTGTAGTAGTTTTCGTTATCCTAAAAAGAAAGAAGTATATTTGTACAATGTATCCTAAATTTAAACAAATTAGATCCCACATTTCCATTTTTTTGATTAGATTTCAATATTATTTGATTTTTATGTAGTAAAATATAGTGAAATATTAATGTAGAATAAAACTTTCCCGAATTTTGATTATATTATTAATTTATTAATTAGAAAAAGTTCACTGACACTGAAATGATTCGTCATCTTGGTGGTACTCTTTCTTGTGCACGCACTGAAAATGATAGAATAATTCTTTTGAACACAACTCTTGAACAGGAGGTAAAAGAATTAAAACTAGTGCATGTTAATCAGGATGAACTTACTGAAAAAATAGCATTTCTTGAGAATAGGGTTAATTGTTATATTCAATTGGAAACCATTCTTAAGAATCAGATTAGTGAGCTTAAGACTAAAGCTAATGCCTATTACAACTCGTGTAAGACGGCTAAAGAGATTCTCAATAAACAAGCTATTGGTAATCATGTCAGTATAGGTTATGGTTATAATGAGGCTATTGGATTGCTTGGCATTAATTCCCCTTGTAGAGTCAGTACTGAAGGAAGGGGTATTCCATATGTGCTTAAGGGTATTGAAACACCCTTCTGTAAAGAGTCCGAGGCAGATCCTCTAAATGAATACTCTATCATTATTGCTGAGGAGATTCGTGAAGAAGATATTGCTTTGGAAGTTGAACAATCCAAAAAATGTATATCTGATATTCCAGTCAAAGTTGCTACAACTAAAAAGACTAAATCAGATATCCATAAGTTGGATCAAAACAACTGTAGAACTAACATGCCTGCTGTTAATTCTTCCCATAAAGCATGTGGTGTGATTAATTGCATGTCTTGTGCTTTCAATGTTATGTATGCTTATTTTAATAGTAAGCATGTATCTAATGATAAGACTGCTCCACGTCAACATGTTAATAATAAGAAGCATGTTAAAGCTAAGACTACTAGTCCTCCTAAGACTAGAGTGGATTCATTTATCCCTAAGCCTACTCAGAAATGTGTTAAGGCTGACTATAAATGGAAACACTCTTTTGTAAGAGAGGTTGAAGTAGTTGTAGCTAAAAAGGTTTTTTTACCTGACAAAGGCCAGTTCTTTAAGTATGCCGGACCCAATCAAGTTTGGGTTCTGAGGAAGGACTAATCAATTTGATATTGCAGGGAGTTAAACAGGTAAACCGTGTTATGTGGATTCTTGACAGTGGCTGTTCAAGGCATATGACCGGAGATAGAGCCCTGCTATCAGATTTGGTTGAGAAAGCTGGCCCAGTAGTTACCTTTGGAGATAACAGCAAGGGTATTACGAAAGGATATGGCTGTTTGAAGTTTGGTAATGTTATCATTGAAGATGTATCATTTGTGGAAGGTCTGAAGTTCAATCTTCTCAGCATCAGTCATTTCTGTGACAGATAATATACTGTTTCCTTTGAAAGAGAGAAGTGTCAGATCCTTCACAAGAAGAATGGAAAGCCTGCTCTTCAAGGAGTAAGGAAAGGTGACTTGTTCATAGCTAATCTGCACTCGGGATCGAAAGATGAAGTTAATTGTTTTTATGCTAAAGCTTCATCAGATGAAAGTTGGCTATGGCACAAGAAGATGTCTCACCTTAACTTCAAAACCATGAACTCTTTAGTTAAGAGGGAATTGGTTAGAGGTTTGCCTCAGATGGAATTTACACAGGAAGGACTGTGTGAGGCATGTCAGAAAGGAAAGTCAAAGAAAGCTTCTCACAAGGGCACTAACACATCATCAATAACTGAACCACTTCAGCTACTGCACATGGATTTGTTTGGTCCAGTCAATGTGATGTCCATGTTAAAGAAACAATATGCACTTGTGATTGTTGATGACTTTTCAAAATATACATGGGTTTTATTCCTACATTCCAAGGATGAAACCCCACATCTGGTGATTGACCATGTAAAGTTGATTGAGCTTGATTCTAGATTCCCTGTTAGAGCCATAAGGTCAGATAATGGTACTGAATTCAAGAATGCAGTTCTAAATGACTTTTGTGCTGATAAAGGAATAACAAGACAGTATTCTGCCCCTAGAACTCCTCAACAAAATGGAGTAGTGGAAAGAAAGAATCGTACATTGATTGAAGCTGCTAGGACTATGTTAAGTGAGTCCAAACTTTCAACGTACTTTTGGGCTGAAGCAGCGAATACAGCTTGTTATACTCATAATCGAACTTTAATCAACAAGGACTTAATGAAGACTCCTTATGAGATCATGAACAACAAGAAACCAACTGTCAAGTACTTTCACGTATTTGGAGCAAAATGCTTTGTGCTTATAGATGACAATGTGAAACGTGGCAAGTTTGATGCAAAGGCACAAGAAGCTATTTTGTTGGTTATTCCAGAAGATCTTACAGAGTCTACTTGGTTGGCAGTCACACAGTAAAGGAAAGTGTCAATGTTACTTTTGATGACACTAAGTTCCCTAATATCCAAAAAGAAGACTCATCTGAAAAGCTGAAGTTTGATAACTTGCCAGACTCAGAATCAGATGATGCAGCCCCACCTGAAGTTATTGCTGGTAATGATAATAACAATGATGATAATGATCATGGTGGTGGTGGTGGAAACACTGGTAACAATGGAGATACCACCAACACTGGAGAAGAATCATCAAGGCAATCAAGCAACAACTCAGGGGGAGAAAATGAAGGATCATCTAGTCACTCACAACATCAAAGTGAATTTCAAGGCGAATCATCAAGATCAAATCTTCCAAGACAGACTGTATGGAATAGAGCTCATCCTTTTGAGCTGATCATTGGTGATCCAGGTGTTGGAGTTAAAACTAGAAGTGCAACTCAGAATGAATGTCATTATTCAGCATTTCTATCTGAAATGGAGCCAAAGAAAACTGAGGAAGCACCGACTGATCCAGATTGGGTGATTGCTATGCAAGATGAACTCAATCAGTTTGAAGAACATCAAGTCTGGAAGCTGGTACCCAGGCCAAAGAACAAGAAAGTAGTTGGTACAAGATGGGTATACAGGAACAAGCTAGATGAGGATGGTATTGTTACAAGGAACAAGGCAAGACTGGTTGCACAAGGGTATTCTCAAGCTGAAGGCATTGATTATGATGAAACCTATGCACCAGTGGCTAGACTTGAGGCCATCAGGATGTTCTTAGCATTTGCAGCTTATTCCAATTTTAAAGTCTATCAAATGGATGTTAAGAGTGCATTCCTGAATGGTGAGTTGGATGAAGAAGTGTATGTGGAACAGCCCCTGGCTTTGAAAATCAGGAGCTGCTGGACTTTGTGTACTTTCTCTTCAAGGCTATCTATGGTCTCAAACAAGCCCCAAGAAAATGGTATGACACTCTCTCTGGTTTTCTTTTAGAAAATGGTTTTGTTAGAGGTATCATAGACAAAACTCTTTTTTCAAAGAAACACAAAAGTGATATGATATTAGTCCAAGTCTATGTGGATGACATCATATTTGGGTCTACTAATGATAATCTCTGTAAGAGATTTGATGAGCTTATGCAGAGTAAGTTTGAGATGAGTATGATGGGTGAGCTGAAGTTCTTTCTTGGATTGCAAGTAAGTCAAAGGACAAATGGTATATTTATTTGTCAATCCAAGTATCTTAAAGAACTCCTCAAGAAGTATCACATGGAGGATTCAGCATCAGCAAGGACTCCATCTTCAACAACCATCAAACTTGGAGCTTCTGACAATTCTATCAAGGTAGATGTTACAAGCTACAGAGGTATGATTGGCTCCTTACTCTATCTTACTGCTAGTAGACCAGATATTATGTATGCTACATAATTGTGTGCAAGGTTCCAAGCGGATCCTAGAGATGTACATCTCGTTGCTGTTAAAAGAATCTTGAGATATCTTAAGGGTACACCTAATCTAGGTATCTGGTACCCTAAAGATTCTGGTTTTAATCTTGTTGGATATACAGATTCTGATTATGCAGGTAGTGTTGTGGATAGAAAGAGTACCTCTGGGAGTTGTCAATTCCTAGGAGGTAGGTTGATTTCCTGGTATAGCAAGAAACAGCAAACAGTTTCCAATTCAACAGCAGAAGCTGAATATATTGCTGCTGGAAGCTGTTAGGCTCAGATCTTATGGATTAGGAATCAATTAAAGGACTATGGATTTGCATTAGACAAAATTCCCATTTTGTGTGATAATACAAGTGCCATAGCAATCTCCAACAACCCTGTGCAGCACTCGAGAACGAAGCACATTGATATCAGGTATCATTTTATCAGAGAGCATGTCATGAATGGAACTGTGGAGTTACACTTTGTACCCACAGAAGAACAGACTGCAGATATATTCACTGAATCTGTTGACGAATCCACATTTATCAAGTTAGTTGGTAAATTGGGTATGTTAAACAGTCTTAGTGATTAACAATATCTCTGTCATGTTTGTTCTTTCAAAAAGTCATTTTCTCTTGTCATTTAAATGATATTTACTGCCAATTCTCATTTAATATTACATGCTTGTAAATTTAAATAGCTCTAAATATTTTATTTTCTTTAAAAATATTTTTCTCATATTTTTTTTTAAGTGGAGAAATGTATTTTTATTGAAAATATATTTATTTAGAATTATTTAGGTGTTTTTCAGATTGTAAATATTGTTGTTTAAATATTTCTGCAAGTTTATATTATTTTTATGCACTTCTATATTATTCTGCATTTATTTTTCTAGGATTTATGGAATTTTCTGTGAATTTTTCTAGTCATGTAAATAGTTTCATGTAAATATTTTCTGCATTTTATTTTAATTCATTTTCTTTCTTTAGTTTTCTACTAATAGTTTTTATTATGTATATATTATTTTAATTTGTATATATTATTTATTTTTATTATTTATGATCTTTTATTTTCTATTTGTCTTAGTTGTTTTTGTAAATATATTGTATATATTATTTCTGATCTAGCTCTTGCTTAGCTGGAACTTCAGTGCCAAATCCAATTCAGGTATTACTTTCTATCTCTCAATACACTTCTTTTACTATTGCTGAACCCAAGTGGTTGTTAGGGCTGACCAAGGGATTGTAGATCCACAATCTCTATCCCAGGTCTTAGAGCCAAACAATGAGTCTACAACTTAATTACTTGACCTCTCAGCCTGAACAGAAATCAAATGTTAAATAAAGAAGTATTTTGATTGAAACAGTGAGTGATCCCACAGCTCTGCCTCCTCTAAAGAAATTCAACATATACTGAGGCATCTGTCAGCCCATCTGTATCCTCTCAACAGGATATGGACTTTGAAATGGCCAATGAACTATTTCTAGAGACATTCTCTCAACAGGATGAATCTATTGAAATTCGCCATAGGGCCATGGCACTTTGTACTGAGTCAAGCACACTCTCATTACTCATAATGGGAGAAGACAATTCCATTAGATGAAACTCAGGACACAGTGAAAGCAGAGCACCTGCAACTGGTTATAGTGCCTACCATTATTACGGTAGAAGTGCCTTCATAGGCATATGAGGGAAAATTTGATTCTTTGCCAAATCAAATAGAATCATTTTCTCCCCTCCCAGAGGAAACATCTCTGGCTCCCAAAGGGATTTTCCACTCGCAGATTTATCTGGAGAAAGTGAAAGGCAACTTGGTCAGTCTATCACTGAAGCAATTCAGATTTCAAATCCAAGTGATTTGATAGACATGATTGAGGATCGGGATTTGCGAACTCCCTTTGCACCACCACTGACCTCTCTTGAAGAGGCTAGGGTGTTTTTCAATGCAGGTACTGATCAAAAAGGAGCAAATAGACAGCTAATGTTGAGTGATAAGAGTCAAACACTGAGTGAAACACATGCACGTGAGATGAGTGATACACTTACAATAGAAATTCAAGTGAGTGCACACACAGACACATACACTGCAATGTAGTTAGCTCACATAGCTGATCTACAGGAACATCTATTCAAAACCTAGGCTGATAAAGAACTTTTGCAAGCACAAGTGGTTGAACGGTCTTCTTCTTCCACCTCTGTCAACAATCAGCTGGGACTGCTCAAGGAAATCTTGAAGACAAATTTACTTCCCAAGATCAACTCCATCAACTAGATTAACTCCTACTAGCTTCAGAGACTCATAAAGTTAAATATGTAGAGAATTCCTCAACTAAGGGGGAAAAGTTTATAGAGAAATTTGGAGAAGCTAGGAAGAGGGAGCTGAAAAAGATATAAAAGGAAAAGGAGGAGTTTCAGGGGAGTAAAGTATAATTAGCTCTGTTTTGTAAATGTTATATGTATAGAGCTTAGGTAAATCAAGACAGGTTAAATGTTATCATTTGTTCAGTCTAGAGGAACACCTGTCTTGCATTTATCTTTACTGGTGAAATCTGGAAATGTCATATTTGATCCAGAACTTTCTAGTATTTACTTAGGCTTAAGAGTCCTATCTTTTTCTTGGTTTTAGTTGAGTGATCCTCTAGGTATTTGGTTGTTATTCTCTAACAAACAAATAGGGGGAGATTGAAAGGCATATGAAATAGCCTATTTGTAATTCGAGGATTCTACTCAACTTAAACAAGAATGTAATAAGTAAATATTAGATCAGATGTCACAGGAATCTCAGAAGATTATATCTGTCAAAGAATGAAGATTAAAGTCATCTACAGACTTGAAGTGATTCTACATTGAAAGAAGCTCAATTTATTGATCAAGCCTCAATGAAGTATTCAAGCTCAGTGGATTTATTAAAGTGACGGAGATTTCAAGTTGTGACAGCAAAAGATACTGATTACGGAGTTCTTGAATGAGAAGGAAGTGAATCACTGCTTAAAGTCAAATAGATAAAGAACAGACATTGTCGTTAGTCACTCATGAACCAGACAGTGCATTGAGTGTCAACGTACTATTGTGTTTGTTATTTATCTAATTTTTAAGTGATTCTAGAATTTATTGAGAAGTCAATTAATTCTATTTATTCTCTTATAAATAATTAATACTATTGAGTAAATTATTTATTAAATTAATTCTGTAAAGAATTAATTTAATACATAATTTATTTAGTTAATTATTTAAATTAGAATAAAAAGAAATTAATTGAGTAGTCAACTAATTCTATTTATTCTCTTATAAATAATTAATACTATTGAGTAAATTATTTATTAAATTAATTCTGTAAAGAATTAATTTAATACATAATTTATTTAGTTAATTATTTAAATTAGAATAAAAAGAAATTAATTGAGAAGTCAACTAATTCTATTTATTCTCTTATAAATAATTAATACTATTAAGTATATTATTTATTAAATTAATTCTGTAAAGAATTAATTTAATACATAATTTATTTTGTTAATTATTTAAATTAGAATAAAAATGAACTAGGAAGACTTAGGTTTGAACTAGAAAGACTCAGTTTTTTAAGTGAGTCTTCCCGATTGTCTTCCCAGGCCAAACCCTAGTCTTCCTAAGCCACTGGTTGTCTTCCCGATAGTCTTCCTAGGCCACTGGTTGTCTTCCCGAGAGTCTTCTAAGGCAAAAATGGTTGTTTTTCTGCTTGTCTTCCTAGTGCAAATTGTATACTTTCAGTGGCTTGCACGTGGGTATTAATAGAAAAGCATTTGATATAAATAGAAGACAGAAGACTTGAAGTACTGCATCAATTACAACACAACATACAGAAGAAAGAACACAGAGCATTCAATATCAAACTCAACTGTCTTTATTTCTTCTCAACAGCAAAGCATTCAAATTCTGTAGGAGTATTAATTCTTGATTGTTCTTCAATATTTAATTCATAAGAATTGTATCTCTTGTACTGCTTTGACATTCTAGCGTATCATAATCCCTAGATTTTATATCGAACTACTTTTTAGTATTCGATCCTTTTTATTACAAAAATAGATAAATTCATGTCGAATTTATTCTAGATTTGTTTTATCAAGAACCCTTGTAATCAGTGATCAAAATTGTAACACCCTTCAAGTTTAATAGAGTTTCTATTTAACTTGAATATTATTTCAGTTTTTATTCCGCATTAATTTGTTCTAAATTGTTTAATCTTAAAAGAACAAATTCGATAAAACGGTATAGTTTGTATTCAACCCCTCTTCTACAAACTTATCAGGACCTAACAGAGATTTTAGTGATAACAAATATAAAAGGTAATATATTTTAATTTAAAGGTAATTTCCCGTGATATTTTTGGAAAAAAAGTAGATTTTGTTAGAAAAAATATATTTTAATTATAAAAGGCAATCAGCTAGTTAATATTTTTATATTATTTTATTATTTATTAAATAGAGTATTAAAATAGGTTTTAAAATAAATAAGTAAGGATTGCACCTCATATTTTTGGAAAACATAGATTTTAGTAATAACAAATATAAAAGGTAATATGTTTTAATTTAAAGATAATTGTAATGATATTTTTGGAAAAGAAGTAGATTTTGTTAGAAAAAAAATATTTTAATTGTAAAAGACAATCATCTAGTTACTATTTTGGTAGCTTGACAATAATACAATTTCATAAAAGATTTGATTTGTAGTAGTTTTCGTTATCCTAAAAAGAAAGAAGTATATTTGTACAATGTATCCTAAATTTAAACAAATTAGATCCCACATTTCCATTTTTTTGATTAGATTTCAATATTATTTGATTTTTATGTAGTAAAATATAGTGAAATGTTAATGTAGAATAAAACTTTCCCGAATTTTGATTATATTATTAATTAGAAAAAGTACCGAAAACCAAAAACTAACCGAAAACCGAAAACCGAAAATCAAAAACCAAAACTTTCAATGTTTCGGCTTTAATAATACTAGCTTAAAACCCGTGCGATGCACAGATTGTTAATTGTTATTTTATTATTATTTTTTAAATATTTTTTTAATTGTAATTGTGCAAAAAATAAGTAGACATGTTAAAATAACTAAACACTTTTAATTAATTAAAACATATTTTAAAATAAATAAGTATGGGTTTGCCCGTTATTTTTTTGGAAATGGGGAGTTTTAGTAAGAAAATATAAAAAATATAACATATGTTTAGTTTAAAAAGGTAAATGCCCGTGATATTTTTGAAAAAAAGTTTTAAAATTTAATAATTAAAAGTATTTAAATATGTTTGAAAATAAATAAGTAAAGGGTTTCTGTGATATTTTTGAAAAAAGAATGGATTGTAGTGAGAAAAATAGAACAAGTAAATTGTAAAAGACAATTTCCCGTGATATATTTAGAAAAGGACTTTGTTAGAAAAAATATATAATGTGTTTTAGCTAAAAAGGTAATTGGTTATAAATAGGTATTTGATTATTTATATTTTAATATTTTTAATAATTGCATTAGTTAAGAAAAATAAGTAGACATGTTAAAATATGTAAACTTTTAAAAAATAATTATAATATTAAAATAGGTTTAAAAATAAATAACTAAATGTTTGTCCGTGATATTTTTGGAAAAGGAGGGGTTTTAGTAAGGAAAAATAGAAAAACTGACATGTTTTAGGTAAAAAGGTAATTGTTCGTGATATATTTGAAAAGAGGAATTTGTTAGAAGAAATAGAAAAAATAATGTATTTTTGGTGAAAAAGGTAATTGGTTATAAATAGATAATATTATTATTTAATAATATGTTAGTAATGAATATCACTTAGAAACTAGACAGAGGGGGGGTGAATGGATAGTTTGATAGATTTTTGCTTCCTTGACACTAAATTACTGTAATAGACTATGAAGTAAGAAAATGCGGAATAAAATAAACAGTACACACATAATCACTTTAATCTACTTTGTATTAAGCAAATTAAATACTACAGCTTCCAAAATCTCACAAGAGAAATTCTGGCTTCGAAACAAGAACAGTTTTTTTTCTTGTTTTTCTTACAGAGAAAGAAGTGCTTGAATGTATTTCTATGATATGCTCACTTGCAGCTCACAGTAGGGTGTGCACGATATATATATATTATCCTATACAAAACTAGTACACACACCTAATTACACGGCTATCCCTCCTGCAACTCCATTTTGTCGTTCCATAAAAGGTTGACTGTGTCAGGGAGGACCACTTGCTTTCTGTGGTCCTCTCCCGTATCTGTAGCTGCTTGTCTTCCTTCTTCTTCTCCAAGTTTAGCTGTAGATTTGCCATCTGTATTTTGGACCACCTGACAAATACAGATGCTTCAGTATTTGTCTCCATTTGACTTTGATCTTGTACCTTCATTTGTCTTGTTGTAAACGGCTAAGTGTTGATATCGTGAACTCCACTTTATTCCTGACTTCGCGATGTCCTTTGTGAAGACTACGCGACATGACCTTTGAGGACTTTGTGACATAAGCCATTTGAGGACTTTGCGACATAAATCATTTCAGGACTTTGCGACCTAAGTCATTTCAGGACTTCGCGACATAAGTCATTTCAGGACTTCGCGATCTAGTCTTTTTGAGGACTTCGCGATATAGCCTTTTTGAGGACTATGCGACATAGACTTTTTGAGGACTATGCGACATAGACTATCTGAGGACTTCACGATCCAGTACATCTTGACTTTGCGGTATCAGCACTTCACGATATGAGTCTTGATGACTTCACGACATAGTACAAATTGGACTATACGATAAAGCACTTCTCGACATGGATATTGGTGACTTCACGATATATCTTTATTCTGACTTTGCTATATAATGCCTTAGACAAATTTCTGCAAGTTATTTCTTCAGGCCCTTATTCATCTCCATCCTGCTGCATGAACAATTCTGAACTTCTACCAGGACAATTATTCACCGGCCTATGTACATTCTAGATGCAAGAAACTTACTAAGCTCATTATAATTCTGAGCATACATGATCAAGCTAATATTCATGAGAACAAGACATGTACAGAGAGACCTATACTATATCCCAGTGATAGAAATCACTAGGTCATGTAGAGTGACATAGTCACAATGATTAGGCTTGTTAATAGTGGTAATCAGACATGCCTTGAGCCTAACAATCTCCCCCAAATTGTGAGTAAGAAACTTAGGCACAATTTCATGTCTGATAACAAGCCTAACTTACATAAAAGGAATTTGAATAACAGAGAGAACAATATATGAGCATTAAGAGCAAGGATTTGATTACATTGCAAAGTTGAAAGCTTACAGATTATCTTGTTGCTCAGCAGCTTCAGTTTGCATTTGTTTCTCAAGATAATCATCATACTCTTTCTTCTTTCTTACTTCTTCCTTTCTCTTTATGTCTATAATGGCTTCTTGAAGTTCTTCTCTTGCAATCAGTTCTTCAATGAGAGGTGAGCCTTCTAAATCATCAATTGCAGCTTTGAGAGCACTCTCCACATATGAATCTACAAACTCCATCTTTATCTTGCTTATCCCTCCAGCTCTATTCTTGTACTCCACAACATAAGGATTTTGTTTTACTTTGCATAGCCCTTTCTGCCTTAGCTCCTTAGCCCTTTCCTCCATCTCAGCCATCTCCTTCTCTCTCTGAATATTCTTCTCTTCATTCAGTTTCCTCAGGTTCTCCTCATTATCAGAATGCATTTTCAAGAATCTGGAAACTTCTATTTTCCACAATCTCTCCTCCTTTTCTTCAAAGTTCAATAGAGCATTTATTCTTTCAAGTTCATACTTTTAGAAGTATTGCCAGCCTCCTTGCTTCATTCCCCTTTCTCTTTCATCAGTGTATTTGATCTCTAGATGATCTAGCTTCACCTTGACTTCAAAGATTCTTTGAGCTCTCAAAAATGCTAGGGCATCTTCATCATAGTCTTCATCCAGAGGAAGTACTTTGATCCCTACTACATTAGTGATTACCCCATTCTTCTTTGTTATCCTTTTCCTTTTGGCTACACTCTTGATCTTCAAGTGCTTCACTTGAGGTAGCTTTCTGGAGCAGGGAGATTTAGTCTTCAGTGCCACATCATTTGGAAGTAGCTTCATTCCTTTTCCTTTCATCCACTGTAACACTCCACTAGCTGTGACTTTGTGGAAGTGTCTTCTTGATTTTTCCTTTGTGGCTTCAACTTTCTTCTGTGGCAAATCAGGTTCAGAAGTCTTGGATAAAGATTTTGGAGGATCATTACTAATAGTACCCACCCTAGACTTAAAGTCTTGTGTTGTGGTTAAGGCACTGCTAGCAATGTCCTTGACTTGCTGATTTCCACTCCTTGTCTTCTTGACAGTTTCTTTGTTTGTCTTGGGGTCCTTGTCTTCACCAGCATCTTTGGATTTCTTAGATGATTTACTCTTGCTGCTGTCACTTGCTCCATCCTTATTGCTCCTTGTTTGACTCCTCCTTCTATAGGTTTTCTCCTCATCATCCCCTTCATCATCTTTCTTCTTGCTTCTTTCTTTGAGTGACTCGGGAATGGTTCCATGAATCAAGAAAGATTGTAGAATTTGAATCATTTCAAGCTCTTCAGCTGTTCTTACTCCTCTCTTGGCTCTCAGCATCTGCAACACTTGATTGACTTTGGCATTGTTCTTCATTGTCAAGCTTTCAGGAATCACCAATTCATCAATGGTGTTGGCTTGGTTGAGACTTTGATAGATTATAGTCCTTGGATTAGGAATAACTTCAGGCAGTCTTTGAAATTGGTTTTCCTTCAGATCATTATATAGCCACCTGTTGTTATCCCCATGCTTCTCAATCAACTCCAGTATTGTGGACAACTCAGTAAACCTCAGTTTCTCTAGAGTTTGAAAAGATAGATGCCATAGGCAATTATCCTTGGATACCATGATAATTTCTCTGAGATGAACTTCCTTGATTTTCCTGATTGCCACAGTGAAATACTTGATGTTGTCTTTTAGCTTTTCTCTATAGTGTTGAGCATCTCCATGAACACTGGTGTAGAGGGCTTTCAGAAACTCCAGGAAGGCCTCATCATGATAAATGTGAGAATTGGCAACCTCCTGTAGCTTGGCCTCAGTGATAAGGTTTGCTTTGATAGGCTGAGCATTAGTTGAGATGAGAGGAACAGGACCCTCCATGGGCATTGTGCCAGGATAGAAAGTTGTAGTTACACTACTTTTCTGGCCAGATAAACTGGTGACAGAAACAGTAGGAAGAATTATTGGCCTTGTGTCTTTCTCAGATATTTTCCATTTGAGCTTTGCAGAGACTCCCCCTTTCAAAGTCACTTGCTTTCCTTTCCTTTCTTTCTCCCCCTTAGGCTTGGGATCAGACAAGATGTCTTGAGCTTCTCCAGGAATAGGAAGATTCATGCTTCTCATCATAGAGGTCATCATCTGTTGTTGGACCAGCAGAATGTTTGAAGTGGAGTTGCTTTGGTCATCCAACTTGGCATTTAAGAGCTCCAAGGACTGAGAAATCCCTTGGTTTTCTGATTTTAAAGAGGCCACTTCTTTCTCCAATCTTTCAACCTTTGAAAAGAGCTGCTCAGATAGAGAAGTCAAATTTTGAAATGTTGGAGACAGGAACCTCATCCACCAGCTTGTCACCATACTGGTTTTTCTATAGGACTGAGATCATGGAATTGATGTTGATGTTGGACTGCAGCTGGTTTTCCAATTTGGTGGACATTCTCTTCAAATTGTCAGTTACCAATGCTAGAGAAAGATCCATAGAGGACACAGTTTGATTAGTCTTCCTGAGCTCTTTGAGTATGCCATCCACCTTGGGAAAATCAGAAAGATAAGAATTCCTTAGCTGAACCAGAGAATGTTCAGTTTCTTCCTTGATGGTAAAGATTTCTGATTGAAGACCTTTCCCAAGGAAATGCATAGCTTTGAGTTGGCTCTTGTAGACTTCATTGACAGCATCATAGATTTCTGCAGGAGAAAGACCTTTAACATTTGACCCTAAGGCTGTAAGATAGTCCTCCCTGAGAAAAGTTAGAGCCTCCTTCAGCTTTATAGTCCTCTTGCCATCCAGCCAAGCATCCACATTTCCATCTTGCTGGGCTTCATCCACAATCTTGTCATTTTGGGCCTCAACATCCTCCTTGTGACATAGCAAGATAGCTTCATAGTCTTTGTTTGATAGTCCAGCTGTGAAGAGGTGTTGGGCAATCTTTGAGAACTCATCTATCTGTGCCACATGAAGATTTTGCAGTTCTTCTTCCGTCAATTGTGGTGGCACAGAGGATGATCCTGAAGCCCTATCATGTTGCACAGGTTTCAGACATTCTGTCGTGGTGGCCTGAGCCAAGTTAGAGCTAGTGCTTGGCACTTCAGGGGGGATAGATGTTTGAGTTTCCTCCAGTCTTGGAATGACTGTAGAGTCTGATGCTGTCTCCATTGAAATGGGATGTGTTACAGCATCATCTCTATGTGCCTGTGAAGGCAGGTCCATGTCCAGAAGGAATGGAGAGAGTGGCATAGAGTCTCCAGTAAGAACTGGTGAATCCTCCATGTTTGTGTTGGTGTCATTAGGATATGCCTCAGCATGCATTCCCTGACCAACTAGATGTGGTTCCTGAGTGGTGAGCACAGTGTCATGCACCATGTCACTTGAGAGAGGCTCAATCACAGAATTAGATTGTGATTGATCAATATCAAGATTGTCATGAGAATGACTCTCTTGTTCAGAAGAAATTTTTAGTGGAGAAACTAATAGAGAAGTGGGGTTTAGATTGGATTTTGGCAACTCCCCCTGAGAAATAGGAGGAGTTTCAATGTTGATGTGCTCTCCTCTCTGTGTATCATCACCCTTATTTCCACTGGGGTCAAGAGTGAGTTCTTGACCCTGTGCAGACTCTTTACAGATTGTAGTGGGGAGGCTACTCTTTTCAATACCAATGCCCTGTTGAGAGGACATTGACAGTAATAGGTGTACCCCTTGTTGCACATCTAAATCTTGTTGGGAGGATTCAGTGGTAGCTAAAGATTTGGATTTCTTCTTTTGTCTTGTGAGCTGTGACTCAGGTTCCTCACTTCCTAAATCTACAGTTTCATTTATTACAGCAAGGGCTCTCTTCTTAGTCTTCTTTTTAGTAACACCAACCTTTTGGGAGATTGGTGCACTTGGCTCCCTAATTTCTAGAGTAGTGTTTGCAGGAGGGTCACTGGATGGGATAGGAAGGCTGGGGTTAGACTTTGAAGCTCCTTCAGTCTTAGCCTTCCCTTTTCAGGAAAGTTCATGATATATGGGCTTATCAAGTGGATATGATGCAAATGTGTCCTGCATATGCTGGGTCACACTTAGTATCACATCCACTTGATTCCTAGTGTCCAATGAACCAAATAGAACTTTGGACATGGACTTGGAATAAGCCAACTTTGTTTTATCTATACCTTCTAATTCATGCACATTATTATCAAGAAAAATTAAAATGCACTGAAGAAAATGAGGGTAGAAGATGTCATTACCTCTTCCACGAACAGTCCTGCCTAGCCTTTGAGCCAATTCTTTGAGAATGATGGCTCCTACATTTATCTCCTGATTGTGAGCTAAGGAGTAGGCTAGCTTCACAGCAATGTGACTGATTTGGTCCCATCCTGTCTTTCTGCACAGAAACACCTTTTGGAGTGCGTCAAACAGAAATGACCACTCCCTCCTGACATGCTGCTTGTTAAGCTTAGCCATGTCAATCTCATCAGCGTACTGAATTAGGGTCAGGAAGTCCACCATTTTCTTATCAGTGGCTTCAGCATCATGACCCTCAACCTTGAACCCCAAAGCTTCATTAATCTCCTTTTCTCCAAACTGCAGGTGCTTGCCCCCAATTGTGCAGTTAATTTCCTGAAACGAAGTCCCATCCTCCCTAGCCAGTGTTGATACCAAAGCTGTTCTCCAGAACCCTTCCAATACATCGACATACAGAGTGGGGTTAAGGGTTAAGGCTTGGCGGAGGTAGGAGGTGTTTAGGAACCGTACAAAGCACTTGTACCTTGGGTTTGCCTCCGCCTCAGAGGGAATTGTGAGAAGATTTGTTTCTTTGGGTATGGTTAAGGGGTTTTTGGATGATACTGTTTGAGATTTGGGTGCCATTTTGAGATTGAGAGTGAAGAAGAGAGAAGAGAGTTTGAGTTTAATTTTGAGAATTGAGAGTAGTAGACAAGATGAAGAGTTGTGAACGGTTAGAAAAGAGTATTTATATGATAGAGACACTGCAATATGGAGTTATGAATATGTACAGACTATTTGTATATCGTGAAGTCTTAAAATAGCCTGTATCGCAAAGTCTTGTAAAGTATATCGCAAAGTCCATAAATGAACTATGTCGCAAAGTCTTGAGGATAGAAGGAGTTGGGGGGGGGGGGGGGGACTTTGCGATATAGTATAAATACCCTGTCTAAAACTCTCTTTTTGAAATTTCAAGCATTTTGTCAGACTTAAATCAAAAATTGAAATAAAATTAATTTAAATCAAAATTCTGTCAAATAAGGAGACTTGTCGATATAGTTATTATAAGTCGCGAAGTCATAAAATGAACTATGTCGCAAACTCATGAAATGAACTATATCGCGAAGTCTCACAGTTTCAACAGTTTGCGATATAAGTCTGTTTGATTTGAACTAAGTCGTAAACTCTCAAGATCACATATGTAGAGATGTCTTTAAAAGCTCATAACTTCTTAGAAAAGTATGATTTGAAAAATATGCAGTAAAATACTGAAATATTTATAAATCATATCTCAGCTAATTTTCACTCCAAATGAATATAACATCTAAATACAGTGAAAATTTACTGCTGCAACAATTAACTGTCATACTTACTTAGAACTACTAAATGAAGGATTGAGCATTCCAATTTCACTCACAAGTCTGTTGAAGACAGCTTCATTTAGAGGTTTAGTAAATATGTCAGCTAATTGTTTCTCAGTTGGAACATAAGAGACTTCTATGGTACCATTTGCAGCATGTTCCCTAATGAAATGGTACCTGATCTCAATGTGCTTTGTAGTAGAATGATTAACAGGATTGACAACTATGGATATTGCACTAGTATTATCACACATCAGGGGGATGTGTTCTAACACTAGTCCATAATCCATGAGTTGATTTCTAATCCAAAGCAATTGAGCACAGCAGCTTCCAGCAGCAATATATTCAGCCTCAGCTGTAGATGTTGCTGTGGATTGTTGTTTCTTACTGAACCAGGACACTAACCTTTGACCTAAGAATTGGCAGCTTCCAGAGGTGCTCTTCCTGTCAATTCTGCATCCAGCATAATCAGAATCTGTGTAACCAACCAGGTTGAACCCAGTGCCTTTTGGATACCATAGCCCAAGATTAGGAGTCCCTTTAAGATACCTGAAGATTCTTTTGATAGCCATCATGTGAGATTCCTTGGGATCAGATTGAAACCTTGCACAAAGGCATGTGGCAAACATGATATCAGGCCTGCTAGCTGTGAGATAGAGTAATGATCCAACCATGCCTCTGTAAACCTTGATGTCAACTCTCTTGCCTTTCTTGTCTTCATCAAGTTTGATAGCACTGGACATGGGAGTTTTTGCAGGGGATGAGTCTTCCAAACCATATTTCTTCAAAAGATCTTAGGCATACTTTGATTGATTTATGAAGATGCCATCCTCCCTTTGATGTACTTGTAGACCTAGGAAGTAGGTCAACTCTCCCATCATACTCATCTCATATTTGCTTTGCATCAACCTAGAGAACCTTTCACAGAGATTTTCATTTGAAGAGCCAAAGATGATATCATCCACATAAATTTGGACTAGAATGATATCATTTCCATGCTTCTTGAAAAATAAAGTTTTATCAATTGTACCCCTGGTGAATTGGTGCTCAAGAAGGAATTGAGATAGAGTTTCATACCATGCTCTAGGTGCCTGTTTGAGTCCATAGAGTGCCTTGAGCAGTCTATACACAAAGTCTGGGAAATTTTCATTTTCAAAGCCAGGTGGTTGGGACACATAAAATTCTTCAGCAAGATCACCATTAAGAAATGCACTTTTCACATCCATTTGATACACCTTGAAATCTGAGTGGGCTGCAAAAGCCAAGAAGATTCTGATGGCTTCCAGTCTAGCTACAGGTACAAATGTCTCATCATAGTCAATGCCCTCTTGTTGACAATATCCTTTGGCAACCAACCTTGCTTTGTTTCTTATTACCACTCCTTCTTCATCCATTTTGTAACACCCATTTGGTGTCAATAACATTCTTTACTTCTGGAGGTGGTACAAGTTCCCATACTTTGTTTTTCTCAAATTGATTCAACTTTTCTTGCATTGCAAAAATCCAGTCAGAATTCTTCAAAGCTTCTTCAATTACTTTTGGTTCTTCTTGTGACAAAAAGCAGTTATACAGACATGTATTCATTGTTGCCCTTCTTGTTCTAACTCCCTCACCAGGATCTCCAATGATTTGATCCCTAGTGTGGGCTCTGTCCCATTTTCTAGTGTGACCCTGTTCATTCCCTTGATTTGCTCCAAGATCATTTTGATTTACAGTTTCATCCTCTTCTTCTGCCCCTGTGTTTGTGTTCCCTTGCACAGGTGTTTGAAGAAGATCATCAACTTCAAGAGTTTCATTTTGTGGAACAATTGGAACAAGTGGTTCATCCTCACTTTCAGAATCCTCAAGATATCCTTGATTTTCAAATCTTAATGGCACACTGTCTTGTTCACTTGTTGCAAGTCCAGGAGTCTTCTTGTCATCAAAGGTAACATCCATGCTTTCCATAATTTTGTGTTGCTCAGGTACAAACACTCTGTATGCTATCCTTTCCAGAGAGTATCCAATGAAAATACCTTCAAATGCCTTAGCATCAAATTTTCCAACATGCTCAGAGGTATCTTTCATCACAAAGCACTTGCTTCCAAACACATGAAGATGCTTGAAGGATGCTCTTTTGCCAGTCATTAATGAGTATGGAGTTTTTCCAGACTTCTTATTGATCAATGTTCTATTTTGCACATAGCATGTCGTGTTAACAGCATCAGTCCAAAACCTAGTAGGTAGCTTTGCATCCAACAACATTGTTCTTGCAGCTTCAATGAGAGTTCTATTCTTTCTCTCAACTACTCCATTTTGCTGAGGAGTTCTAGGAGCTGAAAATTGTTGAGAAATTCCTTTATCTTTGCAAAACTCATACAATGTTGAATTTCTAAACTCAGTTCCATTATCACTTCTCAATGCAACTACAGAGGAACCAGTGCTTTGTGCTTCTCTGTCAACTCTCTTAATATGCTCTATGATTACTTGAGGTGCTTCATCCTTTGAGAATAGAAATTCCACCCAAGTGTATCTTGAATAATCATCAACCATGACTAGAGCATATTTCTTCTTGGAAAGGGACATTACATTCACAGGGCCAAATAGATCCATGTGAATTAGCTGCAGAGGCTTGGAGTTTGAATTGAGCAACTTGTTCTTGTGGCTTGATCTCTTGATCTTTCCTCTTTGGCATGCTTCACATGCTCCATCTTGCACAAACTCCAAAGCAGGCATGTCTCTGATGAGTTCTCTCTTTGTCAGAGAGTTCATTGCCTAAACATTCAAGTGAGACAGTTTCTTGTGCCATAGCCAGAATTCTTCATTTGTGGCCTTAGTGTAGAAACAACAAATTTCTCCCTTGTCTGCAGCCTTGAGATCAGCTACAAACAAGCTTCCTTTCTTCACACTAGTTAAAACAACTTCACCACTTCCTCTTTTTGTGATTAGACAATGCTCTTCATCAAATTCCACTTTGAAACCCCTGTTGGTGAATTGTCCAATGCTCAAGAGGTTGTGCTTTAGTCCTTCAACAAATGCTACATCTTCAATAATGACATTCCTAGATTTGACATTGCCATATCCCATTGTATAACCAATGTTGTCATTTCCAAAGGTTACTGATGGGCCAGCCTTTTCCTCAAAATGTGATAGCAGGGCTTTATCACCAGTCATGTGACTTGAGCATCCACTGTCCAAGATCCATATGACCCTTTTATTCCTGTTGCCCTGCATTCACAAAGTGACTAAGTTGTTTTTGGTACCCACACATGGTAGGGTCCAGTTGATTTAGAAACAGTTCTGTTAATAATTCTTCTGTCATAAATGGCATTCTTCACAGTAGGAGACTTCACTTTGTCTGTGGCTTTGGAGTTAACACTCTTAGGCTCACATGAAGTTTTCACCCTCTCAACCTTGATTGGGGATCCTGTCCTGTGAGTGTGCATATGTGTGTGTGATTCATAAGATTGTGCAGAGTCAAGTTTACGCTTAAGAGATAAACAATTAGCAATCACAGTCACATAGCATGTCATGCAGTTTGCATTACCACAGAAGGAATCATGGTTAGAGTTTATGCTAACAAAATGGTTACTCAGGTTATCAACATCAACATTTGTAGGTTTATTACACTTATGAGTCAAATGATTTACAGATAAGCATTTCTGACACTGTTTCATAGGAGCATTTGGCACATAAGCATAATTGTTACTCTTGTTGACACCTATCTTACCATTTCTGTTTTGTTTCTTTTTCTTAACAACTTCTTTCTTGATTTTAGGACTCTTGACAAGGTTGTCTTTGGTTTCTTTCTGCACAACAGACTTGGGAGAGGAAGCAGTGTCTTTAGCAACCTCATCTTCTTCAACTAGTTGATGTTTGATGATCAGTAGTTCTTCATCAAACTCAACAGTACTCTTCTTGAAGATAGGCTTTTCAACACTTGACAAAATGGTTGGGGCATTTTTGTTTGTAAAAGATTCTTTTCCTTTGCCCTTTGCCTTCTTCCTTCCCTTATCATTTTCATAATCAAAACCAACTCCAACCTTGTAGTCTTCAGTGTGTTCCTTGTGATAGGTTTGAATGAGTTCAGAGGAGTTCTTGTAGCTTCTTAGCTTTAATTCATTTTCAGCAATCTGTTCTCTAAGAGCCTTTTCTATTTGTTCAGCACAAATCACTTTGTTTTTAAGATACTCAATTTCCTTTTTCAAACCATCAAGGCTCACAACCATTAACTCAAGTTCCTCATTCTTTTCTGTAAGCTCAAGATTTTTAGCAGTTAGTCTGTCAATTTCTTCATTGGCAACTAACATGCTAGTGTGAATATTGAACATCTCAGTACTCATATCTTCAACAGTTTGCTTATATTGAAAGGGAGTCATTTCAAGAGAAGTAAGAATAGGTACCTGACTTGAGGAATCACCATCATCAGAAAATGCCATCAAGGCATAGTTTGAGTACTCCTGTTCTTCCTCTTCATCAGAGTCATCCCAGCACTTTCCCTCAGCAATAAAAGCTTTACCCTGTTGTTTCTTGAGTAGAGCTTCATACTTAGCTTCAAGCTCCAAGTATGCTTTGTCCTTTTTGACTTGTTTGGGCTTCTTGCATTCTGTGGCAAAGTGCCCAAGTTCATTGCAGTTATAACATCTTATTTTGGACCCATCCACACTCCCAGATTTGTATCCTCCTTTAACAGCACCAGCAATCCCTTTTCCTTTATTGAAAGTGTTTGAGCCACTTGAACCACCATCATTTCCAGCATTGAACTTGGACTTAAATGGCTGCCTCCTTTTAAACCTTATGTTAGGATATCTCCTAGCCATATATGCAAAGGATTTGTTTTCCATCTTGTCCAGCTCATCTATGCTGTAGAACTCATCATCCTCAGGCAAATCATAGACAACTTGAGTCTCATCACCATTGTCTTCAGCCTCCAGTTCCTCAATCTTGACTTGACTGACTTTAAGAGATTCCATTCTTTGATCTAGGTTGTCAGCAATAAGGGCACATGAAGTATTTGCCATTAATCCTTGCTTAGCTTGAATGGATCTCTTTTGAAACAACTCTAGCTCATATGTTTTCAGAACACCATACAGCACATCAAAACCAATCTTTGTTAAATCTCTTTCTTTGAGGGAAGAGATTCTTGGTTCCAAGTGATCTGTCAGAGTTAGCAAGAACTTCATGTTGAGCTCTTCTGTCTCATAGTGTTTGTCATAGAGTTTTAGCTCATTTACCAACTTGTTGAACCTCTCAAACACTTATGTGATTCCCTCCTTTGGTTGAGCCATGAAGGCTTCATACTGTGAAACAAGAATCTGTTTCTTATTCTTTCTTACTTCAGGAGTTCCTTCACATAGCACTTCTATAAGATCCCACATCTTCTTAGCACTAGTACAGTGAGCAACAGTGCCATACATATTGAAATCCATAGATTCACAAATGATAAGTTGAAGATGTCCATCCAGTGCTATTTTCTCCTTTTCAGGATCAGTGTATTTTGAGGGATCTTTGGGCACATGTCTGGCTGGTATTATCTCAGTGCCAACAGTTGTTTCACCAAGCTCAATCATTGGAATAAAGGGACCATGCTTTAGAATGTCTAAATACATGGGGTTAGAAGCTTTGATGAAAAGTAACATCTTCTTTTTCCATAAACTATAGTGCTCCTTGTTAAATGGAGGAATCTTGATACTGCTTCATTTCCGTGAACTCATTTTTGATCTTTTCCTGTTTGTACGTTAACAATCTGCTCTGATACCACTTGTTAGTAATGAATATCACTTAGAAACTAGACAAAGGGGGGTGAATGGATAGTTTGATAGATTTTTGCTTCCTTGAAACTAAATTACTGTAATAGATTGTGTAGTAAGAAAATGCGGAATAAAATAAACAGTACACACACAATCACTTTAATCTAATTTGTATTAAGCAAATTAAATACTACAGCTTCCAAAATCTCACAAGAGAAATTCTGGCTTCGAAACAAGAACAGTTTTTTTTCTTGTTTTTCTTACAGAGAAAGAAGTGCTTGAATGTATTTCTATGATATGCTCACTTGCAGCTCACAGTAGGGTGTGCACGATATATATATATATTATCCTATACAAAACTAGTACACACACCTAATTACACAGCTATCCCTCCTGCAACTCCATTTTGTCGTTCCATAAAAGGTTGACTGTGTCAGGGAGGACCACTTGCTTTCTGTGGTCCTCTCCCGTATCTGTAGCTGCTTGTCTTCCTTCTTCCTCTCCAAGTTTAGCTGTAGATTTGCCATCTGTATTTTGGACCACCTGACCAATACAGATGCTTCAGTATTTGTCTCCATTTGACTTTGATCTTGTACCTTCATTTGTCTTGTTGTAAACGGCTAAGTGTTGATATCGTGAACTCCACTTTATTCCTGACTTCGCGATGTCCTTTGTGAAGACTACGCGACATTACCTTTGAGGACTTTGCGACATAAGCCATTTGAGGACTTTGCGACATAAGTCATTTCAGGACTTCGTGACATAAGTCATTTCAGGACTTCGCGATCTAGTCTTTTTGAGGACTTCGCGATATAGCCTTTTTGAGGACTATGCGACATAGACTTTTTGAGGACTATGCGACATAGACTATCTGAGGACTTCACGATCCAGTACATCTTGACTTTGCGGTATCAGCACTTCACGATATGAGTCTTGATGACTTCACGACATAGTACAAATTGGACTATGCGATAAAGCACTTCTCGACATGGATATTGGTGACTTCACGATATAGCTTTATTCTGACTTTGCTATATAATGCCTTAGACAAATTTCTGCAACTTATTTCTTCAGGACCTTATTCATCTCCATCTTGCTGCATGAACAATTCTGAACTTCTACGAGGACAATTATTCACCGGCCTATGTACATTCTAGATGCAAGAAACTTACTAAGCTCATTATAATTCTGAGCATACATGATCAAGCTAATATTCATGAGAACAAGACAAGTACAGAGAGACCTATACTATATCCCAGTGATAGAAATCACTAGGTCATGTAGAGTGACATAGTCACAATGATTAGGCTTGTTAATAGTGATAATCAGACATGCCTTGAGCCTAACATAATATATTTATATAAATAAGTAAGGTTAATTAAGTAAAAACACGAAGCATAATTAATTAAGGACAATTAAGTAAAATCATAAACGTACCATACTAACCATTTCGTCTATTATATAATAGTATTGATAGTATAGATGTATGCAATTGTTATTAATTTACAATTGAATTTTCAATTCTTTTTCTTTACTTTTGTTTTTGTCATTTTTCGGTTAGATCCTCGATTTCTAAAATGCTAGTCATCGTGGTCAAGCCATGACGAAAAACATTTTAACTCCAACATTTTTATAGAAGTAAGGCTATATCCCGTATGAGGGCTAATTTTTAAATTTTTTATATGATTCTACTGTTAATATTTTATTTTATATTTACACTTACTTTGTATTTTATAATTACACTTACTTTTGCAATTATCAAAATATAAATACCGATCGGATCTATTATCAAAATTTTGATATTTTGTCTCTAATAATATAAATTAAATGGATGTTATGAAATTTACATAAATAAATTTTAATAAAAATATTTACATTTTTTTGAAAGAATAAAAAATATTTACTAAAATTTTGAAAATTAAAAAACCACCATGTGCGAACCACGGTATCATCACTAAATTAAAGATTATTTTATAAGTATCGCGTGAAAAATAATATAGTTCAAAAAAATTTAGAATTCAAGATTGAACCTAACGAGTAGAGTGAGCGTATAAAACCTAATTAATATCAATTTTTTTATTTTAACTTCAATTTGATTGTTTTTTTATTAAAAAAGAATATTATATCCTTTAATAGGTAATTAAGTTTTTGAAAGTTTAAACCCTATGCCCAACATATTAAAAATAAAAATTTATTATGTTTTAATAAAAAATATTAATAATATTTTAAAATTAATAAAATTATGAATTTTAAGAAAAAATCATGTATTAATTCAATTATAAATATTAAAAAGTTTTTTAATAAAAAATAGTAATAATATTTTAAAATTAATAAGATTGTGACTTCATTATTATAATTATATATATTTAAAGCAATCGATGCATTGAAAGTAAAGAGAAGGGTCTATGGGCATTCAGCAAGAGCCACCCATTTTGTCATCTAGCTACTAAGAGCATCTTCAATGATAATAAGTATAATACTTGGCTATAATATAATTGGTTATAGTAAATTTTTTGTTAAGGGTGAAAATATGTACCTCCAATGATGTTATATATTATTATGATCATGTAAAATTATAAGCTTTTGTGGTTCAACAAATATAGCCTACTAAACATGCTTGACTATATTTTTTTACTAAGGGATTAGTGGTTGGAGTGAATAAGTTTTTACATAATTTCTTGTTCCACCTCCACATAGATTTTTTAACAAGATAAACAGGTCATTCAAATATATTTATATTGATTCATAAGATAGACAGGAAATAATGATCTGAATTGTTTTACCTTTTTGGTTTCGATCTAGAAACGTAATGAAATTTTTTATTAAAATTATTTTTTAATTTTTAAAAATTAAATTTTAATTTTTTTTAATTTTTAAAAGTGATTTACATGTTAATATATTTTATTATGATTTAATATATAAATTATAATTGAAAATAAAAAAGAAATGAGGAAGGAAAGAAAATACCTAGCTGAAGGTGGGAAATGGATATTGATAAAATCTAAAACCAAAACAGATCAAAGAAAATGACAAATTTTATAAACCAAATACCAACAAATGAAATGAGCAAATTTGTTTCATTTTCCTTTGTTTACCCCCATCAAACATCGATGCATTGAAAGTAAAGAGAAGGGTCTATGGGCATTCAGCAAGATCCACCCATTTTGTCATCCATACATTTTCAAACTCTGAATCTAGCTATTAATTGCCAACTCTTCTGGTTATCAAATATTTGACCCCCTCTGTTTTCAACATGTTTTGGAGAATCTTACTTTGTATAACCCAGTTGTGGGATGTGTTTTATGAATCAATGTCTTCTTCAACCCCTTCTCAAACTCCCTCCTCTTTTCCTTCAGATTCAGTGCCTTCTACAACAATTTCTCAAGCTCCGTCCTCTACTGTTTCAAATGCACTAGCGTCAACAAGTTCTCAAACTCCCTCCTCTTTTCCTTCAGATTCAGTGTCTTCTACAACTATTTCTCAAGCTCCATCCTCTACTGTTTCAAATGCACTGGCTTCAACAAGTTCTCAAACTCCATCCTCTTCTGCTCCATTTTCACCTCGTTGGGATGTTTTCTTGAGCTTACACGGTATAGACACTCGATTTACCTTTACCGGTCATCTGTACCATAAACTAGATACCAATGGTATTTCAACATTTACGGATGATCCTGAGCTACGCAGCGGCGAAGTGATCTCAGATGCATTGCTAGATGTTATTAGGAATTCCAAGACTTACATTGTCGTCTTCTCTGAAAATTATGCTACTTCACCTAGGTGCCTTGACGAGCTGGCAGAGATCCTCAATTGTCACAGAACAATGCAGAGATGGGTTATTCCAGTGTTTTTCAACATTGATCCATCAGTTGTGCGTCACCAAACTGGGAGTTTTCAGAAAGCTTTTAAGAAACATCAAAAACGTTTTCGAGGTGAAAGAGAGAAACTTGAAAATTGGAAGCTTACACTTGAGGAAGTTGCGGACTTTTCAGGAGGACACCGTGTATCCAAAGACAGGTCATTCAAATATATTTATATTGATTCATAAGATAGAGAATTTATTAAATTAACCTACATGCTAACAGTATATTGTGGTCCTATGTAACTACCTTTCATGCTCTGTTTTATAATAAGAAGAATTACATTTCAGGTCTGAAGCTGATGTTATCAATGAAATTGTTGATGAGCTTCTACTCAAAATAAATCCCAAGACTTTAGATGTCGCCAAAACTACATTCCCTTCTCCTTCAGATTCAATGGCTTCTACAACAATTTCTCAAGCTCCATCCTCTACTGTTTCAAATGCACTAGCTTCAACAAGTTCTCAAACTCCATCCTCTTCTGCTCCATTTTCACCTCGTTGGGATGTTTTCTTGAGCTTCTACGGTTTAGACACTCGACTTAACTTTACTGGTCATTTGTGTCAAAGACTACATGACCATGGAATTAATACATTGAAGGATGATTTCGTCATCTCAGATGCATTGCTAGATGCTATTAGGAATTCCAAGACTTACATTGTTGTCCTATCCCAAAATTATGCTTTTTCAACTTGGTGCCTTAAGGAGCTTACAGAGATACTCTACTGTCACAAAACAACGCATAGATTAGTTATTCCTGTTTTTTACAACATTGATCGAGCAGTTGTGCGCCACCAAACTGGGAGTTTTAAACAAGCTTTTGAACGACATCATGTTCGTTATGAAAGAGAGAAAGTGAACAAATGGAAGCATACACTTAGGGAAGTTGCCGAATTTTCAGGATACCATATTTCCCAGAACAGGTCGTTCAAATATTTGTTTAGATCTTTCAAGTTTCATCTATATATGCAGGCTTTTGATAATGCCATATAAATATTCTATTTTGTATTAATTTAAATTATCAAAGCATTTCGTATATTATATCTGAAGTGTTGTAGTCCTATTTAACTACCAACCATGCTCTGTTGCTGGTGCAGCTTAGTTTAGGAGTGGATTTTAATATAAGAACTACTGCAATGCAGGTCTCCTGCTGATGCCATCAATGGAGTTGTTGATAGGGTTTTACTGGAAATAAATCCTATGACTTTGAATGTTGCTAAATATCCAGTTGGGCTGGAAACTCCTGATAGGTGTCATGAAGATTGGTATATATGGTATAGGTGGAATCGGCAAAACAACGCTTGCTAAAGCTGTGTATAACCAAATCTATCACCAATTTCAGGGCAGCTGCTTCCTAGCAAATGTTAGGGAGGTTTCAGCAACAGCAAATGGCCTAGTATCTTTACAACAGCAACTTTTTTATGATGTTCTTAAGATTAGGGACGTTCTAATTGGCAATGTTGACAAAGGAATTGAGTTGATAAGAGCGAGAATTTGCTTCAGAAAAATTTTGGTGGTTATTGATGATTTGGACGACCTGAAACCACTCGAATATTTCGAAGGAACATTTGCTGTGGGTAGCATTATTATTATTATTATAATAATAATAGCATTATTATTATTACCGATACAAGGTAAATGAACTGGGCGATGAAGAGTCGCATCATTTATTTACCTGTCATGCGTTCGGAGATAATGAAATATCTGATACATTTCTGGAATTGTCAAAAGAAATTCTAGAGCATGCTGGAGGGCTTCCATTGGCTCTTAAGGTATTTGGCTCCAATTTGGCAAATCAATCTGAGCAAGGATGGAGATGGTTCATCGGTCTTTTAAAGAGAAGGTGTTCACTAACGATCAAAGATAAAGATGATCTGCTCCGTCATATGGGAAGGGAAATCTGCAACGTGTTTGAATTAATGGCTTCTACAAGCTCTCAAAATCCATTCTCTTCTTCTTCATATGAAACTCCTACTCGTTGGGACGTAATTCAAACATTTTACAAGTTGAGAATATAAATACAGTATCTGTGAAATAATTTAAAACTACAATAGTTCTGATAGTTAAAGAGTCTTGTATTCGTATGCTAATTTTGTATAGAGTGTGATAACAAATTGCTAATTTTTTAAAGAATGGTGATAACCTTAACTACCAGTATATGTTAGTCTTATGTGACTAATCCAGATCTGAAGCTAAATTTCTAACAAAAACAATTGCATTTGAGCTCTGAAGCTGATATTGTTGACCAAATTGTTGGCGAGATCCTACTCAAAATAAATCCGAAGGCTTTAGGCGTTGCAAAATATCCAGTTGGACTGGATTCTCGCGTTGAAGGCATAACAGCAAAGTTAAGTGGCACAGAAGGTGTTACTAAGATTGGTATCTATGGTATGGGTGGAATGGGCAAAACAACTCTTGCCAAAGCTATTTATAATCAACTCCTCCGAGGAGGAAGATTTAGAGACAGCTGTTTTCTCGCAAACGTTAGGGAGGTTTCAGCATCTAAAGGCCTAGTATATTTACAACAGCAAATTATAGATGAAGTTCTTAAAAGTAAGAATAAAGTTGAGGTATATAATGTTGAGGGGGGAATTAAGGTTATAAGAGAGAGAATTTGTTCAGCAAAACTTCTGGTTATTATTGACGATCTAAATGACCCTAAACAATATGAATATCTGGTAGGACCATTTGCTTCTGGGAGTGTAGTTATTATAACTACAAGGGATCAAGAGATACTGGATAACATTAAAGTTGAACCTGCATTTCGGTACAGGGTAAACATGTTAGATGAAACTGAGTCACTAGCACTATTTACCCAACATGCATTTGGGAATGGTAAAGCAAACGACACTTTAATGGAATTGTCTAAAGACATACTGCGTCTTGCTGGTGGGCTTCCTTTGGCGCTTGAGGTTTTCGGTTCATATTTGTCGTCTAAGGAATCTGTCGAAGAATGGAATGGTTACATCGAGAAACTGCTGCGATATCCCGACAGAACTATGCAGCAAAACTTTATAATTAGCTTGGATGCATTAGAATCAGATGATCCTATGCTGAAAAGAGTATTCCTTGACATTGCTTGTTTTTTCATAGGAAGGGAGAAAGGAGAAGTGGTTAAAATAATGGAAACTTATTATGCCCACGTAGATCAACATATCAATATTCTCAAAAAAAGATGTTTGCTAGCGATTAGCAATCGAGATGAGTTGAGGATGCATGATCTGCTTCGGGATGTCGGAAGGCAAATTGTGCGTAATGACTCTCCTGATGAGCCTGGAAAACATAGCAGATTGTGGGTATCGAACGATATTCATTATGTATTGAAGAAGCACAAGGTAATTTCAATATTTGTAGATCCACATTTGGTTTTATATGACTTTATAGAACATCACTCGTCAATTCATGTGTGTATTTGTATATTAGTTTGCTCATAAGAAATAAATTGTTAAAGAAGCACAAGGTAACTTGCTCCTTTTTTTGTCTTGGATCATTTACTAATTAATGTTCAGCAACCTTTTTTTCTTGATATATATGTGCTAGGGAACAGACGCGATTGAAGGTATCATCCCCGACAACTTTTACCACCCGAATGTACAAAAGAGAGTATCATTCACAACAGAGACGTTCAAAAGGATGAGTAAATTAAGATTCCTTTACCTCAACAATGTAAATCTCACTGGAAGCTTTGAACAGACATTTGAAGATTTGAGGTGGCTGTGTTGGGAGTATTGTCCTTTGAAGTGTTTACCTCCTGAATTGTACCCGGAAAAACTTGTTATCCTTGAGTTGCGTCGAAGTAAATTGAGAACATTATGGGACCTAAACATGGTAGGTATTTTGAGTATGTTTCTTACATATATGACGATTAATATAAAATGTCTGACTTAATTTCTCCCAATTGCAGCCATTTTTAGAGGATGATCAGGTTATTAGAAATTTAAGAATTTTAAACATGTCGTTTTCTCTATATTTGAGTAAAACTCCAAATTTCACTACATTACCATGTCTTGGAATTTTAAATCTTGAGGGCTGTAAAAGCTTGGAGGAGGTCCACGAGTCAATTGGAAGTTTGGTGAAGCTTGTTTCGTTAAATTTGAGTGGTTGTGCGAAACTAAGAAGTCTTCCAGGCAGCATTTGCAACTTGAGAGCACTGAAAAGTCTGAATATTGCCAATTGCAGCAGTGTGAAATCATTGCCTAGAGAATTGGGGAACATTGAATCCCTAAAAGAGCTCTACGCATGGGGACTAACTGTTTCAGAAATACCCGATTCGATCAGTCGTCTAAGTAAGCTTGTTACCCTGATTTTACGTAATAACAATAATCTTGAAACTCTTCCGGACAAGTTTGGCGACTTAAGAGCACTGGAAACTCTGGATTTTAGAAATTGTTGTCGCCTTTTGTCCATTACAGAGCTTCCTCCCAAAGTGAAATGGATATTGGCAGATAATTGTACATCTATGGAAAGATTACCAAATCTATCTCATTTGAAACAGTTGGAAACATTTTACCTTACAAATTGCAGTAGCTTGACAGATATTCAAGGCTTGGAGGAACTCACTTCTTTAAGAGAACTTAGTTTGGGAGGCTGCAACTCATCTCTTCTGGCATATGCTTTTAGGGAACATTTCTTTCAGGTTTGGTCAATCTTAAACTCTAAAACTATTTGTTTAACTAGCTGTTACTAAAATTTTAATTGTATGAAGATCTAGCATATTTGTTAAATCGAGCTAGTTGTTAATTTACCAAAGAAAACTATTTTCACTAACAACAATTGTTAGAGGAATGTGAAACAAATTCTCATCAATTTGAATAAAGATACAAGTCACAATAGGTACTTATTTTAAACTTAAATTCAGGGAAGATATTTGACATGACCTGATAGTTCAACTTCAACATGCTCAATCTTCCCAGTTCCCACATGAAAACAAAAGCAATTATATGCATCCTTCTCTGTAGTGTCAGCAGACAAGTTTGTTACTTTAATCGTATACATAACGGAACCCATAACTAATTCTGTCATTTTAACGAACAAGGAGACTCGATTCTGTCCTAATTTAATTGGCTTTTTAACTATATTTTGGTAATGTTTTGCAACAGACATTCTCTGGATTTGGACATCAAATTGAAATTTACATTCAGTCAGAAGAGTTTCCGGATTGGATGAGTCAATCAAGTAATTTAGGATCAACAGTGTCTGTAGATATGCCGCCAAATGTGTCGCACAATTTCCTTGCTATGATCCTTTGCTTCAGACTGTGTGAGGATACGGAGATCCGTCTTCTTAATGATTTGCGTCCAAGTTATTATAATGTTCAGAATACTTCAAGTGGCTTTATGTTGCAAGGCAGTTTTGATAATCATAACCATGAATCATTGATGGTAGTAGTCCCAAGAACGATTTTCTCAGTTAAAGATGGTGACCATAGAATTGAATTAACGTCTGATGCCGAAATTCTTGGGATTCATGTAATGTGCAATAGGGAGATTCCAAAGATTGACGAGTGCAACAGCATTGCTGCCAATGTTGATGATGATGGAAGCTGCCATTTTTTAAAGGGTAAAACATGTGGAAAGTGATTCATTTGTTTACCACATTCAGAAGCAGGTAAAGCTAAAATTAAAACTATACCATATGGTTCATTAAGTCTACTTTTGTATTCGGTATTGTATAATGGAGGACAAATAAACGCATCCTTTATTCCTTTTTATTAGTAGGACCTATAAATTTCAACATGATCAAGTTTGTATACTTTGTATGGTTAAGATAAATGGATCATGCTTTTTTCTAAAAGTTAGGCATATTGTTCATTTTAGTAATGAAATTCATTATTTTGAATCTAAGCGACAGGCTCTGCCCCAGGAGGCATAATCACAAATTCGTCCCCCTCCCTGGGATTCGAACCTGTGACCAAGAGGTTATTTGACCTCTCTTTAACCAACTGAGACAACCCTTGCGGGCCATCTGTATCAAATTTGGTTCCATCCTTATTGGTTTCATCCCTAAATTCCTATTTTCCCTAAAATTTTGTATTATCTTTTAATAATTAAAATTATTGGAATTCTATTATAATTGTAATTATGCAATTATAATCCTACTAACTTGCACAAATAATGTATCTATAAATCATGTATGTTGTGTTTTCTTGATTTTCTTATAATATTCTTAATTAAATATTAGAAAAAATAATCTTTATTAATAAGTGAAATCCCGTTTAAATATATGTATCTCCCAGAATTGTTGTAATTCAATCAATATACTTATATAAAGCAGAAGACGATAGCGGTGATGTGGCGCCTCTCAAATCGCTTCAATCTATTTTTCTAATTTTCTCAAACTTTTGAATAATTAATGTTAAAGATTCGAAAATATCTCAATTGACTTTAAAATCTTTACTAAATTTACAATTTTAATAGTCTCCTAAATTATTTTATTAGAAAATATCTTAATTGCCTTTTAAATTTTTACTAATGGAGGAAAGTAAATATACAATTTTAATATTCTTGCATTTATAATATTAGATAAATTATCAATTTCTTTTTTACTATTTTCTAACGGAGGAAACTAAATATAGTATGTTAATATTCTCATAAACGCCCTCTATTGATCCAATCAATATACTTATATAAAGGAGAAGACGAAGGCGGTGATGTGGTGCTCTCAAATCGCTTCAATCTATACTTATATAAATATAGTTTTCAAATTAGTTACCTAATTGAGTGAAATGAGTGACTAATTTGATACATTTGAACCAAATGAGTGATGACTTTGATAATTATCCCTTTTTTTAATACTATCTTTCACGGAAGGAAGTTAAATATGTTAAAGAAGACGATTTGTGAGGTGCTAGACGATTTGAGTAGAAAATATCTAAATTGGCTATTAAATCTTTAGTAATGCAAATATTAATTAACTTATATTCTCCTAAACTTTCTTCTTAAGTCAGATTACTATCTTGATATTGTCCTAAAATTTATCTTCAAGTCAAATTACCATGTTGATATTTTCTTAAACTTTCTTTTGAACTTAAAGTTAACATTTTAATATTCTCACATATTTTTTCTTGAAGTTCTAAAATTTATCTTGAAACCATATTATCATCTTTACATTCTCCTAAAAAAATATTAAAAATTATGTACTCATAATTTTTTTGTAAAAAACCTATGTTTAATTTATCTATATGTTTTACATATACATTAAAAATCATTTTTTATTAAATTTTTACCTTCTAATTATGTAGAAGTTAATACTTACAGAAAAGACAAATTTCTATAAAATAAAATATAGGAGCCTTAATTTCTTTTCATTTCTTTGCTCGAGTACCTGTATTTTAAACAATAAAAATTAGAATTTTGAAAAATATTTGAATTAAATTTTATGATATAATAAAATTGATTAATAGATGATGTAATTGATTAAGTAATTAGTTTGTTTTCTGTTCAATTTGGTAACAACGAGAAAGCGGGTCATTGGGAGGAAACATGTTTAACGAGAGAGCGATTCATTAGGAGGAACATATTATATGCTAGAATTTATATTTATTTATTATGTATTTTTAAATAGAAGTAGCAATATAAAGTTTTAGAAAAATAAAGTGATTAATATACTAATATTTGATATAATATTAAAATAATGAATTATATTAAACAATTGCCCTTTTTCTATAATTATTCAAAATTTCGGTAATGAACAACACTAAACGGAGAATTTAAAAGAAACCTTAATTTCATGTTTTAAATATAATTTTGTTTAAAAAAAAATTTGGAGAAATTATTATAAAGCCGCTGCGAAGCGCGGCTTAGTAAACTAGTTATAATTATAATTCATATATTATAACCTACTAGCTTAAAACCCGTGCGATACACGGATTGTTATTAATAATAATTATTTTTATTATTTATGTTTTAATATTCTATTAATTTGCATTTGTTAAAAAAAATAAGTAGACGTGTTCAAATTTTTTAAATAATTAAAAGTATTAAAATAGATTTTAAAATAAATTAATAACTGTTTGTCCGTGATATTTTTGGAAAATGAGAGGTCTTAGTAAAGAAAAATAGAAAAAGTAACGTGCTTTAGCTGAAAAGGTAAGTGCCCGTAATTAAAAGTATTTAAATAGGTTTCAAAATAAATAAGTAAGGATTTGTCCGGGATATTTTTGGAAAATGAGATATTTTAGTAAGGAAAAATAGAAAGATTAGCATGATTTAGTTGAAAAAGGTAATTGCCCGTAATTTTTTATAGAAAAAGAGAGGATTTTGTTAGAAAAAAATAGAAAAGTCAATGTATTTTAGCTGAAAAGGTAGTTGGTTATAAAAATGTTATAATTTAATAATAATTTCTTTAGAAAATAAAAAAATTGAAAAAGTAACACGTTTTAGCTAAAAAAGTGCTCATAATTAAAAATATTAAAATATATTTTAAAATAAATAATTAAGGGTTTGTCGTGATATTTTTGGAAAATGGGGGGTTTTAGTAAGGAAAAATAGAAAGAGTAACATGTTTTTGTTAAAAAAGATAATCGTCCATGTTTTTTTTAGAAAAAGAGAGGATTTTGTTAGAAAAAAATAAAAAATAAAATATATTTTAGCTGAAAAGGTAATTGATTATAAATAATGTTATTATTTAGTTATAGTTTAAAAAAAAATATAAGTAAGGGTAATTAAGTAAAATCACAAGTACTGACTGTCCGTCCGTTCGACTACCAAACTTTTAATGTTTCGTCTTTAATAATATAGCTTAAAACCCGTGCGTTGCACGGATTATTTTTAATAATTGTTAATTTTTATTTTTTATATTTTATATTTTATTAATTGTATTTATTAAAAAAAATAAGTAGGCGTGTTAAACATTTTTAAATAATTAAAAGTATTAAAATAGATTTTAAAATAAATAAGTAACGGTTTGCCCGTGATATTTTGGAAAAAGAGGGGCTTTAGTAAGAAATATAGAGAGTAACATGTTTTCGTTGAATTTTAAAATATAAAAGTAATGATTTGCCTGTGATTAATAATTATAATATTTATTATTTTATTTTATTAAATAGAACTATTCGTGATATTTTTGGAAAATGAGAGGTTTTATTTAAGAAAAATAGAAAAGTAGAAATTTTAGTTAGAAAATATAAAAAAGAATATACAATTTGGCTAAAACTGGTAATGAGTTAGTTATTAGCGATTATAATCTTATTATATTATTTTATTAAATGAAACTGTCTGCGATATTTTTGGAAAATGAGATGTTTTAGTTAGAAAAAATAGAAAAGATATTCTATATAATAATTTTAATATTTTATCTAACGGTTCTCATTGATTTGATCAAAGATATCTAACGGCTATGAATGGAGTGACCAGACTACAAAAATTTTCATGACCAGACTACAAAATTTTTAATGTTTCGTCTTTAATATAATAGTATAGATTAGTTTGCACAAAACCTTTATTAAGAAGAAAAACTCCTTTTTAATGTAATTGAGTGCCAAATTTGATTACACTCCTAAATTCCTATTATGTCCTACAAATCTATATTATTTTTTAAGAAAATATTGGAATTCCATTATGTTGTAATTTTTTATTATAAACACACTGAGTTGCACAAATGATGTATCTGTTGTTGGAATGATGTGTTTTCTTGATTTTTTAAAAATATTTTTAATTAAATATTATATGATTTCAACTATATTTCAGAAAAAGGTAATGGGAAGTTGCACTTGGTGTTTATTGTCCGAACAGTATTTTTACAAATAATTTCAGAAAATAATAAAATGACAAATAAATAAATAAATAAAAGTAATATTTATGATAATTTTTTAATACCAAATCAGTGATTAATTTAAATAAATTCTGTCAGCCCGTTATATCATCCAGTATTATCGATGAGAGTAGTGTTGAATTTTTGTAGATATATGTTTGTTTTTATGGAGCAAAACGCGGTTAACAGAATACATTTGCACTAGGAAGACAAACAGAAAAACAATCCTTTTTGCCTTAGAAGACAATCATGAAAACAAGGAATGTATTAGGAAGGCAATCGGGAAGACAAGGATTTACACTAGGAAGACAATCGGGAAGACTCACTTGTGAGTCTTCCTAGTTTAAATCTAAGTCTTCCTAGTTCATTTTTATTCTAATTTAAATAATTAACTAAATAAATTATGTATTAAATTAATTCTTTACAGAATTAATTTAATAAATAATTTACTTAATAATATTAATTATTTATAAGAGAATAAATAGAATTAGTTGACTTCTCAATTAATTCCAGAATCACTTAAAACTTAGATAAAGAATAAACATAATAGTACGTTGACACTCAATGCACGGTCTGGTTCATGAGTGACTAACGACAATGTCTGTTCTTTATCTGTTTGACTTTAAGCAGTGATTCACTTCCTTCTCATTCAAGAACTCTGTAACCAGTATCTTTTGCTGTCACCACTGAAATCTCTGTCACTTTAATAAATCCACTGAGCTTGAATACTTCACTGAGGCTTGATCAATAAATTGAACTTCTTTCATTGTAGAATCACTTCAAGTCGGTAGATGACTTTAATCTTCATTATTTGACAGATATAATCTTCTGAGATTCCTGTGACATTTGATTTTTATTATTTACTTATTACATCTTAATTAAAGTTGAGTAGGATCCTCGGTGCTTACAAATAGGCCTATACATATGTCTTTCAAATATGTTAAAAGCTATTTTTATACTTATTATCGTTTAAAATTCTAAAATTCTAAAAAATTGGTCGGCCGTTGATTCGTGAAGTTGCTGGAGGTGGGGAAATGAAAACTGGTGGTATTATTTCACAATGGACTGAGGTCCAGAGGTGGGGACATAAACTAGCCAGTATTATCTCACAATCGCTAGAGATGTACGATCTTGGACCTATGAGCTATCCGTTCAGATCTAACGATGCCGTCAAGAGTTTAAGTGGGGGAGTTTGTACCACTCGAGTCTCAAAATCGAGAAGAGTTGGGAATTTAGTTCAGTTTATAACACAAAGTATTACTACAAATTACACCAACAAATCATGATCTTTTGGGAACTTGGGGTGGGTTTGTGGATTACCCAAGTTGTTGCATTTGGGATAATTACTTGGCACTGAATTATTCGATGTTTTGAAAGTTTGAAAGATAGAGGAAGCGAAACAAAGGAAAAGAATGCTTAAAATCAACAAATTGCAAGAAAAGATATGAACGAGTTAGAAAGAAAGTTTTAAGAACTGAAAGCGCAAGACCTAAGTACAGTATTAGAAGATTTATGAAGGCTTTTGATCAAAATCAGTAATAAAATCTACTCTCCAGAATGTAACATCTTAAAGAATTGGAAGAAAATTTAGGATTGCATTGTTCTAAAACTCATCTAGAACACCCAGTATCTATTCTATCCCGCAAAAAAAATTGTAAACTAACATGACGGCTATTAGTAATACTCGTATTAATTTCTAAATTAAAAACCTGAACCAATAGCTACATATACCATCAATAAGAAAAAACTTTATATATATCAATCATATACTTGAAACGATAATGATCATGCATAGAATAATTTATAAACACAATTTAAGCTACCGGCCCGTGCCTCGCACGAAATTTTATGCTAGTTATTGTAATTCTACAACAATTATAATTCATTTATTATAACTGTACTACGTTACAAAATAATGTATCTATGAGAAGCATATATATCGTATTTTCTAGATTTTCTTAAAATAATCTTAAATTAATAATGAATTAAACAATCTTTATTAATAACTAAAATATCCGTTCTAATGATATTTCAGTCTCCAAATTTAATTTCACCTCAAGATTCGTATCCATCAAAATTATTGAAATTTTATTGTAAATACAATTATTTTTTTTATTATAACCAACTAAATTGTATAAATAACATAACTTTTTAAATCATTTAAAATTATAAATTATTGATTACATTAAATTAATTTTTTCAAGTACGGATTATCATCTAGAAATAATAATTGTAAATAAAGGAAGGTTGGTATGAATATTGGCCACTCAATTTGTTATCCATACATTTCATTCGTTTTCTTCCAATTATTGAAATCTCTTCAGACTTTAACACGAATACGATGCGAATACGACACGAATACGACACGAATACGACACGAAAAATACACGGCACGTTTTGAATCGGATATGTGTTTCAAATCGGATATGGTAAAGACACTCGACGTACCTTTACCAGTTATCTGTACGATAAACTAGATAGTAATGGGATTCGAACTTATCAACTCTTTTTAATCAACTCGTTAGAGGATGAAGGTTTAAGGGCAGCTGCTTCCTGCCAAACGTTAGGGAGGCTTCTGGTACATTCAAAGGCTTGGAATCTTTACAAAAGAAACTTATCAATGATGTTCTTAAAAGTAAGAACATAGTTGATGTTGGCAGTGTCGAAGAAGGAGCCAAGTTAATAAAAGATAGAATTTGTTCAGCAAAAGTTCTGGTTCTTATTGATGATATATACGATCTTGAACAATATGAATCTTTAGCAGGGCCATTTTCTTCTGGGAGTGTAGTTATAATAACTACAAGGGACGAGGAGATATTGGATAAAACTGAAGTGGAAAACAGATATCGATACATGGTAAATACGTTGGATGTTGCTGACTCTCTAGCACTATTTATGCGACATGCATTTAGAAATGCTAAACCGAGCGACACTTTGATGGAATTGTCTAAAGACATATTACGTCTTGTTGCTGGTCTTCCTTTGGCTCTCGAGATTTTTGGCTCACGTTTGTTTAACAAATCAGAAGATGGATGGAAATATTACATTCAGAAACTGCAGCGAATTCCTAATAATATTCAACAAAGACTTGAAATTAGCTTGGATGCATTAGAATCAGATGATCCAGTTCTGAAGAAAGTGTTCCTCGGCATTGCTTGTTTTTTCATAGGATGGGAAAAACAAGAAGTGGTTCACATAATGGAAAGTTATTATTCCTACGCTGATCATTGTTTTGATATGTTAAAGAAAAGATGTTTGCTAACAATCAATGATGGTTCGTTGGGGATGCATGATCTGCTTCAGGATGTGGGAAAGGAAATTGTGCGTAAAAGCTCTCCTGATGAGCCTGGAAGAAGAAGCAGATTGTGGGCATCGAAAGATATATGTGACGTGTTGAAGAATCAAAACGTAATTAAATATATATTATATATATGTAATGTTTTCGGATTCATCCGATCGCTCACCACTTTCATAAGTTTTCCTTGAAATGTGGTATATAAGATTGCTTATAAAATTAACTTATGTGCTGAGAAAAACCCTAGCTAAAGGAACTTACCCTCTAGCTCTTTTTTACCATTTTTGAATTCATTTATAAACATTGGTCATCAACTTTCTTCTTAATGTATATGTCAGGGAACGAAAGCGATTGAATGTATCATCAGTAGATATGGAGAATATGCACTGGATGGAGTAACACTCACCGCTGACACATTCAAAATGATGAGAAAACTAAGATTTCTTAAACTCGAAAAGGTAAATCTCACCGGAAGCTTAGAACAGAAATTTGAAGATCTGAGATGGCTCTATTGGAAGTATTGTCCTTTAGAGTGTTTACCTTCTGAATTTTACCCGCAAAAACTTGCAATCCTCGAGTTGACTTATAGCAACATGAGAACAATGTGGGAGCTAAACATGGTAGGTAGTCCAAGCATGTTTCTTGCATATATTACAATTACAATCTATATAAAATTGCCTGATTTAATTTCTCCCGATTGCACTCTTGTTTACAGGTTCCACATGTTTTTGGAAACTTAAAGACAGTAAAAATGTCACGTTCTAAATATTTAATTACAACCCCAGATTTCACGAAGTTACCATGTCTTGAAACTTTAGTTCTTGGGTTCTGTGAAAGCTTGGAGGAGGTCCACATGTCAATTGGAAGTTTGGCGAGGCTTGTTTCCTTAAATTTGTATCAATGCATGAAGCTAAGAAGTCTTCCGGACACCATCTGTGACTTGCACTACACCATAGATGGCCGGATGCAACACACAACTACTGTTACCTTAGACACGATTTTTGTTGCATCAGGCCTAAGGTAACGCACTTTTACCATTTCATCCGCCAATGTTACCTTTGACATCAAATGCAACGCTTTCCTTCTCAATGGTAACACAGGGCAAAGTATTACATTAGGCCTATAGAGTAACACTAAATCAAACAAATGCAACACAAGAACCGTGTTACCTCAGCCTAACCAGGTGCCACGTGTATGCCACGTCACTTGTGGGGCCCACAACAAAATGCCACGTGACCTGGTGCCACCTTACTTGTGGGGCCCACAAGTGGGGCCCACTAAATTGCCACATCACCAGGTGCCATGTCACTTGTGGGGCCCACGGGATTGCCACGTCGCCTGGTGCCAATCACATGTGGGGCCCACAGAATTGCCACATCACCTAGTGCCACGTCACATGTGGGGCCCACAGAATTGCCATGTCACCTGATGCCACGTCACTGGTGGACCCCACATTCTATTGCAACACTAAATCTTTAGCTAATGAAACACTAGATATTGTTCTAAATAGCTAATGTAACACTAATTCTACCTACTAGGGCAACAGAAAATAAAATATTGCAACATTAGTAATAATAGCAATTGCAACACTTTTATTGAAAAATTTGCAAGACCTAATTGATACATATATCAATCCCTTTACAAAATAAACCAACCAATTAAATACTGAACTCCACTAGTCATCCAACACCTAACCAAATTAGAATCTAACTACTCTCATCATTCACCATTTGACCAAAATATTACAAGTTTCATTTGATACCCTCCCAATTCATTCACCCCAACCAAACACAACATACGGAGATTAGACCTTCCTCCTAAAGCAGCTGGGACTCTTCCATGAAGGGAGTTGCCATTGAGATTCCTGAAATCCAATTAACATGAAATGATATTCTATGTTGCATATGCACAAATCTTACATACACTTAAATAATGCTTGACGTAACTTAACTTACAGTTCGTGTAATGATGTTAGTTGTCCAAGGCTTTCAGGAATTGATCCATGGAGGAAATTGTACGACAGATCTCTGCAGTGCCATGTAAGACATTAAATCAGTATACTAGCTTGTAACAAACTTGAAAATAAATTACCAATTGTGACCTGTAAAGAAAAGAACAAGAGGAAAATGTCAACCAAATGTATAACTTTATAGAACAGGTTAACCAAATGTAGGATTTATAATATAGAATTAATAAAAAAAGGAAAAAGATTTAAGATATTGTTTTACTGTCTGTTACTGTTTAAATAGACTTTAATGTATAAAGCATTCCAGCCACAAACTAGTTTATAAAATAATTTTCTAAATAAATGAATAGGACACTCGACTAGAAAATTAAAACACTACTGCACAGATCATACTAAAACATTTTTAATAAATTGAAAAATAATCTTTTGAATATGAAACTATCCAGATTTCATATTATAAACCAAGTCAATCTACCATAAAAATTTCATCTCAGAATCTCTTTATTAACCCTAAAAACGAAATGCATCTTTCTTGAGTAGTAGGGCAGAAAATTCTGGTGTGCACTACCTTTACTAAAATGTTAATAACTCTTTACTCATTTACTCAAACAACTAGAAACTTTCGCGTAAATCAACTAGAACCCGTATATAACAACTTTCATTCAGAAGCAACTACCAAAAAAGGCCTTTAAATGCTCCGGATTCAGTGTCCAAAAACAGGGCAGTAGGGTAGTTACCTAGGAAATTGCTGAGTTTTCTGCACCTCTCAACTTTTGTAACAACTTCACTCAATTCTTAGCATAATATCCAAACTAACTTATGAACTCAACCATAATATACCAGAAAATCAGACCTAAGTCATATAGAAAAATAGTTCAAGAATCAAATAATCAATGTAACTGAAAAAAGAAAAAAATTTATATTCAGCAATTCCTATCTGAAGAAGTATAACAGAGCTTGTAATTTGAATTCTCAATTGCCATAATTCATGCTTCTAAAAGCACTTAATAACTGGAATCCGTATTACAGAATAGAGACCGCCACTAAGAAGCAAGAACATATTTCTATAGAAGAAAAAGAAAATATAAAAATACCTACCAAGGCCATAGTAATAATAAGAATTATCTAAGCCAGGACCACTTGTCTATTATTCTTTCTCATGCTATATCTACATTACTTAGCCTCTATTACGACAAATTCTTGTAAAATTTTGGAATCAAATACAGAGATCTCTTCATCCCTGGTCTGACCACAAGATTAGCATCAGATTTCCTAAGGTTGAGGTATTAATTTTGTTTTCTGATTTCTGAGCTGAGGTGGAGCCTTTGGGAGCAGCACTTTTGTTAAACCCACACACCATGATTAATACAACCGTACATCTAGTCTACTGATTGATAGTTGATATTGTGCCAGTGTAGCTTAGAGTGTACAGGTAAGTGATATAATCCGTGACAAGCGAAGATATGGTCATGATAATAATCCAAAGAAAAAAAAAGTAAGAATACGTTTTCCGGCTTGCAATAAAGAAGATGTTGCTTACCTTTTTTATGCAGACCTTGAGGAGATTTCTGCCTGGTAAACTTTTTCTTAGGATATGATAGATCATGCAATGGAACCATTCGCCTACTTTCGATCTCAAATTGTTCCACTGATAACTGCCTTACCATTCCACCTAGGCTTCCTACAGTCTCTTTGGAAACAACCACCTGTAGAATCAGAATGTTGTGAATTTATGTAGCTTGTAGATAAATAAAACCCTCTATCATAATTGAAATGCACACAATTCATACAGCTCTAGGGTGTAGACGAACATCTGCTTCAGTATCACTACTATCTGAAGTGGTCTCAGCAGCTTGTGTGTTGTTACTTAAGACTTTTGTTCCTTCAGAAAAACCAGATGAAGATTGTGCGGCTTGCCAGACAGCATTAGCAGCCTCAGCTTCTGCAACAGAAGCCTCAACCAGTTTTGCCACCATATATTTTTATGTGGATACTAGATACCATGTCATTTGATCAAGGAAAAATTTATGAGAGCTAATAAAGTCAAATTACAGTAATAAATTGTGATGGAATCATATGGTCAGATAAAAATGCAAGTAAAGTCCATAACTTATGCAACAACTATAACAACAAAAATAACCTTGAGCTACCAGAAGAAACAGATCCATCTTGATTTCTTGTTGAGGCCCTCTCAGAAAGTGAAGAATGAGAATTGATGTCAGAATGAGTTGGTGAGTTCTCTGCAATGAGAAAATCGTCTAACACCAAATCTGTACCAAGAAAGGTGAAGGAAATTTAGCCAAAAAAAGAAGAAGAAAAAAAGTGAAGGATCTTGTATTTTAAAATAAGAGATATGAAGTAAACCTAAAATGTAAACGTCGTCTACTCTTTCGAAATAGAAACCAGCAAAGCAAAAGAGAAATTAAATTCTAATATCATACACTAAAATATGCAGTTACTATTTCATATACAGTTCACAAAATTCTAGAACTGCGTTGAAAACAAATTTGTAAATTGTATCTTTAATTTCTCAGAACATGTAGATGTGGGTAACTATAGTGTAAAAAACATGTTACATTCTATGTTACAAAACGAAAACAAGAGTGAAAATAGCTTACCCACTTATTAAATCAATTCGAGATGAACTCAAACAAAACAAAATTAAAACTCCAATACACAAAGAGAACAAATACACAAATGAAAGTCCTAATTTATCTAGAATTGAGAGCTCTAATTTAATCCCCGAACCGAAAGCCCCAATTGAAGCCCTAAGCAAAATCAAAAACAGAAGCAATTAATTAAAGAGTGAACAAGAGCAATTAAGCAATGAAAATGCTGAAGAAGAGAAGAGAGTTATTTACCAATTAATTGGAGAAGTGAAGCCCCAATTATCACCTACAAAATCAAAAAAAAAAATTAGATACGGGGAGGACAATTATTAGAGAACTGAAGTGAAGATAATAGAGAAAAGAGAGTTATTTGATGAGAGAGAGAGAGACGATATCTTCAATTTGACAGAGAGGGAGAGATGGTGAAGAGGGATTTTCGTTAAGGGGGAAGAGGGTTTCTAAATTTTCGTTTGGGGGGAAAGAGGGTTTCTAAATTTTCGTTTGGGGGGAAAGTGGGTTTATAAATTAAAATTAAATAAAATCATGCGTTTTTAAATATCTTACATAATTTAAAATTTAACTAAAAAAATTTTGTAACATAAATTTTTGTAACTTAAAAATAAATAAATATCTTAAATTATTTGATATCTTACACTAATTAATTTAATATCTTTTATTATTTAATAAATAACTTAAACATTTTTGTAAGATAAATTTTTAAGTGAATCAAATGAAATCATTTATTTAAGATGCGGCGGCACAATCGGGCCTTTTTATTTTTTGATTATTTTTTCTCAACACTAGAATGAGTACCCATTAACATCTATACGGTTGGATCGTGGAAGAAATCATTTAAAAAGATTATTCGACACACGTCCCGTTCCCGAAAGCAGTACTTTTCCAACGTTTTCTCAAAAGATACGGTACAACAGGGCCTTTTTATTTTTTGATTATTTTTTATCAACACTAAAATGAGTTCCGATTAAAATCCGTATGGTTGGATCTTCTAAGAAATTATTTTAAAAATTTATTCAGTGAATTTGACATGCGTCCCGTTCACGGAAGTAGTACTGTTCCAACGTTTTCTGAAAATATGCGGCACAGCCGGGGCTTTTAATTTTTTAATAATTTTTTCCCAACACTAGAATGAGTACCGATTAATATCCGTACGGTTGGATCGTCGAAAAAATCAATTGAAAAAATTATTCAGTGAATCTCACACGTGTCTCGTTCTCAGAAGCAGTACTGTTCCAACGTTTCTGGAAAATGCCTCCTAACCGGACCTTTATATTTTTTAATTATTTTTTACCAACGCTAGAATGAGTATCGATTAACATCCGTACGGTTGGATCGTCGAAGAAATCAATTGAAAAAATTATTCAGTGAATCTCACACGTGTCTCGTTCTTGGAAGCAGTACTGTTCCAACGTTTCTGGAAAATGCGGCATAACCGGACCTTTATATTTTTTAATTATTTTTTCCCAACACTAGAATGTGTACCGATTAAAATCCGTACGGTTGGATCGTCGAAGAAATCAATTGAAAAAATTATTCAATGAATCTGACACATGTCCCGTTCTTGAAAGCAATACTCTTCCAACGTTTTTGGAAAGATGCGGCATAACCAGACTTTTATATATTTTGATTATTTTTTCCCATCACTAGAATAAGTATCTTTTAACATCCGTACGGTTGGATCGTCGAAGAAATCAATTAAAAATTTATTCGGGTTTAGGGTTGAGGTTTAGGGTTTAGGGTTTAGGGTTTATATTATTAATTAATTTTTAAATAAAAATTAGAAAAATTAGTGGATCCCACTTGTGGGGCCCACTTTTTCCTGTGGGCCCCACCTTTTTTAATATTATTTTATAATTAAAAATTAAGTATTAATTAATTTTTAAATACAAATTAGAAAAATTAGCGGGACCCACTTGTGGGCCTACTTTTTTCTGTGGGCCTCACCTTTTTTAATATTATTTTTTAATTAAAAATTAATTATTAATTAAATTTTAAATAAAAATTAGAATATCAGTGGGACCCACTTTTGGGGCCCACTTTTTTCTGTGGACCCCACCTTTTGTAATATTATTTTTTAAATAAAAATTAATTATTAATTAATTTTTAAATAAAAATTAGAAAAATTATTGGGACCCACTTGTGGGGCCCACTTTTTTCTGCGGGTTCCACCTTTTTTAATATTATTTTTTAATTAAAAATTATTTATTAATTAATTTTTAAATAAAAATTAGAAAATTTAGTGGGACCCACTTGTGGGGCCCACTTTTTTCTGTGGGCCTCACCTTTTTAATATTATTTTTTAATTAAAAATTAATTACTAATTAATTATTAATTAATTATAATTAATTATTAATTAATTATAATTAGTTTTTAAATAAAAATTAGAAAAATTAGTGGTACCCACTTTTTTCTGTGGGCCGCACCTTTTTTAATTTTATTTTTTAATTAATTAATAATTAATTTTTAAATAAAAATTAGAAAAATTAGTGGGACCCACTTGTGGAGCCCACTTTTTTCTGTGGGCCCCACCTTTTGAATAATATTTTTTAATTAAAAATTAAAAATTAATTAATTTTTAATTAATTTTTAAATAAAAATTAGAAAAATTAGTGGGGCCCACTTTTTTCTGTGGGCCCCACCTTTTTAATATTATTTTTTAATTAAAAATTAATTAATAATAAATTTTTAAATAAAAATTATAAAAATTAGTGGGACCCACTTGTGGGGCCCACTTTTTTCTGTGGGCCCCACCTTTTTTAATATTATTTTTTAATTAAATTTTAATTGAAATCAAATGCAACACTGTGTCGATAGAGTAACACAAGGAGTCTTTTGCAACAGAGTCTGTTCTATTGCAACTGAACGTTTATGTGTAATGTAACACTGTCTCCGAAGTATTGCAGTAGTTAAAAAATAGTGTATTACCAAATCTATCCAATTTGAAACAGCTGGAGGAATTGAAACTTGCATTTTGTAGCGGTTTGACAAATATTCAAGGCCTGGAGGATCTCATTTCTATTAGAGAGCTTGATTTGAGTGGTTGTAGCGGTTTGACAAATATTCAAGGCCTGGAGGATCTCATTTCTATTAGAGAGCTTGATTTCAGAGGTTGCAGTGGTTTGAGCCATAGGCATCTCCCAAAACGATTGTTCAAGGTTCGCTCATCTCAATCTCTTTTAATTACTTGTCCCAATCAAAATAACAGCCCTCAATCTCAAATAAAAATCTCTTTTTGGGTAACAGGTGTACTCTGAATTTGGGCGTCAGATTAATGTTCAGGTACCTGAATTTATGCATCACAAAACTGACCCTCAATGTCTTGATTGGAGAATTGAATCACCGTATTGGACAAGTAAATCAAGTGAATACCCAGAGTCAACAACAGTGTATGCACATTTGCTGCCAAATGAGTCACACAATTTCATGGCCATCATTCTTTGCTTTCAAAGGCCATGCCGTACCAATATTCAATATTCTGTAAAGAATACTACAAGTGGTTTTATATGGAGTAGCTGCGGCCCTGATTTCTTTATTTTATTTTATGTATGTATGTATAAAAATTGTTTTGCAAGGTTCCATATGACTTATATGGTACGTTGTATATATAAAATTGGTCATTTATATGTCGGCAGTTATAATTTAATCGTCAAGAATGATACTTGAAGTTTTCAATAGAAGCCATGTATGTGTGGAGCACTGAAACATTGATATTTTTGCAAAGAACATTTGTGTGTCATATATTTATGCTTTGAACAAAAACAATATATTAATATATTCATTTGGACGATTAAATTATTTGATGTTTATCATACCTAATAATCATCACATAATAAAATAATATGAAACATCAATTTTCATCCAACAAATTAGTAAATTTTAGGCTTCAAAATTAGCAAGAAGATATAATTTATTTACTAATCTTGATTGTCCCCAATCTAACAAATAATTCGTACATTGTTGGATATTTCCAACATGTTTTAGTTTTAGTCTTGATTTATTTGGTTAAGTTTTTTATGCTCGTAATAATTAATGTCTTGAATTTATGAATTCTTTTTCTCTGAATTTTAGTAGCAACTCTGATGCGAAATGACCATTAAGATCGTGTTTTTTGTTTAAATTGATCAGCAATGCATCTTGAGGTACCTTATGTGCCGACGTATCTCAGGCAAACTGAATCTGTTGAACCTATGGTTCAGATTGTATATTATGCCTTTGCTGGTGCTGAAATTTTCTTCTCCGGTGGTAATGTAGTTTAGTTTTCTTCTTTCTGTACTTGCAATACATATTTGCTGTCATTTGATTATTATTATATATTTTCTTAATAGTTACTGCTTGTCAATCAGCAGTTCCTTTAAGCTGTTCAACAGCACGTCTGTGTAAAATTTAGGTATAAATTGATTATGAACCAGAAAGTATGGCCCTAACTTATCATTGCAATGTGTAATCTTGTGATCATCTTTAGTACTTGTATAAAAATATATCACTTAAGACATGGTTTGACTGTTGGATCCTATTTCTCATAGTTCCTTATCTGTAAATTTCATGATGCAGATTTTGTATATTGCAAATGTAGAGAAAGTGGTGTTTGCAGGATGCCAGGACTGCCTCCTACCGGTTGTGTGCCTTACCAATTGTGGTAGGATCGTGGTAGGAAGCGTAAAGTGTGTCTAATGGTGTTTGACATGATAATGGAGTTCAACTTTGCATTAAGATAAATGGTTTGAACTCAATCACGAGCTGCTGTATGATGCTGCTACTGTATTATTTCTATGATATTTTTGAAGGTTCCAAGGAAATTATAAAGAATAATGATCTCTTTGGTGAAAATATCTTCCAATTCCTTCAAATTGTGTACCAAATGACCGAATGAGGAAATTTGTGTACATTGTTGAGATATGGATTTGGGTCCGTAAATGTTGCTTCATGTTTGACGTGCAAGGAGTGGCATGATTGACACATTGTTGATAACAGATTACCAGAGGCATAATAAGCCATCTACAAAAAGATGTAATTTGTATACAATCAGTGTTCCTTGTTGATATATTACATTTACCGTAAATTTCATTTTCATTTCTGAGACAGCTGAAAAAACTAAATGATGGACTAGTATCTCAGTTTCTTTGAATCAAAGTGTAAATATTACGTGTCTTTCTTATTATGCTTATATTACTTATTGTTGCTTATATTACAATTTCTTGGGGGATGATTCTTTGTTTTAAACACTCTGCTGGCGTCAAGCTACCAGGCTACACTTATTCTGTTAAAAACACCACCAAGTAATTTTATCAGAAGCTGTAATGTTTTATGTTGTTTGGTATTTATTTGAAAATTTTAGTAGTTGAACGAGTTTCCTAATTAAAGACTCCGACAAAAATATATCTATAAATATCAATAACAATTAGCGAGCACAATATTGTATAAATTAAATATACATAGATAATAAGATAAATTATTCATTTTATATTGATTTTGTCTCACAATTTTTTAGGCCGACACCATATATATTATAAAAATACTAAGCGTACAAAATAATAAAAAATTAAATACCAAAATCTTCTTTGACTTTGATTTCAGTTTGCACGCCAGTGAGATTTTCTTGGGAAATAATATTGTAAAAAAAAAAGGTTAGAACTTACGTTTTATATCCTAACTATAATATAATTTAGAGGTGAGACTTGCCTTTAATAACATCAATTATTTCCTTGATTGCATATTATATGTTTGAAAATTGAGATGATTTAGAAAATTAGATAAATAACTTTTGAATGATTTCAGAGCTCCACCGAATAAAAAAATTATTCATATATTTTTCTATACCGTTTTTGTCTCACGATTTTTTAGACCGACACCCGCTGTATATATTATAAAAATACTAAGCGTACACAATAATAAAAATTTAAATACTAAAATCCTCTTTGACTTTGATTTCGACAATCATTTTTATCTTTTTTATATATAAAGGAAAACTCCCGGGAGCTCTAGAATCGCTCGATTCATATAGATGTAGGAATTTTAAGTGTATAATGTGTTGGAGATTAAAGAGAAGAAACTTGTTCTCAATAATCCACACAACTTACTCACACAAAATAGATAAAACTCACAAATGTATTTCACTCAAAAGATTTTGATAATTCTTGATGATTACAAAGCTTGGAAGATTGTCCTATTTATAAGACTAGATGGAACCTCCTAGAACACTTCTAGTACATGCACCTTATTTAATATGTAACTCCCTAAGTACATGAACCATCTTGAAATGCAAAAGGTCTTGAACTTCTAAAGTCTATTCTAGATACTTTCAAGAACATTCTAGATAATAAAAAATAATAATCCAAAGTTTAGATTATATTATTATTTTAACAGCCCCCTTTAAGCTAAACTTTGCACATGCCAAGTTTCTTCTTTAACTCCTTGAAAATGTCGGGCCTCAAAGGTTTTGTAAAGATATCACCAATTTGGTCTTGGGTCTTGCAATGTTTAACCACAACTTCTCCTTTCGTCACCAAGTCACGGATAAAATGATATTTGATTCGAATATGCTTGCTATTCCCATGAAACACCGGATTTTCCGTGAGTGCTATAGCGGACTTGCTATCACAATATATAATTTGACTTTCTTTCGTTGCATGCTTAAGGTCCTCCAACACCCATATGATCCACAAAGCTTGACAACTAGCTAACGATAAAGAAATATATTCCGCCTCCGCCGTTGATAGAGCCACAACTTGTTGCTTCTTTGACATCCATGTGATTGCACTAGAGCCAATGAAGAAAACATTTCCCGAAGTACTTTTACTATCATCAACACTTCCTGCCCAATCACTATCACAATATCCAAGCACCTTAGGACCACTTGCCTTTTGATAATAAATTCCATATCCAAGTGTTCCACGAACATACCTCAAAATTCTTTTTCCAGCCTCCCAATGTGTCTTTTTTGGTTGTTCCATGAACCTACTAATCAAACTTACACCATAAGTAATATCCGGCCGAGTGGCGGTCAAGTACATCAAACTTCCGACAAGACTTCCATATAAAGTAGGATCAACAAACTTAGAATCATCATCCTTACTTAACTTCAAGACAACTTCAACGGGAGTGCTACTTGGTTTCACATCTTCCATTTTAAACTTCTTTAACAAATCTTTTGCATACTTTTCTTGAGAGATAAAAATTCCATTCTCATCTTGCTTTACTTCAATACCAAGAAAATAGTGGAGTAGTCCCAAATCGGTCATCTCAAATTCTTGCATCATATTTTTCTTAAATTCTTCAATGTCATCATGATTATTTCCCGCAAAGATCAAATCATCCACATATAAGCCAATGATGAGAATTGTACCTTTGTTCTCATTGATGTAAAGTGTATGCTCAAATGGACACCTCTTGAATCCCATCTTCGTAAAATAATCATTGATGCGGCTATACCATGCACGTGAGGCTTGCTTTAGACCGTACAAAGCCTTCTTCAAACGATAGACTTTATTTTCTTCGTTCTTTTTCACATAGCCCGGTGGTTGATCAATATACACCTCTTCTTGTAATACTCCATTCAAAAAAGCGGATTTGACATCCATTTGATGAACTTGCCACTTGTTTTGAGCGGCCAAAGAAATTAACAAGCGAATTGTTTCAAGATGTGCCACGGGAGCAAATACTTCTTTGTAATCAACACCATATTTTTGCTTGTAGCCTTTTACCACCAAGCGCGCCTTATGCTTTTCAACTTCACCTTGTGCATTCAACTTTGTCTTGTAAACCCACTTGACTCCAACGGATTTTTTTCCTTTAGGAGCTTCAACTAACTCCCAAGTTTCATTTATTTCAATTGCATCAATTTCTTGATCCATGGCTTGTCTCCATTTATTTTTTTTAGCGGCATCTTCAAAAGCAACCGGATCCGCATTTGCATATAAGGCAAAATCAACAAATTCATCTTCCAAAATTCTTCTCGTTGCTCCATAAAGATCCGCCATTGATCTTGTCTTTCTTGGTGGTGACTCGGAACTTAAAGATGATGATGATGAGCTTGGTGGAGAATTAGATGGTGGAGTAGGTGGAGTGGAGCCTTCTTCTTCAATTGGATCAAATGCATCATCATCAAGAAAAGTATTTGAGCTTTCTTTCTCATCCTTCCATTTCCATGAAACCTCCTCGTTGAAAATTACATCACGACTAATTATGACTTTCTTTGTGATGGGATTGTACAATTTGTATGCCTTAGAAGCTTCACTATAGCCAACAAAGATGCATTTTTCAGATTTATCATCAAGCTTGCCTCTCTTTTCATCGGGCACATGAGAGTAACAAATACTTCCAAAAATTCTAAAGTGAGAGACACATAGCTTCTTACGACTCCAAGCTTCTTGTGGAGTCTTTCCTTGCACACTTTTAGTAGGTGCGCGATTGAGAACATAACATGAACAAGCAACCGCTTCGGCCCAAAACATCTTAGGCAATCCTTTTGTTTTCAACATACTTCGAACAAGCTCCATGATTATTCGGTTCTTCCTCTCGGCTACCCCATTTTGTTGAGGGGTTGAACGAACCGTTAGTTGATGGCGAATTCCATTCTTTTTCAAAAAACCTCCAAATTCTTCGGACATATATTCACCACCATGATCAGATCGTAGTGTCTTTAAAGAACGACCACTTTCTTTCTCCACATATGCTTTAAAATCTTTAAATGTTTCAAATACTTGAGATTTTTCTTCGAGAAAATAAATCCACATTTTGCGACTATAATCATCAATAAAAGTGAGAAAATAACGACTACCTCCAATAGAGTTGGTGCGCATAGGCCCACATAAATCCGAATGTACCAACTCCAATGGTTTTTTAGCTCGCCATGCCTTCTCTTTCGGAAATGGATCTCGGTGATGCTTGCAAAAAACACAATCTTCACATACTTGATCTTGCTTTTGAATATTTGGAATGCCTCTTACCATATGACCTTTATATATCTTGGATAGAGTGCTAAAACTCAAGTGATTAAATCGAAGATGCCAAAGCCAAGACTTGTCATTCACAATATTAGCAAAACATGGAAGAGCCTCACTTTGAATTTTCAATGGAAACATTTTAGTTGATGTCATCTTGACTCTTGCAACAAGGATCCCATTTTTGTCTTTGATCTCACAAAAATCATCTTTAAAATTCACATGAAGCCCCTTTCTTAAAAGTTGTCCAACACTTAAAAGATTATGTTTAAGATCGGGAACATAATAAACATTAGAGATATAATTTGTACCTTGCTTTGTTTGAATTGGAACATCACCACAACCTTTGACAAGGAGCCTTTTGTTGTCACCCGTCTTGAGTTCTCGTTGGACACTTTCGTCAAAATTCACAAAGCAATTTTTCTTTCCGGTCATGTGGTTACTACAACCACTATCGATATACCAAACTTCATCAAGAGATTCTTCTTGAACTTCTTGAACGTTACTAACAAGAAGCATACTTTCATCTTTCTCCTCAATGTCCTCATGTAGAAAATTTGAGTCATCTTTTTCATCATTAATCCTTTTGTAACAATCTTTTTTCATATGCCCAATTTTATGACAATAATAGCATTGAAAATTAAAAGAATTACCTCTCCCTCTTCCATTGTAACCTCCACGAGCTCTTCCTCTTCCTCTTTGGAATGAGCTTGAATTTTCACTTGGCACATTTCCTCTTCCTTGTCCTCGACCATGAAATGATCCTCTTCTACCTCTTCCTCTAAAATCGCCACTATTAGTGTCTTGAACTTGAAATGCTTGCTCGGAAGGAGAGGAGTCAAATTTCTTGATGCGAAGTTCATGAGATTGGAGTGAACCCAATAATTCTTCAAGAGAGAAAGTATTGAAATCCTTTGATTCTTCAATAGCCACAACAACATGCTCAAATTTTTGAGTCATGCTACGAAGAATTTTTTCCAAGACTCTTTTATCCGTAATATCTTCACCATTTACACGAAGTTGATTAACAATCGAAATTGTTCGATTATAATATTCCTCCATCGTTTCACTTTCCTTCATCTTGAGTGAATCAAATTCACCTCTTAGAGCTTGAAGTCTCACCATTTTTACTCTTTCTTCTCCTTTGTAGGCCTTGTTAAGGATATCCCATGCCTCCTATGATGTTGATGCCGTTGAAATTCGCTCAACATTACTTCATCCACCGCTTGATAAATAAAGTAGAGAGCCTTCTTGTCCTTCTTTCGATTTTCCTTCAAAGTACTCAATTCTTGAACTTCAAAAGTCTATTCTAGATACTTTCAAGAACATTCTAGATAATAAAAAATAATAATCCAAAGTTTAAATTATATTATTATTTTAACAAATGAGCATAGGAAATTTCACAATTTAGAGATGCAACAGGGCGACAGCGTGTAGAATTTTAAATTATTGGTCTGGCCGCATAACTGCATATGTGATAAGCTTATACACTTGGAATGAAATGAATTATGAAGTAACAAAAAGGCACAAACCTATTTCCATCATTTGTTACTTCATTATGCTGACATTACATATAAGAGAGATAAACTTTGCCACACGGGCTTCCAACTTGGTTTCTCGAGGTTATATGTCAGTCACAGATGCACTACGCCATAGATGACCTTTTACAACATCTGGGTATGGGTGTTACCTTCTTGCATGTTACCTAAGCTATGAAATTTTGGACCTATTACAACATCATGGTTTTGGTGTTACCATATCCATAAACCCATGTTACTCTAGCTGTAAAAAGGTGTTGTAACTGAGTAACACCGTGAGGGCGTTACCTTAGAGTATTAATTTTGAATTTTTTTATTTAAAATTAATAATTCAATAATTATTTCACTTTAAAAGTAATTAATTTTTAAAAAATCATTGAATAATAAAAGTAATATTCTGTGAAATAATTGAATTATTTATATTTTATAAAATGTTTTTAATCAATTTATATTAGAAAAGGTTTTTAAAAAAAAATTCAAAATCATTAAATTTTGATTAAAACCAATAAAAAATTTATTAGAGAAAGTAACAACTTGCAAAACTAATTTTAACAATAGATTTAAAAATAGATTGTAAGAGCGAAATAATTAAAATAATAAACTAAAATTATAATTTAATATTAAACATATTAGAATAAATTTGTAATAATTATGTTTAAAAAAAAATTATACAATTCATCAGGTAGCGGCAAAATGAAATTGGGGAAAAAACACTGAGCGACAAACTAAATATGGTCAAAACACTAGAGGGGGAAATTGGGGAAAACACCGGGAGGGGGAAAAATTGGGGAAAAACACTAGTCTCACAAGGGGCTCCACTAAATTTTCAAATTCTTAAATAAAAATTAATTAATAATTAATTAATAATTAATTTTTAATTAAAAAATAAAATTAAAAAAGGTGGGCCCCACAAGTCGACCCCACAGAAAAAATTGGGCCCCACTAATTTTTCTATTTTTTAATTAAAAATTAATTTTTAATTAAAAAATAATATTATAAAAGGTGGGTCCCACAGGAAAAAGTGGGTCCCACTAATTTTTCTAATTTTTAAGTAAAAATGAAATAGTAATTAATTTTTAATTAAAAAGTAATATTAAAAAAGGTGGGCCCCACAAGTGGGCCCCACTAATTTTTCAAATTTTTAATTAAAAATTAATTTAATTAATTTTTAATTAAAAAATATTAAAAAAGGTGGGCCCCACAGAAAAAAAAAGTGGGCCCCACAAGTGGGCCCCTCTAATTTTTAATTAAAAATAATATTTTAAATAGTGGGCCCTACTAATTTTTCTAATTTTTAACCCTAAACCCGAACCCTAAACCCGAATAAATTTTTTAATTGATTTCTTCGATGATCCAACCGTACGGATGTTAATCGGTACTCATTCTAGTATTGGAAAAAAATAATCACAAAATATAAAAGTCCGGCTATGCCGCATCTTTGCAGAAACGTTGGAATAGTAGTGCTTTCAAGAACGGGACATGTGTCAGATTCACTGAATAATTTTTTCAATTGATTTTTTCGACAATCCAACCGTACAGATGTTAATTGGTACTCATTCTAGTGTTGGAAAAAAATAATCAAAAAAATATAAAAGACCAATTATGCCGCATATTTCCAGAAACGTTGGAATAGTACTGCTTCCGGGAACGTGACATGTGTTAGATTAACTGAATAATTTTTTCAATTGATTTCTTCGACGATCAAACCTTACAGATGTTAATTGGTACTCATTTTAGTGTTAGGAAAAAATAATCAAAAAATAAAAACGGCCGGTTCTGTCGCATCTTTTCAAAATGTTGTAAAATATAATATTAATATATTTTAAATTAAAATATAATTTAATAAAAAATTTAAATTATTGTTTATGTATAAATATACAAAAAAATTATTTATTTTTAATTTAATAAATTATTATTTTGACCACTCTTTAATTTGATATATTAATTTTAGAAAATAAATTAAAAATTAAAAAAATTATAAATCACGATGAAAATGTGGAAGGCGGCAATTTTTCCCAAAATTTTAAACTCAGACGAAAATTTTAATATTTTTATTTCCCAACACTAACTGCACTTTCTTTTCCAACTACTCACTTGAACCATCGATCCCCAATTTTGTCTCTTAGAGTCAAGCTGCAACCCCTAAATCTCAATCAATCTCCGTCTTCCCATAACCTCACCCATACGCCTTTAGTTATATAAACTTAGTGTATATATTACAAATTACAAAATCTCTCTCGCGCTCTCTCTCTCTCTCTCTCTCTCTCTCTCAATACTCATTAGTATTAGCATTATTATTCATATGATGGGAAAAGAATCGGTGATTGTATAGATTGGCAGCCCTTTGCTTTTGATTGGGTTTGTGTGTGTGTGGGAAGAGAATTGTTTTTTTTAATGAAACTTGGCAAAGTGTAAAATTGCTGTGATGTGTCTTGTGTCAATTTCCCAGATTTACGGTGAATCCAAAGCGTCGAATTAAGCAACATAATGGTGAATTGACAAGCGGAACTTTCAGAACAAAGAGTAAACGCCCTTGGGAAATGGCTCTTTGTATTTATGGCTTCCCTACCAATATAGCTGCTCTCCAGGTACCTACCTCATCTTTACAGTTGCTGGCCCTTGTTATTTATATGACCAGTACCGCAATATAATGTCTCTGGCAATTCAATTGCAACTATTAGGTAATCTCGCTCCTGGAGGAATAAAAAAAATTCTTATAAATTTAGTACAGTTACAAGGCAGACAAAGTATATCACATAGATGACACCAACAAAAGGTTCCTTTATGCTCTACTTTTTGAAGCTTACCAATCCGGAACAACAATCTGCAAGCCAGGGAAACAATCACAGATAAATCTTTCCATTCACTTCTTTGTTGGCTCTGCTTTAGCCTATAAGGAATATTCTGTGGCCTTCTGTGGAGTCGTAAGTTTTGCTCTGTCTAGTGTGCCCACAAATAAATATTTCTTGCCATCGGTTTCTTGAATAATAATTCTATTACTTCCGCATCTGGAGCTGCATGATAAAAGGCCACAAAACTTACTAAATCAGGAACATAATAGAACAGTAGGCCACAACAATACAAATAACTTCTTAATAAGTTCGAGATTGCAATTTATAATATAAGGCGAGCTACCTCAGTGCAGGAACCTCAATTAGGGTGTAGGCATAAGTAATATATATGTAGCAAAATTACAGGATTATTCGAATCTGAAAGGTGCTATAACCAAATAAGTATCTCTTCCTTTACACAGATATAATAGTCTTTAACCCTGGTGATGCCTCCTTGTAGATTAAAGTCATTTAAGAAAAATTAAAAACACAATGGTTTGATACACATTGCTGGTAGGTGGGAATTTCATGGAACTACAACATAAAATACTTTATGTACCTAAATCGTTTTATCCAGGGAACCGCTATCATAGTTTTTTTGCGTGGAGAAGGCATATAGAGGAATATGTCAGCCTTTATGTGTTCATTCGCTTCTCCCAGTCAACCTCGGAAAACAAAGCATATGCAGATTTCTTTAACGAATAAGGTGAAAAGAAATTCCTAAAGAAAGGGTAGGATGATGCTAGAAAATTAACATTTTATAAACCACAAACAAAATTACCTAAAAATTTTCAGTAGTCAATTTGTCACGATCCAGATTATAAAAGCTCCCTTTCTCTACCTAGGAACTTAGTACACAAGGTACTCCTCACACCCAGGAAACTACAACTTTCTCTCTTTTTCGTAATAGGCGAACTATGCAAAATATCATATCTCGAATAGAAGGATGGAAACCACAAAGCTTGAGGATTTATCCGATTTTTCCATAAAAGAAATATGCGGAAATTGTTCAAATAGGAAAAAAGTCAAAAGGAGCCACTCCATAAGTTTTTGAAGTTTAAAAAAACATGGCAGGGAAAAAAGATAGATTGTAAGCTTACGCTGGATAGATGGGTCTCTTGGTTGTCTTTTGTATGTGATTCTTTTTTGATCTCTCTCCTATATATTTTTTGATCTAAAATCTACCAAAGATCTAAAGTTTGAATTTCATAAAAAATATACATAAATAATAATTGTTAAATTAATTTTTAAGCTAATGAATAAGAATCATTAGATTTAATAATAAAAAGTGTAAATTTCTCTATTTTAGTTTCCAAAATACTACTCTCTCCGTCCCAGTGAATTCTATACACTGGGACTGAGCACGTAAACTAAGAAAAAATATAAAAAATGAGTAAAATTAGATGAAAAGTGAGTAAAGTGGTGGGACCTATCAATATTTAATAATAGATTTGAGATAGTGGAGGAAAGTAGTGGGTGTAATAGTGTTTTATATTATTATAGAATAGAGATAGTGGAGAAAGTAGTGGGTGTAATAGTGTTTTATATTATTAAAAGTTACTATTTTTGGAATGTATAGAAATGAGAGTGACATCCAAAATGGAAAGTGTATAAAAATGGCTGGGACGGAGAGAGTACCAAAAAATGTAAGATTTGAATCCGGTGAAAGAACATACGAAGATTAACATTTAACTAAAATATATATAACTATTATTAAAATATAAATAATTAGGTACACAGGAATGTTGAGCTGTTGACCGCATGTCCCTGGCAATTAAAATTTAGATCTCTCCTTTTCTACAGCGACAGACACTACTTTTCCTCACTACAGGTAACTGTGTAGATGATCTTGAGATTTCAACTTGCGGCTATCTTCATATCATTCTTGTACAACTTGATCTTCCGATTCTTTTTAAAATTCGTTGTCTGAACAACCCTTGTAACTTCTCTATCTATGGCTTCTGCAACTAATTCTCAAACTCAATTAACTTCCCTATTTTATGTATGCATATTCAGATCATTCACCTATTCATCTTCCTCTTAATCTTTTCAATTGCTTTTTTTACATTCTTTGTATGAATATTTGAGCAAGGGTCACTCATTTTTGTTTCTTCTAATCATCAAATTCAGATATTATTGTTTTTGAATTTGTTTTTTCGACATGTTTCGGAGATTCATACTTTGGATATCCCATTTGTGGGGCCTGTTGTGTGAATTTATAATGCCTTCTACACCTGTTACTCAAACTCCATCCCTCTCTGCTTCTCAAACTCATGAGTTAACCCTTGTTTCCGGTTCAGCTCCTACTCAATATGACGTTTTCTTGAGCTTCCGCGGTGAAGACACTCGACTTAACTTTACCGGTCATTTGTACCAGAGACTACATGACCATGGAATTAATACATTTAAGGATGATCCTGAGCTACGCAGCGGCGAAGTCATCTCAGATGCATTGCTAGATGCTATTAGGAATTCCAAGACTTACATTGTCGTCTTCTCCCAAAATTATGCTACTTCACCTTGGTGCCTTAACGAGCTGGCAGAGATCCTCAATTGTCACAGAACAATGCAGAGATGGGTTATTCCAGTGTTTTTCAACATTCATCCATCAGTTGTGCGTCACCAAACTGGGAGTTTTCAAAAAGCTTTCAAGAAACATCAAAAACGTTTTCCAGGTGAAACAGAGAAACTTGAAAATTGGCAGCTTACACTTAAGGAAGTAGCAGACTTTTCAGGACACCATATATCCAAAGACAGGTCATTTAACTATATTGTATTCATTCATAAGATCATTACATTAAATTTCAGTCCTAAATTTATTACATTAAACACCTACTTGCTACCAGTATTTTGTAGTCCTATGTTACTACCTATCATGCTCTGTTTTATAATAAGAAGAATTACATTTCAGGTCTGAAGCTGATGTTATCAATGAAATTGTTGATGAGCTTCTACTCAAAATAAATCCCAAGACTTTAGATGTCGCCAAATTTCCAGTTGGGTTGGATTCTCGTGTTGAAGCCATAACAACATTGTTGAGCACTGACACAAAAGGTGTCATTAAGTTTGGTATATATGGCATGGGTGGTGTGGGCAAAACTACTCTTGCCAAAGCTCTTTTTAATCAACTCGTAGGAGGAGGAAGCTTTAAGGGCAGTTGCTTCCTGGCAAACGTCAGGGAGGCTTCTGGTACATTCAAAGGCCTAGAATCTTTACAACAGCAGCTTATTAATGATGTTCTTAGATGTACAACAAAAGTTGAGGTTCACAATGTTGACCAAGGAATCAAGTTGATAGAAGCTAGAATCTGTTCAACAAAAGTTGTGGTGGTTGTTGATGATTTAGACAAGCTCAATCATCTTCAATTACTGGTAGGACCATTTGCTTCTGGGAGTGTAGTTATTATAACTACAAGGGATAAAGAAATACTGGATAAAACTGAAGTAGAAACCAGTTATCAATACTTGGTAAATACGTTGGATGATGCTGACTCCCTAGCACTATTTATGCGACATGCATTTGGAAATGCTGAACCGAGCGACACTTTAATGGAATTGTCTAAAGACATATTACTTCTTGCTGCTGGTCTTCCTTTGGCTCTCGAGATTTTTGGCTCGCATTTGTTTAACAAATCAGAAGTTGGATGGAAAGATTACATTGAGAAACTGCAGCGAATTCCTAATAGTAATATTCAGCAAAGACTTGAAATTAGCTTGGATGCATTAGAATTAGATGATCCAGATCTGAAGAAAGTGTTCCTCGACATTGCTTGTTTTTTCATTGGATGGCGAAAACAAGAAGTGGTTCACATAATGGAAAGTTATTATTCCTACGCTGATCATTCTATTGATATGTTAAAGAAAAGATGTTTGCTAACTATCAGTAATGGTCGGCTGGGGATGCATGATCTGCTTCAGGATGTGGGAAAGGAATTTGTGCGTAAGAGCTCTCCTGATGAGCCTGGAAAAAGAAGCAGATTGTGGGCATCAAATGATATATGTGACGTGTTGAAGAATCAAAACGTAATTAAATATATATTATATATATAATGTTTTCGGATTCATCCGATCGCTCACCACTTTCATAAGTTTTCCTTGAAATGTAGGTATATAAGATTGCTTATAAAAATTAACTTATGTGCTGAGAAAACTCTAGCTCTTTTTACCATTTTTGAATTCATTTATAAACATTGGTCATCAACTTTCTTCTTAATGTATATGTCAGGGAACGAAAGCGATTGAATGTATCATCTGTAGATATGGAGAACATGCACTGGATGGAGTAACACTCACCGCTGACACATTCAAAAGGATGAGAAAACTAAGATTTCTTAAACTCGAAAAGGTAAATCTCACCGGAAGCTTAGAACAGAAATTTGAAGATTTGAGGTGGCTCTATTGGAATAATTGTCCTTTAGAGTGTTTACCTTTTGAGTTTTACCCGCAAAAACTTGCAATCCTCGAGTTGACTTGTAGCAACATGAGAACAATGTGGGAGCTAAACATGGTAGGTAGTCCAAGCATGTTTCTTATAAATATTACAATTACAATCTCTATAATAATGCTTGATTTAATTTCTCCCGATTGCACTCATGTTTACAGGTTCCACATGTTTTTGGAAACTTAAAGACAGTAAAAATGTCATGTTCTAAATATTTAATTACAACCCCAGATTTCACGAAATTACCATGTCTTGAAACTTTAGATCTTGGGTTCTGTGAAAGCTTGGAGGAGGTCCACATGTCAATTGGAAGTTTGGCGAGGCTTGTTTCCTTAAATTTGTATCAATGCGTGAAGCTAAGAAGTCTTCCGGACACCATCTGCGACTTGAGAGCATTGAAAGTTCTAAATATTAGTTACTGCAGTAGTCTGGAAGCTTTGCCTCTACAACTGGGCAACATTAAATCCCTAACAGAGCTCAATGCTGGTGTACTAAGTGTTTCAAAGTTACCTGAATCGATCGGAGATCTTAATAAGCTTGTTAAGTTGGATCTAAGAAAAAACAAGAACCTTGAAAGTCTTCCAAACACCATTTGCAACTTAAGAGCATTGGAAATACTGAGTATTAATGATTGCCGTAATGTGAAAGCTTTGCCTGTTAAATTGGGGAACATTGAATCTCTAAAAAAGCTCAGTGCGTGGTCTCTAAGTGTTTCGAAACTGCCAGATTCGATCGGAAGTCTTGCTAAGCTTGTTGAGTTGGATCTATGGGGTAACAAGAAGCTTGAAACTCTTCCGGACACCCTTGGCAACCTAAGATGCCTGGAAACTCTTAGTATTGAATCTGGTGAAAAACTACAAGCATTACCAGATGAGCTGTGGAAGATTACAAGTTTAAGGAAGCTAGATGCACGATTTGCTTATATGTTAAAAAAGCTTCCAGATATAGAATCGGGCCAGATTGCATTATCATTGCAAGAATTGAATTTATCTTTAAGTGGTATAATTGCCCTGCCATCTGGTTTTAGTCAGCTGTCAAACCTACAATCTCTTCAACTTCGTCAGTGTGAGTCTCTGGTTTCCATTCCAAAACTTCCTCCTAATCTGAAACGGATCGATGCAAGACATTGCAAGTCTCTGAAAAGATTACCAAATCTATCCAATTTGAAACAGCTGGAGGAATTGGAACTTGCATATTGTAGCGGTTTGACATATATTCTAGGCCTGGAGGATCTCATTTCTATTAGAGAGCTTGATTTCAGAGCTTGCAGTGGTTTGACCCATAGGCATCTCCCAAAACGATTGTTCAAGGTTCGCTCATCTCAATCTCTTTTAATTACTTGTCCCAATAATAATAATTTATAAAATTATGAAGTGTATTGTTTCATCAAAATACAGTATTACTGGTATACTTAATTGGATTTTTGGGGTAGCAGGTGTACTCTGAATTTGGGCATAAGATTAAGGTTCACGTACCTAAATTTATGGATCAGAAAACTGACCCTCAATGGCTTGATTGGATAATTGAATCACCGTATTGGACAAGTGAATCAAGTGAATCAGAGTCAACAACAGTGTATGCACATTTGCTGCCAAATGAGTCCCACAATTTCATGGCCATCATTCTTTGCTTTCAAAGGTCAGAGAGTACACAAATTCAATATTCTGTAAAGAATACTACAAGTGGTTTTATATGGAGTAGCGGCGGCCCTGATTTATTTTTTAATAGTTGGCTGATGGTGATAGTGCCAAAATCAATCTTCTCGGTCACAGATGATGACCATAGAATTGAATTAACAACCCATGATAATGCTTGGCGAAAAGAAAAAAGAATAACCCATAATAATGTAAAAATTGTTGGGATTCATCTACTGTACAATACCGAGACTGAAACGATTGAAGATGTTGTGGAAAAACATGTGATTGACAACTGATGCATTGAATTTGATTGATCCTGTGCTACTCGATATTGCTTACTTTTTTATCGGATGGGAGAAAAAGAGAGTTGTTCAAATACTGGAAACTTATTACACCAATGTTGATCATAATATTGACATTCTAAAGACTAGATGTCTACTGAAGATCAATGACCAGGATAAGTTGGAGATGGATCGTCTGTTTCAAGATCTGGGAAGAAAACTTGCACGTAACAACTCTCTTGAGGAGTCTGAAAAACTTAGTAGATTGTGGCTATTAACAGATATATATGATGCCTTGAAGAAGCACAAGGTAATTTGATTTTATGTATGTATATTTAATAATTGTCTTACAAGGTTTCATATGACTTTATATGGTATGTTGCAACTTTTTACTTCTCATGTATAAATGTAGAAGAACAAGAAACCAACTCCCTACCTCTTTTTTCTTTCTCTTTGAATTACTTAGAAAACTTTGTTCACCAACTTTTTTTTAATCAATATTTGGGTGTTAGGGAACAGAAGTAATTGAAGGTATCGTCCCTCGCAACGCTTACTATTGGGATAGAGATGATGCACTCACTGGAGAATCATTCACTTTGGAAGCATTTAAAAAGATGAGAAAGTTAAGATTTCTATACCTCCGAAAGGTGCATCTCACTGGTAGCTTTGAACAGACATTTCAAGATTTGAGGTGGCTCTGTTGGGACTGGTGTCCCTTGCATATATGATAATTCATATAATAATCTGCCTGATTTAATTGCTTCCATTACAGGTTCCCCATGTTTTTGAAAAGTTAAAGACTCTAGACATGTCAGGTTCTAAAGATTTAACTACAACTCCAGACTTCACTAAATTACCATGTCTTGAAACTGTACATCTTGAGGGCTGTAAAAGCTTGGAAGAGGTCCATATATCAATTGGTAATTTGGTGAGGCTTGTTTCCTTAGATTTGCATGGTTGTGTTAAGCTAAGGAGTCTTCCCGACACCATTTGCAACTTGAGAGCTCTAGAAGTACTAGATATTCATGATTGCAGTTGTTTGGAAGCATTGCCTACGGCATTGGGGAACCTTCAATCACTGAGAGAACTCAATGCAGAGAATCTAACTGTTTCAATATATTACCGGATTCTACTGGACACCTTTTTAGGCTTGTTAAGCTGAGATTAAATAGTAACAAGAACCTCAAAACTCTACCAGTCACCATTTGCAACCTGAGATCATTGGAAATTCTTGATATCTCTCTGGATGTGAAAAACTAGAAATATTACCGGATCAACTGTGTACCATCACAAGTTTAAGGGAGCTAATTGCAGGTGGTGCTACTCTCTTGAAAAAATTTCCTCATGTTGAATCAAGCCAGATGACATTATCATTGCAAAAGTTGGATTTTTCTCAGAGTGGTATTACTGCCCTGCCATCCGGTATCAGTGAGCTTTCAAACCTAGAAGTTCTGAATCTTAAAGATTGTCATTGTCTGTTGTCCATTCCAAATCTATCCAACTTGAAACAGTTGGAGTACTTAAACATTGAAGATTGTAGTGGTTTGACTGAAATTCAAGGTTTAAAGGGACTCGCTTCTATTAGAACACTTCATTTGAAAGGTTGCAACTCCTCTCTTCTGGCAAGCATTTTCACAGAGAGTTTCTTTCAGGTCTGACAGTTTTTACAGCATAATATATTAATTAGTTCCAAGAGTTGTTCTAATTTTAAGTGGTTCTTTGTGGAACTTGACCCTATGTTACTATTCTTTTATATATATAGGCTATTAAAATGAGAACTGAGACCAAATCTCAGCCCTTTATTTTAATATAATCCGAGCCATACAATCTAAAAACATAGATACACGATCTAAATATATACATACACGTGGATCATTCTCTGCATCTCTACCCCATCCTCACCATTCCACACCATCCGCCACCACCAACCTCCAATTACCATCATTCACCCCGATCAATTCATCTTCTCCGTCGTTCCTTCGCCATTTCATTCCTCATTTCTCAAATTTACAAGCCATTAATTCTGATATACATTTCAGATTCTTGTAGTTCATCCTTTGATATACGGTTTATGTAAAGTATTTTGTTTATTTGATGCTAGAGTTTTGAATTTTTCCGATCAGATCTGCTCCTGATGGTTATAGGTGTGGTTCACTTTGTTTGTACACCTTCATCTCCCTCGCGTCAATTTTATTTTTCTTGTCGCTATCAGAATTCTGTGATGACACTACCACAAACTCAGATTTCAACTATTTTGATAAATTTGTAGTCAATTTTTGATTGATTTTTGTGTAAATTTTAGTGATTTCTGTTCCAATTTTGGTGATTCTTTAAAAGTTGAATGGTGATAGTCTAGATCTAATATTTTTTCTGATTTGTATTCAATTTTTTTTGAAGATTTGAGTTTAAATTTTTAGTGATTTGTTTATAAAATATGGTGATTTGAGTTGAGTTTCGGTGATTTAGGCTTGCTTCTGGTGACTTTATATGTGGTGATGGTGTAGATGGTGTGGTGGATGTTCTGAATTTTGGTGATTGTTATTTTTACTTGATGATCCCGGTGATTTTATGAGATTTGTGTTTGTGGATGTTACGGTGTGTAGTGGCGATGATTGTATTGGTGATGTGTTTAGTCTAGTGACATGATTGTATTGCATTAGTGATTAAAACTTAGATTTGGTGATTCTGCATAGGTGATTCAGGTATTGATGTCTAATATTTTTTCTGATTTGTATTCAATTTTTTTTGAAGATTTGGGTTTAAATTTTTAGTGATTTGTTTATAAAATATGGTGATTTGAGTTGAGTTTCGGTGATTTAGGCTTACTTCTGGTGACTTTATATGTGGTGGTGGTGTAGATGGTGTGGTGGATGTTCTGAATTTTGGTGATTGTTATTTTTACTTGATGATTCTGGTGATTTTATGAGATTTGTGTTTGTGGATGTTACGGTGTGTAGTGGCGATGATTGTATTGGTGAGAATGAATTAGTGATAGAAAGTGACGGTTATTAAAATATTATAAGATCAATACACACCAATAACAGATCAATACAAATATACAGATCAATAATTCTGCATAGCGATGATGATGATGATTTAGTGGTGTAGATATTTTTCAGTGATGATGGTGATGGTGGATACATATCGATATTGGGCTTAATTTATGGCCCAGCATGCAGTTCTCACAATAAGAGGGGTCTCATTAGAGTAGCCCTCTATATATATATTATATATATATATCTATATATGTTACAATTGAAATGATAAATTAAATGATAGTATCATATGTATTAATGTATGTTTTTCGGTTAGCTTACTTTATTCTTTTGTTACTATTTGCAACAGATGTACTTTCAATTCGGGCATCTAATTCAAATGTGTTCAACAGAGTTTCCCGATTGGATCAGTCAACCAACTGAATGTGAATTAACAAAGTCTTCAGATGGATATTTTTCAACAATGTTTTTAAATTTGCCACCAAACGTGTCACCCAATTACTTGGGGATGATTCTTTGCATTAGATCCTCTAAACGTTTTACCAGTTATTCTGTTACGAAAGGTATGGATGGGAATCGTTTTACATGGAGTGGTGAATTTGAAAGTTTTGGTGATAAATCGTTGATGGTAATAGTACCAAGATCAACATTTGCTGTCGAAGATGGTGATGATAAAATTAAATTAGAAGCAGATGGATGTGATATTTATGGGATACATCTACTGTACTACTCTGAAGGGTACGACATCAGCATTGGCAATGAAGGAAGATTGAAGCATTTGGAAAGTGACAAGAACTACTCAGTCTCTCCCACTCTTTCATGAAATGTTGAACGCAAAAGTGCGCTGTTTTATCGAGCTGAGTCCAGGAACAGGTAACCAAACATTTATATCATACATAAGATTTATACTGAATTTATATCATACATAAGATTTATATCCACTCTTTCGTGATGGTTGTTGCCTTATACCGTTATTGGCACATGATCCTAGAATGATGCGGTTAAGAGAGAGTAAAACGACACCGTTCCCTAGTAATTCCACCAAATAAATTAATAATTATAATAACTATTTTAACTGAGGAAAATAGTTAAAGTAGTTACACTAATGTCTAAAAAGCATGGAACATCTTGTTCATTACAGCAACCATTCATACATCATGGAACACGTTGATAGGTCCCAATCAAAGCTAGTATAAAATGAAGATAGATATTCTCTTAGGGTGAGAATGAACCACAAACTTTTACAATATTCAGACTACTTCTCTTGGTACACTGCAAATGAATTTAAATACAAGTGAAGACTAATATCCAGCCCCCTAACTAAGCAAGTCCATAACTAATACATGGGTTTATCCACGTGAGTTATTTTTTTTCAATATACAAGAACTTGTTCCTGTTTATTCTCTCCAGAAAGAGGACTTGTTCCTGTATATGTGTGTCTGTGTTGAAAAAGCACAAGGCAACTGTCACACTCTTTTTCTATCTTAAATTTATTTATATATGTGTATTAGGGAACAAAAGTGATTGAAGGCATTATCCCTAGCAACTATTACCAGCAGATGCACTTGAGGAAGTATCATTAGCTACAGAAGCATTTTGAAGGATGCGCAAATTAATTTTTCTGCATTGTATCCACTGTGCAACCTCTGTACCTCCCTTCCACATTCAGTTAGCTCTATTGTATGCCTGAAATGGTTTGCGCCTTGCAGTAACCAAATGACCGAATAAGGAAATTAGTTTACATTGTTGAGATATAGATTTTGGTCTGTGAATGGTGCTTGATGCTACTTAACAAAAAAAATGTCGCTTCATGCTTGACACCTTGTATGTGACAGATTACCAGAGGCACAATAAGCCATATATAAAACATTTACTGTGAATTTCATTTTAATTTATGAGACAGTTGAAAATACTAGCTAAATGATGGACTAAGTGTAAATATTATCTGTTTCTTTGAATTTAAGTCTCAGTTTCTTTGAATCTAAGTGTAAATGTTATCTGTTTTGCTTATTATGCTTATATATTACTTAATGTTGCTTTGAAAGTGCCTGCAATGGGACTTGGATACATCTTAGCATTATAAGTTGGAAAGCTTTTTGCAGTAGGAACAAAAACAACCAAAACGAAAAGGATAAGTATATGTAATCAGAATTCTAGTTACGAGGTCGAGAACCTCGAACCAGAGGATAGACAAATGAAGCATACTGGGCTTACCCTGTCTGCAAAGAGATTTTGTTTGCTTCTGAAACTCTTCCGTTAGGTTAAGAAGCAAAGAGAGTTTGTGCCAATCAAAACACAAATGTCAGTACATGTACACAGCTCAAAGCCTACTGGAATATCTTATAATCCATAAATTATAGCTCTAACTGCAGAACCCAGACTTTCTGTGTACACTTGGGGATTTCATAACTGAATTTAAATAAAGAACAGCCAAATAAAGAAGACATCTTCCTTCCAAATGAGGGCAGGATGACTCTTCCTTCTACTCCAAACGAAACTGAAAAACATAAAATTACAATTGAATAATTCCGCAAAATCCAAAGGGGAAATGCAAGCAAAAAGGAATTAAACAATACATTTAGTGCATCATTTTCCATGAAGCTTCCATCAATAAGAAGAAAGTACTTAAATTATGCAGGCATCCATATCAGTTAAAACCGAACAACACAATGTTACAACGTGTGAGCCCATGATCTGAAAGTGCTTAATCCACATACCACTGATGATGATTAACACGGCAATAATCTTAGTAACTATTGGGGAAAACGAAGAGTAATCTAGTCACTAATTGATGTTGAAGTGCTTGTCCAGCACTATAAAAGCAAACATCTTTATACTAACAGCAAAAATTATTTGATGCATTACAGTTCTAAAAAACTGGGCTACTATAGTTGACCATGATCTTCTATAACTTTCTAATGACGTTTAATATCTCCTAATGTCAAATGGATTGTAATTCTCACTCATCTTAGTCCGAACTTTGACATCTTTAGACTGCCTTCCAGAAATTTCCTTTTTCTCTTTTTTCTGATGAGATCACTAAGTCTCCTATCTATTTAAATATGTCGCACTCAAAAGCAGGGTCTCTTAAGGTTAAGATGCACGCAGAAACCGTTAAAATACAATATAAGATCCTGATAAGGGATTACTCTAACACCTTATGGTTTTAGAGGGATTGGTTACTTAACAAACTGATATATATGCCTGGCATCGTTCGATCAGAATAAGAGAGTCTTAATAGTAGGATTAGAGAGGTGTTTTTTCTTGAAGAGGAAATTTTCGAAAATGTTGAAAATTAAGAAGTTCTTCGAAAACTTTAAGATTAGCTGGCAGTCGAGAAGTACCTCCAGCAAATCATGTTGGAAACGTAGATGGGCCTTAAGCAAATATTAATTCTTTGTATAACTCAAACACACACCTGTATATATTAATATTAATAATAAGCTACAACTTTCTTACACAACAACAAGGCTTCAGCCTTTTCCTTTTCTCTCAAGAGCTACAGCTCTATTCTTTTCTCTCTACAATATTTTTGCTCAGTTTACAAACTTCACTTCCTACTATTTTAAACACAAAGAGAAAGCTGTATTTATAGGCCAAAAGTGTATGTTGATTGACCTCATTCCTTGCATCATCATCCAGTTGTCTACCTTAATGTACCCACCTTTTTTAAGGCCTTGAACAAAGACCTGCAAGATTACTCCTGTTTTTATGCTACCATTTTTATGTAAATATGCAGACTATAGCAAATGTACGTAAAGACTTTATTTGTGAACACATGCAGAGCCTACCATATTTTGAGGATCTTTATCTCTTACATGGTAAATATTAATCTTACTTCTGTTTATTTCTATCTGCTTTAATTCAAACAAGACAGCCTCCTTATTTGACTTCAAAGGTTATCCAGAATATATGGATCTGCTGCATTTTATCAACCTTGAGTTATTATACACGTAGTTGACTATCAAACTTCATGCATGTTGACAGCCCACAAACAGATTAACTCAGTCACTCGGCTGTAAATGCCTTTTAACAAGTTGGGTTTGCATTCTAACACTCCCCCTCAAACCCGACTCTGCATTCCGAGTTTCTCTTTCATGTTGTGAAATATTTCCGGCTTCAATGGCTTCGTAAATATATCTGCTAAATTGTCTTCGGTTCTGCAGTGCACCAGTTCCACAATTTTATCGTTCACCTGCTCCAGAATAAAATGATACTTTATGTTGATGTGCTTGCTTCGACTATGTGATACTGGATTTTTCGCTAGTGAAATAGAAGATTTATTATCCATGTAAATAGTAACTGGGTCTTCCTTTGCAAGATTTAACTCGCCCAATATGTAGCCTAGCCACATAGCTTGACACGCGCACGCTGCTGCTGCAATGTATTCTGCCTCACAGGTTGAGAGAGCAACCGTCTGTTGCTTCTTTGATGACCACGAAAATATTGCCGAACCAATATGAAAAGCATAACCCGAAGTGCTTTTCCAACACGGAAGTTGTTCCAAGGGCGTACCTAATTTCATGGAGTTGGAAGGTATCAAGAAGAAATTGAATTTAGCGGAAGATGTTGTTTGTGATGGAGAGGAGAAAGAGGTTGAGAAAAATACCGAGGTTGAGAAAAAGACTGAGGTTGAGGAGAAATTTGTTGAAGAGAAGAATGATGTTGATGAGAAGAGCGAGGTTGAAGGGAGGAAACCAGAGGTGGTAGAAATTGAGGATGAACATAAGGAAGCTGGATTTCTGATTAATGAATGTCCAGAGTGGAATTGACAATTGGATCCCCGAAAAATGTTGTTGCTTATGCAACAGTTGACATAGAAAGTAATGTTCTTCATGAGAAGCCACTTGCAAAGGAGAATGCACGAGTATCAATTACTCGTGTAATCCGGGGTGCTGCTCAGATTCCTATTCCAATCAATGATGAAATTATGACTGTGGAGCAGGCTGTTGGCACTTATATTGCTTGGCCGAGAAATCTCACACGCGAAGTCAAGACAAGCAGTGCTCCAGTCAAAGGAACTATGAATGTTAAGTTTACCATTTATATTTTTGTTACTTTGTCGCGATTTGGATTCTCAATTTTCTTTTTAATTTGGGCGTGATTTGAATTCTCAATTTTCTTGTTACTTTTTCCTTTTAGGGAGGCAAGAAAAATGGCGGAAAGAAGTTAAAGAAGCTCAAAGACTGTGTCTCGGAACCAGATTATGTGGTTACAATGGGTGCTGATTACCCCCCTTCTTTGAAGCATTTGTGGCTTTGGGCAAGCGATGCCTTGAAGGATGGTCGTACATGTTCTTTTCAATTATGCCAAGAAGCTTTTGGAAATACAAATAAGCAGGTTTTATTTTCATCAAACGTGCATGCTTTGTGTTTTGGCGGTGAAATATCAGGGTCGGACATTTGCTTGTTTATTAAATAAGTTTCAAACTTTAAATGTTTAATTTTGTTCACTTTGTCAATAATTCATTATGGAAGTTTAAGAAATTTAATAATATTTCTTTACGTTTTGTATTCAGTGTCTTGCATGAAATTTTGAAAAAGCACAAGATGACCGACATGATATCATTTGTTGATCCTGTCATGATTGGTGCCCTTGGTTGTGGTACTCCAATGGAGAGGTCGCGTGCCCTTTCTAACAGATTTAAGAATGCTAAGCCTGGTCAACTTTTTCTGTTGCCATATAACCATATGTAAGTGCTTGTTTTTTCAATTTTTGTCCTTCGATATTATTAATATTACGATATATTAATTGATATTCAAAAATATCTCTTTGAGTTTAAGCTGAAGAGTAGATTGATTGTGTATACTTGTAAAATTTGAGAAATTAATTCATCTCGGATAGTTGTGTAGTTCATGCGCAAATATAGCATTTTATAAAATTAAGTTGTAATATGTCAATGTCTAGGAACCATTGGACGCTGAGTGCTGTGAATCCAGAATCTCAAGTGGTTTACCACATGGACCCGTTAAAGCGCATAATTGCAACTGAAGAGTGGATAAAAGTGGTTGACAAGTGAGTGTGGCCGGTTAATTTTATTTAATTCAAAATCAGTTTGATAATTAAGGAGAAGTGTCTTAATTTTTATTTATATTTATTATTTGTAGTGGCATCAAACTCTATAAGGACAAGACGAAGAAGATTCTAAAGAAGAAAATAGAATGGGAGAATCTGGCGGTATGAAAACTTTTCAAATCTTACAGTTTCGTCTCTAATCCCTACAAATATAGTGTAGACTTCTAATAATTGTTTGTAAATTTTTCAGGGTGTTCCTCTCCAGACGGGGACGAAGGACTGTGGTCTGTTTTTGATGCGTTATTTGAAAGAAATATGTTTGGATAAGGAACTTAAATTTTCTTCAAAGATATAAAAATTACAATTTATCATATTTTTTTTATCTATGTTTCATGGTGAAAACTGTGACTAATGTTGTTTTCATTTTTCAGTGGGCACGGAGGAGCAACCTTTCTTATGACATGAATGATCTCAATGAAATCAGGGTTGACTGGGCTAAGTACTTCCTGAAGCACTACGCTCGTTAGGTGCTTCAGTACGAACTTGGATAATAACTGGTTTTTTTGGATGCGCATATCATATATTTTGTGGAACTCCTGGTGGATATTACATGGTTTAGCGTACATATTGCGCTTATATTTAAACTTATGAGTGAACTTTCAGTTGCTCTTTTTTGGATATGCTCATCCTTAAATATAACAGTCCAGTTAGAAATGGTTTATATTTTGGTAATGACTTGTATTGGTGAATATTAGAAATGGTTGGAGTTGGTTGGATGAATCGATTATGTAGTGGTGAATATTAGTTTGTGAATTTGGTGAATGGTGGTTATGATGGTGAATATTAGTTGGTATTATATGAACTTGTTGGTTTTTAATTGTTGGCTTCTAATTATAATGTCTACCATTGTTTCATTTGGTTATAAAACCATTGTCTCTTATGCTTTTGGCTTAGTGTTGCATCGATAGGAACTATTGTTATAAGCTATATCAAGCAATGCCCACTGTCTATTTAGCATGTTGTGCAAATGTTTTTCATACAACATACACATAAAAAGAAATCTGTTGTCTATTTAGACTAAATTCAAGAGATTTACCAAACAAAAACGTTATAAAAATAATCTCTTACAACGCATTCCTAAAATAAAACCGTTGTCTAACAAAACAAAGCACAATAGGTAAATACATGTGAAGTATTGTTCAAAAGCCTTCTTGCTATACACTTAGAGATAAAAACCGTTGAGTAAATGCATATACTGAGGAGAAAACCGTTGTAGATAAAAGTTCGCACAACGGGCGACGTAAACAAATCTATTATAACTAATGCCTTCTTACAATGGATTCTGCAGTGACCTATTGTTGTTTCTAGCTGTTATACAACACTTTAGATTTACCAGTATGTTGTGATCATCAACTTATACAACGGGATGTATGGTAGGAAACTGTCGTTCTTTCTGGTTGTTATACCACACTTTGTTAATCGGTGACTGTCGTTTCAGTTATTTTGCACAACATTTTTTAAGCGTTGTCTGAGGGTCCATCTGACGGCATCTCAATAGTCATCGGTTTTAAGGGGTAATAGACAACGGGCCTGGGTGAGTCGTCTGATTCAGTTTTTCTTGTAGTGTGGTGACGCTGATGGATATAATAATAATATAATATATTTGGTACAATAATAATAGTATAATTTATTTTAGATTAATATTATTCAGTGGTAGATTGAGATTACTATCTTGATTTAACTGATTATAATTGGGCCGATGATAATATTATAATATATTTTAGATTAATTTTTTTTTAAACATAGAATTTTATGTGAGATATAATTTTATTTTATTTTAAAAAATTAATATAGAACTCTACGTGATATAGGATTTCTACGTGAGATAGGATTTTAGAGGTAAAACCAAAAAAAAATGTGAACCAAATTTGGTACAGATGTTTCGCTTATTAATAAAGGTTATAGAAGTTCACATGTTGTGGTGCCTAATGACACATCTGTTTCTTTGTAAAAATTATCTGGAACTCGTAAACCTCTTACTTATTTGCATTGTTATTATAAGTGTAATACTATTTCAGCTGGCACACATTGTTCTTCAAATTAAAGAACCTTCAACATACAAAAAATCTTTTGCTAATCCTTTATGGGTTGAGGCTATGTCAAATGAGAGTAAGGCAATTCATGATAATCATACTTGGGATTTGGTTTACCTCCAGGCAAGAAACCTATTGACTCTATATGAGTTTACAAAGTTCAACTCAAGTATGATGGAAGTGTAGAAAGGTGTAAAGGCACATATAGTCAAAAGTGTCGTCTTGGGTACGAGGAACCATTTTATCCAGGGGTAAATTGGATTTTTTTTATCCTTAGCTCATAACAGACATTTGCATAAATTGGATGTCAATGGTACTTTAAAAGAGGAGGTGTACATGAGAGTTTTAGAGGGTATACCAAATCCATTAAATCTGGTTTGCTTACTAATAAGGTCAATATATGCCTTATTAATATATAAAGTCGCGCTCCATTGAGAACCCACATTATTGTGAGATATGACATCTAATCCTAGCCATTCAATGATATACCTTTTATTTATATCAACCACTCATTAATTTTATTAACATTTTATTATTTCACCACTTTCACCCACTCAACACATCCTGAACACCTCCTGCCACCGGTGACCACCATTTCCGGCGACCACCACCTCCGGCGACCAGCAGTAATCACCAACGTCATAACTAAAATCACCACAGTTCAGAATAAAATCACCACCGTCAAACAGAAAATCACCATCATCTCCTTCAAATTTCAACCATCTCCCACCATCACTTCCGGCCACCACTAACTCTAACCACCACTTTTGGCTACTGCCTACAAATAATCACTTCACCACTATCTCCAAACACCAATATTTAACACAAAATAATCATATTTTTTAAACAGCAGCTACTAATCACCTCCGTTGTCATCAGTAATCACCATCGTTACCATCAGTAATCACCACAGTCGTTTTCAGTAATCACCACACAGCCACCATAATGGAATTACCAAATTGCAAAAAAATCACCAAAAATTGAACGAAAATTCAAGAAAAAATGAATCGAATTACTAGTTTCAGATCTGAAAAGGTTGGCGTCGGAGATGGTGGTGAAAAGGAGAGGGAGAACAGAGAGAGAGATGGGGGCGGCGGCGGTAGGTGATGGTGGTGGTGGCGGTGGCGCGGGTGGCGATAGCGCGGGGGAGGGGGTCGTGGTGGGCGGAGGGTGATGGTGGTGGAGGCAGGTGGTGGTGGTGGTGGTGTGGTGGGTGGTGTGGTTGGTGGGTAGAGAGAGAATGAGGTTAGATGATAGAGATGAAAGATTAAAAAGATAAAAATTAAAATATTAATTGTGTGGCTAGGATTTGGTTTAGATATAAAAAATGTGTGAATGAGATTAGATCTCAGTTCTCACAATTAATGGGGTTCTTTGTCGAAACTTCCAATCCATTTAGTGTAAGGGTTATATGGATAAAATATCTCATATCTCCATTGATACATTTATATTTAAAAAAACATAATAAAATTGATGTATATATCATTCATCATTTTAAAGAAAATTAGTAAAACTTAGGAAGCCATAAAACAGTATTCCAGTGTGTAAAATCATCCCATATTATTTATTTGTCTAAATGTATATGATCTTCGATCATTTTCTCTAATTTATTTTCTCTAATTTATTTTTCAATGAACTCAAATAAATTTTTTTAGCTACATTACCCCAAATAAACAATCAAAATTTGTTAAAATTAATTAAATTGGAGTAAAAAAAATTATAAACAATAAATAAATTTGGAATAAAATAAAAATTAGATTCTTTTGATAATTTACTGTTTAGTTCCAGTTCGGTTATTCATTTAAATCGGGTCTGGTTCTTAAAATAGTTCTACTTCTACTTCATTCTCAATTCTTTGGGTTCCGGTTGAGCTCCGACCCATTACTCAGTTATAACTCTCGTGAGATATCAAATAATTTTACTTTTTATTGGAAAAGATTGTGCATATCAAAATAAAATCTAAAAATATTATGCATATCAAAAGATTATGCGTATCAAGGTATAGTTATTTATTCAATATCTCAGGAAAGGTTACGTGAGATGTATCTCAGATCCCCGATTCTCATATATAATGTAAAGTATAGTCTATATATGAGAAAAATGGGTCTGAGGATGACCTGAGGCAACTCCCTCATGTTATAACCTCTTCCCATATAAATTTAATGAAATTACTAATTTATCCTCATGTATTTGTATGTGAAAGTATTATAATCGCAAGTAGAACCTTGGGGTTGACCTCAAGCACATGATTCTCTTCTATATATTATACAATATTTTATTGTATATTATCATATATTATATGAATAATTAAATGGATCATGTCATAGATAAGCGGATCAGATTAACCTAAATTCATATACAATCTATTTATTATTCAGATCCTCATTATCAGATCAAATTTCGGAACTGCTACTTTTCAGGTCAATCGATATTACAAAAATTCAAGCTCTTAAGATATTTTTAATGTCAAATTTGGTATCAAGGACCTTGGTCAATTGCATTATTTCTTGGACATTGAGGTCAGCCATACATTTGATGGTATTTTTTTTTTTGGTTTCAAAAGTTTGCTAGGGAACTCTTAGATGAGTTTGGATGTGAACTTCGATTACGCGTTTGCTCGATGAGTTAGGCGTTTGTGTCTTAAACCCGTTTCTATATTATGACAAAGGACTCAGGTTTGACTCCAACAACCCCCCAATATTCTCATTTATATAAAACATTGAATTGTACTTTGGTATGCCCAAAAAGGGATGAGATCCCCAATGAGTAATTGAAAAAAATGTGTGCTATGGTGGCCCCAAAAAGGGATGAGAACCCCACCTAGTAATTGAAAATTGGACGGGACGCTAGGGTCAAAAAGGCACAAAAAGGCACGAACCACCTAGTGATTTACTATTTTACCCAAATAATGGGCCTTGGAGTCAAGGACAAGTTTGATTCAAGATCACGAAGGTGTACTTTTGTGGGTTATCCATTTGGTAAAATAGGATGGAGATTATATGACTTAGACAAGAAAGTGTATTTTATATCTAGAGATGTTGAATTCGTTGAGAATAAATTCCCATTTATTAACAATACTGTTAATAATACGATGAATGTACCTAGCCTAGTAAATTCATAAAATATGTTTGTGGATGAAGACTTGGATGAGACAGTGTGAAATTAGTCCACTAATGATATGGAACAACAAAACCTCTCCTCTCGTCAGCAGTCCCCAACAAAGGACCAGCAATCTAGTGGTCGCCATATAAATTCAAATCATTCAAATGGTACTAATTCTACGTCAACATAAAATATTGCTCCCGTGGAGCTTCTTAGTAGGGGACATCATCTTCGTAGACCATCATCACGTCTCACAGATTTTATCACTCATAAAATTCACGTCAAAAACCCTGTCACTACTACTACTACAGCCTCTCCGAAACGGGCCTCAGGTACAGCATTTCATTTAGCTCAATATGTAAATTGTGATGCTTTTTCTATGAAACACAAACAATTTTTGTTAGCAATTACTGCAGGTGAAGAACCAATCCCTTTTTTCGGAGGTAAATAAGAGTTCAAAGTGGCATACAGACATGAAAGAAGAGATTAACGTGCACAATGGAAAAAATGGTACTCGGACTTTGGAGGATTTGCCTCCGGGGAAAATTGCCTTAAGTTGTAACTGGGTTTAGAAAATCAAGTACAAAAAAGATGGCTCAATCGAACGTTAAAGGGACGACTTAATTTGAAAATCGGCAGAAAGAAGGCACTGCATTTAGTGAGACATTCGCTCCTGTAGCATACATGGTGACAGTGAGAATGTTTCTGGAAGGTGCAACAACTATGAATTGGGAGCTTCATCTAATGGATGTGCACAACGCCGTTCTCCATGGTGTTCTAGATGAGGAGGTTTACATGAAAGTTCGTCCAGGTTTTAATTCACTCTTTCTTGGTAAGGTCTGTCGGCTAAGAAAATCATTATATGGTTTGCAAAACTATCAGCGACATTGAAAAAAATTTGTTTGAAGCAGTCATACGCAGATTATTCTTTGTTTTATTATACAAAAAGGGGTGTCTCACTTCATGTTTTAGTGTATGTGGTTGTTTCCACATTAAGTCTAAAATATTTTCTTGGTCTGGAGGTGGCACATGGAAATATAGGATTATTTCTTAATCAAAGAAAATATACTCTTGATATTATTCCGGAGGCAAGTCTTTTAGGAGCAAAATCCGCTACAACTCCTATAGAACAAAATCATCAATTGGCTTGATGTGAGGGGGAGTTGTTTTCTAGAGCCTAAGAAATATAGGCGACTCGTTGGTCATTTAATTTATTTGATCACAATCACTCGTCCTGAACTGTGTTATTCGGTGTATATTCTAGCTCAGGAGATGCAGCGCTTCGAGTAGGACGTTATCTGAAAGGATGTCGTGGTCAAGGGATTCTCTTGCGTAGGGATTGTAAATTGTACATAAATGGATTTTGTGCTTGTTATTGGGCAAGCTGTCCCATGACTAGGCGTTCCTTAAAAGGTTTTGGATGTCCTGGTCAAGGGATTCTCTTGCGTAGGGATTGTAAATTGTACATAAATGGATTTTGTTCTTGTAATTGGGCAAGCTGTCCCATGACTAGGCGTTCCTTAAAAGGTTTTTTTGTCTTACTTGGCTCTTCCCCAATTTCTTGGAAGACTAAGAAGCAACCAACCGTATCTCGGCTGAGGCAGAGTATCATTCCATGGCTGCCGCTACTTGTGAGTTGAAATGGTTGAAATCGATTTTGTTTTGCTTGGGCATTAATCATGATCGTCCAATAAGATTATAATTTGACAGTCAAGCAACTTTATATAGCGAAGAACCAAATTTTTTATGAACGGACAAAACATATTGAGATGAATTGCCACTTTGTCCATGATGAGGTATAAACCGGTAATATTGTTATGTCCTATATACAAACAGGAAATCAGCTGTCGCATATTTTTACCAAGGCTCTTGGTACACCATAATCCATGTTATTACTTCAAAAGTTGGGCATTCGAGATCTTTGCAAGTAAGTATATTACTGTAGTAGATTGCTAGAGTGTAGTATTTTTGTAATAACTTTAGAATATTTAGTTACCCTATTTTAGACATGGCCGTAACAACTCAGTAGCGTATATACAAGGTTCTTATCCAAGTAGGGAGAAAGACAAGAAAATTCACATAAGATTTCTTTGGCCAAAAAGACATGAACCATCTACTGATCCTTGACCCAAATAATGGGCCTTCAAGTGAGGGGATGTTGAGAATGTAATATGATTCCGGTAAGTTCATAGACATTGTGATGTCATTAAAAATACCCTGTACACATCATCTTATGGATCCCAATATTAGGTGGGGTTTTGGTTTAGGGGTGACTTTGATACATTTTCTTATGGATCCCAATATTAGGTGGGGTTTTGGTTTAGGGGTGACTTTGATACATTTAAGTTACATTTGTTTAATGGTGAATTAACAGGTTTGGAAATGGAGGGTGATATACGGAGTGGCAGAAGAAAATATTGCTGTTAGTTTTGTACAAATTGTGATGGCAAAAGTGGTAATGGATAAATATTAAGAGTGGTGCTCCATTGAGAACTTACATGTGAGATATGGGTCCTAGCCATTCATTTATATACCATCTATTTATCTCCATCACTCGTTAACTTTATTAATGTTAATTTTATTAATGTTTTATTATTCCATCACATCCCCACTCACCACCTGGTGGTGCCACTAGTGTCCATCATTTCCTGCCAGGGACTACGCCTAATCACTAACGTCATAACTAAAATCTAAAATCACCATAGTATCACCACATTTGAGAATAAAATCACCAAATTGGACAACAAGAGAACAATATTTGATATACAAATAATGTTTAATAAATAATATATTTTTCTATATAGTGTAATTTACTAGTATGTTTATATACTATTGTCAATACCTTTATATATGCACCAAATATTTTATAAATATTTTTAACACTGAGTTAATTTATTTTATTTTTTAATCATTGTTTACATGAGAAAAATACTATATATGTGATCCTAATAAAATTTACTTTTGTTAATTTCTAATAATTATAGATTTTGATAACATGTACTTAATAATTATTGATGCTATTATTATTTTCTTAGAATGTATTGGCGACATTAGTACCCCTTTTTAATAATTTTTCCTGATGACAATGCAATCAACATATTTACTTTGTAGATATGTTAGTGTATAAGAAGTACAATATATGAGTTTTTATATATTTTATTAATATTTAAAACATATAATGCATGGTATTTTTGACTGTGTACTAATGAGTTTTAAATTTTTTATTAATGATTGGAAGAGACGTGATTAGAAAAGATAGTATGATTTAATTAAAATGTAACATTTTTTAATTAAAAAAAAACTAAATTAATCATTTAAAGATATAGTATTATTGGTTTTTTGGGTGTGTTTATAAAATATTTTAATTAAAAGGTAACGTATTTAAAATTACAAAAGGCTAGTTACTATTAGTTATATTATTTTATTATTTATTAATTAGAATGAAAGATTGAAAACCAAAAACTAAAAACTGAAACTTTCAATATTTCAACTTTAATATAATAGTATAAACTACATTTGGTTGCTACTTTGTGTTTCATTTGGATAAAAATAATATTTTTTAAATACTTTTAAAAACTCATATGTGTGTAATTAAGAATTTTATGCTAATTCTTAAAAAATGTATTCTCCTAAAGTTATTCATTTGGTTATTCTTGTTTTCTAAATTTGATCCATGTTAAAGCTTTGCTTAACGGATTTATTAGTATTTCCTTCATTTTTTAGTTGTCAAGTTTTTCTAGATTATGATATTGTCAAAAGAATACTTTGAACACATCCTGTATTTACATAATTAGTCTTTTAAACATGATAGTTTTTTTTGAAGAAAATGAACTTTCAAAACTTGAACACTCACATCATACATCACCTAATCCAACACTCAACGTGGAGGACTCATAAAATCCACAAAGAAATTTAGCTCACACGGGATTCGAGCCATTGAATGAGCTGCCTTATTAGCTAATCTTCTAATATGTCTCACTCTAATATCATTCATTCCTGGACACTAGTTTTATTCTGCAAGCCTGAATAACATGGCCAACTTCCGGTTGGTAGCTAAGATTACCATTGATTGCCTGCATTGCTAGGAGCGAATCAGATTGGACACACATCTCTTTCCCCTCTCCACATGATCCACGACAAAGCTTCTTCAATACCTACTGCTTCTTCTTCCATCCCGGATACTGTCCTACTTAATTTGAAAGTTCTGCCCCCAAGAAATGATCCAGTGTGATTTCTGAGCACCATTCCTACAGCAAAATAGGACCAACCTTGAGTAATAGCTCATCTTTAAAGTTGCAGTCTTCCAATGTTGTAACTTTTCAAGCTCCATTCCACTACAAACTGTGGTGTAACCACCTTATTCTCCCAGACCTTCTTATTCCGAAAGTACCAAATACCCCACAGTAACATAGGTACGACTTTAACCAGTTGGTCATGCCCCTCAACTGTCAGCTTATCCAGTAACCAAGTAGGAGCGTCCTCAACCTCCCATATACTGAACATCAAACCCATTTGCTGCCAGCATTGTGAAGCAAAAGCACAGTCAAAAAATACATGCAAAAGGTGTTTGATATCAGTATTACACATAAGACATAAAAGAGGGATTCCAGTGCTTATACTTTGTAAGACTGCTCGCACAGGAACGTTGTTTCTACAGAAACGCCACAAGAAAAACTTTACCTTAGAAGGGATTTGTAATTTTCAGAGATTTTGCCATCCATTAGAGTTCTCATTAAGCATCGGAGCTCTGTAGTTATCCATCAAATACTTGATCATATTAATTGCGGTTCTGTCAAATGCTCTATTTGCTACTCAAATTATAATTACCGAGCAAAACCAAAATCAACCAATTATTATTATTATTATTATTATTATTATAAATAGACACATGACCTAAAAATGGTCTTCTAAAAGAAGAGGTCCCAAACCATTCTAGTAAGTACTTCTGCCAACACTTTATAGAATCAACAGGCCCCAAACCATAATGGAACTGGTTGATTCTTAGAATCAACCAATAATTTATAAAAGAAATACCACAAGGGAGTTGTCATAAGATGGGAAAACTGGTGAAAAATTGAACATAAACATGAGTCTTAAGATAATAATTAATTAGTCACATACAGGTAAATAAACCAGGGGTAAAGTTTAGCTGACGGGCCATTGTAACACATGCAGTAAGTCATGCATGCCCAACCGAGCATATAAGAAAACACAAAGCAGCGAAAGTAGACAGACTGAAGGAGAGAGTCTATGACTCATCACCATGCTCTTCAGGAATATTCTTAATAGGATCTATCTCATCTTTAAAGAGGAAATCTGTGTACTTGGTACCTACGATTGACCGTACTTTGAGTAAGCGATCCTTTAACCCCTCGGCATACCACACTTGATGGGCATCTTCCTCGCTCTGTTGGGCCCTAGACACCTCCTTTTTCAGCTTCTCATTAGAGAAGTTAGCTTCTATGAGAATTTTTTGAAGATAATCGTTCTTTATTAGCTTCACATCTGCTAGCTCCGCTTCTACTTTCATCTTGAGTTTGCGTTCCTTTTCCAAATCCTCTTGAAGCATGAGTCTAGCCTCACTCGCTTGCAAGGATTCTTTGGTCTGAGAGGCAATCCACATCATAGTCTAGGAAAAATAGGTAACACTTAGATATGGCAAGAGAGGAATATGACTTCATAAAAATGAGGAAGATGCATAAAGAGTTTACCTGAGTGGCATGGGCGAGCGCCTGCTCATTACCTATTGAAAGAGGAAGATCCCTCTTATCATGGTCGCCCTGAAGGAACATGAGTGAAGCGACATGATGCCCGAGACTAACAGATGAAGAGCTCGCTGTGACCATAGCTGTTAAGTCCATATCTCTCCTAGACTTCTTCTGGCTCTGCACCACCTCTATAGCCTCAACATGAGATCCATCTTTATCGCCCAATCCGTTGTTAGTTAGCACTACACCCGCTGCTTTGTTGAGAGCAATTGAAGGCTGCTTTGCAAGTGCCTTTGCTGCAGTCTTGGCTCTCATATGTTCTTTCTGTTTCTCCAAGTCAACACTTTGTCCGGACACTGAGAAGAGATCCAAAAAACAAATCAGTAATGGGAAAAGTCAATAATGAGAAAATAAGGAGAGGGGAGGGGAATTAATATAAAGATGGCGAGAAAAGTAAAGAATGCACATATAAGGCATGTAGGGAACAAAGGTATGAGTATTTACTAATATCAACGTTGGTCTCTCAACTAGTCCCTACTCTCTTACTCTACCATAGGTATGAGTATTTACTAATATAAACCTTGGTCTTATCAGATACACTAGTTGTTAATAATAAAATTGAACAAATATATAATCATACTAGCTTATATCCCGTGCGATGCACGGTCTTCTTTAATATTTTCTTATTTTTTATTTAGATTTTAGTTATTATATATAATTTGATAAAATTTTAATATATATATATATATATATATATATATATATATATATATATATTGGATTTATAAATCTAACAATATAATATTTAAATTTAATATATTATTGACGTAATCAATAGTAGTATTTTAGATATTAAAATATAAAATATTTTAAAATAACATATCTAATGATTCGTATTTTTTTACTCTTAAAAATCTAAAAAGGGACTCAAGTGCAAATATCAAAATATGTGCTTGTTCAATATACCGAGTTTATTTGAATATACTATTACTTTTATTTTAATTAATTATCTCGTTTAAATTGAATGTTAAAAAAATTATAATAAACATGAATTTCATAAGTTTAATATAATAATATTACCAATATATCTATCTTTTGCCCGTGTTATTTTTAATTTGAACATGAGTTGTTTCAGTTAATAAATATAAACAGGTAATATCCTTAAAAAGACAATTAGTTACTTATTAACAATTATATAAAATTATATTAATTTTTTATATATACGTCTGCATTACTTTTAGAAAATTAGTTGTTTAAGTTAGAAAATATAAAAGAGGTAATTTGTTTTAGCTGAAAAGAATAACTTGTTATTTATTAATATTTATATAAAACAATATTACCATTGTATATTTATTTTGCATGTATTATATTTAGAAGATAAGTTGTTTTAGTTAGAAAATATAAAACACAGTGTTTTAGCTGTCGGTTATAAATATATAATAATATTACCATTTTATATATATATTGCCCGTCTTATTTTTAGAAAATGATTTGTTTTAGTTAAATAGATATGTGAAATAGGTAATATAATTTAGCTGAAAAAGGTAATTGGTTATCAATAATTTGGTTTTCATATATGTCCTGTTTATAAGATGAGTTGTTTTAGGTAAAAAATATAAAAATAATGTGTTTTAGCTGAAAAAGGTAATCAATTATAAATGTATAATAATATTACCATATTATATATGTTATGGAATAAAAACCGAGCTTGCGAATTTAATGCTAGGGTTAGAGAGCTTCGAGCTTTAATGGCTGCACTTGTGTTTCGAGACTAAATCGGTCCTCACAAGATGCCTACGTATCTCAATTCGTAATTGAGAATCAAGCCAAAGACGTAGTTCTGATTGTAGGATCAGGGACCTTATATAGGCGTCTAGAGCCTAGTATTTATGGTATGTTTAGGAGACTTAACGGATAAGTCTTCTTATTGATAACTGATAAGGATTGTATTACTTGGCGGACAAGTCTTTTCCTTGTTGATAAAGGCTATGACTCATTAATTGGGATTCTGGATCCTTCTTTGACAAATTTACCATATTTTGGACTCTTTTCATGAGCTGTATATTTTCCATATTCATTAATTACGAAATTAATGAATAATCAGGGTTTCGGGCCTTGAATATTGGGTCGTGTTCTTGGACCAATTCGGGTCTAATTAATATGTCATTAATTATATTTTTAGGGTTATTTTTAGCCCATATCATTTGCCCCCCAATTTCTAGGAAAACTTTTCAAGCTTTCGTAGAAATTATATTGACCTTTTTTGAGATTCGGGGTCTTTTTTATCCTTTACCTAGGACTTCATTTTCACTAGTGTTTCACAAATATCGCCTTATTGCAAAGTGTGGAGCGACCTACACATTTACGACGATTTCTGCCTTATTCGAGGCTAATTTGACATTTATATGAAATATTCCTAATATTTAAGGAATTTCCATGTACCCACGGGTATTTTAATAATTATTCCTCATATTTTAGGAATTTTCATGTACCCACAGGTATTTTAATAATTATTCCTAATATTTTAGGAGTTTCATGTACCCACCGGTATTTTAATAATTATTCCTAATATTTTAGGAATTTTCATGTACCCATAGGTATTTTTAATAATTATTCCTAATATTTTAGGAATTTCATGTACCCACATGTATTTTTAATAATTATTCCTAATATTTTAGAAATTTTCATGTACCCACAGGTATTTTAATAATTATTCCTCATATTTTAGGAATTTTCATGTACCCATAGGTATTTTAATAACTATTCCTAATATTTTAGGAGTTTCATGTACCCACAGGTATTTTAATAATTATTCCTAATATTTTAGGAATTTTCATGTACCCACAGGTATTTTTAATAATTATTCCTAATATTTTAGGAATTTCATGTACCCACAGGTATTTTTAATAATTATTCCTAATATTTTAGAAATTTTCATGTACCCACAGGTATTTTTAATAATTATTCCTAATATTTTAGGAATTTTCATGTACCCACAGGTATTTTCCGAAATATTTTTTGAAATATTTCAAAAGTGTATAAAATATTTTCCCGAAATTAAGAAAATAATTTTAAAAATTATTTTCTATTCTTTCAGGTATTTTCTGAATTTTTAGAAATTTTCTAAAAATTTTAAATAGCTTTTAGCTATTTATTGGAAATTTTAAGGATTTATTCTACTTTTGTATTTTTTGTCTCTTTTCTCATATAGCAGCGAATCAAGTTGTCCCCTGCCAGGGAGCAGTAATGGTTGCTGTCAGAGAGCAGTTGACACGTGTCAAACCAAGACAGCCAAACAAACAACGCGTACAAGGCAGCTCCTGGGCGTTGTTTCGCAAAATATTTTTTTTTTTTTTTTTTTTTTTTTTTTTTTTTTTTGTGAAAAATTGTTGGCCAGTTTTTTTGGTTCCATGGGCGTGGGTGACACCCGCCTGGAAGGTCCATTTGTGAACCACGCGGAGGAGATTGCTTTGTAGGCGTGCCTTAATTTTTTTTTTTTTTTTTTTTTTTTTTTTTTTTTTTTGAAAATAACCAGATTTTTCCGTCTTGGTTTATTCCTTCCGTGCGTTGATAACCCCCGCCTACAAGGCAATCTTTTAAACCCCGCCTACAAAGCTGCTTCCCAGGCGTTGTTCACGATTTATATTTTGTTCGCTTTGCTTTTGTCTCCTGGGCGGCGTTCAACCCCGCGTACAAGGCGGGGTCGTGAACCACGCTTATAAGGATGCTTCCTGGGCGTTCTTTGCGCTTCTTTTTTAGCCGAATTTTCTTTGTCTCTTGGGCGGTGTTCACCCCCGCGTATAAGACGGGGTTGTGAAACACGCGTGCCAGACGGTCTCCTGGGCGTCTTTGCCTCCTAGTCGTTTTTCAATCCTTGATTTTTCAAATGTCTTTTGGACGTTGGTCACCCCCGTGTACAAGACGGGGTTGTGAACCACGCCTCCCAGACGGTCTTCTAGGCGTTTTTTGAGGTGTTTTCGACCTCAATTTTCGACCTCGATTTGGTCCTAGGTTGAACCAAACGACCTCAACTTTTTATGTATTTGAGAGGTCGTTACCCTTCAACCTCGTTTAAGGTTTCGACAACGCCAAACGTGGCTTACAGATACAAGAACTAACTTGAGTTCTAACACCTTAGACCTCATTCGAGGTTTCAACAACGCCAAACGTGGCTTACAAATACAAGAACTAACTTGAGTTCTAACACCTTAGACCTCATTTGAGGTTTCAACAACGCCAAACGTGGCTTACAAATACAGAACTAACTTGAGTTCTAATACCTTAAGTTTCTCATCGAGAGGTCTTCGTGAACGAAGACGGACACAACGTTTTACTCGCTTCTTTAATTTGAGCTTGCGGTATATCGAATCGAAGCTCGTTCTGAGCTCTACTTCCTCAATTTTCAGGGGTTTCAACCCATATATTAACATTCTTCCAATAGGCCTCTTAAGGTTTTTAGTTTGAGCTTGAGGTCTTTAGGACTACAATTAATCTTCCGACTTTAAGAATCGTGGTCTTCATGACTTTTTAATCTAAATTGGGGATCCATTTTGAGGCAGCTTGCCTTTTTGGCATCCTTCTGATACTTCTTCTTGCCAATGGAAGAGTTCGAGCCTACTGATGACTTCATAGAGGACTTAGATGCCCCTGTCCTTGACAATGATTCGTTTGATGACTTAGATCAGATTTTATTGGCCATGCGTGGCTCTATATCTTGCTTTTATTCAGGGTCCTTTCATGGACTTTAAGATTTATTTGATGCTTGTAACATAACTCTTTGATCCTTCGAGATCTTCTATTCATGCATGCTATTTTTTCGATACTTCTTCTTTGAGGTTTATGCAACTTTATTTTTGCATATTCTGTTTTGTCATTCTTGCTCACTTATATTTATTTAACTTATCTTTTGTAAGGCAATTCCTAGTACTTGGCCTCTTGAATGGGCTGGCACTTTGATCAAGTGTTGTTGGTACAACTTGCTTTTTAGTAAAACAATAAGGAAATGCCCAAACAAAGATAAGTAATAAAATAGTGAAAAAGAATTTGAAGTATTTTTTTGAAAAGAGGGTTCGACCCTTACATAGTATTTTACTTCCTACTAAGAGCTTAAGAGCTCAGAATGGTTTCGTCGACCTTATTGCTACTTGTCCTATTTGTGGATCCTTTTAGGAAACAACTAAACATAATAAACTTTTTAAACTTGAGGCATGCCAAGTTTTTGGCACCTCAGCCCCTTCAAAGGTTCAGGCAACAATGCTCCAATGTGAGTGACTTTGTCTGGTTCTCCATCGTTTCTCGAATCCATAACCTTGATTGGGAGAACCTGCCCCCCAACTCCATCAGGCCTTAACGCGGCTATATAGCAACTCCTAGCCATCTTTTGATCTCCTTGTTCTTCACCAACCCCGTTCCTTGTTGGGAACTTGATTTTCAAATGGTAAGTTGAGGCAACAGCCTTGAATGCATGAAGGCCTGTCCTCCCAAGGATTGCATTATAAGTCGAGGTTGCCTTTATCACCATGAAGTTCAGCATTTGAGTTGTTGTTTGTGAACCTTGCCCTATTGTCATAGGGAGCTGAATAGTTCCCTCTACTTTAGATTCAACCCCATTGAACCCGTATATGGGCATGTTTGAAGGAGTCAGTTGCGAATCGGTATATCCCATCTTGATGAAGGCATCATGGAACAAGATGTCCACGGAAGCTCCGTTATCAACCAGAACCCTCTTGGTTTTAGAGTTACCTATTACAGGTATAATGACCAACGGGTCGTCATGGGGGAACTTCACCCCTTCAAGATCAGAATCATCAAAGGTAATAGCCACTTCTGTCTTGGCACGTTTCGGTGCTTCTCCTACAACAGTCATTACCTCTCGGGCATAAGCTTTCCTTGAGTTTCGGGAGGACCGAGCAGCAGTCGGTCCTCCAAATATCATGTTGATGACAGGCCCTCGGGGCTTAGGAGTACGATCTTGGTCGTTGTCCCTCCTATCATAGTCTTTCCTTTCATAGTTTCCTTGTTGATTTCCTCGATTCCCATCCTTAGTGAACTTATCGAGTTTTCCTCTTCGGATTAAGAACTCGATCTCATCTTTCAGTTGTCTAAAATCGTCGGTATCATGACCAACTTCTTTATGGAAACGACAGAATTGATTCTTGTTCCGTTTCTCCAAGTCGGATCTTAGCGGTTTTGGCCATCGAAGATCTTCTTCCTTCTCAATTTCCATCAGAATTTGACTTCTTGAGGTGTTCAACCTTGCATATTCATCGAACCTGGGTCCGAAGTTGTTCCTTTTAGGTGGAGAGTCAGAATCTTTCGCTGTCCTGGGATATTTGTCCCTAGCGTCATACTCTTGAGTCTCCTTTCTCTTTTTTCCGTTTTCACTTGCTTCCACAGTGGGTTCATATTTTCTCATGCTCTCCTCAGCCTTGATGTATTTTCCAGCTCTATCTTGTAGTGACAACATGTTTTCGGGGGGATGTTTAGCCAAAGACCTCCTGAAGTGGTCATCGGTAGTTCCTTGCTGTAGGGCTATCATAGCCACTTTATCTTCCAAATCTGGGACTTTTATAGCCTCCTTAGTGAATCTACTCAAGTATTCTCTCAACGTTTCATTCTTGCCTTGTCGAATCCCCATAAGAGAAGCGGAACTTTTCTCATGTATCTTCCCACTAACAAATTGATTGATGAACGCCTTACTCAACTCTTTGAAGGATCCAATAGAATTGGGCGGAAGGCGACTGTACCAACGTTGAGCCATGCCCGCCAGGGTTTGTGGAAACGCCCTACACTTTACAGCGTCATTGGCAGGCTGCAACAGTAGTGCATTTGAGAAGGTTCTTACATGATTTGCGGGATCTCCCGTTCCATCATAAGCTTTGATGGTTGGCATTTTAAACTTTCTGGATATAGTGGCCTTCATTATCTCTTGAGTGAAGGGTGGTGTAGGATCATCAGGATCTCCTAGGGGCAACAAAACAGTAGGATCACCCCTTGGGGCTTCAGCCCTCTTGGTTCTCCTTGACGGTGGATCCAAATTGATTATCGGGACTCCTCCCGTTCCTTGGTTTTGTGTCCTTGCGGCTTCTTCTTCAGCCAGTAGCTTCTTGAGCCTTGCAGTCTCGGCTTCATGGGCCGCTAGTTTCTCCCTTGTAGTTTGGGGTCGTTCTCTATTGGTTTGAGAAGAACGTCTCCTTCTTGGGGCAACATCCTCCCCAGTTGTATAACCCTCGTCCTCGGTATAGGGACCTGAGTAATCTTGAACGAAAGGGGTCTATCGAGTTTGTTGATTTTGGGGTCCCAGACCTTGAACGTAAGGGGGCACATATGCCTCATGGTAGATTGGATTAGTTCCACTACAGCCCGCCGTGGGTCGAGGGGGCATACCATAGCTTGGCATCCCCAAAGTCTGAGTCGCATATTGAGGAAGGTCAGTAGTATGGAGTTGAAGGCTTCTCGGTGCATTCATGATGAGTGGAGAAGTCGAGATTGGTTGCTGGTGAACGGTCTCTTGTGGATTAGATCCATGAATAACCATCTGCAGGGGATTCGTCCCTTCAACCGAAATCGGGATCTCCGGTCCTTGAGTGTTGGTGGGGATATTCGCCCCTTGAGTGCCAGTAGTTGGCGGTGGTTGATTTCCGTGAGTATCAGCCTCAGAGGTGATAGGGCGATCCTCAGGAGTTTGAGTATCCCGAGCTGTTCTTCGCGTGTTTGCCATGGTTGATGTTGTCTTCCCACAGACGGCGCCAAATGTTATGGAATAAAAACCGAGCTTGCGAATTTAATGCTAGGGTTAGAGAGCTTCGAGCTTTAATGGCTGCACTTGTGTTTCGAGACTAAATCGGTCCTCACAAGATGCCTACGTATCTCAATTCGTAATTGAGAATCAAGCCAAAGACGTAGTTCTGATTGTAGGATCAGGGACCTTATATAGGCGTCTGGAGCCTAGTATTTATGGTATGTTTAGGAGACTTAACGGATAAGTCTTCTTATTGATAACTGATAAGGATTGTATTACTTGGCGGACAAGTCTTTTCCTTGTTGATAAAAGCTATGACTCATTAATTGGGATTCTGGATCCTTCTTTGACAAATTTACCATATTTTGGACTCTTTTCATGAGCTGTATATTTTCCATATTCATTAATTACGAAATTAATGAATAATCAGGGTTTCGGGCCTTGAATATTGGGTCGTGTTCTTGGACCAATTCGGGTCTAATTAATATGTCATTAATTATATTTTTAGGGTTATTTTTAGCCCATATCAATATATATGTTGCCCGTTTTATTTTTAGAAGATGAGTTGGTTTGGTTTAAAAAATAAATATAAAATAGGTAATGTAGTGAAAAAAGGTAATTGGTTATTAATAAATTGATTATAGATAGTCCCGTGAATCGGCCCAAATACCGACCGACCGACCGACCAAAACTTTTAATGTTTCGTCTTTAATAATATAGTATAGATTACTAAAAAGTAAACTTAATCATTTGCCCCTATGTCCTCGCCCCCTTTTAACATACCTGTAACTTAAGATATATGTAGATATATATATTATTGAAAATTTATTTTTTCACAAATTAACAAGTACTTAATATTTAAAGAAATTGATTTGTGTACAATAATCATGCATGGCCCCCATCTACAACAATAATGTATATGATTCAGTTAACTGATTTTGTCTCTTATAATCATGAAACTACAAAGCTCATTTATTTTTAACCTACACTGACCTATCATAATTAGTAGGAATTAAATGTACTTTAGATGAAATATACTTGCATAATATAATAAATCCAGGTCTAACTTTAGATGAATTCAGGTCTAATTCACTACTAGAAATATGCCAATAGACATCGGTTAAAAACCGATGTCTTTCTAAATTTCGACCGATGTCTTCGCATGCGATGTTAAAAGTCCGCACTTCAGACATCGGTTTTTAACTGATGTCTTCTTCACATTTAGACATCGTTTTCTAGACTAATTCTGATGTCATTGCCTCAAAATTTTCATAAATTTGTATTATTATCACTTGAAATATAGTAATACTATCAAGTTAGACCCACTTAAATATAGAACACACAAGTTAAAAAGAAACATAACCTCGATTTATAAACTAAAACTGATGTGCAAGACATGATTTAAAATCGGTTTAGTATCTACCTGATGTTAAAAGTCATATCAGACATCAGTCACCGATTGGAACTGATGTAATACCTCATAAAGAGACATCATGATCGTTATGAACCGATGTAATACCTCATAAAAAGACATCGGTTTTGTTCGTTTAGTCCCAGTCTCAGTTGTTGAAATAGATATCAGACATCAGCCTTAATTAAAACCGATGTAATATTGAATAGAAACACATCGGTTTTTTAGTAGTCACTATTGTTGAACATTCATTTTACATCGGTTGTTTATATGTAGCCGTTGTTAAAATTGCTTTTTTACATCAGATTTTAATTATTTACAATGTCATATGCCCTTTTTCACATCGGTGTTTTATATTGAAGTCGATGTGCAATTATTGTATTGGACATCGAATTTATGTTTTGATGGTGATGTCTTTGTTACTTTAGACATTGGTAATATTTGATGTCCAGGTCGGTTTTTTACATCGATTTTTAGTTGTATGTGATGTTAATTTGCACTGTCCTAAAAACTCAACATTGCAAACAAAGCTACTCTACATCGCAAACGCCGACACCAAAAAACTCAACAAAACATCACAAAACTACTCCTACAGCGCAACACTGCAGATACCAAAGAAAACATAACAAAAATATTCAAGGTTACATTAATATCCATAACCAGCTAGCTAACAATCCAAACCAAGAACATCCAACAGTCTAAACACATGGTACTCATCAATAATACCCAACTGTCTAGCCCGTAGCCAGGAAACTAGTTCAACTGTCTAGTGCACCAACATACCAGTTAATTACTAAATATTCCTGTCGCAACAACCATCTACATTGTCAAAAGAAAACTACTAAATGTAACCAGACCAAATGCATTACATTTTATCCTGGATAAACTTGATAACCTCCAAGCGCACCTCATCCAACTCGTGCACTTTATAAGTCTTCCGAGTCTTGGTCGCCCACTAAAAATTAACACGAAAAACAAAAATTAGCAGAACATCGTCGATCATACTATTTTTAAAACTACACATACCAATTATGTTACATTAACTTAATTGACCTATAAGCATCTTTTTTATTTTTAATCAGTCATTTGCCATAAATTAGACAATTTCATAAATTAATAGGTCGACATACCTTAGTAGCAAAAGAAATTTCTTTATCCAAAATGATTTCTTTCATGTACTGCATGACAACATAACCACATTCAACCCCACCGGGTTGTTTCGGAGATCCCTATTCCAATTATAATATCAGTCAGTTCTAAAAAAAATGAAACTTAATTAGACGGTAGGAATTTAAAATGCAAGATACTTACACTAAGATACTGTATATTAGGAGGTATGTTTCCTCTTCCAGTTTGAGCATTGTAAGATTTCAGTGCCCTGCAGAAGAGAAGGACATAGTGTCCATAATACTTTCCTATCAAGGAAGACAATAATTATATATACATCAAATTGTATTGGCCAGAATAGGAAAATATTACTCTGTTAAAGCTTTTTCCATTTTGTCGAAACGCGTTTGTTGAGGCAAAGGATTGAGAAAGAAAATATCACCATCCCATATGATAACCAAAATCCAATGCTGACTGTTTATTATAAATATACACAAGTCAGAATTTTCAAAATGTAGTTGTAAATATATTAATTAATTAGTAAAACAGTCTTAATTACAAACACTTACTCTTGATTATGTGGCAGGAAGTAAATGCGATTTTGATTGCCCTCTTTCAACTTACTAGCAACATAATGTTGAAATTCATTGTTCAAGGTAAATTTTTTAAAATTTGCACATCGTGCACATGGGCAAGGAATTCTCATTGGATCTTTAGAATTTTCTTCAGCAAATATCAAGAATTGTTCAACCCCAATTTCGTACTCTAAAGAATCTCTATCTTTCAATATCCAAGACTTATCCATATATTCGTATGCCAAATATGAACCTACATGATTTCAATTTCAAACATAAATATTGAACTATAAAATAACTTACCAAGTCGCTAAATTTAACTATATACTAAATTATAATCTAGAAAGCTAAACCAGCCTCAATTTCATCATATCATTACATAATAAAATCAAGAAAGATAAACTATCAGCAAATTCATTGTTACATAGTAAGCATACACTTAATAAGTCATCGTTACATACTAAACATACACTTAATAAGTAACATATATATATCTTACAAGAATTAGCATATTCTGTCTAAAATAGTGAAAGTTAAATTTCAAAATCTAAAAGTAATATAGATCATGTGTACCACTATGAAGAAATCATATCAAAGCTAAACACAAACAAACGAGAATTTCTTAGATCGAACTGCTAACCTCCTTTTTAAGTAAAATCTGCACGCACTATGGATTGCTTCAGTCAAGATAGTTGTGAGATTTGATCTGCAAAAACAAAATCCTCCAATTTAAGAACAGAACTACTTAAAAAAATTAAAAATTTCCAAAGTTTTACATAAATAAAAGGTTGCCAGAACTACTAGACAGAAAAAGGTTATATACTAAGAATTATGTACCAGCATTAGCTTACACACACAAACACTCAAAACAAGTACAAAGTAAATTACCAGAACAGAGGCAATTAATTAAATAAACAAAATGAATCATAACCACTAAATACTTCCCTCAATTAATTAAAGAGAATCAACTAATTCACATTTTAACACACCAGTTGTCATTACCAGTTTAAAGGAAACAACTATAGATATAGTAACACAAGGGGAAAAGCAATTTGAACAGAGATTACAAGGAGAAAGTAAAAAAAAAGGGAAAGATTGAACAAGGGTACACATGCAAAGGAATTTATCAAACTAGTAACAAATTAAAGCCCTAATTAAAAACAAATCGCAAACAGTAGAGACAAATAAGAATATAGGGGGGAGAGAGAGAGATATCTAGTTGAAATTAGGTACAAATCGCAGCAGCTGAAATGGAAATTGAAATCGCAACAGCTTACAATTAGATGGTCGCTTCCAATTTATCTTTGTCGGGTTCTTTCAATTAGGGTTTCAAATAGTGAGATGGTGAAATTAGGGTTATAATTAGGGTTATATATTTTAGCTGCAGAGATGGTGAGATGAGAGAGAGACGAGAGAGACGAGAGTGAGTGTGAGTGTGAGAGAGACGTGAGTGAGTGTGAGAGAGACGAGGGTGAGTGGGAAAAGTGGGAAATTGGGGGGGAATAGATATTTCACTAAGGGGGGGAAATATTTTGGTAACAAGAGGGGGAAATTTTTTTGGTAATAAGGGGGGAAGTGTGGCACGGGATTTTTTGATTTTATAAAAAGTGAGAATCCACAACGGTTGTCTTTTGAACCGATGTCTATAAATAGCTTTGACATCATTTAAAAATGAACCGATGTTGAAACAACCTTTAACATGGCATTTTCAACCGATGTTATAACACCGATGTCTATTAGCATATTTCTAGTAGTGTAACTTTACATTATGAATAGATAATTATGACAACACCAGCATTATTTAGAAGTATTGCTCAAACCAACAGTTCATGTGTTTCCTATTTAAATTTAGTAATATACATTATACATTATACTGTACTTTATTATTCAGACCCAAACATTAATAGTTTGGTTATTTGGACTTGATTTAAAATATCCCGACCTAATTACTATAAATTAATGTCAACTAGCTTTATATTCTAATTTAAACACATTTAACTTTCACATAAACCTATTATACAGTAATTATATTCCATATATAAAAAGGGTATACCAGCTCACCAGGATTTCCACCAGGACCATTATCAGAAGCATTGAGCTTAAAGCTTGCATCTGCATTCAAACATGAACCGCCAAGATGTTCAACTTCATATCCCACGACATCCTCCAAGCCTATCATTCCATCTGTATTTAAGTCAATATCTTTTCTTTCATCTTGTTTTTCCGCGATTAGAATATCATTTTGTTGTTCATCATTTTGTTTGTCACTCTCTGCTTGTGAAGAAGTATCATATTCATGTGGATGATCTTGTTCAAGAATGTGTACATATCTACGGATATCAAAGTTGGTCAGAGCACTATTCCCTCTCTGCAGAATTGCAGCTTTATCATATGCAACGGCTGCTTCTTCTTCGGTGTCTACATATACCAATCAAAACAAAAATTGTTAAATACTTAATCTATAAGGATTCATGCACCTAGCAAAAAAACGTCTTTCTCCACTAAGTCCTCCGGCCTTCCACCAAACTTGAAATTTAATGCATATAAAAATCTGACTAACAAATTAGCTAGTACCTATCATGCAGAGGAATTGATTTGTGTATAATAATTCTCTACATAATTTAATTGATTAAAAAATATTGTTAACAAATTTATTAATAAAATATATGATTCTATTAATTGATTTTACATCATATTATCTTGAAACTACTAAAAATTGATAAACTAAAGAAGTTCATTTTTCTTGACCTAATATGACTCATTATTAGTGTAACATCCCAGTATCACATCGAGTAGATTTGGGACTTATGATCAGGATAAGGCAAAATACTACTACCAATAAGCATCATAAAATCAGATCTTTTGGGGCATGTGATGGGCTAGTCGTTACCCAACTTGCGTGCATTTGGGCTAGTAGGCTACGGATCGGACTCAGAATCGGGACTTGACCCGATTTTTGAAAAATACTCGGGATTTGACCCGGGTTGTCACATATGGTATCAGAGCCGACTCTCAAAAGTTTTGATGCGTCAAGTTGCCGAAGGTGGGGACACGAAAGCTGGTGGTATTTTATCCCACAATGGACGGAGGTACGGAGGTGGGGACACGAAGACAACCGCTATTATCCCACAATGGCTAGAGAGGAACGATCTGGATGTATGGGCTATCTGTTCAGGGCCTGGCGAGGATGTCAGGAGATTGAGTGGGGGAGTTTGTAACATCTCAGTCCCATATCGAGTAGATTTGGGACTTCTGATTAGTTTATAAGGCGGAGTACTACTACCAATAAGCACCAAAAAATCATGATCTTTTGGGGGCATGTGGTGGGCTAGTCGTTACCCAAGTTGGCTGCATTTGGACTAGTAGGCTTCGGCTTATTCGGACTCAGAATCGGGACTTGACCCGATTTTCAAAAAATACTCGGGATTTGACCCTCGTTGTCAAAATTAATATAAATATATACCCACCAATTTTTCACACGACATGAAAAATTAGTGTTTGTGTTTGTATTTTGAGTACACGAACACGAATGTATACGACCGAAATTTAGTGTCGATTTTTTGTTTACCCTTTGGTTATACGACACGACACGAAGTACACGACATAAATAAATATATATTTATATGTTAATATTTAAATTAGATTTTTTTATTATGTACATTAGATAAATTAATATTTATTACATAATTATACATATTTTATAATATTTTTTGCAAATATGATGTAAGTACATATTTATAAACATATTTGTAAAAATTTAACTAAATTTAAATATTTATATTTATTTATTTATATTTATTTTTTATTTAAAATTACACGAAAACACGACACGGAAGATTTACGACACGAAAGGTACACAAACGTAAATGGTTCGGTTTTGTTTTTAGCATTCATGTACACCAAACATGAAAGTGCACGACACAAAAATATACGACATGCGCGAATTGCTAGATCTATATAAATAGAATATATATCTTTTAGCAAAGAATGCAAAATCATACACTTGCAGAAACTATTATAAGGTGTTTATTATATTTGGTGAACTACTCATTTAAATGAATCACAATGATATAAGCTACAATATGTTTATACGTACTTTATGTCGTGGTGATGCAACCCCCCACCACTATCAACCATGACCATGATCAAATAAAAATCTCCACAACCACCAACACCCTCATCCTCACCGTCTATAGCCCACCATATTTACATAATCATTAAGTACAACTCGGAATCACCATAAAATCAACACAAATCAACAAAAAGTAAAATAAAAATACACTAGAATTCAAGGAAAATCATCACCTTAGGGAATTTCAAATATAAGTATTGAATCTTGATTTTTTTATGCTTTCCCAAGTGTGACTGTGCAGTATTTGTGCGAGTAATGTGTGTGTGAGACAGAGTGTCACCAAAATTAATGACCTGGGCTGCGAAAGATCGATGGTGGTGGTGGTGGCTGCCAAAGGTTGGTGGTAATAGATGGATGAGGGAAGAAGAACGAAGTAGAGGGGTAGGATAATGGATTTAAATTAATGATTTAGAATAAAAGTAATTCAAAAATTGTGTCTCAAAATCTCATTTTAATTAGAATTCTCATTTGAGTAACTATATGCACATACATTTATGTATATATATATTGATGTTCAAATGAGAACTAGAGATGAACCAATGATATATAATTATATTTAATATTATATAAAATATGTAATCTATGATCATTTGCACCAGATTACTACTCCCTCTGTCCAGCCATCAATATTTAGCAATGAAATGTTTCACCGTCAAATTTAACCTCACTTCTTTATATATTTAGAAAAAATTAGCATATTTTACACTTAATTTGGTTCATAAGAAAAATCGTTTAATACTTTTGAGACATACTTTTAAACATGCAAAAAAAGAATTGTGATCAATATAAATCCAATGGAGGCAATAGTTTACTAGATTAGAAATTTCTTGTTTCTACCAAATCACTTGTTTCACTTACACAAATTACCATTGAATCTATGAATTAGGGATGTGTATGAAATTAATAAATAGAAATTAGAAATAAATTAGAAATTATATAGGTGAAATGTGATTGAAATAATAAATATATAAATCAATTGTTGAAAAGAGGGGACTAGTAAATGTGTTGTTCTTAATAAATATATTTTTAATTGCCCTTAACCTACATCCACTACCATGTATTGCCAACTAATTGCATTGTAATGAAAGAATTATAGTAGTTTAAAAATTGTATTTCCTCCCCTTTATCAAATTATTCATATTTTCTATTTGAAGATGTCAATCTCAATTTTTACATTTATGAAACCATCAATACTAATAACCTTTTAATAACTTAAAATTTCAATTGTACAATTGCTTAATTAGAACATAGTCTTGATAATGAAAAAGATTTCTACGTATTTGTAATTAAGGGTGTGAGTTTCATCTTTTTGAGATTAAACATATACAAGTAAACCCACACTATTTATATTTTTTTTTATTCTAATAGCCATTTATTACACATGAATATAAAACATATGAAAATGCGAACTATGCAATGTGAGTATATGCGGAAAATTGATACATGTGTAAAGTTATAAATCATACCGTATTTCCCCAAGTATGTATATCTGTTTCCGTCCATGGGTTTAATTCGAGCTTCTCATCTAATGATATTGAATAAAATTTAATTCATACAATCTTTTGAGATGCACAATCTTTTTAGATAGTATATTAATATGCAAAATATTTTATTATATGAAGTCGTTTTATTGAATATCTCATGAAAGTTAATTATGTGAGATGTGAGTTTACTTATTCTCTATATTAAAAGCATATCAATACTATTATATAATAGACGAAACATTAAAAGTTTTGTCGGTCGGTACGTTATGATTTTACTTAATTGTCCTTTCTTAAATTCATGATTTTACTTAATTAACCTTACTTATTTATTATTTATAGAAATATATTATTAAATAATAATATTACCTATTTATAACCAATTATCTTTTTCACCGAAAATACATTTTTTTTTTATTTTTTCTAACAAATTCCCCTACTTTTTCAAATATATCACGCGCAATTACCTTTTTTAACTAAAACATGTTAGTTTTTTTTATTTTTCCTTACTAAAACCCCTCATTTTCCAAAAATATCACGGACAAACCTTTAGTTATTTAGTTTTAAACCTAATATTATAATTATTTTTTTAAAAGTTTACCTATTTTAACATGCCTGCTTATTTTTCTTAACAAATGTAATTACTAAAAATATTAAAATATAAATAATCAAATACCTATTTATAACCAATTACCTTTTCAGCTAAAACACATTATAGATTTTTTCTAACAAATTCCCTCATTTTCTAAATATATCAAGGGAAATTGCCTTTTTCAATTTACTTTTTCTATTTTTCTCACTAAAATCCATTCTTTTTCTAAAAATATGACGGACAAACCCTTTACTTATTTATTTTAAAACGTATTTAAATAATTTAAATTATTAAATTTTAAAACCTCATTTTCCAAAAATATCACGGGCATTTATCTTTTTAAACTAAATATATGTTACATTTTTTTATTTTTCCATAATAAAACCCCTCCTTTTTCAAAAATAAAACGAGCAAACCCTTACTTATTTATTTTAAAATTTGTTTTAATGGTTTTAATTAATTAAAAGTGTTTAGCTATTTTAACACGCCTACTTATTTTTTTAACAAATACAATTAAAAAAATAATAATAATATAACTATTAACAATCCGTGCATCACACGAGTTTTAAGCTAGTTCTATTGTAAGGCATAATATATTTTAATCAAACTTTAAAAGTAATGTGTTCTTTAAAATTAACAATACATCATTACATGAACCTGAACAGGTCGAGAGAGATGAACTCGCACCACATTTTAGAACCTTCGAACCTAAACCCCCAACTAGACATGGAATTCAAGAACCTAAACAACTCAGTTGAGAGCTCCGCGACTGGTTCAAGGGAAGGTCTTCAACTAGAATTTCAAATGGAGGAATTTCAAAGATATTTAAAGCTAAATAGATCTCAACAAAAGCTTAGAACTCGAAAATGATTATTTTTCGTTTTTCGATTTTTTTTAAGTTCTTTAAAAATAGGCTTAAAAGGGAAGGTTTGGGGGGACACGGGTTTAAAAAAGAAAACTTTTGATGGATGTAAAATTATTATTATCTTCTACATTAAGAAGATGTAATATACTTATTTTATAATATTTTTTACAATAACCACTATGTTAGGCCCAAAAAATGGATTAATAAGTTAGAAGGGGGTTGAATAACTTTTTACCTATTATAATTTAGAGCTTGGCATTTCTAAATGTTCTTTGTCTTTTAAAAATTTGTTACTTGTGAACAAGAAAATCTGGATTTTATTGGCATAGTGGATCCAATCGTACCTTCTCCCTTCCCTCAACTCGTTGCGTAGATTAGGGTAGTCTCCCTTCCCTCAACTCGTTGCGTAGATTAGGGTAGTCTGCTACTTTGTCGGTGTTGGATCATAGGCTTGGCTAGACTCAGACTAGTATGTTACACGAATAGATCAAAGACAAACATAATATATAAAATAGATCAACAATATATATAAATGTGAGTTGTAGTAAATGTGAGTTGTAGTAAGTTACTTGTTCGAGGATTAATAACACATTGTGTATGAACGTTTATGCAGTAAATTAAGTATATATGTTTGTTAAACTAAAGCACAAATAACAACGGTATGATTGAAAGCACTTAAAATATATATAAATAACATATATTATAAGGCCGAATATACAGGGCAAATATATTTTGAATTGAATAATATGAAGTACTTTTTAAAAAGTCTATGTCATCTATAAAACCTTTGGAATAATAATGACAAAATAAAACAAACGGTTTTAAACCAACTAAGACAAATCACTAGGATTCAACAATGAGACTTCATTTATGTCGTATATGGACTTATACTAATATTTCTCTAACTCGGAATCAAAGTCGGTTTTACTTCAAGAACTCAACAGTAGGGTTCATTTGTAACTAATATATGGTTTATACAAGAAAACTTTAAACTTGGAAGCTCAAGTATTTAACTTCAAGAACTCGAAAAAAATTAGATTTGTTCATATCTCTATATAAATAAATGAGATTTATACAAGTAACCTTTTACTTGGTGTTCAAAGTTAATTTAACTTTTTTGTAGGAAGCCTTATTTAAATATCTAAATAATAATATTAGATTTATACAAGTGGGTTACGTTTCACATATAACCGCTTATAACTAGATGCATTAGAACTTATTTATGTGCTTATACAGAATATAATACTCTTTTTATTATTAACTATATTTTTCCATATTAATTTTTTGTTTACAGTTTTATGAAAATGAGAATAATATCATAGCATGCTAAGATTTAATTTCTTTTACAAAAATCGCATGTAATTTAGTAAAAAAAACTCAATGTTCACCAGAAGAACATTACATCTTAAAATATATAAGAAACAATTTGTGTGCTGTAACAGAATGATGTTTAGTGTAGCAGAACGATAAAAAATCAGCCATTGATTAGGTAAATATCTAAGTTCTAAATCAGAAAAATGTTCTAATTTGAACCTAACTGTTGCGTAAAATCTAGATGTGCAAGTGTACACAATCGCAAACAATTAATATAATAATAAATACCAGATATAGTTCCTCAAGGACTATCTAGTTGTATAAATCACAATCAATGTCAAACAATTCGGTTGTAGACTCACAAGAATTGAGTTTTGGTTTTTCTAATTAAACTAATTAATTAACAACTAAATTAACTAACTAATACTATACTAGCGAAAAGAGTTGGATGAGTTTTAGATACGAGAAGCTAAGTCAAGATAATTACTTCCGCTAATATGTTCATGTTGGTAATAAAGTAGTGTAATACGATTAAACACCAATTTAATCTATGCCAATTTAATCTCAAGAATACGATTAAACACCAATTTCACACCGATATACAAGGTAATAATATATGTACATACCGTCATAAATCAATATTAATAGATATAATCATGCACCATTTAGGCATTGTGTCACTTAACTATAACACTCTTAGTATTATAATTAACTCAACTATCTACTATAGTTGGCCAAACAATAGCAAATATTATTAAACATGAAAATCACTTGAACGAATAAACTACAAACTATCAACAATCCCATACTAGGGTTCCATAAAAATCTTAACTCGTATAATTTTAGTTCATAATCAAAGTATCAAAACAATACCAAAACAACCAACACATGTTCATAAGAAAAGATAAATAAAAGATGAGAGAAAACAAAGCCAATTGAATGTCTTTAAATCTTCTCCATTGATGGCTTCTCCTCGTCCCTTGTGCGGCTCCTTGTCTCTTGCATTGTCTCTATCTCTAGGTATTAGGTCTGATCTATATCTAATTACATCCAAAAAAAAGTCTTTTTTTTATTTATTTAAGACAAATACAAGGAGTTTCCAAATCAGAATTGAATTTCAATAAAGGAAATTCATAACTGACTTTTGGCTCTGTTTCTAGAATGACTCGCTGGATTTTGATATCTAAGGCCACTTATAAAATAAATCCCTTCTTATAAGATTTTCGTGGGCTGTTGGATGGTGTGAATTGGACTTCTAAAATTCCGTTTATGGCCTAAACGATGTAGACTTCACAAGCAGCCTACAAAATCCAAATTTCAATCAAATTAATCTCCAACTCTTGCCATTTAAGCTCCAATCCATATTTAATTAGACCTCCTTGATTCCTACAATAAAATATTATAATTTATTAAATAACAATCCAAATCAATACAAAATAACTTGAATATAGGGACAATATTAAGATAAAGATCGTGCTTATCACTAACCCTATCTTTCAACTTGGAGTTGAAGTTAAAACAAACATGAACTTACTAATATTCAGTAAGAGAGCTTCATTTATATCTATAAGTAATAAAATAAGATTTTAACAAATATTCTTAATCTCAAAATATAATTATACCTTACATTTTGTGCATCGACATCTGTATAGTAAATCCAATATATAGTAAATCCAATGCACAACAGAAGCAAAGTGAATCTCTTGAAGGGATTGTCGTACACCATGAATACTTTATTTAAAATTAAAAACATAATAGGGGTTTTGGAGTCAACGAAACTAGGCAATTCAGCCGTAGGACATTTTTGTTTAAGAGGACTATGTTGGACAACATTTGAGACATTGAGCTAATGGAGCTGATGGACTGACCAATTTGAGGAGATGGAAAAGAGAATAACATGAATTATGGCACATTTTTCAACAAGATTAACTATTTAATCAACATGCACTCATTTTTCTTGATTACAACCTTTAGCTATTAAACAATCATTCTGACTCTTGCTATGTAATTAGGGCAATACTTCCCGTGATGACTCCAATTACCTAATAATTTTGTGTCCAATAATAGGCGAAACATGTTCTTACATGTTACTTGCAAGTAAAAATTTATATTAAAAAGCATGAAATCAATTTAAGACAGGTACTTAAAGGATTTTCAAAAGATATCTAGTTTGGTGCGGTAAATTGTGCTAAGACCTGGTGGATTTGTTGGGGATTGGTAATAACATTTTTGGAACATGTGTGCAAATGAGCTTGATAGTGATGTAGGTGGATATTAATTAGATTTGATGAGTTAAGTATTTAAGTTTGATGTGGAATGGGATGAAGCTTGAGGTAGGTAGTGAATGATTTATATCATGAGAAGGTAATTATTTTGACAAATGTGTTTGATGAGATTTTGTGGGAGTTATATGAGGTGATAACGAGGGAAAAGAATTATCTTAACATGATTTTGAAAAAAATTAAAGTGATAGATGATGAACATATAATAATCCTGAGCTCTAGAGTGATGATCCCAGAGTGATGATCCCAATATGGAAAAATATCCTCAAAAAAAGTAACATGTGTGGATATAAATATATTGGATGTTGTCAATTCTATACACCAAGAAGACATGCATGTCATAATTATGGATATGAGAAATAAGGTTTAAAAGTTACTATATTATTTTTATAGTTTGTATGGTTGAGAGAATAATCAAATAGATGTTGAATAGACTAATTGTAAAGAGAACAACAGAGGATATATTAAAATGGAATCTTCTTGATGGTTGATTGAAAGGAAGTCGGAGTTGTGTGTATTTTACATTAATGTATTCTTTAATAAGGCCTTAAATTGGGACCAAAGTTTCAAAGTTCGTGAGAAATCTTCGTAGTATGTGTTGTTTATTTCTCCGGCCCATATAATTTAAACACATTTTGTTTCTCACACACCTGTTTCTCTTTTCCCGCCACATTTCTTTCTCTCCGTTCACTACCTTAACCATCCCACTCGCACCACGCCCCTACTCTTTCAACTTCCCTCACCTTCCTCTTCAAAACCCCTGTTATTTTATTCCCGATCTATTTAGTTTTTGCAAACCCAAATGGCTGAAACTAATTTTCTAGCGAACTCCAAAAGTTTACATACTGACCTGCTCTTTGACGCTAAACCTGGTGATGCCACTAGGATGAGACAGGAATTCATAACCATCCTGAAATGTTGAGGCTTAACAAAACCATGTTTGAGTTTGGTTCCTTTTTGAGAACCAAAGGATTATCCATGAACGAGTTTAAAGATTTTTAGTCCACTTTACATGGAAGAAATTTTGATGACAATGGTATTGTACAACCCAGAACTATCGTTTCTCTTGAGGACTTAATAAATGATGTTAATGTTACAAATGGTATTTTTGCGATTTTCGAATACTAACTCTACTGAAGAGGAATCTGTTAGTCTTTCTTCTAGTGGTGGTATTCTTCCACTTTCATGGAAATCTATTGTCTAAGATAATGTTAACCCACCAACCTCAATTTAATTTTGGTTTTGAATATTGTCCAAGACAATGCTAACCGACCAACCTCAATTTAATTTTGATTTTGAATCAAATGTTGATAATGGTGTTGGTACTTCTACTCTAAACGTGCCCCGTAGTTTTCTTGAGAATGCTAGAAGGAAGTGGGATCGAGTTGCATTCGTCATTTTGTTGGAGGAAGTTTCTCTTTCAAGTATGTTAAGGAACAAACTATGAAACTTTAGGGAAATATGGGCCTGCAAAATATGTTCTATAACTAAAAAGGGTACTTTATTTTCAAGTTTGACAAGATTGAAGAAATGCAAAAGGTCTTAGCTCTAAATTCAGTGAATATAGGTGGTAAAAGGATTTACCTTGCCCATTGGATTGATGGTTCACAATTTCAAAAGAATGTTAATCCTTCTGTCTCTACTTGGATCGTTTGGTGGATGTTCCGCTTTCCCTTCAGAGCTGGGAAGGTTTGGGTAACATTACTAAGGCAGTGGGCAAGCATCTCAACCTTGACAAACAAACGTTTCTTTTGAATCCAATGAAATATGTTGGGGTACTTGTAGAACTAAAATATGGAACTATATGTCCCAAAGCAATTATGAATGAGAAAGATAACTCCAATGCTAGAGAAAGGGTGGTAATTGAGTACTCTATGGTGCATTTGTCTTGTAGCTTTTGTAGGGCTTTCGGTCACTCTGGTTCTTGATGTGAAAAAACCCCAAATTTCAAGAAAAAAGAAGCTAGTCAAGCTGGAACTTCTAAAGGAGAGGGGAAGAAACAGATTGTTAGGGTTGACTCATTTAGAATGATGATAACAAAATGCTCAAGACAAGAATTTGATCTTGACACTGAAGCTGATTGTCAGAAAGCTAGTTCACAGAAGCTGATAAATCAGGAAGCTAACTGGAAGGCATTTTATCTATCCAAGGTCTAAAAGCCACACCAAATGATTGGAGGATATTCTGTCATCAAGTTAGGAAGCAATTCAGAAGCAAGCCAATGGACGTCTAATCAAGCACCAAGTGTTTCAGTGGTAAGTCTGCCTAATCAACTCAGTAATGGTGAATCAATAAAGATGACAAGGTGTTTTATCTAAATATGAAGCTAAGAGTATCCTTTCTACGGATCATGCTATGAAGTCGTATTTCATCTACGGATACAAGCTGAAAACATCATATGCCATCAACGGATAGAAGCTGAGAACATCTTATCTCATCAACGGATAGAAGCTAGGAACATCTTATCTCATCTACGGATAAAAGCTGGGGACATCATATCTACGGATAAAAGCTGAAGGAAGTTGATCCTCAGAAACAGCTAAGGATGTCATGTTTTATCTATGGATGTGGCGAAGGAGGTCATGGTCTATCTATGGATGCAGTCAAGAATGTCATGTCTAATTTATGGATACAGTTATGGAATATTACTTCTACAGATATTCTAAGATTACCTTTCTACTGATACTTGACGTAAAATGGTAGTCTACGGATATGGAATTAATATGCCTACTGATGTTCATCTCATTCAACATGGAAAACAAATCTATGTAACGGAATCTTTTGAAGGTTTCCTTTATTTAGCAGGTTGAATGGAGGACAGTCTCAGAGATCATCATTACACACCCGTGACTAAAAGATGCTGGATAATGATGCAAAAAATGTATGGAATAGGGAGTCAAAATTTTAAATATTCGAAGTCTCAAATTCCTACAAGTGAAATGTGAAGTCATCTATTGTCTTTTATGTCTCGATGGATAAATAAGAGTTAAGGCAGCTACCTAGAAGTTTAACTTCTAACTGGACACAAAGGAAAGGCTTGACAAGCATGAAGACCTATTTGAATACTACAAGTTCACTTATCTCAGCTGATAGTGACTTGACAGTCGGGTAACCAAGGAGAGGTCTCTTTCATGCAGATGTCACATGGGCTTGGAAGCTAGGTCAATTGCATGGACTTAGTAATTTTTGAAGAGAGCAGCACACTCAAGCACACTCAATCAGAAAGCACCATTTGGGAGTATACAAGTTTATCTGTTATGCCAGCCAAGGCATTTCCCGAATAGGATAGCTTCTGAGACGAGCATGTGATCAAGCAGAACCAAAATGTAATATTTTATTATGTTGTAGGTTTTGTTTGTAACACACAGTCGATGTATATAAGACTGTGCGGAGTACATAGAAAAGCATGTGGAGAGAGCACAAAGCTGAATGTAAAAACTCTTAGGCTCTCTTCCATCATCTATGTAAGCAGCTGGAGTTTGTTGAAAAACAAAACCAGAGAATTCTTCAATATACACCTTAGGTGGGCTTTTTCCGAGAAACCCACCTGAAAAGTTTAAAAAGTCTGCTTGTCTCCTGCATTTCTTTTTAACTCGAAGAATTCATTTATGTTCATGGCTTGTCTCAATTCTTAGTTAATTTACCAACACATATATTCATACTGTAAAAGGTTTAAATCGATCAAGAACCTTTTCTGTGTATGTGGACTGATGAACAAATATGCCTGAAGATAAGTGTTCCACCTGTATACCTAAACAAAACTTTGTCTTTCCAAGATCTTTCATCTCAAACTCATTTTTCAAATAATTAGCAGTGTTAATAATATCTTCAGAAGTACCAACAATATTTAAATCATCCACATAAACAACAATAACAACAAACCCAGTTTGAGATTTTTTAATAAACACATATGGACACACTTGATTATTAATATACCCATTATTCAATAGGTACTCACTAAGCCTGTTATACCACATACGACCAGACTGCTTTAAGCCATATATTGATCGTTGTAATTTAACTGAGTACAAATGACGAGGCTTAGTTTCCTCTAATTTTAATCCTTCAGGGATTTTCATATAAACATCACAATCAGGTGATCCATATAGGTAGGCTGTCACCACGTCCATGAGACGCATTTCCAATATTTCCATACAAGCCATACCTATTAGAAAACGAAAAGTGACTCCATCCATTACAGGAGGGTAAGTTTCCTGGTAATCAAATCCATGCTTTTGAGAGAATCCCTGGGCCACTAGCCGGGCCTTATATCTCACAATTTCATTTCTCTCGTTTCGTTTTCGTACAAATACCCATCTATTCCCCACAGGGATCACACCAGCTGGTGTTTGGACTGCAGGTCCAAATACATTTCTCTTGCGCAAGGACTGCAATTCCTCTTGGATTGCAATTTTCCATTTTGGCCAATCATCTCTTTGTTGGCATTCTTCCATACTTTGTGGTTCAGGATCGGAGTTCATAGAGATATCACATGCCACGGAAAAAGCATATATCTCATCAATCTCAGTACTCCCACGATCCAATAATTTCCCGTTATGTACATAACTCAATGACATCTCATAATTATCAGGTACCTTTGCTTCTATGGAGGCATGTGCCACTTCAGGAGCAATATCCTCTTCTGGAGGTAATCCCACTTCTAGGGGTTTCGTTATAGCCTCTTCAGGGGCTCCAATCTCTTCAGGAGGTAATACCACTTCTGGGGTATTATCTGGAACACTTGCCATTTCTTGGGCAGGTCCAATCAGTTTCCGTTTTCGTGGTATAACATCCTTTGCACCAATAGGTCTGCCACGCTTCTGGCGTGGTTTTAAATCACCGTCCAATTTTTCAGGAATTGATTTACGAATAGGGATTTCAACCCTTGCCGGAGCATTAACATCAGGTATATGCGATTTTATAATATGTCTAGAATCACAAAAAGCATCAAGCATTTGATTAGCAATATTTTGCATATGAATAATTATTTGAACTTCAGATTCACATTGATTAGTACGAGGATCTAAAGCATTCAATCCTGATGTATTCCATGTCAATTCAGAATTTAAATTATGCACAACCTTATCTCCCCCTAATGAGGGGAAGACAGACTCATCAAAATGACAATCTGCATATCGAGCAGTAAATACATCACCAGTCAATGGTTCAAGATATCTTATAATAGATGGTGAATCAAATCCTATATATATTCCTACTCTTCTTTGAGGTCCCATTTTAGTTCTTTGTGAAGGCGAAATACGAACATATACAGCACAACCGAAAACCTTGAAGTGAGATATATCGGGAATTTGACCAAGGGCTAGTTGGTGGGGAGATTGTTTATGATAGGCAGATGGTCTGACCCTTATTAGGTTTGCAGCATATAATATAGCATGACCCCAAACTGATGTGGGTAGTTTGGCTCTGAGAAGTAAAGGACGGGTAATAAGTTGAAGTTTCTTGATTAAAGATTCTGCCAAACCATTTTGTGTGTGCACGTAAGCTACTGGGTGTTCAACTGATATTCCTACCGGCATACAGTAATCGTTGAAAGTTGAAGATGTAAACTCAGCAGCATTATCTAGTCGAATTGATTTGATAGGATGGTCAGGGAATTGAGCTCGTAATTTGATAATTTGAGCGAGTAGTTTGGCAAAGGCTGTATTCCGTGTAGAGAGTAGACAGACGTGAGACCACCTAGTTGATGCATCAATTAAAACCATGAAATACCTAAATGGGCCTGAAGACGGATGAATGGGTCCACAAATGTCACCTTGGATCCGTTCTAAGAATTTAGGGGATTCGACTTGAAATTTAACAGGGGATGGTCGAACAATTAGTTTTCCTAGAGAACATGCTGAACAAGGAAGTTCATCTTGTTGTATGATCTTTTGGTTTCTAAGAGGATGTCCCGTAGAATTTTCTATAATACGTCGCATTATGGAAACTCCAGGATGACCAAGTCTCTCATGCCATAGGGTAAGTGATTTTGGGTCTATAATTTTGGGAATAGTGATACTATGTGACTCAACGATCCTGATTTTTGTGGCATACAATCCAGAAGAGATTGAGTGTAGCTTTTCTAAAATTTTCTTGTAGCCTAAAGTGGTTGAAGTGATTAAAAGATATTCGTTTCCATCCTCACTAGTAGTTTCAATGTGAAAACTGTTAAGGCGAATATCTTTGAAACTTAAGAGGTTCCTAGTTGAATTGCTAGAGTACAGGGCATTTGGTATATGAATTTGTGTTCCATTTGGCAGAATAAAACTAGCCTTCCCAAGACTTTCGATCATATTAGATGTACCCGATATCGTCAATACTGGAGAGTTGGTTTTAGTTAAATGTGAAAAATATTGTCGACTTCGTAGAATTGTGTGAGTGGTGGCAGAGTCAGCAATGCAAATATCTTCCATACTTACTCTGAATACACACATAAATAAACGACATTTTTATTAAAACAAGTACACTAAACAGAAATACATATAACATTACATAGAAAACAAAAACGTACATAAAAACTATTCATCTAGGTCATAATAAAGATTAGTCCTACTATCTAGTTCATTTGTGGTCTTGTTGATTGGTTCATCATTAAAACTAGCCAAATTTGTTTCCACCCTTTGTCCATTCTGATTTTTAGATGACTCGTAAAGTTTTACAAGATGTTCAGGTGTGCGACAAGTACGAGTCCAATGCCCATGAGCCCCACATCTAAAGCAGATATCTCTAGTGTCTCCTTCCTGAGGTGCCTTTCTTTTATTTGGTACATCATTTTGCCACTTCTGGTGGCCAGAGTTGTTGTAACCATCACGCTGCCACTTCAGGTGGCCAGAGTTATACTGATTTCGAAACCGACGACGAAAATTTCCACGTCCAAGGTTTCGTCCATAACCTCGTCCTCCTCTATGCCTTTTCCCACGCTCATTCTTCCGGAATGACGTGTTATGTACTTCGGGTAACTGGGCAGAGCCTGTGGGACGTATCTGATGATTTTTCAGCAACAACTCATTATTTTTCTCAGCTACAAGAAGAAGAGATATCAGCTCACTATATTTTTGAAAATTGCGCTCCCTGTATTGTTGCGCCAGGATCATAGTATTGGGGTGAAAGGTTGAGAGGGTCTTTTCGATCATGTCAACATCAGTAATATTCTCACCACACAAAATCAGTTTTGAACTTATTTTGAACAGGGCAGAATTATATTCAGCAACAGATTTAAAATCTTGCAACCTTATATTAATCCACTCATAACGGGCATGCGGCAAATGAACAAGTTTCTGGTGATCAAATCTATCTTTAAGATTATTCCAAAGCGTGAGTGGGTTTTTGACAGTCAGGTATTCAGATTTTAAATTTTCATGAATGTGATGTCTGAGAAAAATGATAGCTTTGGCATTTTGTTCAACAGTTGGGGTTTTTCCTGATTCTATGGTGTCTTTTAATCCGTTAGCACTAAGGTGTAATTCCGCATCTAGCACCCATGATAGATAATTGTCCCCAGATACATCCAAAGCAACAAACTCTAATTTTGCAAGGTTTGCCATTCTGATAAAGGTTTGAACATGATAAAATATCGCACATCAAGATTTAAACAATTAATTAAATTTATATGTATATATTAATAATTTAATTCAAAAGTTACGACGGCATAGCCGACCACAAAACTTTTGAATATTACTTGACGGCAGAGCCATCTTTAATATTAAACAATAATAATTTAATAAATTAAAATAATTATTAAACAAAAATGATAATAATTAAAATTAAATCGTACCTCCTAAATTTCAGTTGGCAGGCTCGTGCTGATAACGTGTTATAAAATTAACTTTAACAAGTAAATAGCTAGGTTGCTAAACCGAAAGAGAATGAAAGTAATAGTTGTATTGTTTCTAATCTCTGTCTCTTACAAATGAGATAGCACCTCTATTTATACTACTAATTGTACTACCTAGGTGTGTATCAGAAGTTTGAACAAAACTTCTTTGTTAAGCATGGTAAGGCTTCTAAAATAAGTTTGGTAAAACTTACCGGATAAACTTCCTTCCTTTAACTCACATTTACAATCATATATATTATAATATATATAACAGATCTCTCCTTTTCTACAGCGACAGACACTTTTCCTCACTACAGGTAACTGTGTAAATGATCTAGAGATTTCAACTTGCGGCTATCTTCATATCATTCTTGTACAACTTGATCTTCCGATTCTTTTTAAAATTCGTTGTCTGAACAACCCTTGTAACTTCTCAAACTTCCTCCTCTTTTCCTACAGCTTCTATCTATGGCTTCTGCAACTAATTCTCAAACTCAATTAACTTCCCTATTTTATGTATGCATATTCAGATCATTCACCTATTCATCTTCCTCTTAATCTTTTCAATTGCTTTTTCTACATTCTTTGTATGAATATTTGAGCAAGGGTCACTCATTTTTGTTTCTTCTAATCATCAAATTCAGATATTAGTGTTTTTGAATTTGTTTTTTCGACATGTTTCGGAGATTCATACTTTGGATATCCCATTTGTGGGGTCTGTTGTGTGAATTTATAATGCCTTCTACACCTGTTACTCAAACTCCATCCCCCCCTGCTTCTCAAACTCATGAGTTAACCCTTGTTTCCAGTTCAGCTCCTACTCAATATGACGTTTTCTTGAGCTTCCGCGGTGAAGACACTCGACTTAACTTTACCGGTCATTTGTACCAGAGACTACATGACCATGGAATTAATACATTTAAGGATGATCCTGAGCTACGCAGCGGCGAAGTCATCTCAGATGCATTGCAAGATGCTATTAGGAATTCCAAGACTTACATTGTCGTCTTCTCCGAAAATTATGCTACTTCACCTTGGTGCCTTAACGAGCTGGCAGAGATCCTCAATTGTCACAGAACAATGCAGAGATGGGTTATTCCAGTGTTTTTCAACATTCATCCATCAGTTGTGCGTCACCAAACTGGGAGTTTTCAAAAAGCTTTCAAGAAACATCAAAAACGTTTTCGAGGTGAAACAGAGAAACTTGAAAATTGGCAGCTTACACTTAAGGAAGTAGCAGACTTTTCAGGACACCATATATCCAAAGACAGGTCATTTAACCTAAATTATTACATTAAATTTCAGTCCTAAATTTATTACATTAACCTACATGCTAATAGTATATTGTGGTTCTATGTTACTACCTATCATGCTCTGTTTTATAATAAGAAGAATTACATTTCAGGTCTGAAGCTGATGTCATCAATGAAATTGTTGATGAGCTTCTACTTAAAATAAATCCCAAGACTTTAGATGTCGCCAAATATCCAGTTGGGTTGGATTATCGTGTTCAAGCCATAACAAGAATGTTGAGCAGTGACACAAAAGGTGTCGTTAAGTTTGGTATATATGGTATGGGTGGTGTGGGCAAAACTACTCTTGCCAAAGCTCTTTTTAATCAACTCGTAGGAGGAGGAAGCTTTAAGGGCAGCTGCTTCCTGGCAAACGTCAGAGAGGCTTCTGGTACATTCAAAGGTCTAGAATCTTTACAACAGCAGCTTATTAATGATGTTCTTAGATGTACAACAAAAGTTGAGGTTCACAATGTTGACCAAGGAATCAAGTTGATAGAAGCTAGAATCTGTTCAACAAAAGTTGTGGTGGTTGTTGATGATTTAGACAAGCTCAATCATCTTCAATTACTGGTAGGACCATTTGCTTCTGGGAGTGTAGTTATTATAACTACAAGGGATAAAGAAATACTGGATAAAACTGAAGTAGAAACCAGTTATCAATACTTGGTAAATACGTTGGATGATGCTGACTCACTAGCACTATTTATGCGACATGCATTTGGAAATGCTGAACCGAGCGACACTTTAATGGAATTGTCTAAAGACATATTACGTCTTGCTGCTGGTCTTCCTTTGGCTCTCGAGATTTTTGGCTCACATTTGTTTAACAAATCAGAAGTTGGATGGAAAGATTACATTGAGAAACTGCAGCGAATTCCTAATAGTAATATTCAGCAAAGACTTGAAATTAGCTTGGATGCATTAGAATCAGATGATCCAGATCTGAAGAAAGTGTTCCTCGACATTGCTTGTTTTTTCATTGGATGGCGAAAACAAGAAGTGGTTCACATAATGGAAAGTTATTATTCCTACGCTGATCATTCTATTGATATGTTAAAGAAAAGATGTTTGCTAACTATCAGTAATGGTCGGCTGGGGATGCATGATCTGCTTCAGGATGTGGGAAAGGAATTTGTGCGTAAGAGCTCTCCTGATGAGCCTGGAAAAAGAAGCAGATTGTGGGCATCAAATGATATATGTGACGTGTTGAAGAATCAAAACGTAATTAAATATATATTATATATATAATGTTTTCGGATTCATCCGATCGCTCACCACTTTCATAAGTTTTCCTTGAAATGTAGGTATATAAGATTGCTTATAAAATTAACTTATGTGCTGAGAAAACTCTAGCTCTTTTTACCATTTTTGAATTCATTTATAAACATTGGTCATCAACTTTCTTCTTAATGTATATGTCAGGGAACGAAAGCGATTGAATGTATCATCTGTAGATATGGAGAACATGCACTGGATGGAGTAACACTCACCGCTGACACATTCAAAAGGATGAGAAAACTAAGATTTCTTAAACTCGAAAAGGTAAATCTCACCGGAAGCTTAGAACAGAAATTTGAAGATTTGAGGTGGCTCTATTGGAATAATTGTCCTTTAGAGTGTTTACCTTTTGAGTTTTACCCGCAAAAACTTGCAATCCTCGAGTTGACTTGTAGCAACATGAGAACAATGTGGGAGCTAAACATGGTAGGTAGTCCAAGCATGTTTCTTATAAATATTACAATTACAATCTCTATAATAATGCTTGATTTAATTTCTCCCGATTGCACTCATGTTTACAGGTTCCACATGTTTTTGGAAACTTAAAGACAATAAAAATGTCACATTCTAAATATTTAATTACAACCCCAGATTTCACGAAATTACCATGTCTTGAAACTTTAGATCTTGGGTTCTGTGAAAGCTTGGAGGAGGTCCACATGTCAATTGGAAGTTTGGCGAGGCTTGTTTCCTTAAATTTGTATCAATGCGTGAAGCTAAGAAGTCTTCCGGACACCATCTGCGACTTGAGAGCATTGAAAGTTCTAAATATTAGTTACTGCAGTAGTCTGGAAGCTTTGCCTCTACAACTGGGCAACATTAAATCCCTAACAGAGCTCAATGCTGGTGTACTAAGTGTTTCAAAGTTACCTGAATCGATCGGAGATCTTAATAAGCTTGTTAAGTTGGATCTAAGCAAAAACAAGAACCTTGAAAGTCTTCCAAACACCATTTGCAACTTAAGAGCATTGGAAATACTGAGTATTAATGATTGCTGTAATGTGAAAGCTTTGCCTGTTAAATTGGGGAACATTGAATCTCTAAAAAAGCTCAGTGCGGAGTGTCTAAGTGTTTCGAAACTGCCAGATTCGATCGGAAGTCTTGCTAAGCTTGTTGAGTTGGATCTATGGGGTAACAAGAAGCTTGAAACTCTTCCGGACACCATTGGCAACCTAAGATGCCTGGAAACTCTTAGTATTGAATCTTGTGAAAAACTACAAGCATTACCAGATGAGCTGTGGAAGATTACAAGTTTAAGGAAGCTAGATGCACGATTTGCTTATATGTTAAAAAAGCTTCCAGATATAGAATCGGGCCAGATTGCATTATCATTGCAAGAATTGAATTTATCTTTAAGTGGTATAATTGCCCTGCCATCTGGTTTTAGTCAGCTGTCAAACCTACAATCTCTTCAACTTCGTCAGTGTGAGTCTCTGGTTTCCATTCCAAAACTTCCTCCTAATCTGAAACGGATAGATGCAAGACATTGCAAGTCTCTGAAAAGATTACCAAATCTATCCAATTTGAAACAGCTGGAGGAATTGGAACTTGCATATTGTAGCGGTTTGACATATATTCTAGGCCTGGAGGATCTCATTTCTATTAGAGAGCTTGATTTCAGAGCTTGCAGTGGTTTGACCCATAGGCATCTCCCAAAACGATTGTTCAAGGTTCGCTCATCTCAATCTCTTTTAATTACTTGTCCCAATAATAATAATTTATAAAATTATGAAGTGTATTGTTTCATCAAAATACAGTATTACTGGTATACTTAATTGGTTTTTTGGGGTAGCAGGTGTACTCTGAATTTGGGCATAAGATTAAGGTTCACGTACCTAAATTTATGGATCAGAAAACGGACCCTCAATGGCTTGCTTGGATAATTGAATCACCGTATTGGACAAGTGAATCAAGTGAATCAAGTGAATCAGAGTCAACAACAGTGTATGCACATTTGCTGCCAAATGAGTCCCACAATTTCATGGCCATCATTCTTTGCTTTCAAATGTCAGAGAGTACACAAATTCAATATTCTGTAAAGAATACTACAAGTGGTTTTATATGGAGTAGCGGCGGCCCTGATTTATTTTTTAATAGTTGGTTGATGGTGATAGTGCCAAAATCAATCTTCTCGGTCACAGATGATGACCATAGAATTGAATTAACAACCAATGATAATGCTTGGCGAAAAGAAAAAAGAATAACCCATAATAATGTAAAAATTGTTGGGATTCATCTACTGTACAATACCGAGACTGAAACGATTGAAGATGTTGTGGAAAAACATGTGATTGACAATTGATGCATTGAATTTGATTGATCCTGTGCTACTAGATATTTTCCTAGATATTGCTTACTTTTTTATCGGATGGGAGAAAAAGAGAGTTGTTCAAATACTGGAAACTTATTACACCAATGTTGATCATAATATTGACCTTCTAAAGACTAGATGTCTACTGAAGATCAATGACCAGGATAAGTTGGAGATGGATCGTCTGTTTCAAGATCTGGGAAGAAAACTTGCAGGTAACAACTCTCTTGAGGAGTCTGAAAAACTTAGTAGATTGTGGCTATTAACAGATATATATGATGCCTTGAAGAAGCACAAGGTAATTTGATTTTATGTATGTATATTTAATAATTGTCTTACAAGGTTTCATATGACTTTATATGGTATGTTGCAACTTTTATATGACTTCGCATGTATAAATGTAGAAGAACAAGAAACCAACTCTCTACCTCTTTTTTCTTTCTCTTTGAATTACTTAGAAAACTTTGTTCACCAACTTTTTTTTAATCAATATTTGGGTGTTAGGGAACAGAAGTAATTGAAGGTATCGTCCCTCGCAACGCTTACTATTGGGATAGAGATGATGCACTCACTGGAGAATCATTCACTTTGGAAGCATTTAAAAAGATGAGAAAGTTAAGATTTCTATACCTCCGGAAGGTGCATCTCACTGGAAGCTTTGAACAGACATTTCAAGATTTGAGGTGGCTCTGTTGGGACTGGTGTCCCTTGAAATGTTTACCTTCTGAATTTTACCCCCCCCCCCCCCGAAACTTGTTATTCTTGAGTTGCGTCACAGCAATATCATAACAATGTGGGAGCTAAACATGGTAGGTACTTTGAGCATGTTTCTTGCATATATGATAATTCATATAATAATATGCCTGATTTAATTGCTTCCATTACAGGTTCCCCATGTTTTTGAAAAGTTAAAGACTCTAGACATGTCAGGTTCTAAAGATTTAACTACAACTCCAGACTTCACTAAATTACCATGTCTTGAAACTGTACATCTTGAGGGCTGTAAAAGCTTGGAAGAGGTCCATATATCAATTGGTAATTTGGTGAGGCTTGTTTCCTTAGATTTGCATGGTTGTGTTAAGCTAAGGAGTCTTCCCGACACCATTTGCAACTTGAGAGCTCTAGAAGTACTAGATATTCATGACTGCAGTTGTTTGGAAGCATTGCCTACGGCATTGGGGAACCTTCAATCACTGAGAGAACTCAATGCAGAGAATCTAACTGTTTCAATATTACCGGATTCTACTGGACACCTTTTTAGGCTTGTTAAGCTGAGATTAAATAGTAACAAGAACCTCAAAACTCTACCAGTCACCATTTGCAACCTGAGATCATTGGAAATTCTTGATATCTCTGGATGTGAAAAACTAGAAATATTACCGGATCAACTGTGTACCATCACAAGTTTAAGGGAGCTAATTGCAGGTGGTGCTACTCTCTTGAAAAAATTTCCTCATGTTGAATCAAGCCAGATGACATTATCATTGCAAAAGTTGGATTTTTCTCGGAGTGTTATTACTGCCCTGCCATCCGGTATCAGTGAGCTTTCAAACCTAGAAGTTCTGAATCTTAAAGATTGTCATGGTCTGTTGTCCATTCCAAATCTATCCAACTTGAAACAGTTGGAGTACTTAAACATTGAAGATTGTAGTGGTTTGACTGAAATTCAAGGTTTAAAGGGACTCGCTTCTATTAGAACACTTCATTTGAAAGGTTGCAACTCCTCTCTTCTGGCAAGCATTTTCACAGAGAGTTTCTTTCAGGTCTGACAGTTTTTACAGCATAATATATTAATTAGTTCCAAGAGTTGTTCTAATTTTAAGTGGTTCTTTGTGGAACTTGACCCTATGTTACTATTCTTTCATATATATATCTATATATGTTACAATTGAAATGATAAATTAAATGATAGTATCATATGTATTAATGTATGTTTATCGGTTAGCTTACTTTATTCTTTTGTTACTATTTGCAACAGATGTACTTTCAATTCGGGCATCAAATGTGTTGATGGTAATAGTACCAAGATCAACATTTGCTGTCGAAGATGGCGATGATAAAATTAAATTAGAAGCAGATGGATGTGATATTTATGGGATACATCTACTGTACTACTCTGAAGGGTACGACAGCAGCATTGGCAATGAAGATTGAAGCATTTGGAAAGTGACAAGAACTACTCAGTCTCTCCCACTCTTTCATGAAATGTTGAACGCAAAAGTGCGCTGTTTTATCGAGCTGAGTCCAGGAACAGGTAACCAAACATTTTTATCATACATAAGATTTATACTGAATTTATACATAAGATTTATGCTGTTAAGTGCATCATGCCTGAAATGGTTTGCGCCTTGCAGTAACCAAATGACCAAATAAGGAAATTAGTTTACATTGTTGAGATATAGATTTTGGTCTGTGAATGGTGCTTCATGCTTGACACCTTGTATGTGACAGATTACCAGAGGCACAATAAGCCATATATAAAACATTTACTGTGAATTTCATTTTAATTTATGAGACAGTTGAAAATACTAGCTAAATGATGGACTAAGTGTAAATATTATCTGTTTCTTTGAATTTAAGTCTCAGTTTCTTTGAATCTAAGTGTAAATGTTATCTGTTTTGCTTATTATGCTTATATATTACTTAATGTTGCTTTGAAAGTGCCTGCAATGGGACTTGGATACATCTTAGCATTATAAGTTGGAAAGCTTTTTGCAGTAGGAACAAAAACAACCAAAACGAAAAGGATAAGTATATGTAATCAGAATTCTAGTTACGAGGTCGAGAACCTCGAACCAGAGGATAGACAAATGAAGCATACTGGGCTTACCCTGTCTGCAAAGAGATTTTGTTTGCTTCTGAAACTCTTCCTTTAGGTTAATAAGCAAAGAGAGTTTGTGCCAATCAAAACACAAATGTCAGTACATTTACACAGCTCAAAGCCTACTGGAATATCTTATAATCAGCCTACTGGAATATCTTATAATCCATAAATTATAGCTCTAACTGCAGAACCCAGACTTTCTGTGTACACTTGGGGATTTCATAACTGAATTTAAATAAAGAACAGCCAAATAAAGAAGACATCTTCCTTCCAAATGAGGGCAGGATGACTCTTCCTTCTACTCCAAACGAAACTGAAAAACATAAAATTATAATTGAATAATTCCGCAAAATCCAAAGGGGAAATGCAAGCAAAAAGGAATTAAACAATACATTTAGTGCATCATTTTCCATGAAGCTTCCATCAATAAGAAGAAAGTACTTAAACTATGCAGTCATCCATATCAGTTAAAACCGAACAACACAATGTTACAACGTGTGAGCCCATGATCTGAAAGTGCTTAATCCACATACCACTGATGATGATTAACACGGCAATAATCTTAGTAACTATTGGGGAAAACGAAGAGTAGTCTAGTCACTAATTGATGCTGATGTGCTTGTCCAGCACTATAAAACCAAACATCTTTATACTAACAGAAAAAATTATTTGATGCATTTCAGTTCTAAAAAACTGGGCTACTATAGTTGACCATCATCTTCTATAACTTTCTAATGACGTTTAATATCTCCTAATGTCAAATGGATTGTAATTCTCACTCATCTTAGTCCGAACTTTGACATCTTTAGACTGCCTTCCAGAAATTTCCTTTTTCTCTTTTTTCTGATGAGATCACTAAGTCTCCTATCTATTTAAATATGTCGCACTCAAAAGCAGGGTCTCTTAAGGTTAAGATGCACGCAGAAACCGTTAAAATACAATATAAGATCCTGGTAAGGGATTACTTTAACACCTTATGGTTTTAGAGGGATTGGTTACTTAACAAACTGATATATATGCATGGCATCGTTCGATCAGAATAAGAGAGTCTTAATAGTAGGATTAGAGAGGTTTTTTTTCTTGAAGAGGAAATTTTTGAAAATGTTGAAAATTAAGAAGTTCTTCGAAAACTTTAAGATTAGCTGGCAGTCGAGAAGTACCTCCAGCAAATCATGTTGGAAACGTAGATGGGCCTTAAGCAAATATTAATTCTTTGTATAACTCAAACACACACCTGTATATATTAATATTAATAATAAGCTACAACTTTCTTACACAACAACAAGGCTTCAGCCTTTTCCTTTTCTCTCAAGAGCTACAGCTCTATTCTTTTCTCTCTACAATATTTTTGCTCAGTTTACAAACTTCACTTCCTACTATTTTAAACACAAAGAGAAAGCTGTATTTATAGGCCAAAAGTGTATGTTGATTGACCTCATTCCTTGCATCATCATCCAGTTGTCTACCTTAATGTACCCACCTTTTTTAAGGCCTTGAACAAAGACCTGCAAGATTACTCCTGTTTTTCTGCTAACATTTTCATGTAAATATGCAGACTATAGCAAATGTACGTAAAGACTTTATTTGTGAACACATGCAGAGCCTACCATATTTTGAGGATCTTTATCTCTTACATGGTAAATATTAATCTTACTTCTGTTTATTTCTATCTGCTTTACTTCAAACAAGACAGCCTCCTTATTTGACTTCAAAGGTTATCCAGAATATATGGAGCTGCTGCATTTTATCAACCTTGAGTTATTATACACGTATTTGACTATCAAACTTCATGCATGTTGACAGCCCACAAATAGATTAACTCAGTCACTCGGCTGTAAATGCCTTTTAACAAGTTGGGTTTGAATTCTAACACTCCCCCTCAAACTGACTCTGCATTCCGAGTTTCTCTTTCATGTTGTGAAATATTTCCGGCTTCAATGGCTTCGTAAATATATCTGCTAAATTGTCTTCGGTTTTGCAGTGCACCAGTTCCACAATTTTATCGTTCACCTGCTCCAGAATAAAATGATACTTTATGTTGATGTGCTTGCTTCGACTATGTGATACTGGATTTTTCGCTAGTGAAATAGAAAATTTATTATCCACGTAAATAGTAACCGGGTCTTCCTTTACAAGATTTAACTCGCCCAATATGTAGCCTAGCCACATAGCTTGACACGCGCACGCTGCTGCTGTAATGTATTCTGCCTCACAGGTTGAGAGAGCAACCGTCTGTTGCTTCTTTGATGACCACGAAAATATTGCCGAACCAATATGAAAAGCATAACCCGAAGTGCTTTTCCAACACGGAAGTTGTTCCAAGGGCGTACCTAATTTCATGGAGTTGGAAGGTATCAAGAAGAAATTGGATTTAGCGGAAGACGTTGTTTGTGATGAAGAGGAGAAAGAGGTTGAGAAAAATACCGAGGTTGAGAAAAAGACTGAGGTTGAGGAGAAATTTGTTAAAGAGAAGAATGATGTTGATGAGAAGAGCGAGGTTGAAGGGAGGAAACGGAGGTGGTAGAAATTGAGGATGAACATAAGGAAGCTGGATTTCTGATTAATGAATGTCCAGAGTGGGAATTGACAATTGGATCCCTGAAAAATGTTTTTGCTTATGCAACAGTTGACATAGAAAGTAATGTTCTTCATGGGAAGCCACTTGCAAAGGAGAATGCACGAGTATCAATTACTCGTGTAATCCAGGGTGCTGCTCAGATTCCTATTCCAATCAATGATGAAATTATGACTGTGGAGCAGGCTGTTGGTACTTATATTGCTTGGCCGAGAAATCTCACACGGGAAGTCAAGACAAGCAGTGCTCCAGTCAAAGGAACTGTGAATGTTAAGTTTACCATTTATATTTTTGTTACTTTGTCGCGATTTGGATTCTCAATTTTCTTTTTAATTTGGGCGTGATTTGAATTCTCAATTTTCTTGTTACTTTTTCCTTTTAGGGAGGCAAGAAAAATGGCAGAAAGAAGTTAAAGAAACTCAAAGACTGTGTCTCGGAACCAGATTATGTGGTTACAATGGGTGCTGATTACCCCCCTTCTTTGAAGCATTTGTGGCTTTGGGCAAGCGATGCCTTGAAGGATGGTCGTACATGTTCTTTTCAATTATGCCAAGAAGCTTTTGGAAATACAAATAAGCAGGTTTTATTTTCATCAGACGTGCATGCTTTGTGTTTTGGAGGTGAAATATCAGGGTCGGTCATTTGCTTGTTTATTAAGTAAGTTTCAAACTTTAAATGTTTAATTTTGTTCACTTTGTCAATAATTCATTATGGAAGTTTAAGAAATTTAATAATATTTCTTTACGTTTTGTATTCAGTGTCTTGCATGAAATTTTGAAAAAGCACAAGATGACCGACATGATATCATTTGTTGATCCTGTCATGATTGGTGCCCTTGGTTGTGGTACTCCAGTGGAGAGGTCGCGTGCCCTTTCTAACAGATTTAAGAATGCTAAGCCTGGTCAACTTTTTCTGTTGCCATATAACCATATGTAAGTGCTTGTTTTTTCAATTTTTGTCCTTCGATATTATTAATATTATGATATATTAATTGATATTCAAAAATATCTCTTTGAGTTTAAGCTGAAGAGTAGATTGATTGTGTATACTTGTAAAATTTGAGAAATTAATTCATCTAGGATAGTTGTGTAGTTCATGCGCAAATATAGCATTTTATAAAATTAAGTTGTAATATGTCAATGTCTAGGAACCATTGGGCGCTGAGTGCTGTGAATCCAGAATCTCAAGTGGTTTACCACATGGACCCGTTAAAGCGCAGAATTGCAACTGAAGAGTGGATAGAAGTGGTTGACAAGTGAGTGTGGCCGGTTAATTTTATTTAATTCAAAATCAGTTTGATAATTAAGGAGAAGTGTCTTAATTTTGATTTATATTTATTATTTGTAGTGGCATCAAACTCTATAAGGACAAGACGAAGAAGATTCTAAAGAAGAAAATAGAATGGGAGAATCTGGCGGTATGAAAACTTTTCAAATCTTACAGTTTCGTCTCTAATCCCTACAAATATAGTATAGACTTCTAATAATTGTTTGTAAATTTTTCAGGGTGTTCCTCTCCAGACGGGGACGAAGGACTGTGGTCTGTTTTTGATGCGTTATTTGAAAGAAATATGTTTGGATAAGGAACTTAAATTTTCTTCAAAGATACAAAAATTACAATTTATCATATTTTTTTTATCTATGTTTCATGGTGAAAACTGTGACTAATGTTGTTTTCATTTTTCAGTGGGCACGGAGGAGCAACCTTTCTTATGACATGAATGATCTCAATGAAATCAGGGTTGACTGGGCTAAGTACTTCCTGAAGCACTACGCTCGTTAGGTGCTTCAGTACGAACTTGGATAATAACTGGTTTTTTTGGATGCGCATATCATATATTTTGTGGAACTCCTGGTGGATATTACATGGTTTAGCGTACATATTGCGCTTATATTTAAACTTATGAGTGAACTTTCAGTTGCTCTTTTTTGGATATGCTCATCCTTAAATATAACAGTCCAGTTAGAAATGGTTTATATTTTGTCAATGACTTGTATTGGTGAATATTAGAAATGGTTGGAGTTGGTTGGATGAATCGATTATGTAGTGGTGAATATTAGTTTGTGAATTTGGTGAATGGTGGTTATGATGGTGAATATTAGTTGGTATTATATGAACTTGTTGGTTTTTAATTGTTGGCTTCTAATTATAATGTCTACCATTGTTTCATTTGGTTATAAAACCATTGTCTCTTATGCTTTTGGCTTAGTGTTGCATCGATAGGAACTATTGTTATAAGCTATATCAAACAATGGCCACTGTCTATTTAGCATGTTGTGCAAATGTTTTTCATACAACATACACATAAAAAGAAATCTGTTGTCTATTTAGACTAAATTCAAGAGATTTACCAAACAAAAACGTTATAAAAATAATCTCTTACAACGCATTCCTAAAATAAAACTGTTGTCTAACAAAACAAAGCACAATAGGTAAATACATGTGAAGTATTGTTCAAAAGCCTTCTTGCTACACACTTAGAGATAAAAACCGTTGAGTAAATGCAGATACTGAGGAGAAAACCGTTGTAGATAAAACTTAAACCATTGTGCAAAAGAAATATAAACAAGGCTTATTAAGAAGCAAACCGTTGTAGATAAAAGTTCGCACAAAGGGCGACGTAAACAAATCTATTATAACTAATGCCTTCTTACAATGGATTCTGCAGTGACCTATTGTTGTTTCTAGCTGTTATACAACACTTTAGATTTACCAGTATGTTGTGATCATCAACTTATACAACGGGATATATGGTAGGAAACTGTCGTTCTTTCTGGTTGTTATACCACACTTTGTTAATCGGTGACTGTCGTTTCAGTTATTTTGCACAACATTTTTTAAGCGTTGTCTGAGGTCCATCTGACGACATCTCAATAGTCATCGGTTTTCAGGGGTAATAGACAACGGGCCTGGGTGAGTCGTCTGATTCAGTTTTTCTTGTAGTGTGGTGACGCTGATGGATATAATAATAATATAATATATTTGGTACAATAATAATAGTATAATTTATTTTAGATTAATATTATTCAGTGGTAGATTGAGATTACTATCTTGATTTAACTGATTATAATTGGGCCGATGATAATATTATAATATATTTTAGATTAATTTTTTTTAAACATAGAATTTTATGTGAGATAGAATTTTATTTTATTTTAAAAAATTAATATAGAACTCTACGTGATATAGGATTTCTACGTGAGATAGGATTTTAGAGGTAAAACCAAAAAAAAATGTGAACCAAATTTGGTACAGATGTTTCGCTTATTAATAAAGGTTATAGAAGTTCACATGTTGTGGTGCCTAATGACACATCTGTTTCTTTGTAAAAATTATCTGGAACTCGTAAACCTCTTGCTTATTTGCATTGTTATTATAAGTGTAATACTATTTCAGCTGGCACACATTGGTGCAATCTGGTTCAATCTTCTTTCGGTATTACTAAATGTCAAATTAAAGAACCTTCAACATACAAAAAATCTTTTGCTAATCCTTTATGGGTTGAGGCTATGTCAAATGAGAGTAAGGCAATTCATGATAATCATACTTGGGATTTGGTTTACCTCCAGGCAAGAAACCTATTGACTCTATATGAGTTTACAAAGTTCAACTCAAGTATGATGGAAGTGTAGAAAGGTGTAAAGGCACATATAGTCAAAAGTGTCGTCTTGGGTACGAGGAACCATTTTATCTAGGGGTAAATTGGATTTTTTTTTTATCCTTAGCTCATAACAAACATTTGCATAAATTGGATGTCAATGGTACTTTAAAAGAGGAGGTGTACATGAGAGTTTTAGAGGGAATCCATTAAATCTGGTTTGCTTACTAATAAGGTCAATATATGCCTTATTAATATATAAAGTCGCGCTCCATTGAGAACCCACATTATTGTGAGATATGACATCTAATCCTAGCCATTCAATGATATACCTTTTATTTATGTCAACCACTCATTAATTTTATTATTTCACCACTTTCACCCACTCAACACATCCTGAACACCTCCTGCCACCGGTGACCACCATTTCCGGCGACCAGCAGTAATCACCAACGTCATAACTAAAATCACCACAGTTCAGAATAAAATCACCACCGTCAAACAGAAAATCACCATCATCTCCTTCAAATTTCAACCATCTCCCACCATCACTTCCGGCCACCACTAACTCTAACCACCACTTTCGGCTACTGCCTACAAATAATCACTTCACCACTATCTCCAAACACCAATATTTAACACAAAATAATCACATTTTTTAAACAGCAGCTACTAATCACCTCCGCTATCATCAGTAATCACCATCGTTACCATCAGTAATCACCACAGTCGTTTTCAGTAATCACCACACAGCCACCATAATGGAATTACCAAATTGCAAAAAAATCACCAAAAATTGAACGAAAATTCAAGAAAAAATGAATCGAATTACTAGTTTCAGATCTGAAAAGGTTGGCGTCGGAGATGGTGGTGAAAAGGAGAGGGAGAACAGAGAGAGAGAGATGGGGGCGGTGGCGGTAGGTGATGGTGGTGGTGGCGCGGGTGGCGGCAGCGCGGGGGAGGGGGTCGTGGTGGGCGGAGGGTGATGGTGGTGGAGGCAGGAGGTGGTGGTGGTGTGGTGGGTGGTGGTGTGGTGGGTGGTGTGGGTGGTGGGTAGAGAGAGAATGGGGTTAGATGATAGAGATGAAAGATTAAAAAAATAAAAATTAAAATATTAATTGTGTGGCTAGGATTTGGTTTAGATATAAAAAATGTGTGAATGAGATTAGATCTCAGTTCTCACAATTAATGGGGTTCTTTGTCGATAAACTTCCAATCCATTTAGTGTAAGGGTTATATGGATAAAATATCTCATATCTCCATTGATACATTTATATTTAAAAAAACATAATAAAATTGATGTATATATCATTCATCATTTTAAAGAAAATTAGTAAAACTTAGGAAGCCATAAAACAGTATTCTAGTGTGTAAAATCATCCCATATTATTTATTTGTCTAAATGTATATGATCTTCGATTATTTTCTCTAATTTATTTTTCAACGAACTCAAATAAATTTTTTTAGCTACATTACCCCAAATAAACAATCAAAATTTGTTAAAATTAATTAAATTGGAGTAAAAAAAATTATAAACAATAAATAAATTTGGAATAAAATAAAAATTAGATTCTTTTGATAATTTACTGTTTAGTTCCAGTTCGGTTATTCATTTAAATCGGGTCTGGTTCTTAAAATAGTTCTACTTCTACTTCATTCTCAATTCTTTGGGTTCCGGTTGAGCTCGGACCCATTACTCAGTTATAACTTTCGTGAGATATCAAATAATTTTACTTTTTATTGGAAAAGATTGTGCATATCAAAATAAAATCTAAAAGTATTATGCATATCAAAAGATTATGCGTATCAAGGTATAGTTATTTATTCAATATCTCAGGAAAGGTTACGTGAGATGTATCTCAGATCCCCGATTCTCATATATAATATAAAGTATAGTCTATATATGAGAAAAATGGGTCTGAGGATGACCTGAGGCAACTCCCTCATGTTATAACCTCTTCCCATATAAATTTAATGAAATTACTAATTTATCCTCGTGTATTTCTATGTGAAAGTATTATAATCGCAAGTAGAACCTTCGGGTTGACCTCAAGCACATGATTCTCTTCTATATATTATACAATATTTCATTGTATATTATCATATATTATATGAATAATTAAATGGATCATGTCATAGATAAGCGGATCAGATCAACCTAAATTCATATACAATCTATTTATTATTCAGATCCTCATTATCAGATCAAATTTCGGAACTGCTATTTTTCAGGTCAATCGATATTACAAAAATTCAAGCTCTTAAGATATTTTTAATGTCAAATTTGGTATCAAGGACCTTGGTCAATTGCATTATTTCTTGGACATTGAGGTCAGCCATACATTTGATGGTATTTTTTTTTTGGTTTCAAAAGTTTGCTAGGGAACTCTTAGATGAGTTTGGATGTGAACTTCGATTACGCGTTTGCTCGATGAGTTAGGCGTTTGTGTCTTAAACCCGTTGCTATATTGTGACAAAGGACTCAAGTTTGACTCCAACAACCCCCCAATATTCTCATTTATATAAAACATTGAATTGTACTTTGGTATGCCCAAAAAGGGATGAGATCCCCAATGAGTAATTGAAAAAAAATGTGTGCTATGGTGGCCCCAAAAAGGGATGAGAACCCCACCTAGTAATTGAAAATTGGACGGGACGCTAGGGTCAAAAAGGCACGAACCACCTAGTGATTTACTATTTTACCCAAATAATGGGCCTTGGAGTCAAGGACAAGTTTGATTCAAGATCACGAAGGTGTACTTTTGTGGGTTATCCATTTGGTAAAACAGGATGGAGATTATATGACTTAGACAAGAAGGTGTATTTTATATCTAGAGATGTTGAATTCGTTGAGAATAAATTCCCATTTATTAACAATACTGTTAATAATACGATGAATGTGTCTAGCCTAGTAAATTCATAAAATATTTTTGTGGATGAAGACTTGGATGAGACAGTGTGAAATTAGTCCACTAATGATATGGAACAACAAAACCTCTCCTCTCGTCAGCAGTCCCCAACAAAGAACCAACAATCTAGTGGTCGCCATATAAATTCAAATCATTCAAATGGTACTAATTCTACGTCAACATAAAATATTGCTCCCGTGGAGCTTCTTAGTAGGGGACATCATCTTCGTAGACCATCATCACGTCTCACAGATTTTATCACTCATAAAATTCACGTCAAAAACCCTGTCACTACTACTACTACAGCCTCTCCGAAACGGGCCTCAGGTACACCATTTCATTTAGCTCAATATGTAAATTGTGATGCTTTTTCTATGAAACACAAACAATTTTTGTTAGCAATTACTGCAGGTGAAGAACCAATCCCTTTTTTCGGAGGTAAATAAGAGTTCAAAGTGGCATACAGACATGAAAGAAGAGATTAACGTGCACAATGGAAAAAATGGTACTCGAACTTTGGAGGATTTGCCTCCGGGGAAAATTGCCTTAAGTTGTAACTGGGTTTAGAAAATCAAGTACAACAAAGATGGCTCAATCGAACGTTAAAAGGGACGACTTAATTTGGAAATCGGCAGAAAGAAGGCATTGCATTTAGTGAGACATTCGCTCCTGTAGCATACATGGTGACAGTGAGAATGTTTCTGGAAGGTGCAACAACTATGAATTGGGAGCTTCATCTAATGGATGTGCACAACGCCGTTCTCCATGGTGATCTAGATGAGGAGGTTTACATGAAAGTTCGTCCAGGTTTTAATTCACTCTTTCTTGGTAAGGTATGTCGGCTAAGAAAATCATTATATGGTTTGCAAAACTATCAGCGACATTGAAAAAATTTTGTTTGAAGCAGTCATACGCAGATTATTCTTTGTTTTATTATACAAAAAGGGGTGTGTCACTTCATGTTTTAGTGTATGTGGTTGTTTCCACATTAAGTCTAAAATATTTTCTTGGTCTGGAGGTGGCACATGGAAATAAAGGATTATTTCTTAATCAAAGAAAATATACTCTTGATATTATTCCGGATGCAAGTCTTTTAGGAGCAAAATCCGCTACAACTCCTATAGAACAAAATCATCAATTGGCTTGATGTGAGGGGGAGTTGTTTTCTAGAGCCTAAGAAATATAGGCGACTCGTTGGTCATTTAATTTATTTGATCACAATCACTCGTCCTGAACTGTGTTATTCGGTGTATATTCTAGCTCAGGAGATGCAGCGCTTCGAGTAGGACGTTATCTGAAAGGATGTCGCGGTCAAGGGATTCTCTTGCGTAGGGATTGTAAATTGTACACAAATGGATTTTGTGCTTGTTATTGGGCAAGCTGTCCCATGACTAGGCGTTCCTTAAAAGGTTTTGGATGTCCTGGTCAAGGGATTCTCTTGCGTAAGGATTGTAAATTGTACATAAATGGATTTTGTGCTTGTAATTGGGCAAGCTGTCCCATGACTAGGCGTTCCTTAAAAGGTTTTTTTGTCTTACTTGGCTCTTCCCCAATTTCTTGGAAGACTAAGAAGCAACCAATCGTATCTCGGCTGAGGCAGAGTATCATTCCATGGCTGCCGCTACTTGTGAGTTGAAATGGTTGAAATCGATTTTGTTTTGCTTGGGCATTAATCATGATCGTCCAATAAGATTATAATTTGACAGTCAAGCAACTTTGTATAGCGAAGAACCAAATTTTTCATGAACGGACAAAACATATTGAGATGAATTGCCACTTTGTCCATGATGAGGTATAAACCGGTAATATTGTTATGTCCTATATACAAACAGGAAATCAGCTGGCGCATATTTTTACCAAGGCTCTTGGTACACCATAATTCATGTTATTACTTCACAAGTTGGGCATCGAGATCTTTGCAAGTAAGTATATTGCTGTAGTAGATTGCTGGAGTGTAGTATTTTTGTAATAACTTTAGAATATTTAGTTACCCTATTTTAGACATGGCCGTAACAACTCAGTAGCGTATATACAAGGTTCTTATCCAAGTAGGGAGAAAGACAAGAAAATTCACATAAGATTTCTTTGGCCAAAAAGACATGAACCATCTACTGATCCTTGACCCAAATAATGGGCCTTCAAGTGAGGGGATGTTGAGAATGTGATATGATTCCGATAAGCTCATAGACATTGTGATGTCATTAAAAATACCTTGTACACATCATCTTATGGATCCCAATATTAGGTGGGGTTTTGGTTTAGGGGTGACTTTGATACATTTAAGTTACATTTGTTTAATGGTGAATTAACGGGTTTGGAAATGGAGGGTGATATACGGAGTGGCAGAACACTACACCAAAAACGGCCTTTTCCTACCACGAAAATGGTAGGTTTTGGGGGTCAATCGGTAGGAATTGGTGTCAATTCCTACCATTCGACATGGTAGGAATTGCTCAGGTCGGAATTGGTGATGGTAGGAATTGGTGGTCTGTTTCTTAAACGGCCCCACATGCCAAATGGCTGTCCATGTGGCGAGCCACATCAACAGCCACATCGACGGCCACATGGCGGTGGACCCCGACACGTCACTTGCCACGAGGTTGACATGTCATGCCACGTGTCACGAGTGGGGGTCACTGCCACGTCATTTTGTGGGGTCACATTTGACCCTGGTCAATGACTATTTCCTACCAACCAAATCCTACCAACGCATTTCCTACCAACTCAAGAGGCACCAAAATGGTAGGTTTTATAACAGAAGCACATAAAAATAGCTATTTCCTACCAAGCAATTCCTACCACCTTCAGTAATTCCTACTAGTTAAAACCTACCGTATTCATCAATTCTGAAAAATGTTAGGAAGACGGTAGGAAATGCTATGAAGATGGTAGGAAATCTTACGAAGACAGTAGGAAATGCTTTGAAGGTGGTAGGAATTACTAGACAATTGTTTCAAAAAAAATAAAGCTTTCATTACTTCCCCTATCTAACAAATTGCTCAAATCATTATAAAAAAATAGATCGATATCTAATTCACAAGTATACAACCATAACAAATAATCAAACATTCATTGTATATGAAAATTCAAACATTCCTTACACATAAATCATAATATTCAAAATTAGAAGTTGTTCTTATGGACCAAAACTACAAATCAAAAATTATTTACAAGGCTTAATTAATTATCTTCAAAATCTTCATCTTTTTCGTTTGGATCTTCATGTTATTTTCTTCACAATCATTTTCTCTATTTCCACATCATTGTCTTTGGATCTTCATCAAGTACCTAAAATTTACATAAAAAGCAAGAATTAGTATTAAGAATTATTAGCTAATTTACAAAGTGAATGATAATGATATGGACCTATATGAAGGTACCTGTATATTTGGCACCTGATAATACTAAGAAGGAAGCGTCTTGTATAGTATAGTAATTGGTGGGTTCTCAATCTGTGTAAAAGTATATGCTACAAGGCTCTGTATTATCAAGAACAGTGCTCATTAACTAACCTCATATCTCTGTATCTTGTACTCCTCAAAGGTAGTGACATATTGGGAATAAGTATTAGTCAGCCCAGCTATGACAATGTGAACATAGCTGTTGAATTCTTTATTTCCTCCACTCGTTAGCACTGTTTTCACAGCATCACGTAGACGTCTTCCAGCCATCGTCGTGAACTCTGTCATGAGACCAAAAAGAATACATCATGTTATACGTTCTGAATCCCCCTTTCTAAACCTCAACATATATGAAACCAGAATAACGAAAAGTAATATGGAGGTCACTGATGGGGATAGAGATGTGTGGTGCAGTTGAAGTTAGTTAAATAACATTATTATGTTTTTTCTTGCATGAAATATATAACATAATTTACATGTCACCGCCATGAAAAGCACATAGCAAAACAGTGGGTGCTGTATACCCAACAACCTCCCATCATATGTGAAAATATTTTTGAATTTTTCGTTTGGGCGCAATTTTTAAATTTTTCGTAAAATTGTAGCTTATTTCCTACCGATAATGGTAGGTTATGATTCTCAGCGAAATTTTTAAATTTTTGGTTTGGGCGCAATTTTTGAATTTTAAGTTTTAGGCGCAATTTTTGAATTTTTCGTAAAATTGTCGCTTATTTCCTACCGATAATGGTAGGTTATGATTCTCAGCGAAAATTTTGAATTTTTGGTTTGGGCGCAATTTTTAAATTTTTACTTTTAGGCGCAATTTTTGAATTTTTCGGGAAATTGTAGCTTATTTCCTACCGATAATGGTAGGTTATGATTCTCAGCAAAATTTTTGAATTTTTGGTTTGGGCGCAATTTTTGAATTTTTAGTTTTAGGCGCAATTTTTGAATTTTTCGTGAAATTGTAGCTTATTTCCTACCGATAATGGTAGGGTATAGGTTTTGGCACATTTTTAAAAAAAAAAATAAAATAAACATAATAATTTTTTTAAATAATATTTTCGACGATCGAAACGTAATGATAATTTAGATCTATTAATTTATTTCAGAGGGTAAATGAGTTTTTACCCGAATTGTTTTCTTTTATTATTTTAATTATATTCTTTTTTAGTTGTGCGCGCGGTAATTTCAAGTTTTTGGTAAAAATTTTGGCGAAAATTGCCAAAAAAATTAGGTTGTGTGGATTTAAACAACTGTCCTCTCTAAGAATAACCAAGTGCATAACCACTGCACCAACATCGTTTTTTGTACTAAATATGCAATTTACTCATATATCATATTTCAGTTCAAGTTTTGTAAATTATAAGTTTGATAGATAGATTAATTATAAAAATATAGGAGCTTAAATTAAAAAATTCTAAAATTTTACATACAGCTAAGAAATCAAAATATTTAATCATCCGTAAGGTTAGATCGTTAAAAAAAAAATCAAAACAAATCAAAAAGTGTAACCCTAAACAACCCCTAAAAAGGGAAATTCAATTTTTTCGTAAAATTTTAGGCGATTAAAATTTTGGATTGCACGGATTCAAACTCGCGCCCTCTCCAATAATAACCAAGTGAACAACCACTGCGCCAAACAAACTTTTTATACTAAATCAGGAAATAATTGATATATGATATTCCAATTCAAGTTTTGTAAAGTACAAGTTTAATAAATAGATTTATTATAAAAATATAAGAGTTTAAATTAAAAAAATCCAATATTTTGTATAAAACTAAGAAATCAACATATTTAATCATCCGTAAGGTTGGATCGTTGAAAAAAAATAAATAGAAATCAAAAAGTGTAACCCTAGACAACCCCTAAAACATGAGTATAAACTCTAACTCAATTTTTTTAACACTCTTTCATTTTCTAAACGATTTTAACTTTTTGTAATTCCTTTTTGTCTAAATTTTTTTCCTTACATTCATCAAACTACAAAACGACGTTTCATATAAAAAATTTAATTTATCCATACGTCTTTATATTTTTAATTTTTTTTCGATATAATTAGGTTTTAACGAATAACATAAGTATCTAAATATGTAAGTTTAATTCAACTAATTTTTATCTTCCACTACTAAAATGAGTAAATCTTTATGTCCCTAGAGTTTGATTAACAAAAAATATGATAACTGATCAACAAAAAATATAATATAAACACATTCTCCCTTAATTTTATTTTGTATTATTTTATTAATCGATTAAAACCTACCAACAATGGTAGGTTTTGATGTGCGCTGAAAATTAAACTTTTCTGTGAAATTTTTGGCGGAAAAGCAAAAAGGTGGTGGGGGTCCAAAATTCGTCAGTGACTATTTCCTACCATATATGGTAGGAAATGGCCTTGACAGAATGAAAATATTTCGTATTTAAAAAAAATGTTTATTACTTTAAAATATGATTGGGACGATGATGTGGATGGTGGGGTACCATCACGAATAAAACCTACCAGATTTGGTAGGTTTTATTTTCCTACCATATATGGTAGGAAATGACCATGACAGAATTAAAAAATTTATTATTTTTAAAAAATTATTTATTACTTAAATTATGATATGGCTGATGATGTGGATGGTGGGGTACCATCAAGAATAAAACCTACCAGATTTGGTAGGTTTTAGTTTCCTACCATATATGGTAGGAAATGACCACAGCATATTGAAAATATTTTTTATTTTATAAAAATTGTTTATTACTTAAAAATATGACAAGGCTGATGATTAGGATGGTGGGGTCTTAACTTTGTGAAAATGCAGGCAAAACCTACCGATGTTGGTAGCGCTTTTACAGATTTCGGGCCCCACACGGACCATTTCCTACCATATTCGTCGTCGGTAGGAAATGGGGGGTCAATTCCTACCAAGTTTTTTTGGTATGATTTATATGGTAGGAAAAGACCGTTTTTGGTGTAGTGGAAGAAAATATTGCTGTTAGTTTGTACAAATTGTGATGGCAAAAGTGGTAATGGATAAATATTAAGAGTGGTGCTCCATTGAGAACTTACATGTGAGATATGGGTCCTAGCCATTCATTTATATACCATCTATTTATCTCCATCACTCGTTAACTTTATTAATGTTAACTTTATTAATGTTTTATTATTCCATCACATCCCCACTCACCACCTGGTGCCACTAGTGTCCATCATTTCCTGCCAGGGACTACGTCAGTAATCACTAACATCATAACTAAAATCTAAAATCACCATAGTATAACCACATTTGAGAATAAAATCACCACATTGGACGACAATAGAACAATATTTGATATACAAATAATGTTTAATAAATAATATATTTTTCTATATAGTGTAATTTACTAGTATGTTTATATACTATTGTAAATACCTTTATATATGCACCAAATATTTTATAAATATTTTTAATACTGAGTTAATTTATTTTATTTTTTAATCATTGTTTTCATGAGAAAAATACTATATATGTGATCCTAATAAAATTTACTTTTGTTAATTTCTAATAATTATAGATTTTGATAACATGTACTTAATAATTATTGATGCTATTATTATTTTCTTAGAATGTATTGGCGACATTAGTACCCCTTTTTAATAATTTTTCCGGATCAACATATTTACTTTGTAGATATGTCAGTGTATAAGAAGTACAATATATGAGTTTTAATATATTTTATTAATATTTAAAACATATAATGCATGGTATTTTTGACTGTGTACTAATGAGTTTTAAATTTTTTATTAATGATTGGAAGAGACGTGATTAGAAAAGATAGTATGATTTAATTAAAATGTAACATGTTTTAATTAAAAAAAAACTAAATTAATCATTTAAAGATATAGTATTATTGGTTTTTTGGGTGTGTTTATAAAATATTTTAATTAAAAGGTAACATATTTAAAATTACAAAAGGCTAGTTACTATTAGTTATATTATTTTATTATTTATTAATTAGAATGAAAGATTGAAAACCAAAAACTAAAAACTGAAACTTTCAATATTTCAACTGTAATATAATAGTATAAACTACATTTGGTTGCTACTTTGTGTTTCATTCTGATAAAAATAATATTCTTAAATACTTTTAAAAACTCATATGTGTGTAATTAAGAATTTTATGCTAATTCTTAAAAAATGTATTCTCCTAAAGTTATTCATTTGGTTATTCTTGTTTTCTAAATTTGATCCATGCATGTTAAAGCTTTGCTTAACGGATTTATTAGTATTTTCTTCATTTTTTAGTTGTCAAGTTTTTCTAGATTATGATATTGTCAAAAGAATACTTTGAACACATCCTGTATTTACATAATTAGTCTTTTAAACATGATAGTTTTTTTTGAAGAAAATGAACTTTCAAAACTTGAACACTCACATCATACATCACCTAATCCAACACTCAACGTGGAGGACTCATTAAATCCACAAAGAAATTTAGCTCACAAGGGATTCGAGCCATTGAATGAGCTGCCTTATTAGCTAATCTTCTAATATGTCTCACTCTAATATCATTCATTCCTGGACACTAGTTTTATTCTGCAAGCCTGAATAACATGGCCAACTTCCGGTTGGTAGCTAAGATTACCATTGATTGCCTGCATTGCTAGGAGCGAATCAGATTGGACACACATCTCTTTCCCCTCTCCACATGATCCACGACAAAGCTTCTTCAATACCTACTGCTTCTTCTTCCATCCCGGATACTGTCCTACTTAATTTGAAAGTTCTGCCCCCAAGAAATGATCCAGTGTGATTTCTGAGCACCATTCCTACAGCAAAATAGGACCAACCTTGAGTAATAGCTCATCTTTAAAGTTGCAGTCTTCCAATCTTGTAACTTTTCAAGCTCCATTCCACTACAAACTGTGGTGTAACCACCTTATTCTCCCAGACCTTCTTATTCCGAAAGTACCAAATACCCCACAGTAACATAGGTACGACTTTAACCAGTTGGTCATGCCCCTCAACTGTCAGCTTATCCAGTAACCAAGTAGGAGCGTCCTCAACCTCCCATATACTGAACATCAAACCCATTTGCTGCCAGCATTGTGAAGCAAAAGCACAGTCAAAAAATACATGCAAAAGGTGTTTGACATCAGTATTACACATAAGACATAAAAGAGGGATTCCAGTGCTTATACTTTGTAAGACTGCTCGCACAGGAACGTTGTTTCTACAGAAACGCCACAAGAAAAACTTTACCTTAGAAGGGATTTGTAATTTTCAGAGATTTTGCCATCCATTAGAGTTCTCATTAAGCATCGGAGCTCTGTAGTTATCCATCAAATACCTGATCATATTAATTGCGGTTCTGTCAAATGCTCTATTTGCTACTCAAATTATAATTACCGAGCAAAACCAAAATCAACCGATTATTATTATTATTATTATTATTATTATTATTATTATTATTATTATTATTATTATTATTATTATTATTATAAATAGACACATGACCTAAAAATGGTCTTCTAAAAGAAGAGGTCCCAAACCATTCTAGTAAGTACTTCTGCCAACACTTTATAGAATCAACAGGCCCCAAACCATAATGGAACTAGTTGATTCTTAGAATCAACCAATAATTTATAAAAGAAATACCACAAGGGAGTTGTCATAAGATGGGAAAACTGGTGAAAAATTGAACATAAACATGAGTCTTAAGATAATAATTAATTAGTCACATACAGGTAAATAAACCGGGGTTAAAGTTTAGCTGACGGGCCATTGTAACACATGCATGCCCAACCGAGCATATAAGAAAACACAAAGCAGCGAAAGTAGACAGACTGAAGGAGAGAGTCTATGACTCATCACCATGCTCTTCAGGAATATTCTTAATAGGATCTATCTCATCTTTAAAGAGGAAATCTGTGTACTTGGTACCTACGATTGACCGTACTTTGAGTAAGCGATCCTTTAACACCTCGGCATACCACACTTGATGGGCATCTTCCTCGCTCTATTGGGCCCTAGCCACCTCCTTTTTCAGCTTCTCATTAGAGAAGTTAGCTTCTATGAGAATTTTTTGAAGATAATCGTTCTTTAGCTTCACATCTGCTAGCTCCGCTTCTACTTTCATCTTGAGTTTGCGTTCCTTTTCCAAATCCTCTTGAAGCTTGAGTCTAGCCTCACTCGCTTGCAAGGATTCTTTGGTCTGAGAGGCAATCCACATCATAGTCTAGGAAAAATAGGTAACCCTTAGATATGGCAAGAGAGGAATGTGACTTCATAAAAATGAGGAAGATGCATAAAGAGTTTATATACCTGAGTGGCATGGGCGAGCGCCTGCTTATTACCTATCGAAAGAGGAAGATCCCTCTTATCATGGTCGCCCTGAAGGAACATGAGTGAAGCAACATGATGCCCGAGACTAACAGATGAAGAGCTCGCTGTGACCATAGCGGAATGTGGTACTAATTGAACACTAAAATCATTTTCACTCGTCCTAGGGCATTTAGACACAAGGCCCTCGGCTGTTAGGTCCATATCTCTCCTAGACTTCTTCCGGCTCTGCACCACCTCTATAGCCTCAACATGAGATCCATCTTTATCGCCCAATCCGTTGTTAGTTAGCACTACACCCGCTGCTTTGTTGAGAGCAATTGAAGGCTGCTTTGCAAGTGCCTTTGCTGCAGTCTTGGCTCTCATATGTTCTTTCTGTTTCTCCAAGTCAACACTTTGTCCGGACACTGAGAAGAGATCCAAAAAACAAATCACTAATGGGAAAAGTCAATAATGAGAAAATAAGGAGAGGGGAGGGGAATTAATATAAAGATGGCGAGAAAAGTAAAGAATGCACATATAAGGCATGTAGGGAACAAAGGTATGAGTATTTACTAATATCAACGTTGGTCTCTCAACTAGTCCCTCTTACTCTCTTACTCTACCATAGGTATGAGTATTTACTAATATCAACCTTGGTGTTATCAGATACACTAGTTGTTAATAATAAAATTGAACAAATATATAATCATATTACTAAAAAGTAAACTTAATCATTTGCCCCTATGTCCTCGCCCCCTTTTAACATACCTGTAACTTAAGATATATGTAGATATCTTATATATTATTGAAAATTTATTTTTTCACAAATTAACAAGTACTTAATATTTAAAGAAATTGATTTGTGTACAATAATCATGCATGGCCCCCATCTACAACAATAATGTATATGATTCAGTTAACTGATTTTGTCTCTTATAATTAATCATGAAACTAGCTACAAAGCTCATTTATTTTTAACCTACACTGACCTATCATAATTAGTAGGAATTAAATGTACTTTAGATGAAATATACTTGCATAATATAATAAATCCAGGTCTAACTTTACATAATAGTATCAATCAATTTTTTAAATAATTTTTGTCCGATGTATGCTAAATTTGCGTTATTTAGGAAAAAGTATCAATTTTTTAATAATAGTAGAATTTAACAATGCATAATATAATAAATCCAGGTCTAACTTTAGATGAATTCAGGTCTAACTTTACATTATGAATAGATAATTATGACAACACCAGCATTATTTAGAAGTATTGCTCAAACCAACAGTTCATGTGTTTCCTATTTAAATTTAGTAATATACATTATACATTATACTGTACTATTATTATTCAGACCCAAACATTAATAGTTTGGTTATTTGGACTTAATTTAAAATATCCCGACCTAATTACTATAAATTAATGTCAACTAGCTTTATATTCTAATTTAAACACATTTAACTTTTACATAAACAGCTACATATATAAGTCCTACTTTTCGTAACCAATGTAATTATTATAAACCTATTATACAGTAATTATATTCCATATATAAAAAGGGTACCAGCTCACCAGGATTTCCACCAGGACCATTATGAGAAGCATTGAGCTTAAAGCTTGCATCTGCATTCAAACATGAACCGCCAAGATGTTCAACTTCATATCCCACGACATCCTCCAAGCCTATCATTGCATCTGTATTTAAGTCAATATCTTTTCTTTCATCTTGTTTTTCCGCGATTAGAATATCATTTTGTTGTTCATCATTTTGTTTGTCACTCTCTGCTTGTGAAGAAGTATCATATTCATGTGGATGATCTTGTTCAAGAATGTGTACATATCTACGGATATCAAAGTTGGTCAGAGCACTATTCCCTCTCTGCTGAATTGCAGCTTTATCATATGCAACGGCGGCTTCTTCTGCGGTGTCTACATATACCAATCAAAACAAAAATTGTTAAATATTGTTGTGCCCTAAATCTCACATGGGCTCAATTTAAGGCCCATAGCTTGTTAAAGGTCCAGTAAGGATGTATTGGGTTAGTATTGTATGTACTAAGGTGCAGGTTAAGGGTACCGAGGTACAGGTTTAGGACGCCCTGGTTTAGGCGCAGGGTACCCTGATAGGTGCAGGGTGCTAAGCTAGGTTCAAGGTGTGGAGTTTCAGGAAACGGGCATTGAGGTTCAGGTGGCCTGAACCTCGAGACTGGTCTCAGGTGACGAGTAGTTGGGACCTCAGGAAGGCAGAATACTAGTAGGACAAGGATTCAACTACCTATACTTTAGGGGCACGGATTTGTACTTATAAAAGGACTTCTAAATCTGATTAAACACGCTGGATGGAGTAAATATAATCGGTATAGGACTTATATTGATGGTTTCGGATATACATTAAATACATGAGGTTTTGTAGGACTTAGTGATGGACATGGACTAGGACACTGGAAAGCTCAGCCATAGGTGCATAATTCGACTATAACTCTAAGATGGATTATCTTAAAGTGGTGGAATTCGCAAGGATGGAGAAGTATAAACCTAATAGAACTACATGGGGCTTGATTCCTATAAATAGGATATGTAGGCAATTGACTAAGGGATTCGGATTTTCACTCTTGAGAAGCATAAGGCACGTGCACCTCAGTGATACATATTCCGGCGAATTTACTGGTGGTGTAGGATTTACGCTGCTTACTTCGACCGGTGGTTTGTCAAATCAGCCCCCAGAGACATACTTCAACCATTCTGTACTTATAGCGAGCTTTAGGCTTCGAGCTTTGAACCTGTAAGCTCTGTCCGATAATCAAGGACGTGTTCCACGAATATTCCAGCGAGATTCTCTCAATTGTGTTGTACCAAATTTCTCTCACAACAAATACTTAATTTATAAGGATTCATGCACCTAGCAAAAAAACGTCTTTCTCCACTAAGTCCTCCAGCCTTCCACCAAACTTGAAATTTAATGCATATAAAAATCTGACTAACAAATTAGCTAGTACCTATCATGCAGAGGAATTGATTTGTGTATACTAATTCTCTACATAATTTAATTGATTAAAAAATATTGTTAACAAATTTATTAATAAAATATGATTCTATTAATTGATTTTACATCATATTATCTTGAAACTACTAAAAATTGATAAACTAAAGAAGTTCATTTTTCTTGACCTATTATGACTCATTATTAGTGTAACATCCCAGTATCACATCGAGTAGATTTGGGACTTATGATCAGGATAAGGCAAAATACTACTACCAATAAGCATCATAAAATCAGATCTTTTGGGGGCATGTGGTGGGCTAGTCATTACCCAACTTGCGTGCATTTGGGCTAGTAGGCTACGGATCAGACTCAGAATCGGGACTTGACCCGATTTTTGAAAAATACTCGGGATTTGACCTGGGTTGTCACATATGGTATCAGAGCCGACTCTCAAAAGCTTTGATGCGTCAAGTTGCCGAAGGTGGGTGTTGTGGAACGAAAAGTAGGTTTAGATATTGACGGCGGGTATTTAATGTAAGGTAGTGGACAATCGTGTCTTAATGGCTGCTCTCGTGTTTCGTGACTACACAGGTCCTCACAAGATGCCTACGTATCTCAATTAATGTAATTGAGAATCAAGCCAAAAAACGTAGTTCTGATTGAAGGATCAGGTCCTTTATATAGGCGTCAGGAGCCCTGCATTTAGAGTAGAATTAGGTGACTTGGGGGCCAAGTCGCCTTCTTAGATCAGGATTGTGAATCCTATTTTGTAGGAGGCTGACTCCTATTAGGTTTGTATGCCTTGGAGGCTACTCTTTGATGAAGTTGACACAATTTGGACTCTTTTTATGAGCTGCACATTTTCCCCTTTTATTAATTACGAAATTAATAAATAATTAGGGTTTCGGGCCTCATTTATTGGGCCTAATTCTTGGACCAATCTAGGTCTAATTAATACATCATTAATTATATTTCTAGGGTTATTTTTAGTCCATATCATTTGCCCCCCAATTTCTAGGAAAACTTTTCAAGCTTTCATAGAAATTATATTGATCTTTTTCGAGATTCGGGGTCTTTTTTATCCCTTACCTAGGACTTTATTTACACTAGTGTTTCACAAGTATCGCCTTATTGCAAAGTGTGGAGCGACCTACACATTTACGACGACTGTTGCCTTATTCGAGGCTAATATGAAATATCCCTAATATTTTAGGAATTTTCATGTACCCACAGGTATTTTTAATAATTATTCCTAATAGTTTTAGGAATTTTCATGTACCCACAGGTATTTTTAATAACTATTCCTAATATTTTTAGGAATTTTCATGTACCCACAGGTATTTTTAATAACTATTCCTAACATTTTAGGAATTTTCATGTACCCACAGGTATTTTTAATAATAATTCCTAATATTTTTAGGAATTTTCATGTACCCACAGGTATTTTTAATAATAATTCCTAATATTTTTAGGAATTTTCATGTACCCACAGGTATTTTTCTCTATTTCCTAAAAATATTTTTGAAAATAATTTTCGCAAATTAATTACAAAAATTAATTTTGTAAATATTTGTAAAATGCGGGTTCGTTTTCGTAAGTTTTAGACCAGCCCTGATCGAATTTTGGGCTCGTTTTTTCGTTCTGCTCGCACCAATTCCTGGTCGATTTTTACTTTAAAAATCCTTCTGCTCGCACAGGATTTCGGCCAAGAATTGTCTGCTGTGTTGATTGTGCTCCCCGTCAGGGGACAGAATTTTTATGTTTTTGGCTGTGTTCCCTGTCAGGGGACAGGGGAAGGGACGGCCGTTTTCACTGTGCAGGGGACAGGAGACAGCCTCCGTTTTCACTGTGTTCCACGTTAGGGGACAGCCTTTTTTGGCTGTGTTTCATTCGGCCAGTCCTGCTCGATTTTTACTTCAAAATTACTCCTCCTCGCACATGTCTGCGGCCAGGATGTGCGGCTGGCCAAAATGGCGAATTTTGATCGACTTTTTTTTTTTTTTTTAAATTTCGAGCAGAATATTTGCATTGAACCAGAAAATTAATTTTTCGATCAGAAAACTAATTTTTCGGACAGAAATTATTTTCGAGCAGAAAATTAATTTTTCGAGCAGAAAATTAATTTTCCGGACAGAAAATTCGAGCCTAAAATTCCCTTCTTTTAGACCAGACCTGGTCGATTTTTGCTTCAAATTTTCCTCTGATCGAAGGTTTGTTCGACCATGAGCCGTTAGCTTCTCGACCGGTGGCTTTATTTTTGAGCTGCCATTTTTAATCAAAAAATATTTCGTTCGACCAAGCTTTAGTCGAATTTTTCGTCAAATAAATTCTGATCGGACACTGCTTCGAGTTTGAAGCATTTTGTCGACCAAAATTTGTTTCTTCAATTTCAATTTTCGCTTCGGGAATGTCATTTTTTGACCAAAATTGTTGTTTTTGGACCAGGATTTTTGTCCTACAAAGATTTTTTCTCTTTCAGGATTTTCGTTCAACCAAATCTTGATCAATTTTAGCATGTACTTGGCCTTTTCTTAGCTTGCACTTTATCAATGCTTGGTACATGTATTAATTTTTGCAAGACAAGAAAGTATGGAATGAAAACATCCTTTGCATAAATGAATCAATCTGGAGGTGGGTTTAACCCTTACATAATACTCTACTTTCTATCTCGAGTTAAAAACTCGGACTGGTTTCGTCGACCTTATTTCTACTTGTCCTAATAGTGAGTCCGGTTAGGAAACACTAAACATAGTAAACTTTTAAGTTTGCAGCGTGCCAAGTTCTTGGCACTTCGGTCCCTTTAAGGGTTTCCAACTTGTATGAGCCTCGTCCAAACACATTCTTGACCCGATATGGTCCTTCCCAATTCGGGGCTAACTTCCCTTTCTGTCCAACTCCGGATGCCTCAATCTTTCGGAGAACCAAGTCTCCATTTCGAAAGAACCTTTCCTTAACCCTTTGGTTGTAATGGAAGGAGGTTCTTTTCTGATATTCCACGTTTCGAGCGTGTGCTTCGTCCCTGACTTCATCAATTAAGTCGAGTGCCAATCTCATTCCTTCCTCATTAGCCTCTTGCTCAAAGGCTTCAATCCTTGGGGATACATGTGAGATTTCTAAAGGTACTACAGCTTCTGCTCCATATGCAAGCATGAACGGGGTTGTTCCAGTGGTGACTTTGCAAGTGGTACGATAAGCCCAAAGTATAGGCAGTATCTCGTCCACCCAAGTGTTCCTGGAACGTTCGACCCTTTTCTTCAATCCATCGAGTATGATTCGATTTGCGACCTCTGCTTGCCCATTTGCTTGAGGGTGGGCAACCGAGGTGAACCTGAGCTCAATTGCATTTTCTTCGCAATATTTCTTGAATTCTTCATTGTTGAACTGTGTTCCGTTATCCGTAACAAGGATACGAGGTATCCCGTACCTACACATGATACTTTCCCACAGGAACTGAGCAACTTGCTTAGTGGTTATCTTGGCCAAGGGTTTGGCCTCAATCCACTTGGTGAAGTAATCAATTGCCACTATTAGAAACTTCCTTTGTGCCGTAGCCATTGGAAAGGGACCAAGTATGTCCATTCCCCACATAGCAAACGGAATTGGAGAATTGATTGAAGTCAGCATCTCAGGTCGTTGCCTAACCACTGGTGCATGTTTCTGACAACGATCACACTTCTTAACAAAATCCTTGGCGTCGTTCAGCATTTCGGGCCAATAAAAGCCTAGTCTGGTTATCTTATGAGCAAGGGCTCTGCCCCCCAAGTGTTGTCCACAAATTCCTCCATGGACTTCTTCAAGCGCTTCTCGTGCCTCTTGGGGCCTTAGACATTTTAGGTAGGGGATCACAAAAGACCTCTTATAAAGCAGCCCTTCAATTAAAGTATATCTCAATGCTCTCACAGACAACTTGCGTGCCTCTTGGGCGTTATCAGGGAGCCATCCAGTTTCAAGGTGAGCCTTGATTGGATCCATCCAACAGCCTCCTATATCAATGGGAGCCACAAGTTTCGAATCAATAGTAGGGGCCTTCAAGACCTGAAAGTAAACACTTCCCGAGTAATTCTCAATTTCAGAAGAAGCAAACTTAGACAAGGCATCAGCCTTCACATTCTCCTCTCTGGGGATGTGTTCCACATAGCACTCATCAAACTGTGTCATAACAGCTTTCACAACTCTTCGATATTTAGCCATAGTTTCATCCCTGGTTTCAAACTCACCATTAACTTGCGAGACAACCAACCTTGAATCTCCACATACCTTTAGGTTCTTGACCCTCAAAATTCTAGCCAAGCCTAAACCAACTATCAAGGCCTCATACTCAGCTTCATTGTTGGTCATAGGGAAGTCCAACTTCAAAGCGTACTCAATTGTAAACCCATCGGGGCTTTGCAAAACTAAGCCTGCCCCACTTGACTTTGTTTTTGATGCTCCATCAAAATAGAGTATCCAACGTTCTTTCAGATCAAGCTCTTCATCCTTATTTTCAACTTCAAGTGCCTCATGGGGTACTACCTCTTGCCCCCCGACTTCTTGGTTGACAATGGTACATTCAACCACGAAGTCAGCCAATGCCTGAGCCTTAATGGTTGTTCGAGACTTATACTTGATGTCGAACTCTCCTAGCTCAACTGCCCATTTAATTAGCCTTCCACTGGCTTTTGGACTATGTAGAATGCTTCTCAAGGGTTGGTCCGTCAGGACTTCAATTTTGTGTGCCTGAAAGTAAGGGCGTAGCTTCCTTGAGGCCGTGATTAGTGCCAAAGTGAACTTCTCAATAACAGAATAATTCAATTCTGCCCCATGCAAAATTTTGCTTACATAGTAGACTGGTTTCTGAACCTTTCGTTCCTCCCTTACAAGGACAGCACCGAGAACTTGATCGGAGGCTGCCAAGTAGAGATAAAGAGTATCTTCCGGGCTTGGTTTGGCCAGCAACGGGGCCTCAGCCATGTACTTCTTGAGCTTTTCAAAAGCCTCTTGACTCTCAGCTGTCCACTCAAAATCCTTGACCTTCTTCAGGGCTTTGAAAAACGATAAGCATTTGTCCCCAGACTTTGATATAAATCTCCCTAAGGCTGCAACTCTTCCAGTCAACCTCTGAACGTCCTTAACGGAACGAGGAGGCTCCATGTCGAGGATAGCTTTGATCTTGTCAGGGTTAGCTTCAATGCCCCTCTTAGAGACCATGAGACCCAAGAACTTTCCTGATCCTACTCCAAAAGCACACTTGGCAGGATTTAGCATCATCTTATGGTGCCTCAGCACTTCAAATGCTTCCTTCAGATGCTGGATGTGGTCGTCTTTAAACAAACTCTTAACGAGCATGTCATCAACGTTGACCTCCATGGTTTTCCCAATCAAGTGGGCAAAGATCTTGTTAACTAGGCGTTGATAAGTCGCCCCTGCATTCTTTAGTCCAAAAGCCATGACAAGGTAGCAAAAGACCCCAAAATCAGTAATGAATGATACCTTGGCTATGTCATCCTTGTGCATCTTGATTTGGTTGTAACCACTGAAACCGTCCATGAAGCTCAGCATCTCATGCCCTGCAGTAGCATCTATCAAAGTGTCAATCCTTGGTAGTGGGAAGCAATCCTTGGGACAAGCATCATTCAAATCAGTGAAGTCTATGCACATCCTCCACTTCCCATTGGCTTTCTTAACCATAACCGGGTTTGCCAACCATTCTGGAAATTGGATTTCTTCAATGAATCCAGCTTCTAGGAGCTTTTCAACTTCTTGTTTTATGGCCTCTTGCCTTTCTGGTGCAAAGTTCCTCTTCTTCTGCTGTATCGCCCTTCTTTTTGGATCGACATTGAGCTTGTGAGTTATCAGTTGGGGATCAATCCCTGGCATGTCGGCAGCCGTCCACGCAAATACATCACTGTTCTCTTGTAGGAACGTGATCAACTCGCCCTTCAAAGGTTCTTTTAGTAGTGCTCCAATGTAAGTCACCTTTTCAGGTTCGAGGGGATCCAATGGAACAGGAACCAAATCCTCAGCTGGCTTCCCTCTATGGTCCTCATCTTCTCTAACATCCATGTCTTCGATAGGGAGAACCTGCCCCCCGACTCCGTCTGGCCTTAACGCGGCTACATAACAGCTTCTAGCCGTCTTTTGATCGCCCCTTTCTTCTCCAACACCACTCCTGGTTGGGAACTTGACTTTTAGATGGTAGGTTGAGGCCACAGCCTTAAAAGCATGAAGTCCAGTTCTTCCAAGGATGGCGTTGTAGGTCGAGGATGCTTTGATTACCACGAAATTCAACATTTGAGTTACTTCTTTTAGTTCCTTACCAATAGTCATAGGCAACTGAATTGTGCCTTCAACTTTAGATTCCACCCCGTTAAACCCGTATATGGGCATGTTCGAGGGGATCAATTGGGAATCATTATACCCCATCTTCAAGAACGTGTCATGAAAAAGGACATCAACAGAGGCTCCATTGTCCACCAGGACTCGTTTTACCTCATTGTTTCCAATCACGGGGGCTATCACTAAAGGATCGTTATGGGGGAACTTCACCCCTTCAAGGTCCGAGTCATCGAATCCAATCGACATCTCAGTTTTTGCACGCTTGGGTGCTTCTCCAACAATATGCATTACTTCTCGGGCATAAGCCTTCCGAGAGTTCCTAGTGGTTCCTGCCGTGGTTGGTCCCCCTGAAATCATGTTGATTACTGGCCCTCGGGGTTGTGGGTTACGACCTTGATCTCGGTCCCCATCCCTTCTATCATAGTCTCTCCTAGGGGGGTTCCTGTCCTCATCCCTGGTGAATTTGTTCAACTTTCCTTTTCGAATCAGAAACTCAATTTCGTCCTTGAGTTGCCTACAATCATCAGTATCATGGCCTGAGTCTTTATGATACCTGCAATACTTGTTCTTATCTCGCTTCTCAGGATCTCCCCTTAGTGGCTTCGGCCATCGGAAGTCTCTATCTTTTTCAATGTCATACAGGATTTGACTCCTTGGAGCATTCAACCTTGCATATTCAGTAAATTTCGTGCCTGGATTGTTTTTCCTTGGAGCTGAATCAGAGTCTCTAATCGTACGAGGATATTTGTCCTCGACATCATACTCTTGCTCCGTCTTTCGCTTCTTTGAGCCACCATTGTTGCCACCGCCAAGGGTGGGGGTGTCAGTTTTCTTCATGCTTTCCTCAGCTTTGATGTACTTACCAGCCCTCTGTTGGAGCTCAACCATGCTCTCAGGAGGGTGTTTAGCCAACGACATCTTGAAAAAGACATCCGTGGTTCCTTGTTGAAGGGCTATCATAGCTACCTTATTGTCTAGATCAGGTATATTCAACGTCTCCTTGGTGAAACGCTTGAGATAATCTCTCAATGTCTCGTTCTTTCCTTGGGTCAGATTCATGAGTGAAGCAGAGCTTTTCTCATGTACTCATCCACTGATGAATTGGTTGATGAAAGCCGTGCTCAGGTCCCTAAAACAACTGATAGAGTTGGGCGGAAAACGACTATACCATCTTTGGGCCATGCCAGCCAGGATTTGAGGAAATGCCCTACATTTAAGGGCATCGGTAACTGGTTGCAGCAACAGTGCATTCGAAAAAGTCCTCACGTGGGTTGCGGGATCACCCGTTCCGTCATATGCCTTGATAGTAGGCATCTTGAATTTCCTTGATACGTGAGCGTCCATTACTTCTTCAGTGAAGGGTGGAATAGGATCGTCTGGGTCACCCAGTTGTGTTAAAACACGGGGATCTGACTTGGGAATCTCCGTCCTTGGAGCCCTAGCTCCTTCTTGCCTCCTTGAAGGTGTTCTTAAATCAATTATGGGGACATCTCCTGCCCCTTGGTTCGAAGGCTGAGTCTGCCTCCTTTGTTGCTCTATCTCTATGTTTTTCTTTAGTTTCTGGATCTCAGCCTCATGAACCCTTATCCTTTTCATGGCAGTCATAGGTGCCCTTGTAGTTGCCCCCCGATTCCTTCTTCCAAGGGGCTCTTTGCTGGCTCTTCTTCTTCTGGGTGCTCGATCTCGTCCTTCATCAGACGAGTAGTCATCAGAGTAGGGCCCAGAATAATCCAAGTATCTTCCTTCAGGGACAGGTCCCAATCCTCGAATGTAGGGTGGTTTGTATGGTTCATGGATTATTGGGGCATGGCCACTCCCTCCGGTTTCAGGGGGATAGTTAGGTAGTCCGTAAGCAGGATTGGTGCTTATAGGGAGCACGGTTGTGGAGATCTGTGCTCCTCGGGGAAGGTTGCGATCTAGTGGCGAGACAACCATCTGAAGAGGGTTAGTCTCGTTCTGAGGTATGGAAGCTTGGGGATTCGTCCCTTGTGGTTGAGAAACTACCTCCGTGGTGATGGGCAACGTCCCTAGTGGTTGAGAAACCATCTCTGTGGTGAGGGGTAACGACCCTAGTGGTTGAGACACCATCTCTGTGGTGAGGGGTAACGACCCTGGTTCTGTGGTGATCGGAACAGTGGTGGTGACAGTTGATCCAGTAGCGGTTGCTGTTCTTCGTGTTATAGCCATGGTTGTTATTGTCTTCCCACAGACGGCGCCAAATGTTGTGGAACGAAAAGTAGGTTTAGATATTGACGGCGGGTATTTAATGTAAGGTAGTGGACAATCGTGTCTTAATGGCTGCTCTCGTGTTTCGTGACTATAGAGGTCCTCACAAGATGCCTACGTATCTCAATTAATGTAATTGAGAATCAAGCCAAAAAACGTAGTTATGATTGAAGGATCAGGTCCTTTATATAGGCGTCAGGAGCCCTGCATTTAGATTAGAATTAGGTGACTTGGGGTCCAAGTCGCCTTCTTAGATCAGGATTGTGAATCCTATTTTGTAGGAGGCTGACTCCTATTAGGTTTGTATGCCTTGGAGGCTACTCTTTGATGAAGTTGACACAATTTGGACTCTTTTTATGAGCTGCACATTTTCCCCTTTTATTAATTACGAAATTAATAAATAATTAGGGTTTCGGGCCTCATTTATTGGGCCTAATTCTTGGACCAATCTAGGTCTAATTAATACATCATTAATTATATTTCTAGGGTTATTTTTAGCCCATATCAGTGGGGCACGAAAGCTGGTGGTATTTTTTCCCACAATGGACGGAGGTACGGAGGTGGGGACACGAAGACAGCCGCTTTATCCCACAATGGCTAGAGAGGAACTATCTGGACGTATGGGCTATCTGTTCAGGGCCTGGCGAGGATGTCAGGAGATTGAGTGGGGGAGTTTGTAACATCTCAGTCCCATATCGAGTAGATTTGGTACTTCTGATTAGTTTATAAGGCGAAGTACTACTACCAATAAGCACCAAAAAATCATGATCTTTTGGGGGCATGTGGTGGGCTAGTCGTTACCCAAGTTGGCTGCATTTGGGCTAGTAGGCTTCGGCTTATTCGGACTCAGAATCGGGACTTGACCCGATTTTCAAAAAATACTCGGGATTTAACCCTCGTTGTCAAAATTAATATAAATATATACCCACCAATTTTTCACACGACAAGAAAAATTAGTGTTTGTGTTTGTATTTGGAGTACACGAACACGAATGTATACGACCGAAATTTAGTGTCGATTTTTTGTTTACCCTTTGGTTATACGACACGACACGAAGTACACGACATAAATAAATATATATTTATATGTTAATATTTAAATTAGAGTTTTTATTATGTACATTAGATAAATTAATATTTATTACATAATTATACATATTTTATAATATTTTTTGTAAATATGATGTAAGTACATATTTATAAACATATTTGTAAAAATTTAACTAAATTTAAATATTTATATTTATTTTTTATTTAAAATTACACGAAAACACGACACGGGAGATTTACGACACGAAAGGTACACAAACGTAAATGGTTCGGTTTTGTTTTTAGCATTCATGTACACCAAACCTGAAAGTGCACGACACAAAAATATACGACATGCGCGAATTGCTAGATCTATATATATCTTTTAGCAAAGAATGCAAAATCATACACTTGCGGAAACTATTATAAGGTGTTTATTATATTTGGTGAACTACTCATTTAAATGAATCACAATGATATAAGCTACAATATGTTTATACGTACTTTAGGTCGTGGTGATGCAACCCCCCACCACTATCAACCATGACCATGATCAAATAAAAATCTCCACAACCACCAACACCCTCATCCTCACCGTCTATAGCCCACCATATTTACATAATCATTAAGTACAACTCGGAATCACCATAAAATCAACACAAATCAACAAAAAGTAAAAAAAAAATACACTAGAATTCAAGGAAAATCATCACCTTAGGGAATATCAAATATAAGTATTGAATCTTGATTTTTTTATGCTTTCCCAAGTGTGACTGTGCAGTATTTGTGCGAGTAATGTGTGTGTGTGAGATAGAGTGTCACCAAAATTAATGACCTAGATCGATGGTGGTGGTGGTGGTGGCTGCCAAAGGTTGGTGGTAATAGATGGATGAGGGAAGAAGAACGAAGTAGAGGGGTAGGATAATGGATTTAAATTAATGATTTAGAATAAAAGTAATTCAAAAACTGTGTCTCAAAATCTCATTTTAATTAGAATTCTCATTTGAGTAACTATATGCACATACATTTATGTATATATATATTGATGTTCAAATGAGAACTAGAGATGAACCAATGATATATAATTATATTTAATATTATATAAAATATGTAATCTATGATCATTTGCACCAGATTACTACTCCCTCTGCCCAGCCATCAATATTTAGCAATGAAATGTTTCACCGTCAAATTTAACCTCACTTCTTTATATATTTAGAAAAAATTAGCATATTTTACATTTAATTTGGTTCATAAGAAAAATCGTTTAATACTTTTGAGACATACTTTTAAACATGCAAAAAAAGAATTGTGATCAATATAAATCCAATGGAGACAATAGTTTACTAGATTAGAAATTTCTTGTTTCTACCAAATCACTTGTTTCACTTACACAAATTACCATTGAATCTATGAATTAGGGATGTGTATGAAATTAATAAATAGAAATTAGAAATAAATTAGAAATTATATAGGTGAAATGTGATTGAAATAATAAATATATAAATCAATTGTTGAAAAGAGGGGACTAGAAGTTGGTAAATGTGTTGTTCTTAATAAATATATTTTTAATTGCCCTTAACGTACATCCCTACCATGTATTGCCAACTCATTTTGCATTGTAATGAAAGAATTATAGTAGTTTAAAAATTGTATTTCCTCCCCTTTATCAAATTATTCATATTTTCTATTTGAAGATGTCAATCTCAATTTTTACATTTATGAAACCATCAATACTAATAACCTTTTTAATAACTTAAAATTTCAATTGTACAATTGCTTAATTAGAACATAGTCTTGATAATGAAAAAGATTTCTAAGTATTTGTAATTAAGGGTGTGAGTCTCATCTTTTTGAGATTAAACATATACAAGTAAACCCACACTATTTATATTTATATTTTTTTATTTTAATAGCCATTTATTACACATGAATATAAAACATATGAAAATGCGAACTATGCAATGTGAGTATATGCGGAAAATTGATACATGTGTAAAGTTATAAATCATACCGTATTTCCCCAAGTATGTATATCTCTTTCCGTCCATGCGTTTAATTCGAGCTTCCCATCTAAGTTGGTGCCTATATGACCATATGAAGGTTATCAATTTCAATATTTTTGTTTCAAATTAAATTTTGATAATCTCATTTATATTAATTGAAAATTATATTCAACTAACATAACTAGTTAAATATATGTTTTGGTAATTTGTATAGATTATAACGTAAAATATCAGTTTGTTTAAAAAATCAAATAATTTTTTTTTTTTTGCAAATAATTAATATGCAATGTATTTCAATAAATTTTTTAATTTAATATTTTACTAAACAGAATCAAATAAAAATCAGGCATTTATATAAAAATAAGAAGGATGCATATCAAAAATGTTAAATCGCATTTGATCAATATATGAAAATTATGAAAGTTATGACGATTATTTTAGGATGATAAAATTAATATTGGTCCCATGGACCCCACCTACTTTTGGAAAAAAAAACAATGCATTTGTGTGTTATTTGAGATGGTAACTGAGATTCAAATTATTTTTTCTATACCAATGTGAATTTGAGTGTTCTTGTCCATTTCTCGTAATATTAACAATTGTTATAACATATAGTGCATGAATGCTATTATAAATCTCTATCATTACTCGTTGTACACAGTCTAGCTTTGTCCAAAAACTAATTGAAAAATTATTCATAAGTATAATTTCTAAAAAGGTGAAAGCTATTACTTGAATACTCCTTTGTATTTTGAAGCTCCCCAAGAAAATCCAGAGCTTTTTCTCTTTAGAGAAGCTACATACTCTTCTTTTGTTGAATTTTTCATTTCTTCAATATCTTTTTCGTATAATTCTACCTGCAGTTTTTAACAATATATATGATACATCCGTTAATAAAAAAAATTGAACCGAATTAATTAAACTTTATATTTATTAAATATTTAATGTTATTAAAGGAATATATAAAGAAAAATCTAAGTACCGGAAAATTGAGCATAGTAGCAAGTCCCCAATATTTGAGAGCAGTAAGCATGAGCAGCCGATTCTTCATTATCATAAAATCCTAAATATTTATATAAATATGTTTATTGAATAATATATATATATAAATCACATACAATATAAATTTAAATGAAAAGAGTTAAAAACCAAACATACCTAGATAAACTAAGTGAAGAAAGTTGAGGAGCACAAATCATGAAACAAAAACAAATAAGGATTAAAATACAAAAGTTACCGTAGTCATACCAAAAGTTTTAATAAACCAACAAATTAAGACATGATATAATAAAATTTGAATGAAAGATCTCCCATTTATTCATCTTTTTCATTAAAAATTGGAAGAAAAAAATAATTTGTTATTCAAATAAACAAAAAAAAATGAATTTTACCTTGTCTTCCTTTCTTTCTTTGTTGGCTATCATTAGATGCACCCCTATCCCATAGATGAGCCTCAAATCTCTCGGACAATTTATGTCTATCCATTCAAACACATTACAAAATAAAAATCCAATACAAAATATTCAATTCAAATTAACATATATATGCTCTTGATTCTCAACAAATGTAAAAACCAAAAAATTGTTATTTTGTTCTACTCAAATTAGTAAAAAACAAAATATTCTAACATCAATAATTGAATAATATTGATAAAGAAAAGATTTGTTAATTTTGTACGGAGTTTATGTGTGTGTTAAAAGTAAAAGAGTAAGATCTATACTTGGTAACTCCTTTCTAAATGGATGTTCTATTGCAGGGGCACTGTCACCCTCTTCAACATCCTTAAGATTGTTTTTCTTACAACTTATGGTATGAGAAATGCTTTCACTTGATGGATTTGCACAAGAAAATGAAAAATGGTCCATTTTTGTTTTTGCTTTGAAAATGACTGAGAAATGTATTCTATGTATATAAGTGTGAGTGACCCAGATGATATTAGGTGTCTATATACATACCACGTTTTCACTTGATCTCTGTATAGGTGTCTATATACCGTGCACCACCTTTTCACTTGATCTGTGGTTAGGTGTCTACATACATTGCACCACCTTTTCCTTTGATCTCTTTTAAAACCTACTGTTCAGATTTACCCTCTATATACCTATGTTTTCATTACCTACACTACACCACGTTTTTACTAATTTCTTTTAGAATCTAAGTTCTCTATACATCAAATTTTATTTTTGCAAATTTTCAAGTGTTTATATATACTTATTTAATTGTTCATATTCTCTTACTTTTTAATTTAGTAATTTGGTGCTTTAATATTTTTATGACTAGGCTCAACAATTTAATAGTTATTTATGATTATTATATTTTGTATTCTATAATTTTTTGTGTTGCAGATTTTTGAAACTATAATTTTTATGCCACGTAATTTTTGTATTTTAAAATTTCTTATGTTCTATAATTTTTATTGTGTTTTCACTAAATTTGTGTATATTTTATAATTTTTATTGTGTGCTCTATATGTATTTATCATTCTATATTTTCAATTTTTTGTATTCTGTGATTTAATATTTTTTATGTTAAGTGTTCTATACATATTTTGTTTAATATATTAAAGAGAATAAGGAACCTTAGACGCATCTAGATAATTTTCCTATGATATTGAATAAAATTTGATTCATACAATCTTTTGAGATGCACAATCTTTTTAGATAGTATATTAATCTGCAAAATATTTTATTATATGAAGTCGTTTTATTGAATATCTCATGAAAGTTAATTATGTGAGATGCGAGTTTACTTATTCTCTATATTAAAAGCATATCAATACTATTATATAATAGACGAAACATTAAAAGTTTTGTTGGTCGGTACGTTATGATTTTACTTAATTGTTTTTTCTTAAATTCATGATTTTACTTAATTAACCTTACTTATTTATAGAAATATATTATTAAATAATAATATTACCTATTTATAACCAATTATCTTTTTCACCTAAAATACATTTTTTTTTTATTTTTTCTAACAAATTCCCCTACTTTTTCAAATATATCACGGCGCAATTACCTTTTTTAACTAAAACATGTTAGTTTTTTTATTTTTCCTTACTAAAACCCCTCATTTTCCAAAAATATCACGGACAAACCTTTAGTTATTTAGTTTTAAACCTAATATTATAATTTTTTTTAAAAAAGTTTACCTATTTAAACATGCCTGCTTATTTTTCTTAACAAATGTAATTACTAAAAATATTAAAATATAAATAATCAAATACCTATTTATAACCAATTACCTTTTTAGCTAAAACACATTATGTATTTTTTCTAACAAATTCCCTCATTTTCTAAATATATCACGGGAAATTGCCTTTTTCAATTTACTTTTTCTATTTTTCTCACTAAAATCCATTCTTTTTCTAAAAATATGACGGACAAACCCTTTACTTATTTATTTTAAAACCTATTTAAATAATTTAAATTATTAAATTTTAAAACCTCGTTTTCCAAAAATATCACGGGCATTTACCTTTTTAAACTAAATATATGTTACATTTTTTTATTTTTCCATAATAAAACCCCTCCTTTTCCAAAAATAAAACGAGCAAACCCTTACTTATTTATTTTAAAATTTGTTTTAATGTTTTTAATTAATTAAAAGTATTTAGCTATTTTAACACGCCTACTTATTTTTTTAACAAATACAATTAAAAAAATAATAATAATATAACTATTAACAATCGGTGCATCACACCGGTTTTAAGCTAGTTCTATTGTAAGGCATAATATATTTTAATCAAACTTTAAAAGTAATGTGTTCTTTAAAATTAACAATACATCATTACATGAACCTGAACAGGTCGAGAGAGATGAACTCGCACCACATTTTAGAACCTTCGAACCTAAACCCCCAACTAGACATGGAATTCAAGAACCTAAACAACTCAGTTGAGAGCTCCGCGACTGGTTCAAGGGAAGGTCTTCAACTAGAATTTCAAATGGAGGAATTTCAAAGATATTTAAAGCTAAATAGATCTCAACAAAAGCTTAGAACTCGAAAATGATTATTTTTCGTTTTTCGATTTTTTTTAAATTCTTTAAAAATAGGCTTAAAAAGGAAGGTTTGGGGGACACGGGTTTAAAAAAGAAAACTTTTGATGGATGTAAAATTATTATTATCTTCTACATTAAGAAGATGTAATATACTTATTTTATAATAATTTTTACAATAACCACTATGTTAGGCCCAAAAAATGGATTAATAAGTTAGAAGGGGGTTGAATAACTTTTTACCTATTATAATTTATAGCTTGGCATTTCTAAATGTTCTTTGTCTTTTAAAAATTTGTTACTTGTGAACAAGAAAATCTGGATTTTATTGGCATAGTGGATCCAATCGTACCTTCTCCCTTCCCTCAACTCGTTGCGTAGATTAGGGTAGTCTGCTACTTTGTCGGTGTTGGATCATAGGCTTGGCTAGACTCAGACTAGTATGTTACACGAATAGATCAAAGACAAACATAATATATAAATAGATCAACAATATATATAAATGTGAGTTGTAGTAAATGTGAGTTGTAGTAAGTTACTTGTTGGAGGATTAATAACACATTGTGTATGAACATTTATGCAGTAAATTAAGTATATATGTTTGTTAAACTAAAGCACAAATAACAATGGTATGATTGAAAGCACTTAAAATATATATAAATAACATATATTATAAGGCCGAATATACAGGGCAAATATATTTTGAGTTGAATAACATGAAGTACTTTTTAAAAAGTCTATGTCATCTATAAAACCTTTGGAATAATAATGACAAAATAAAACAAACGGTTTTAAACCAACTAAAACAAATCACTAGGATTCAACCATGAGACTTCATTTATGTCGTATATGGACTTATACTAATATTTCTCTAACTCGGAATCAAAGTCGGTTTTACTTCAAGAACTCAACAGTAGGGTTCATTTGTAACTAATATATGGTTTATACAAGAAAACTTTAAACTTGGAAGCTCAAGTATTTAACTTCTAACTTTTTTGTAGGAAGCCTTATTTAAATATCTAAATAATAATATTAGATTTATACAAGTGGGTTACGTTTCACATATAACCGCTTATAACTAGATGCATTAGAACTTATTTATGTGCTTATACAGAATATAATACTCTTTTTATTATTAACTATATTTTTCCATATTAATTTTTTGTTTATAGTTTTATGAAAATGAGAGTAATATCATAGCATGCTAAGATTTAATTTCTTTTACAAAAATCGCATGTAATTTAGTAAAAAAAACTCAATGTTCACCAGAAGAACATTACATCTTAAAATATATAAGAAACAATTTGTGTGTTGCAATAGAATGATGTTTAGTGTAGCAGAACGATAAAAAATCAGCCATTGATTAGGTACATATCTAAGTTCTAAATCAGAAAAATGTTCTAATTTGAACCTAACTGTTGCGTAAAATCTAGATGTGCAAGTGTACACAATCGCAAATAATTAATATAATAATAAATACCAGATATAGTTCCTCAAGGACTATCTAGTTGTATAAATCACAATCAATGTCAAACAATTCGGTTGTAGACTCACAAGAATTGAGTTTTCGTTTTTCTAATTAAACTAATTAATTAACAACTAAATTAACTAACTAATACTATACTAGCGAAAAGAGTTGGATGAGTTTTAGATACGAGAAGCTAAGTCAAGATAATTACTTCCGCTAATATGTTCATGTTGGTAATAAAGTAGTGTAATACTACAACAAATTCACAGTATACTAACCGGAAATTCAACGGTCATAGGTTTCTCTCGAAATCACTATGTTATAGATTCTAGAAACTAAACCAACGTATGTCTATGCCAATTTAATTTCAAGAATACGATTAAACACCAATTTCACACGGATATACAAGGTAATAATATATGTATATACCGTCATAAATCAATATTAATAGATATAATCATGCACCATTTAGTCATTGTGTCACTTAACTATAACACTCTTAGTATTATAATTAACTCAACTATCTACTATAGTTGGCCAAACAATAGCAAATATTATTAAACATGAAAATCACTTAAACGAATAAACTACAAACTATCAACAATCCCATACTAGGGTTCCATAAAAATCTTAACTCGTATAATTTTAGTTCATAATCAAAGTATCAAAACAATACCAAAACAACCAACACATGTTCATAAGAAAAGATAAATAAAAGATAAGAGAAAACAAAGCCAATTGAATGTCTTTAAATCTTCTCCATTGATGGCTTATCCTCGTCCCTTGTGCGGCTTCTTGTCTCTTCCGTTGTCTCTATCTCTAGGTATTAGGTCTGATCTATATCTAATTACATCCAAAAAAAAGTCTTTTTTTATTTATTTAAGACAAATACAAGGAGTTTCCAAATCAGAATTGAATTTCAATAAAGGAAATTCATAACTGACTTTTGGCTCTGTTTCTAGAATGACTCGCTGGATTTTGATATCTAAGGCCACTTATAAAATAAATCCCTTCTTATAAGATTTTCGTGGGCTGTTGAATGGTGTGAATTGGACTTCTAAAATTCCGTTTATGGCCTAAACGATGTAGACTTCACAAGCAGCCTACAAAATCCAAATTTCAATCAAATTAATCTCCAACTCTTGCCATTTAAGCTCCAATCCATATTTAATTAGACCTCCTTGATTCCTACAATAAAATATTATAATTTATTAAATAACAATCCAAATCAATACAAAATAACTTGAATATAGGGACAATATTAAGATAAAGATCATGCTTATCACTAACCCTATCTTTCAACTTGGAGTTGAAGTTAAAACAAACATGAACTTACTAATATTCAGTGAGAGAGCTTCATTTATATCTATAAGTAATAAAATAAGATTTTAAAGAATATTCTTAATCTCAAAATATAATTATACCTTACATTTTGTGCATCGGCATCTGTATAGTAAATCCAATATATAGTAAATCCAATGCACAACAGAAGCAAAGTGAATCTCTTGAAGGGATTGTCGTACACCATGAATACTTAATTTAAAATTAAAAACATAATAGGGGTTTTGGAGTCAACGAAACTAGGCAATTCAGCCGTAGGACATTTCTGTTTAAGAGAACTATGTTGGACAACATTTGAGACATTGAGCTAATGGAGCTGATGGACTGACCAATTTGAGGAGATGGAAAAGAGAATAACATGAATTATGGCACATTTTTCAACAAGATTAACTATTTAATCAACATGCACTCATTTTTCTTGATTACAACCTTTAGCTATTAAACAATCATTCTGACTCTCGTTATGTAATTAGGGCAATACTTCCCGTGATGACTCCAATTACCTAATAATTTTGTGTCCAATAATAGGCGAAACATGTTCTTACATGTTACTTGCAAGTAAAAATTTATATTAAAAAGCATGAAATCAATTTAAGACAGTTACTTAAAGGATTTTCAAAAGATATCTAGTTTGGTGCGGTAAATTGTGCTAAGACCTGGTGGATTTGTTGGGGATTGGTAATAACATTTTTGGAACATGTGTGCAAATGAGCTTGATAGTGATGTAGGTGGATATTAATTAGATTTGATGAGTTAAGTATTTAAGTTTGATGTGGAATGGGATGAAGCTTGAGGTAGGTAGTGAATGATTTATATCATGAGAAGGTAATTATTTTGACAAATGTATTTGATGAGATTTTGTGGGAGTTATATGAGGTGATAACGAGGGAAAAGAATTATCTTAACAAGATTTTGAAAAAATTTAAAGTGATAGATGATGAACATATAATAATCCTGAGCTCTAGAGTGATGATCCCAATATGGAAAAATATCCTCAAAAAAAGTAACATGTGTGGATATAAATATATTGGATGTTGTCAATTCTATACACCAAGAAGACATGCATGTCATAATTATGGATATGAGAAATAAGGTTTAAAAGTTACTATATTATTTTTATAGTTTGTATGGTTGAGAGGATAATCAAATAGATGTCGAATAGACTAATTGTAAAGAGAACAACAGAGGATATATTAAAATGGAATCTTCTTGATGGTTGATTGAAAGCAAGTCGGAGTTGTGTGTATTTTACATTAATGTATTCTTTAATAAGGCCTTAAATTGGGACCAAAGTTTCAAAGTTCGTGAGAAATCTTCGTAGTATGTGTTGTTTATTTCTCCGGCCCATATAATTTAAACACATTTTATTTCTCACACACCTCATTCACTTTTCCCGCCACATTTCTTTCTCTCCGTTCACTACCTTAACCATCCCACTCGCACCACGCCCCTACTCTTTCAACTTCCCTCACCTTCCTCTTCAAAACCCCTGTTCTTTTATTCCCGATCTATTTAGTTTTTGCAAACCCAAATGGCTGAAACTAATTTTCTAGCGAACTCCAAAAGTTTACATACTGACCTGCTCTTTGACGCTCAACCTGGTGATGCCACTAGGATGAGACAGGAATTCATAACCATCCTGAAATGTTGAGGCTTAACAAAACCATGTTTGAGTTTGGTTCCTTTTTGAGAACCAAAGGATTATCCATGAACGAGTTTAACGATTTTTAGTCCACTTTACATGGAAGAAATTTTGATGACAATGGTATTGTACAACCTAGAACTATCGTTTCTCTTGAGGACTTAAGAAATGATGTTAATGTTACAAATGGTATTTTTGCGATTTTCGAATACTAACTCTACTGTAGAGGAATCTGTTAGTCTTTCTTCTAGTGGTGGTATTCTTCCACTTTCATAGAAATCTATTGTCTAAGATAATGTTAACCCACCAAACTCAATTTAATTTTGGTTTTGAATATTGTCCAAGACAATGCTAACCGACCAACCTCAATTTAATTTTGATTTTGAATCAAATGTTGATAATGGTGATGGTACTTCTACTCTAAACGTGCCCCGTAGTTTTCTTGAGAATGCTAGAAGGAAGTGGGATCGAGTTGCATTCGTCATTTTGTTAGAGGAAGTTTCTCTTTCAAGTATGTTAAGGAACAAACTATGAAACTTTAGGGAAATATGGGCCTGCAAAATCTGTTCTATAACTAAAAAGGGTACTTTATTTTCAAGTTTGACAAGATTGAAGAAATGCAAAAGGTCTTAGCTCTAAATTCAGTGAATATAGGTGGTAAAAGGATTTACCTTGCCCCTTGGATTGATGGTTCACAATTTCAAAAGAATGTTATTCCTTTTGTCTCTACTTGGATCGTTTGGTGGATGTTCCACTTTCCCTTCAGAGCTGGGAAGGTTTGGGTAACATTACTAAGGCAGTGGGCAAGCATCTCAACCTTGACAAACAAACGTTTCTTTTGAATCCAATGAAATATGTTGGGGTACTTGTAGAACTAAAATATGGAACTATATCTCCCAAAGCAATTATGAATGAGAAAGATAACTCCAATGCTAGAGAAAGGGTGGTAATTGAGTACTCTATGGTGCATTTGTCTTGTAGCTTTTGTAGGGCTTTCGGTCACTCTGGTTCTTGATGTGAAAAAACCCCAAATTTCAAGAAAAAAGAAGATAGTCAAGCTGGAACTTCTAAAGCAGAGGGGAAGAAACAGATTGTTAGGGTTGACTCATTTGGAATGATGATAACAAAATGCTCAAGACAAGAATTTGATCTTGACACTCAAGCTGATTGTCAGAAAGCTAGTTCACAGAAGCTGATAAATCAGGAAGCTAACTGGAAGGCATTTTATCTATCCAAGGTCTAAAAGCCACACCAAATGATTGGAGGATATTCTGTCATCAAGTTGGGAAGCAATTCAGAAGCAAGCCAATGGACGTCTAATCAAGCACCAAGTGTTTCAGTGGTAAGTCTGCCTAATCAACTCAGTAATGGTGAATCAATAAAGATGACAAGGTGTTTTATCTAAATATGAAGCTAAGAGTATCCTTTCTACGGATCATGCTATGAAGTCTTATTTCATCTACGGATACAAGCTGAAAACATCATATTCCATCAACGGATAGAAGCTGAGAACATCTTATCTCATCAACGGATAGAAGCTAGGAACATCGTATCTCATCTACGGATAAAAGTTGGGGACATCATATCTACGGATAAAAGCTGAAGGAAGTTGATCATCAGAAACAGCTAAGCATGTCATGTTTTATCTATGGATGTGGTGAAGGAGGTCATGGTCTATCTATGGATGCAGTCAAGAATGTCATGTCTAATCTATGGATACAATTATGGAATATTACTTCTACAGATATTCTAAGATTACCTTTCTACTGATACTTGACGTAAAATGGTAGTCTACGGATATGGAATTAATATGCCTACTGATGTTCATCTCATTCAACATGGAAAACAAATCTATGTAACAGAATCTTTTGAAGGTTTCCTTTATTTAGCAGGTTGAATGGAGGACAGTCTCAGAGATCATCATTACACACCCGTGACTAAAAGATGCTGGATAATGATACAAAAAATGTATGGAATAGGGAGTCAAAATTTTAAATATTCGAAGGCTCAAATTCCTACAAGTGAAATGTGAAGTCATCTATTGTCTTTTATATCTCGATGGATAAATAAGAGTTAAGGCAGCTACCTAGAAGTTTAACTTCTAACTGGACACAAAGGAAAGGCTTGACAAGCATGAAGACCTATTTGAATATTACAAGTTCACTTATCTCAGCTGATAGTGACTTGACAGTCGGGTAACCAAGGAGAGGTCTCTTTCATGCAGATGTCACATGGGCTAGGAAGCTAGGTAAATTGCATGGACTTAGTAATTTTTGAAGAGAGCAGCACACTCAAGCACACTCAATCAGAAAGCACCATTTGGGAATATACAAGTTTATATGTGATGCCAGCCAAGGCATTTCCCGAATAGGATAGCTTCTGAGACGAGCATGTGATCAAGCAGAACCAAAATGTAATATTTTATTATGTTGTAGGTTTTGTTTGTAACACACAGTCGATGTATATAAGACTGTGTGGAGTACATAGAAAAGCATGTGGAGAGAGCACAAAGCTGAATGTAAAAACTCTTAGGCTCCCTTCCATCATCTATGTAAGCATATGGAGTTTGTTGAAAAACAAAACCAGAGAATTCTTCAATATACACCTTAGGTGAGCTTTTTCCGAGAAACCCACCTGAAAATTTTAAAAAGTCTGCTTGTCTCTTGCATTTCTTTTTAACTCGAAGAATTCATTTATGTTCATGGCTTGTCTCAATTCTTAGTTAATTTACCAACACATATATTCATACTGTAAAAGGTTTGAAAAAGTTTTGTAAAATTAACTAGATTGTATTCAACCCCCCATTCTACAATCTAGGTTGCATTGTTCTGGGAATAACAATTGGTATCAAAGCAAGCTTCTAACATACAAGAAGTTTAAAGATCAAAAGCAACTGCAACCATGGAGAGAGGTGAGAATGAAAAAGCCGGGAATGAGTTGTCGAACAAAGACTCAAAGTTGGAGTTCGCAAACTCTTTACCCAGAAAATGGAAGCATATCTCTGTATCTATCATCAATACCCCTGAATCCAAAGATCTAAATCTTAGCACCCTGTTAAGTACTCTTGAATGCTCAAATCTTGAGGCTATTCAGGATGCAAAGATTATCAGTAAAGAAGGGGAGACAGAAACAAGAGATGTGTCATCTCCAACCAAGATTTGAAAGAAGAGGAGAGAACAGAAGCAACAAGCTCAACATTCAAACTGAAGATCTGTGAATGTTTCAGAACCACAACTGATAAGGGCAAGGAAGGAACGGCACTGGAAGATGAAGTCCTTTTTGAGCGAAGGGTTTCAACTGAAGAGGGTTGTTCAACATCAACAGAGGGATCTATCATCCTTGTACCCACAGCCTATGACAATTGTAACAGCCCCAGATCCGGGGTCGGGAATCCGGTCGTTACGGTCTCAATTCCCATCAATAATACTTGCACTTGAATCAAAACAATTAAACTGCATGCTGTGACCCCACAATAACAACACCACACACACACAACTAGTTATAGTCCCAGAGATGAAATTGGAATAAGTATCTAGTTATAGGATCCACAAGTTATAAGTTATTACAAACCCAAAAGATTACAGAGTACACTTAATAGTTCTTGCCGTTGCTTACATTAATCATAAATATAAGTAAGCCTGATACATAAAAGCTGTAGCTTAGACTGCTGGTTACTACTACCTCAGCTATGGCGGCTACGACCTCAGCGGGTAAATATCTGACGGCTGCTACCTACTTGCGCAGAGTGTGCCTTTTGCGGGCCATCTGCTCTAGCTGTTGTTGTGATATAAATAAATAAAGCAAGGGTGAGAAATAGAGCCCACCAAAATAGTTTATAACAAATTATCAGTATATAACAGTTCAAAGATATTTTTGTAGCCACATGTTATGCCTTAAACGGATAAGAGACTAGTATAATATAAAAGATGAAGTTACAAGGAAAATTAAAATAATGTTTCCGTAACCCAAAATCCACTTATGCATATATAATCTGAGTAAAGTTTTCTCAGAGTCATAACTCATAAAATAAAAGACGAAGTTGCAAGGATTTATTGTAACTTCAATTTGTTAACACTTTTTGACCCTCTGCCAACATGATCGGTAAACCTGTACTAAGGGGGCTACTCTTTAGTCCCTTTCAATACATGTTGCAGAATTATCCACGTTGGATGATGAACTAATACTGGAGTAATCTCCGCGCCAGTTGTCCAACCTTACTATGATCAGTAGCAGGTGGTACAACTAAAAAGGGTTTTCTACATGTAGATGGAAGAACACGACAACCTGACATTTGTCTACTGCCTTTCTGGATCTCCCCGGCCCATTTGGGGCAATAAAATGATGGATCGGCGTGACTCGACCTCTTACACTTGCTCCTAGTTCGGATGAAATCCATGACTCTGAAACGTAAAGATCGTCCTCCTTTCCCCAAGTGTAATACTTGTTGATACGACTCCACTAAGTAGTTATATCTAGGTTGGAAAGGAAGATTCTCCAATATTTCCCAAGCGATGCTTGTTAATGGATATTGACTTGTTCCATCAATTTACCCCTCGATCGTTGAGGTGGTAACACAACATTTGACTTGCAGCAATTAAATTGTTGTTTTTGGACCAGGATTTTTGTCCTACGAAGATTTTTTCTCTTTCAGGATTTTCGTTCAACCAAATCTTGATCAATTTTAGCATGTACTTGGCCTTTTCTTAGCTTGCACTTTATCAATGCTTGGTACATGTATTATTTTTGCAAGACAAGAAAGTATGGAATGAAAACATCCTTTGCATAAATGAATCAATCTGGAGGTGGGTTTAACCCTTACATAATACTCTACTTTCTATCTCGAGTTAAAAACTCGGACTGGTTTCGTCGACCTTATTTCTACTTGTCCTAATAGTGAGTCCGGTTAGGAAACACTAAACATAGTAAACTTTTAAGTTTGCAGCGTGCCAAGTTCTTGGCACTTCGGTCCCTTCAAGGGTTTCCAACTTGTATGAGCCTCGTCCAAACACATTCTTGACCCGATATGGTCCTTCCCAATTCGGGGCTAACTTCCCTTTCTGTCCAACTCCGGATGCCTCAATCTTTCGGAGAACCAAGTCTCCATTTCGAAAGAACCTTTCCTTAACCCTTTGGTTGTAATGGAAGGAGGTTCTTTTCTGATATTCCACGTTTCGAGCGTGTGCTTGTCCCTGACTTCATCAATTAAGTCGAGTGCCAATCTCATTCCTTCCTCATTAGCCTCTTGCTCAAAGGCTTCAATCCTTGGGGATACATGTGAGATTTCTAAAGGTACTACAGCTTCTGCTCCATATGCAAGCATGAACGGGGTTGTTCCAGTGGTGACTTTGCAAGTGGTACGATAAGCCCAAAGTATAGGCAGTATCTCGTCCACCCAAGTGTTCCTGGAACGTTCGACCCTTTTCTTCAATCCATCGAGTATGATTCGATTTGCGACCTCTGCTTGCCCATTTGCTTGAGGGTGGGCAACCGAGGTGAACCTGAGCTCAATTGCATTTTCTTCGCAATATTTCTTGAATTCTTCATTGTTGAACTGTGTTCCGTTATCCGTAACAAGGATACGAGGTATCCCGTACCTACACATGATACTTTCCCACAGGAACTGAGCAACTTGCTTAGTGGTTATCTTGGCCAAGGGTTTGGCCTCAATCCACTTGGTGAAGTAATCAATTGCCACTATTAGAAACTTCCTTTGTGCCGTAGCCATTGGAAAGGGACCAAGTATGTCCATTCCCCACATAGCAAACGGAATTGGAGAATTGATTGAAGTCAGCATCTCAGGTCGTTGCCTAACCACTGGTGCATGTTTCTGACAACGATCACACTTCTTAACAAAATCCTTGGCGTCGTTCAGCATTTCGGGCCAATAAAAGCCTAGTCTGGTTATCTTATGAGCAAGGGCTCTGCCCCCCAAGTGTTGTCCACAAATTCCTCCATGGACTTCTTCAAGCGCTTCTCGTGCCTCTTGGGGCCTTAGACATTTTAGGTAGGGGATCACAAAAGACCTATTATAAAGCAGCCCTTCAATTAAAGTATATCTCAATGCTCTCACAGACAACTTGCGTGCCTCTTGGGCGTTATCAGGGAGCCATCCAGTTTCAAGGTGAGCCTTGATTGGATCCATCCAACAGCCTCCTATATCAATGGGAGCCACAAGTTTCGAATCAATAGTAGGGGCCTTCAAGACCTGAAAGTAAACACTTCCCGAGTAATTCTCAATTTCAGAAGAAGCAAACTTAGACAAGGCATCAGCCTTCACATTCTCCTCTCTGGGGATGTGTTCCACATAGCACTCATCAAACTGTGTCATAACAGCTTTCACAACTCTTCGATATTTAGCCATAGTTTCATCCCTGGTTTCAAACTCACCATTAACTTGCGAGACAACCAACCTTGAATCTCCACATACCTTTAGGTTCTTGACCCTCAGAATTCTAGCCAAGCCTAAACCAACTATCAAGGCCTCATACTCAGCTTCATTGTTGATCGTAAGGAAGTCCAACTTCAAAGCGTACTCAATTGTAAACCCATCGGGGCTTTGCAAAACTAAGCCTGCCCCACTTGACTTTGTTTTTGATGCTCCATCAAAATAGAGTATCCAACGTTCTTTCAGATCAAGCTCTTCATCCTTATTTTCAACTTCAAGTGCCTCATGGGGTACTACCTCTTGCCCCCCGACTTCTTGGTTGACAATGGTACATTCAACCACGAAGTCAGCCAATGCCTGAGCCTTAATGGTTGTTCGAGGCTTATACTTGATGTCGAACTCTCCTAGCTCAACTGCCCATTTAATTAGCCTTCCACTGGCTTTTGGACTATGTAGAATGCTTCTCAAGGGTTGGTCCGTCAGGACTTCAATTTTGTGCGCCTGAAAGTAAGGGCGTAGCTTCCTTGAGGCCGTGATTAGTGCCAAAGCGAACTTCTCAATAACAGAATAATTCAATTCTGCCCCATGCAAAATTTTGCTTACATAGTAGACTGGTTTCTGAACCTTTCGTTCCTCCCTTACAAGGACATCACCGAGAGCTTGATCGGAGGCTGCCAAGTAGAGATAAAGTGTATCTTCCGGGCTTGGTTTGGCCAGCAACGGGGCCTCAGCCATGTACTTCTTGAGCTTTTCAAAAGCCTCTTGACTCTCAGCTGTCCACTCAAAATCCTTGACCTTCTTCAGGGCTTTGAAAAACGATAAGCATTTGTCCCCAGACTTTGATATAAATCTCCCTAAGGCTGCAACTCTTCCAGTCAACCTCTGAACGTCCTTAACGGAACGAGGAGGCTCCATGTCGAGGATAGCTTTGATCTTGTCAGGGTTAGCTTCAATGCCCCTCTTAGAGACCATGAGACCCAAGAACTTTCCTGATCCTACTCCAAAAGCACACTTGGCAGGATTTAGCATCATCTTATGGTGCCTCAGCACTTCAAATGCTTCCTTCAGATTCTGGATGTGGTCGTCTTTAAACAAACTCTTAACGAGCATGTCATCAACGTAGACCTCCATGGTTTTCCCAATCAAGTGGGCAAAGATCTTGTTAACTAGGCGTTGATAAGTCGCCCCTGCATTCTTTAGTCCAAAAGCCATGACAAGGTAGCAAAAGACCCCAAAATCAGTAATGAATGATACCTTGGCTGTGTCATCCTTGTGCATCTTGATTTGGTTGTAACCACTGAAACCGTCCATGAAGATCAGCATCTCATGCCCTGCAGTAGCATCTATCAAAGTGTCAATCCTTGGTAGTGGGAAGCAATCCTTGGGACAAGCATCATTCAAATCAGTGAAGTCTATGCACATCCTCCACTTCCCATTGGCTTTCTTAACCATAACCGGGTTTGCCAACCATTCTGGAAATTGGATTTCTTCAATGAATCCAGCTTCTAAGAGCTTTTCAACTTCTTGTTTTATGGCCTCTTGCCTTTCTGGTGCAAAGTTCCTCTTCTTCTGCTGTATCGCCCTTCTTTTTGGATCGACATTGAGCTTGTGAGTTATCAGTTGGGGATCAATCCCTGGCATGTCGGCAGCCGTCCACGCAAATACATCACTGTTCTCTTGTAGGAACGTGATCAACTCGCCCTTCAAAGGTTCTTTTAGTAGTGCTCCAATGTAAGTCACCTTTTCAGGTTTGAGGGGATCCAATGGAACAGGAACCAAATCCTCAGCTGGCTTCCCTCTATGGTCCTCATCTTCTCTAACATCCATGTCTTCGATAGGGAGAACCTGCCCCCCGACTCCGTCTAGCCTTAACACGGCTACATAACAGCTTCTAGCCGTCTTTTGATCGCCCCTTTCTTCTCCAACACCACTCCTGGTTGGGAACTTGACTTTTAGATGGTAGGTTGAGGCCACAGCCTTAAAAGCATGAAGTCCAGTTCTTCCAAGGATGGCGTTGTAGGTCGAGGATGCTTTGATTACCACGAAATTCAACATTTGAGTTACTTCTTTTAGTTCCTTACCAATAGTCATAGGCAACTGAATTGTGCCTTCAACTTTAGATTCCACCCCGTTAAACCCGTATATGGGCATGTTCGAGGGGATCAATTGGGAATCATTATACCCCATCTTCAAGAACGTGTCATGAAAAAGGACATCAACAGAGGCTCCATTGTCCACCAGGACTCGTTTTACCTCATTGTTTCCAATCACGGGGGCTATCACTAAAGGATCGTCATGGGGGAACTTCACCCCTTCAAGGTCCGAGTCATCGAATCCAATCGACATCTCAGTTTTTGCACGCTTGGGTGCTTCTCCAACAATATGCATTACTTCTCGGGCATAAGCCTTCCGAGAGTTCCTAGTGGTTCCTACCGCGGTTGGTCCCCCTGAAATCATGTTGATTACTGGCCCTCGGGGTTGTGGGTTACGACCTTGATCTCGGTCCCCATCCCTTCTATCATAGTCTCTCCTAGGGGGGTTCCTGTCCTCATCCCTGGTGAATTTGTTCAACTTTCCTTTTCGAATCAGAAACTCAATTTCGTCCTTGAGTTGCCTACAATCATCAGTATCATGGCCCGAGTCTTTATGATACCTGCAATACTTGTTCTTATCTCGCTTCTCAGGATCTCCCCTTAGTGGCTTCGGCCATCGGAAGTCTCTATCTTTTTCAATGTCATAAAGGATTTGACTCCTTGGAGCATTCAACCTTGCATATTCAGTAAATTTCGTGCCTGGATTGTTTTTCCTTGGAGCTGAATCAGAGTCTCTAATCGTACGAGGATATTTGTCCTCGACATCATACTCTTGCTCCGTCTTTCGCTTCTTTGAGCCACCATTGTTGCCACCGCCAAGGGTGGGGGTGTCAGTTTTCTTCATGCTTTCCTCAGCTTTGATGTACTTACCAGCCCTCTGTTGGAGCTCAATCATGCTCTCAGGAGGGTGTTTAGCCAACGACATCTTGAAAAAGACATCCGTGGTTCCTTGTTGAAGGGCTATCATAGCTACCTTATTGTCTAGATCAGGTATATTCAACGTCTCCTTGGTGAAACGCTTGAGATAATCTCTCAATGTCTCGTTCTTTCCTTGGGTCAGATTCATGAGTGAAGCAGAGCTTTTCTCATGTACTCGTCCACTGATGAATTGGTTGATGAAAGCTGTGCTCAGGTCCCTAAAACTACTGATAGAGTTGGGCGGCAAACGACTATACCATCTTTGGGCCATGCCAGCCAGGGTTTGAGGAAATGCCCTACATTTAAGGGCATCGGTAACTGGTTGCAGCAACAGTGCATTCGAAAAAGTCCTCACGTGGGTTGCGGGATCACCCGTTCCGTCATATGCCTTGATAGTAGGCATCTTGAATTTCCTTGATACGTGAGCGTCCATTACTTCTTCAGTGAAGGGTGGAATAGGATCGTCTGGGTCACCCAGTTGTGTTAAAACACGGGGATCTGACTTGGGAATCTCCGTCCTTGGAGCCCTAGCTCCTTCTTGCCTCCTTGAAGGTGTTCTTAAATCAATTATGGGGACATCTCCTGCCCCTTGGTTCGAAGGCTGAGTCTGCCTCCTTTGTTGCTCTATCTCTATGTTTTTCTTTAGTTTCTGGATCTCAGCTTCATGAACCCTTATCCTTTTCATGGCAGTCATAGGTGCCCTTGTAGTTGCCCCCCGATTCCTTCTTCCAAGGGGCTCTTTGCTGGCTCTCTTCTTCTGGGTACTCGATCTCGTCCTTCATCAGACGAGTAGTCATCAGAGTAGGGCCCAAAATAATCCAAGTATCTTCCTTCAGGGACAGGTCCCAATCCTCGAATGTAGGGTGGTTCGTATGGTTCATGGATTATTGGGGCATGGCCACTCCCTCCGGTTTCAGGGGGATAGTTAGGTAGTCCGTAAGCAGGATTGGTGCTTATAGGGAGCACGGTTGTGGAGATCTGTGCTCCTCGGGGAAGGTTGCGATCTAGTGGCGAGACAACCATCTGAAGAGGGTTAGTCTCGTTCTGAGGTATGGAAGCTTGGGGATTCGTCCCTTGTGGTTGAGAAACTACCTCCGTGGTGATGGGCAACGTCCCTAGTGGTTGAGAAACCATCTCTGTGGTGAGGGGTAACGACCCTAGTGGTTGAGACACCATCTCTGTGGTGAGGGGTAACGACCCTGGTTCTGTGGTGATCGGAACAGTGGTGGTGACAGTTGATCCAGTAGCGGTTGCTGTTCTTCGTGTTATAGCCATGGTTGTTATTGTCTTCCCACAGACGGCGCCAAATGTTGTGGAACGAAAAGTAGGTTTAGATATTGACGGCGGGTATTTAATGTAAGGTAGTGGACAATCGTGTCTTAATGGTTGCTCTCGTGTTTCGTGACTACACAGGTCCTCACAAGATGCCTACGTATCTCAATTAATGTAATTGAGAATCAAGCCAAAAAACGTAGTTCTGATTGAAGGATCAGGTCCTTTATATAGGCGTCAGGAGCCCTGCATTTAGAGTAGAATAAGGTGACTTGGGGGCCAAGTCGCCTTCTTAGATCAGGATTGTGAATCCTATTTTGTAGGAGGCTGACTCCTATTAGGTTTGTATGCCTTGGAGGCTACTCTTTGATGAAGTTGACACAATTTGGACTCTTTTTATGAGCTGCACATTTTCCCCTTTTATTAATTACGAAATTAATAAATAATTAGGGTTTCGGGCCTCATTTATTGGGCCTAATTCTTGGACCAATCTAGGTCTAATTAATACATCATTAATTATATTTCTAGGGTTATTTTTAGCCCATATCAGTGGGGCACGAAAGCTGGTGGTATTTTATCCCACAATGGACGGAGGTACGGAGGTGGGGACACGAAGACAGCCGCTATTATCCCACAATGGCTAGAGAGGAACTATCTGGACGTATGGGCTATCTGTTCAGGGCCTGGCGAGGATGTCAGGAGATTGAGTGGGGGAGTTTGTAACATCTCAGTCCCATATCGAGTAGATTTGGTACTTCTGATTAGTTTATAAGGCGAAGTATTACTACCAATAAGCACCAAAAAATCATGATCTTTTGGGGGCATGTGGTGGGCTAGTCGTTACCCAAGTTGGCTGCATTTGGGCTAGTAGGCTTCGGCTTATTCGGACTCAGAATCGGGACTTGACCCGATTTTCAAAAAATACTCGGGATTTGACCCTCGTTGTCAAAATTAATATAAATATATACCCACCAATTTTTCACACGACATGAAAAATTAGTGTTTGTGTTTGTATTTGGAGTACACGAACACGAATGTATACGACCGAAATTTAGTGTCGATTTTTTGTTTACCCTTTGGTTATACGACATGACACGAAGTACACGACATAAATAAATATATATTTATATGTTAATATTTAAATTAGAGTTTTTATTATGTACATTAGATAAATTAATATTTATTACATAATTATACATATTTTATAATATTTTTTGTAAATATGATGTAAGTACATATTTATAAACATATTTGTAAAAATTTAACTAAATTTAAATATTTATATTTATTTTTTATTTAAAATTACACGAAAACATGACACGGGAGATTTACGACACGAAAGGTACACAAACGTAAATGGTTTGGTTTTGTTTTTAGCATTCATTTACACCAAACCTGAAAGTGCACGACACAAAAATATACGACATGCGCGAATTGCTAGATCTATATAAATAGAATATATATCTTTTAGCAAAGAATGCAAAATCATACACTTGCTGAAACTATTATAAGGTGTTTATTATATTTGGTGAACTACTCATTTAAATGAATCACAATGATATAAGCTACAATATGTTTATACGTACTTTAGGTCGTGGTGATGCAACCCCCCACCACTATCAACCATGACCATGATCAAATAAAAATCTCCACAACCACCAACACCCTCATCCTCACCGTCTATAGCCCACCATATTTACATAATCATTAAGTACAACTCGGAATCACCATAAAATCAACACAAATCAACAAAAAGTAAAAAAAAAATACACTAGAATTCAAGGAAAATCATCACCTTAGGGAATTTCAAATATAAGTATTGAATCTTGATTTTTTTATGCTTTCCCAAGTGTGACTGTGCAGCGATGGTGGTGGTGGTGGTGGCTGCCAAAGGTTGGTGGTAATAGATGGATGAGGGAAGAAGAACGAAGTAGAGGGGTAGGATAATGGATTTAAATTAATGATTTAGAATAAAAGTAATTCAAAAACTGTGTCTCAAAATCTCATTTTAATTAGAATTCTCATTTGAGTAACTATATGCACATACATTTATGTATATATATATTGATGTTCAAATGAGAACTAGAGATGAACCAATGATATATAATTATATTTAATATTATATAAAATATGTAATCTATGATCATTTGCACCAGATTACTACTCCCTCTGCCCAACCATCAATATTTAGCAATGAAATGTTTCACCGTCAAATTTAACCTCACTTCTTTATATATTTAGAAAAAATTAGCATATTTTACATTTAATTTGGTTCATAAGAAAAATCGTTTAATACTTTTGAGACATACTTTTAAACATGCAAAAAAAGAATTGTGATCAATATAAATCCAATGGAGACAATAGTTTACTAGATTAGAAATTTCTTGTTTCTACCAAATCACTTGTTTCACTTACACAAATTACCATTGAATCTATGAATTAGGGATGTGTATGAAATTAATAAATAGAAATTAGAAATAAATTAGAAATTATATAGGTGAAATGTGATTGAAATAATAAATATATAAATCAATTGTTGAAAAGAGGGGACTAGAAGTTGGTAAATGTGTTGTTCTTAATAAATATATTTTTAATTGCCCTTAACGTACATCCCTACCATGTTATTGCCAACTCATTGCATTGTAATGAAAGAATTATAGTAGTTTAAAAATTGTATTTCCTCCCCTTTATCAAATTATTCATATTTTCTATTTGAAGATGTCAATCTCAATTTTTACATTTATGAAACCATCAATACTAATAACCTTTTTAATAACTTAAAATTTCAATTGTACAATTGCTTAATTAGAACATAGTCTTGATAATGAAAAAGATTTCTAAGTATTTGTAATTAAGGGTGTGAGTCTCATCTTTTTGAGATTAAACATATACAAGTAAACCCACACTATTTATATTTATATTTTTTTATTCTAATAGCCATTTATTACACATGAATATAAAACATATGAAAATGCGAACTATGCAATGTGAGTATATGCCGAAAATTGATACATGTGTAAAGTTATAAATCATACCGTATTTCCCCAAGTATGTATATCTCTTTCCGTCCATGCGTTTAACTCGAGCTTCCCATCTAAGTTGGTGCCTATATGACCATATGAAGGTTATCAATTTCAATATTTTTGTTTCAAATTAAATTTTGATAATCTCATTTATATTAATTGAAAATTATATTCAACTAACATAACTAGTTAAATATATGTTTTGGTAATTTGTATAGATTATAACGTAAAATATCAGTTTGTTTAAAAAATCAAATAATTTTTTTTTTTTGCAAATAATTAATATGCAATGTATTTCAATAAATTTTTTAATTTAATATTTTACTAAACAGAATCAAATAAAAATCAGGCATTTATATAAAAATAAGAAGGATGCATATCAAAAATGTTAAATCGCATTTGATCAATATATGAAAATTATGAAAGTTATGACGATTATTTTAGGATGATAAAATTAATATTGGTCCCATGGACCCCACCTACTTTTGGAAAAAAAAACAATGCATTTGTGTGTTATTTGAGATGGTAACTGAGATTCAAATTATTTTTTCTATACCAATGTGAATTTGAGTGTTCTTGTCCATTTCTCGTAATATTAACAATTGTTATAACATATAGTGCATGAATGCTATTATAAATCTCTATCATTACTCGTTGTACACAGTCTAGCTTTGTCCAAAAACTAATTGAAAAATTATTCATAAGTATAATTTCTAAAAAGGTGAAAGCTATTACTTGAATACTCCTTTGTATTTTGAAGCTCCCCAAGAAAATCCAGAGCTTTTTCTCTTTAGAGAAGCTACATACTCTTCTTTTGTTGAATTTTTCATTTCTTCAATATCTTTTTCGTATAATTCTACCTGCAGTTTTTAACAATATATATGATACATCCGTTAATCAAAAAAATTGAACCGAATTAATTAAACTTTATATTTATTAAATATTTAATGTTATTAAAGGAATATATAAAGAAAAATCTAAGTACGGGAAAATTGAGCATAGTAGCAAGTCCCCAATATTTGAGAGCAGCAAGATCGTAAGCATGAGCACCCCTATCCCATAGATGAGCCTCATATCTTGTATAATTGGTTATTCAAATAAACAAAAAAAAATGAATTTTACCTTGTCTTCCTTTCTTTGTTTGTTGGCTATCATTAGATGCACCCCTATCCCATAGATGAGCCTCATATCTCTCGGACAATTTATGTCTGTCCATTCAAACACATTACAAAATAAAATCCAATACAAAATATTCAATTCAAATTAACATATTCTCAACAAATGTAAAAACCAAAAAATTGTTATTTTGTTCTACTCAAATTAGTAAAAAACAAAATATTCTAACATCAATAATTGAATAATATTGATAAAGAAAAGATTTGTTAATTTTGTACGGAGTTTATGTGTGTGTTAAAAGTAAAAGAGCAAGATCTATACTTGGTAACTCCTTTGTAAATGGATGTTCTATTGCAGGGGCACTGTCACCCTCTTCAACATCCTTAAGATTGTTTTTCTTACAACTTATGGTATGAGAAATGCTTTCACTTGATGGATTTGCACAAGAAAATGAAAAATGGTCCATTTTTGTTTTTGCTTTGAAAATGACTGAGAAATGTATTCTATGTATATAAGTGTGAGTGACCCAGATGATATTAGGTGTCTATATACATACCACGTTTTCACTTGATCTCTGTATAGGTGTCTATATACAGTGCACCACCTTTTCACTTGATCTGTGGTTAGGTGTCTACATACATTGCACCACCTTTTCCTTTGATCTCTTTTAAAACCTACTGTTCAGATTTACCCTCTATATACCTATGTTTTCATTACCTACACTACACCACGTTTTTACTAATTTCTTTTAGAATCTAAGTTCTCTGTACATCAAATTTTATTTTTGCAAATTTTCAAGTGTTTATATATACTTATTTAATTGTTCATATTCTCTTACTTTTTAATTTAGTAATTTGGTGCTTTAATATTTTTATGACTAGGCTCAACAATTTAATAGTTATTTATGATTATTATATTTTGTATTCTATAATTTTTTGTGTTGCAGATTTTTGAAACTATAATTTTTATGCCACGTAATTTTTGTATTTTAAAATTTCTTATGTTCTATAATTTTTATTGTGTTTTCACTAAATTTGTGTATATTTTATAATTTTTATTGTGTGTTCTATATGTATTTATCATTCTATATTTTCAATTTTTTGTATTCTGTGATTTAATATTTTTTATGTTAAGTGTTCTATACATATTTTGTTTAATATATTAAAGAGAATAAGGAACCTTAGACGCATCTAGATAATTTTCCTATGATATTGAATAAAATTTGATTCATACAATCTTTTGAGATGCACAATCTTTTTAGATAGTATATTAATCTGCAAAATATTTTATTATATGAAGTCGTTTTATTGAATAACTCATGAAAGTTAATTATGTGAGATGCGAGTTTACTTATTCTCTATATTAAAAGCATATCAATACTATTATATAATAGACGAAACATTAAAAGTTTTGTTGATCGGTACGTTATGATTTTACTTAATTGTTCTTTCTTAAATTCATGATTTTACTTAATTAACCTTACTTATTTATAGAAATATATTATTAAATAATAATATTACCTATTTATAACCAATTATCTTTTTCACCTAAAATACATTTTTTTTTATTTTTTCTAACAAATTCCCCTACTTTTTCAAATATATCACGCGCAATTACCTTTTTTAACTAAAACATGTTAGTTTTTTTATTTTTCCTTACTAAAACCCCTCATTTTCCAAAAATATCACGGACAAACCTTTAGTTATTTAGTTTTAAACCTAATATTATAATTGTTTTTTAAAAAGTTTACCTATTTAAACATGCCTGCTTATTTTTCTTAACAAATGTAATTACTAAAAATATTAAAATATAAATAATCAAATACCTATTTATAACCAATTACCTTTTTAGCTAAAACACATTATATATTTTTTCTAATAAATTTCCTCATTTTCTAAATATATCACGGGAAATTGCCTTTTTCAATTGCCTTTTTCTATTTTTCTCACTAAAATCCATTCTTTTTCTAAAAATATGACGGACAAACCCTTTACTTATTTATTTTAAAACCTATTTAAATAATTTAAATTATTAAATTTTAAAACCTCATTTTCCAAAAATATCACGGCATTTACCTTTTTAAACTAAATATATGTTACATTTTTTTATTTTTCCATAATAAAACCCCTCCTTTTCCAAAAATAAAACGAGCAAACCCTTACTTATTTATTTTAAAATTTGTTTTAATGTTTTTAATTAATTAAAAGTATTTAGCTATTTTAACACGCCTACTTATTTTTTTAACAAATACAATTAAAAAAATAATAATAATATAACTATTAACAATCGGTGCATCACACCGATTTTAAGCTAGTTCTATTGTAAGGCATAATATATTTTAATCAAACTTTAAAAGTAATGTGTTCTTTAAAATTAACAATACATCATTACATGAACCTGAACAGGTCGAGAGAGATGAACTCGCACCACATTTTAGAACCTTCGAACCTAAACCCCCAACTAGACATGGAATTCAAGAACCTAAACAACTCAGTTGAGAGCTCCGCGACTGGTTCAAGGGAAGGTCTTCAACTAGAATTTCAAATGGAGGAATTTCAAAGATATTTAAAGCTAAATAGATCTCAACAAAAGCTTAGAACTCGAAAATGATTATTTTTCGTTTTTCGATTTTTTTTAAGTTCTTTAAAAATAGGCTTAAAAAGGAAGGTTTGGGGGACACGGGTTTAAAAAAGAAAACTTTTGATGGATGTAAAATTATTATTATCTTCTACATTAAGAAGATGTAATATACTTATTTTATAATAATTTTTACAATAACCACTATGTTAGGCCCAAAAAATGGATTAATAAGTTAGAAGGGGGTTGAATAACTTTTTACCTATTATAATTTAGAGCTTGGCATTTCTAAATGTTCTTTGTCTTTTAAAAATTTGTTACTTGTGAACAAGAAAATCTGGATTTTATTGGCATAGTGGATCCAATCGTACCTTCTCCCTTCCCTCAACTCGTTGCGTAGATTAGGGTAGTCTGCTACTTTGTGGGTGTTGGATCATAGGCTTGGCTAGACTCAGACTAGTATGTTACACGAATAGATCAAAGACAAACATAATATATAAATAGATCAACAATATATATAAATGTGAGTTGTAGTAAATGTGAGTTGTAGTAAGTTACTTGTTCGAGGATTAATAACACATTGTGTATGAATATTTATGCAGTAAATTAAGTATATATGTTTGTTAAACTAAAGCACAAATAACAATGGTATGATTGAAAGCACTTAAAATATATATAAATAACATATATTATAAGGCCGAATATACGGGGAAAATATATTTTGAGTTGAATAACATGAAGTACTTTTTAAAAAGTCTATGTCATCTATAAAACCTTTGGAATAATAATGACAAAATAAAACAAACGGTTTTAAACCAACTAAAACAAATCACTAGGATTCAACCATGAGACTTCATTTATGTCGTATATGGACTTATACTAATATTTCTCTAACTCGGAATCAAAGTCGGTTTTACTTCAAGAACTCAACAGTAGGGTTCATTTGTAACTAATATATGGTTTATACAAGAAAACTTTAAACTTGGAAGCTCAAGTATTTAACTTCTAACTTTTTTGTAGGAAGCCTTATTTAAATATCTAAATAATAATATTAGATTTATACAAGTGGATATAACCGCTTATAACTAGATGCATTAGAACTTATTTATGTGCTTATACAGAATATAATACTCTTTTTATTATTAACTATATTTTTCCATATTAATTTTTTGTTTATAGTTTTATGAAAATGAGAGTAATATCATAGCATGCTAAGATTTAATTTCTTTTACAAAAATCACATGTAATTTAGTAAAAAAAACTCAATGTTCACCAGAAGAACATTACATCTTAAAATATATAAGAAACAATTTGTGTGTTGCAATAGAATGATGTTTAGTGTAGCAGAACGATAAAAAATCAGCCATTGATTAGGTACATATCTAAGTTCTAAATCAGAAAAATGTTCTAATTTGAACCTAACTGTTGCGTAAAATCTAGATGTGCAAGTGTACACAATCGCAAATAATTAATATAATAATAAATACCAGATATAGTTCCTCAAGGACTATCTAGTTGTATAAATCACAATCAATGTCAAACAATTCGGTTGTAGACTCACAAGAATTGAGTTTTGGTTTTTCTAATTAAACTAATTAATTAACAACTAAATTAACTAACTAATACTATACTAGCGAAAAGAGTTGGATGAGTTTTAGATACGAGAAGCTAAGTCAAGATAATTACTTCCGCTAATATGTTCATGTTGGTAATAAAGTAGTGTAATACTAAACAAATTCACAGTATACTAACCGGAAATTCAACGGTCATAGGTTTCTCTCGAAATCACTATGTTATAGATTCTAGAAACTAAACCAACGTATGTCTATGCCAATTTAATTTCAAGAATACGATTAAACACCAATTTCACACGGATATACAAGGTAATAATATATGTATATACCGTCATAAATCAATATTAATAGATATAATCATGCACCATTTAGGCATTGTGTCACTTAACTATAACACTCTTAGTATTATAATTAACTCAACTATCTACTATAGTTGGCCAAACAATAGCAAATATTATTAAACATGAAAATCACTTAAACGAATAAACTACAAACTATCAACAATCCCATACTAGGGTTCCATAAAAATCTTAACTCGTATAATTTTAGTTCATAATCAAAGTATCAAAACAATACCAAAACAACCAACACATGTTCATAAGAAAAGATAAATAAAAGATAAGAGAAAACAAAGCCAATTGAATGTCTTTAAATCTTCTCCATTGATGGCTTATCCTCGTCCCTTGTGCGGCTTCTTGTCTCTTCCGTTGTCTCTATCTCTAGGTATTAGGTCTGATCTATATCTAATTACATCCAAAAAAAAGTCTTTTTTTATTTATTTAAGACAAATACAAGGAGTTTCCAAATCAGAATTGAATTTCAATAAAGGAAATTCATAACTGACTTTTGGCTCTGTTTCTAGAATGACTCGCTGGATTTTGATATCTAAGGCCACTTATAAAATAAATCCCTTCTTATAAGATTTTCGTGGGCTGTTGAATGGTGTGAATTGGACTTCTAAAATTCCGTTTATGGCCTAAACGATGTAGACTTCACAAGCAGCCTACAAAATCCAAATTTCAATCAAATTAATCTCCAACTCTTGCCATTTAAGCTCCAATCCATATTTAATTAGACCTCCTTGATTCCTACAATAAAATATTATAATTTATTAAATAACAATCCAAATCAATACAAAATAACTTGAATATACGGACAATATTAAGATAAAGATCATGCTTATCACTAACCCTATCTTTCAACTTGGAGTTGAAGTTAAAACAAACATGAACTTACTAATATTCAGTGAGAGAGCTTCATTTATATCTATAAGTAATAAAATAAGATTTTAAAGAATATTCTTAATCTCAAAATATAATTATACCTTACATTTTGTGCATCGGCATCTGTATAGTAAATCCAATATATAGTAAATCCAATGCACAACAGAAGCAAAGTGAATCTCTTGAAGGGATTGTCGTACACCATGAATACTTTATTTAAAATTAAAAACATAATAGGGGTTTTGGAGTCAACGAAACTAGGCAATTCAGCCGTAGGACATTTTTGTTTAAGAGAACTATGTTGGACAACATTTGAGACATTGAGCTAATGGAGCTGATGGACTGACCAATTTGAGGAGATGGAAAAGAGAATAACATGAATTATGGCACATTTTTCAACAAGATTAACTATTTAATCAACATGCACTCATTTTTCTTGATTACAACCTTTAGCTATTAAACAATCATTCTGACTCTCGTTATGTAATTAGGGCAATACTTCCCGTGATGACTCCAATTACCTAATAATTTTGTGTCCAATAATAGGCGAAACATGTTCTTACATGTTACTTGCAAGTAAAAATTTATATTAAAAAGCATGAAATCAATTTAAGACAGTTACTTAAAGGATTTTCAAAAGATATCTAGTTTGGTGCGGTAAATTGTGCTAAGACCTGGTGGATTTGTTGGGGATTGGTAATAACATTTTTGGAACATGTGTGCAAATGAGCTTGATAGTGATGTAGGTGGATATTAATTAGATTTGATGAGTTAAGTATTTAAGTTTGATGTGGAATGGGATGAAGCTTGAGGTAGGTAGTGAATGATTTATATCATGAGAAGGTAATTATTTTGACAAATGTATTTGATGAGATTTTGTGGGAGTTATATGAGGTGATAACGAGGGAAAAGAATTATCTTAACAAGATTTTGAAAAATTTTAAAGTGATAGATGATGAACATATAATAATCCTGAGCTCTAGAGTGATGATCCCAATATGGAAAAATATCCTCAAAAAAAGTAACATGTGTGGATATAAATATATTGGATGTTGTCAATTCTATACACCAAGAAGACATGCATGTCATAATTATGGATATGAGAAATAAGGTTTAAAAGTTACTATATTATTTTTATAGTTTGTATGGTTGAGAGGATAATCAAATAGATGTCGAATAGACTAATTGTAAAGAGAACAACAGAGGATATATTAAAATGGAATCTTCTTGATGGTTGATTGAAAGCAAGTCGGAGTTGTGTGTATTTTACATTAATGTATTCTTTAATAAGGCCTTAAATTGGGACCAAAGTTTCAAAGTTCGTGAGAAATCTTCGTAGTATGTGTTGTTTATTTCTCCGGCCCATATAATTTAAACACATTTTATTTCTCACACACCTCATTCACTTTTCCCGCCACATTTCTTTCTCTCCGTTCACTACCTTAACCATCCCACTCGCACCACGCCCCTACTCTTTCAACTTCCCTCACCTTCCTCTTCAAAACCCCTGTTCTTTTATTCCCGATCTATTTAGTTTTTGCAAACCCAAATGGCTGAAACTAATTTTCTAGCGAACTCCAAAAGTTTACATACTGACCTGCTCTTTGACGCTCAACCTGGTGATGCCACTAGGATGAGACAGGAATTCATAACCATCCTGAAATGTTGAGGCTTAACAAAACCATGTTTGAGTTTGGTTCCTTTTTGAGAACCAAAGGATTATCCATGAACGAGTTTAACGATTTTTAGTCCACTTTACATGGAAGAAATTTTGATGACAATGGTATTGTACAACCTAGAACTATCGTTTCTCTTGAGGACTTAAGAAATGATGTTAATGTTACAAATGGTATTTTTACGATTTTCGAATACTAACTCTACTGTAGAGGAATCTGTTAGTCTTTCTTCTAGTGGTGGTATTCTTCCACTTTCATGGAAATCTATTGTCTAAGATAATGTTAACCCACCAAACTCAATTTAATTTTGGTTTTGAATATTGTCCAAGACAATGCTAACCGACCAACCTCAATTTAATTTTGATTTTGAATCAAATGTTGATAATGGTGATGGTACTTCTACTCTAAACGTGCCCCGTAGTTTTCTTGAGAATGCTAGAAGGAAGTGGGATCGAGTTGCATTCGTCATTTTGTTAGAGGAAGTTTCTCTTTCAAGTATGTTAAGGAACAAACTATGAAACTTTAGGGAAATATGGGCCTGCAAAATCTGTTCTATAACTAAAAAGGGTACTTTATTTTCAAGTTTGACAAGATTGAAGAAATGCAAAAGGTCTTAGCTCTAAATTCAGTGAATATAGGTGGTAAAAGGATTTACCTTGCCCCTTGGATTGATGGTTCACAATTTCAAAAGAATGTTATTCCTTTTGTCTCTACTTGGATCGTTTGGTGGATGTTCCACTTTCCCTTCAGAGCTGGGAAGGTTTGGGTAACATTACTAAGGCAGTGGGCAAGCATCTCAACCTTGACAAACAAACGTTTCTTTTGAATCCAATGAAATATGTTGGGGTACTTGTAGAACTAAAATATGGAACTATATGTCCCAAAGCAATTATGAATGAGAAAGATAACTCCAATGCTAGAGAAAGGGTGGTAATTGAGTACTCTATGGTGCATTTGTCTTGTAGCTTTTGTAGGGCTTTCGGTCACTCTTGTTCTTGATGTGAAAAAACCCCAAATTTCAAGAAAAAAGAAGATAGTCAAGCTGGAACTTCTAAAGCAGAGGGGAAGAAACAGATTGTTAGGGTTGACTCATTTGGAATGATGATAACAAAATGCTCAAGACAAGAATTTGATCTTGACACTCAAGCTGATTGTCAGAAAGCTAGTTCACAGAAGCTGATAAATCAGGAAGCTAACTGGAAGGCATTTTATCTATCCAAGGTCTAAAAGCCACACCAAATGATTGGAGGATATTCTGTCATCAAGTTGGGAAGCAATTCAGAAGCAAGCCAATGGACGTCTAATCAAGCACCAAGTGTTTCAGTGGTAAGTCTGCCTAATCAACTCAGTAATGGTGAATCAATAAAGATGACAAGGTGTTTTATCTAAATATGAAGCTAAGAGTATCCTTTCTACGGATCATGCTATGAAGTCTTATTTCATCTACGGATACAAGCTGAAAACATCATATTCCATCAACGGATAGAAGCTGAGAACATCTTATCTCATCAACGGATAGAAGCTAGGAACATCGTATCTCATCTACGGATAAAAGTTGGGGACATCATATCTACGGATAAAAGCTGAAGGAAGTTGATCATCAGAAACAGCTAAGGATGTCATGTTTTATCTATGGATGTGGTGAAGGAGGTCATGGTCTATCTATGGATGCAGTCAAGAATGTCATGTCTAATCTATGGATACAATTATGGAATATTACTTCTACAGATATTCTAAGATTACCTTTCTACTGATACTTGACGTAAAATGGTAGTCTACGGATATGGAATTAATATGCCTACTAATGTTCATCTCATTCAACATGGAAAACAAATCTATGTAACAGAATCTTTTGAAGGTTTCCTTTATTTAGCAGGTTGAATGGAGGACAGTCTCAGAGATCATCATTACACACCCGTGACTAAAAGATGCTGGATAATGATACAAAAAATGTATGGAATAGGGAGTCAAAATTTTAAATATTCGAAGGCTCAAATTCCTACAAGTAAAATGTGAAGTCATCTATTGTCTTTTACATCTCGATGGATAAATAAGAGTTAAGGCAGCTACCTAGAAGTTTAACTTCTAACTGGACACAAAGGAAAGGCTTGACAAGCATGAAGACCTATTTGAATATTACAAGTTCACTTATCTCAGCTGATAGTGACTTGACAGTCGGGTAACCAAGGAGAGGTCTCTTTCATGCAGATGTCACATGGGCTTGGAAGCTAGGTAAATTGCATGGACTTAGTAATTTTTGAAGAGAGCAGCACACTCAAGCACACTCAATCAGAAAGCACCATTTGGGAATATACAAGTTTATATGTGATGCCAGCCAAGGCATTTCCCGAATAGGATAGCTTCTGAGACGAGCATGTGATCAAGCAGAACCAAAATGTAATATTTTATTATGTTGTAGGTTTTGTTTGTAACACACAGTCGATGTATATAAGACTGTGTGGAGTACATAGAAAAGCATGTGGAGAGAGCACAAAGCTGAATGTAAAAACTCTTAGGCTCCCTTCCATCATCTATGTAAGCATATGGAGTTTGTTGAAAAACAAAACCAGAGAATTCTTCAATATACACCTTAGGTGAGCTTTTTCCGAGAAACCCACCTGAAAATTTTAAAAAGTCTGCTTGTCTCTTGCATTTCTTTTTAACTCGAAGAATTCATTTATGTTCATGGCTTGTCTCAATTCTTAGTTAATTTACCAACACATATATTCATACTGTAAAAGGTTTGAAAAAGTTTTGTAAAATTAACTAGATTGTATTCAACCCCCCATTCTACAATCTAGGTTGCATTGTTCTGGGAATAACAATTGGTATCAAAGCAAGCTTCTAACATACAAGAAGTTTAAAGATCAAAAGCAACTGCAACCATGGAGAGAGGTGAGAATGAAAAAGCCGGGAATGAGTTGTCGAACAAAGACTCAAAGTTGGAGTTCGCAAACTCTTTACCCAGAAAATGGAAGCATATCTCTGTATCTATCATCAATACCCCTGAATCCAAAGATCTAAATCTTAGCACCCTGTTAAGTACTCTTGAATGCTCAAATCTTGAGGCTATTCAGGATGCAAAGATTATCAGTAAAGAAGGGGAGACAGAAACAAGAGATGTGTCATCTCCAACCAAGATTTGAAAGAAGAGGAGAGAACAGAAGCAACAAGCTCAACATTCAAACTGAAGATCTGTGAATGTTTCAGAACCACAACTGATAAGGGCAAGGAAGGAACGACACTGGAAGATGAAGTCCTTTTTGAGCGAAGGGTTTCAACTGAAGAGGGTTGTTCAACATCAACAGAGGGATCTATCATCCTTGTACCCACAGCCTATGACAATTGTAACAGCCCCAGATCCGGGGTCGGGAATCCGGTCGTTACGGTCTCAATTCCCATCAATAATACTTGCACTTGAATCAAAACAATTAAACTGCATGCTGTGACCCCACAATAACAACACCACACACACACACAACTTGTTATAGTCCCAGAGATGAAATTGGAATAAGTATCTAGTTATAGGATCCACAAGTTATAAGTTATTACAAACACAAAAGATTACAGAGTACACTTAATAGTTCTTGCCGTTGCTTACATTAATCATAAATATAAGTAAGTCTGATACATAAAAGTTGTAGCTTAGACTGCTGGTTACTACTACCTCAGCTATGGCGGCTACGACCTCAGCGGGTAAATATCTGACGGCTGCTACCTGTTTGCGCAGAGTGTGCCTGTTGCGGGCCATCTGTTCTAGCTGTTGTTGTGATATAAATAAATAAAGCAAGGGTAAGAAATAGAGCCCACCAAAATAGTTTATAACAAATTATCAGTATATAACAGTTCAAAGATATTTTTGTAGCCACATGTTATGCCTTAAACGGATAAGAGACTAGTATAATATAAAAGATGAAGTTACAAGGAAAATTAAAATAATGTTTCCGTAACCCAAAATCCACTTATGCATATATAATCTGAGTAAAGTTTTCTCAGAGTCATAACTCATAAAATAAAAGACGAAGTTGCAAGGATTTATTGTAACTTCAATTTGTTAACACTTTTCGACCCTCTGCCAACATGATCGGTAAACCTGTACTAAGGGGGCTACCCTTTAGTCCCTTTCAATACATGTTGCAGAATTATCCACGTTGGATGATGAACTAATACTGGAGTAATCTCCGCGCCAGTTGTCCAACCTTACTATGATCAGTAGCAGGTGGTACAACTAAAAAGGGTTTTCTACATGTAGATGGAAGAACACGACAGCCTGACATTTGTCTACCGCCTTTCTGGATCTCCCCGGCCCATTTGGGGCAATAAAATGATGGATCAGCGCGACTCGACCTCTTACACTTGCTCTTAGTTCGGATGAAATCCATGACTCTGAAACGTAAAGATCGTCCTCCTTTCCCCAAGTGTAATACTTGTTGATACGACTCCACTAAGTAGTTATATCTAGGTTGGAAAGGAAGATTCTCCAATATTTCCCAAGCGATGCTTGTTAATGGATATCGACTTGTTCCATCAATTTACCCCTCGATCGTTGAGGTGGTAACACAACATTTGACTTGCAGCAATTAAATTGCTCCGAGAAAATATCTGTCCCTTGACAGTTTTGAGTTGAGAGTTTAAAAAGAGTAGCAGTCACTTAAATCAGGTTTCCCATATTTTTGATAGTTGAGCGAGCATTTAAATCCTCTTAAAAGACAGATTTAAATGGGAAAAACAGTGTTTTGGGAACCTCTTTTTGATTTAAAATAATTAATGATATAGTTTAGAGTATCCTTCATAATTATTGAAGGTCGAGGATACTTTAAATAACATTTCTCATTTTTAAAACGTGTTAAAAGTATTTAATAAATAATCGAATAATATTTATTAAATAAGTAAACCTTGAACGAATATTCGAAAATATTATTCATTAAGTAAATAATGATTAAATGAATATTCAAAAATAATACCCATTAAATATATAATGATTAAATGAATATTCAAAAATAATATTCATTAAATAAATAAGGATTAAATGAATATTAAAAATAATATTCATTAAATAAATAAACCTCAAATGAATATTCAAAAATAGTATTCATTAAATAAATAAGGATTGAATAACAGTTGCCCGATATCTTTATCGGAAAATAACCTTTAATATATACAGAAAATATAATTACTTCTGATCTAAAGAAAATCACCCGCCCTTATCCTAGGGCATTTATAAAAACATGGCTTATAGCTGATATCTCATATCTAACTTATAAGCCCCAACATCAAGTCATAACCTCGAGTATCGCTATATATAGCAGTTCGAAAACAAGCATGCAATTTATATATCGCATTTGCATATCGTATATGAAAACAGTTATTATCACAACAACAGTAGTATAGGTTTCGAAAGCTTGCCTGGTGGTGAGGTAGGGTTAGTATAGGTTTCGAAAACGTGTTCGTATTCCACTATGTGCTTAGCATCCGGGTTGTATTTCCTCAGCATTGAAACATGAAACACATTATGCACTTGTTGCAGGTTTGGGGGCAGTGCTAGCTCATATGCTAACTTCCAAATACGTCTTAAGATCTCAAATGGTCCAATGTATCTAGGACTCAGCTTTCCTTTCTTTCCAAACCTCATCAAACCTTTCCAAGGAGATACCTTTAAGAACACTAGGTCTCCCACTTCATATTCCTTATCTTTCCGGGCCAAATCAGCATACTTCTTTTGTCTATCTTGGGCTGCTACCAGCCGTCCTCTGATTAGATCTACTATGTCCTTAGTCCGTTGGACCACTTCGGGCCCAAGCATCTTTCTCTCTCCAACTTCATCCCAATACAAGGGAGATCGGCATCTTCTTCCATAAAGGGCCTCGTAAGGCGGCATTCCTATGCTTGCATGAAAACTATTGTTGTAGGAAAACTCAATCAGGGGTAGGTGATCGTCCCAACTTCCTTTAAAGTCTATAGCACAGACTCTTAACATATCCTCTAGAGTTTGGATGGTCCTTTCACTTTGCCCGTCTGTTTGCGGGTGATAGGCAGTACTCATGTTCAACCGGGTTCCTACACATTCTTGGAAGCTTCTCCAAAATCTGGAGTTAAATCTGGGATCTCGGTCAGATACTATGGCGACTGGGACTCCGTGTCACACCACTATTTCTTTCAAGTAAATATCCACTAGTCTGTCGACAGTGTACCTTTCATTGATCAGAAGAAAGTGTGCTGACTTCGTCAGTCTGTCTATGATTACCCATATGGCGTCATGATTGGCCTTGGTCCTTGGTAAACCTACTACGAAGTCCATGGCTAGGTGTTCCCATTTCCATTCGGGAATCTCTAGGGGTCGTAAAAGTCCACTGGGTCTCTGGTGTTCTGCTTTCGCTCGTTGGCAGGTCAAGCATCTGCTTACCCACTCTGCTACGTCCTTTTTCATGTTAGGCCACCAGTAGTATTCTTTCAAATCTCCATACATCTTGGTGCTTCCTGGGTGAATTGAATACCTTGAACTGTGACTCTCGTGTAAAATCTCGTCTTTTAGTTCTCGAACATTTGGAACCCAAATTCGGTAAGTATACCTCCTTATTCCTTTATCATCCCTGGTTTCAAACTCACCATTAACTTGCGAGACAACCAACCTTGAATCTCCACATACCTTTAGGTTCTTGACCCTCAGAATTCTAGCCAAGCCTAAACCAGCTATCAAGGCCTCATACTCAGCTTCATTGTTGGTCGTAGGGAAGTCCAACTTCAAAGCGTACTCAATTGTAAACCCATCAGGGCTTTGCAAAACTAAGCCTGCCCCACTTGACTTTGTTTTTGATGCTCCATCAAAATAGAGTATCCAACGTTCTTTCAGATCAAGCTCTTCATCCTTATTTTCAACTTCAAGTGCCTCATGGGGTACTACCTCTTGCCCCCCGACTTCTTGGTTGACAATGGTACATTCAACCACGAAGTCAGCCAATGCCTGAGCCTTAATGGTTGTTCGAGGCTTATACTTGATGTCGAACTCTCCTAGCTCAACTGCCCATTTAATTAGCCTTCCACTGGCTTTTGGACTATGTAGAATGCTTCTCAAGGGTTGGTCCGTCAGGACTTCAATTTTGTGCGCCTGAAAGTAAGGGCGTAGCTTCCTTGAGGCCGTGATTAGTGCCAAAGCGAACTTCTCAATAACAGAATAATTCAATTCTGCCCCATGCAAAATTTTGCTTACATAGTAGACTGGTTTCTGAACCTTTCGTTCCTCCCTTACAAGGACAGCACCGAGAGCTTGATCGGAGGCTGCCAAGTAGAGATAAAGAGTATCTTCCGGGCTTGGTTTGGCCAGCAACGGGGCCTCAGCCATGTACTTCTTGAGCTTTTCAAAAGCCTCTTGACTCTCAGCTGTCCACTCAAAATCCTTGACCTTCTTCAGGGCTTTGAAAAACGATAAGCATTTGTCCCCAGACTTTGATATAAATCTTCCTAAGGCTACAACTCTTCCAGTCAACCTCTGAACGTCCTTAACGGAACGAGGAGGCTCCATGTCGAGGATAGCTTTGATCTTGTCAGGGTTAGCTTCAATGCCCCTCTTAGAGACCATGAGACCCAAGAACTTTCCTGATCCTACTCCAAAAGCACACTTGGCAGGATTTAGCATCATCTTATGGTGCCTCAGCACTTCAAATGCTTCCTTCAGATGCTGGATGTGGTCGTCTTTAAACAAACTCTTAACGAGCATGTCATCAACGTAGACCTCCATGGTTTTCCCAATCAAGTGGGCAAAGATCTTGTTAACTAGGCATTGATAAGTCGCCCCTGCATTCTTTAGTCCAAAAGCCATGACAAGGTAGCAAAAGACCCCAAAATCAGTAATGAATGATACCTTGGCTGTGTCATCCTTGTGCATCTTGATTTGGTTGTAACCACTGAAACCGTCCATGAAGCTCAGCATCTCATGCCCTGTAGTAGCATCTATCAAAGTGTCAATCCTTGGTAGTGGGAAGCAATCCTTGGGACAAGCATCATTCAAATCAGTGAAGTCTATGCACATCCTCCACTTCCCATTGGCTTTCTTAACCATAACCGGGTTTGCCAACCATTCTGGAAATTGGATTTCTTCAATGAATCCAGCTTCTAGGAGCTTTTCAACTTCTTGTTTTATGGCCTCTTGCCTTTCTGGTGCAAAGTTCCTCTTCTTCTGCTGTATCGCCCTTCTTTTTGGATCGACATTGAGCTTGTGAGTTATCAGTTGGGGATCAATCCCTGGCATGTCGGCAGCCGTCCACGCAAATACATCACTGTTCTCTTGTAGGAACGTGATCAACTCGCCCTTCAAAGGTTCTTTTAGTAGTGCTCCAATGTAAGTCACCTTTTCAGGTTTGAGGGGATCCAATGGAACAGGAACCAAATCCTCAGCTGGCTTCCCTCTATGGTCCTCATCTTCTCTAACATCCATGTCTTCGATAGGGAGAACCTGCCCCCCGACTCCGTCTGGCCTTAACGCGGCTACATAACAGCTTCTAGCCGTCTTTTGATCGCCCCTTTCTTCTCCAACACCACTCCTGGTTGGGAACTTGACTTTTAGATGGTAGGTTGAGGCCACAGCCTTAAAAGCATGAAGTCCAGTTCTTCCAAGGATGGCGTTGTAGGTCGAGGATGCTTTGATTACCACGAAATTCAACATTTGAGTTACTTCTTTTAGTTCCTTACCAATAGTCATAGGCAACTGAATTGTGCCTTCAACTTTAGATTCCACCCCGTTAAACCCGTATATGGGCATGTTCGAGGGGATAAATTGGGAATCATTATACCCCATCTTCAAGAACGTGTCATGAAAAAGGACATCAACAGAGGCTCCATTGTCCACCAGGACTCGTTTTACCTCATTGTTTCCAATCACGGGGGCTATCACTAAAGGATCGTCATGGGGGAACTTCACCCCTTCAAGGTCCGAGTCATCGAATCCAATCGACATCTCAGTTTTTGCACGCTTGGGTGCTTCTCCAACAATATGCATTACTTCTCGGGCATAAGCCTTCCGAGAGTTCCTAGTGGTTCCTGCCGCGGTTGGTCCCCCTGAAATCATGTTGATTACTGGCCCTCGGGGTTGTGGGTTACGACCTTGATCTCGGTCCCCATCCCTTCTATCATAGTCTCTCCTAGGGGGGTTCCTGTCCTCATCCCTGGTGAATTTGTTCAACTTTCCTTTTCGAATCAGAAACTCAATTTCGTCCTTGAGTTGCCTACAATCATCAGTATCATGGCCCGAGTCTTTATGATACCTGCAATACTTGTTCTTATCTCGCTTCTCAGGATCTCCCCTTATTGGCTTCGGCCATCGGAAGTCTCTATCTTTTTCAATGTCATAAAGGATTTGACTCCTTGGAGCATTCAACCTTGCATATTCAGTAAATTTCGTGCCTGGATTGTTTTTCCTTGGAGCTGAATCAGAGTCTCTAATCGTACGAGGATATTTGTCCTCGACATCATACTCTTGCTCCGTCTTTCGCTTCTTTGAGCCACCATTGTTGCCACCGCCAAGGGTGGGGGTGTCAGTTTTCTTCATCCTTTCCTCAGCTTTGATGTACTTACCAGCCCTCTGTTGGAGCTCAACCATGCTCTCAGGAGGGTTTTTAGCCAACGACATCTTGAAAAAGACATCCGTGGTTCCTTGTTGAAGGGCTATCATAGCTACCTTATTGTCTAGATCAGGTATATTCAACGTCTCCTTGGTGAAACGCTTGAGATAATCTCTCAATGTCTCGTTCTTTCCTTGGGTCAGATTCATGAGTGAAGCAGAGCTTTTCTCATGTACTCGTCCACTGATGAATTGGTTGATGAAAGCCGTGCTCAGGTCCCTAAAACAACTGATAGAGTTGGGCGGCAAACGACTATACCATCTTTGGGCCATGCCAGCCAGGGTTTGAGGAAATGCCCTACATTTAAGGGCATCGGTAACTGGTTGTAGCAACAGTGCATTCGAAAAAGTCCTCACGTGGGTTGCGGGATCACCCGTTCCGTCATATGCCTTGATAGTAGGCATCTTGAATTTCCTTGATACGTGAGCGTCCATTACTTCTTCAGTGAAGGGTGGAATAGGATCGTCTGGGTCACCCAGTTGTGTTAAAACACGGGGATCTGACTTGGGAATCTCCGTCCTTGGAGCCCTAGCTCCTTCTTGCCTCCTTGAAGGTGTTCTTAAATCAATTATGGGGACATCTCCTGCCCCTTGGTTCGAAGGCTGAGTCTGCCTCCTTTGTTGCTCTATCTCTATGTTTTTCTTTAGTTTCTGGATCTCAGCCTCATGAACCCTTATCCTTTTCATGGCAGTCATAGGTGCCCTTGTAGTTGCCCCCCGATTCCTTCTTCCAAGGGGCTCTTTGCTGGCTCTTCTTCTTCTGGGTGCTCGATCTCGTCCTTCATCAGACGAGTAGTCATCAGAGTAGGGCCCAGAATAATCCAAGTATCTTGCTTCAGGGACAGGTCCCAATCCTCGAATGTAGGGTGGTTCGTATGGTTCATGGATTATTGGGGCATGGCCACTCCCTCCGGTTTCAGGGGGATAGTTAGGTAGTCCGTAAGCAGGATTGGTGCTTATAGGGAGCACGGTTGTGGAGATCTGTGCTCCTCGGGGAAGGTTGCGATCTAGTAGCGAGACAACCATCTGAAGAGGGTTAGTCTCGTTCTGAGGTATGGAAGCTTCGGGATTCGTCCCTTGTGGTTGAGAAACTACCTCCGTGGTGATGGGCAACGTCCCTAGTGGTTGAGAAACCATCTCTGTGGTGAGGGGTAACGACCCTAGTGGTTGAGACACCATCTCTGTGGTGAGGGGTAACGACCCTGGTTCTGTGGTGATCGGAACAGTGGTGGTGACAGTTGATCCAGTAGCGGTTGCTGTTCTTCGTGTTATAGCCATGGTTGTTATTGTCTTCCCACAGACGGTGCCAAATGTTGTGGAACGAAAAGTAGGTTTAGATATTGACGGCGGGTATTTAATGTAAGGTAGTGGACAATCGTGTCTTAATGGCTGCTCTCGTGTTTCGTGACTACACAGGTCCTCACAAGATGCCTACGTATCTCAATTAATGTAATTGAGAATCAAGCCAAAAAACGTAGTTCTGATTGAAGGATCAGGTCCTTTATATAGGCGTCAGGAGCCCTGCATTTAGAGTAGAATTAGGTGACTTGGGGGCCAAGTCGCCTTCTTAGATCAGGATTGTGAATCCTATTTTGTAGGAGGCTGACTCCTATTAGGTTTGTATGCCTTGGAGGCTACTCTTTGATGAAGTTGACACAATTTGGACTCTTTTTATGAGCTGCACATTTTCCCCTTTTATTAATTATGAAATTAATAAATAATTAGGGTTTCAGGCCTCATTTATTGGGCCTAATTCTTGGACCAATCTAGGTCTAATTAATACATCATTAATTATATTTCTAGGGTTATTTTTAGCCCATATCAGTGGGGCACGAAAGCTGGTGGTATTTTATCCCACAATGGACGGAGGTACGGAGGTGGGGACACGAAGACAGCCGCTATTATCCCACAATGGCTAGAGAGGAACTATCTGGACGTATGGGCTATCTGTTCAGGGCCTGGCGAGGATGTCAGGAGATTGAGTGGGGGAGTTTGTAACATCTCAGTCCCATATCGAGTAGATTTGGTACTTCTGATTAGTTTATAAGGCGAAGTACTACTACCAATAAGCACCAAAAAATCATGATCTTTTGGGGGCATGTGGTGGGCTAGTCGTTACCCAAGTTGGCTGCATTTGGGCTAGTAGGCTTCGGCTTATTCGGACTCAGAATCGGGACTTGACCCGATTTTCAAAAAATACTCGGGATTTGACCCTCGTTGTCAAAATTAATATAAATATATACCCACCAATTTTTCACACGACATGAAAAATTAGTGTTTGTGTTTGTATTTGGAGTACACGAACACGAATGTATACGACCAAAATTTAGTGTCGATTTTTTGTTTACCCTTTGGTTATACGACACGACATGAAGTACACGACATAAATAAATATATATTTATATGTTAATATTTAAATTAGAGTTTTTATTATGTACATTAGATAAATTAATATTTATTACATAATTGTACATATTTTATAATATTTTTTGTAAATATGATGTAAGTACATATTTATAAACATATTTGTAAAAATTTAACTAAATTTAAATATTTATATTTATTTTTTATTTAAAATTACATGAAAACACGACACGGGAGATTTACGACACGAAAGGTACACAAACGTAAATGGTTCGGTTTTGTTTTTAGCATTCATGTACACCAAACCTGAAAGTGCACGACACAAAAATATACGACATGCGCGAATTGCTAGATCTATATATATCTTTTAGCAAAGAATGCAAAATCATACACTTGCGGAAACTATTATAAGGTGTTTATTATATTTGGTGAACTACTCATCTAAATGAATCACAATGATATAAGCTACAATATGTTTATACGTACTTTAGGTCGTGGTGATGCAACCCCCCACCACTATCAACCATGACCATGATCAAATAAAAATCTCCACAACCACCAACACCCTCATCCTCACCGTCTATAGCCCACCATATTTACATAATCATTAAGTACAACTCGGAATCACCATAAAATCAACACAAATCAACAAAAAGTAAAAAAAAAAATACACTAGAATTCAAGGAAAATCATCACCTTAGGGAATATCAAATATAAGTATTGAATCTTGATTTTTTTATGCTTTCCCAAGTGTGACTGTGCAATATTTGTGCGAGTAATGTGTGTGTGTGAGATAGAGTGTCACCAAAATTAATGACCTAGATCGATGGTGGTGGTGGTGGTGGGTGCCAAAGGTTGGTGGTAATAGATGGATGAGGGAAGAAGAACGAAGTAGAGGGGTAGGATAATGGATTTAAATTAATGATTTAGAATAAAAGTAATTCAAAAACTGTGTCTCAAAATCTCATTTTAATTAGAATTCTCATTTGAGTAACTATATGCACATACATTTATGTATATATATATTGATGTTCAAATGAGAACTAGAGATGAACCAATGATATATAATTATATTTAATATTATATAAAATATGTAATCTATGATCATTTGCACCAGATTACTACTCCCTCTGCCCCCGCCATCAATATTTAGCAATGAAATGTTTCACCGTCAAATTTAACCTCACTTCTTTATATATTTAGAAAAAATTAGCATATTTTACATTTAATTTGGTTCATAAGAAAAATCGTTTAATACTTTTGAGACATACTTTTAAACATGCAAAAAAAGAATTGTGATCAATATAAATCCAATGGAGACAATAGTTTACTTAGATTAGAAATTTCTTGTTTCTACCAAATCACTTGTTTCACTTACACAAATTACCATTGAATCTATGAATTAGGGATGTGTATGAAATTAATAAATAGAAATTAGAAATAAATTAGAAATTATATAGGTGAAATGTGATTGAAATAATAAATATATAAATCAATTGTTGAAAAGAGGGGACTAGAAGTTGGTAAATGTGTTGTTCTTACTAAATATATTTTTAATTGCCCTTAACGTACATCCCTACCATGTATTGCCAACTCATTGCATTGTAATGAAAGAATTATAGTAGTTTAAAAATTGTATTTCCTCCCCTTTATCAAATTATTCATATTTTCTATTTGAAGATGTCAATCTCAATTTTTACATTTATGAAACCATCAATACTAATAACCTTTTTAATAACTTAAAATTTCAATTGTACAATTGCTTAATTAGAACATAGTCTTGATAATGAAAAAGATTTCTAAGTATTTGTAATTAAGGGTGTGAGTCTCATCTTTTTGAGATTAAACATATACAAGTAAACCCACACTATTTATATTTATATTTTTTTATATTCTAATAGCCATTTATTACACATGAATATAAAACATATGAAAATGCGAACTATGCAATGTGAGTATATGCGGAAAATTGATACATGTGTAAAGTTATAAATCATACCGTATTTCCCCAAGTATGTATATCTCTTTCCGTCCATGCGTTTAATTCGAGCTTCCCATCTAAGTTGGTGCCTATATGACCATATGAAGGTTATCAATTTCAATATTTTTGTTTCAAATTAAATTTTGATAATCTCATTTATATTAATTGAAAATTATATTCAACTAACATAACTAGTTAAATATATGTTTTGGTAATTTGTATAGATTATAACGTAAAATATCAGTTTGTTTAAAAAATCAAATAATTTTTTTTTTTTGCAAATAATTAATATGCAATGTATTTCAATAAATTTTTTAATTTAATATTTTACTAAACAGAATCAAATAAAAATCAGGCATTTATATAAAAATAAGAAGGATGCGTATCAAAAATGTTAAATCGCATTTGATCAATATATGAAAATTATGAAAGTTATGACGATTATTTTAGGATGATAAAATTAATATTGGTCCCATGGACCCCACCTACTTTTGGAAAAAAAAACAATGCATTTGTGTGTTATTTGAGATGGTAACTGAGATTCAAATTATTTTTTCTATACCAATGTGAATTTGAGTGTTCTTGTCCATTTCTCGTAATATTAACAATTGTTATAACATATAGTGCATGAATGCTATTATAAATCTCTATCATTACTCGTTGTACACAGTCTAGCTTTGTCCAAAAACTAATTGAAAAATTATTCATAAGTATAATTTCTAAAAAGGTGAAAGCTATTACTTGAATACTCCTTTGTATTTTGAAGCTCCCCAAGAAAATCCAGAGCTTTTTCTCTTTAGAGAAGCTACATACTCTTCTTTTGTTGAATTTTTCATTTCTTCGATATCTTTTTCGTATAATTCTACCTGCAGTTTTTAACAATATATATGATACATCCGTTAATCAAAAAAATTGAACCGAATTAATTAAACTTTATATTTATTAAATATTTAATGTTATTAAAGGAATATATAAAGAAAAATCTAAGTACCGGAAAATTGAGCATAGTAGCAAGTCCCCAATATTTGAGAGCAGCAAGATCGTAAGCATGAGCAGCCGATTCTTCATTATCATAAGATCCTAAATATTTATATAAATATGTTTATTGAATAATATATATATATATATAAATTTAAATGAAAAGAGTTAAAAACCAAACATACCTAGATAAACTAAGTGAAGAAAGTTGAGGAGCACAAATCATGAAACAAAAACAAATAAGGATTAAAATACAAAAGTTACCGTAGTCATACCAAAAAAATAATTGGTTATTCAAATAAACAAAAAAAAATGAATTTTACCTTGTCTTCCTTTCTTTGTTTGTTGGCTATCATTAGATGCACCCCTATCCCATAGATGAGCCTCATATCTCTCGGACAATTTATGTCTGTCCATTCAAACACATTACAAAATAAAATCCAATACAAAATATTCAATTCAAATTAACATATTCTCAACAAATGTAAAAACCAAAAAATTGTTATTTTGTTCTACTCAAACTAGTAAAAAACAAAATATTCTAACATCAATAATTGAATAATATTGATAAAGAAAAGATTTGTTAATTTTGTACGGAGTTTATGTGTGTGTTAAAAGTAAAAGAGCAAGATCTATACTTGGTAACTCCTTTGTAAATGGATGTTCTATTGCAGGGGCACTGTCACCCTCTTCAACATCCTTAAGATTGTTTTTCTTACAACTTATGGTATCAGAAATGCTTTCACTTGATGGATTTGCACAAGAAAATGAAAAATGGTCCATTTTTGTTTTTGCTTTGAAAATGACTGAGAAATGTATTCTATGTATATAAGTGTGAGTGACCCAGATGATATTAGGTGTCTATATACATACCACGTTTTCACTTGATCTCTGTATAGGTGTCTATGCACCACCTTTTCACTTGATCTGTGGTTAGGTGTCTACATACATTGCACCACCTTTTCCTTTGATCTCTTTTAAAACCTACTGTTCAGATTTACCCTCTATATACCTATGTTTTCATTACCTACACTACACCACGTTTTTACTAATTTCTTTTAGAATCTAAGTTCTCTATACATCAAATTTTATTTTTGCAAATTTTCAAGTGTTTATATATACTTATTTAATTGTTCATATTCTCTTACTTTTTAATTTAGTAATTTGGTGCTTTAATATTTTTATGACTAGGCTCAACAATTTAATAGTTATTTATGATTAATATATTTTGTATTCTATAATTTTTTGTGTTGCAGATTTTTGAAACTATAATTTTTATGCCACGTAATTTTTGTATTTTAAAATTTCTTATGTTCTATAATTTTTATTGTGTTTTCACTAAATTTGTGTATATTTTATAATTTTTATTGTGTGTTCTATATGTATTTATCGTTCTATATTTTCAATTTTTTGTATTCTGTGATTTAATATTTTTTATGTTAAGTGTTCTATACATATTTTGTTTAATATATTAAAGAGAATAAGGAACCTTAGACGCATCTAGATAATTTTCCTATGATATTGAATAAAATTTGATTCATACAATCTTTTGAGATGCACAATCTTTTTAGATAGTATATTAATCTGCAAAATATTTTATTATATGAAGTCGTTTTATTGAATATCTCATGAAAGTTAATTATGTGAGATGCGAGTTTACTTATTCTCTATATTAAAAGCATATCAATACTATTATATAATAGACGAAACATTAAAAGTTTTGTTGGTCGGTACGTTATGATTTTACTTAATTGTTCTTTCTTAAATTCATGATTTTACTTAATTAACCTTACTTATTTATAGAAATATATTATTAAATAATAATATTACCTATTTATAACCAATTATCTTTTTCACCTAAAATACATTTTTTTTTATTTTTTCTAACAAATTCCCCTACTTTTTCAAATATATCACGCGCAATTACCTTTTTTAACTAAAACATGTTAGTTTTTTATTTTTCCTTACTAAAACCCCTCATTTTCCAAAAATATCACGGACAAACCTTTAGTTATTCAGTTTTAAACCTAATATTATAATTGTTTTTTAAAAAGTTTACCTATTTAAACATGCCTGCTTATTTTTCTTAACAAATGTAATTACTAAAAATATTAAAATATAAATAATCAAATACCTATTTATAACCAATTACCTTTTTAGCTAAAACACATTATATATTTTTTCTAACAAATTCCCTCATTTTCTAAATATATCACGGGAAATTGCCTTTTTCAATTTACTTTTTCTATTTTTCTCACTAAAATCCATTCTTTTTCTAAAAATATGACGGACAAACCCTTTACTTATTTATTTTAAAACCTATTTAAATAATTTAAATTATTAAATTTTAAAACCTCATTTTCCAAAAATATCACCGGCATTTACCTTTTTAAACTAAATATATTTTACATTTTTTTATTTTTCCATAATAAAACCCCTCCTTTTCCAAAAATAAAACGAGCAAACCCTTACTTATTTATTTTAAAATTTGTTTTAATGTTTTTAATTAATTAAAAGTATTTAGCTATTTTAACACGCCTACTTATTTTTTTAACAAATACAATTAAAAAAATAATAATAATATAACTATTAACAATCGGTGCATCACACGGGTCCTAGTTCTATTGTAAGGCATAATATATTTTAATCAAACTTTAAAAGTAATGTGTTCTTTAAAATTAACAATACATCATTACATGAACGTGAACAGGTCGAGAGAGATGAACTCGCACCACATTTTAGAACCTTCGAACCTAAACCCCCAACTAGACATGGAATTCAAGAACCTAAACAACTCAGTTGAGAGCTCCGCGACTGGTTCAAGGGAAGGTCTTCAACTAGAATTTCAAATGGAGGAATTTCAAAGATATTTAAAGCTAAATAGATCTCAACAAAAGTTTAGAACTCGAAAATGATTATTTTTCGTTTTTCGATTTTTTTTAAGTTCTTTAAAAATAGGCTTAAAAAGGAAGGTTTGGGGGACACGGGTTTAAAAAAGAAAACTTTTGATGGATGTAAAATTATTATTATCTTCTACATTAAGAAGATGTAATATACTTATTTTATAATAATTTTTACAATAACCACTATGTTAGGCCCAAAAAATGGATTAATAAGTTAGAAGGGGGTTGAATAACTTTTTACCTATTATAATTTAGAGCTTGGCATTTCTAAATGTTCTTTGTCTTTTAAAAATTTGTTACTTGTGAACAAGAAAATCTGGATTTTATTGGCATAGTGGATCCAATCGTACCTTCTCCCTTCCCTCAACTCGTTGCGTAGATTAGGGTAGTCTGCTACTTTGTCGGTGTTGGATCATAGGCTTGGCTAGACTCAGACTAGTATGTTACACGAATAGATCAAGGACAAACATAATATATAAATAGATCAACAATATATATAAATGTGAGTTGTAGTAAATGTGAGTTGTAGTAAGTTACTTGTTCGAGGATTAATAACACATTGTGTATGAACATTTATGCAGTAAATTAAGTATATATGTTTGTTAAACTAAAGCACAAATAACAATGGTATGATTGAAAGCACTTAAAATATATATAAATAACATATATTATAAGGCCGAATATAGAGGGCAAATATATTTTGAGTTGAATAACATGAAGTACTTTTTAAAAAGTCTATGTCATCTATAAAACCTTTGGAATAATAATGACAAAATAAAACAAACGGTTTTAAACCAACTAAAACAAATCACTAGGATTCAACCATGAGACTTCATTTATGTCGTATATGGACTTATACTAATATTTCTCTAACTCGGAATCAAAGTCGGTTTTACTTCAAGAACTCAACAGTAGGGTTCATTTGTAACTAATATATGGTTTATACAAGAAAACTTTAAACTTGGAAGCTCAAGTATTTAACTTCTAACTTTTTTGTAGGAAGCCTTATTTAAATATCTAAATAATAATATTAGATTTATACAAGTGGGTTACGTTTCACATATAACCGCTTATAACTAGATGCATTAGAACTTATTTATGTGCTTATACAGAATATAATACTCTTTTTATTATTAACTATATTTTTCCATATTAATTTTTTGTTTATAGTTTTATGAAAATGAGAGTAATATCATAGCATGCTAAGATTTAATTTCTTTTACAAAAATCGCATGTAATTTAGTAAAAAAAACTCAATGTTCACGAGAAGAACATTACATCTTAAAATATATAAGAAACAATTTGTGTGTTGCAATAGAATGATGTTTAGTGTAGCAGAACGATAAAAAATCAGCCATTGATTAGGTACATATCTAAGTTCTAAATCAGAAAAATGTTCTAATTTGAACCTAACTGTTGCTTAAAATCTAGATGTGCAAGTGTACACAATCGCAAACAATTAATATAATAATAAATACCAGATATAGTTCCTCAAGGACTATCTAGTTGTATAAATCACAATCAATGTCAAACAATTCGGTTGTAGACTCACAAGAATTGAGTTTTGGTTTTTCTAATTAAACTAATTAATTAACAACTAAATTAACTAACTAATACTATACTAGCGAAAAGAGTTGGATGAGTTTTAGATACGAGAAGCTAAGTCAAGATAATTACTTCCGCTAATATGTTCATGTTGGTAATAAAGTAGTGTAATACTACAACAAATTCACAGTATACTAACCGGAAATTCAACGGTCATAGGTTTCTCTCGAAATCACTATGTTATAGATTCTAGAAACTAAACCAACGTATGTCTATGCCAATTTAATTTCAAGAATACGATTAAACACCAATTTCACACGGATATACAAGGTAATAATATATGTATATACCGTCATAAATCAATATTAATAGATATAATCATGCACCATTTAGGCATTGTGTCACTTAACTATAACACTCTTAGTATTATAATTAACTCAACTATCTACTATAGTTGGCCAAACAATAGCAAATATTATTAAACATGAAAATCACTTAAACGAATAAACTACAAACTATCAACAATCCCATACTAGGGTTCCATAAAAATCTTAACTCGTATAATTTTAGTTCATAATCAAAGTATCAAAACAATACCAAAACAACCAACACATGTTCATAAGAAAAGATAAATAAAAGATAAGAGAAAACAAAGCCAATTGAATGTCTTTAAATCTTCTCCATTGATGGCTTATCCTCGTCCCTTGTGCGGCTTCTTGTCTCTTCCGTTGTCTCTATCTCTAGGTATTAGGTCTCATCTATATCTAATTACATCCAAAAAAAAGTCTTTTTTTATTTATTTAAGACAAATACAAGGAGTTTCCAAATCAGAATTGAATTTCAATAAAGGAAATTCATAACTGACTTTTGGCTCTGTTTCTAGAATGACTCGCTGGATTTTGATATCTAAGGCCACTTATAAAATAAATCCCTTCTTATAAGATTTTCGTGGGCTGTTGAATGGTGTGAATTGGACTTCTAAAATTCCGTTTATGGCCTAAACGATGTAGACTTCACAAGCAGCCTACAAAATCCAAATTTCAATCAAATTAATCTCCAACTCTTGCCATTTAAGCTCCAATCCATATTTAATTAGACCTCCTTGATTCCTACAATAAAATATTATAATTTATTAAATAACAATCCAAATCAATACAAAATAACTTGAATATAGGGACAATATTAAGATAAAGATCATGCTTATCACTAACCCTATCTTTCAACTTGGAGTTGAAGTTAAAACAAACATGAACTTACTAATATTCAGTGAGAGAGCTTCATTTATATCTATAAGTAATAAAATAAGATTTTAAAGAATATTCTTAATCTCAAAATATAATTATACCTTACATTTTGTGCATCGGCATCTGTATAGTAAATCCAATATATAGTAAATCCAATGCATAACAGAAGCAAAGTGAATCTCTTGAAGGGATTGTCGTACACCATGAATACTTTATTTAAAATTAAAAACATAATAGGGGTTTTGGAGTCAACGAAACTAGGCAATTCAGCCGTAGGACATTTTTGTTTAAGAGAACTATGTTGGACAACATTTGAGACATTGAGCTAATGGAGCTGATGGACTGACCAATTTGAGGAGATGGAAAAGAGAATAACATGAATTATGGCACATTTTTCAACAAGATTAACTATTTAATCAACATGCACTCATTTTTCTTGATCACAACCTTTAGCTATTAAACAATCATTCTGACTCTCGTTATGTAATTAGGGCAATACTTCCCGTGATGACTCCAATTACCTAATAATTTTGTGTCCAATAATAGGCGAAACATGTTCTTACATGTTACTTGCAAGTAAAAATTTATATTAAAAAGCATGAAATCAATTTAAGACAGTTACTTAAAGGATTTTCAAAAGATATCTAGTTTGGTGCAGTAAATTGTGCTAAGACCTGGTGGATTTGTTGGGGATTGGTAATAACATTTTTGGAACATGTGTGCAAATGAGCTTGATAGTGATGTAGGTGGATATTAATTAGATTTGATGAGTTAAGTATTTAAGTTTGATGTGGAATGGGATGAAGCTTGAGGTAGGTAGTGAATGATTTATATCATGAGAAGGTAATTATTTTGACAAATGTATTTGATGAGATTTTGTGGGAGTTATATGAGGTGATAACGAGGGAAAAGAATTATCTTAACAAGATTTTGAAAAAATTTAAAGTGATAGATGATGAACATATAATAATCCTGAGCTCTAGAGTGATGATCCCAATATGGAAAAATATCCTCAAAAAAAGTAACATGTGTGGATATAAATATATTGGATGTTGTCAATTCTATACACCAAGAAGACATGCATGTCATAATTATGGATATGAGAAATAAGGTTTAAAAGTTACTATATTATTTTTATAGTTTGTATGGTTGAGAGGATAATCAAATAGATGTCGAATAGACTAATTGTAAAGAGAACAACAGAGGATATATTAAAATGGAATCTTCTTGATGGTTGATTGAAAGCAAGTCGGAGTTGTGTGTATTTTACATTAATGTATTCTTTAATAAGGCCTTAAATTGGGACCAAAGTTTCAAAGTTCGTGAGAAATCTTCGTAGTATGTGTTGTTTATTTCTCCGGCCCATATAATTTAAACACATTTTATTTCTCACACACCTCATTCACTTTTCCCGCCACATTTCTTTCTCTCCGTTCACTACCTTAACCATCCCACTCGCACCACGCCCCTACTCTTTCAACTTCCCTCACCTTCCTCTTCAAAACCCCTGTTCTTTTATTCCCGATCTATTTAGTTTTTGCAAACCCAAATGGCTGAAACTAATTTTCTAGCGAACTCCAAAAGTTTACATACTGACCTGCTCTTTGACGCTCAACCTGGTGATGCCACTAGGATGAGACAGGAATTCATAACCATCCTGAAATGTTGAGGCTTAACAAAACCATGTTTGAGTTTGGTTCCTTTTTGAGAACCAAAGGATTATCCATGAACGAGTTTAACGATTTTTAGTCCACTTTACATGGAAGAAATTTTGATGACAATGGTATTGTACAACCTAGAACTATCGTTTCTCTTGAGGACTTAAGAAATGATGTTAATGTTGCAAATGGTATTTTTGCGATTTTCGAATACTAACTCTACTGTAGAGGAATCTGTTAGTCTTTCTTCTAGTGGTGGTATTCTTCCACTTTCATGGAAATCTATTGTCTAAGATAATGTTAACCCACCAAACTCAATTTAATTTTGGTTTTGAATATTGTCCAAGACAATGCTAACCGACCAACCTCAATTTAATTTTGATTTTGAATCAAATGTTGATAATGGTGATGGTACTTCTACTCTAAACGTGCCCCGTAGTTTTCTTGAGAATGCTAGAAGGAAGTGGGATCGAGTTGCATTCGTCATTTTGTTAGAGGAAGTTTCTCTTTCAAGTATGTTAAGGAACAAACTATGAAACTTTAGGGAAATATGGGCCTGCAAAATCTGTTCTATAACTAAAAAGGGTACTTTATTTTCAAGTTTGACAAGATTGAAGAAATGCAAAAGGTCTTAGCTCTAAATTCAGTGAATATAGGTGGTAAAAGGATTTACCTTGCCCCTTGGATTGATGGTTCACAATTTCAAAAGAATGTTATTCCTTTTGTCTCTACTTGGATCGTTTGGTGGATGTTCCACTTTCCCTTCAGAGCTGGGAAGGTTGGGTAACATTACTAAGGCAGTGGGCAAGCATCTCAACCTTGACAAACAAACGTTTCTTTTGAATCCAATGAAATATGTTGGGGTACTTGTAGAACTAAAATATGGAACTATATGTCCCAAAGCAATTATGAATGAGAAAGATAACTCCAATGCTAGAGAAAGGGTGGTAATTGAGTACTCTATGGTGCATTTGTCTTGTAGCTTTTGTAGGGCTTTCGGTCACTCTGGTTCTTGATGTGAAAAAACCCCAAATTTCAAGAAAAAAGAAGATAGTCAAGCTGGAACTTCTAAAGCAGAGGGGAAGAAACAGATTGTTAGGGTTGACTCATTTGGAATGATGATAACAAAATTCTCAAGACAAGAATTTGATCTTGACACTCAAGCTGATTGTCAGAAAGCTAGTTCACAGAAGCTGATAAATCAGGAAGCTAACTGGAAGGCATTTTATCTATCCAAGGTCTAAAAGCCACACCAAATGATTGGAGGATATTCTGTCATCAAGTTGGGAAGCAATTCAGAAGCAAGCCAATGGACGTCTAATCAAGCACCAAGTGTTTCAGTGGTAAGTCTGCCTAATCAACTCAGTAATGGTGAATCAATAAAGATGACAAGGTGTTTTATCTAAATATGAAGCTAAGAGTATCCTTTCTACGGATCATGCTATGAAGTCTTATTTCATCTACGGATACAAGCTGAAAACATCATATTCCATCAACGGATAGAAGCTGAGAACATCTTATCTCATCAACGGATAGAAGCTAGGAACATCGTATCTCATCTACGGATAAAAGTTGGGGACATCATATCTACGGATAAAAGCTGAAGGAAGTTGATCATCAGAAACAGCTAAGGATGTCATGTTTTATCTATGGATGTGGTGAAGGAGGTCATGGTCTATCTATGGATGCAGTCAAGAATGTCATGTCTAATCTATGGATACAATTATGGAATATTACTTCTACAGATATTCTAAGATTACCTTTCTACTGATACTTGACGTAAAATGGTAGTCTACGGATATGGAATTAATATGCCTACTGATGTTCATCTCATTCAACATGGAAAACAAATCTATGTAACAGAATCTTTTGAAGGTTTCCTTTATTTAGCAGGTTGAATGGAGGACAGTCTCAGAGATCATCATTACACACCCGTGACTAAAAGATGCTGGATAATGATACAAAAAATGTATGGAATAGGGAGTCAAAATTTTAAATATTCGAAGGCTCAAATTCCTACAAGTGAAATGTGAAGTCATCTATTGTCTTTTATATCTCGATGGATAAATAAGAGTTAAGGCAGCTACCTAGAAGTTTAACTTCTAACTGGACACAAAGGAAAGGCTTGACAAGCATGAAGACCTATTTGAATATTACAAGTTCACTTATCTCAGCTGATAGTGACTTGATAGTCGGGTAACCAAGGAGAGGTCTCTTCATGCAGATGTCACATGGGCTTGGAAGCTAGGTAAATTGCATGGACTTAGTAATTTTTGAAGAGAGCAGCACACTCAAGCACACTCAATCAGAAAGCACCATTTGGGAATATACAAGTTTATATGTGATGCCAGCCAAGGCATTTCCCGAATAGGATAGCTTCTGAGACGAGCATGTGATCAAGCAGAACCAAAATGTAATATTTTATTATGTTGTAGGTTTTGTTTGTAACACACAGTCGATGTATATAAGACTGTGTGGAGTACATAGAAAAGCATGTGGAGAGAGCACAAAGCTGAATGTAAAAACTCTTAGGCTCCCTTCCATCATCTATGTAAGCATATGGAGTTTGTTGAAAAACAAAACCAGAGAATTCTTCAATATACACCTTAGGTGAGCTTTTTCCGAGAAACCCACCTGAAAATTTTAAAAAGTCTGCTTGTCTCTTGCATTTCTTTTTAACTCGAAGAATTCATTTATGTTCATGGCTTGTCTCAATTCTTAGTTAATTTACCAACACATATATTCATACTGTAAAAGGTTTGAAAAAGTTTTGTAAAATTAACTAGATTGTATTCAACCCCCCATTCTACAATCTAGGTTGCATTGTTCTGGGAATAACAATTGGTATCAAAGCAAGCTTCTAACATACAAGAAGTTTAAAGATCAAAAGCAACTGCAACCATGGAGAGAGGTGAGAATGAAAAAGCCGGGAATGAGTTGTCGAACAAAGACTCAAAGTTGGAGTTCGCAAACTCTTTACCCAGAAAATGGAAGCATATCTCTGTATCTATCATCAATACCCCTGAATCCAAAGATCTAAATCTTAGCACCCTGTTAAGTACTCTTGAGTGCTCAAATCTTGAGGCTATTCAGGATGCAAAGATTATCAGTAAAGAAGGGGAGACAGAAACAAGAGATGTGTCATCTCCAACCAAGATTTGAAAGAAGAGGAGAGAACAGAAGCAACAAGCTCAACATTCAAACTGAAGATCTGTGAATGTTTCAGAACCACAACTGATAAGGGCAAGGAAGGAACGGCACTGGAAGATGAAGTCCTTTTTTAGCGAAGGGTTTCAACTGAAGAGGGTTGTTCAACATCAACAGAGGGATCTATCATCCTTGTACCCACAGCCTATGACAATTGTAACAGCCCCAGATCCGGGGTCGGGAATCCGGTCGTTACGGTCTCAATTCCCATCAATAATACTTGCACTTGAATCAAAACAATTAAACTGCATGCTGTGACCCCACAATAACAACACCACACACACACACAACTAGTTATAGTCCCAGAGATGAAATTGGAATAAGTATCTAGTTATAGGATCCACAAGTTATAAGTTATTACAAACCCAAAAGATTACAGAGTACACTTAATAGTTCTTGCCGTTGCTTACATTAATCATAAATATAAGTAAGTCTGATACATAAAAGCTGTAGCTTAGACGGCTGGTTACTACTACCTCAGCTATGGCGGCTACGACCTCAGCGGGTAAATATCTGACGGCTGCTACCTGCTTGCGCAGAGTGTGCCTGTTGCGGGCCATCTGCTCTAGCTGTTGTTGTGATATAAATAAATAAAGCAAGGGTGAGAAATAGAGCCCACCAAAATAGTTTATAACAAATTATCAGTATATAACAGTTCAAAGATATTTTTGTAGCCACATGTTATGCCTTAAACGGATAAGAGACTAGTATAATATAAAAGATGAAGTTACAAGGAAAATTAAAATAATGTTTCCGTAACCCAAAATCCACTTATGCATATATAATCTGAGTAAAGTTTTCTCAGAGTCATAACTCATAAAATAAAAGACGAAGTTGCAAGGATTTATTGTTACTTCAATTTGTTAACACTTTTCGACCCTCTGCCAACATGATCGGTAAACCTGTACTAAGGGGGCTACCCTTTAGTCCCTTTCAATACATGTTGCAGAATTATCCACGTTGGATGATGAACTAATACTGGAGTAATCTCCGCGCCAGTTGTCCAACCTTACTATGATCAGTAGCAGGTGGTACAACTAAAAAGGGTTTTCTACATGTAGATGGAAGAACACGACAGCCTGACATTTGTCTACCGCCTTTCTGGATCTCCCCGGCCCATTTGGGGCAATAAAATGATGGATCGGCGCGACTCGACCTCTTACACTTGCTCTTAGTTCGGATGAAATCCATGACTCTGAAACGTAAAGATCGTCCTCCTTTCCCCAAGTGTAATACTTGTTGATACGACTCCACTAAGTAGTTATATCTAGGTTGGAAAGGAAGATTCTCCAATATTTCCCAAGCGATGCTTGTTAATGGATATCGACTTGTTCCATCAATTTACCCCTCGATCGTTGAGGTGGTAACACAACATTTGACTTGCAGCAATTAAATTGCTCCGAGAAAATATCTGTCCCTTGACAGTTTTGAGTTGAGAGTTTAAAAAGAGTAGCAGTCACTTAAATCAGGTTTCCCATATTTTTGATAGTTGAGCGAGCATTTAAATCCTCTTAAAAGACAGATTTAAATGGGAAAAACAGTGTTTTGGGAACCTCTTTTTGATTTAAAATAATTAATGATATAGTTTAGAGTATCCTTCGTAATTATTGAAGGTCGAGGATACTTTAAATAACATTTCTCATTTTTAAAACGTGTTAAAAGTATTTAATAAATAATCGAATAATATTTATTAAATAAGTAAACCTTGAACGAATATTCGAAAATAATATTCATTAAGTAAATAATGATTAAATGAATATTCAAAAATAATACCCATTAAATATATAATGATTAAATGAATATTCAAAAATAATATTCATTAAATAAATAAGGATTAAATGAATATTAAAAATAATATTCATTAAATAAATAAACCTCAAATGAATATTCAAAAATAGTATTCATTAAATAAATAAGGATTGAATAACAGTTGCCCGATATCTTTATCAGAAAATAACCTTTAATATATACAGAAAATATAATTACTTCTGATCTAAAGAAAATCACCCGCCCTTATCCTAGGGCATTTATAAAAACATGGCTTATAGCTGATATCTCATATCTAACTTATAAGCCCCAACATCAAGTCATAACCTCGAGTATCGCTATATATAGCAGTTCGAAAACAAGCATGCAATTTATATATCGCATTTGCATATCGTATATGAAAACAGTTATTATCACAACAACAGTAGTATAGGTTTCGAAAGCTTGCCTGGTGGTGAGGTAGGGTTAGTATAGGTTTCGAAAACGTGTTCGTATTCCACTATGTGCTTAGCATCCGGGTTGTATTTCCACAGCATTGAAACATGAAACACATTATGCACTTGTTGCAGGTTTGGGGGCAGTGCTAGCTCATATGCTAACTTCCAAATACGTCTTAAGATCTCAAATGGTCCAATGTATCTAGGACTCAGCTTTCCTTTCTTTCCAAAACTCATCAAACCTTTCCAAGGAGATACCTTTAAGAACACTAGGTCTCCCACTTCATATTCCTTATCTTTCCGGGCCAAATCAGCATACTTCTTTTGTCTATCTTGGGCTGCTACCAGCCGTCCTCTGATTAGATCTACTATGTCCTTAGTCCGTTGGACCACTTCGGGCCCAAGCATCTTTCTCTCTCCAACTTCATCCCAATACAAGGGAGATCGGCATCTTCTTCCATAAAGGGCCTCGTAAGGCGGCATTCCTATGCTTGCATGAAAACTATTGTTGTAGGAAAACTCAATCAGGGGTAGGTGATCGTCCCAACTTCCTTTAAAGTCTATAGCACAGACTCTTAACATATCCTCTAGAGTTTGGATGGTCCTTTCACTTTGCCCGTCTGTTTGCGGGTGATAGGCAGTACTCATGTTCAACCGGGTTCCTACACATTCTTGGAAGCTTCTCCAAAATCTGGAGTTAAATCTGGGATCTCGGTCAGATACTATGGCGACTGGGACTCCGTGTCACACCACTATTTCTTTCAAGTAAATATCCACTAGTCTGTCGACAGTGTACCTTTCATTGATCGGAAGAAAGTGTGCTGACTTCGTCAGTCTGTCTATGATTACCCATATGGCGTCATGATTGGCCTTGGTCCTTGGTAAACCTACTACGAAGTCCATGGCTAGGTGTTCCCATTTCCATTCGGGAATCTCTAGGGGTCGTAAAAGTCCACTGGGTCTCTGGTGTTCTACTTCGCTCGTTGGCAGGTCAAGCATCTGCTTACCCACTCTGCTACGTCCTTTTTCATGTTAGGCCACCAGTAGTATTCTTTCAAATCTCCATACATCTTGGTGCTTCCTGGGTGAATTGAATACCTTGAACTGTGACTCTCGTGTAAAATCTCGTCTTTTAGTTCTCGAACATTTGGAACCCAAATTCGGTAAGTATACCTCCTTATTCCTTTATCATCCTTGACAGTGTGGACCTCTTCTCCTGTCATTGACTGTCTGTCTTCACTCATCATTCTTTCTTGACATCTTCTGATCTTTTCTAACAACTCTGGCTGCAGTGAAATCTCAAACAGCTTTTCGGTACCGTCTCCGGTTACCTTCGCTTCTATTTCCATCTTTTCAAATTCTCTAATCAGCTCTTCTGAAGACATTATCATCTTGAGTTTCTCTTTCCTACTAAGGGCGTCAGCCACCACAGTGGCTTTCCCTGGGTGATAAAGAATTTCACAGTCATAATCCTTGATCAGTTCTAACCATCTTCTCTGGCGCATGTTGAGCTCCTTTTGTGTAAAAATGTACTTGAGGCTCTTATGGTCAGTGTAAATCTCACACTTCTCTCCATACAAGTAGTGCCTCCAAATCTTTAAAGCGAAAACTACGGCTGCTAGTTCTAAATCATGAGTAGGATATCGAATCTCATATTCCTTCAATTGTCTCGATGCATCCGCGATTACCTTACCGTGCTGCATTAGCACACACCCTAATCCCTTATGCGAAGCATCACTGTAAATCACAAAATCTCCTTTTCCATCTGGCAATGCCCACACAGGGGCAGTCACCAATCTCTTCTTTAGCTCTTGGAAACTATTCTCGCATTTTTCCGTCCATTCAAACTTCTCAGTTTTACGGGTAAGTCGGGTTAACGGAGCTGCGATCTTCGCAAAATCCTTAACAAATCTTCTATAATACCCTGCTAATCCTATGAAACTTCTCACCTCGGTTGGTGTGGTTGGTCGTTCCCAGTTTGAAACTGCCTCTATCTTGGAGGGGTCAACCAACACTCCCTCCTTATTGATCACATGTCCTAAAAACTGAACCTCATTTCGCCAGAATTCACACTTTGCGAATTTGGCATACAATTGTTCCTTCCTGAGTATTCCTAGGGCTATCCTCAAATGTTCTGCATGTTCTGCCTCTGTCTTTGAGTAGATAAGAATATCATCGATGAAAACTATAACGAACTCGTCCAAATACTTCTTGAACACCCTATTCATCAAATCCATGAAAGCTACTGGGGCATTGGTCAATCCAAACGACATCACCAAGAACTCATAATGTCCATATCTGGTACGGAATGCAGTCTTTGGGATATCTTCGGGTTTAATCTTTAATTGGTGATATCTGGTTCTCAGGTCAATCTTAGAAAAGTACACAGCATCCTTTAGCTGGTCGAACAAATCGTCTATTCTGGGTAATGGGTACTTATTCTTTATAGTTAGCTTGTTCAACTCTCGGTAGTCGATGCATAACCTCATACTCCCATCTTTCTTCTTAACAAACAACACTGGTGCCCCCCACGGTGACACACTGGGTCTTATCATACCCTTATCCAACAGTTCTTGTAACTGGGTAGCTAGTTCTTTCATTTCTACTGGGGCTAACCGGTACGGGGCCTTCGAAACTGGAGCCGTCCCCGGGGCTAACTCAATAGCAAACTCAATTACCCTATCGGGTGGTAATCCTGGAAGATCTTGTGGAAACACATCTTCAAACTCATTGACTACTAGGATGTCCTGTAACTTGGGTACCTCTTTCTGGGTGTCTACAACATACGCTAAGTAAGCCTCGTTCCCCTTTCATAACAATCTTTTGGTTTGCGCCATGGTTAGAAATTTCTGCATCTTTTCATTCCCTTAAACACTATTTCCTTATTTCCTGGGGTATTTAATCTAACCTTTTTCCCTTTACAATCTATTTGCGCGTTATTGCGAGACAACCAATCCATCCCCAAAATGACATCAAATTCCCCTAATTTAAAAGGAATCAAATCCACATAAAAATACTGTTCCCCTATTTCCAATTTGCAGTTTGGGTGAATCCGATTAACTAGGACTATTTCGTGGTTAGCTATCTCTACTTGTAGGGAATCCTTTAATGGTTGGGCTTTAAATTTCAATTTATGCGCAAAATCCCTCGATATAAAAGATTTAGTTGCTCCAGAATCAAATAAAACATTTGCGCTAACTGAATTCAGAGAAAAGGTACCTGCTATCACATCTGTGTCCCTCACGGCGTCCTGCACTGTCATGTTGAAAGTCCTAGCAGTTGGTGGTTTGTTGGAGGCAGCTTTGCTTGCCCCTGATGCTGCGGGTCGGTTCATGGGGCAATCCTTCCTCATATGACCTTGACGTCCACACTGGAAACAAGTGAGGTTTCGATCGACGCTAGGGTTAACCCTGGTACAATTGGTAGCATAATGGCCCATTCGTCCACAGTTATAACAGGTTTCCTGTTTCTGGTTGCACACACCGGGGTGTTTCTTTCCACAAGTTGTACATACTGGTAATGGAGGTCGAGATTGGTGGGAGTGGGACACTCCTGATGGGTTGCCGCCCTGGTTTACGCTTGCGCTTACGGTTCTTTTGAAACCCATACTCCTTTCAGGTAGGGAGACTGCCCCGCGGTTAAACCTATTTGGGGGGTTTCTTCCTGTAGAACCTCCACCCATACTTGCATGTTTCCTTTTTATCCCCCCTTTCTCTCTTTCCCTCTGCATCTGATCACTCCCTGCTTCCATGATTGAAGCCTTTTGCACCAATGTGGCATAGTCTGAAATCTCCAAGACCGCCACGTGATTCTGAATCCATGGCTTCAACCCTTGTTGAAACCTATTAGCTTTCTTCTTTTCGGTATCTACAAACTCTGGCACAAACCTTGATAGCTCGGTAAATTTTGCCTCATAATCAGCCACCGTTAGGTTATTCTGCTTCAGTTCCAAAAACTTGATCTCCATTTGAGTCTTCATAAACCTTGGGAAATACTTCTCTAAAAACAATTGTTTGAACCTTTCCCAAGTTACGATAGCATCCGTCTCCATGTTCTTCTTGGCCTCCCACCAATAGTTGGCCTCTCCTTTCAGAAGGTAAGTGGCGAAAACAGTCTTCTGTGCCTCCTCAATGCTTAATATCTCGAAGGACTTTTCCATTTCCTTTATCCAGGCTCTTTCCTTTACTGGGTCAGCCGATCCTTGGAATTCTGGGGGCTTGAGTGACTTAAAGGCCCTGAAAGAGTTTGCCACGGTGCTGTTGTTTCCTTGGGGTGGTTGGGGATAACGGTCCAAATTTTGCCTAAGTAGATTCATGAACTGACCCATGGGATCTCCACCCTGGTCCTCTCTCCTTTGTTCCACTTCAACTTCCTCTTCTTCAGTCTCAAATTCCGCAGTGAAAAAGGATTCATCTGCCTCTCCATACTAGGAGTCGTCCTGCTCATGATAATCTTCATCTACTTCTTCCTCATATTCGAGGTCTTCCCTATCTTGGTTGTGGCTTTCTTGATCATCAGATTCATGGGGGTTAGCCCTAGTTCTCATTCTTCGTGGAGGCATCTTACTGAAAATTTGGAAAATTTCATGTTAGGTTCATTCGCTTGGTTACAAATTTTTCTCTTGTACGGTCGTCACATAATTGGAAGTAGACTCCCGCAGTTCTATATTTTATCACAATTTAATCATAATAGTACAGACAACAGTATAATAAACTTGCGATCGCGTCACAACAGAACGGGATTCAACTGAAAGGAAACAAATATATACATGGTACCAAAGATACATAGTCTGAGTCAACATTGACAGTTTACAAGTACAACTGTCCTAACAGCATCTAGTCAAAAGTGAAATACATGGTCTATCCTTCTAGTCAGAAAAGGGATACTATATACAATGGAACAATCCCGCAAAAATCGGCACTACTATGTCCGTACATGACTAGAAGACTAGACTACTACATCACCAAATCTGAAATCAGCCACTAGTGCGGCCCAATGCCCTCACCCTCGCCATAGCCATGCGGAGAATCTCCTCAGCATCAATCCTGGATACCCTGCCGTCGCCATCAGTAGGCAAAGCTCGAATCCTCATCCGTGCCCTCAGCTCAATGCGAGTCATCGCCCTCCTGGCAACTCGAGGGGGCACAGACCTCCCGCCGCCCTGGCGTACAATCCTGGCAGCCCTCTCTGCTGCTAGCTGCATCCGTGACTCTGCTAGTCTAGCCTCAGCCACTACCAAATCTGACTGAACTCTGCTCACTGTCCAGTTATGCACACACACTAGTATCCCTTCTAACAGGACATGAGGTGGGGTAACCGGGTCTGCTGGTGGTGCAGCCTCTGTCTGCTGTGGCTCAGGGGTAAGCTCCTCAAAATCATCTGGGGAAGGGCTCAAAGGCAGTGGTAAAGGGGTAGGGGCTCTCTCAGTAGGAAGTGGAGTCTGGTCCTCAGCATCTCCCTCCATAACCTCAGTGTCAGCTAGGGTCTGGTCCTCCTCTGGATCCTCATCATCAGAATCCTCAACACCCTCGGTGTCCGCATCTGCCTGGACCTCCTCCGGGTCCTCCTCCTCAAAACCCTCATAGTATGGATCTGTAGTCCGGAGCAAGTCCTCATCATGTTGTCTCTCGAAAGCCTCAGGGTCAGAGATATCGCTCGCCTACACAATAACGAACTATGTTACTATCATGATATTAAGGTTCGGATAAGGGTTTTAATCGAACTTGGAAAGAGTTCTTATTATCTTAGTGAATTTATTATTGTAACGTCGCATCATCTCTGGGGTTTATAACTCTAACGCCCGGATACCATTTCTGTAACAGCCCCAGATCCGGGGTCGGGAATCCGGTCGTTACGGTCTCAATTCCCATCAATAATACTTGCACTTGAATCAAAATAATTAAACTGCATGCTGTGACCCCACAATAACAACACCACACACACACAACTAGTTATAGTCCCAGTGATGAAATTGGAATAAGTATCTAGTTATAGGATCCACAAGTTATAATTTATTACAAACCCAAAAGATTACAGAGCACACTTAATAGTTCTTGCCGTTGCTTACATTAATCATAAATATAAGTAAGTCTGATACACAAAAGCTGTAGCTTAGACTGCTGGTTACTACTATCTCAGCTAAGGCGGCTACGACCTCAGCGGGTAAATCTCTGACGGCTGCTACCTGCTTGCGCTGAGTGTGCCTGTTGCGGGCCATCTGCTCTAGCTGTTGTTGTGATATAAATAAATAAAGCAAGGGTGAGCAATAGAGCCCACCAAAATAGTTTATAACAAATTATCAGTATATAACAGTTCAAAGATATTTTTGTAGCCACATGTTATGCCTTAAACGGATAAGAGACTAGTATAATATAAAAGATGAAGTTACAAGGAAAATTAATATAATGTTTTCGTAACCCAAAATCCACTTATGCATATATAATCTGAGTAAAGTTTTATCAGAGTCATAACTCATAAAATAAAAGACGAAGTTGCAAGGATTTATTGTAACTTCAATTTGTTAACACTTTTCGACCCTCTGCCAACATGATCGGTAAACCTGTACTAAGGGGGCTACCCTTTAGTCCCTTTCAATACATGTTGCAGAATTATCCACGTTGGATGATGAACTAATACTGGAGTAATCTCCGTGCCAGTTGTTCAACCTTACTATGATCAGTAGCAGGTGGTACAACTAAAAAGGGTTTTCTACATGTAGATGGAAGAACACGACAGCCTGACATTGTCTACCGCCTTTCTGGATCTCCCCGGCCCATTTGGGGCAATAAAATGATGGATCGGCACGACTCGACCTCTTACACTTGCTCCTAGTTCGGATGAAATCCATGACTCTGAAACGTAAAGATCGTCCTCCTTTCCCCAAGTGTAATACTTGTTGATACGACTCCACTAAGTAGTTATATCTAGGTTGGAAAGGAAGATTCTCCAATATTTCCCAAGCGATGCTTGTTAATGGATATCGACTTGTTCCATCAATTTACCCCTCGATCGTTGAGGTGGTAACACAACATTTGACTTGCAGCAATTAAATTGCTCCGAGAAAATATCTGTCCCTTGACAGTTTTGGTTTGAGAGTTTAAAAAGAGTAGCAGTCACTTAAATCAGGTTTCCCATATTTTTGATAGTTGAGCGAGCATTTAAATCCTCTTAAAAGACAGATTTAAATGGAAAAAACAGTGTTTTGGTAACCTCTTTTTGATTTAAAATAATTAATGATATAGTTTAGAGTATCCTTCATAATTATTGAAGGTCGAGGATACTTTAAATAACATTTCTCATTTTTAAAACGTGTTAAAAGTATTTAATAAATAATCGAATAATATTTATTAAATAAGTAAACCTTGAACGAATATTCGAAAATAATATTCATTAAGTAAATAATGATTAAATGAATATTCAAAAATAATACCCATTAAATATATAATGATTAAATGAATATTCAAAAATAATATTCATTAAATAAATAAGGATTAAATGAATATTAAAAATAATATTCATTAAATAAATAAACCTCAAATGAATATTCAAAAATAGTATTCATTAAATAAATAAGGATTGAATAACAGTTGCCCGATATCTTTATCGAAAAATAACCTTTAATATATATAGAAAATATAATTACTTCTGATCTAAAGAAAATCACCCACCCTTATCCTAGGGCATTTATAAAAACATGGCTTATAGCTGATATCCCATATCTAACTTATAAGCCCCAACATCAAGTCATAACCTCGAGTATCGCTATATATAGCAGTTCAAAAACAAGCATGCAATTTATATATCGCATTTGCATATCGTATATGAAAACAGTTATTATCACAACAACAGTAGTATAGGTTTCGAAAACTTGTCTGGTGGTGAGGTAGGGGTAGTGTGCCTCGGGTTGATCCGGCGATCTATACATAGTCAAAATATCCGAGATTAATCACTTAATACTTTTAAGACACTATGTACGTACTTTACTTAAGCTAAAACATGTTTTCAAGTTAACTCCTTAAGAATTCTCTTGCGCACGTTTGACTCAAACATTTTTATAAAATCCACAAATCATCTAATCGAGGTGATTCTATCACACATATTCTCCTTACGATATCTAGTATTTACTAAACCAGATTAACACCAAAAATAATACCTTAAGGGGTTCAAATGAAGTCACAAACTTATTACTTACGTTTTCGAACCACTTTTACTAAATCGGTCATATCTCCTAAACCGTAAGTCGGAATGTTTCGATTGTTGCGCCAAAACGGTCTATGGCTCAAGATCTTCAAGGATAGGTCCTATACTTATCAAGGTCAGGACATTAAAGCTACTGGTATGCACGGTTCTTATAGTTAACAAAATTTTGGCATTACGAAGGCTATAAATCGAATATTTCCAAAATCAAAATCCTCCAATAAACATTCTTTCCACTCCAAACCACCCATACATGTTGTTCATCTTAAAATTAAGGCCAACCAATGCCTTTACATTCATACAAACACTTTTAACATATATCAAAACCCAATCATAACTCTCATGCTTTATACATATACCAAATCATGAAACTCAACCAAAATCATCAAAAACTTCAAAAGAAAAGCTAAGGTTTCTTGAGTTGTATACCTTCCTTGGAGTGTATAAGAGTTTAATAAGCCTTGTATAGTCCTTATATAACCTTAAGATAGCTTGGATCAACCAAAGAAATCAAGAAATACAAGTTAGTTCTTGAAGTTACTATTCATGCCTAAACTTTACACAAGGATTTGATTATGCTAACCTTAATGGATGATGATGAAACTTGGTGCTCTTCTTAATCCCACCTAGAGCTTTCCAAAGAGCTATTACTTGTGATTTATGGAAGCTTGGAAGAGTGATTTTGAAAAATGTATCCTATTTTCTTCAAAATGGCCGAATGAAGAAGATGAAGCTTTTTGGCTTTGGTTGATTTTTTATAAAGATGATATTTTGTAATAAAGTGATGAGTCATAGCCCTTGTTGCCTCATATCATAACATGTGTCAAGCATGCAAGAGTTGGGGAATAAAGTAGCTTTACTAGTTCGTTTCGTCACCGCTTAATCTCGTAGAATGTTCGCAGGGTTTCTTAAGTGTTCTATCGAAGTAGCTTACCGTAACCGTTCTTGATATTACTAATTCTTTTATTAAATCCATATCCATGGAATTTATAAATTAAATCCTCCAATATTTTTAAATAATGATTAATCCATCCGTTATTGGTGAAATTTTGGAGAAAACAGAAATGCTATTTTTCCGATTCTGACAGCTTTTGCATTCCTTCATTTACATCGTAGATCACTAATATGACTTTGAAAGTTCATTATACCGTTCCGTACATAGGGTGGTCTGAAAACTTTTCTAAACGAAAAAGTTACTATTCATCAGTGGTTTTTAACAAAAGTTACTATTCATCAGTGGTTTTTAACAAAAGTTACTATTCATCAATAGTTCTTAAATAAGTACAAAATTTGGGGATATTACAACAATCAAGAAGCAAGTTCAACCAGAAATCAGGTATTTTCTGTGAAGCCAACTAAGCATGTTAAAGAAGTATGTCGCATCACTGCAATGAGTTTATTTGATGAATTACATGTTGTGCGTATTTCCTTTAACAATCTCATTGAAGAAAATGTCAGACTCAAAGCAACTAATGTTATGCTTAGTGAGATAAATGCTATGTTGCAAACTCAAGTCTTTGAGTTTAAGGAAACACTTGTTGAATGCATGAATGCTAAACATGAACTTGAGGCTATCTTAAAAAGAGAAGTGGTTTTGAAAGAGCAGCTGAGAAAGGAACAAGAAGTTATTGCAAGATGGAATAATTCCAGTTACACTGTGTCCAACATTATCAAATCTCAAGGAATGGACACATTTTGTAAAGAGACCTGGAAGTGCAATAACAAGAAGCTAGAGGATGTGGAGACTGCTCCAAAGATGGTAAAACCATTTAGGAGTAATCAGACTCTAGAGAAACTGAGCAATATGGTTGGACCAAGTTTCAAGAACCAGGTTCAATCACTAAGAAGCAAAACCATCAAGGAAGAAGAGTCAGATCCACATGAAAAGGAAAGCTTGAATGAAACAACAATGATTGACTGTAGTAGCAGCTACCCATCAGAAGAAAGTACTTCCAGAATTTCACAGTCATAATCCTTGATCAGTTCTAACCATCTTCTCTAGCGCATGTTGAGCTCCTTTTGTGTAAAAATGTACTTGAGGCTCTTATGGTCAGTGTAAATCTCGCACTTCTCTCCATACAAGTAGTGCCTCCAAATCTTTAAAGCGAAAACTACGGCTGCTAGTTCTAAATCATGAGTAGGATATCGAATCTCATATTCCTTCAATTGTCTCGATGCATACGCGATTACCTTACCGTGCTACATTAGCACGCACCCTAATCCCTTATGCGAAACATCACTGTAAATCACAAAATCTCCTTTTCCATCTGGCAATGCCAACACAGGGGCAGTCACCAATATCTTCTTTAGCTCTTGGAAACTATTCTCGCATTTTTCCGTCCATTCAAACTTCTCAGTTTTACGGGTAAGTCGGGTTAACGGAGCTGCGATCTTCGCAAAATCCTTAACAAATCTTCTATAATACCCTGCTAATCCTATGAAACTTCTCACCTCGGTTGGTGTGGTTGGTCGTTCCAGTTTGAAACTGCCTCTATCTTGAAGGGGTCAACCAACACTCCCTCCTTATTGATCACATGTCCTAAAAACTGAACCTCATTTCGCCAGAATTCACACTTTGCGAATTTGGCATATAATTGTTCCTTCCTAAGTATTCCTAGGGCTATCCTCAAATGTTCTGCATGTTCTGCCTCTGTCTTTGAGTAGATAAGAATATCATCGATGAAAACTATAACGAACTCGTCCAAATACTTCTTGAACACCCTATTCATCAAATCCATGAAAGCTGCTGGAGCATTGGTCAATCCAAACGACATCACCAAGAACTCATAATGTCCATATCTGGTACGAAATGCAGTCTTTGGGATATCTTCGGGTTTAATCTTTAATTGGTGATATCCGGTTCTCAGGTCAATCTTAGAAAAGTACACAGCATCCTTTAGCTGGTCGAACAAATCGTCTATTCTGGGTAATGGGTACTTATTCTTTATAGTTAGCTTGTTCAACTCTCGGTAGTCGATGCATAACCTCATACTCCCATCTTTCTTCTTAACAAACAACACTGGTGCCCCCCACGGCGACACACTGGGTCTTATCATACCCTTATCCAACAGTTCTTGTAACTGGGTAGCTAGTTCTTTTATTTCTACTGGGGCTAACCGGTACGGGGCCTTCGAAACTGGCGCCGTCCCCGGGGCTAACTCAATAGCAAACTCAATTACCCTATCGGGTGGTAATCCTGGAAGATCTTGTGGAAACACATCTTCAAACTCATTGACTACTAGGATGTCCTGTAACTTGGGTACCTCTTTCTGGGTGTCTACAACATACGCTAAGTAAGCCTCGTTCCCCTTTCATAAAAATCTTTTGGTTTGCGCCATGGTTAGAAATTTCTGCGTCTGTTTCATTCCCTTAAACACTATTTCCTTCTTTCCTGGGGTATTTAATCTAACCTTTTTCCCTTTACAATCTATTTGCGCGTTATTGCGAGACAACCAATCCATCCCCAAAATGACATCAAATTCCCCTAATTTAAAAGGAATCAAATCCACATAAAAAGACTGTTCCCCTATTTCCAATTTGCAGTTTGGGTGAATCCGATTAACTGGGACTATTTCGTGGTTATCTATCTCTACTTGTAGGGAATCCTTTAATGGTTGGGCTTTAAGTTTCAATTTATGCGCAAAATCCCTCGATATAAAAGATTTAGTTGCTCCAGAATCAAATAAAACATTTGCGCTAACTGAATTCAGAGAAAAGGTACCTGCTATCACATCTGTGTCCCTCACGGCATCCTGCACTGTCATGTTGAAAGTCCTAGAAGTTGGTGGTTTGTTGGAGGCAGCTTTGCTTGCCCCTGATGCTGCGAGTCGGTTCATGGGGCAATCCTTCCTCATATGACCTTGACGTCCACACTGGAAACAAGTGAGGTTTCGATTGACGCTAGGGTTAACTGTGGTACAATTGGTAGCATAATGGCCCCTTCGTCCACAGTTATAACAGGTTGCCTGTTTCTGGTTGCACACACCGGGGTGTTTCTTTCCACAAGTTGTACATACTGGTAATGGAGGTCGAGATTGGTGGGAGTGGGACACTCCTGATGGGTTGCCGCCCTGGTTTACGCTTGCGCTTACGGTTCTTTTGAAACCCATACTCCTTTCAGGTAGGGAGACTGCCCAGCGGTTAAACCTATTTGGGGGGTTGCTTCCTGTAGAACATTCACCCATACTTGCATGTTTCCTTTTTATCCCCCCTTTCTCTCTTTCCCTCTGCATCTGATCACTCCCTGCTTCCACGATTGAAGCCTTTTGCACCAATATGGCATAGTCTGAAATCTCCAAGTCCGCCACGCGATTCTGAATCCACGGCTTCAACCCTTGTTGAAACCTATTAGCTTTCTTCTCTTCGGTATCTACAAACTCTGGCACAAACCTTGATAGCTCGGTAAATTTTGCCTCATAATCAGCCACCATTAGGTTATTCTGCTTCAGTTCCAAAAACTTGAGCTCCATTTGAGTCTTCATTAACCTTGGGAAATACTTCTCTAGAAACAATTGTTTGAACCTTTCCCAAGTTACGATAGCATCCGTCTCCATGTTCGTCTTGGCCTCCCACCAATAGTTGGCCTCTCCTTTCAGAAGGTAAGTGGCGAAAACAGTCTTCTGTGCCTCCTCAATGCTTAATATCTCGAAGGACTTTTCCATTTCCTTTATCCAGGCTCTTTCCTTTACTGGGTCAGCCGATCCTTGGAATTCTGGGGGCTTGAGTTACTTAAAGGTCCTGAAAGAGTTTTCCACGGTGCTGTTGTTTCCTTGGGGTGGTTGGGGATAACGGTCCAAATTTTGCCTAAGTAGATTCATGAACTGACCCATGGGATCTCCACCCTGGTCCTCTCTCCTTTGTTCCACTTCAACTTCCTCTTCTTCAGTCTCAAATTCCGCAGTGAAAAAGGATTCATGTGCCTCTCTATACTGGGAGTCGTCCTGCTCATGATAATCTTCATATATTTCTTCCTCATATTCGAGGTCTTCCCTATCTTGGTTGTGGTTTTCTTGATCATCAGATTCATGGGGGTTAGCCCTAGTTCTCATTCTTCGTGGAGGCATCTTACTGAAAATTTGGAAAATTTCATGTTAGGTTCATTCGCTTGGTTACAAATTTTTCTCTTGTACGGTCGTCACATAATTGGAAGTAGACTCCCGCAGTTCTATATTTTACCACAATTTAATCATAATAGTACAGACAACAGTGTAATAAACTTGCGATCGCGTCACAACAGAACGGTATTCAACTGAAAGGAAACAAATATATACATGGTACCAAAGATACATAGTCCGAGTCAACATTGACAGTTTACAAGTACAACTGTCCTAACAGCATCTAGTCAAAAGTGAAATACATGGTCTATCCTTCTAGTCAGAAAATGGATACTATATACAATGGAACAATCCCGCAAAAATCGGCACTACTATGTCCGTACATGACTAGAAGACTAGACTACTACATCACCAAATCTGAAATCAGCCACTAGTGCGGCCCAATGCCCTCACCCTCGCCATAGCCATGCGGAGAATCTCCTTAGCATCAATCCTGGATACCCTGTCGTCGCCATCTGTAGGCAAAGCTCGAATCCTCATCCGTGCCCTCAGCTCAACTCCTGGCAACTCGAGGGGGCACAGACCTCCCGCCGCCCTGGCGTACAATCCTGGCAGCCCTCTCTGCTGCTAGCTGCATCCGTGACTCTGCTAGTCTAGCCTCAGCCACTACCAAATCTGACTGAACTCTGCTCACTGTCCAGTTATGCACACACACTGGTATCCCTTCTAACGGGACATGAGGTGGGGTAACCGGGTCTGCTGGTGGTGCAGCCTCTGTCTGCTGTGGCTCAGGGGTAAGCTCCTCAAAATCATCAGGGGAAGGGCTCAAAGGCAGTGGTAAAGGGGTAGGGGCTCTCTCAGTAGGAAGTGGAGTCTGGTCCTCAGCATCTCCCTCCATAACCTCAGTGTCAGCTAGGGTCTGGTCCTCCTCTGGATCCTCATCATCAGAATCCTCAACACCCTCGGTGTCCGCATCTGCCTGGACCTCCTCCGGGTCCTCCTCCTCAAAACCCTCATAGTATGGATCTGTAGTCCGGAGCAAGTCCTCATCATGCTGTCTCTCGAAAGCCTCAGGGTCAGAGAGATCGCTCGCCTACACAATAACGAACTATGTTACTATCATGATATTAAGGTTCCCATAAGGGTTTTAATCGAACTTGGCAAGAGTTCTTATTATCTTAGTGAATTTATTATTGTAACGTCGCATCATCTCTGGGGTTTATAACTCTAACGCTCTGATACCATTTCTGTAACAGCCCCAGATCCGGGGTCGGGAATCCGGTCGTTACGGTCTCAATTCCCATCAATAATACTTGCACTTGAATCAAAACAATTAAACTGCATGCTGTGACCCCACAATAACAACACCACACACACACAACTAGTTATAGTCCCAGTGATGAAATTGGAATAAGTATCTAGTTATAGGATCCACAAGTTATAAGTTATTACAAACCCAAAAGATTACAGAGTACACTTAATAGTTCTTGCCGTTGCTTACATTAATCATAAATATAAGTAAGTCTGATACACAAAAGCTGTAGCTTAGACTGCTGGTTACTACTACCTCAGCTATGGCGGCTACGACCTCAGCGGGTAAATCTCTGACGGCTGCTACCTGCTTGCGCAGAGTGTGCCTGTTGCGGGCCATCTGCTCTAGCTGTTGTTGTGATATAAATAAATAAAGCAAGGGTGAGCAATAGAGCCCACCAAAATAGTTTATAACAAATTATTAGTATATAACAGTTCAAAGATATTTTTGTAGCCACATGGTATGCCTTAAACGGATAAGAGACTAGTATAATATAAAAGATGAAGTTACAAGGAAAATTAATATAATGTTTCCGTAACCCAAAATCCACTTATGCATATATAATCTGAGTAAAGTTTTATCAGAGTCATAACTCATAAAATAAAAGACGAAGTTGCAATGATTTATTGTAACTTCAATTTGTTAACACTTTTCGACCCTCTGCCAACATGATCGGTAAACCTGTACTAAGGGGGCTACCCTTTAGTCCCTTTCAATACATGTTGCAGAATTATCCACGTTGGATGATGAACTAATACTGGAGTAATCTCCGCGCCAGTTGTCCAACCGTACTATGATCAGTAGCAGGTGGTACAACTAAAAAGGGTTTTCTACATGTAGATGGAAGAACACGACAGCCTGACATTGTCTACCGCCTTTCTGGATCTCCCCGGCCCATTTGGGGCAATAAAATGATGGATCGGCGCAACTCGACCTCTTACACTTGCTCCTAGTTCGGATGAAATCCATGACTCTGAAACGTAAAGATCGTCCTCCTTTCCCCAAGTGTAATACTTGTTGATACGACTCCACTAAGTAGTTATATCTAGGTTGGAAAGGAAGATTCTCCAATATTTCCCAAGCGATGCTTGTTAATGGATATCGACTTGTTCCATCAATTTACCCCTCGATCGTTGAGGTGGTAACACAACATTTGACTTGCAGCAATTAAATTGCTCCGAGAAAATATCTGTCCCTTGACAGTTTTGAGTTGAGAGTTTAAAAAGAGTAGCAGTCACTTAAATCAGGTTTCCCATATTTTTGATAGTTGAGCGAGCATTTAAATCCTCTTAAAAGACAGATTTAAATGGGAAAAACAGTGTTTTGGGAACCTCTTTTTGATTTAAAATAATTAATGATATAGTTTAGAGTATCCTTCATAATTATTGAAGTTCGGGGATACTTTAAATAACATTTCTCATTTTTAAAACGTGTTAAAAGTATTTAATAAATAATCGAATAATATTTACTAAATAAGTAAACCTTGAACGAATATTCGAAAATAATATTCATTAAGTAAATAATGATTAAATGAATATTCAAAAATAATACCCATTAAATATATAATGATTAAATGAATATTCAAAAATAATATTCATTAAATAAATAAGGATTAAATGAATATTAAAAATAACATTCATTAAATAAATGTTAGGCCGAATACACAATATATAATCAATTATGTATGAGAATAACAATCAAGAACTCAGGTTTGTAAATCAACAAACTGAATTATATTAAATAATTCTCTCTTAGTGATGTTAATGAATCACAAAGAGCTACTAGGTTACAAGAATAATATATTCAATGTTCGCATCCCTTCTAGGGATAACCTATCTGTGTTTATATAGTACACAGCTACATACAATCCTTATCTAATTGATACTCCTATAAATTAGCTATACAATTATTATCAATTAAGGATTGCTTCAGTCTTCTGTCCAGTCTCCTTAGCTGTATCAATATATTCTGCTTCTTTCCATCTTCAGAATATATTGCTTCTAGAATCTTTATCTTTGCACCGACAGCTAAGTCAACTATCACCCTGTCAGACTTTAACAAACTCTGACCGGCTTCCATGTAAACTCTTCACCCAGTCAGACTTTATCAAACTCTGACTGGCTTCTATGTAAACTCTGATATGTACCTGGGACTTAAACACTGATGAACAAACGTTAGCAATTATATCTAACAATCTCCCCCAACTTGTTCATAATAAAATGTACAAGTTAAAAAGATAATTGATGATGTCAAAACATATAACAAATGCAGTGTTTAAAATATGTCAGAGTTTAATTTTAAAACAGAGTTTAAATTTAACTTAGAATAGAAAACATAAAAACTTACAGTCAGACTTTACTTGACTTCTTCAATATCAGGTACTGTCCTGAGATAATCAATCAGCAGCTTTCTCTCAGCTTGATCTAGTTCAGCAATCATATCCTTCTTCAGCTCCTTCAATTCTGGTTCATCTTCACCAATTTGATAAATGGCAGCCCTTAAAGAATAGATGCTGTTCTTGTTCATTTCATTGCCAAGTCTGATGTAAAAAGCCTTATCATACTCTAGATTGAACTCTAGAACTTTCTTATTTAGTGCAGTCCTGAATTTAGCACTATTTTTCTTCATTTCCACCAACTTTCCAGTATGATCCCTATACTTTGGAATGTAGACACTTGATACTCCTCCTCCAAGCATAGCTTTAGATCTCAACATCTTTTCTCTCAACACTTGAGCAACATCATGAGTAAATCTATTTTTGACTTTTAAAAGATAAAGTACATACTCCAGTTCTTTCCATGATTTGAGATTAACATCAGATTCTCCAACTTTATAAACTCTTCCATCACTCATGAAGTATAACAAAAACTGCTTCTTCAATATTCTGTGAAAAATCAACTGAACAGATTCTAACTTATCAAGATTTTCTTGTGTAACCCCAATACCAGATTCTGCCAGTGAAATGTTATCTTGAGATCTGTTATTTATTCTTCTCTCTCTGTGTGATCCCAGTCCAGATTTATCAAAAGCTTCTTTTCCCAATACAGTTCTGGTTTCTGAGAATTTCACAGCTTCAAGCTTTAAGTCTTCAAGAATTTTAGGTTTGCTGAATCCTGGAAGTAGTGTAGATTTCTGTACAACTTGAGCAACGTCAGAGGTTGTCATAACTTTGGTAATAACATCAACTTGAGCAGCGTCAGAGGTTGATTTAGCTAATCTTGTTTCAACTTGAGCAATGTCAGAGGTTGAAAAATTCTTCTTTTTCAGGTTAGGCTCTTCAATCATTACGCCTTTACCTTTATCAGCATTTGAACCACTAGGCCTCCTTGAGTACTGTAAACTCTGATCAGAGTTTACATTCTCTTTGATAACAATTCCTTTCTCTTTTCTCCTTGGAGCCTTAATAACCTTCTGTTTGTAGATTCCAGCTTCAACATCTTTCCTGTGTTCTTCAGCAAGCATTTGCTCTTCAGCTTGGATATCTTCAATTGTAATATCTTTTCCATGTTCTGCCATAAACATTTTAGCAGCAATTTCCTCATCAGTAGATGGCTTATCAGAGATTATCAAACTTTTATATCTTGAACCACTGGCAGAGTTTACATGTCCCTTTCCAGAGTTTGATCTTTTATCAGAGTTTGATCTTCTTGAAAGTAATCTTCTATCATCATTTGATCTTAAGCTCTTTCCATCTCCTCCCTTATTTCCACCATCATTACCATCATCCCTCCGTCTCAGAGTTTGAGTGTCTTTGCATTTGTCACTTGGTACACTCTCCCCCTTTTTGACATCATCAGAAAGTAGTACTGATGTCAACAATTCAATTGCAGTAGAAATTGATGTCAGTTGGGCAGACATAGCAATCTGATTGTCCTCAACTTTCCCAAGCCTCTTCTGAATATCATCAGAATCCTTAGCTTGCTTCTTGAACATGGAATTGTAGTAAGTCCTATCATTCTTTAGAGTGAGATCTCTTAGACCAACTTCATTCCTTAAAGCAGTGACTTCCTTATGAGACTCATCAAATCTGTTGTGAAGAGATTTAATTTGAATCACAGTAGCCTTCAGATTTGTAAGAATATCAGGACTTGAAATTGTCTTCACAGAGTCTCCAAGAAAATCATCAGCCCTTTGTGCAGAAAAGATACAATCAGCATCAGCCCATCTGTTATAGTACATTTCCTGAAAGTGCTCAGCAGTGGCTCGATTGATCTCTCTTTCTTCACCAGAGTTTGCATGACTCTCAAATAACTCCTCTTGAGAATGATTAGAACTATCATTATCATTCTCATTATCATTATCCTTATCATTCTCTGCTGTATTTTCTGCAGGAATATTCTCAGCATCAGGTTCTGGAATCTCAGAGTTTGCAGTATGCAGGAACTCTGCTTCTTTTGTTACAATCTCAACAACAGATTGTTGTAGAGCTTCAAGAACAATAACATCCTCAGAGTTTACAACAAACTCTGCTTCAAAAGAAACATTCTCTGTTGCATCCTTGTCAGTTTCTGTAGCTTTAGCAGCTAAAGTCTGATCAACTTCCTCACCTTTCTCAAGGTCAAGAGAAATAATCTCAGTGTGAGAAGCCATAGATTCTTCAAATTGAACAGTATCTTGATCAGCTTCCAAACCCTCTGTGAAATGTTCAGAGTTGATAGAGAGGTTTGCTTCAACTTCCATATGAGCCTCCTGAACAATATTTTCAGGAGCTTCATCTGCAATCTCAACATTTGCTCTATCCTCTGTGGGCATAGGACCATCATTTGCAGCTTCCTCAACTACATCATCAGACTTTGATGTAGGAGCTTCATCTTGAAGAACAGTCTCCATAAAAATTCTATCTTCAAGAACAGCTTCAGCTTCTGGAATCTCAATTTCAATATCATCAGCAACAGTTGAAGAGATATTCTCAGCACCAAACAGATGTGCTGCTACCAATCTTCTTTTTCTCTGATGAAGAGTTTCTTCATCAGTTTCAGTCTCTGCTTCAACAGCATCAGCAGCATCAGACTTTGCCCTATTGGCTCTTCTCTTCTTCATTCTTCTCTTCTGAGGCATATCATCAGCATTTGATGCCCCAGCTTCAGTGTTTATGCTGACAGACTTAACAGCCCTTACCTTAGATTTCTTTGACCTTTGTGGTTGAGACACAGAAGGCCCAGCTTCAGTGTTTATCAGTTGTGGTTGTTGTTGTTGTTGTTGTAAGTTTACCAAAAATTGGTGCACAGACTCAGGCAACAGTAACACACCAACATCTACTTTCTTGTTATCCTTGTTGGTAAGATCAGAGAATATACGTTTGTGCAGTTTAAATGAGAGAATAACATCATCCTCTACTATCTCAACATTTGGGCAGCAAAAATTAAATATCAATTGACAAAACCTAGAGAAATAAACAACATTTCTATTCTCTAGCATCTTCTCACCAATATTAGTTAAAACTAATCTAGCAACATCAAATTGACTGCCATAGAGAAGAGAATACCCGATCTGTAGACTATCTGTGGGAATCGCATCCCAATTCGTGCACTTCTTTCCAAAAGCCCGAGTAATGCAATCGAAAAAGAAGCTCCATTCCTTGCGCAGAAGAGGCCTTTTGAGTTGACCTATCTTTGACAAAGGTCCAGAGTATCCTATCTCCCTCATCATTCTGACTAACTCAGAATCTCCAACAGAGATTGTGAATGCATTGAAATCTTCAAGACCCAAAGCATGACGAACAGTAGTAGGAGTAACAGCAAATTCATCTCCTTGAAACTCAAAAATGATAGATGGAGAACCAGTCTCTCCTCCATTATCATAAATACCTGTCTGCCAAAAAGTCCGAATTTGAGTCGCAGACAGCTTCGATGGTGCTGTGAGAGCAGTGCCGATATCAGAGTTTGTCAAGAAACTCTGAATCAAATGAAACGCCTCCGGTGCGTTCTCATTTGCTAAAGGAGCTGAGTAATTGTTAGGAACAAATTCTAACCCAGAAGCAATAAACATTGTTGTAGCCATTAGAACAGTTTAGAAGAAAGCAAACAGAGAATAGATTGTATGCAGTGAAAGTGTTTGAGACAATGTGTGTAAGTAAAAGCTTATGAAAAGTTGAGGTGTGTAAAAGAGTGAACCGTTTATGTGTAGTATATTTAAATAATAACTGTGAAGATTAAAACTCAAACGTTTTAATCATTACTACACACAGCAGGCGTCTTTGAAAAGTGTGTGAGTGGGACAGGTGTCAAACGTATATACGCTGACAGCTGTATGTAACAACTTTCAATACACATGCGCAGTAAAAATAGCCATTTATTACCGCTTATCACATTGTTCAAAACACTCAACCTTTCTCTCTCTGTTTAATACAAATATGAACCGTTTGATATCATACTCCTTTGAATGTCAAAACAAATGTCTAATCTCAAAATTATAAAATGTCTGAAACAAAGAAATCATTTTAACCATCAGAGATTAAAACAATGTTACCTCGGCGTATTTCACACAATACATCAGTGTTTACCATTTGTCCTTCTTTGTCAATAAACTCTTTTCTCAATCTGTACAGGTGTGAATAATAGTGTGTGCAATAGCAGAGTTTACCGAAATCAATATTTAGATCATCTCAAAGTGCATAAAATCCACAAACTAAAGCAGTAAAAACTGGTTGCCTAAACTCTCATGTATAAAATAAAATCTGATTTTATATCTAAACTCTGTAATACTGATATCCTTTCATTTGGATATATCTTTTATTTTTCACCCCCTTTATATATATATTTATATATATATAATTTTTGTTTTTATTTTTTTTTTTTTATTTTTCCAGTAATCAGTGGTTGGCACTAGTCACCAAAAATCAAAGATTTTAGCCCTTATTTCATACAATAAGTTCCTGGATCTTCCTAGGCTCAACATGATCTCAAAGGAATTTTGTGCTCTTTTTGGCATCTTTTGATTTGAGGGTGAATTATTTGCAATTAATAATCAGAGTTTAGACTTTTCATCAGTTAATACAATTAATTTATGAGAGAAAATGCAAACAGCTAATACAGACTCAGTGTATAGGATCAATAAACTAAGAGATGTTATAAATATAGAGACAGTATCATGCTGTGTTAACTTACTGCACATATTTGAGATCAGAATCTATATAACTCTTAAGGATTCATAATTACTTACTGAGAATTATGTTCCATATAAATTTCTTCATTGGTCCATATGTTTCAGACAAAATTACAATCAGAGTATAGCATTAGACTCTTACTATCAGAGTATGACCAACACTTTAACAGAGTTTAGCATCAGAGTTTACTTTCAGAGTTTATGACACTGGTACTCATAACAGTTAATACATGCAAGGAATCATGAGCATAAAAATCAAACATGTATAGTTTTTGAGTCTAACCCGTATCTCTAGTCGAAACCAGAGATCATTCCAAGTTCATTTACCAATCTTATAAAAGTAGCTTCACTCAAAGGTTTGGTGAAGATATCTGCAAGTTGTTGGTCTGTAGACACAAAATGAAGCTCAATGTTTCCTTCTTCCACATGTTCCCTGATAAAATGATACCTTATGCTGATGTGCTTGGTCATGGAATGCTGTACTGGATTTCCTGTCATAGCTATAGCACTTTGGTTATCACAGAAAATAGGTATTTTAGAGTACCTCAAACCATAATCCAGCAACTGATTCTTCATCCATAGAATCTGTGCACAACAGCTACCAGCAGCTATATACTCTGCTTCTGCAGTAGATGTAGAAATTGATTTCTGTTTCTTGCTATACCAAGAAACCAATCTGTCACCTAAAAATTGACAGCTTCCACTTGTACTTTTCCTGTCTATCTTACAGCCTGCAAAATCTGCATCAGAGTAACCAATTAACTTAAACTCTGATTCCCTAGGATACCACAAACCCAAGGTTATGGTTCCTTTGAGATATTTGAAAATCCTTTTTACAGCTGTTAGATGAGGCTCTCTGGGATCTTCTTGAAATCTTGCACAAAGACATGTTGCATACATGATATCAGGTCTACTTGCAGTAAGATACAGTAAAGACCCTATCATTCCTCTGTAGTTTGTTATATCTACTGAGGCTCCTGTGTCTTTGTCTAGCTTTGTTGCAGTAGCCATGGGAGTTGTAGCAGATGAACTATCAAGCATACCAAATTTCTTGAGAAGATTTCTGGTATATTTTGCTTGATTGATAAAAATACCATCATCTGTTTTCTTGACCTGTAAGCCTAGAAAATAACTAAGCTCTCCCATCATGCTCATTTGATACCTGGATTGCATAAGCTTTGCAAACTTCTTACAAAGTTTGTCATTAGTAGATCCAAAGATAATATCATCTACATAAATTTGAACTAAAAGCAAATCATCACCAGAATTGAAATAAAACAAGCCTGTAGACATAATCTGGATGCTTGGGATCTACAAATCCTGGTGGTTGTTCAACAAACACTTCTTCTTCAAGCTTCCCATTGAGAAAAGCACTCTTTACATCCATCTGAAAGACTTTAAACTTCTTGTGTGCAGCATAGGCCAGAAAAATTCTTATGGCTTCCAATCTTGCAACTGGAGCAAAGGTTTCATCATAGTCAATCCCTTCCTGTTGTGAATAACCTTTAGCCACAAGTCTAGCCTTGTTTCTTGTAATCACACCTTCACTATCAGTCTTGTTTCTGAAAACCCACTTTGTACCTACTATTGATCTATTCTTTGGTCTAGGTACAAGTGTCCAGACTTCATTTCTTTCAAATTCATTTAACTCTTCTTGCATTGCTGTAATCCAATTAGCATCTTGAAGAGCTTCCTCCACTTTCTTTGGTTCTGTTTGAGACAAGAAAGCATGATACAGACACTCATTATTTGTTGCACTTCTAGTTCTCACACTAGCATCAGGATCTCCAATTATGAGATCAGGTGTGTGTGCCTGTGTCCATTTTCTTGCTGTTGGTAAGTGGTTTCTTGCATCATTATTGGATCCTCCCCCTTGATCCATGCTCTCCTGATTCATATGTTGACTTTCTGCAGCATCTGAGACTCCCCCTGAATTGGATGGCTCAGAGTTTAAACTGTCAGAGTTTGAATCAGTTTCCTCAACTGACTCACTTGCTGTGTCTTGTTGAGCTTCTTCACGCTCCCCCTCAACTGATTCTCCGTTTTGTTCAATTTGAGAATGTTCAGTTTCTCCAGTATTTACCAGTAGAGGTTCAGAGTATGCTTCGTCAGAGTTTGTCAGAACCGCTTCATCAGAGTTTACATCATCAGAGAATAAATCTTCATTTTCAAAACGCAGTTGATCATATCCATCTAAGCCATCAAGTCCAGTTATTTTCTTGTCATCAAATGACACATGTATGGATTCCATGATCACTTTAGTTCTCAGATTGTAGACTCTGAATGCTTTTGTTGACAATGGATAGCCAACAAAGATTCCTTCATCAGCTTTTAACTCGAACTTGGTCAACTGTTCAGGATGAGTCTTCAACACAAATCATTTGCATCCAAATATATGAAAATATTTCAAATTTGGCTTCTTATTTTTCACCATCTCATATGGTGTTTTCCCATGCTTGTTGATCAATGTAGCATTTTGAGTAAAACAAGCAGTTTGAACAGCTTCTGCCCAGAAATAAGTTGGTAATTTTGCTTCTTCAAGCATAGTTCTGGCTGCTTCAATTAAAGTCCTGTTCTTTCTTTCAACTACACCATTTTGCTGTGGAGTTCCAGGTGCAGAAAACTCTTGTTTCACTCCTCTTTCCTTGCAGAAAGCTTCCATGATTGAGTTTCTGAATTCAGTTCCATTATCACTCCTTATAACTTTGACTTTGTGCTGTGATCCTTTGTCCAGTTGATTTACATGATCCATCAGAGTTTGAGCAGTTTCATCCTTCTTTGATAAGAAATACACCCATGTATATCTAGTATATTCATCAACAATTACTAGAGCATATTTCTTTCTGCCCATAGACATCACATTCACTGGTCCAAAGAGATCAACATGAAGAAGATGATAAGGTTCCACTACTGAAGATTCAGATTTGCTCTTGAAAGATGACTTCCTTTGCTTGGCCTTTTGACAAGAATCACATAGGCCATCTAGACTGAGTATTGATTTTGGGAGTCCCCTTACAAGATCCTTTCTTATTAGCTCATTTATGTTGTTCAAATTGAGATGAGAGAGCTTCTTATGCCAATTCCAACTCTCTTCATTTGACATTTTTGCAGTCAGACACACTGTTCTCCCATCAGAGTTTGTTACCAAACTTGCTTCATAAATGTTGTTGCGCCTGTGTCCAACTAGAACAACTTTTCCAGTAGATTTATTGATAACTTCACAGTATTCAGTGTGAAAATCTACATGGTTTCCTCTGTCACAGATTTGACTCACAGATAGCAGATTATGCTTGAGTCCTGAGACTAGAGCTACATTCGTGATGATGACACTTCCAAGATTAATATTGCCATATCCCAGAGTGTGTCCTATGTTGCCATCTCCATAGGAAACCTTTGGGCCAGCCTTCTCCTTAAAGTCTGATAGCAGGGCTTTATTTCCAGTCATATGTCCTGAGCATCCACTGTCCAAGATAAGTGTGCTCTCTTTTATACCCTGCAATCACAAACAAACACTAAGTGTTAGTTTTAAGGACCCAGACTTGCTTGGATCCTTTGTCTTTCTTAACAGTGTTAGTTTTTGCAGCGGAATTACTATCAACAGAGTTTAAACTAACATTGTCAGACTTTACACTTGCAGAGTTTGCTCTAACCCACTTCAGATTGGGTTTTAGCTCATAATAGTTGTGATAAATAGCATGATAACTTTTGCAAGTATAAATGGAATGCCAAGTGCTCCCACAGTGTGTGCATAAAGTCTATGGTCTAACCCTAACATAATCATCCTTTACTCCTGATGTAGAAGGTAAAGAATTGATATTTTTATTCTTTGTGCAGTAATTAGCAAGATGATTAGAACTACCACAATTATAACATGTTTTCCTTGGAGCAGCACCAGTAGGCAAATGATTATTTCTTTTATTTATGCCTATCTTTCCATTCCTATTCTTCTTGGATCCTTTTGGTTTCATGGCAGATTTTACCTCTTTCAACTTATGATTGAACTGTTTTCCTGTCATCAAGCCAACATTAACCTGTTTTTCACAAGTTTTTACTGGCTTTCTAACAGCTTCTTTTTCCATAAGTTTTTCTGTTATAATATTTTCCTGTCTTTCACAGGCTTCTTCTGATTCCATATCAGCTTCTCCTATTACAACAGATTTTAACTTATTGGCTTCTGGAACAAATCTCACAGGTTTAAGTTGTGGTTTTACCTTAACCTTGTCTTTAAACCTAAGTTCATCATTTTCACAATAGCCTAAACCTACAGAATCTGTCTGAAACACTTGATGAGTGTCTCTTCCAGAATCTGTCCAAGTCTTGATTATTTTTCTTTCTTTTTCTAGATCAGATTCTAATTGCTTATATCTTTTCAGCAACTCCTGTTCTACATAAACAGCATCATCTCTTTCTTTTTGAATCTGCTTCATATTTTCAAGTTCTCCTTCAAGAAACTTGTTTCTATCTTTAAGGCTAAGATTCTCAGATTTAATTCTCTCATTTTCTAAAGTCTGATCCCTATAACTAACATGTACGCTTTTCAGATATACTCTCAATTCAGATATATTATCAGTATCATAAGCATAAGTAGTTAGGGGTACCTTATTTTCAGATGATTCAGTCTCATCTCTGACAGTTGCCATTAGAGCATAATTTTCTCCATCATCAGAGTCTGAAGTATCTGCCCAGTCTTTGCCTTTAGAGATGAGTGCTTTCTCAGATTTGCCTTTCTTGCACTCTGGGGCATAGTGACCCATCTCCTTACACCTGTAGCACTGGATTTCAGATTTATCCTTCTTGCCAGACTTGGTCTCCCTTCCATCAGACTTTCTAAAACTTTTCCTTTCAGAGTTTGAATCTTTCCTTGAGAATCTCTTTCCTTTCTTAAAGTTCTTGAATCCCATCTTCTTGAAGGTTTTCACCATCAGTGCAGCCATTTGCATCATTTGTTCTTCATCATCCTCAGAGTCAGAAGCTTCATCAGAGTTTGAGTCATCATCAGAGTTTGATGACTCACTTTCAGATTTAATAACTAAAGCCTTTCCCTTGGCTTTCTTCCTTGATGATTCCTTCTTAATGGGCTTCTCCTCAACTTTGAGAGCAACAGATTTTGTCTTTTTCCTCAATCTTCTATTTCTTTGTTCTATCTCCAGTTCATGAGTTTTCAACAACCCATAGATTTCATCAAGATCTGTATCAGCAAGCTCATAATTATCTCTTATTGTGGTTGTCTTTAAATCCCACTTTTCAGGTAGAGATAACAGAAACTTGAGATTAGACTCTTCAAGCTCATATTCTTTATCAACCAGAGACAGATCATTCAATAGTTTGAAAAATCTGTCATAAGTCTCAGTCAAGGTTTCATTAGGTCTTGAATCAAAGTGCTCATACTCCTGTGTGAGTATTGTCTTTCTGTTCTTCTTAATAGCACCTGTTCCCTGGCATCTGACTTCTAAAGCATCCCATATCTCTTTGGCAGTCTTGCAGCCAATTACTCTGTTAGACATAACATTATCTAAAGCACTGTGGAGAAGATGTCTAACCTTTGCATCTTTTGCAATTGATGAGATGTCCTCAGGAGTCATATCTTTCTTTTCCTTTGGAACAGTCTTTTGTTCTTGACCATCAACAACAGGGGACAATTTAGTTGGCATATGAGGACCATCATAGATTCTGTCAAGGTATTCTGGATCTGTAGCCTCCAGAAACATGGTCATCTTCACCTTCCAAATCGGATACTCTACTGGCCTGAGAATTGGAACCCTGATTGTTTCATATCGACTCACAGAATTGGGCTTAACCTGTTCAGCCTTAGGAGCAGTTTGATTTTCTTCAGACATGATTATTACTGTGTTTAAATCGTAAAACTGTATATATTAAACAGCCTTGGCTCTGATACCAATTGTTAGGCCGAATACACAATATATAATCAATTATGTATGAGAATAACAATCAAGAACTCAGGTTTGTAAATCAACAAACTGAATTATATTAAATAATTCTATCTTAGTGATGTTAATGAATCACAAAGAGCTACTAGGTTACAAGAATAATATATTCAATGTTCGCATCCCTTCTAGGGATAACCTATCTGTGTTTATATAGTACACAGCTACATACAATCCTTATCTAATTGATACTCCTATAAATTAGCTATACAATTATTATCAATTAAGGATTGCTTCAGTCTTCTGTCCAGTCTCCTTAGCTGTATCAATATATTCTGCTTCTTTCCATCTTCAGAATATATTGCTTCTAGAATCTTTATCTTTGCACCGACAGCTAAGTCAACTATCACCCTGTCAGACTTTAACAAACTCTGACCGGCTTCCATGTAAACTCTTCACCCAGTCAGACTTTATCAAACTCTGACTGGCTTCTATGTAAACTCTGATATGTACCTGGGACTTAAACACTGATGAACAAACGTTAGCAATTATATCTAACAATAAATAAACCTCAAATGAATATTCAAAAATAGTATTCATTAAATAAATAAGGATTGAATAACAGTTGCCCGATATCTTTATCGGAAAATAACCTTTAATATATACAGAAAATATAATTACTTCTGATCTAAAGAAAATCACCCGCCCTTATTCTAGGGCATTTATAAAAACATGGCTTATAGCTGATATCCCATATCTAACTTATAAGCCCCAACATCAAGTCATAACCTCGAGTATCGCTATATATAGCAGTTCGAAAACAAGCATGCAATTTATATATCGCATTTGCATATAGTATATGAAAACAGTTATTATCACAACAACAGTAGTATAGGTTTCGAAAACTTGTCTGGTGGTGAGGTAGGGGTAGTGTGCCTCGGGTTGATCCGGCGATCTATACATAGTCAAAATATCCGAGATTAATCACTTAATACTTTTAAGACACTAAGTACGTACTTTACTTAAGCTAAAACATGTTTTCAAGTTAACTCCTTAAGAATTCTCTTGCGCACGTTTGACTCAAACATTTTTATAAAATCCACAAATCATCTAATCGAGGTGATTCTATCGCACATATTCTCCTTACGATATCTAGTATTTACTAAACCAGATTAACACCAAAAATAATACCTTAAGGGGTTCAAATGAAGTCACAAACTTATTACTTACGTTTTCGAACCACTTTTACTAAATCGGTCATATCTCCTAAACCGTAAGTCGGAATGTTTCGATTGTTGCGCCAAAACGGTCTATGGCTCAAGATCTTCAAGGATAGGTCCTATAATTATCAAGGTCAGGACATTAAAGCTACTGGTATGCACGGTTCTTATAGTTAACAAAATTTTGGCATTACGACGACTATAAATCGAATATTTCCAAAATCAAAATCCTCCAATAAACATTCTTTCCACTCCAAACCACCCATACATGTTGTTCATCTTTAAATTAAGGCCAACCAATGCCTTTACATTCATACAAACACTTTTAACATATATCAAAACCCAATCATAACTCTCATGCTTTATACATATACCAAATCATGAAACTCAACCAAAATCATCAAAAACTTCAAAAGAAAAGCTAGGGTTTCTTGAGTTGTATACCTTCCTTGGAGTGTATAAGAGTTTAATAAGCCTTGTATAGTCCTTATATAACCTTAAGATAGCTTGGATCAACCAAAGAAATCAAGAAATACAAGTTAGTTCTTGAAGTTACTATTCATGCCTAAACTTTACACAAGGATTTGATTATGCTAACCTTAATGGATGATGATGAAACTTGGTGCTCTTCTTAATCCCACCTAGAGCTTTCCAAAGAGCTATTACTTGTGATTTATGGAAGCTTGGAAGAGTGATTTTGAAAAATGTATCCTATTTTCTTCAAAATGGCCGAATGAAGAAGATGAAGCTTTTTGGCTTTGGTTGATTTTTGATAAAGATGATATTTTGTAATAAAGTGATGAGTCATAGCCCTTGTTGCCTCATATCATAACATGTGTCAAGCATGCAAGAGTTGGGGAATAAAGTAGCTTTACTAGTTCGTTTCGTCACCGCTTAAGCTCGTAGAATGTTCGCAGGGTTTCTTAAGTGTTCTATCGAAGTAGCTTACCGTAACTATTCTTGATATTACTAATTCTTTTATTAAATCCATATCCATGGAATTGATAAATTAAATCCTCCAATATTTTTAAATAATGATTAATCCATCCGTTATTGGTGAAATTTCGGAGAAAACAGAAATGCTATTTTTCCGATTCTGACAGCTTTTGCATTCCTTCATTTACATCGTAGATCACTAATATGACTTTGAAAGTTCATTATACCGTTCCGTACATAGGGTGGTCTGAAAACTTTTCTAAACGAAAAAGTTACTATTCATCAGTGGTTTTTAACAAAAGTTACTATTCATCAGTGGTTTTTAACAAAAGTTACTATTCATTAATAGTTCTTAAATAAGTACAAAATTTGGGGATATTACAACAATCAAGAAGCAAGTTCAACCAGAAATCATGTATTTTCTGTGAAGCCAACTAAGCATGTTAAAGAAGTATGTCGCAGCACTGCAATGAGTTTATTTGATGAATTACATGTTGTGCGTATTTCCTTTAACAATCTCATTGAAGAAAATGTTAGACTCAAAGCAACTAATGTTATGCTTAGTGAGATAAATGCTATGTTGCAAACTCAAGTCTTTGAGTTTAAAGAAACACTTGTTGAATGCATGAATGCTAAACATGAACTTGAGGCTATCTTAAAAAGAGAAGTGGTTTTGAAAGAGCAGCTGAGAAAGGAACAAGAAGTTATTGCAAGATGGAATAATTCCAGTTACACTGTGTCCAACATTATCAAATCTCAAGGAATGGACACATTTTGTAAAGAGACCTGGAAGTGCAATAACAAGAAGCTAGAGGATGTGGAGACTGCTCCAAAGATGGTAAAACCATTTAGGAGTAATCAGACTCTAGAGAAACTGAGCAATATGGTTGGACCAAGTTTCAAGAACCAGGTTCAATCACTAAGAAGCAAAACCATCAAGGAAGAAGAGTCAGATGCAGATGAAAAGGAAAGCTTGAATGAAACAACAATGATTGACTGTAGTAGCAGCTACCCATCAGAAGAAAGTACTTCCAGAATTTCACAGTCATAATCCTTGATCAGTTCTAACCATCTTCTCTGACGCATGTTGAGCTCCTTTTGTGTAAAAATGTACTTGAGGCTCTTATGGTCAGTGTAAATCTCACACTTCTCTCCATACAAGTAGTGCCTCCAAATCTTTAAAGCGAAAACTACGGCTGCTAGTTCTAAATCATGAGTAGGATATCGAATCTCATATTCCTTCAATTGTCTCGATGCATACGCGATTACCTTACCGTGCTGCATTAGCACGCACCCTAATCCCTTATGCGAAGCATCACTGTAAATCACAAAATCTCCTTTTCCATCTGGCAATGCCAACACAGGGGCAGTCACCAATCTCTTCTTTAGCTCTTGGAAACTATTCTCGCATTTTTCCGTCCATTCAAACTTCTCAGTTTTACGGGTAAGTCGGGTTAACGGAGCTGCGATCTTCGCAAAATCCTTAACAAATCTTCTATAATACCCTGCTAATCCTATGAAACTTCTCACCTCGGTTGGTGTGGTTGGTCGTTCCAAGTTTGAAACTGCCTCTATCTTGAAGGGGTCAACCAACACTCCCTCCTTATTAATCACATGTCCTAAAAACTGAACCTCATTTCGCCAGAATTCACACTTTGCGAATTTGGCATACAATTGTTCCTTCCTGAGTATTCCTAGTGCTATCCTCAAATGTTCTGCATGTTCTGCCTTTGTCTTTGAGTAGATAAGAATATCATCGATGAAAACTATAACGAACTCGTCCAAATACTTCTTGAACACCCTATTCATCAAATCCATGAAAGCTGCTGGGGCATTGGTCAATCCAAACGACATCACCAAGAACTCATAATGTCTATATCTGGTACGGAATGCAGTCTTTGGGATATCTTCGGGTTTAATCTTTAATTGGTGATATCCGGTTCTCAGGTCAATCTTAGAAAAGTACACAGCATCCTTTAGCTGGTCGAACAAATCGTCTATTCTGGGTAATGGGTACTTATTCTTTATAGTTAGCTTGTTCAACTCTCGGTAGTCGATGCATAACCTCATACTCCCATCTTTCTTCTTAACAAACAACACTGGTGCCCCCCACGACGACACACTGGGTCTTATCATACCCTTATCCAACAGTTCTTGTAACTGGGTAGCTAGTTCTTTTATTTCTACTGGGGCTAACCGGTACGGGGCCTTCGAAACTGGCGCCGTCCCCGGGGCTAACTCAATAGCAAACTCAATTACCCTATCGGGTGGTAATCCTGGAAGATCTTGTGGAAACACATCTTCAAACTCATTGACTACTAGGATGTCCTGTAACTTGGGTACCTCTTTCTGGGTGTCTACAACATACGCTAAGTAAGCCTCGTTCCCCTTTCGTAACAATCTTTTGGTTTGCGCCATGGTTAGAAATTTCTGCGTCTGTTTCATTCCCTTAAACACTATTTCCTTCTTTCCTGGGGTATTTAATCTAACCTTTTTCCCTTTACAATCTATTTGCGCGTTATTGCGAGACAACCAATCCATCCCCAAAATGACATCAAATTCCCCTAATTTAAAAGGAATCAAATCCACATAAAAAGACTGTTCCCCTATTTCCAATTTGCAGTTTGGGTGAATCTGATTAACTAGGACTATTTCGTGGTTAGCTATCTCTACTTGTAGGGAATCCTTTAATGGTTGGGCTTTAAGTTTGAATTTATGCGCAAAATCCCTCGATATAAAAGATTTAGTTGCTCCAGAATCAAATAAAACATTTGCGCTAACTGAATTCAGAGAAAAGGTACCTGCTATCACATCCGTGTCCCTCACGGCATCCTGCACTGTCATGTTGAAAGTCCTAGCAGTTGGTGGTTTGTTGGAGGCAGCTTTGCTTGCCCCTGATGCTGCGGGTCGGTTCATGGGGCAATCCTTCCTCATATGACCTTGACGTCCACACTGGAAACAAGTGAGGTTTCGATTGACGCTAGGGTTAACCGTGGTACAATTGGTAGCATAATGGCCCCTTCGTCCACAGTTATAACAGGTTGCCTGTTTCTGGTTGCACACACCGGGGTGTTTCTTTCCACAAGTTGTACATACTGGTAATGGAGGTCGAGATTGGTGGGAGTGGGACACTCCTGATGGGTTGCCGCCCTGGTTTACGCTTGCGCTTACGGTTCTTTTGAAACCCATACTCCTTTCAGGTAGGGAGACTGCCCCGCGGTTAAACCTATTTGGGGGGTTTCTTCCTGTAGAACCTTCACCCATACTTGCATGTTTCCTTTTTATCCCCCCTTTCTCTCTTTCCCTCTGCATCTGATCACTCCCTGCTTCCACGATTGAAGCCTTTTGCACCAATATGGCGTAGTCTGAAATCTCCAAGACCGCCACGCGATTCTGAATCCACGGCTTCAACCCTTGTTGAAACCTATTAGCATTCTTCTCTTCGGTATCTACAAACTCTGGCACAAACCTTGATAGCTCGGTAAATTTTGCCTCATAACCAGCCACCGTTAGGTTATTCTGCTTCAGTTCCAAAAACTTGAGCTCCATTTGAGTCTTCATAAACCTTGGGAAATACTTCTCTAGAAACAATTGTTTGAACCTTTCCCAAGTTACGATAGCATCCGTCTCCATCTTCTTCTTGGCCTCCCACCAATAGTTGGCCTCTCCTTTCAGAAGGTAAGTGGCGAAAACAGTCTTCTGTGCCTCCTCAATGCTTAATATCTCGAAGGACTTTTCCATTTCCTTTATCCAGGCTCTTTCCTTTACTGGGTCAGCCGATCCTTGGAATTCTGGGGGCTTGAGTGACTTAAAGGTCCTGAAAGAGTTTGCCACGGTGCTGTTGTTTCCTTGGGGTGGTTGGGGATAACGGTCCAAATTTTGCCTAAGAAGATTCATGAACTGACCCATGGGATCTCCACCCTGGTCCTCTCTCCTTTGTTCCACTTCAACTTCCTCTTCTTCAGTCTCAAATTCCGCAGTGAAAAAGGATACATCTGCCTCTCCATACTGGGAGTCGTCCTGCTCATGATAATCTTCATCTATTTCTTCCTCATATTCGAGGTCTTCCCTATCTTGGTTGTGGCTTTCTTGATCATCAGATTCATGGGGGTTAGCCCTAGTTCTCATTCTTCGTGGAGGCATCTTACTGAAAATTTGGAAAATTTCATGTTAGGTTCATTCGCTTGGTTACAAATTTTTCTCTTGTACGGTCGTCACATAATTGGAAGTAGACTCCCGCAGTTCTATATTTTATCACAATTTAATCATAATAGTACAGACAACAGTATAATAAACTTGCGATCGCGTCACAACAGAACGGTATTCAACTGAAAGGAAACAAATATATACATGGTACCAAAGATACATAGTCTGAGTCAACATTGACAGTTTACAAGTACAACTGTCCTAACAGCATCTAGTCAAAAGTGAAATCCATGGTCTATCCTTCTAGTCAGAAAAGGGATACTATATACAATGGAACAATCCCGCAAAAATCGGCACTACTATGTCCGTACATGACTAGAAGACTAGACTACTACATCACCAAATCTGAAATCAGCCACTAGTGCGGCCCAATGCCCTCACCCTCGCCATAGCCATGCGGAGAATCTCCTCAGCATCAATCCTGGATACCCTGCCGTCGCCATCTATAGGCAAAGCTCGAATCCTCATCCGTGCCCTCAGCTCAACTCCTGGCAACTCGAGGGGGCACAGACCTCCCGCCGCCCTGGCGTACAATCCTGGCAGCCCTCTCTGCTGCTAGCTGCATCCGTGACTCTGCTAGTCTAGCCTCAGCCACTACCAAATCTGACTGAACTCTGGTCACTGTCCAGTTATGCATACACACTGGTATCCCTTCTAACGGGACATGAGGTGGGGTAACCGGGTCTGCTGGTGGTGCAGCCTCTGTCTGCTGTGGCTCAGGGGTAAGCTCCTCAAAATCATCAGGGGAAGGGCTCAAAGGCAGTGGTAAAGGGGTAGGGGCTCTCTCAGTAGGAAGTGGAGTCTGGTCCTCAGCATCTCCCTCCATAACCTCAGTGTCAGCTAGGGTCTGGTCCTCCTCTGGATCCTCATCATCAGAATCCTCAACACCCTCGATGTCCGCATCTGCCTGGACCTCCTCCGGGTCCTCCTCCTCAAAACCCTCATAGTATGGATCTGTAGTCTGGAGCAAGTCCTTATCATGCTGTCTCTCGAAAGCCTCAGGGTCAGAGAGATCGCTCGCCTACACAATAACGAACTATGTTACTATCATGATATTAAGGTTCCCATAAGGGTTTTAATCGAACTTGGCAAGAGTTCTTATTATCTTAGTGAATTTATTATTGTAACGTCGCATCATCTCTGGGGTTTATAACTCTAACGCTCTAATACCATTTCTGTACCAGCCCCAGATCCGGGGTCGGGAATCCGGTCGTTACGGTCTCAATTCCCATCAATAATACTTGCACTTGAATCAAAACAATTAAACTGCATGCTGTGACCCCACAATAACAACACCACACACACACAACTAGTTATAGTCCCAGTGATGAAATTGGAATAAGTATCTAGTTATAGGATCCACAAGTTATAAGTTATTACAAACCCAAAAGATTACAGAGTACACTTAATAGTTCTTGCCGTTGCTTACATTAATCATAAATATAAGTAAGTCTGATACACAAAAGCTGTAGCTTAGACTGCTGGTTACTACTACCTCAGCTATGGCGGCTACGACCTCGGCGGGTAAATCTCTGACGGCTGCTACCTGCTTGCGCAGAGTGTGCCTGTTGCGGGCCATCTGCTCTAGCTGTTGTTGTGATATAAATAAATAAAGCAAGGGTGAGCAATAGAGCCCACCAAAATAGTTTATAACAAATTATCAGTATATAACAGTTCAAAGATATTTTTGTAGCCACATGTTATGCCTTAAACGGATAAGAGACTAGTATAATATAAAAGATGAAGTTACAAGGAAAATTAATATAATGTTTTCGTAACCCAAAATCCACTTATGCATATATAATCTGAGTAAAGTTTTATCAGAGTCATAACTCATAAAATAAAAGACGAAGTTGCAAGGATTTATTGTAACTTCAATTTGTTAACACTTTTCGACCCTCTGCCAACATGATCGGTAAACCTGTACTAAGGGGGCTACCCTTTAGTCCCTTTCAATACATGTTGCAGAATTATCCACGTTGGATGATGAACTAATACTGGAGTAATCTCCGTGCCAGTTGTTCAACCTTACTATGATCAGTAGCAGGTGGTACAACTAAAAAGGGTTTTCTACATGTAGATGGAAGAACACGACAGCCTAACATTGTCTACCGCCTTTCTGGATCTCCCCGGCCCATTTGGGGCAATAAAATGATGGATCGGCACGACTCGACCTCTTACACTTGCTCCTAGTTCGGATGAAATCCATGACTCTGAAACGTAAAGATCGTCCTCCTTTCCCCAAGTGTAATACTTGTTGATACGACTCCACTAAGTAGTTATATCTAGGTTGGAAAGGAAGATTCTCCAATATTTCCCAAGCGATGCTTGTTAATGGATATCGACTTGTTCCATCAATTTACCCCTCGATCGTTGAGGTGGTAACACAACATTTGACTTGCAGCAATTAAATTGCTCCGAGAAAATATCTGTCCCTTGACAGTTTTGCTTTGAGAGTTTAAAAAGAGTAGCAGTCACTTAAATCAGGTTTCCCATATTTTTGATAGTTGAGCGAGCATTTAAATCCTCTTAAAAGACAGATTTAAATGGAAAAAACAATGTTTTGGGAACCTCTTTTTGATTTAAAATAATTAATGATATAGTTTAGAGTATCCTTCATAATTATTGAAGGTCGAGGATACTTTAAATAACATTTCTCATTTTTAAAACGTGTTAAAAGTATTTAATAAATAATCGAATAATATTTATTAAATAAGTAAACCTTGAACGAATATTCGAAAATAATATTCATTAAGTAAATAATGATTAAATGAATATTCAAAAATAATACCCATTAAATATATAATGATTAAATGAATATTCAAAAATAATATTCATTAAATAAATAAGGATTAAATGAATATTAAAAATAATATTCATTAAATAAATAAACCTCAAATGAATATTCAAAAATAGTATTCATTAAATAAATAAGGATTGAATAACAGTTGCCCGATATCTTTATCGAAAAATAACCTTTAATATATACAGAAAATATAATTACTTCTGATCTAAAGAAAATCACCCGCCCTTATCCTAGGGCATTTATAAAAACATGGCTTATAGCTGATATCCCATATCTAACTTATAAGCCCCAACATCAAGTCATAACCTCGAGTATCGCTATATATAGCAGTTCGAAAACAAGCATGCAATTTATATATCGCATTTGCATATAGTATATGAAAACAGTTATTATCACAACAACAGTAGTATAGGTTTCGAAAACTTGTCTGGTGGTGAGGTAGGGGTAGTGTGCCTCGGGTTGATCCGACGATCTATACATAGTCAAAATATCCGAGATTAATCACTTAATACTTTTAAGACACTAAGTACGTACTTTACTTAAGCTAAAACATGTTTTCAAGTTAACTCCTTAAGAATTCTCTTGCGCACGTTTGACTCAAACATTTTTATAAAATCCACAAATCATCTAATCGAGGTGATTCTATCGCACATATTCTCCTTACGATATCTAGTATTTACTAAACCAGATTAACACCAAAAATAATACCTTAAGGGGTTCAAATGAAGTCACAAACTTATTACTTACGTTTTCGAACCACTTTTACTAAATCGGTCATATCTCCTAAACCGTAAGTCGGAATGTTTCGATTGTTGCGCCCAAACGGTCTATGGCTCAAGATCTTCAAGGATAGGTCCTATACTTATCAAGGTCAGAACATTAAAGCTACTGGTATGCACGGTTCTTATAGTTAACAAAATTTTGGCATTACGACGGCTATAAATCAAATATTTCCAAAATCAAAATCCTCCAATAAACATTCTTTCCACTCCAAACCACCCATACATGTTGTTCATCTTTAAATTAAGGCCAACCAATGCCTTTACATTCATACAAACACTTTTAACATATATCAAAACCCAATCATAACTCTCATGCTTTATACATATACCAAATCATGAAACTCAACCAAAATCATCAAAAACTTCAAAAGAAAAGCTAGGGTTTCTTGAGTTGTATACCTTCCTTGGAGTGTATAAGAGTTTAATAAGCCTTGTATAGTCCTTATATAACCTTAAGATAGCTTGGATCAACCAAAGAAATCAAGAAATACAAGTTAGTTCTTGAAGTTACTATTCATGCCTAAACTTTACACAAGGATTTGATTATGCTAACCTTAATGGATGATGATGAAACTTGGTGCTCTTCTTAATCCCACCTATATCTTTCCAAAGAGCTATTACTTGTGATTTATGGAAGCTTGGAAGAGTGATTTTGAAAAATGTATCCTATTTTCTTCAAAATGGCCGAATGAAGAAGATGAAGCTTTTTGGCTTTGGTTGATTTTTGATAAAGATGATATTTTGTAATAAAGTGATGAGTCATAGCCCTTGTTGCCTCATATCATAACATGTGTCAAGCATGCAAGAGTTGGGGAATAAAGTAGCTTTACTAGTTCGTTTCGTCACCGCTTAATCTCGTAGAATGTTCGCAGGGTTTCTTAAGTGTTCTATCGAAGTAGTTTACCGTAACCGTTCTTGATATTACTAATTCTTTTATTAAATCCATATCCATGGAATTGATAAATTAAATCCTCCAATATTTTTAAATAATGATTAATCCATCCGTTATTGGTGAAATTTTGGAGAAAACAGAAATGCTATTTTTCCGATTCTGACAGCTTTTGCATTCCTTCATTTACATCGTAGATCACTAATATGACTTCGAAAGTTCATTATACCGTTCCGTACATAGGGTGGTCTGAAAACTTTTCTAAACGAAAAAGTTACTATTCATCAGTGGTTTTTAACAAAAGTTACTATTCATCAGTGGTTTTTAACAAAAGTTACTATTCATCAATAGTTTTTAAATAAGTACAAAATTTGGGGATATTACAACAATCAAGAAGCAAGTTCAACCAGAAATCAGGTATTTTCTGTGAAGCCAACTAAGCATGTTAAAGAAGTATGTTGCAGCACTGCAATGAGTTTATTTGATGAATTACATGTTGTGCATATTTCCTTTAACAATCTCATTGAAGAAAATGTCAGACTCAAAGCAACTAATGTTATGCTTAGTGAGATAAATGCTATGTTGCAAACTCAAGTCTTTGAGTTTAAGGAAACACTTGTTGAATGCATGAATGCTAAACATGAACATGAGGCTATCTTAAAAAGAGAAGTGGTTTTGAAAGAGCAGCTGAGAAAGGAACAAGAAGTTATTGCAAGATGGAATAATTCCAGTTACACTGTGTCCAACATTATCAATTCTCAAGGAATGGACACATTTTGTAAAGAGACCTGGAAGTGCAATAACAAGAAGCTAGAGGATGTGGAGACTGCTCCAAAGATGGTAAAACCATTTAGGAGTAATCAGACTCTAGAGAAACTGAGCAATATGGTTGGACCAAGTTTCAAGAACCAGGTTCAATCACTAAGAAGCAAAACCATCAAGGAAGAAGAGTCAGATGCAGATGAAAAGGAAAGCTTGAATGAAACAACAATGATTGACTGTAGTAGCAGCTACCCATCAGAAGAAAGTACTTCCAGAAGGCCCTGCATTCGATGTGGTAGAGTTAATCACTTGTATACTTCTTGCAGATTTGTTCATACAAGATCTACTCAACTGCCTATGACTGATATGCCTGTCATGCATCACATTTTTGTTCACAATGCTCGAGATTCAACAAGATATGCTAACATGCCATTTGTTCCCCATCCATATTGGTATGAATTCAATATACCTCAAATGTCATGGAGCATGCCTGACTTGAATTATTTGTATGCTCAAACATTTCCTTGCCGAGCATCAAATTTTGATATTCTTGAGCAACATGTGAATGCTAATCTCTCAATGTCAGAACCAAGGGATGAGAATGGTTCGAATCCTTTGAAGCTCAAGGCTCAGTAAGAGAAGATGACAGTCATAAAAGCTAAAAAGCCAAAGATCAAGGAAACTTGGGTACCTAAGCCTGCTTGATTCGGTTTTGAAAGTGTGCAGGAGAAAGATACAGAGCTTTAGTTTCCTACTAGAGTTTCTGTCCTGCTCACTAATTGCTCAGAGGAAAGTAGCCCCTCTACTGATAAATGGAGATGATTTTTGTAGTCATGAATAAGTAATGAAGCATGACTTTGGCAAACAATATCATCAGTTAGGGTTGAAGAACTAGTTGATGGATATAAGCATCTATTGCTATGTATCTATCAAGCATGTGACAAAGGAAACTTTGTATTAGTAGCCTGCATTGTTCTTCAATAGAAAGACAATGAAGTGGTAAACACTGGACACTTGATAGAAAAGTGTATGTAGCTGATTTGTTTACTGCCTTGGAGGATTGCTTGTCTTGACCTCTTTTGTGACAAGGCAAAATCAGAATAATTGTAGCTAGTGAATAAGAAGCTGTCTGAGTCTTGATTAGAGGAACCCCAAGTTTTGCCAAGGATGGGTTAAAGGATGCATGCCATTAAGGGAAGCAATAGAAGACTTCTATCAAGGACGGGACAGATCATACGTTTGATAAACTCCTTCAGCCACTGCACATGAAATCTCGCCAAAGAATTTAGCTCAAGAATTCAGTGTGAAGAGATCTTATGAAACAAATGATAAAATCTGCAGAGACTTTGCTTGGAAAATCAGGATAACTATTTGAGCTCTGGAAAGTTGTGGATGGTGCTACTTATTGCAGCCAGAATGTTTTCTTGATCATTCAAGCACCTGAAGGAGGAATCATCAAATTGTGTGAATAAGTGTAGCCAACAGTTTTCTCTTTTCACATTCCTTAGCCAAGGAAGTAATAGAAGCTTAGCTAAAGGAGATAAGGGAATCTGTGTGGGAAATTGCTTGAAGAACATCAAGTCCATAATCGAATACTTAAATTTTCACATTTGTTAAGTTTAACTGACATCTGGATAAATATTCTCAAGCAATTCATGAGTGGATGAGAAGATCTTTGCTAAGAGGAAGTAGAGGTGAAGCTGAGAATGGTGGTTTCGTCTACATGCATTTCTGACTATCTTTCTTAAGAGATGACATTCTTGTGTAGAGGAAAGTAAGTAGTCATCCACGGTATCTTATGTTCTTTTCTGAAGGGTTGTCTGTATGGTACATCTACTCTGGGGGAGCATTTCTCAGAAAGTGTTAATCTACTTCTGCAACTTCAAGAAAACATCATGTCAAAGATCAGATCTTTTATCTACTCGGAAACCCAGGTTGGGTATGCAACTCAAGAAGAGTGCATGTAGCTGGAAAAGCCCACAAGGCTTTAAGTCAATGAATCAAAACTGTTATGGAGTCTAAACAGGTTGTTTCTGATGATGCCAGATAAATCAAGCTTATTGATGAGAGATTTTTCTGGAATTCTCAGATTTAAGTTTGAAATGGAAGGTGGTTCTTGGTATGAAGAAGATGATGATTATGTGGATGGATCAGTATCTCCATAAGTGTTTGCCTAGACAATGAATGATTCAAGTCCAAATGAGTCATCTATGGAAAGGATAAATGGAGCATCTGATTGGAAGCCAAATGGAGCATCCGTAGGAAGCCAAATGGAGCATCCGTAGGAAGCCAAATGGAGCATCCGTAGGAAGCCAGAATGGAGCATCCGTATGAAGCCAAAGTGAAGCATCCGTAGGTGGATCACAACTCTGAGTTATCACCCCAATGAACTTATGGGGAGTTTCTCTGAGTTGAAGATCAACCTCACATAATCATACTAATGAGAATATTCTTACATCTTCAAGACCTGCACCTACCATAAGAAGCTTATTCCAAAAATCCAGAAGAAAGTCCTCTTGAAGACAATTACTGGGTTGAAGGAATAAGGTGTTCACTTGGATCAAGGCAAGATCTTCCAGCTTCTACAAGTCTGCATGTCTACTTCCTGGACATCCAATCTTTCTCCTTGAGTTAGAGTCATGGTTAAAGGAATAAGTGGAACATCTGCCCTGCAAATCTCTAAAACTACTGTGCTAAGATCAGGTTCTTCAAACATTTTCTCAAAAAGGGATACTGTGTTGGACGGTGCAGTGGAAATACCTTTTTGATCCAAGTGTGACTCGTGAAGAAGACATCAGTACCAAGCTGCTTATCAACAATCCTCTTCAGAATGGTAAGTAAGTGAGGTATGAACAAATTTCAATATTTTTCTTGATGTCTTATATGTAGCCAGTGTTTAAATTATTTTCTTGAAAACTAAGTTTTCCAGAAAGAGTGAAAATTTTGTCTAAGTCAAAATTTACTTTATCGATGGATATCCTTATCCGTAGATAGTCATTCATAACACTGGATTTGGTTCTTTGTTCTGTCTATGGATACTGACTATCCGTAGACAATTTTCTACATCTATGGATACTACTTTTGGCTCCTCTACGGATAGTGCAAAAAGACAGTGTCTACACCTGTAGAAAATTAAAATCTAAAATCTCAGCCTTTGCAAGTCATATATCCTTAGATGAGATACGTGTAGGTTACTTAATATCTAGCATCACTGATCAGTAGCTTTTCTGTTAAGCTGAAAGGTTCATGCAAAGAAGTCCTGAGGAGATAAGTGAGTATTCTTCTAAGAATTCTCATACCAATTATTGACATTACTGAATTAAATACCTTGGTAGGAAATTTGTGTTTTGAAAAGATAATTGGTGATCTCCCTCATGACTAAGTAACAGAGTGCTAGAAATTATGTTAACCACATGTTTATATACTAGTACCTTAGCTTTTCTTGGAATCTTTGTGGTATCTCAAAAGATTATCAATCATTCAGTATTTGATAATCCAAGAGATACTTGCTATGCTCTAATTGGTTGTCTAGATGTTAATACTTGCAGGATAAACTCCTAATCAAGAAGACATAGTACAATTCATGCCAATTTCAAGGAAATAAGTTCAGGTCATGGCTCAGAAGAAATGCTTAGCTCAAGGACAAATAAAAAATGCAGCTGAAGCATTTAATTATTTCTCAAAAGAGTCAAGTACATAAACCTCATGCATCATGCTATTGGAAGAAATAATGTGCATGTTGTAGTGGAACTACATTGTGTTCCAAGGGAACAACATTTAACCAAATATCTTGTCAATGCTCTTAATGCAGCAACTCACTTGGGTTGATAAATGAGTTTGGCATGTAATGATTTCTTACTCTCTTACATATCTGTGTTAAATGCATGCAGCCAGTGATTTTAATCTCTGGAATTATTTGTTTATTTTATGTGTTTTATTTGTTTGTTTTATTTTGGCTATTCAATAAAATTGAATGATGTTATGCACTAAGTGAAGTCGTCTAGAAATGATCTTCTGAGTAATATTCAATGAGATAGCAAGCTACTTTTCTCACTGATATTAAATAGTTGATCATCTCTAGACATTAACAAGCTAAGTGCATTGTTGTTCTTTGAATTTTCCATGGATAAATATTCAGGGATATCATTTGTCAAATGTCATACATTTAATGAATGATGTCAGCTGAATAAGTATCTCAAAAATTCAAATAATCTGCATGTTACATTATTCAAAAGTATTGATATTCTTAATTCTTTATGTCTAGAGATTTTAGTTTAATATTATTTAGCTGAACATATATATATGACCGGCTATTTAGTTTTTTTCTTATCTTTATTCAAAAATATTTGTGTCATGATACTTTTTGTAATTTGAGCTAAGACTCATTCTTCACTCTAGGAACTCGAGTAGTCTCTTCATTTACACTAGAGTGATTTAATGCATGTCTTTTCAGTTTCCCTAACCCCCGTTTAACCCTAGTCAGACTCAAGGGTTATCTAGCAGCTCCCTGCCTATTTAAAGGCATAGGTTGAGCTCTCTTCCTCATCTTCATTTCTAAATCCTCTTAAAAAATGGCTTCCGGAATCCTTAACATTAACCCAAAGGAATTTAACGCTCTGTCGAACGTGGACAAGATTCTCCTTCTTCAGGAGAAAATTGATCTTCTCATCCAGATGGAGCAGGATGAAGTTGATAGGATGATGGCAGCTCTACCCATTCTTATGGCTCGCAACCGTAGGGGAGGTCCCGGTGAAGGCCCTGAAGGAGCCTCCGGGGAGGCGGCAGCCGCAGCTTAAATGCTGACTGTCTGTCTCTCCGGGGAGAGGGCATGTGACATGGGGGGACTTGGATGTTTTTCCAGTCTTTTTGTTTTCAAGTTTTTTTTTATATGTAATTTTAATTTTTTTTTTTTAATAAAATATGGGGTTTCCCCCCAGTTTATTATATTGTTGTGTGTGATGTGCTTGTTTAGTTTCTTTGTTTCTGCATTTGAATCCATTTAACTTGTTTATCCTCTAAATCAACAAAAAAAATTGGCTTGCATGTTAACTGGACTCATTTCCTAAAATAAAAAGACAAACATCTCACATACACAAACAATAAAAATTTAATTACATATTTTTCTTTTCGATGAATTAATCAAAGGTTGTATTATAAAATCTATATGCTTAAGGATCAACTTTGATTAAATTATCAAGAAGCCCTAATTGTTCAACTAACAGAATAGTGAGCTCTTTGAGCAACACAAAAACTGTTTCATTTTTGCATGAACTCAATGAAGAAACATCAGAAGAAAACTTGAAGGAATTTGAAAGAAATTGACAATCTATCAAGTTAAGGTTTTTGCAGCTTCTGATGGTCTCTATGAGGATGTTGTAACAATTAAAGGGAAAGCTGGCAATCTTGGACTTTAGGAGAATAAACCTTCAATGGAAAAGGCTCTTAACAATTCATCATTGATAAAGGGAAGGTAATCATCTTATCTTTATCAAACTCTCACTTGCTAAAATCTAAATCATTTTTCTTTGCCTTTTCAAAAACTGAGATGAGAACTGATGGGAATGACCCCCAAGTTCTCTACCCTACAGTTACACCCTAATTGTGATAAACAACTCCTAACCCCCTCTACAGTTTCTCAACAAACCGTAGTTGCAAAACTCTAGCAAATCTTAACCAGTGGGGAGTGATAAAGGAGTTAAGTGAGGGTGAGGGCAGTGGTGAATATCAAGAAACCACTAGAAGAAAAGGTGAGGGTGAGATTACCAGCCAAACTGCCTTATGTCTTCTCAAAAAGGCATAATGGTCAAAAAGGATTAGTTCTTTTCTGGTTGTAGTCTCCCAAAAGACTATGATCATTGAAAAATGCTCTGATCTAGGAGCACTAATGAGGGATTGGAACACTGTGTGCATAATGTGGATTATTATCATTTATGTTTCCTGAAGTAGAAAGAAAATATATGCACAAGCACAGGGGGAGCACACACTATTCTTAAATTCAGTTTGATGCATCTTCTTCAAATGTGAGGATGCAGTCCCCAGTCTATTTCATCTCATTAAGTGATAATTGCAGCATTCAACTCATCTGTACTTGATTCTCCATTTTCTGAACTCTTGGAGAAGCTCCATTCACCTAGTGATCATTCTCTTTCAGAGAATTCGTTGGATCACTAGTCTCTTTTTGATGATCTTGATGTAAGCACTGCGCACTTAAATGTCACATTCAATCTTCACAGAACTTACATCAATTTCTACTTCACAAGCCCATTCTTCAAAATCCTCTATGGATATCCTTCATCCGTAGAAAGGTGTCTTTCAAATCTACGGATAAGCCTAACCAGCGATTATCCGTAGACCAACAATATTGATTTCCATGATTCTTTCTTGAAAAATCATTCGGCTCATTCTGACTGAGTATCAAGGAATTCAATATAGTTGAGACATCTATAGGTTTGTGGGAAGGGAGTTAGTGGAGTGGCTGGCTTGAGACCAGGCAAAAGGAGAGGGAGAGAATGAGAGGCATGCTATTTCTTCCAGCATGGCAAAATGAGAGATTTTTTTTTTGAGTACCCCTTTAGTAAGGGAAGGTGAGTTGTGTGAAGTAAGCCAGGATGAGATCCTGATGTAAGAATAGAGAGATTCCTGAGAGAAATCTTTCGATCCTTGAAGTGTTGGATTCCTGTACCCAGATATCTTATTCAGTAACTAAGCATATGCCTCTTCTATCCTAATTGCTGATAACCAAAAAGGGGGAGAAGTTAGAGAGAAGATAGGTTGTTCTCAGGGGGAGTTAGAAGGAGATCTCAGACTTCAGAATTTCTCTACTCTCGATTACAATCTATTGGGAACCCCTTAGAAGAAAGTATAGACTAAGTTACAAGAAAGTATATGGAATCTGACAGCTTCAAGTTGTTATTTTTGTTTTTGCACCATCATCAAATTCTGTCCAGTATTAATCTCTATCTGAGGATCACTGAGAACATTGAAGGGTTTTGTTATCATCAACTTAAGGATTTATGCTAGTTCTAACAGTCATAAATAGGGGGAGATTGTTAGGGTTGACTCATTTGGAATGTTGATAACAAAATGCTCAAGACAAGAATTTGATCTTGACACTGAAGATGATTGTCAAAAAGCTAGTTCACAGAAGCTGATAAATCAGGAAGCTAACTGGAAGGCATTTTATCTATCCAAGGTCTAAAATCCACACCATATGATTGGAGGATATTATGTCATCAAGTTAGGAAGCAATTCAGAATCAAGCCAATGGACGTCTAATCAAGCACCAAGTGTTTCAGTGGTAAGTCTGCCTAATCAACTCAGTAATGGTGAATCAATAAAGATGACAAGGTGTTTTATCTAAAGATGAAGCTAAGAGTATCCTTTCTACGGATTATGCTATGAAATCTTATTTCATCTACGGATACAAGCTGAAAACATCATATGCCATCAACGGATAGAAGCTGAGAAAATCTTATCTCATCAACGGATAGAAGCTAGGAACATCTTATCTCATCTACGGATAAAAGATGGGGACATCATATCTACGGATAAAAGCTGAAGGAAGTTGATCATCAGAAACATCTAAGGATGTCATGTTTTATCTATGGATGCGGTGAAGGAGGTCATGGTCTATCTATGGATGCAATCAAGAATGTCATGTCTAATCTATGGATACAATTATGGAATATTACTTCTACAGATATTCTGAGATTACCTTTCTACTGATACTTGACGTAAAATGATAGTCTACGGATATGGAATTAATATGTCTACTGATGTTCATCTCATTCAACATGGAAAACAAATCTATGTAACAGAATCTTTTTAAGGTTTCCTTTATTTAGCAGGTTGAATAGAGGACAGTCTCAGAGATCATCATTACACACCCGTGACTAAAAGATGCTGGGTAACGATGCAAAAGATGTATGGAATAGGGAGTCAAAATTGTAAATATTCTAAGGCTCAAATTCCTACAAGTGAAATGTGAAGTCATCTATTGTCTTTTATGTCTCGATGGATAAATATATAAGAGTTAAGGCAGCTACCTAGAAGTTTAACTTCTAACTGGACACAAAGGAAAGGCTTGACAAACATGAAGACCTATTTGAATACTACAAGTTCACTTATCTCAGCTAATAGTGACTTGACAGTCGGGTAACCAAGGAGAGGTCTCTTTCATGCAGATGTCACATGGGCTTGGAAGCTAGGTCAATTGCATGGACTTAGTAATTTTTGAAGAGAGCAACACACTCAATCAGAAAGCACCATTTGGGAGTATACAAGTTTATCTGTGATGCCAGCCAAGGCATTTCCCGAATAGGATAGCTTCTGAGACGAGCATGTGATCAAGCAGAACCAAAATGTAATATTTTATTATGTTGTAGGTTTTGTTTGTAACACACAGTCGATGTATATAAGACTGTGTGGAGTAGCATAGAAAAGTACGTGGAGAGAGCACAAAGCTGAATGTAAAAACTCTTAGGCTATCTTCCATCATCTATGTAAGCAGCTGGAGTTTGTTGAAAAACAAAACCAGAGAATTCTTCAATATACACCTCAGGTGGGTTTTTTCCGAGAAACCCACCTGAAAAGTTTAAAAAGTCTGCTTGTCTCCTGCATTTCTTTTTAACTCGAAGAATTCATTTATGTTCATGGCTTGTCTCAATTCTTAGTTAATTTACCAACACATATATTCATACTGTAAAAGGTTTGAAAAAGTTTTGTAAAATTAACTAGATTGTATTCAACCCCCCTTCTACAATCTAGGTTGCATTGTTCTGGGAATAACACAAATGAACAATACAAAGACACTTTCATGGGTTGCCGGTGGAAAGAGATCCAGTGGTCACTCTTATGGAATAAAAACTACGGTGTAATTAATGCCTATTTAATACTAGGGTTTTAGAGCTTTCGAGCTTTAAATAGTTGTTCTCGTGTTTCGTGATTGAATCGGTACTCACAAGATGCCTACGTATCTCAATTCGTAATTGAGAATCAAGATAAAAAAAAATGTAGTTCTGAGATGAGGGGTCTGGGTGTTTATATAGCCCTCCAGAGTATAAGAATAATACTAGGTTTGGGAGACTTGGTGGACAGTCCACCTTGTTAGATCAGGATTCTAAATCCTTCTTTATAGGAGTCTGACTCTTTTTAGGGTTTGGTGCCCCTCAAGACTACTTCTTGTATAAGTAGTTCACAACTTAGACACATTTAGTGTATTGTATTATTGATCATTTAATTAATTACGAAATTAGTCATTAATTAGGGTTTCAGAGATTATTAATTGGGCCTAATTAATGAACCGATCTAGGTTTAATTAATGTACCATTAATTATATCTTTAGGGTTATTTTAAGCCTATATCATTTGCGCCGCAACTTTTGAGAAAACTTTCCTAGGTTTTCATAGAATTTATTTTGACCTTTTCTCGAGATTTGGGGCCTTTCACCAAGAAAATATTCAAATAATTTCTCCTTGTATTTTTCCACAATTTTCCTTATTTTAGGAATTTTGTTGTACCTTCAGGTATATTTCTATTTTCAATAATATTTAAAAAATATTTATTAAAACAAGGAATTAATTTTTATAAATTATTCCCCCTTTTTTTACTGTCGATCATGATGCGGATCCTGGTTCGATCATGATTCTGATCGAATTAGGGCATCTCTGGAGGTTCTGATCGAAAGGATTCTTGATCAGGAATCCTGGTCGTTTCGATCAGGATCCTAGTCGAGTTATGTCCATTTTGATGGTTCTGCTCGAAAGGTTTTTCGATCAGGAATCCTCATCGTTTCTATGAGGATCCTGGTCGAATTAAACCTCTTTTGTTTGTCTTGGTGGAAAGAATTTTCGAGCAGGAATCCTGGTCGCCACGATAAGGATTCTGGTCGAATTAAGGCCCCCTCGAAAGTCCGGTCAAAAGAATTTTTGAGCAGGAATTTTGATCGCCACGATCAGGATTTTGGTCGAAATAAGGCCCCCTCGAAAGTCCTGGTCGAAGAAATTTTCGGTACGGAATTCTGACCTTTTCGATCAGGATTGAGCTCGAATTAAGACTCTCTTGAAAGTCCTGGTCGAAGACATTTTCGGTCAGGAATTCTGACCTTTTCGATCAGGATTGAGCTCGAATTAAGGCTCTCTTGAAAGTCCTGGTCGAAGACATTTTCGGTCAGGTTCTGACCTTTTCGATCAGGATTGAGCTCAAAAATATATTATTTTTTAAGAAATTCGCTTTTTACAAATTTCTCTTCTTTTTTTCGTATTTTCTATAATACTCTGGAACTTTCTTTATTTTGGGCCATCAGCCTTTTCCGATAGAGGTCCAAATTTTCCTAGGCTTTTACCTTTTATTATAGGCCACTTTAGGGTTTTAACTGGCTATGTTACCGTTTTTATCGCTTATATAAGAGTGTGAAATTTCACTCCCGACTTACTCACTTTATTTTCACAAATTTTTCTCTTTGTTTTTTTAAATTCGAAGGCGATTTCCGGCATAACTTCTATCATGATTCCTCAGTGTTCTCTAAACGCTTTCTGGGTTTTTTAAGAATCTTCAAAGTATTTTTGAAGATTTGCTTGAATTTCTGGGTTTCTTTTTGAAGATATTCATAATTTATGTGTTCGTTTGAAGAGTTTTTGAAGATCTTCATCATTTTCCTTCTTCTTATGGGTTTTAAGCTTGCTTCGATTGAATTTCAATGGCTTACTGCTATGAGGCTACAGAAACTTAACTCTGCTTCTGCTTCAAAGAGAGGTACCCATTACTATTCATTCCTATTACATGTCTTTAATTGAAATGATCAAGGGGATATGAATATCCAAATTTAGCAGATCTTAGCAGATCTAGATGCTTACAAATATTGTAACCAATTTCATGAGTCTGATGTTGTAGATAATTACAATAGAATGTTTAAGCTTCCTGCTGGTATGAAATTTGTTTTGGCTGGGCCTTTTATAGGTATGCCATAATTGCTGGTCTTACTTTAAATGATTTTATTCCCAGAATCCTAGCTGATGTTCAGTCCATGCCAACTTCTGCATGGAGTTCTATTTTATGTTTTACTGTTCTTTGTATTCGAAAAAAGTTCCCCCCTCTCTGTAGCTTTATTTACAAAGATATTTCAATTCTATATTTTCCCACATGACAATGCAATCAACATATTTACTTTGTAGATATGTGAAGTACAATATATGAGTTTTTATATATTTTATTAATATTTAAAACATATCATGCATGGTATTTTTGACTGTGTACTAATGAGTTTTAATTTTTTTATTAATGATTGGAAGAGACGTGATTAGAAAAGATAGTTTGATTTAATTAAAATGTAAGATGTTTTAATTAGAAAAAACTAAATTAATCATTTAAAGATATAGTATTATTGGGTTTTTAGGTGTGTTTATAAAATATTTTAATTAAAAGGTAACGTATTTAAAATTACAAAAGGCTAGTTACTATTAGTTATATTATTTTATTATTTATTAATTAGAATGAAAGATTGAAAACCAAAAACTAAAAACTGAAACTTTCAATATTTCAACTTTAATATAATAGTATAAATTACATTTGGTTGCTACTTTGTGTTTCATTTGGTTAAAAATAATATTTTTTAAATACTTTTAAAAACTCATATGTGTAATTAAGAATTTTATGCTAATTCTTAAAAAATGTATTCTTCTAAAGTTATTCATTTGGTTATTCTTGTTTTCTAAATTTGATCCATGTTAAAGCTTTGCTTAACGGATTTATTAGTATTTCCTTCATTTTTTAGTTGTCAAGTGTTTCTAGATTATGATATTGTGAAAAGAATACTTTGAACATAATTAGTATTTTAAACATGATAGTTTTTTTTGAAGAAAATGAACTTTCAAAACTTAAAAACTCACATCATACATCACCTAATCCAACACTCATGAGAAGAAGAACAGAGATGTAAAAGCCAACTCCAAGCTCCAGATCTGTAAAAGGTAGATTGAAAAATCAAAAAATAAAATTAAAATTGAATTTGATACTAATTTACAAATTAAAGAACAAACGAAGGAAAAAGAAACCAATTAGGTTGATTAAGGGTTTAGATTTGTACAAAGATAGTGAAATTAGGGTTTCAGTTACAGAGATGGTGAAATTAGGTTTTAGTTACAGAGATGATGAGATCGAGAGAGGGAGATGGGAGACGGGAGACGGGAGAAAGAGAGAACGCAGAGAGTGAGAGAGGGAAAGGGGGAAAATTGGGGGAATAAAAACTTTGGTAAGGTGGGGGGGGGGGGAAATATATTTGATAATAAGGGGGGAAATTATTTGGTGAAATAAGGGGGAAGTGTGGCACAATTGTTTTTTAATTTGTTAAGAATGAGAATTCTCTACAGCTATTTTACAAATCGATGTCTAAAAACAGCTTTAACATCGTTTTAAAAAATTCTGATGTTGAAATACTTTTTAACATCGGTGACATTTGCAACTGATGTTAAAGCACCGATGTTATATGTATATTTTCTAGTAGTGTCAACCTGGAGGACCCATAAAATCCACAAAGAAATTTAGCTCACAAGGGATTCGATCCATTGAATGAGCTGCCTTATTAGCTAATCTTCTAATATATATGCCTCACTCTAATATCATTCCTAGACTCTAGTTTTATTTTGGAAGCGTGAATAACATGGCCAACTTCCAGTTGGTAGCTAACATTACCATTGATTGCCTGCACTGCTAGGAGCTAATCAGATTGGACACACATCTCTTTCCCCTCTCCACATGATCCACGACAAAGCTTCTTCAATACCTACTGCTTCTTCTTCCATCCCGGATACTGCCCTACTTAATTTGAAAGTTCTGCCCCCAAGAAATGATCCACTGTTATTTCTGAGCACCATTCCTACAGCAAAACAGGACGAACCTTGAGTAATAGCTCATCTTTAAAGTTGCAGTCTTCCAATCTTGTAACTTTTCAAGCTCCATTCCACTACAAACTGTGGTGTAACCACCTTATTCTCCCAGACCTTCTTATTCCGAAAGAACCAAATACCCCACAGTAACATAGCTACGACTTTAACCAGTTGGTCATGCCCCTCAACTGTCAGCTTATCCAGTAACCAAGTAGGAGCGTCCTCAACCTCCCACATACTGAACATCAAACCCATTTGCTGCCAGCATTGTGAAGCAAAAACACAGTCAAAAAATACATGCAAAAGGTGTTCGACATTAGTATTACACATAAGACATAAAAGAGGGATTCCAGTGCTTCTACTTTGTAAGACTGCTCGCACAGGAACGTTGTTTCTAAACTTTACCTTCACTACAAGGAAACAGGACAAAACTGACCACTGCATATGGTCGGTTATAACCACAAACGGTCGGTTTTACGGCTAAAACCGACCGTATGCAGTGGTCGGTTAAAGCCTGGTTGGTTATGTCAACATGGTCAGGTTTAAGGCTAAAACCGACCGTATGCAGTGGTCGGTTATGTGAGTTTTCACAAATTAATATGTGGGTCCACTTACAACACGTGTCACCACGTGGCACAACGTGGCACCACGTCAGTAAACTAAAACCGACCGTAGGCGGTCGGTTATATCAAAATGTAAAATGTTGACTGACACACATAACCGACCGTGGTCAAATGTGCACAATCGGACGGTTTTATAGCAGTACGTTGGTTAAGTGTCAAAACCGACCACCTTATAACCGACCACTCTGTAAGGAGATGGTCGGTTTTACACTTTGAATGTGGTCGGTTATGTGTGTGTACGGTCGGTTTTCTGGTAATGGAATGGTAAAAAACGGTTGGTTATGCAGCATAAACGGTCGGTTTTCTGTGTTTATTTTTAAAAAAAATTGCAGATTCTGCTGTTTTCCCTGTACCATTCCAATACCAATATCAACCAACACATTGTATCCCCTGTACCATTCCAATTCCAATACCAATATCAACTATAACATTAAATCCTATACCACTAACTACAACAAAATCAAGCGCAAACATAATTGATAAAAGATAAACCATTAAAACCAAATTCAAATCCGATAAACGGATAAACCATAAAATGTTAAGTCCGATATTTTCGGACATCCAACCAACAAAGTAACATCATTACAACCAACCAACAAGGTCAGATTTAAAATGCATAAAACAAAAGACATAAAGAACTACGACGACAAAGAAACCGGAGAGTCGTCGGATCCATTCCCATCTTGGCCATCCCCACCATTGCCTTCATCATCGCCAACCTCCACGTCCGAGGCCACGTCCGAGGCCTCGTCCACATCCGTATAATCTCTTTCTTCCAAAGCAACCCGATTCGCCGCTTCCTATATGCACATATAATTCAATTAAAATCCAATACTATATTCTAAATGGACACAAATACAAAATGGGATCTAACTATTACCGCTTCAACACGCGCTTCAGTTTTTTGAAGGACATCATCAATCAAGGTTCTGATAATATGTACAATCTCGCCGCCAATGAGACTATTCCATTGAAGTCTTTGAGTTGGATCGGCGGATGGATCAGAGGCTTCGAGGGCGGTGCGTGCAAAGTTGGCTATCTCTTCATCGGATAGTTGGCGAGCGAATCGATTAGGATTGGCGCGAATCTCCGTGAGAACATTTCTAACAATCGAGATATAAACATTGTCGAGGAGGACATCACGTTGTCTTGGAGCGGATGAAGATGAGCCGGCTTCACCTCGGGTGGAATCCCTATAGCGAGTGGCAAGTGTGGGAATAAGATCACTAGCTCGAAGAGTGGGGAACCCGAGAACATAATTCTTTTTAGGTTTTTCACCTTCGGGAACCCCCATTGCTTCCATCCACCAATCCCAAGGCTCATCTCGATCACCCGTTTGAGTTATCTCCACCGGCATACGATCAAGAATAGCGGCATATCGTTCCTACACATTTTTCAAGTTTTATTAGAACAAATAACTTTTTTTACACTTATAATAAAGGTGAAAAAAACAAAAAAATGAGATTACCGCAATGCGCATGGCGCCCGGAGTAGTGTATTGAGGGTTTTTTGGATCGGAGCCAACTTTCTTATGGCATTTATCCCACACCTCAAGTCTAGTTGGAGGCTTACGGCTTTTCCTTGTCATTTCCTTACAAATATAAAATAAGCTTATATTAGTAAATTAGTTATGTTATAAAATGAAATTAATAACCTTGTATGTGTGTGTATACATATTTAAATATTATTACCCTTCTCACGGTGTTGAATGACCGAGCACCGGCACTATGCAACCTTTCAACATGGTCGCGATTTGTAGCTCCAACCTTTGCCCTATGCAAGTGCCCTTCATCCGTTTCCCAATAATTTAAAAGATCTTTCCAAAATGCAAGAGACCAATAAGGGGGCCTTTACGACAACTTCGAAACCCCGGTCTCCTCCACTTATGTCTCCACTCTCTTCTTAAGCTCATTCATAGTCCTTTTTACTGTTTTCTTTATGTGATCTTGAACAATCCTTCTTGATTGTGAACGGCCTTGTCCCCTTTCATTCTTATAAAAATCCTACAAAATAGGAACAAGTGATAGTGTCAAATTCATATTCAAATCAAATTCATAACTAAATAAAAAAACAAATATAATAAAAATTAAATTTGTATTACTTACAAAAAATTGATTAGTCCTTTCCTCCAACCATTTTGGATAAGCCGCGTCAATGTCACTAAAACAAATATATGTAATCATAATTAAATACAAAATAGAAAAAAGAAAACTTACATTATATGATTTGTATCACTTCTTCTATTTGTTTTCTTCAATTCTCTTCTTCTTTTTTCTCTTCTCTTTCTTTTCTATGTTTTGTTTCACTTGAAGAAATGAGTGTTTTAACAATAAAGTAACGTGACATAACCGACCGACGGCGGTCGGTTATAACTTCTCGGTAAAACAACGTCGTTTTACCTTGCCGCAGTACAAAATAATTCAAATTTAAATATTTTTAATTCATTTTCGGGCCTACTGTCAGTAACGGTCGGTTTTAACGTTGACATGTCAGCACTAAAACCGACCGTTATTATGTGGTCGGTTTTGACTCTGCCACATGAGCCAAAACGATGTCGTTTTGTTTGAAACTACAGTGATAACTGTCCGATTGACAGTCGGTCGGTTTTGGTACCTCCCGTTTTGTGGCGGTCAGTTTTATACGGTCCGTTTTGTCCTGTTTCCTTGTAGTGCTTAGAAGGGATTTGTAATTTTCAGAGATTTTTCTCATTAAGCATGGGAGCTCTGTAGTTATTCATCAAATACCTGATCATATTAATTGCGGATCTGTCAAATGCTCTATATGCTACTCAAATTATAATTACCGAGAAAAACCAAAATCAACCAATTATTATTATTATTATTATTATTATTATTATTATTATTATTATTATTATTATTATTATTATTATTATGTTTATAAACAGACACATGACCTAAAAATGGTCTTCTGAAAGAAGAGGCTACAACGTTCTAGTAAGTATTTCTGCCAACGCTTAATGGAACTAACAGGCCCCAAACCATAATGGAACTGGTTTTAAGCTAAGCCATGTTAATTTATGAAAGAAAGCTAACATGTAATATATCTTTCCTCGAAATACCACAAGGGAGTTAATCATAAAATGGGAAAACTGGTGAAAAATTGAACATAAACAGGAGTCTTAAGATAATAATGAATTAGTCATATGCAGGTAAATAAACCAGGGGTAAAGTTTAGCTGACGGGCCATTGTAATGTAGAAAAAGAACCAATATTCGAACAAGAATATGTACAAACTGAAAATGTTTTGAGGACTACATTGTATTGTTTTCTGATGATTTTAAAACTGAACGTACATGCAACATATATATACCCTGGACACACAAAGGTGATACCTAAAAACTATCAACTATCTAGCTATTATTTCTCCACTACACCCACACTCCTGAAAACTCTCTGAACAACTAAAGACCTATTCTGCTTTTAATACGGGTCTGACATTAACGTTCTAATTTATTCTCAACATTAAACATAAACATAAGCCCATCAACTTAACAAAAGCCCAAACAAATAAAACAAGTTTAGATTAATTTCCAACAATCTCCCCCTTAATCTAAACTTGTCTCGTGCAATCCTTCCAGCTCGTATAACTTTTAAACTGAGCCCGTATGGCTATCAACTGAGCCCGTATGGCTTTTAAACTGAGCTCGTATGGCTATCAACTGAGCCCGTATGGCTAAGCCCGTATGACTTTCTTCCCGTTTGGAATTTACTGCTCGTATAGCAGCACCATAAATAATACACACAACAGCACCTGCAAAAACACAAATTGCAGCACCTCTCTATCTCTTTTCCATCTGTCTCGGTGGTCTCTCTGCACACACACAAGAAAAGCCCACAAAAATAAATTTAACGGAACCACCAAGGCTCCGCCTCTTCCTTCACCGTAGCTGTTGTGCTGCTACCCTGCTGAAAAATGAACCACCACCTTGTTGGAAACCATCTGTTATGCCTCCAAAGATCGTTAGCTCTGATACCAAGTGTAGAAAAAGAACCAATATTCGAACAAGAATATGTACAAACTGAAAATGCTTTGAGGACTACATTGTATTGTTTTCTGATGATTTTAAAACTGAACGTACATGCAAGATATATATACCCTGGACACACAAAGGTGATACCTAAAAACTATCAACTATCTAGCTATTATTTCTCCACTACACCCACACTCCTGAAAACTCTCTGAACAACCAAAGACCTATTCTGCTTTTAATACGGGTCTGACATTAACGTTCTAATTTATTCTCAACATTAAACATAAACATAAGCCCATCAACTTAACAAAAGCCCAAACAAATAAAACAAGTTTAGATTAATTTCCAACAATCTCCCCCTTAATCTAAACTTGTCTCGTGCAATCCTTCCAGCTCGTATAACTTTTAAACTGAGCCCGTATGGCTATCAACTGAGCCCGTATGGCTTTTAAACTGAGCTCGTATGGCTATCAACTGAGCCCGTATGGCTAAGCCCGTATGACTTTCTTCCCGTTTGGAATTTACTGCTCGTATAGCAGCACCATAAATAATACACACAACAGCACCTGCAAAAACACAAATTGCAGCACCTCTCTATCTCTTTTCCATCTGTCTCGGTGGTCTCTCTGCACACACACAAGAAAAGCCCACAAAAATAAATTTAACGGAACCACCAAGGCTCCGCCTCTTCCTTCACCGTAGCTGTTGTGCTGCTACCCTGCTGAAAAATGAACCACCACCTTGTTGGAAACCATCTGTTATGCCTCCAAAGATCGTTAGCTCTGATACCAAGTGTAGAAAAAGAACCAATATTCGAACAAGAATATGTACAAACTGAAAATGCTTTGAGGACTACATTGTATTGTTTTCTGATGATTTTAAAACTGAACGTACATGCAAGATATATATACCCTGGACACACAAAGGTGATACCTAAAAACTATCAACTATCTAGCTATTATTTCTCCACTACACCCACACTCCTGAAAACTCTCTGAACAACCAAAGACCTATTCTGCTTTTAATACGGGTCTGACATTAACGTTCTAATTTATTCTCAACATTAAACATAAACATAAGCCCATCAACTTAACAAAAGCCCAAACAAATAAAACAAGTTTAGATTAATTTCCAACATGTAACACATGCAGTAAGTCATGCATGCCCAACCGAGCATATAAGAAAACACAAAGCAGTGAAAGTAGACAGACTGAAGGAGAGAGTCTATGACTCATCACCATGCTCTTCAGGAATATTCTTAATAGGATCTATCTCATTTTAAAGAGGAAATTTGTGTACTTGGCACCTACGATTGACCGTACTTTGAGTAAGCGATCCTTTAACCCCTCGGCGTACCACACTTGATGGGCATCTTCCTCGCTCCGTTGGGCCCTAGCCACCTCCTTTTTCAGATTCTCATTAGAGAAGTTAGCTTCTATGAGAATTTTTTGAAGATAATCGTTCTTTAGCTTCACATCTGCTAGCTCCGCTTCTACTTTCATCTTGAGTTTGCGTTCCTTTTCCAAATCCTCTTGAAGCTTGAGTCTAGCCTCACTCGCTTGCAAGGATTCTTTGGTCTGAGAGGCAATCCACATCATAGTCTAGGAAAAATAGGTAACACTTAGATAGGGCAAGAGAGAGGAACGTGACTTCATAAAAATGAGGAAGATGCATAAAGAGTTTACCTGAGTGGCATGGGCGAGCGCCTGCTCATTACCTATCGAAAGAGGAAGATCCCTCTGTTGGAAACGTATATGGGCTCACTCAAGAATTCTTTTTCTAAAGCAGATATATAGAACTGTATATAACAGTATTAATAAAACAAAGACATGGACAGTGTATGTGTATGTGTAGTATAGACTTTGTAATAAAAGGAATACACACGGCTTCTTTATTATCACACAGACTACAACTTTAAATAACATGTAACTGCAACTATTCTTTTCTCTTAACAGAGCTTCAGCTCTTTCTCTCAATTCTATTTCACTTCGATGTGTTCTATAACATGCAGACTACAGCCTTTTTATAGGCTACACTTACACTACTTACATCAGTGCATACATCATATATATTTATTACAAGCCTGGACTTCTACCAGCCTACATCTTTGACTAGAAATAACTACTGAGATGTTTATGTTGATTTCTTCTCTTCACATGAGCAGCCTACCTCAAATCATGGAAGATATTTTGACGTTCAGAAGCTCTAAGTCCATATTTAATATACACACTTACATCAACAGATGTATCACTGCTGTGGTTCAGTTTATATGCATTGTATCCTTTCAAACTAAGTTTACTTCATTACTAAGTACTTCCATTTTATCCATATCTGTATGACTTTCATTTATGCATCATTGACTGCAGCTTCTATGCTTCTGGAATTCTTATAGTTGTTTTATGTTTATCAACTTATTAAACCCAGCTGTAATTTGACCTAGTTGCTTATATCTGATAACCACGTCCAGGATTTGAGGAAGCCTGACTTCTCCAAGTGTGAATTCTTGACAAGCTACTTTAATTCTAGAAGGGTTTGAATTCTAACACTCCCCCTCAAACCCGACTTTGCATTCCGAGCTTTTCTTTCATTTGATGAAATATCTCTGGCTTCAATGGCTTCGTAAATATATCCGCTAAATTATCTTCAGTTCTGCAGTGCACCAGTTCCACAATTTTCTCGTGCACCTGCTCTCGAATAAAATGATATTTTATATTTATGTGCTTGCTTCGACTGTGGGACACCGGATTTTTCGCAAGTGAAATAGAAGATTTATTATCCACGTAAATAGTAACCGGATCTTCCTTTGCAAGATTTAACTCGCCTAATATGTAGCCTAGCCACGTAGCTTGACACGCGCACGCTGCTGCTGCGATGTACTCTGCCTCACAGGTTGAGAGAGCAACTGTTTGCTGCTTCTTCGACGACCATGAAAAAATTCCTGAACCGATATGAAAAGCATATCCAGAAGTGCTTTTCCAGTCATCCAAATCACCACCATAATCACTGTCTGAGTAGCCAACTAATTTCGAATTCTGAGAATGCGTGTAAAATAGACCTTGATCAAGCGTACCTTTTATGTACCTCAAAATTCTTTTAGCTGCCATGAAGTGATCTTGCTTCGGCTTCTCCATATACCTACTCACCAGTCCAACTGCATACATTATATCTGGACGAGTGAAAGTTAGGTACCTCGGACTTCCAACTAGACTTTTGAACAATGTCGGATTTACCGACTCTCTTGTTGAATCAATTCTCAACTTTATGCTAGCTTCTGATGGTGTGCTCACTGACTTGCATTCCTCCATTCTGAATTTCTTTAAAATCTGCTCCACATACTTTTTCTGCGACATAAAGATCCCATCTTTGCTTTGCTTGACTTCGACTCCAAGAAAGTAAGACATTTGACCAATATCTGTCATCTCAAATTCGTTAGTCATAACTTTCTTAAAATCATCGAACATACCAGGGTTATTTCCGGTAAAGATCATGTCATCCACATATAAGCAGACGATCATAATATCTCCCCCTGAATTTGTTTTTGTGTAGAGGGCATGCTCGTATGGAATTTTCACGAAACCATTTTTCTGAAAATATTCATCAACCCTTGTGTTCCATGCTCGCGGAGCTTGCTTGAAACCATATAAGGCTTTCTTCAATCTGTAGACTTTGTTTTCCCGGCCTTTCTGAACATATCCCGATGGTTGGTCGATGTAGACTTCTTCTTCGAGATATCCATTCAAAAATGCTGACTTCACGTCCATCTGATAAATCTTCCACTGGTTTTGAGCTGCAATTGCTGTAAGAAGTCTGATGGTATCAACTCTTGCAACTGGAGCGAATACCTCATCATAGTCAATCCCGTATCTCTGCTTGTAGCCTTTAGCCACCAACCTTGCCTTGTACTTCTCCACTTTTCCTTCTTGATTCGTCTTGGTCTTGTAGACCCATTTGACACCAATTGCTTTGTGTCCTTCTGGAAGATCTGTGAGCTCCCAAGTATCGTTCTTCTTGATTGCACCAATTTCTTCATCCATTGCTTTATTCCATTTGCTTTCTTCAGAAGCTTCTTCAAATGTCACTGGATCACATTCAGCCATCAAGCAAAACAATGAATAATCAAAGGTAGTTTGTACCGGACTTGTTGCATCATAAATGTCATCCAGACTCCGCATTTTTCTTGGTGCTCCCCCTGAACTGTTGTTGCTACTGCTTCCTGAACTCGATGGTATCGAGGCAGGAGTTTGTTGGTTTGGACTTTGTGGAGGAGTTGGATCATCATTTTCATCATCTTCAATGTTGGTGACATCATCATCATCATCATCATTAAAGAATAAGCCTGCAACTTTTCTTTCTTCCTCACTCCATTTCCAATAATCGGATTCATCGAACTCAACATCTCGAGAAATGATTAATTTCTTCGTCAGGGGATTATAGAGTCTGTAAGCCTTGCTCCTTTTATCATATCCGGTAAAGATACACTTCTCGCCTTTATCATCCAGCTTCTTTCTTTTCTGATCGGGAACATGGTCATATGCAATACGCCCGAAAATTCAGAGATGTCCAACTGATGGTTTGCTACCACTCCATGCTTCATTTGGAGTTTTGTTTCTGACACTTTTTGTTGGACAGCGATTCAGCAAATAAACTGCACATAAAACGGCTTCAGCCCAGAAAGTTCTTGGCATGTGCTTTGATTTCACCATACTCCTTGCCATGTCTAGAATAGTGCGATTCTTCCTCTCTGCAACGCCATTTTGTTGAGGAGTATATGCCGTTGTCAACTGATGATTAATTCCATGTGCTCTGCAGAAGCTTTTAAACAAATTTGAAGTATACTCGCCTCCTCTGTCTGATCGGAGTACCTTCAAATAATGACCACTTTGTTTTTCTGCCAAAGCTTTGAACTCCTTGAATTTATCAAGAGCCTCCGCTTTTTCTTTGAGGATATACACCCAACTTTTCCTGCTAAAGTCATCAATAAATGTTAGGTAATACCTGTTACCTCCGAGTGATGGAATATCAAGTGGACCAGCAATATCTGTGTGAACAATCTCCAAAGGCCTCCTGGCTCTCCATGATTTTCCAACGGGAAAACTTTGTCTGTGTTGCTTCCCCTTAACACATGCTTCACACAAATTTTCTGGTTCATTGATTTCTGGCAAGCCGTCCACCATCTTTGTTTTTGACAATAATTTCAAGCCAGAAAATCCAAGATGACCAAATCTTAAATGCCATAACCACGAGTCATTTTTAATGACAGACTTTAAGCACTTCTGCACCTTCGTCTGCATATCCAGAGTGAAGAGACGATTCTTTGACATCTTCACATTAGCAATTAATTCTCGAACCTGATTTCTGATGATAAGAGAATTATCTTGCATCTGAATATTATATCCCTTCTCGACAAGTTGGCCAAGACTGATGATATTACTTTTCAAAGCAGGTATATAATAAACATCATTTATATACTTTTTATCACCTTTCTTTGACACAATCGTAACAGTACCTTTCCCTTTGACTGGAATCTTTGATGAGTCACCAAAAGTAACTTCTCCACTGATGGTGTCGTCTATCTCCGTAAATAATTCCTTATGACCGCACATGTGATTGCTGGCGCCCGAATCAAGATACCAAGTATTTTTCTTGCCTTCTTCATCTCCTTTGTAAGTGAGAAACATCGTTGAACCCACATCTTTGTCTTCTTTTGCTGCTGCAAAATGACTTCTTTCTTCTACTTTTGGTGATCTACACTCATAACTGAAATGGCCAAATTTATTACAATTATAGCACTGAAATTGAGACTTGTCACCTCGTTGAAATCCGCCTCTTCCTCGGCCTCTAAAATTTTGACCACGGCCAGATGGTTGATAACCTTCAGTATTCTGGCTTCTGTTGAAGGACTGCCTTCCACGTCCTCGTCCACCTCGGTAGCCACCTCTAAAGCCACCTCTTCCACGAACAGAACTGCTACTGCTTGAACTTTCACCAATGGACATCTTACTTTGCAACGCCTTTTCCAAATGGCTTGTATCATCATACTGGTTCATCCGTTGCTCGTGCGCTTGAAGTGAACCAAATAGCTCATCAATAGATATTGTGGACAAATCTTTTGACTCCTCGATAGAAGTAACGACATAGTCAAATTTTCTTGTCAATGAACGGAGTAATTTTTCCATGACCCGAACATCATCGAGACTTTCTCCGTTTCTCTTCATCTCATTTGTCACCGTTTTCAAACGCGTAACATATTCACCAATATTTTCTGAGGCCTTCATTTTTATATTTTCGAACTCCTCGCGTAGAACTTGGAGCCGCACCTTTTTAACTTTTTCAACTCCTTGGAATGATTTTTGCAAAATCTCCCATGCCTCTTTCGCCGTTTTTGCTTCAGAAATTTTTTCAAAGGTAGATTCATCAACACCTTGAATAATTGTGTATAACGCCTTTTTATCTTTTTTTCGGGTCTCCTTTAACGCCGTCTTCTCGGCATTTGGAAGTGCTGCTTCAGCGGCTGCATTTACGGGCTCGTTGAACCCACTTTCGACAATATCCCAATTATCGTAAGAACCGAGTAACACCTTCATTTGGATACTCCAGTTCCCGTAATTTGTGGCCGTCAATTTTGGAATATTTGGCTGCACCATATTTGCCATTTTTCACGAACGAAACACTGGCTCTGATACCACTTGTTGGAAACGTATATGGGCTCACTCAAGAATTCTTTTTCTAAAGCAGATATATAGAACTGTATATAACAGTATTAATAAAACAAAGACATGGACAGTGTATGTGTATGTGTAGTATAGACTTTGTAATAAAAGGAATACACACGGCTTCTTTATTATCACACAGACTACAACTTTAAATAACATGTAACTGCAACTATTCTTTTCTCTTAACAGAGCTTCAGCTCTTTCTCTCAATTCTATTTCACTTCGATGTGTTCTATACCATGCTGACTACAGCCTTTTTATAGGCTACACTTACACTACTTACATCAGTGCATACATCATATATATTTATTACAAGCTTGGACTTCTACCAGCCTACATCTCTGACTAGAAATAACTACTGAGATGTTTATGTTGATTTCTTCTCTTCACATGAGCAGCCTACCTCAAATCATGGAAGATATTTTGACGTTCAGAAGCTCTAAGTCCATATTTAATATACACACTTACACCAACAGATGTATCACTGCTGTGGTTCAGTTTATATGCATTGTATCCTTTCAAACTAAGTTTACTTCATTACTAAGTACTTCCATTTTATCCATATATGTATGACTTTCATTTATGCATCATTGACTGCAGCTTCTATGCTTCTGGAATTCTTATAGTTGTTTTATGTTTATCAACTTATTAAACCCAGCTGTAATTTGACCTAGTTGCTTATATCTGATAACCACGTCCAGGATTTGAGGAAGCCTGACTTCTCCAAGTGTGAATTCTTGACAAGCTACTTTAATTCTAGAAGGGTTTGAATTCTAACACCCTCTTATCATGGTCGCCCGGAAGGAACATGAGTGAAGCAACATGATGCCCCAGACTAACAGATGAAGAGCTCGCTGTGACCATAGCAGAATGTGGTAATTGAACACTAAAATCATTTTCACTCGTCCTAGGGCATTTAGACACAAGGCCCTCGCTGTTAGGTCCATATCTCTCCTAGACTTCTTCCTGCTCTGCACCACCTCTATAGCCTCAACATGAGATCCATCTTTATTGCCCAATCCGTTGTTAGTTAGCACTACAGCCGCTTCTTTGTTGAGAGCAATTGAAGGCTGTTTTGCAAGTGCCTTTGCTGCAATCTTGGCTCTCATATGTTCTTTCTGTTTGTCCAAGTCAGCACTTTGTCCGGACAGTACTGAGAAGAGATCCAAAAAACAAATCAGTAATGGGAAAAGTCAATAATGAGGAAATAAGGAGAGGGGAATTAATATAAAGATGGCGAGAAAAGTAAAGAAGGCACATATAAGGCATGTAGGGAACAAAGTAAAAAACACAATAAATAGAGAAAAAACGAAGTTTAAATCTAAGGATGGTCTTGTTCTAGGAGGTATGAGTGTTTACAAATATCAACTTTGGTCACTCAATTAATCCCTCTTACTCTCTTACTCTACCATAGGTACTAGTATTTACTAATATCAACGTTGGTCTCTCAACTAGTCTCTCTTGCTAAATAATAAAATTGAACAAATATATAATCATATTACTAAAAAGTAAACATAATCATTTGCCCCTATGTCCTCGCCCCTTTTAACACACTTGTAACTTGAGAAATAGGTAGATATGTTGTATATTATTGAAAATTTATTTTTTCACAAATTAACAAGTACTTAATATTTAAAGAAATTGATTTGTGTATAATAAATCCAGATCTAACTTTAGATGCATTCAGGTCTAACTTTACATTATGAATAGACAATTATGACAACACCAGCATTATTTAGAAGTATTGCTGGCACCAACAGTTCATGTGTTTCCTATTTAAATTTAGTAATATACATTTATAACCTTTATTTATTAATAAGTGAAACATCTTTTTAACATTATTAACATTGTAGGTTGGCACTTTTTTTTTGGTTTCATCTCTAATTTATTTATATTTTAAATTATCTAATTTAAAATAGAATATATAATACCCTAACCTTAACTCAAAGTGAAATCCCCCTTTTAACATTGTACCTATATTTTAAATTATCTAATTTAAAATAAAAAATATAATACCCTAACCTTAACTCAAAGTGAAATCTTCTTTTAATATTGTATCAAATTTGATTGGCACTTTTTTTTGGTTCCATCTTTTTTTTGTTTAACCCCTAATCTATAGCTTTTATAACTTTTATTAATAAGTGAAACCCCTTTCAACATGTTTCGCATCTTTTTTTTTTGTTTCATCTCCTAATTTGTGTTTTTTAATTTGTTTTTCTAAAAAATATAATCTATATTCTATAACCTTTATTAATAAGCAAAGTACGACACCAAATTTGGTTCGTACTTTTTTTTATTTCACCCATAAAATTCTATCTCACGTAGAAATCTTATCTAAAATAGAATATTTATGTTGTTAAAAAATATTAATCTAAAATATATTATAATATTATTATTGTACTAAAATATATTATATTATTTTTATATGATCACCCAATTAGCGGGCTTAGAGTAGGTGATTCAATTAGTTGTTTTTAGCTATTTGAGTTAGGTGTTTGTATATCAACTAGACACACCACAATCATCTAATTGAAAAAACTCTTCAAATTAGCTTTTTGAAAATTAGTTTTTTGAGTACAAAAAGCTATTTCAATCTACTAACTACCTAACACTAATATTGGAGGTTTCAAATGGTCAAACATCTAATTTGGCTCAAATCTCTTATTTTCTCCTAAACCTACCTATATATATTGAAATAAAAGTTTTCCATTAATCAACCAGAGTCTGCAAAACTCCTACAACAAATCTGGCACCTAACGGCTGACCTTTAAATATATTTTAATATTATTATTGTACCAAATATATTATATCACAATGAGATCAAACACCACACCCGATTATAATTACCAAGATACAAATTTCAATCTATTTTATACCCCTAAATTGGTTATCTTAATCTACCTTTGTATCAAGCATCTACCCCTCAAAACTTTAGGTGTCGTTTTCTTTCCAACTCTGTCGAGTATATTTTGAGTATAATACTTAGTTTCATGTTTGATGAAGCTAAAATATGTACAATTTTAATAAAATACCGTTAAAAAGGGATTTGACTTATTAATAAAGGTTATTAATAAAGGTTATATTATATAAATAATTTAATTTGTTTTATAAATTAACTAAGTGTGTGCTTCGGGTCCGGTTATTGTCTAGTTATACATTATACATTATACTCAGATCCAAACATTAATAGTTTGGTTATTTGGACTTAATTTAAAATATCCCAACCTAATTACTATAAATTTATGTCAACGAGCTTTATATTCTAATTTAAACACATTTAACTTTTACATAAACAGCTACATATATGAGTCCTACTTTTTGTAACGAGTGTAATTATTATCAACCTATTATAAAGTAATTATATTCCATATATAAAAAGGGTACCAGCTCACCAGGATTTCCACCAGGACCATTATGAGAAGCATTGAGCTTAAAGCTTGCATCTGCATTCAAACATGAACCGCCAAGATGTTCAACTTCATATCCCACGACATCCTCCAAGCCTATCATTCCATCTATATTTAGGTCAATATCTTTGAAGCATCCTAGCGCCCCAGGCAACACATTTCTTTCATCTTGTTTTTCGGCGATTAGAATATCATTTTGTTGTTCATCATTTTGTTTGTCACTATCTGCTTGTGAAGAAGTATCATATTCATGTGGATGATCTTGTTCAAGAATGTGTACATATCTACGGATATCAAAGTTGGTCAGAGCACTATTCCCTCTCTGCTGAATTGCAGCTTTATCATATGCAACGGCTGCTTCTTCTTCAGTGTCTACATATGCCAATCAAAACAGAAATTGTTAAAGGCTTACACAAATATATATACACTACAATTTTAAATTTTATACTACAAATTGTATTCAAATACTACTAGAATTATAAAATTAAGCAAATATCTACTCACGTAACTAAATACGTAATCTATAAGGATTCATGCACCTAGAAAAAAAACGTCTCTCCACTAAGTCCTCAGGCCTTCCACCAAACTTGAAATTTAATGCATATAAAAATCTGTCTAACAAATTAGCTAGTACCTATCATGCAGAGGAATTGATTTGTGTATAATAATTCTCTACATAATTTAATTGATTAAAAAATATTTTTAACAAATTTATTGATAAAATATATGATTCTATTAATTTATTTTACATCATGTTATCTTGAAACTACTAAAAATCGATAAACTAAAGAAGTTCATTTTTCTTGACCTATTATGACTCATTATTAGTATAACATCCCAATACCACATCTAGTAGATTTTGGATTTATGAGACAAAGTACTACTACCAATAATCACCAAAAAATAATGATCTTTTGGGGCATGTGGTGGGCTAGTCGTTACCCAAGTTGACTGCATTTGGTCCCAGCCATTTCCTTACCAAATGAGCCACTAGCAATGGGGGAGCTTGGACAGAAGAAAAAGGATGGTATTGACCTAATTCAGGAAGCTTCTATGAGGGTGAGACTTGCAGAACAGATTAAAGATCATTGGTCCAACATAGAAGCAAGGGTCAAGAAAATTGCTGAAACTGCAAAGAACTCAAATCCATCAACGGATCAACCATCAACGAATGCCATGGTTGTAACATCAACGGAATGGGAGCCACAGTTCAAGAGTTCTTATGTTATAGAACCCCTTCAGCATGGAGTCTTTCAAGATTCAAGAAATGAGAAAGGACAAGCTTCATGCTTTACACTACTAGAAAAAAGGGTTAAAAGTGACCGTCTAAAAGTGACCGGACTTAAAAATGACTGTCTGCAGTCGCTTTTAAAGTCAACCAGCTTCAATCTTTGACCGAAGTACACATGCGACCGCATCATATCGACCGCTATATAAATGACCGCAAATAGTCGCATGTATGGAACCCCAAATGACCGTTTTTAGTCACATATAAAAAATGACTGCGAACAGTCGCTTGTATTATTTGCCTAGGGCGGGAAAATTCCCGCTCTTGAGAATTTGAAATAATAGAAACTAAAATCCACCAATTTCGGTCACAAGTATTAAAGTGACCATATTCCGTGGTTTTCATATTTTACGTAACTAAGCGGGAAATTAGCCGCTATTGGGAATTTCAAATTTCAAAATTCAAAAAGCAACCATGTGCGGTCACATAGTAAAAGCCACCATTTTCGGTCATTTATAGTTTTAATTTTTTTTAAAAATATATATATATATATATATATATAATGTATGGAACCACTATATATATATATATATATATATATATATGTATGAAATGTTCGCATGTATGGAACCACAAATGACCGTGTTTAGTCACATATAAAAAATGACTGCGAACAGTCGCTTGTATTATTGGCCTACGGGCGGGAAAATTCCCGCTCTTGAGAATTTGAAATATTAGAAACTAAAATCCACCAAATTCGGTCGCAAAGAAAGTGACCATGTGCGGTCACATCATAAAAGCCACCATTTTCGGTCATTTATATTTTTAATTTTTAAAAAAAAAAAAATATATATATATATATATATATAATGTAAAATATTAACTATTTTGTAGTACTATGAAAATATATTGAGACCACTAAAGTAAATGCCTTACTTTTATTTTGAAACGATATTTAGGCATTATGATTAAAATTAAAAAAAAATGTTAATATTAAAAAAAGTTTAAAAAAAAGATCAAACATGTTTCGCATCAAAGAAGTATAATAAATGACAATATAAAACTTTAAAGTGTTACTTTAGTATCACCGTACCCTAATTAACACTTCAAGAAGGAATCAGCCATTAATAGTCGATAAACTGTCAAGGTCATCTCAATACTTTCGATTTACTTTAGTTTATCACTAAAATATAATCAATCATATATTATTTTAAAAAAATCACATTGGCATCCTGAAATCATGTTCCGCATCAAAAAAATAAATAAGGATCTTGAACTTCAATAACATTATGTAAGTAAACACTATAAACATTAAACCTGTTAATCATCGGTAAAAATATTGGGTTTAAGCAAAGTTGATATACAAGCGACCATATCCAGTCACAATGGAATTTAAATGTGACCGCAATCCGTCGTTCTGTGCTCGTGGGCACAAAAACCACCAACTTCAGTCGCAAACAGATAGAGAGGGCGACTGCGTTTGGTCACAAACATTGCATGAAGATACTAAAAGCGACCATTTCCGGTAGTAATGTACCACATGTATAATTCAATATAACTTACCGTGGTCGCCAGTATACTATATGAAATAGTCATTTTCTGATTTTTATTAAAGTATATAATATTAGATTACATAAATTAATAAGAAAAATGAAGTATTATCGTAGCATTGTTCTTCGCTTTTTTATCTTGCTTAGTTTATCCGGTAAAGAGATTGATTTTGTGATTCTTGACTATGACTTTGTGCTTGATTGCCCACTAGACATTCGATCTACCAGTACTAGGCTTTAAGTCTCTTTATTGATTGAGCGTTAATGAAATTTTGTAAGTAAACAATGTAAACATATCATAATTATTGATACAAATATATGACTTAGTAGTTGAAGTCAATGTTTTCGATTTAAGTTCAAAAATTAACAAACATTAGTTACGAAAATAAATGTTAAATTATTCAACCGCACATACGTTAAAATTACCAAAAATGATATCCATATACAATAATTCACAAGATGTAAATCATAATGTCTCTAATGTCATAAGAATCTAAGAGTAGTTGATCTAAAGCGACTGTGCGCAGTCACAAATAGAAATAAATGTGACCGCAAACAGTAGTCGGTCGCTCTTAGAAGCAGAAACAACCGATTTCAGTCACACTTAGATAGTACAAATGACTAATTTTGGTCACAACTGTCGCACGTGGAAACTAAAACCGACAGTTGCCGGTGATAATAGTCCACGTGTGTAATTGTTTACGACTAGCTGCCGTCACATTGAACCGCCACGTGGATAGCAAATACGACCATTTCCGGTCGCTTTGAAATGTACCAGAACCTAACGTAAAAAACCTACTGCCTCTTCTTTCTTTTCATTATTGGTCTCCATTTTCAATTGCTCCCCTTCTTCCATTTTTTTTCCTTCATGCTACAGATTTGCAACTTCAATTAAGGTAACAACTTCTTTTTAACTTGTATTAATGTTAACATTATGTTCTTTTGTGATAATTGTTTATCATTTCTTAATATATGTTAATATCAATTGGGTGTGAGATATGAAATTGTATCAACAAAATTAGTGTGATGAGTTGTTATAAGCATAATTATGAAATTGGTGTGCTTGTAAGCATTTATCTCACTTTTGATTTATATTAGCCAATTATTTGGTTCTTTTTTCATATTTATTGGTCAATTATATGGACATGAATGTGAAATTATACTTGTTAGTTTATATTTAAAAAAATTAGTGTGATAATTCCTTATTGTAACTATCATTGTGAAATTAGTGTGCTTATTAGCATTTAGCTCAATTTTGATGTATGCTAGTTAATTATTTGCAAATGAACTTGATCATTTAAGTTTACAAAGTTGGGGATCAAACTTGTGTTGTGCTTGTATTGTAGATGTCATCCGATCGAAGTTGGATGCAACATAGATTTGATGAAAGGAATAATATAACGGATGAATACAAAGACGGAGTAAAAGAATTCATTGATTTTGCTCTCAAGAAGAAAGATACACATGGTAATATAAGATGTCCATGTAATGAGTGTGGGAACTTGTCTTTTCATCAACCGGAAAGGGTGACCTATCATTTGTACCGATATGGTATTATAGAGTCATATACCACATGGGATTTACACAAGGAAACAAATAGGTCACGGGCCCAAGCTAGGCCGAGTTCTACTAATACCGGTCATAGAGATGATGACATGTATGATGCACACGAAATGCTAAGAGACTTCGGAGAGGCACAAGGACATTTTGAGAATTTTGAGGAAGAAGAGCCGAATGCAGTAGCACGCAAATTTTATGAGATGGTTGACAATGCCTCTGAACCACTTTATCCGAACAATGCCAACATCACAACATTGGAATTTATAAACAAGCTTTTGCACTTCAAGAGCAGGCATGGTTGTAGTAACAAGGGGTTTGATGAATTGCTTGGAGTCATTGGATCTGTGTTGCCTAATGACCACAAACTACCTGCTACATACTATGAAGTCAAAAAGTTGACAAGTGCATTGAATATGGGATATGAAAAGATTGATGTTTGCGAGAATGACTGCATGCTATTTTACAAGGAAAATAGTAAGAAGACGTTTTGTGATATATGTGATACAAGTCGATACAAGGTACAAAAAGATCCAAAAAAAAAGAAGATTCCACGAAAGATCTTACGGTACTTTCCCCTCACAGCAAGGTTACAACGTTTGTTTATGGCCAAGAAAACCGCTGAATGTATGAGGTGGCACCACAATCGAGTTGTAGTTGAAGGTCAATTATCTCATCCAGCCGATGGAGATGAATGGAAACAATTTGACCATAGATTTCCTGACTTTGCAAAGGACATAAGGAATGTTAGACTTGGTCTCTCTGCTGACGGATTTGACCCATTTCGTGATCCACACGCACAAGGTTACACGGTGTGGCCTGTGATAGTTGTTGTTTACAACCTTCCATCATCCATGTGCACAAAAGCTCCATATATGTTTATGCCTCTTCTCATTCCTGGCCCGAAAGATCCGACAAAAGATCTTCATGTCTATCTTCGACCACTGATTGATGAATTGAAAACTTTGTGGAGAACAGGGGTGGAAACATATGATCGGTTATCTTGTACAAATTTTATGATGAAGGCAGCATTGATGTGGACAATTAGTGATTTTCCAGCACTTGGCATGCTCAGCGGATGGTGCACTAAGGGTAAGTTGGCATGTCATGTATGTCTTGGGGATGTGAAAGGCAAACAACTTAAGCATGGTGGTAAACCTAGTTTTTATGGCACTGCTAGATATTTCTTGGAACCAGATGATCCCTTGAGAAAGAGTACCAAGTTTGGAAGAAGGGAAACACGTTCAGTCACAGCTCGATATTCAGGTTCATTGATAAGGTCCCTTTGTGAGGATATACAGTTTCCCCCTCCAGGGAAGATGAGCTGGAGAAAGCCTAGAGACTATGGTGTGACACATAACTGGACTCATTTCTCTCCATTTTTCGAGCTCCCGTATTGGGAGACACTTAATATTCGTCATAATATTGATGTCATGCACACCGAGAAGAATGTTTTTGACAACATATTTTACACAATGCTGAATGATAAGAAGAAGACCAAAGACAAAGATAAATCAAGAAAAGATTGTAAAGAATTAGGTCTACATCGTGATTTGTGGATACAAGATGATGGAACAATCCCAGTTGCTCCATATGTGCTTACGAAAGAACAAGTTCAGAAGTTGTTCAAGTGGATCGAAGCATTGAAACTTCCGGATGGGTATGTCTCAAATATATCAAGGTGTGTGAATTATGAAAAACACAGTGTTCAAGGAATGAAATCACATGATTGTCATATTTTTATGCAAAAACTGTTGCCTATCGTTTGTCGTGACTTTTTACCTAAGCATGTGGGTGATGTTCTTATAGAGTTGTCCAACTTCTTTCAAGATTTATGTGCATCAAACTTGACTTACTCTGATTTGGAGAAGATGGAGAAGGACATAGTGAGGATAATGTCCAAACTTGAAACTGTATACATCCCAGGTTTCTTTGATCCAATGGAACATTTGCCACTACATCTGGCTACTGAGTGTAAGTTAGGTGGCCCATCAAATTTTCGGTGGATGTATTTTGTTGAAAGATACTTGCATGGTTTAAAAATGAAAGTAAAAAACAAAGCTCGGCCAGAGGGTTCAATGGCAGAACGCTATATTGAGGAGGAAAGTGTACACTTTTGCTCGTTGTACTTTGAAGACAAATTCGAAACAGTCCATACTCGGCTGCGTCGTAATGAGGCACCCAAAATGTCTCATGATCCCAATTTGTTAGAAGTTTACAGGTATCCGACAAAACCCCAGCTGCATACGGGACATAGGCTCTTGGGTGATGAGGAAAAGAAGCTTGCAAAATACTAGGTACTCATTAATTCGCCAGAGGTTGCCATATATTTGCGGTATGGTCTTTATCTCAATATCTTTACTTGTGTTTGAATATTTAAGAGCATGTTTAATGTTTTGGTAATTTTATATTTATTTTAGTGAATTTCACAAGTTGGTGAACAAGCATCACCCGGAATTCAATGATGCAGAAAAAGAAAAATATCAAAAAGAAAGATTCACGAACTGGATGGAAAGAAGGGTATATCTAATTTATATATATATATATATATATATATATATATATATATATATATATTCACACACACAAACACACACACACACACACATATATATATATATATATATATATATATATATATATATATAAATTTGTCCTTGATTTATTTGATTAGGTAACAAATACGAACGGAGTCGTCAATCCTAAGTTCAAGGATTTGATAAGAGGTCCGATGACCGATGTGGAAACTTATAAAGGGTGCCTTTGTAATGGCTACAAGTTTGATTGCGGAAATCTCAATGAGCGCACATCACAAAACTCGGGCGTGCTTGTCGTAGGTAAAGAATATGATAAGTTATAAAGTCTAAAATGCATTAGTTATACCTTATTTATCTAAATTTTGTCAATTTATACTTATAGGATCTTCTTATCAAGAGAGGTATGGAAATTACTACGGAAGACTACTAGAAGTTCTAAAGCTTCACTATCACAATGGGCATGATGTTATTTTGTTCAAATGCCATTGGTTTGATCATACAACACACGTCAAAGTGGATAGAAATAGAATGACTACCGTGAATGTTAAATCAAAATTAGATGCCGAAGATGTTTTTATATTGGCTAGCCAAGCTCATCAAGTATGCTATGTGCCAAGTATTAAAAATGCAAAATCATCATGGTACACGGTGCTTACTACAAAAAGCCGACAAGTAGATGAAGATGTGGCATGTAATGATAATGTTACTTCTAATAATGTCGCTTTCCAAAATGATGCATCAAACGCTTCATCATCACACGTTGATCCCGTAATTATTCATGATCCTTCAAATTTTTTTATTGACTTGAGAAATTATGAAAATGATTACTCTATGGAGGATTACAATGAAGAGCAAAGTGACAATGAAGACATGAGCGTTGATGAGCGAAGTGATGATAATGAGTGATGATAATATGTTGTAATTGTTGTTTTGAAATTATTGTTTCAAATTTGAAACTATTGTTGAATTATATATTAAATTCGGAGCTTTTGTGCGAATTATGACTATTAGTTATTGTGAATAGATAATGAGTACATAAATTGTATTTATTTAAGTGTGGTATGATTTTTGCAAAAAAATTATATAACAGGGAGCAACTCCAGTAGTTACAGGTCCTGCACCTGTAGTTTGCTAAAATTGACCGAAAATGGTCGAATGCTAAAAATGACCGTTTTCGGTCGACCAAGCCTTTATAATTATTTTTAAAAGAATTTTAATTAATTTCCCTTTTATATCATATATCATTCTAAAACCTAATTTGTGTATTCATTTCATCCTTAGTCGCCACAAAACAAAACACAAAGCGATAAACACAAAACGATAAACACAAAGCGATAAGCCAATTTCATCCTGTAAAGCGCCGACAAACTAAACAATGGCGACAAGTTCCAACCGTAGACAAGCTAAACATGTACGAGTTGTTTGTATTCGATTTTGATTTCATTTTGATTTCATTTTGATTTAATCGATGATTTCATTTTGATTTCATTTTGATTTAATCATTGATTTAATCGTTGATTTTGATGTATATTGTGTATTCGAAACCCAAAAAACAAAACCCCCTTAACTTATGATTTATTTGTTTTCATTTTGATTTAATCGTTGATTTCATTTAGATTTAATCGTTGATTTAGTATAACAGTTGGGTTTTAACAGTTGGTATGATTTAATTTGGGTTTTATACCAGTTGATATGATTTATTTAGTTGGTTTGATTTAATTTGGGTTTTATACCAGTTGATATGATTTATTTAGTTGGTATGATTTATTTTGGGTTTTATACTAGTATACAAGTGTTTGATATTATTTTATTCCAGGTTGTGTTGCCTAGTCGGTTATACGGGGCTAGTTTCAGAGGAGGTAGGGGAAGCGATAGAGGAGATGGTGGAAGGGACAGAGGAGGCGGGGAAAGGGTGAGAGGATGCGGGGAAAGAGATGGGGAAAGGGTCATAGGAGGTGGAGAAAGGGTTATAGGAGGTGGGGGAAGGGGCAGAGGTGATGGTGGAAGGGACAGGGGTAAGTTGGTAATAAGAGATGGGGAAAGGGTGAGAGGAGGTGGGGAAAGGGTCATAGGAGGTGGGAAAAGGGGCAGAGGAGATGCTGGAAGGGACAAGGGTAAGGGAAAAGCGATTGAGGGGAAGGGCAAAGGGTATGGGGGAAGGGGTAGAGTACATGTTGAGGAGAGTGATAGTGATAGTGATAGTGATAGTAATTATGAGTGGAGGATGCGAGACTTGAGGATAGTGGTGATGAGATTGATGGTGGGGAAGAGGCTGAGAGATATGACGATATGGAGGTTGACGACGGTATGGAGGGTGACGAGATGGAGGGTGACGAGATGGTTGGTGATGATATTAGTTTTGAGAGAGGTGCACGAAGTGTTTGTTATGGTGACTACAAAACACCACCAAAGAAGGGAGATCCCAAGCTTGGAGTAGTGGAATTCATCGACGACAAAACGTAATTTCTTTATCTTTTCTCTTAATTGATTATCTTTGCATACTTAATAGTTTCTGATTCCAATAGTTTGATACCGATCAATAGTTAGCAAGTTAGTTACTCGATCAAGATGTTTTGTTAAAAGGTATCCATATAGCTCTGGAATGGTTTCTGTTAGAGCGACGAGTTATAACACTCTCTAGTCTCAGCTTTATAACGATATGGTATAGATCAAGTGTAGTTGCAAGATGAACCGATAAAACTTCACCATGTATAGCTTCTGATTCCAACGTAACTGGTTATAGTGAGTGCTTGTATAGAATTGTATAAACAAGATAAACAGAATTCAGCTAAATTCCAGAATCCACCATACCTTGTGAACTGCTCCGTATAATCCACCATACGTGTATGCTGAATGCCTAGTCTTCTCCAACTACACACTAGAAATTATAATAATGTTACACATGAAAATTGACCTTCTCTGTATACTTTTTATAGCTATATTCCAATACAATCTGATGCACTTTTGTATGCCCTTTTGAAGTTGCGTCTGCGAAATAATACTAGAGCTTGTAAGTAGAGAAAAAACACTACGTTATAGTGCTTACTGCTGTTGTGGTTTGTTAATGATAAATAAGGCTAAAAGAAATTTGCTTTGAATTTATCAGTGGTTAAGGTAAGTTGTGGGTGACTTGTTATACATTAATTAGCTTAGCTGGTAAGCAGGTTTCATAAAGTTCTTTTCCATAAGTGGTTTTAGACCCCAAACCCCTATTAAATTACAGAGTAGACCTTAATCCTTATTATGTAACATTGTATATAGACCTTCCGTGAATAATAATTCCAGAATAATACAAATTTAATTACTTAACTGAAGTGCTTAGAATACTGTCCAGAACTCAGAAAACATCCAGATGAAGAACAGAACTCGGGAAAGCCAATCTTTTTCGTATAATTAGCAAAGTAGTCGCGTCTGATCATAATGCAATTTCACATTTCTTTATAGATTAGTCCCAATTCTATTTTTTTGTAGAAAAATTGCATTTGTCTTTGATTTGCGACATTAGTTGGTGTTACTGTCCATGCAGACATGCATACACATTTTCAAAATGTAATTAAGTGTTAGTATAAAAATGAACTTTACATGTCGGTAAAATAATAATATATATCGGTTAAATGATGATACATGGAGAAATAATAAATAGTACTCTGTCTCAACAGGTTGTTAATACTTTCTTGTTTTGGCAAGTCCGATTCAACATATTTTTCTTAAACTAATTTCAGTAAATTTCACCAAGCCATATATGAGCCCCATATCTTCTTTGCTCAATGCTGTAGATAACGGGTGTTAGCTGAGATTATTGGATGAATGATTTCATAAAATTTTACAGTAAATTTTAATCTGGTGTGCTGAAACTCATTTCATTTTTACAGTATCAAACAGCCCAGGTACAAAAGGACGCTGAAAGGCATACTAAGAGCGGAATGGAATTATGATACAGCCTTTGAAAAAGGACGACAGCGAGAGGCCTTTCTAAACCGATGTGTCAAGAAGTTTAGGGTATATATGTACTATAAATTTGGAATTTAATACATGTCAGCTTTCATTTTATTATTAATTATACAATTTTCTCTTGTTTTTCAGCGTTACTATTACTATCCTAAAGGATTCACAAAGGGAGAGGCAAATTCTGTGGTTAGAGAGCATTTGAGAAGAAATATGAAGCAAACTATGTTCACAATGAAGAAGAATGCTAGTACAGAGGTTGAAGAAGCTCTTAAAAAGGGGGAGAACAAAAAACGAAATGATTTCAGGCCCCCTTTCCTAGAAGAGGATGCATGGATGGGTTGCTGTGATTATTGGGAAACAGAGGGTCATGAAAAGATGTCGAAGATCAACACAGAAAATCGCAAACACTTAACGTTCCCGCACGCCAGTGGAGCGATGCCATTTGAACAACGACGGAGTGTAAGTTCATTAAATTCCTAAACATTTGTCACACTTGAAAAATATAAGCTTTGTCGCTTACTTTAATTCATTTAGGCTTTAATTTATTTAAATTATATGTCAAGTAGAATAAACATCTGAGACATGGCTGGATTAATTATTTTTTACACTGTTTTATCTTTTTTTATAGGCCAATATGGAAGAAACAGGCGAGATCCTGTCTGAATTGGAACTATTCGATATTGTGTACACAAAGAAGCATGCTGAATTGATGAAAATTAAGGTTTGTTGCACCAATTGTTTATACCATCAGAATATTAATGTGGTTAAATAATACAATTTTTATGTGCAAAGTAACTTGAGAAATTTTTTCTGCATTAGTTAACAAAATAATAATATTGATAATCATTTCTTGTATATTACATGGTGCATCGATTTCCTAATCAGTTGTATAATGCAGGAGGCTATGGAGCGTGCTGAAAAGGAATTGGCTTCCCAACATGGTCCAGATGAGCCACCTTTGTCTCCGGCCAGCCGCAGGAAAAGGAATGTTATGGTTGCACTGCATGCTCGTCAGCCAAGGAAGGGGAAACCTTTTATGTACCCACACCATACAGTTCGAGAACTTCTTGGACCAACAGAGGCAGCTGCATGGACTAGCTTGTCCACTCCAGCCCGCATTCCAGAGCATGCATACGAGATGATGGGGAGGGCATTGAATGAGGTGACTGATATGGTCCAGGCCATGGATGGAGTAGATGAGGTTCCACGATCCCGCCTCGATGAAGAGTTGCGAAAATTGGCTGATGGTGCCTATCCAAACAAGGATGACCCAACACAACTAGTATTTTGGGATCAATATATGAAGATTTCTACAAATTTAACCGCTTCTCTATTTGCAAGATACAAGAAGGTCGTCATTGAGGTAATTTTCAACATAATAAATCTTTGCATTTTTCAATATCAAAGTGTTTATCATGCTGATTTTGTTTATCATAAAGTGTTTAACAAAAAACTGCAAATTTCTTTAATTCAAGGAAAAATATATACACTGTGTATTTGATTACATTTAATAAAACAAACATCATTACAAAAACTAGACTAGAAATCACATATGTCAACTTAACCAACAAGTAAATAACATCTAAATCCCCATGGCTTTCTTCAGTCACAGCATCTTCATTTGTTTTTGGTTCTGATATTTTTTCAATTCAGTGCATAGGAATTCCTGCCTTCCAGTGTCGAAATTGATTACCAACACTAGTTATTGACTTGGGGAATTTTTGGCAAGATAAATAATGGCCTCATCTATACTACTGCAATAAAACTATATTAAATCGTAAAAACAGGTATGTAATTTGCTATATGTGAGTACTTTTTTGGCAAATGTTGGAGGGAAATTGGTAAATACCTACAACATTAACATAGAAAACATTGTCTGTAACATTCTGGTTTGAATCAACAAGACAATCCGCTAGCAGAATCCTTTAACATTCCCAATTACATATATAAACCAATGTTATTACTAACAATTACATATATAAACATACACTCAGAGCGAGAGGGAGGCAGTATGAAGAGAGAGATGTATACCTGGTAATTAGAGAGAGTAGAAAGAAAGGGGACGCAATAGATTTAAATTTTTACGCGTCGGTCAGTGAAAAAGGCCGTCGTATAAGTAATATTATATATGTTGGGTTTTAAAAGTGCAACGTCGGCATTTTATCAACCGACGTATAATCTAATTATATATGTCGGTCATTTTTGTACTAGTGACTGTTGCATAAATGTTGAGTGACACGTGCATAACTTTTGTGTTTCCTGAAGGCCCTGAACTATGAATAATAACATCATATTGAAGTTAGCATATTACATAGGATTATGGGGACCTCTGATCATCTAAAATATAATTAAAGGCTGGTTAAGATGTTCTTGTAACATTTTTACATAGTATTGTTGATAAATTGGGATCTGTTTTAGGATAACAAGAGGATGAAGGGAGAGGTGTGCTATATACTTCGTGTGTTATTAGGAAAAGAATTTTCCTGCAATATATGTTAATATGTTATTGATCAGACGCGACTACTTTGCTAATTATACGAAAAAGATTGGCTTTCCCAAGTTCTGTTCTTCATCTGGATGTTTTGTGAGTTATGGACAGTATTCTAAGCACTTCAGTTAAGTAATTAAATTTGTATTATTCTGGAAATTATTATTCACGGAAGGTATACAATGTTACGAATACAGGATATCTTCATAAATGATAGCAGAAACTAATGATAGTTCACGAATGATAGAACATATATAGTTCACGAATAAATGATAGTTCACGAATGATAGAACATATATAGTTCATAAAAAGTCTGTCCTAATGTTGCAGAATATCTTCTATTTCATGGACTAGCAGAAACTTTGCCCCAAGTATTATTAATTCTTACTGCACATCCTTGATCTACATATACAGGATATGCACGCTCATGACCAGGTTGATGACCAGGATAATGATCACGTTGATGACCAGACTAATGACAGAAATGCTAACAATGACGAAGAAGGCAGCTTCAACAATGTTCCACTAAGCCCATAGTTTATTGTGGTTATCACGCTGTCTTGGCTACTTCTTAACGAATAGGTTATCATTTTGTGGAATCCTTATGTGGATTTTGTAGTACTCTTAATGGAGCTGAATTTTTAGTATTTTGTATGGAGTTTAATGAATTTTATTCATCTAATGGAGAATATTTTGGTTTTTATTATATAACTTGTCATTTGTATTTTATTTTCCATCCCCGTGTTATACATAATATATATTTTAAGCTTGTGGCATTGTGGCGTGATAAACGCGGAAGTGGTGTAATATATTTGAATTTGTACAGGCTTGTTACCACCAAATGTGACTGATTTTGGTAGTATTCTATTACCATTTTAGCAAGTTATTTCAACCAATTTTGGTCGCAATTAAGCATCCTTCTGACTTAGGAGCCCAACAATTGTGACTGAAAACAGTCATATTGAGTACTACATATGTGACTGGTCCCAGTCATATGTAGCACTACATTTGTGACTGGTACCGGTCATATGTAGCACTACATTTGTGACTGGAAACAGTCATACCTTAGCACAGTAGTGCGACCGGATTTCGTCAACCTTAATTGCGACTGAAAATGGTCACACTGTAAATGCGACTGGAGTTGGTCGATTCTGGTCCTTAGGCGGGAAATGAAATTTTGAATGAAAATTCGAGTTCCTTAAGGGGGAAATGAAATTTTTAGTGAAATTTCAAAAAATTTGGAAATTATATAGCGACTGGTTTTGGTCATATTTGGACTTCTTCATTGTGACTGTTTTTGGTCATATCGGGCCTTCTTATTTGTGACTGTATTTGGTCGTTCTCTGTTTCCACTTTCGACCGCAGATCTAGTTGCGACGGCCTTATAAGTGACCGGGGGGTTCCGGTCATTTTTATATTAAAAGCGACAAAAAACGGTCATTTGTAGTATAGATGCGACCGGAATGGTGCGGTCACTTTTAGCTGTTTCTGTTGTAGTGTTAGGAATGTGGATGCAAGAGGGAAATGTCCAATATCACCTATCAAACCCAAGGGCAAGAACACTGCAAGGATATTTTATCCTCTACCAAAGCCAGATGAGTTCAAAGTCCTAGGGAAGCTGATTATTGAAAGCAAAGAAAGCAATTCATCCAAGCATAAGGAACCAAAGGGCCATCATCTACAGGGATAGCAAGGAAATCTGCATTTGGGTTGGTCACCCAAATTTTGCTAAGACCAAAGCTGAAGAATCTGAAAGGGCAGCAATGCAAGCTCATGCAGTTACTCAATCACTTGAAGATGAAGAAACCCTACAGGAAGAAAAGGCTAAGGATGAAGCTAAGGAAGCTGGAAAGGAAAGGAAGAGTGTAAGGCAGCCAAAGGCTAGAGCAAAAAGGAATCTAAACTTTGATAAAGATGATTCTCAGGACACTGCTCAAGACTCTTCCACAACTAGTGCACATCAAATTCCTGTTGATCAACCTCATGAAGGAAAGTTGGCCTGTGATCCTGCACATCCTGTCAACTTTCATGATCAACCAATAATGCCAAAAGAGGAGCCTTTTGAATTTGATGAGGCCTACTTTCCAAAGTTCCTATTTGAGAAGGATCAACCAATGAAGACAAAGAAAAGGGCTGTCAAGGCAAAGCCAGTATTTATGAGAAAGCCACAACCTCAGAAACCCCCTGCAAATCCAGAGGACTGCATGTACATTGCTGACATCAGGGAAGAATCCAGTCTACATCTTGACTTAGACAACCTGGTGGAAGTAAGGGGCATTGCAGCTTCTCAAAAATTGCCTGAGAGACTGGTCTTTGTATTCAAGGGTGGTAGAGAACAGGTGTGGCCTCTCTACAGAATTTTAGGAGAAGACTATCAAACACTACTCTCAGTGTTTAGATGCTTGAAGAAGGACTTTGGCTTCACCAAAACAGCCAAGTCTGAGGTGGTCTCCAAAATCTGTCAGATAAAGGCTAGCTGGAACAAGCCTGAGGCTCTTCCCAGAATGCTTAGAGTGCCCTCAACAGGAAAGAAGATCCATCTTCAACCATACTGGATGATGGAATTTAAGGACAAGGACAATTGCAGAAGATTCTTCAGGATGGAAGACCAGCTGGATAAGGCATCTAATCAAACTCTAAAGTTTATGCAATCCATGCTTGGTGATCAAGATGAAGAAGAGAAGATCTTTTACAGAAGGCTACGGGTCCAAATTGAGGAAAACAACTCTAAGAGAGGGAAGAAGACTATGCCACAAAGAAGACACAGATGAATCATTTGCTCAGTATAGAGGAGCACTTTTGGGCATTAGTCTTTTAAGTCTTGTATTTTGTCTAAAATATTATGAAGCTTAATTCATTTTCTACTTTTGTAATTTATGATGTATCTGAGTATTTTTGTTATCATCAAGTCTCTTGATTTATGGATGTTATTCTATCAGTCATAAATTGGGGGAGATTGTTAGGAATATGTTGTTCTTGATGATAAACATAAAACACTTAGTAGAATTTGTGTAAAGTCACTTTGTAGCTGTCAACGAAATGGCATGCTTTGCAGCATTCCGTTGACAGGAAGCTCATCAACGGAATGAGTGATGTAGCAATTGCACTGTACAATACTTCTAGTTTGATATGCATTTCATTGTAGATATTGGATAGGTTTTCTAAGTCATGTTGACTAAGTACTAGATAGGCAAAATAGGTTGGTCAATTGTAAATATCTTATGCCTTGTAATTTTGCCTAAGTGAAGACATGTCAACGGAATGAAGGTTACTCTGTCAACGGTATGGAGTTTACTCATCAACGGTATGGAGTTTACTCATCAACGAAATGAAGAATAAAGCTATCAACGAAACACATCTCCCTGCTATCAACGAATCATTATTGCTTTTCTGAATAGTTGACAAAGTGATAGTGACAGTTTACTGAACAGATCTAAAGGAGATGTGGAAGTGTACTTTGCATTGGAAACCATTAAAATGGACATGGGGAATAAGGAAACATCCCAGTTTCCAATTGGGCTCTTGGGAGTGATCATAATAAGCATGAAGACAAAAGCAAAGATCTTCAAGGACCACTGGACAAAGGGATGAAAAGCAAACTATTGGCGGTTACTCATTGTACTTTTAGTGTAGCCAAAAATAGAGTTGTAAACTTGGGTTTATATAACCAAGTGTAGCAGTTACTTTAAAATATGAGAAGAAAAACAAATAGATTGTATTAGCTATCTTTAAGAGCATTTCTTCTCTACATTATTGTAACTGAGCAGCTGTGTACTTTTGTATCACAGATTATTTCCGCAATAAAAATCACTTCAGTTGGATCATCAAACAAACCAACTGAAATTATTAAGTGCTTGTGGTTTTTATTTTATAAGTTCAGTTTTAATTTGTAAGTTGTTTTTAAGTTTGAGAAATATCAAGAATTGTATTCAACCCCCCTTCTACAATTCTGTTAGGTCATTTGGGATTAACAGACGTGGAAGATGGGATCCTTTCATTATTAAAATGCAACTAAAACCTACCAAAATCGGTAGGTTTTGCTTTCCTACCAAAGTTGGTACTTTGGTAGGAAGTAGTTTTATCATCACATTCATTTCCTACCAGTTTTGGTAGGAAATGACCCTGACAAAATTTCATTATTTTTTTTCTCAGAAATTGTTTATTAATTTAAAATACGTGAGGGATAATGATGTGGAATGTGGGGTCGTTGAAAAGTCAAATTGTGACCAAAACCGACCAAATCTGGTAGGAATTGATTTCCGACCAAGAATTGGTAGGAATCGATGCTTGCGTGTACAAAACTTGGGACCCACAGACACCATTTCCAACCAATTTCTTTGTTGGTTGAAAATGCTCGGTCATTTCCAACCAAATTTTTTTGGTATATGTTTTAAATAGTAGCAAATGACCGTTTTTCTTATGATGTTTGTAAGACTGCTTGCACAGGAACGTTGTTTCTACAGAAACGTCACAAGAAAAACTTACCTTAGAAGGGATTTGTAATTTTCAGAGATTTTTCTCATTAAGCATGGGAGCACTGTACGTAGTTATTCATCAAATACCTGATCATATTAATTGCGGCTCTGTCAAATGCTCTATTTGCTACTCAAATTATAATTACCGAGTAAAACCAAAATCAACCAATTATTATTATTATTATTATTATAAATAGACACATGACCTAAAAATGGTCTTCTGAAAGAAGAGACTACAACGTTCTAGTAAGTACTTCTGTCAACAGGCCCCAAACCATAATGGAACTGGTTTTACGCTAAGCCATGCTAATTTGTGAAAGAAAGCTAACATGTAATATATCTTTCCTCGAAATACCACAAGGGAGTTAATCATAAGATGGGAAAACTGGTGAAAATTTGAACATAAACAGGAGTCTTAAGATAATAATGAATTAGTCATATGCAGGTAAATAAACCAGGGGTAAAGTTTAGCTGACGGGCCATTGTAACACATGCAGTAAGTCATGCATGCCCAACCGAGCATATAAGAAAACACAAAGCAGCGAAAGTAGACAGACTGAAGGAGAGAGTCTATGACTCATCACCATGCTCTTCAGGAATATTCTTAATAGGATCTATCTCATCTTTAAAGAGGAAATCTGTGTACTTGGCACCTACGATTGACCGTACTTTGAGTAAGCGATCCTTTAACCCCTCGGCGTACCACACTTGATGGGCATCTTCCTCGCTCCGTTGGGCCCTAGCCACCTCCTTTTTCAGCTTCTCATTAGAGAAGTTAGCTTCTATGAGAATTTTTTGAAGATAATCGTTCTTTAGCTTCACATCTGCTAGCTCCGCTTCTACTTTCATCTTGAGTTTGCGTTCCTTTTCCAAATCCTCTTGAAGCTTGAGTCTAGCCTCACTCGCTTGCAAAGATTCTTTGGTCTGAGAGGCAATCCACATCATAGTCTAGGAAAAATAGGTAACACTTAGATAGGGCAAGAGAGGAACGTGACTTCATAAAAATGAGGAAGATGCATAAAGTGTTTACCTGAGTGGCATGGGCGAGCGCCTGCTCATTACCTATCGAAAGAGGAAGATCCCTCTTATCATGGTCGCCCGGAAGGAACATGAGTGAAGCAACATGATGCCCCAGACTAACAGATGAAGAGCTCGCTGTGACCATAGCAGAATGTGGTAATTGAACACTAAAATCATTTTCACTCGTCCTAGGGCATTTAGACACAAGGCCCTCGGCTGTTAGGTCCATATCTCTCCTAGACTTCTTCCTGCTCTGCACCACCTCTATAGCCTCAACATGAGATCCATCTTTATCGCCCAATCCGTTGTTAGTTAGCACTACAGCCGCTTCTTTGTTGAGAGCAATTGAAGGCTGCTTTGCAAGTGCCTTTGCTGCAATCTTGGCTCTCATATGTTCTTTCTGTTTCTCCAAGTCAGCACTTTGTCCGGACAGTACTGAGAAGAGATCAAAAAACAAATCAGTAATGGGAAAAGTCAATAATGAGGAAATAAGGAGAGGGGAATTAATATAAAGATGGCAAGAAAAGTAAAGAATGCACATATAAGGCATGTAGGGAACAAAGTAAAAAAACACAATAAATAGAGAAAAAACAAAGTTTAAATCTAAGGATGGTCTTGTTCCAGGAGGTATGAGTGTTTACAAATATCAACTTCGGTCACTCAATTAATCCCTCTTACTCTCTTACTCAGTTACTCTACCATAGGTACTAGTATTTACTAATATCAACGTTGGTCTCTCAACTAGTCTCTCTTGCTAAATAATAAAATTGAACAAATATATAATCATATTAATTACTAAAAAGTAAACATAATCATTGTACTAGTACTTAATATTTAAAGAAATTGATTTGTGTTTAATAAATCCAGGTCTAACTTTAGATGCATTCAGGTCTAACTTTACATTATGAATAGACAATTATGACAACACCAGCATTATTTAGAAGTATTGCTCGCACCAACAGTTCATGTGTTTTCTATTTAAATTTAGTAATATACATTTATAACCTTTATTTATTAATAAGTGAAACATCCTTTTAACATTATTAACATTGTACGTAAATTCGCACTTTTTTTTGTTTCATTTTTTTTTTGGTTTCATCTCTAATTTATTTATATTTTAAATTATCTAATTTAAAATAGAATATATAATACCCTAACCTTAACTCAAAGTGAAATCCCCCTTTTAACATTGTACCTATATTTTAAATTATCTAATTTAAAATAAAATATATAATACCCTAACCTTAACTCAAAGTGAAATCTTCTTTTAGTATTGTATCAAATTTGATTGGCACTTTTTTGGTTCCATCTTTTTTTTGTTTAACCCCTAATCTATAGCTTTTATAACTTTTATTAATAAGTGAAACCTCTTTCAACATGTTTCGCACCTTTTTTTTGGTTTCATCTCCTAATTTGTGTTTTTTAATTTGTTTTTCTAAAAAATATAATCTATATTCTATAACCTTTATTAATAAGCAAAGTACGACACCAAATTTGGTTCGTACTTTTTTTTATTTCACCCATAAAATTCTATCTCACGTAGAAATCTTATCTAAAATAGAATATTTTATGTTGTTAAAAATATTAATCTAAAATATATTATACTATTATTATTGTACTAAAATATATTATACTATTTTTATATGATCACCCAATTAGCCGGCTTAGAGTAGGTGATTCAATTAGCTGTTTTTAGCTATTTGAGTTAGGTGTTTGTATATCAACTAGAAACACCACAATCATCTAATTGAAAAAACTCTTCAAATTAGCTTTTTGAAAATTAGTTTTTTTAGTACAAAAAGCTATTTCAATCTACTAACTACCTAACACTAATATTCGAGGTTTCAAATGGTCAAACATCTAATTTGGCTCAAATCTCTTATTTTCTCCTAAACCTACCTATATATATTGAAAATAAAAGTTTTCCATTAATCAACCAGAGTCTGCAAATAATACATCAGAAAGGAAACTCCTACAACAAATCTGGCACCTAACGACTGACCTTTAAATATATTTTAATATTATTATTGTACCAAATATATTATATCACAATGAGATCAAACACCACACCCGATTATAATTACCAAGATACAAATTTTAATCTATTTTATACCCCTAAATTGGTTATCTTAATCTACCTTTGTATCAAGCATCTACCCCTCGAAACTTTAGGTGTCGTTTTCTTTCCAACTCTGTCGAGTATATTTTGAGTATAATACTTAATTTCATGTTTGATCAAGCTAAAATATGTACAATTTTAATAAAATATCGTTAAAAAGGGATTTGACTTATTAATAAAGGTTATTAATAAAGGTTATATTATATAAATAATTTAATTTGTTTTATAAATTAACTAAGTGTGTGCTTCGGGTCGGGTTATTGTCTAGTTAGAGCAACTCCAAGAGACTAGCTATCTCAACTCCTAAGTTCAAATTTAAGGAATTTGACAAAAAATTGCACTCCAGCAATCTCCTAAATGATTTCTTAAAAGTTAAGACACAACTCTCATGCCTTATTTTTAAGGAAGCTATAGTCATCCCTTATCCTATTTTCATCAATAAAATATTCATTTTCCTCCCTTTTTTATATGTCTTTTTTACACCTCTTTTTTAGTGGAGTTTAAATTTAATATTTTTATATTTATAAGGAGTAAATATAAGGAGTATTTTTGGAGTTGACATACCCTATAATATCCTAAATTACTAAGAGTCATATTTTTTATAATATTTTTAAAGAACATGCTAAGAGACTGTTGGAGTTGCTCTTATACATTATACATTATACTCAGATCCAAACATTAATAGTTTGGTTATTTGGACTTAATTTAAAATATCCCAACCTAATTACTATAAATTTATGTCAACGAGCTTTATATTCTAATTTAAACACATTTAACTTTTACATAAACAGCTACATATATGAGTCCTACCTTTTGTAACGAGTGTAATTATTATCAACCTATTATAAAGTAATTATATTCCATATATAAAAAGGGTACCAGCTCACCACGATTTCCACCAGGACCATTATGAGAAGCATTGAGCTTAAAGCTTGCATCTGCATTCAAACATGAACCGCCAAGATGTTCAACTTCATATCCCACGACATCCTCCAAGCCTATCATTCCATCTATATTTAAGTCAATATCTTTGAAGCATCCTAGCGCCCCAGGCAACACATTTCTTTCATCTTGTTTTTCGGCGATTAGAATATCATTTTGTTGTTCATCATTTTGTTTGTCACTATCTGCTTGTGAAGAAGTATCATATTCATGTGGATGATCTTGTTCAAGAATGTGTACATATCTACGGATATCAAAGTTGGTCAGAGCACTATTCCCTCTCTGCTGAATTGCAGCTTTATCATATGCAACGGCTGCTTCTTCTTCAGTGTCTACATATGCCAATCAAAACAGAAATTGTTAAAGGCTTACACAAATATATATACACTACAATTTTAAATTTTATACTACAAATTGTATTCAAATACTACTAGAATTATAAAATTAAGCAAATATCTACTCACGTAACTAAATACGTAATCTATAAGGATTCATGCACCTAGAAAAAAAACGTCTTTCTCCACCAAGTCCTCCGGCCTTCCACAAAACTTGAAATTTAATGCATATAAAAAATCTGACTAACAAATTAGCTAGTACCTATCATGCAGAGGAATTGATTTGTATATAATAATTTTCTACATAATTTAATTGATTAAAAAATATTGTTAACAAATTTATTAATAAAATATATGATTCTATTAATTTATTTTACATCATGTTATCTTGAAACTACTAAAAATCGATAAACTAAAGAAGTTCATTTTTCTTGACCTATTATGACTCATTATTAGTATAACATCTCAATACCACATCGAGTAGATTTTGGATTTATTAGGCAAAGTACTACTACCAGCACCATAAAATAATGATCTTTTGGGGGTGGGCTAGTCGTTACCCAGGTTGACTGCATTTGGACTAGTAAGCTTCGGCTTATTCGGACTCAGAATCGGGACTTGATCCGATTTTTGAAAAATACTCGGGATTTGAGCCGGGTTGTCACATATGATATCAGTGCCGACTCTCAAAAGCTTTGATGCGTCAAGTTGTCAAAGGTGGGGACACAAAGGCTGGTGGCATTTTATCCCACAATGGACAGAGGTTCGTAGGTGGGGATACGATGACAGCCGGTATTATCCCACAATGGCTATAGAGGAATGATCTTGACCTATGGGTTATCCGTTCAGGGCCTGACGAGGACGTTAGGAGTTTGAGTGGGAGAGTTTGTAACATCTATGTCCCACATCGAGTAAATTTGGGACTTCTAATCAGTTTATGAGGCAAAGTACTACTACCAATAAACACCAAAAAAATCATGTTTTTTTGGGGACCTGTGGTGGGCTAGTCGTTACCCAAGTTGGCTGTAATTGGGCTAGTAGGTTTCAGCTTATTGGGACTCAGAATCGGGACTTGACCCGATTTTCGAAAAATACTCGGGATTTGACAGGGTTGTCACATATGGTATCAGATCCGACTCTCGAAATCTTTGATGCGTCAAGTTGTCGGAGGTGGGGACACGAAGGCTGTTGGTATTTTATCTCACAATGGACAGAGGTCCGGAGGTGGGGACACGAAGGCAGCCGGTATTATCCTACAATGGCTAGAGAGGAACGATCTGGACCTATGGGCTATTCGTTCAGGGCCTGACGAGGACGTCAAGAGTTTGAGTGATAAAGTTTGTAACATCCCAGTCTCATATAGAGTAGATTTGGGACTTCCGATCAGTTTTAAGGCAAAGTACTACTACCAATAAGCCCCCAAAAATCATGATCTTTTGGGGGCCTGTGATGGACTAGTCGTTACCCAAGTTAGCTGCATTTGGGCTAGTAGAGTTCGGCTTATTCGGACTCAGAATCGGGACTTGCCCGATTTTTGAAAAATACTCGGGATTTGACATGGGTTGTCAAAGTTAGTATAAATATATACCCACCAATTTTTCACACGAGACGAAAACGACATTAAAAATTAGTGTTTGTGTTTGTATTTTGAGTACACGAACACGAATGTATACGACCGAAATTTAGTGTTGATTTTTTGTTTACCCTTTGGTTAGACGACATGACACGAAATACATGACATAAATAAATATATATTTGTATGTTAATATTTAAATTAAAATTTTTTTATTATTTACATTAGATGAATTAATATTTATTACACAATTATACATATTTTATAATATTTTTTTGTAAATATGATGTAAGTACATATTTATAAACATATTGGTAAAAAGTTAACTAAAATTAAATATTTATATTTATTTATTTATTTATTATTTAAAATTACACGAAAACACGACACGAAAAGAACGAAGTAGAGGGGTAGGATAATGGATTTAAATTAATGATTTAGAATAAAAGTAATTCAAAAATTGTGTCTCAAAATCTCGTTTTAATTAGAATTCTCATTTGAGTAACTATATGCACATAGATTTATGTGTATATATATTGATGTTCAAATGAGAACTAGCTAGGGATGAACTAATGATATATAATTATATTTAATATTATATAAAATATGTAATCTATGATCATTTGCACCAGATTACTACTCCCTCCGTCCTGCAATCAATATTTAGCAATAAAATGTTTCACCGTCAAATTTAACCTCAATTCTTTATATATTTAGAAACAATTAACATATTTTACACTTAATTTGGTTTTATAAGAAAATTCGTTTAATACTTTTGAGACATAATTTTGAAACATGCAAAAAAAAAAAGAATTGTGATCAATATAATTCGAATGGAGGCAATAGTTTACTAGATTAGAAATTTCTTTTTTCTACCAAATTACTGAGTTACACAAATTACCATTGAATCTATGAATTAGGGATGTGTATGAAATTGGTAATTCAGTTTGCCACATATATAATCCATATTAATAAAGTACTAAATAAAATTAGAAATTATATAGATGAAATGTGATTGAAATAATAAATATATAAATCAATTGTTGGAAAGACGGGACTAGAAGTTTGTAAATGTGTTGTTCTTAATAAATATATTTTTAATTGCCTTTAAGGTACATCCACTACCATGTATTGCCAACTAATTGCATTGTAATGAAAAAATTATAGTAGTTTAAAAATTGTATTTCCTCCATTTTAACAAATTATTCATATTTTCTATTTCAAGATGTCAATCTCAATTTTATATTTATGAAACCATCAATAGTAATAACCTTTTAATAAATTAAAATTTCAATTGTACCCTTTCTTGATTAGAAGGATAGTCTTGATAATGAAACAGATTTCTAAGTATTTGTAATTAAGGGTGTGAGTTTCATCTTTTTGAGATTAAACATATACAAGTAAACCCACACTATTTATATTTATATTTTTTTATATTCTAATAGCCATTTATTACACATGAATATAAAACATATGAAAATGCGAACTATGCAATGTGAGTATATGCGGAAAATTGATACATGTGTAAAGTTATAAATCATACCGTATTTCCCCAAGTATGTATATCTCTTTCCGTCCATGCGTTTAATTCGAGCTTCCCATCTACGTTGGTGCCTATATGACCATATGAAGGTTATCAACTTCAATATTTTTGTTTCAAATTAAATTTTGATAATCTCATTTATATTAATTCAAAATTATATTCAACTAACATAACTAGTTAAAATATGTTTTGGTAATTTGTATAGATTATAACGTAAAATAACAGTTTGTTTAAAAAATCAAATAATTTTTTTTTGCAAATAATAAATATGCAATGTATTTCAATAAATTTTTTAGTTTAATATTTTACTAAACATCATCAAATAAAAATCAGGCATTTATATAAAAATAAGAAGGATGCATATCAAAAATGTTAAATCGCATTTGATCAATATATGAAAATTATGAAAGTTATGACGATTATTTTAGGATGATAAAATATAATATTGGTCCCATGGACCCCACCTACTTTTGGGGAAAAAACAATGCATGTGTGCCTCATTTTAGATGGTAAGTGAGATTCAAATTATTTTTTCTACCAATGTGAATTTGAGTGTTCTTTTCCATTCCTTATAATATTAACAATTGTTATAATATATAGTGCATGAATACTATTATAAATCTCTATCATTACTCGTTGTTCACCCTCTAGATTTGTCCAAAAACTAATTGAAAAATTATTCATAAATATAATTTCTAAAAAGGTGAAAGCTATTACTTGAATACTCCTCTGTATTTTGAAGCTCCCCAAGAAAATCCAGAGCTTTTTCTCTTTATAGAAGCTACATACTCTTCTTTTGTTGAATTTTTCATTTCTTCAATATCTTTTTCGTATAATTCTACCTGCAATTTTTAACAATATATATATATGATACATCCGTTAATCAAAAAAATTGAACCGAATTAATTAAACTTTATATTTATTAAATATTTAATGTTATTAATTTTATTAAAGGAATATATAAAGAAAAATCTAAGTACCTGAAAATTGAGCATAGTAGCAAGTCCCCAATATTTGAGAGCAGCAAGATCGTAAGCATGAGCAGCCGATTCTTCATTATCATAAGCTCCTAAATATTTATATAAATATGTTTGTCGAATAAAATATATATATAAATCACATACAATATAAATTTAAATTAAAAGAGTTAAAAACCAAACATACCTAGATAAACTAAGTGGAGAAAGTTGAGCGGCCCAAATCAAGAAACAAAAACAAATCAGGATTAAAATACAAAAGTTACTCTAGTCATACCAAAAGTTACTGTAATCATACCAAAAATTTTACCTTGTCTTCCTTTCTTTCTTCGTTGGCTATCATTAGATGCATCCTTATCCCATAGATGAGCCTCAAATCTCTCGGACAATTTATGTCTGTCCATTCAAACACATTACATAATAAAAATTCAATACAAAATATTCAATTAAAATTAACATATATATGCTCTTGATTCTCAACAAATGAAAAAACTAAAAAATTGTTATTTTGTTCTACTCAAATTAGTAAAAAACAAAATATTCTAACATCAATAATTGAATAATCTTGATAAAGAAAAGATTTGTCAATTTTGTAAGGAGTTTATGTGTGTGTTAAAAGTAAAAGAGCAAGATCTATACTTGGTAACTCCTTTGTAAATGGATGTTTTATTGCGGGGGGCACTGAGAAATGTATTCTATGTATAAGTGTGAGTGACCCAGATGATATTCATTAGATATCCTTTAATATATTTTAAGACTAGATATCCTTTAATATATTATATTTTATAATCTTAGGTGTCTATATACAGTGTACCACGTTTGTACTTATCTCTGTATAGGTGTCTATATACAGTGCACCACCTTTTCACTTGATCTCTGGATTAGGTGTGTCTATATACAGTGCACCACATTTTCACTTGATGGTTAGGTGTGTCTATACATTGCACCACCTTTTCATTTGATCTCTTTTAAAACCTACGGCTTAGATTTACCCTCTATATACCCATGTTTTCATTACCAACACTACATCACGTTTTTACTAATTTCTTTTAGAATCTAAGCTCTTTGTACATCAAATTTTATTTTTACAAATTTTCAACTATTTTATATATACTTATTTATTGTTCATATTCCCTGACTTTTTAATTTAGTAATTTGGTGCTTTAATATATTTATGACTAGGCTCAACAATTAAATAGTTATTTATGATTATTATATTCTGTATTCTATAATGTTTTGTGTTGCAGATTTTTGAAACTATAATTTTTATGTCACGTAATTTTTGTATTTTAAAATCAATATATATATATAAAGGAGGATACGCGAGAGGTTAGGTGGCGCCCTAAGATCGTCTCAATCTATTTTTCTAATTTTCTAGAATTTTAGAATTTTAAATACTGATAAATAAAAAAAAATATCCTTTAACATATTAGAAGTAGAATAGGTGTTCGAATTTATTGAGGAGAAGAGTTCGAATTTATAGTGAAGACATATAATTAAAAGTTCTATTTGAAGTAGAATAGGTGTTTAAATTTGTAGAGGGGAAGAGTTCAAATATAAAAGAAGTACTTGCAAAGTTCTATTTGAAGTAGAATAGGTGTTTCGATTTATAGAGGAGAATAGTTCAGATATAAAAGAAGTACTTGCAATTAGAAGTTCTATTGGAAGTAGAATAAGCGTTTGTAATACATAACTATAAAGTTCAATTTAAAGTAGAATATGTGAAGTTATATATGTGTTTTTTCAACGAAAGAGTGACTCATTAGAAAGGAGTACGGTAACATAAAAATTAATATATAAGACAAGTATATATATTCAATATATTAAATTTGAAATTTTGATATTAAAAAGGAAATCGTGTTTCACGGGAGGACGGCTTATTAGCGAGGACCGAGTAATTTTCGTAATTTATTTGATAGAGTTTTTTAAAAAAATTATTACGCCGTCGCGAAGCGCGGCTTTTTCAACTAGTTTCTTATGTTCTATAATTTTTATTGTGTTTTCACTAAATTTGTGTATGTTTTATAATTTTTACTGTGTGTTCTTTATGTAATTATCATTCTATATTTTCAATTTTTTGTATTCTGTGATTTAAAATTTTTTATGTTAAGTGTTCTTTACATATTTTGTTTAATATATTAAAGAGAATAAGGAACCTTAGACATATCTCGATAATTTTCCTATGAAATTGAATAAAATTTGATTCATACAATCTTTTGATATGCACAATCTTTTTAGATAGTATATTACTATGCATAATATTTTATTATATGAAGTCGTTTTATTAAATATCTCATGAAAGTTAATTATTTGAGATGTGAGTCTACTTATTCTCTATATTAAAAGCATATTATATTGTACGGCATAATATATTTTGATCAAATTTAAAAGTAATGTGTTCTTTAAAATTAACAATACAGATGTAAAATTATTATTATATTTTACATTAAGAAGATGTAATATACTTATTTTATTATATTTTTTACAATAACCACTATGTTAGGCCAAAAAAATGGATTAATAAGTTAGAAGGGGTTTGAATAATTTTTTACCTATTATAATTTAGAGCTTGGCATTTCTAAATGTTCTTTGTCATTTAAAAATTTGTTACTTGTGAATAAGAAAATCTGGATTTTATTGGCATAGTGGATCCAATCGTACCTTCTCCCTTCCCTCATTGCGTAGATTAGGGTAGTCTGCTACTTTGTCGGTGTTGGATCATAGGCTTGCTAGACTCGGACTAGTATGTTACACGAACAGATCGAAGACAAACATAATATATAAAATAGATCAACAATATATATAAATGTGAGTTGTAGTAAGTTACTTGTTGGAGGATTAATAACACATTGTGTATGAACGTTTATGCAGTAAATTAAGTATATATGTTTGTTAAACTAAAGCACAAATAACAACGGTATGATTGAAAGCACTTAAAATATATATAAATAAGATATATAAGGCCGAATATATAAATAGGTCAAATATATTTGGAGTTGAATAATATGAAGTACTTTTCAAAAAGTTTATGTCATTTATAAAACCTTTGGAATAATGATGACAAAATAAATTAAACAAACGGTTTTAAACCAACTAAGACAAATCACTGGGATTCAACAATGAGACTTCATTTATGTCCTATATGGACTTATACTAGTATTTCTCTAACTCGGAATCAAAGTCGGTTTTATTTCAAGACCTCAACAGTAGGGTTCATTTGTAACTAATATATGTTTTATACAAGAAACCTTTAAACTTGGAAGCTCAAGTATTTAACTTCAAGAACTCGAAAAAAAATTAGATTTGTTCATATCTCTAAATAAATAAATGAGATTTATATGAGTAACCTTTTACTTGGTGTTCGAAGTTAATTTAAATTTTTTGTATTGACTACGAAGCCTTATTTAAATCTCTAAATAATAATATTAGATGTATACAAGTGGGTTACGTTCCACATATAACCGCTTATAACTAGATGCGTTAGAACTTATTTATGTGCTTATACAGAATATAATACTCTTTTTATTATTAACTATATTTTTCCATATTAATTTTTTGTTTATAGTTTTATGAAAATGAGAGTAATATCATATCATGCTAAGATTTAATTTCTTTTACAAAAATCGCATGTAATTTAGTAAAAAAAACTCAATGTTCACCAGAAGAACATTACATCTTAAAATATATAAGAAAAAATTTGTGTGTTGCAACATAATGATGTTTAGTGTAGCAAAATGATAAAAAAACAGTCATTGATTAGGTACATATCTAAGTTCTAAATCAGAAAAATGTTCTAATTTGAACCTAATTGTTGTGTAAAATCTAGATGTGCAAGTGTACACAATCGTAAACAAGTAATATAATAATAAATATCAGATATGGTTCCTCAAGGACTATCTAGTTGTATAAATCACAATCAATGTCAAACAATTCGGTTGTAGACTCACAAGAATTGAGTTTTGGTTTTTCTAATTAAACTAATTAATTAACAACTAAATTAACTAACTAATACTATACTAGCGAAAAGAGTTGCATGAGTTTTAGATACGAGAAGCTAAGTCAAGATAATTACTTCCCCTAATATGTTCATGTTGGTAATAAAGTAGTGTAATACTACAACAAATTCATAATATACTAACCGGAAATTCAACGATCATAGGTTTCTCTCGAAATCACTATGTTATATATTCTAGAAACTAAACCAGTGTATGTCTATGCCAATTTAATCTCAAGAATACGATTAAACACCAATTTCACACGGCTATATAAGGTAATAATATATATACATACCGTCATAAATCAATATTAATAGATATAATCATGCACCATTCAGGTATTGTGTCACTTAACTATAACACTCTTAGTATTATAATTAACTCAGCTATCTACTATAGTTGGCCAAACAATAGCAAATATTATTAAACATGATAATCACTTGAATGAATAAACTACAAACTATCAACAATCCCATAGTAGGGTTCCATAAAAATCTTAACTCATATAATTTAGTTCATAATCAAAGTATCAAAACAATCCCAAAACAACCAACACATGTTCATAAGAAGAGATAAATAAAAGATAAGAGAAAACAAAGCCAATTGAATGTCTTCAAATCTTCTCCATTGATGGCTTATCCTCCTCCCTTGTGCGGCTCCTTGTCTCTTGCGTTGTCTCTATCTCCTCTATCTCTAGGTATTAGGTCTGATCTATATCTAATTACATCCAAAAAAAAGTCATCAGAATTGAATTTCAATAAAGGAAATTCATAACTGACGTTTGGGCTCTGTTTCTAGAATGACTCGCTGGATTTTGATATCTAAGACCAGTTATAAAATAAAGCCCTTCCTATAATATTTCTGTGGGCTGTTGAATGGTCTGAATTGGACTTCTAAAATTCCGTTTATGGCCTAAACGATGTAGACTTCACAAGTAGCCTACAAAATCAAAATTTCAATCAAATTAATCTCCATCTCTTGCTATTTAAGCTTCAATCCATATTTAATTAGACCTCCTTGATTCCTACAATAAAATATTATAATTTATTAAATAACAATCCAAATCAATAAAAAATAACTTAAATATAGGGACAATATTAAGATAAAGATCACGCTTATCACTAATCCTATCTTTCAACTTGGAGTTGAAGTTAAAACAAACATGAACTTACTAATATTCAGTGAGAGAGCTTCATTTATATCTCTAAGTAATAAAATAAGATTTTAACGAATATTCTTAATCTCAAAATATAATTATACCTTTCATTTTGTGCATCGACATTTGTATAGTAAATCCAATATATAGTAAATCCAATGCACAAAAGAATCAAAGTGAATCTCTTGAAGGGATTGTTGTACACCATGAATACTTTATTTAAAATTAAAAACATAAAATGGATTTTGGAGTCAACAAAACTAGGCAATTCAGTCGTAGGACATTTTTGTTTAAGAGAACTATGTTGGACAACATTTGAGACATTGAGCTAATGGACTGACCAATTTGAGACATTTTTCAACAAGATTAACTATTTAATCAACATGCGCTCATTTTTCTTGATTACAACCTTTAGCTATTAAACAATCATTCTGACTCTTGCTATGTAATTAGTGCAATGCTTCCCGTGATGACTCCAATTACCTAATAATTTTGTGTCCAATAATAGGCGAAACATAAAGGATTTTCAAAAGATATCTAGTTTGGTGCGGTAAATTATGCTAAGACCTAGTGGATTTATTGGGGATTGGTAATAACATTTTTGGCACTTGTGTGCAAATGAGCTTGATAGTGATATAGGTGGATATTAATTAGATTTGATGAGTTAAGTATTTAAGTTTGATGTGGAATGGGATGGAGCTTGAGGTAGGTAGTGAATGATTTATATCATGAGAAAGTAATTATTTTGACAAATGTATTTGATGAGATTTTGTGGGAGTTATATGAGGTGATAACGAGGGGAAAGAATTATCTTAACATGATTTTGAAATTTTTTAAAGTGATAGATGATGAACCTATAATAATCCTGAGCTTTAGAGTGATGATGCCAATATGGAAAAATATCCTCAAAAAAAGTAACACGTGTGGATATAAATATACTGGATGTTGTCAATTCTATACACCAAGAAGACATGTATGTCATAATTATGGATATGTGAAATAAGGTTTAAAAGTTACTATATTATTTTTATAATTTGTATGGTTGAGAGGATAATCAAATAGACGTCGAATAGACTAATTGTAAAGAGAACAGAGAATATAGTAAAATGGAATCTTCTTGATGCTTGATTGAAAGCAAGTCGGAGTTGTGTGTATTTTACATTAATGTATTCTTCGTACCTATCATGCAGAGGAATTGATTTGTGTATAATAATTCTCTACATAATTTAATTGATTAAAAAATATTTTTAACAAATTTATTGATAAAATATATGATTCTATTAATTTATTTTACATCATGTTATCTTGAAACTACTAAAAATCGATAAACTAAAGAAGTTCATTTTTCTTGACCTATTATGACTCATTATTAGTATAACATCCCAATACCACATCTAGTAGATTTTGGATTTATGAGACAAAGTACTACTACCAATAAGCACCCAAAAATAATGATCTTTTGGGGGCATGTGGTGGGCTAGTCGTTACCCAAGTTGACTGCATTTGGTCCCAGCCATTTCCTTACCAAATGAGCCACTAGCAATGGGGGAGCTTGGACAGAAGAAAAAGGATGGTATTGACCTAATTCAGGAAGCTTCTATGAGGATGAGACTTGCAGAACAGATTAAAGATCATTGGTCCAACATAGAAGCCAGGGTCAAGAAAATTGCTGAAACTGCAAAGAACTCAAATCCATCAACGGATCAACCATCAACGAATGCCATGGTTGTAACATCAACGGAATGGGAGCCACAGTTCAAGAGTTCTTATGTTATAGAACCCCTTCAGCATGGAGTCTTTCAAGATTCAAGAAATGAGAAAGGGCAAGCTTCATGCTTTAGGAATGTGGATGCAAGAGGGAAATCTCCAATATCACCTATCAAACCCAAGGGCAAGAACACTGCAAGGATATTTTATCCTCTACCAAAGCCAGATGAGTTCAAAGTCCTAGGGAAGCTGATTATTGAAAGCAAAGAAAGCAATTCATCCAAGCATAAGGAACCAAAGGGCCATCATCTACAGGGATAGCAAGGAAATCTGCATTTGGGTTGGTCACCCAAATTTTGCTAAGACCAAAGCTGAAGAATCTGAAAGGGCAGCAATGCAAGCTCTTGCAGTTGCTCAATCACTTGAAGATGAAGAAACCCTACAGGAAGAAAAGGCTAAGGATGAAGCTAAGGAAGCTGGAAAGGAAAGGAAGAGTGTAAGGCAGCCAAAGGCTAGAGCAAAAAGGAATCTAAACTTTGATAAAGATGATTCTCAGGACACTGCTCAAGACTCTTCCACAACTAGTGCACATCAAATTCCTGTTGATCAACCTCATGAAGGAAAGTTGGCCTGTGATCCTGCACATCCTGTCAACTTTCATGATCAACCAATAATGCCAAAAGAGGAGCCTTTTGAATTTGATGAGGCCTACTTTCCAAAGTTCCTATTTGAGAAGGATCAACCAATGAAGACAAAGAAAAGGGCTGTCAAGGCAAAGCCAGTATTTATGAGAAAGCCACAACCTCAGAAACCCCCTGCAAATCCAGAGGACTGCATGCACATTGCTGACATCAGGGAAGAATCCAGTCTACATCTTGACTTAGACAACCTGGTGGAAGTAAGGGGCATTGCAGCTTCTCAAAAATTGCCTGAGAGACTGGTCTTTGTATTCAAGGGTGGTAGAGAACAGGTGTGGCCTCTCTACAGAATTTTAGGAGAAGACTATCAAACACTACTCTCAGTGTTTAGATGCTTGAAGAAGGACTTTGGCTTCACCAAAACAGCCAAGTCTGAGGTGGTCTCCAAAATCTGTCAGATAAAGGCTAGCTGGAACAAGCCTGAGGCTCTTCCCAGAATGCTTAGAGTGCCCTCAACAGGAAAGAAGATCCATCTTCAACCATACTGGATGATGGAATTTAAGGACAAGGACAATTGCAGAAGATTCTTCAGGATGGAAGACCAGCTGGATAAGGCATCTAATCAAACTCTAAAGTTTATGCAATCCATGCTTGGTGATCAAGATGAAGAAGAGAAGATCTTTTACAGAAGGCTACGGGTCCAAATTGAGGAAAACAACTCTAAGAGAGGGAAGAAGACTATGCCACAAAGAAGACACAGATGAATCATTTGCTCAGTATAGAGGAGCACTTTTGGGCATTAGTCTTTTAAGTCTTGTATTTTGTCTAAAATATTATGAAGCTTAATTCATTTTCTACTTTTGTAATTTATGATGTATCTGAGTATTTTTGTTATCATCAAGTCTCTTGATTTATGGATGTTATTCTATCAGTCATAAATTGGGGGAGATTGTTAGGAATATGTTGTTCTTGATGATAAACATAAAACACTTAGTAGAATTTGTGTAAAGTCACTTTGTAGCTGTCAACGAAATGGCATGCTTTGCAGCATTCCGTTGACAGGAAGCTCATCAACGGAATGAGTGATGTAGCAATTGCACTGTACAATACTTCTAGTTTGATATGCATTTCATTGTAGATATTGGATAGGTTTTCTAAGTCATGTTGACTAAGTACTAGATAGGCAAAATAGGTTGGTCAATTGTAAATATCTTATGCCTTGTAATTTTGCCTAAGTGAAGACATGTCAACGGAATGAAGGTTACTCTGTCAACGGTATGGAGTTTACTCATCAACGGTATGGAGTTTACTCATCAACGGTATGGAGTTTACTCATCAACGAAATGAAGAATAAAGCTATCAACGAAACACATCTCCCTGCTATCAACGAATCATTATTGCTTTTCTGAATAGTTGACAAAGTGATAGTGACAGTTTACTGAACAGATCTAAAGGAGATGTGGAAGTGTACTTTGCATTGGAAACCATTAAAATGGACATGGGGAATAAGGAAACATCCCAGTTTCCAATTGGGCTCTTGGGAGTGATCATAATAAGCATGAAGACAAAAGCAAAGATCTTCAAGGACCACTGGACAAAGGGATGAAAAGCAAACTATTGGCGGTTACTCATTGTACTTTTAGTGTAGCCAAAAATAGAGTTGTAAACTTGGGTTTATATAACCAAGTGTAGCAGTTACTTTAAAATATGAGAAGAAAAACAAATAGATTGTATTAGCTATCTTTAAGAGCATTTCTTCTCTACATTATTGTAACTGAGCAGCTGTGTACTTTTGTATCACAGATTATTTCCGCAATAAAAATCACTTCAGTTGGATCATCAAACAAACCAACTGAAATTATTAAGTGCTTGTGGTTTTTATTTTATAAGTTCAGTTTTAATTTGTAAGTTGTTTTTAAGTTTGAGAAATATCAAGAATTGTATTCAACCCCCCTTCTACAATTCTGTTAGGTCATTTGGGATTAACAGACGTGGAAGATGGGATCCTTTCATTATTAAAATGCAACTAAAACCTACCAAAATCGGTAGGTTTTGCTTTCCTACCAAAGTTGGTACTTTGGTAGGAAGTAGTTTTATCATCACATTCATTTCCTACAAGTTTTGGTAGGAAATGACCCTGACAAAATTTCATTATTTTTTTTCTCAGAAATTGTTTATTAATTTAAAATACGTGAGGGATAATGATGTGGAATGTGGGGTCGTTGAAAAGTCAAATTGTGACCAAAACCGACCAAATCTGGTAGGAATTGATTTCCGACCAAGAATTGGTAGGAATCGATGCTTGCGTGTACAAAACTTGGGACCCACAGACACCATTTCCAACCAATTTCTTTGTTGGTTGAAAATGCTCGGTCATTTCCAACCTAATTTTTTTGGTATATGTTTTAAATAGTAGCAAATGACCGTTTTTCTTATGATGTTTGTAAGACTGCTTGCACAGGAACGTTGTTTCTACAGAAACGTCACAAGAAAAACTTACCTTAGAAGGGATTTGTAATTTTCAGAGATTTTTCTCATTATGCATGGGAGCACTGTACGTAGTTATTCATCAAATACCTGATCATATTAATTGCGGCTCTGTCAAATGCTCTATTTGCTACTCAAATTATAATTACCGAGTAAAACCAAAATCAACCAATTATTATTATTATTATTATTATAAATAGACACATGACCTAAAAATGGTCTTCTGAAAGAAGAGACTACAACGTTCTAGTAAGTACTTCTGTCAACAGGCCCCAAACCATAATGGAACTGGTTTTACGCTAAGCCATGCTAATTTGTGAAAGAAAGCTAACATGTAATATATCTTTCCTCGAAATACCACAAGGGAGTTAATCATAAGATGGGAAAACTGGTGAAAATTTGAACATAAACAGGAGTCTTAAGATAATAATGAATTAGTCATATGCAGGTAAATAAACCAGGGGTAAAGTTTAGCTGACGGGCCATTGTAACACATGCAGTAAGTCATGCATGCCCAACCGAGCATATAAGAAAACACAAAGCAGCGAAAGTAGACAGACTGAAGGAGAGAGTCTATGACTCATCACCATGCTCTTCAGGAATATTCTTAATAGGATCTATCTCATCTTTAAAGAGGAAATCTGTGTACTTGGCACCTACGATTGACCGTACTTTGAGTAAGCGATCCTTTAACCCCTCGGCGTACCACACTTGATGGGCATCTTCCTCGCTCCGTTGGGCCCTAGCCACCTCCTTTTTCAGCTTCTCATTAGAGAAGTTAGCTTCTATGAGAATTTTTTGAAGATAATCGTTCTTTAGCTTCACATCTGCTAGCTCCGCTTCTACTTTCATCTTGAGTTTGCGTTCCTTTTCCAAATCCTCTTGAAGCTTGAGTCTAGCCTCACTCGCTTGCAAAGATTCTTTGGTCTGAGAGGCAATCCACATCATAGTCTAGGAAAAATAGGTAACACTTAGATAGGGCAAGAGAGGAACGTGACTTCATAAAAATGAGGAAGATGCATAAAGTGTTTACCTGAGTGGCATGGGCGAGCGCCTGCTCATTACCTATCGAAAGAGGAAGATCCCTCTTATCATGGTCGCCCGGAAGGAACATGAGTGAAGCAACATGATGCCCCAGACTAACAGATGAAGAGCTCGCTGTGACCATAGCAGAATGTGGTAATTGAACACTAAAATCATTTTCACTCGTCCTAGGGCATTTAGACACAAGGCCCTCGGCTGTTAGGTCCATATCTCTCCTAGACTTCTTCCTGCTCTGCACCACCTCTATAGCCTCAACATGAGATCCATCTTTATCGCCCAATCCGTTGTTAGTTAGCACTACAGCCGCTTCTTTGTTGAGAGCAATTGAAGGCTGCTTTGCAAGTGCCTTTGCTGCAATCTTGGCTCTCATATGTTCTTTCTGTTTCTCCAAGTCAGCACTTTGTCCGGACAGTACTGAGAAGATATCAAAAAACAAATCAGTAATGGGAAAAGTCAATAATGAGGAAATAAGGAGAGGGGAATTAATATAAAGATGGCGAGAAAAGTAAAGAATGCACATATAAGGCATGTAGGGAACAAAGTAAAAAAACACAATAAATAGAGAAAAAACAAAGTTTAAATCTAAGGATGGTCTTGTTCTAGGAGGTATGAGTGTTTACAAATATCAACTTCGGTCCCTCAATTAATCCCTCTTACTCTCTTACTCAGTTACTCTACCATAGGTACTAGTATTTACTAATATCAACGTTGGTCTCTCAACTAGTCTCTCTTGCTAAATAATAAAATTGAACAAATATATAATCATATTAATTACTAAAAAGTAAACATAATCATTGTCCTCGTCCCTTTTAACACACTTGTAACTTGAGAAATATGTAGATATGTTGTATATTATTGAAAATTTATTTTTTCACAAATTAACAAGTACTTAATATTTAAAGAAATTGATTTGTGTTTAATAAATCCAGGTCTAACTTTAGATGCATTCAGGTCTAACTTTACATTATGAATAGACAATTATGACAACACCAGCATTATTTAGAAGTATTGCTCGCACCAACAGTTCATGTGTTTTCTATTTAAATTTAGTAATATACATTTATAACCTTTATTTATTAATAAGTGAAACATCTTTTTAACATTATTAACATTGTACGTAAATTCGCACATTTTTTTTGTTTCATTTTTTTTTTGGTTTCATCTCTAATTTATTTATATTTTAAATTATCTAATTTAAAATAGAATATATAATACCCTAACCTTAACTCAAAGTGAAATCCCCCTTTTAACATTGTACCTATATTTTAAATTATCTAATTTAAAATAAAATATATAATACCCTAACCTTAACTCAAAGTGAAATCTTCTTTTAATATTGTATCAAATTTGATTGGCACTTTTTTGGTTCCATCTTTTTTTTCTTTAACCCCTAATCTATAGCTTTTATAACTTTTATTAATAAGTGAAACCCCTTTCAACATGTTTCGCACCTTTTTTTTGGTTTCATCTCCTAATTTGTGTTTTTTAATTTGTTTTTCTAAAAAATATAATCTATATTCTATAACCTTTATTAATAAGCAAAGTACGACACCAAATTTGGTTCGTACTTTTTTTTATTTCACCCATAAAATTCTATCTCACGTAGAAATCTTATCTAAAATAGAATATTTTATGTTGTTAAAAATATTAATCTAAAATATTGTACTAAAATATATTATACTATTTTTATATGATCACCCAATTAGCCGGCTTAGAGTAGGTGATTCAATTAGCTGTTTTTAGCTATTTGAGTTAGGTGTTTGTATATCAACTAGAAACACCACAATCATCTAATTGAAAAAACTCTTCAAATTAGCTTTTTGAAAATTAGTTTTTTGAGTACAAAAAGCTATTTCAATCTACTAACTACCTAACACTAATATTGGAGGTTTCAAATAGTCAAACATCTAATTTGGCTCAAATCTCTTATTTCTACCTATATATATTGAAAATAAAAGTTTTCCATTAATCAACCAGAGTCTGCAAATAATACATCAGAAAGGAAACTCCTACAACAAATCTGGCACCTAACGGCTGACCTTTAAATATATTTTAATATTATTATTGTACCAAATATATTATATCACAATGAGATCAAACACCACACCCGATTATAATTACCAAGATACAAATTTCAATCTATTTTATACCCCTAAATTGGTTATCTTAATCTACCTTTGTATCAAGCATCTACCCCTCGAAACTTTAGGTGTCGTTTTCTTTCCAACTCTGTCGAGTATATTTTGAGTATAATACTTAGTTTCATGTTTGATCAAGCTAAAATATGTACAATTTTAATAAAATATCGTTAAAAAGGGATTTGACTTATTAATAAAGGTTATATTATATAAATAATTTAATTTGTTTTATAAATTAACTAAGTGTGTGCTTCGGGTCGGGTTATTGTCTAGTTAGAGCAACTCCAAGAGACTAGCTATCTCAACTCCTAAGTTCAAATTTAAGGAATTTGACAAAAAATTGCACTCCAGCAATCTCCTAAATGATTCCTTAAAAGTTAAGACACAACTCTCATGCCTTATTTTTAAGGAAGCTATAGTCATCCCTTATCCTATTTTCATCAATAAAATATTCATTTTTCTCCCTTTTTTATATGTCTTTTTTACACCTCTTTTTTAGTGGAGTTTAAATTTAATATTTTTATATTTATAAGGAGTAAATATAAGGAGTATTTTTGGAGTTGACATACCCTATAATATCCTAAATTACTAAGAGTCATATTTTTTATAATATTTTTAAAGAACATGCTAAGAGACTGTTGGAGTTGCTCTTATACATTATACATTATACTCAGATCCAAACATTAATAGTTTGGTTATTTGGACTTAATTTAAAATATCCCAACCTAATTACTATAAATTTATGTCAACGAGCTTTATATTCTAATTTAAACACATTTAACTTTTACATAAACAGCTACATATATGAGTCCTACCTTTTGTAACGAGTGTAATTATTATCAACCTATTATAAAGTAATTATATTCCATATATAAAAAGGGTACCAGCTCACCAGGATTTCCACCAGGACCATTATGAGAAGCATTGAGCTTAAAGCTTGCATCTGCATTCAAACATGAACCGCCAAGATGTTCAACTTCATATCCCACGACATCCTCCAAGCCTATCATTCCATCTATATTTAAGTCAATATCTTTGAAGCATCCTAGCGCCCCAGGCAACACATTTCTTTCATCTTGTTTTTCGGCGATTAGAATATCATTTTGTTGTTCATCATTTTGTTTGTCACTATCTGCTTGTGAAGAAGTATCATATTCATGTGGATGATCTTGTTCAAGAATGTGTACATATCTACGGATATCAAAGTTGGTCAGAGCACTATTCCCTCTCTGCTGAATTGCAGCTTTATCATATGCAACGGCTGCTTCTTCTTCAGTGTCTACATATGCCAATCAAAACAGAAATTGTTAAAGGCTTACACAAATATATATACACTACAATTTTAAATTTTATACTACAAATTGTATTCAAATACTACTAGAATTATAAAATTAAGCAAATATCTACTCACGTAACTAAATACGTAATCTATAAGGATTCATGCACCTAGAAAAAAAACGTCTTTCTCCACCAAGTCCTCCGGCCTTCCACAAAACTTGAAATTTAATGCATATAAAAAATCTGACTAACAAATTAGCTAGTACCTATCATGCAGAGGAATTGATTTGTATATAATAATTTTCTACATAATTTAATTGATTAAAAAATATTGTTAACAAATTTATTAATAAAATATTTGATTCTATTAATTTATTTTACATCATGTTATCTTAAAACTACTAAAAATCGATAAACTAAAGAAGTTCATTTTTCTTGACCTATTATGACTCATTATTAGTATAACATCTCAATACCACATCGAGTAGATTTTGGATTTATGAGGCAAAGTACTACTACCAGCACCATAAAATAATGATCTTTTGGGGGTGGGCTAGTCGTTACCCAGGTTGACTGCATTTGGACTAGTAAGCTTCGGCTTATTCGGACTCAGAATCGGGACTTGATCCGATTTTTGAAAAATACTCGGGATTTGAGCCGGGTTGTCACATATGATATCAGTGCCGACTCTCAAAAGCTTTGATGCGTCAAGTTGTCAAAGGTGGGGACACAAAGGCTGGTGGCATTTTATCCCACAATGGACAGAGGTTCGTAGGTGGGGATACGATGACAGCAGGTATTATCCCACAATGGCTATAGAGGAATGATCTTGACCTATGGGCTATCCGTTCAGGGCCTGAGGAGGACGTTAGGAGTTTGAGTGGGAGAGTTTGTAACATCTATGTCCCACATCGAGTAAATTTGGGACTTCTAATCAGTTTATGAGGCAAAGTACTACTACCAATAAACACCAAAAAAATCATGTTTTTTTGGGGACCTGTGGTGGGCTAGTCGTTACCCAAGTTGGCTGTAATTGGGCTAGTAGGTTTCAGCTTATTCGGACTCAGACTCGGGACTTGACCCGATTTTCGAAAAATACTCGGGATTTGACAGGGTTGTCACATATGGTATCAGATCCGACTCTCGAAATCTTTGATGCGTCAAGTTGTCGGAGGTGGGGACACGAAGGTTGTTGGTATTTTATCTCACAATGGACAGAGGTCCGGAGGTGGGGACACGAAGGCAGCCGGTATTATCCTACAATGGCTAGAGAGGAACGATCTGGACCTATGGGCTATTCGTTCAGGGCCTGACGAGGACGTCAAGAGTTTGAGTGATAAAGTTTGTAACATCCCAGTCTCATATAGAGTAGATTTGGGACTTCTGATCAGTTTTAAGGCAAAGTACTACTACCAATAAGCCCCCAAAAATCATGATCTTTTGGGGGCCTGTGATGGACTAGTCGTTACCCAAGTTAGCTGCATTTGGGCTAGTAGAGTTCGGCTTATTCGGACTCAGAATCGGGACTTGCCCGATTTTCGAAAAATACTCGGGATTTGACATGGGTTGTCAAAATTAGTATAAATATATACCCACCAATTTTTCACACGAGACGAAAACGACATTAAAAATTAGTGTTTGTGTTTGTATTTTGAGTACACGAACACGAATGTATACGACCGAAATTTAGTGTTGATTTTTTGTTTACCCTTTGGTTATACGACATGACACGAAATACACGACATAAATAAATATATATTTGTATGTTAATATTTAAATTAAATTTTTTTTATTATTTACATTAGATGAATTAATATTTATTACACAATTATACATATTTTATAATATTTTTTTGTAAATATGATGTAAGTACATATTTATAAACATATTGGTAAAAAGTTAACTAAAATTAAATATTTATATTTATTTATTTATTTATTATTTAAAATTACACGAAAACACGACACGAAAAGAACGAAGTAGAGGGGTAGGATAATGGATTTAAATTAATGATTTAGAATAAAAGTAATTCAAAAATTGTGTCTCAAAATCTCGTTTTAATTAGAATTCTCATTTGAGTAACTATATGCACATAGATTTATGTGTATATATATTGATGTTCAAATGAGAACTAGCTAGGGATGAACTAATGATATATAATTATATTTAATATTATATAAAATATGTAATCTATGATCATTTGCACCAGATTACTACTCCCTCCGTCCTGCAATCAATATTTAGCAATAAAATGTTTCACCGTCAAATTTAACCTCAATTCTTTATATATTTAAAAACAATTAACATATTTTACACTTAATTTGGTTTTATAAGAAAATTCGTTTAATACTTTTGAGACATACTTTTGAAACATGCAAAAAAAAAAAAGAATTGTGATCAATATAATTCGAATGGAGGCAATAGTTTACTAGATTAGAAATTTCTTTTTTCTACCAAATCACTGAGTTACACAAATTACCATTGAATCTATGAATTAGGGATGTGTATGAAATTGGTAATTCAGTTTGCCACATATATAATCCATATTAATAAAGTACTAAATAAAATTAGAAATTATATAGATGAAATGTGATTGAAATAATAAATATATAAATCAATTGTTGGAAAGACGGGACTAGAAGTTTGTAAATGTGTTGTTCTTAATAAATATATTTTTAATTGCCTTTAAGGTACATCCACTACCATGTATTGCCAACTAATTGCATTGTAATGAAAAAATTATAGTAGTTTAAAAATTGTATTTCCTCCATTTTAACAAATTATTCATATTTTCTATTTGAAGATGTCAATCTCAATTTTTACATTTATGAAACCATCAATACTAATAACCTTTTTAATAACTTAAAATTTCAATTGTACAATTGCTTAATTAGAACATAGTCTTGATAATGAAAAAGATTTCTAAGTATTTGTAATTAAGGGTGTGAGTCTCATCTTTTTGAGATTAAACATATACAAGTAAACCCACACTATTTATATTTATATTTTTTTATTCTAATAGCCATTTATTACACATGAATATAAAACATATGAAAATGCGAACTATGCAATGTGAGTATATGCGGAAAATTGATACATGTGTAAAGTTATAAATCATACCGTATTTCCCCAAGTATGTATATCTCTTTCCGTCCATGCGTTTAATTCGAGCTTCCCATCTATGTTGGTGCCTATATGACCCATATGAAGGTTATCAACTTCAATATTTTTGTTTCAAATTAAATTTTGATAATCTCATTTATATTAATTCAAAATTATATTCAACTAACATAACTAGTTAAATATATGTTTTGGTAATTTGTATAGATTATAACGTAAAATATCAGTTTGTTTAAAAAATCAAATAATTTTTTTTTGCAAATAATAAATATGCAATGTATTTCAATAAATTTTTTAGTTTAATATTTTACTAAACATCATCAAATAAAAATCAGGCATTTATATAAAAATAAGAAGGATGCATATCAAAAATGTTAAATCGCATTTGATCAATATATGAAAATTATGAAAGTTATGACGATTATTTTAGGATGATAAAATTAATATTGGTCCCATGGACCCCACCTACTTTTGGGGAAAAAACAATGCATGTGTGCCTCATTTTAGATGGTAAGTGAGATTCAAATTATTTTTTCTACCAATGTGAATTTGAGTGTTCTTTTCCATTCCTTATAATATTAACAATTGTTATAATATATAGTGCATGAATACTATTATAAATCTCTATCATTACTCATTGTTCACCCTCTAGCTTTGTCCAAAAACTAATTGAAAAATTATTCATAAATATAATTTCTAAAAAGGTGAAAGCTATTACTTGAATACTCCTCTGTATTTTGAAGCTCCCCAAGAAAATCCAGAGCTTTTTCTCTTTATAGAAGCTACATACTCTTCTTTTGTTGAATTTTTCATTTCTTCAATATCTTTTTCGTATAATTCTACCTGCAATTTTTAACAATATATATATATGATACATCCGTTAATCAAAAAAATTGAACCGAATTAATTAAACTTTATATTTATTAAATATTTAATGTTATTAATTTTATTAAAGGAATATATAAAGAAAAATCTAAGTACCGGAAAATTGAGCATAGTAGCAAGTCCCCAATATTTGAGAGCAGCAAGATCGTAAGCATGAGCAGCCGATTCTTCATTATCATAAGCTCCTAAATATTTATATAAATATGTTTGTCGAATAAAATATATATATAAATCACATACAATATAAATTTAAATTAAAAGAGTTAAAAACCAAACATACCTAGATAAACTAAGTGGAGAAAGTTGAGCGGCCCAAATCATCAAACAAAAACAAATCAGGATTAAAATACAAAAGTTACTCTAGTCATACCAAAAGTTACTGTAATCATACCAAAAATTTTACCTTGTGTTCCTTTCTTTCTTGTTGGCTATCATTAGATGCATCCCTATCCCATAGATGAGCCTCAAATCTCTCGGACAATTTATGTCTGTCCATTCAAACACATTACATAATAAAAATTCAATACAAAATATTCAATTAAAATTAACATATATATGCTCTTGATTCTCAACAAATGAAAAAACTGAAAAATTGTTATTTTGTTCTACTCAAATTAGTAAAAAACAAAATATTCTAACATCAATAATTGAATAATCTTGATAAAGAAAAGATTTGTCAATTTTGTAAGGAGTTTATGTGTGTGTTAAAAGTAAAAGAGCAAGATCTATACTTGGTAACTCCTTTGTAAATGGATGTTTTATTGCGGGGGGCAGTGTCACCCTCTTCAACATCCTTAAGATTGTTTTTCTTAGAAGTTATGGTATGAGAAATGCTTTCACTTGATGGATTTGCACAAGAAAATGAAAAATGGATCATTTTTGTCTTTGCTTTGAAAAAGACTGAGAAATGTATTCTATGTATAAGTGCGAGTGACCCAGATGATATTCATTGGATATCCTTTAATATATTTTAAGACTAGATATCCTTTAATATATTATATTTTATAATCTTAGGTGTCTATATACAGTGTACCACGTTTCTACTTATCTCTGTATAGGTGTCTATATACAGTGCACCACCTTTTCACTTGATCTCTGGATTAGGTGTCTATATACAGTGCACCACATTTTCACTTGATGGTTAGGTGTGTCTATACATTGCACCACCTTTTCATTTGATCTCTTTTAAAACCTACGGCTTAGATTTACCCTCTATATACCCATGTTTTCATTACCAACACTACATCACGTTTTTACTAATTTCTTTTAGAATCTAAGCTCTTTGTACATCAAATTTTATTTTTACAAATTTTCAACTATTTTATATATACTTATTTATTGTTCATATTCCCTGACTTTTTAATTTAGTAATTTGGTGCTTTAATATATTTATGACTAGGCTCAACAATTAAATAGTTATTTATGATTATTATATTCTGTATTCTATAATGTTTTGTGTTGCAGATTTTTGAAACTATAATTTTTATGTCACGTAATTTTTGTATTTTAAAATCAATATATATATATATAAAGGAGGATACGCGAGAGGTTAGGTGGCGCCCTAAGATCGTCTCAATCTATTTTTCTAATTTTCTAGAATTTTAGAATTTTAAATACTGATAAATAAAAAAAATATCCTTTAACATATTAGAAGTAGAATAGGTGTTCGAATTTATTGAGGAGAAGAGTTCGAATTTATAGTGAAGACATATAATTAAAAGTTCTATTTGAAGTAGAATAGGTGTTTAAATTTGTAGAGGGGAAGAGTTCAAATATAAAAGAAGTACTTGCAAAGTTCTATTTGAAGTAGAATAGGTGTTTCGATTTATAGAGGAGAATAGTTCAGATATAAAAGAAGTACTTGCAATTAGAAGTTCTATTGGAAGTAGAATAAGCGTTTGTAATACATAACTATAAAGTTCAATTTAAAGTAGAATATGTGAAGTTATATATGTGTTTTTTCAACGAAAGAGTGACTCATTAGAAAGGAGTACGGTAACATAAAAATTAATATATAAGACAAGTATATATATTCAATATATTAAATTTGAAATTTTGATATTAAAAAGGAAATCGTGTTTCACGGGAGGACGGCTTATTAGCGAGGACCGAGTAATTTTCGTAATTTATTTGATAGAGTTTTTTAAAAAAATTATTACGCCGTCGCGAAGCGCGGCTTTTTCAACTAGTTTCTTATGTTCTATAATTTTTATTGTGTTTTCACTAAATTTGTGTATGTTTTATAATTTTTATTGTGTGTTCTTTATGTAATTATCATTCTATATTTTCAATTTTTTGTATTCTGTGATTTAAAATTTTTTATGTTAAGTTTTCTATACATATTTTGTTTAATATATTAAAGAGAATAAGGAACCTTAGACATATCTCGATAATTTTCCTATGATATTGAATAAAATTTGATTCATACAATCTTTTGATATGCACAATCTTTTTAGATAGTATATTACTATGCATAATATTTTATTATATGAAGTCGTTTTATTAAATATCTCATGAAAGTTAATTATTTGAGATGTGAGTCTACTTATTCTCTATATTAAAAGCATATTATATTGTACGGCATAATATATTTTGATCAAATTTAAAAGTAATGTGTTCTTTAAAATTAACAATACAGATGTAAAATTATTATTATATTTTACATTAAGAAGATGTAATATACTTATTTTATTATATTTTTTACAATAACCACTATGTTAGGCCAAAAAAATGGATTAATAAGTTAGAAGGGGGTTGAATAATTTTCTACCTATTATAATTTAGAGCTTGGCATTTCTAAATGTTCTTTGTCTTTTAAAAATTTGTTACTTGTGAACAAGAAAATCTGGATTTTATTGGCATAGTGGATCCAATCGTACCTTCTCCCTTCCCTCATTGCGTAGATTAGGGTAGTCTGCTACTTTGTCGGTGTTGGATCATAGGCTTGCTAGACTCGGACTAGTATGTTACACGAACAGATCGAAGACAAACATAATATATAAAATAGATCAACAATATATATAAATGTGAGTTGTAGTAAGTTACTTGTTGGAGGATTAATAACACATTGTGTACGAACGTTTATGCAGTAAATTAAGTATATATGTTTGTTAAACTAAAGCACAAATAACAACGGTATGATTGAAAGCACTTAAAATATATATAAATAAGATATATAAGGCCGAATATATAAATAGGTCAAATATATTTGGAGTTGAATAATATGAAGTACTTTTCAAAAAGTTTATGTCATTTATAAAACTTTTGGAATAATGATGACAAAATAAATTAAACAAACGGTTTTAAACCAACTAAGACAAATCACTAGGATTCAACAATGAGACTTCATTTATGTCCTATATGGACTTATACTAGTATTTCTCTAACTCGGAATCAAAGTCGGTTTTATTTCAAGACCTCAACAGTAGGGTTCATTTGTAACTAATATATGTTTTATACAAGAAACCTTTAAACTTGGAAGCTCAAGTATTTAACTTCAAGAACTCGAAAAAAAATTAGATTTGTTCATATCTCTAAATAAATAAATGAGATTTATATGAGTAACCTTTTACTTGGTGTTCGAAGTTAATTTAAATTTTTTGTATTGACTACGAAGGCTTATTTAAATCTCTAAATAATAATATTAGATGTATACAAGTGGGTTACGTTCCACATATAACCGCTTATAACTAGATGCGTTAGAACTTATTTATGTGCTTATACAGAATATAATACTCTTTTTATTATTAACTATATTTTTCCATATTAATTTTTTGTTTATAGTTTTATGAAAATGAGAGTAATATCATATCATGCTAAGATTTAATTTCTTTTACAAAAATCGCATGTAATTTAGTAAAAAAAACTCAATGTTCACCAGAAGAACATTACATCTTAAAATATATAAGAAAAAATTTGTGTGTTGCAACAGAATGATGTTTAGTGTAGCAAAATGATAAAAAAACAGTCATTGATTAGGTACATATCTAAGTTCTAAATCAGAAAAATGTTCTAATTTGAACCTAATTGTTGTGTAAAATCTAGATGTGCAAGTGTACACAATCGTAAACAAGTAATATAATAATAAATATCAGATATGGTTCCTCAAGGACTATCTAGTTGTATAAATCACAATCAATGTCAAACAATTCGGTTGTAGACTCACAAGAATTGAGTTTTGGTTTTTCTAATTAAACTAATTAATTAACAACTAAATTAACTAACTAATACTATACTAGCGAAAAGAGTTGGATGAGTTTTAGATACGAGAAGCTAAGTCAAGATAATTACTTCCCCTAATATGTTCATGTTGGTAATAAAGTAGTGTAATACTACAACAAATTCATAATATACTAACCGGAAATTCAACGATCATAGGTTTCTCTCGAAATCACTATGTTATATATTCTAGAAACTAAACCAGTGTATGTCTATGCCAATTTAATCTCAAGAATACGATTAAACACCAATTTCACACGGCTATATAAGGTAATAATATATATACATACCGTCATAAATCAATATTAATAGATATAATCATGCACCATTCAGGTATTGTGTCACTTAACTATAACACTCTTAGTATTATAATTAACTCAGCTATCTACTATAGTTGGCCAAACAATAGCAAATATTATTAAACATGATAATCACTTGAATGAATAAACTACAAACTATCAACAATCCCATAGTAGGGTTCCATAAAAATCTTAACTCATATAATTTAGTTCATAATCAAAGTATCAAAACAATCCCAAAACAACCAACACATGTTCATAAGAAGAGATAAATAAAAGATAAGAGAAAACAAAGCCAATTGAATGTCTTCAAATCTTCTCCATTGATGGCTTATCCTCCTCCCTTGTGCGGCTCCTTGTCTCTTGCGTTGTCTCTATCTCCTCTATCTCTAGGTATTAGGTCTGATCTATATCTAATTACATCCAAAAAAAAGTCATCAGAATTGAATTTCAATAAAGGAAATTCATAACTGACGTTTGGGCTCTGTTTCTAGAATGACTCGCTGGATTTTGATATCTAAGACCAGTTATAAAATAAAGCCCTTCCTATAATATTTCTGTGGGCTGTTGAATGGTCTGAATTGGACTTCTAAAATTCCGTTTATGGCCTAAACGATGTAGACTTCACAAGTAGCCTACAAAATCAAAATTTCAATCAAATTAATCTCCATCTCTTGCTATTTAAGCTTCAATCCATATTTAATTAGACCTCCTTGATTCCTACAATAAAATATTATAATTTATTAAATAACAATCCAAATCAATAAAAAATAACTTAAATATAGGGACAATATTAAGATAAAGATCACGCTTATCACTAATCCTATCTTTCAACTTGGAGTTGAAGTTAAAACAAACATGAACTTACTAATATTCAGTGAGAGAGCTTCATTTATATCTCTAAGTAATAAAATAAGATTTTAACGAATATTCTTAATCTCAAAATATAATTATACCTTTCATTTTGTGCATCGACATTTGTATAGTAAATCCAATATATAGTAAATCCAATGCACAAAAGAATCAAAGTGAATCTCTTGAAGGGATTGTTGTACACCATGAATACTTTATTTAAAATTAAAAACATAAAATGGATTTTGGAGTCAACGAAACTAGGCAATTCAGTCGTAGGACATTTTTGTTTAAGAGAACTATGTTGGACAACATTTGAGACATTGAGCTAATGGACTGACCAATTTGAGACATTTTTCAACAAGATTAACTATTTAATCAACATGCGCTCATTTTTCTTGATTACAACCTTTAGCTATTAAACAATCATTCTGACTCTTGCTATGTAATTAGTGCAATGCTTCCCGTGATGACTCCAATTACCTAATAATTTTGTGTCCAATAATAGGCGAAACATAAAGGATTTTCAAAAGATATCTAGTTTGGTGCGGTAAATTATGCTAAGACCTAGTGGATTTATTGGGGATTGGTAATAACATTTTTGGCACTTGTGTGCAAATGAGCTTGATAGTGATATAGGTGGATATTAATTAGATTTGATGAGTTAAGTATTTAAGTTTGATGTGGAATGGGATGGAGCTTGAGGTAGGTAGTGAATGATTTATATCATGAGAAAGTAATTATTTTGACAAATGTATTTGATGAGATTTTGTGGGAGTTATATGAGGTGATAACGAGGGGAAAGAATTATCTTAACATGATTTTGAAATTTTTTAAAGTGATAGATGATGAACCTATAATAATCCTGAGCTTTAGAGTGATGATGCCAATATGGAAAAATATCCTCAAAATAAGTAACACGTGTGGATATAAATATACTGGATGTTGTCAATTCTATACACCAAGAAGACATGTATGTCATAATTATGGATATGTGAAATAAGGTTTAAAAGTTACAATATTATTTTTATAATTTGTATGGTTGAGAGGATAATCAAATAGACGTCGAATAGACTAATTGTAAAGAGAACAGAGAATATAGTAAAATGGAATCTTCTTGATGCTTGATTGAAAGCAAGTCGGAGTTGTGTGTATTTTACATTAATGTATTCTTCGTAGTATGTGTTGTTTATATCTTCTGCCAAGATAATTTAAACACATTTCTTTTTTCCCACCCACCTCTTTCTCTTTTCCCGCCATATTTCTTTCATGAACCAAAGAATTATCCATTAACGATTTTAACGATTTTTAGTCCACTTTACAGGGAAGAAATGTTGATGACAATGGTATTGTACAACCTAGAACTATCGTTTCTCTTGAGGACTTAAGAAATGATGTTAATGTTACAAATGGTATTTTTGTGATTTTCGAATACTAACTCTACTGCAGGGGAATCTGTTAGTCCTTCTTCTAGTAGTGGTATTCTTCCATTTTCATGGAAATCTATTGTCTAAGAAAATGCTAACCCACCAACCTCAATTTAATTTTGATTTTGAATATTTTCCATGACAATGCTAACCGACCAACCTCAATTTAATTTTGATTTTGAATCAAATGTTGATAATGGTGATGGTATTGCTACTCTAAACCTGCCCCGTAGTTTTTTTGAGAATGCTAGAAGGAAGTGGGATTGAGTTGCATTGGTCATTTTGTTGGCGGAATTTTCTCTTTCAAGTATGTTAAGGAACAAACTATTAAACTTTAGGGAAATATGGGCCTGCAAAATCTGTTCTATAGCTCAAAATGGTACTTTACTTTCAAGTTTGACAAGTTTGAGCCATGGCCGCCACCGTTCTATTTCACCGTTCAACCACCCCATTTTGCTGTGGAGAATAGGGGGCGGTGAAATGTCTCACAATCCGTGTATCGTCACAGTAGAATGTGAATTCTTTTGACATGAATTCACCACCTCGGTCCGTCCTAAGGACTTTAATTTCCTTCCCTGGATCCTTTTCTACCATCACTCAAAATTTTTTAAACGCTGCCAACGCCTCACCTTTACTAGACAGCATATATATCCATATAATCTGACTATAATCATCAACCAAAAGTAGAAAGTACCTATTTCCCCCCATTGTTGTCGGTGATATTGGTCCACATAAGTCGCCATGTACCAATTCTAACACCTGTTTTGCATGAAAATTCGCCTCACTAGGAAACGGTTTTTTTGTTTGCTTTGATATTAAGCATCCAGTACACATATCCTTTGGTTGGATAAAATCTGGAAAACCATATGCCATTCCATTCTTTGACATCATTAACATGGCTTGAAAATTCATTCCCAAGATGCGAATGCCATAACTATGATGTTTCCTCCGCCTTTGAAATTAAGCATTTAGACTGACTTATTTCAATGACAAGTTTGTACAATCTGTTTGCAGACCTCTTGACCTTCATAATTAATCTTCCATTCTCGTCGTACACCCACAAATAAGCGCCATTTAAAATGACCCTGCTTCCATTTTCCGATAACTGACCAAGACTTACAATATTATTACACAAAGTGGGGATATAATATACCTCATGAAATACAAGCTCCTCTTCATTTTTCCATTTGAACATTACAGACCCTTTTCCTTTGATTTCCACCATAGATTCGTCTCCGAACCTCACCTATCCTGTCACGCCTTCGTCCAATTCTTTGAATTTTGAACGATGTCCAGTCATGTGATGTTAGATCAGGATTCAATGATCGTCAGGATCTAAACTACTGATCAGGATTGCTGACGTCATCAGTATTGCACGAGCGTCAGTATCAGGATTGCTATCAAGACTATGATCAGGATTATCATCAGGATTCGAAGCTGATCAGGATTGTTACTTCAAGATAACTATCAAGTTCAGAGATTAAGGAAAGATGATTTGCCGGTTTCTTAGTTTATGAAAAGCAAATGTCGGTTAGATATGTATCAATATTATTTGTAATTGATTTGGTCTTATCTTGTAATCGATAGAGCAGCTGTGTGTAGTATATAAACACATTTTAGATTTTGATTTGTAATCAATCACATACACGAGTATTATTGTACCTAGCAGCTTTCAAGAACATAAGGATTTCTTGAGAGAGTTTTGTAACAGTTTTTATACCAGATTTAATAACGTTGTTATTATTCGTGTTTGTATTTATTTAATTCGAGAATCTTATACAATTGTATTCAACCCCCCTTCTACAATTGTTAATTACTGGGCATCAATTGGTATCAGAGCAAACTGATTTAATTTGAATCAGATACGATCTAAGATGGCGACATTCAAATATGAAAGCATCAAAATTCCCATGCTGAAGAAATCTGAATACCCTACATGGAAGGTGAAGATGCTGATGTACCTGGAAGCAACAGATCCTGAGTGCATAGACAGAATCAATGATGGACCATATGTTCCCAAGAGAATTGTTGGCCAAACAGATACTGTACCTAAACATTATGTGATCAAGGTGAAGAGTGAGTGGACACCAGAAGAAAAGGCTCATGTTCTCAGGGAATCAAAGGTAAAGAATATTCTACATAATAGTCTTGATGTTGTCATGTCAAACTGGGTGATTGCATGCAAGTCAGCAAAGGAAATTTGGGACACTTTGGAAACTCAATGCCAAGGATCTGCATCTATTAAGAAGAACAGGAGGGCTTTACTCATTCAAGAGTATGAACAATTTGATGCTAGACCTAATGAAAGCCTTACTGACATGTATGATAGATTCCCGACTCTACTGAACAATCTATCTCTAGTTGGCAAAGAGTATGTAGCTGAAGAGTCAAACACCAAGTTTCTGAGAGCTTTACCTGAAGAATGGGATACTCAAACTTTTATCATTAGGCATCAGTATGATCTAAACACTGTGTCTCTTAATGAGGTTTATGGGATGCTAAGAACCTATGATCTAGAGGTTCAACAAAGAAAGAACAAGAAAAGCAGCAAGGCAAAATCTGTAGCCTTGAATGTAGAGGCAAAATCAAAAGGAAAAGCTGTGGAGGTCTCTAGAGGAAAATCAAGAATGGTGGAGTCAGATCCTGATGACTCATCATCAGATACTGATGGCAATCCTGATGCCAATACTGATGATGATTCTACTGACTCTGACATGCAAGAGATGGTTGCTATGATTGTCAAGGGATTCAAGAAGATGAAGTTCAGGAAAGCTAGAAGACAAGGCAACTTTCAGAAAAAGACCTTCAATGCTGACAAAGATAAGTACAACAGGAAGGACAACAAGAACACCAAATTTGACAAGTCAAAGATAAGGTGTTACAAGTGTAATGGAATGGGGCACTTTGCAACTGAGTACAAGAAGGCTAAAGCACTCATCATATCAAGCAAGGATTGGATGGACTCTTCCTCAGAATCTGATACTGAGGTGGTCAACTATGCCCTAATGGCCAATACTGATGAGATTGTTGTTCCTGATGAAAAGGTATCAAGTACTGTTTTTGATTTTGATACTAATACTGTCTCTGAGTTAAGATGTTTTCTAAAGTCATTGCATATTAGCTTTAGAAGTCAATCTGCTGAAAATTCTAGGATCTTATCTGAAATGTTTGAACTTAGGAAAAGGAATGAGCATCTAGAAGCTGAATTTTCTTTTATGCAAGAAGTACAAAGAGAGTGTGATAATGCTAAACACATGAAACTTGAGATGCAATTTAAATGTACTGCTCTTGAAAAAGAACTTGAGTATGATAATGAGAAAATCAGAACCTGGATAGATTCTAGAAGGAAATTTCATGAAATCAATACTTCTACGAATTGGAAAGAATGTATAGGGTATAAGTCAGATGCAGATAAGAAATTGAAAAAGAAAGTTGTTATAGATGAGACAGTTAACCCAATGACCTATAGACATGTTATAGACAAGACCAAATCAAAAATTAAGCCTGTTAAATTTGTATTTGGTAATGATCCCAATTCTACTTTTGAAAAGGGATCTACTTCTGCACAACCAGTTTCAGATACTAAGTCTAAACCTGTCAAGAAAACTGAAAAGAAGAATGTAGGCTTATTGTCTCAGAAACAACTTAAGGATAAAGTGTTTGAAGCAACAGGAAAACAAAAGACACCTACTGTCAAAAGAAAAAGGAATGGTAAAGTTGGGATTAATAAAGAGAATAATTATAAGTTCATCCTAAATGCACCTAGAAAATGCTGCTTTACATGTGGTAACTCTAATCATCTTGCTATTGATTGCAGGAAGGATAAAAAGAAGGTTACTGAGATTCCTAGGTCTGATGTTAGGAATAGATTAGTATTTTATAAACCACAGAAGTCTTGTTTTCATTGTGGCAGTAAATGGCATTCTATTTATAGTTGTGAATAATACCATAATTTGTACCATAACTTTTATGATCCTTTACCTAAGTTTAATAAAAGTGCAAATTCTGGTAAATCTAAGAATGTCAATGTGAAGCATGCATCTTTCAATACTGATACTGACAATGCAAATCCTGATTGACTCTATCCTGTCAGGACTGCTAAAGTCAAAAAGTCTTCTGCTGCTAAATTTAGTAAAATGCATGGTAAAAAAACCCCAACAAGTGTGGGTTCTTAAATGTACTAACTAGTGTGTCTTTGTCTGATTGCAGGGTAAAAAGAAAATTGTGTTAGTCATGGATAGTGGATGCTCTGTACACATGACTGGAAACAAAGCCCTGTTATCAGAATTTGAAGAGAAAGTTGGCCCAACTGTGTCTTATGGAGATGACAACATTGGACAAACTTTGGGATATGGCAATATAAGCATTGGAAATGTCATCATTGAAAAAGTAGCTCTTGTGAAGGGACTAAAACACAACCTCTTGAGTATTAGTCAAATCACAGACAGAGGTTATCATGTCAACTTTTATTCCACACATTGTGAAGTAGTCTGCAAAGCATCAGGAAAGGTTGCACTCACTGGCTACAGGCATGGTAACATTTATGAAGCCAACATTCAATCAAATATTGATGGCACCTCTACTTGTCTCATCAGTAAAGCATCGATCAGTAGATGAAAGTTGGAATCGGCACAAGAAGCTTTCCCATCTCAACTTCAGGAACATTAATGAGTTGGATAAGAAAGATTTGGTTAGAGGATTGCCTAAAGCTTTGTATACTCCTGATGGACTCTGTGATGCATGTCAAAAAGCTAAACAGAGAAGGACGTCATTCAAGAGTGAATCTGAATCCTCTATTGGTGAACCATATCATATGGTGCATCTTGACCTATTTGGACCAGTCAATATAATGTCCATCAGTAAGAAAAGGTACACTCTTGTAATTGTTGATGAATACTCAAGATTCACCTGGGTGTATTTCCTGCACAGAAAAGATGAGACTCCTGAAATACTGTTGGATCATGTGAGAATGATTGAGACATGCACAAAGTATAAAGTCAAGATTCTGAGAAGTGATAATGCTACTGAATTCAAGAATTCAAAGATGGAAGAGTTCTGCAAATACAAAGGAATTATTCAACAATTATTTGATCCTGGCATACCCCAGCAAAATAGAGTAGTTGAAAGAAAGAATGGAACTCTTATTGAAGCTGGCAGAACTATGTTGGAAGAAGCTAAATTGCCTACATATTTCTGGGCAGAAGCAGTCAATACAGCATGCTATACTCAAAATCTCACACTGATAAACAGACATGGTGTAACTCCCTATCAAATGCTCAAGGAGAAGAAACCTAGTTTGAAGCATCTGCATGTGTTTGGTTGTAAATGTTTTGTTCTCAGAACTCATCCTGAACAGCTAGGGAAATTTGAAACCAAGGCTGATGAGGGAATTTTCATAGGCTATCCAGCCTCAAGAGCTTTCAGAGATTTTAATTTGAGAACAAGGACTGTCATGGAGTCAATACATGTATCTTTTGATGATAAGAAGATAACCAGAATTGCTGAAGACTCTCATGATAGTTTGATCTTTGCAAATGAAGCTACCAAGGAACCTGAAGAACAAGAATCAGATACTGACACTCCATCAGATACTGATGGGTCACCAAATCCTGATGACACATCAAATCTTGATGATGCACCCAATACAGATGGTGCCAATACTGATGATGCAAATAATGGTGACACAATTAGCAGTGCAAATGTTGAGGGGGAGCAACAGCAAACTGCTACTAATTCTGAGTCTACTCAATCATCAGGACAGAATTCTTCAGATACTGATTCAAGTGACAATCCTGATAATTCATCAGGAGGAGACAGCAATAATTCATGGGGATCTTCTACTGACTCAAATTCTTCAAATCAAGACAACACCAATCCAGGGGGAGCATCTACTTCAAGAAATAACTCACCACCAGCAAGGAAATGGACAAGAAATCCTACTCCTGGTTTGATAATTAGGGATCCTGATGCAGGTGTTAAGACAAGAAGTGTAACTGCAAATGAATTTATCTATCATAACTTTCTATCTAAGGAGGAACCTAAGAAAGTTGAAGATGCACTTAAGGATGCTGATTGGGTTATTACAATGCAAGAAGAACTGAATGAATTTGAAAAAAATGAAGTCTGGAAACTAGTGCCAAGACCAAAGAACAGGTCAATTATTGGTACAAAGTGGGTATTTAAGAACAAGACTGATTCTGATGGAGTAATAATCATAAATAAAGCAAGGCTAGTTGCAAAGGAGTATTCTCAACAAGAAGGAATTGACTATGTTGAAACTTTTGCTCCTGTTGCAAGGTTAAAAGCCATCAGGATCTTTCTGGCATATGCAGCCCACGAGAAATTCAAGGTTTTCCAGATGGATGTGAAAAGTGTTTTCTTAAATGGTGAACTGGAGGAAGAAGTTTATGTTGAACAGCCTTCTGGTTTCATTGATCCAAAAAAACCAAATCATGTCTATAGGTTGGATAAAGCACTTTATGGACTAAAGCAAGCTCCAAGAGCATGGTATGAAACCTTAGCTCAATTCTTACTGGAAAATGGATTCAAAAGAGGTACTATTGATAAAACTCTATTTTATTTGAATCATGGTAAGGATTTGCTATTATTTCAGATTTATGTTGATGATATCATTTTTGGGTCAACAAACAATAAGCTATGTGAGAAGTTTTCAAAGCTTATGTAGTCAAGATATCAAATGAGCATGATGGGAGAAATGAGTTACTTTCTTGGTCTTCAAGTTAAATAGACTGATGATGGCATTTTTATCAATCATTCAAAGTATACAAGGAATTTATTGAAAAGGTTTAACATGCAAGATAGGGCTACTGCAAGTACTCCCATAGCTACAGCTACCAAACTTGATCCTGATCAAGGTGCTGAGGTAGATGTAACTCACTACAGGGGAATGATTGGCTCACTGTTATACACTACAAGAAAAACTGAATCAGACGACACCTTTCAGACAACGGAGGGCCGAAAAAGTGTTGCCCAAAATTAACAGACGGTAGGTTATTTTTTGGCTCAAAAAAGTATTGTCTAATCCACTACATTACAACGGTTTACGAACCGTTGTCTAAGAAAGTGAAAAATAGTGGATATAGACGACGCAAATGAATGGGTTTAGACAACAGTTTTTTTAACTCTTGTCTAAATAATATTAAGACAATGTTTTAATTTAACCGTTGTTGGATTGAGACAACGGTTGTCTTAGTCGTATTGTGTGAATAAACGTAAGACAATGTTGCAAAAAACCGTTGTGTAAATTTGATATAATTTTATTATAAAAATGTGAGTAAATTATTGGATAATAATTTTTATATATTAGGATGTTGACTAACTTTGTTTTATTTATTCAATTTATAAAAGTATAAAACAATGGTTTTTGTTTAACAAAGTGTTGTAAGTTGTAAGACTTAACAATGGTTTTGTTCCAAAAACCCGTTGTATATTTGTATAATATACACAAGGGTTTTCGTTTTGATCCGTTCGTTGTTGAATAATCTCTGTAACAATTGTTTATGTTGTTAAACCGTTGTATGCTATAGATAATGGTTTCGTTTTTTAAAATCCTTGCGTGATTATTTACGTTACAACGTTTTGTTCAGCTAAACCGTTGTCTATATCAAAAGCGTTGATTTTTAAAAAAAATACTTTATTTGTTGCCCTTAATACATACATAAGTGTTACACACTTCATACAATGTTATTGTATAAATCTCTTATTTGGATATTTAGTATAAAAAATTGTTAAATATATAAAAACACTTAAATAAAGGTTAATGATAATAATAATATCATTGATAGATAGAATACGATCATACTTCAGATATTTTGTTATACACGTTGTAGATGTGGACATCGTATATTGTATGATTTACGATCCTTGATATTTGTTTACAAGGAAATATTAGCTAGCTAGGAAAATGTTAATAATTATAACATTACTAATTCCGAAGTTAAACGAACATTATATAATAACTATACTATTAGCGAATAAGTGACATACCAATACTATTAACAACAATGTTGTCATATTCAAATAACACATTTTACATATCATTATGACATAATTTAATTATAAATTCGTCATTAAGTTGTCTTATATTAATTTTATATATGCGAGTCGGGACTCATGTATATTTTGTTTATTCGATTTTATAAAAGTATAAGACAATGGTTTTTTTTTAACAAAGTGTTGTAAGTTGTAAGACGTAACAATGGTTTTGGTCCAAAAAACGTTGTATAATATACACAAGGGTTTTTGTTTTGATCCGTTCGTTGTTGAATAATCTCTATAACAATTGTTTATGTTGTTAAACCGTTGTATGATATAGACAATGGTTTCGTTTTATAAAATCCTTGCGTGATTATTTACGTTACAACGTTTTGTTTAGCTAAACCGTTGTCTATATCAAAAGCGTTGATTTTAAAAAAAATACTTTATTTGTTACCCTTAATACATACATAAGTGTTACACACTTCATACAATGTTATTGTATAAATCTCTTATTTGGATATTTAGTATAAAAAATTGTTAAATATATAAAAACACTTAAGTAAAGGTTAACGATAATAATAATATCATTGATAGATAGAATACGATCATACTTCAGATATTTTGTTATACACGTTGTAGATGTGGACATCATATATTGTATGATTTACGATCCTTGATATTTGTTTACAAGGAAATATTAGCTAGCTAGGAAAATGTTAATAATTATAACATTACTAATTCTGAAGTTAAACGAACATTATATAATAACTATATTATTAGCGAATAAGTGACATACCAATACTATTAACAACAATGTTGTCATATTCAAATAACACATTTTACATATCATTATGACATAATTTAATTATAAATTCGTCATTAAGTTGTCTTATATTAATTTTATATATGCGAGTCGGGACTCACGTATGTTTTGTTTATTCGATTTTATAAAAGTATAAGACAATGGTTTTTGTTTAACAAAGTGTTGTAAGTTGTAAGACGTAACAATGGTCTTGGTCCAAAAAATGTTGTATAATATACACAAGGGTTTTCGTTTTGATCCGTTCGTTGTTGAATAATCTCTGTAACAATTGTTTATGTTGTTAAACCGTTGTATGATATAGACAATGGTTTCGTTGTATAAAATCCTTGCGTGATTATTTACGTTACAACGTTTTGTTTAGCTAAACCGTTGTCTATATCAAAAGCGTTGATTTTAAAAAAAAATACTTTATTTGTTGCCCTTAATACTTACATAAGTGTTACACACTTCATACAATGTTATTGTATAAATCTCTTATTTGGATATTTAGTATAAAAAATTGTTAAATATATAAAAACACTTAAATAAAGGTTAATGATAATAATAATATCATTGATAGATAGAATACGATCATACTTCAGATATTTTGTTATACACGTTGTAGATGTGGACATCATATATTGTACGATCCTTGATATTTGTTTACAAGGAAAGATTAGCTATCTAGGAAAATGTTAATAATTATAACATTACTAATTCTGAAGTTAAACGAACATTATATAATAACTATACTATTATCGAATAAGTGACATACCAATACTATTAACAACAATGTTGTCATATTCAAATTACTCGTTTTACATATCAATATTTTTCGACGATCCAATCTTATGGATGTCAAGATATATTTTGTTATACAGGTCGTAGATTAGGTAGCTATTTTAATGATATTCCAAATTAACCAGATACAAATAATTTATTTTCTTTGAGATTCTAACAGTCAACTACTGATTTGACTAGTATCTCTAACTAGTATTTCGTCCCGGATTGGTATTTTGATTTTTTATAAAATATTTTTCGATGACCCTACTAAAAAATTGTAACAAAAATCACCTCTTTCACATCGGTTGATAAAAATAATGGTTGTCTAAGTCTATTTTTTTAAAAGATTTCAAAAAAACGTCTATTTTTAAAAAAATGAAAAATACGTGCCAATATTACTTCCCGACCTATTACACCAATGTTTCCCCCTTAATTGAAACTAGCATGAAAACCCGTGCAAGGCACGGGTCACTATCTAGCATAATTGTTTTAACTTCTAAGTAGTTCGGTGTTTATTATAATTTATAGATCGTTTGACAGACGTCTCATTGTGGGTACAAAAGCCAGACTTGATCTCCGTAGTGAGATAGTTAGCGTTGAAAAGTATCCTTGGTTGATGTGTTTTTGAGTTAAGAAATGAGTAAATTCGATATTTATGATATTTGTTATGTGTAAGATCTATGTCAAAATATGATTATCTTACATACAAGACATTAACCTGCACAATTTTACTAATTTAGCTCATTGAGCGAATGATACATTTTCTTGTTTGTGAAATGTAATTTGCATCGTAGTTATTTTATATATTTTGAAGTTAAATAAAATGTCTTCTATCAAATGACACTCACATATTTCGCGTGAAGTTCTAAAAATCTGTGATTTTATATAGTGATATAAAGATGTTTCAGTTAATAGATAAACTCAAGTTCAATTTCTACAAACAACTTTTTCTAATAAATAATAAACACAGAGGCAAGTTAGTCAGTTCAAATCATGCACAAAATATCTCATAGTTAAATTATCTCACCAATTATAAGATTATGTTAATCGATATAATAATAGATACCAAATACTCCTCTACTCACGCGACACACACATATACATATAATGTGTTTGATATAGAACATGTATGATTGAGTAGTGCTATGGTAGGAAGATGAGCAAATTAGTGCATAAACCCAAGTTCGATTCCATTCATTAACAATTTTTTTTTTAGAAAAAAGAGTAAACACAAGGGAAATTTAGATATTTTAAATTAAATAAAATGTCTCACTAATTTAGATTAGATTAAATGTCTCATGAATAATTGCTTTTATTGGGCTATAATAAAATAGATATATAATAATAATACCTGTTACCTCCGAGTGATGGAATATCAAGTGGACCAGCAATATCTGTGTGAACAATCTCCAAAGGCCTCCTGGCTCTCCATGATTTTCCAACGGGAAAACTTTGTCTGTGTTGCTTCCCCTTAACACATGCTTCACACAAATTTTCTGGTTCATTGATTTCTGGCAAGCCGTCCACCATCTTTGTCTTTGACAATAATTTCAAGCCAGAAAATCCAAGATGACCAAATCTTAAATGCCATAACCACGAGTCATTTTTAATGACAGACTTTAAGCACTTCTGCACCTTCGTCTGCATATCCAGAGTGAATAGACGATTCTTTGACATCTTCACATTAGCAATTAATTCTCGAACCTGATTTCTGATGATAAGAGAATTATCTTGCATCTGAATATTATATCCCTTCTCGACAAGTTGGCCAAGACTGATGATATTACTTTTCAAAGCAGGTATATAATAAACATCATTTATATACTTTTTATCACCTTTCTTTGACACAATCGTAACAGTACCTTTCCCTTTGACTGGAATCTTTGATGAGTCACCAAAAGTAACTTCTCCACTGATGGTGTCGTCTATCTCCGTAAATAATTCCTTATGACCGCACATGTGATTGCTGGCGCCCGAATCAAGATACCAAGTATTTTTCTTGCCTTCTTCATCTCCTTTGTAAGTGAGAAACATCGTTGAACCCACATCTTTGTCTTCTTTTGCTGCTGCAAAATGACTTCTTTCTTCCACTTTTGGTGATCTACACTCATAACTGAAATGGCCAAATTTATTACAATTATAGCACTGAAATTGAGACTTGTCACCTCGTTGAAATCCGCCTCTTCCTCGGCCTCTAAAATTTTGACCACGGCCAGATGGTTGATAACCTTCAGTATTCTGGCTTCTGTTGAAGGACTGCCTTCCACGTCCTCGTCCACCTCGGTAGCCACCTCTAAAGCCACCTCTTCCACGAACAGAACTGCTACTGCTTGAACTTTCACCAATGGACATCTTACTTTGCAACGCCTTTTCCAAATGGCTTGTATCATCATACTGGTTCATCCGTTGCTCGTGCGCTTGAAGTGAACCAAATAGCTCATCAATAGATATTGTGGACAAATCTTTTGACTCCTCGATAGAAGTACCGACATAGTCAAATTTTCTTGTCAATGAACGGAGTAATTTTTCCATGACCCGAACATCATCGAGACTTTCTCTGTTTCTCTTCATCTCATTTGTCACCGTTTTCAAACGCGTAACATATTCACCAATATTTTCTGAGGCCTTCATTTTTATATTTTCGAACTCCCCGCGTAGAACTTGGAGCCGCACCTTTTTAACTTTTTCAACTCCTTGGAATGATTTTTGCAAAATCTCCCATGCCTCTTTCGCCGTTTTTGCTTCAGAAATTTTTTCAAAGGTAGATTCATCAACACCTTGAATAATTGTGTATAACGCCTTTTTATCTTTTTTTCGGGTCTCCTTTAACGCTGTCTTCTCGGCATTTGGAAGTGCTGCTTCAGCGGCTGCATTTACGGGCTCGTTGAACCCACTTTCGACAATATCCCAATTATCGTAAGAACCGAGTAACACCTTCATTTGGATACTCCAGTTCCCGTAATTTGTGGCCGTCAATTTTGGAATATTTGGCTGCACCATATTTGCCATTTTTCACGAACGAAACACTGGCTCTGATACCACTTGTTGGAAACGTATATGGGCTCACTCAAGAATTCTTTTTCTAAAGCAGATATATAGAACTGTATATAACAGTATTAATAAAACAAAGACATGGACAGTGTATGTGTATGTGTAGTATAGACTTTGTAATAAAAGGAATACACACGGCTTCTTTATTATCACACAGACTACAACTTTAAATAACATGTAACTGCAACTATTCTTTTCTCTTAACAGAGCTTCAGCTCTTTCTCTCAATTCTATTTCACTTCGATGTGTTCTATAACATGCTGACTACAGCCTTTTTATAGGCTACACTTACACTACTTACATCAGTGCATACATCATATATATTTATTACAAGCTTGGACTTCTACCAGCCTACATCTCTGACTAGAAATAACTACTGAGATGTTTATGTTGATTTCTTCTCTTCACATGAGCAGCCTACCTCAAATCATGGAAGATATTTTGACGTTCAGAAGCTCTAAGTCCATATTTAATATACACACTTACACCAACAGATGTATCACTGCTGTGGTTCAGTTTATATGCATTGTATCCTTTCAAACTAAGTTTACTTCATTACTAAGTACTTCCATTTTATCCATATCTGTATGACTTTCATTTATGCATCATTGACTGCAGCTTCTATGCTTCTGGAATTCTTATAGTTGTTTTATGTTTATCAACTTATTAAACCCAGCTGTAATTTGACCTAGTTGCTTATATCTGATAACCACGTCCAGGATTTGAGGAAGCCTGACTTCTCCAAGTGTGAATTCTTGACAAGCTACTTTAATTCTAGAAGGGTTTGAATTCTAACACCCTCTTATCATGGTCGCCTCATGGTCGCCCGGAAGGAACATGAGTGAAGCAACATGATGCCCCAGACTAACAGATGAAGAGCTCGCTGTGACCATAGCAGAATGTGGTAATTGAACACTAAAATCATTTTCACTCGTCCTAGGGCATTTAGACACAAGGCCCTCGCTGTTAGGTCCATATCTCTCCTAGACTTCTTCCTGCTCTGCACCACCTCTATAGCCTCAACATGAGATCCATCTTTATTGCCCAATCCGTTGTTAGTTAGCACTACAGCCGCTTCTTTGTTGAGAGCAATTGAAGGCTGTTTTGCAAGTGCCTTTGCTGCAATCTTGGCTCTCATATGTTCTTTCTGTTTGTCCAAGTCAGCACTTTGTCCGGACAGTACTGAGAAGAGATCCAAAAAACAAATCAGTAATGGGAAAAGTCAATAATGAGGAAATAAGGAGAGGGGAATTAATATAAAGATGGCGAGAAAAGTAAAGAAGGCACATATAAGGCATGTAGGGAACAAAGTAAAAAACACAATAAATAGAGAAAAAACAAAGTTTAAATCTAAGGATGGTCTTGTTCTAGGAGGTATGAGTGTTTACAAATATCAACTTTGGTCACTCAATTAATCCCTCTTACTCTCTTACTCTACCATAGGTACTAGTATTTACTAATATCAACGTTGGTCTCTCAACTAGTCTCTCTTGCTAAATAATAAAATTGAACAAATATATAATCATATTACTAAAAAGTAAACATAATCATTTGCCCCTATGTCCTCGCCCCTTTTAACACACTTGTAACTTGAGAAATAGGTAGATATGTTGTATATTATTGAAAATTTATTTTTTCACAAATTAACAAGTACTTAATATTTAAAGAAATTGATTTGTGTATAATAAATCCAGATCTAACTTTAGATGCATTCAGGTCTAACTTTACATTATGAATAGACAATTATGACAACACCAGCATTATTTAGAAGTATTGCTGGCACCAACAGTTCATGTGTTTCCTATTTAAATTTAGTAATATACATTTATAACCTTTATTTATTAATAAGTGAAACATCTTTTTAACATTATTAACATTGTAGGTTGGCACTTTTTTTTTGGTTTCATTTTTTTTTTGGTTTCATCTCTAATTTATTTATATTTTAAATTATCTAATTTAAAATAGAATATATAATACCCTAACCTTAACTCAAAATGAAATCCCCCTTTTAACATTGTACCTATATTTTAAATTATCTAATTTAAAATAAAAAATATAATACCCTAACCTTAACTCAAAGTGAAATCTTCTTTTAATATTGTATCAAATTTGATTGGCACTTTTTTTTGGTTCCATCTTTTTTTTGTTTAACCCCTAATCTATAGCTTTTATAACTTTTATTAATAAGTGAAACCCCTTTCAACATGTTTCGCACCTTTTTTTTTTGTTTCATCTCCTAATTTGTGTTTTTTAATTTGTTTTTCTAAAAAATATAATCTATATTCTATAACCTTTATTAATAACCAAAGTACGACACCAAATTTGGTTCGTACTTTTTTTTATTTCACCCATAAAATTCTATCTCACGTAGAAATCTTATCTAAAATAGAATATTTATGTTGTTAAAAAATATTAATCTAAAATATATTATAATATTATTATTGTACTAAAATATATTATATTATTTTTATATGATCACCCAATTAGCGGGCTTAGAGTAGGTGATTCAATTAGTTGTTTTTAGCTATTTGAGTTAGGTGTTTGTATATCAACTAGACACACCACAATAATCTAATTGAAAAAACTCTTCAAATTAGCTTTTTGAAAATTAGTTTTTTGAGTACAAAAAGCTATTTCAATCTACTAACTACCTAACACTAATATTGGAGGTTTCAAATGGTCAAACATCTAATTTGGCTCAAATCTCTTATTTTCTCCTAAACCTACCTATATATATTGAAATAAAAGTTTTCCATTAATCAACCAGAGTCTGCAAAACTCCTACAACAAATCTGGCACCTAACGGCTGACCTTTAAATATATTTTAATATTATTATTGTACCAAATATATTATATCACAATGAGATCAAACACCACACCCGATTATAATTACCAAGATACAAATTTCAATCTATTTTATACCCCTAAATTGGTTATCTTAATCTACCTTTGTATCAAGCATCTACCCCTCAAAACTTTAGGTGTCGTTTTCTTTCCAACTCTGTCGAGTATATTTTGAGTATAATACTTAGTTTCATGTTTGATCAAGCTAAAATATGTACAATTTTAATAAAATATCGTTAAAAAGGGATTTGACTTATTAATAAAGGTTATTAATAAAGGTTATATTATATAAATAATTTAATTTGTTTTATAAATTAACTAAGTGTGTGCTTCGGGTCGGGTTATTGTCTAGTTAGAGCAACTCCAAGAGACTAGCTATCTCAACTCCTAAGTACAAATTTAAGGAATTTGACAAAAAATTGCACTCCAGCAATCTCCTAAATGATTCCTTAAAAGTTAAGACACAACTCTCATGCCTTATTTTTAAGGAAGCTATAGTCATCCCTTATCGTATTTTCATCAATAAAATATTCATTTTCCTCCCTTTTTTATATGTCTTTTTTACACCTCTTTTTTAGTGGAGTTTAAATTTAATATTTTTATATTTATAAGGAGTAAATATAAGGAGTATTTTTGGAGTTGACATACCCTATAATATCCTAAATTACTAAGAGTCATATTTTTTATAATATTTTTAAAGAACATGCTAAGAGACTGTTGGAGTTGCTCTTATACATTATACATTATACTCAGATCCAAACATTAATAGTTTGGTTATTTGGACTTAATTTAAAATATCCCAACCTAATTACTATAAATTTATGTCAACGAGCTTTATATTCTAATTTAAACACATTTAACTTTTACATAAACAGCTACATATATGAGTCCTACCTTTTGTAACGAGTGTAATTATTATCAACCTATTATAAAGTAATTATATTCCATATATAAAAAGGGTACCAGCTCACCACGATTTCCACCAGGACCATTATGAGAAGCATTGAGCTTAAAGCTTGCATCTGCATTCAAACATGAACCGCCAAGATGTTCAACTTCATATCCCACGACATCCTCCAAGCCTATCATTCCATCTATATTTAAGTCAATATCTTTGAAGCATCCTAGCGCCCCAGGCAACACATTTCTTTCATCTTGTTTTTCGGCGATTAGAATATCATTTTGTTGTTCATCATTTTGTTTGTCACTATCTGCTTGTGAAGAAGTATCATATTCATGTGGATGATCTTGTTCAAGAATGTGTACATATCTACGGATATCAAAGTTGGTCAGAGCACTATTCCCTCTCTGCTGAATTGCAGCTTTATCATATGCAACGGCTGCTTCTTCTTCAGTGTCTACATATGCCAATCAAAACAGAAATTGTTAAAGGCTTACACAAATATATATACACTACAATTTTAAATTTTATACTACAAATTGTATTCAAATACTACTAGAATTATAAAATTAAGCAAATATCTACTCACGTAACTAAATACGTAATCTATAAGGATTCATGCACCTAGAAAAAAAACGTCTTTCTCCACCAAGTCCTCCGGCCTTCCACAAAACTTGAAATTTAATGCATATAAAAAATCTGACTAACAAATTAGCTAGTACCTATCATGCAGAGGAATTGATTTGTATATAATAATTTTCTACATAATTTAATTGATTAAAAAATATTGTTAACAAATTTATTAATAAAATATATGATTCTATTAATTTATTTTACATCATGTTATCTTGAAACTACTAAAAATCGATAAACTAAAGAAGTTCATTTTTCTTGACCTATTATGACTCATTATTAGTATAACATCTCAATACCACATCGAGTAGATTTTGGATTTATTAGGCAAAGTACTACTACCAGCACCATAAAATAATGATCTTTTGGGGGTGGGCTAGTCGTTACCCAGGTTGACTGCATTTGGACTAGTAAGCTTCGGCTTATTCGGACTCAGAATCGGGACTTGATCCGATTTTTGAAAAATACTCGGGATTTGAGCCGGGTTGTCACATATGATATCAGTGCCGACTCTCAAAAGCTTTGATGCGTCAAGTTGTCAAAGGTGGGGACACAAAGGCTGGTGGCATTTTATCCCACAATGGACAGAGGTTCGTAGGTGGGGATACGATGACAGCCGGTATTATCCCACAATGGCTATAGAGGAATGATCTTGACCTATGGGCTATCCGTTCAGGGCCTGACGAGGACGTTAGGAGTTTGAGTGGGAGAGTTTGTAACATCTATGTCCCACATCGAGTAAATTTGGGACTTCTAATCAGTTTATGAGGCAAAGTACTACTACCAATAAACACCAAAAAAATCATGTTTTTTTGGGGACCTGTGGTGGGCTAGTCGTTACCCAAGTTGGCTGTAATTGGGCTAGTAGGTTTCAGCTTATTGGGACTCAGAATCGGGACTTGACCCGATTTTCGAAAAATACTCGGGATTTGACAGGGTTGTCACATATGGTATCAGATCCGACTCTCGAAATCTTTGATGCGTCAAGTTGTCGGAGGTGGGGACACGAAGGCTGTTGGTATTTTATCTCACAATGGACAGAGGTCCGGAGGTGGGGACACGAAGGCAGCCGGTATTATCCTACAATGGCTAGAGAGGAACGATCTGGACCTATGGACTATTCGTTCAGGGCCTGACGAGGACGTCAAGAGTTTGAGTGATAAAGTTTGTAACATCCCAGTCTCATATAGAGTAGATTTGGGACTTCTGATCAGTTTTAAGGCAAAGTACTACTACCAATAAGCCCCCAAAAATCATGATCTTTTGGGGGCCTGTGATGGACTAGTCGTTACCCAAGTTAGCTGCATTTGGGCTAGTAGAGTTCGGCTTATTCGGACTCAGAATCGGGACTTGCCCGATTTTCGAAAAATACTCGGGATTTGACATGGGTTGTCAAAATTAGTATAAATATATACCCACCAATTTTTCACACGAGACGAAAACGACATTAAAAATTAGTGTTTGTGTTTGTATTTTGAGTACACGAACCCGAATGTATACGACCGAAATTTAGTGTTGATTTTTTGTTTACCCTTTGGTTATACGACATGACACGAAATACACGACATAAATAAATATATATTTGTATGTTAATATTTAAATTAAAATTTTTTTATTATTTACATTAGATGAATTAATATTTATTACACAATTATACATATTTTATAATATTTTTTTGTAAATATGATGTAAGTACATATTTATAAACATATTGGTAAAAAGTTAACTAAAATTAAATATTTATATTTATTTATTTATTTATTATTTAAAATTACACGAAAACACGACACGAAAAGAACGAAGTAGAGGGGTAGGATAATGGATTTAAATTAATGATTTAGAATAAAAGTAATTCAAAAATTGTGTCTCAAAATCTCGTTATAATTAGAATTCTCATTTGAGTAACTATATGCACATAGATTTATGTGTATATATATTGATGTTCAAATGAGAACTAGCTAGGGATGAACTAATGATATATAATTATATTTAATATTATATAAAATATGTAATCTATGATCATTTGCACCAGATTACTACTCCCTCCGTCCTGCAATCAATATTTAGCAATAAAATGTTTCACCGTCAAATTTAACCTCAATTCTTTATATATTTAGAAACAATTAACATATTTTACACTTAATTTGGTTTTATAAGAAAATTCGTTTAATACTTTTGAGACATACTTTTGAAACATGCACCAGATTACTTGGAGGCAATAGTTTACTAGATTAGAAATTTCTTTTTTCTACCAAATCACTGAGTTACACAAATTACCATTGAATCTATGAATTAGGGATGTGTATGAAATTGGTAATTCAGTTTGCCACATATATAATCCATTTTAATAAAGTACTAAATAAAATTAGAAATTATATAGATGAAATGTGATTGAAATAATAAATATATAAATCAATTGTTGGAAAGACGGGACTAGAAGTTTGTAAATGTGTTGTTCTTAATAAATATATTTTTAATTGCCTTTAAGGTACATCCACTACCATGTATTGCCAACTAATTGCATTGTAATGAAAAAATTATAGTAGTTTAAAAATTGTATTTCCTCCATTTTAACAAATTATTCATATTTTCTATTTCAAGATGTCAATCTCAATTTTATATTTATGAAACCATCAATAGTAATAACCTTTTAATAAATTAAAATTTCAATTGTACCCTTTCTTGATTAGAAGGATAGTCTTGATAATGAAACAGATTTCTAAGTATTTGTAATTAAGGGTGTGAGTTTCATCTTTTTGAGATTAAACATATACAAGTAAACCCACACTATTTATATTTATATTTTTTTATATTCTAATAGCCATTTATTACACATGAATATAAAACATATGAAAATGCGAACTATGCAATGTGAGTATATGCGGAAAATTGATACATGTGTAAAGTTATAAATCATACCGTATTTCCCCAAGTATGTATATCTCTTTCCGTCCATGCTTTTAATTCGAGCTTCCCATCTACGTTGGTGCCTATATGACCATATGAAGGTTATCAACTTCAATATTTTTGTTTCAAATTAAATTTTGATAATCTCATTTATATTAATTCAAAATTATATTCAACTAACATAACTAGTTAAATATATGTTTTGGTAATTTGTATAGATTATAACGTAAAATATCAGTTTGTTTAAAAAATCAAATAATTTTTTTTGCAAATAATAAATATGCAATGTATTTCAATAAATTTTTTAGTTTAATATTTTACTAAACATCATCAAATAAAAATCAGGCATTTATATAAAAATAAGAAGGATGCATATCAAAAATGTTAAATCACATTTGATCAATATATGAAAATTATGAAAGTTATGACGATTATTTTAGGATGATAAAATTAATATTGGTCCCATGGACCCCACCTACTTTTGGGGAAAAAACAATGCATGTGTGCCTCATTTTAGATGGTAAGTGAGATTCAAATTATTTTTTCTACCAATGTGAATTTGAGTGTTCTTTTCCATTCCTTATAATATTAACAATTGTTATAATATATAGTGCATGAATACTATTATAAATCTCTATCATTACTCGTTGTTCACCCTCTAGCTTTGTCCAAAAACTAATTGAAAAATTATTCATAAATATAATTTCTAAAAAGGTGAAAGCTATTACTTGAATACTCCTCTGTATTTTGAAGCTCCCCAAGAAAATCAAGAGCTTTTTCTCTTTATAGAAGCTACATACTCTTCTTTTGTTGAATTTTTCATTTCTTCAATATCTTTTTCGTATAATTCTACCTGCAATTTTTAACAATATATATATATGATACATCCGTTAATCAAAAAAATTGAACCGAATTAATTAAACTTTATATTTATTAAATATTTAATGTTATTAATTTTATTAAAGGAATATATAAAGAAAAATCTAAGTACCGGAAAATTGAGCATAGTAGCAAGTCCCCAATATTTGAGAGCAGCAAGATCGTAAGCATGAGCAGCCGATTCTTCATTATCATAAGCTCCTAAATATTTATATAAATATGTTTGTCGAATAAAATATATATATAAATCACATACAATATAAATTTAAATTAAAAGAGTTAAAAACCAAACATACCTAGATAAACTAAGTGGAGAAAGTTGAGCGGCCCAAATCATGAAACAAAAACAAATCAGGATTAAAATACAAAAGTTACTCTAGTCATACCAAAAGTTACTGTAATCATACCAAAAATTTTACCTTGTCTTCCTTTCTTTCTTCGTTGGCTATCATTAGATGCATCCCTATCCCATAGATGAGCCTCAAATCTCTCGGACAATTTATGTCTGTCCATTCAAACACATTACATAATAAAAATTCAATACAAAATATTCAATTAAAATTAACATATATATGCTCTTGATTCTCAACAAATGAAAAAACTAAAAAATTGTTATTTTGTTCTACTCAAATTAGTAAAAAACAAAATATTCTAACATCAATAATTGAATAATCTTGATAAAGAAAAGATTTGTCAATTTTGTAAGGAGTTTATGTGTGTGTTAAAAGTAAAAGAGCAAGATCTATACTTGGTAACTCCTTTGTAAATGGATGTTTTATTGCGGGGGGCAGTGTCACCCTCTTCAACATCCTTAAGATTGTTTTTCTTAGAAGTTATGGTATGAGAAATGCTTTCACTTGATGGATTTGCACAAGAAAATGAAAAATGGATCATTTTTGTCTTTGCTTTGAAAAAGACTGAGAAATGTATTCTATGTATAAGTGTGAGTGACCCAGATGATATTCATTGGATATCCTTTAATATATTTTAAGACTAGATATCCTTTAATATATTATATTTTATAATCTTAGGTGTCTGTACCACGTTTCTACTTATCTCTGTATAGGTGTCTATATACAGTGCACCACCTTTTCACTTGATCTCTGGATTAGGTGTCTATATACAGTGCACCACATTTTCACTTGATGGTTAGGTGTGTCTATACATTGCACCACCTTTTCATTTGATCTCTTTTAAAACCTACGGCTTAGATTTACCCTCTATATACCCATGTTTTCATTACCAACACTACATCACGTTTTTACTAATTTCTTTTAGAATCTAAGCTCTTTGTACATCAAATTTTATTTTTACAAATTTTCAACTATTTTATATATACTTATTTATTGTTCATATTCCCTGACTTTTTAATTTAGTAATTTGGTGCTTTAATATATTTATGACTAGGCTCAACAATTAAATAGTTATTTATGATTATTATATTCTGTATTCTATAATGTTTTGTGTTGCAGATTTTTGAAACTATAATTTTTATGTCACGTAATTTTTGTATTTTAAAATCAATATATATATATAAAGGAGGATACGCGAGAGGTTAGGTGGCGCCCTAAGATCGTCTCAATCTATTTTTCTAATTTTCTAGAATTTTAGAATTTTAAATACTAATAAATAAAAAAAATATCCTTTAACATATTAGAAGTAGAATAGGTGTTCGAATTTATTGAGGAGAAGAGTTCGAATTTATAGTGAAGACATATAATTAAAAGTTCTATTTGAAGTAGAATAGGTGTTTAAATTTGTAGAGGGGAAGAGTTCAAATATAAAAGAAGTACTTGCAAAGTTCTATTTGAAGTAGAATAGGTGTTTCGATTTATAGAGGAGAATAGTTCAGATATAAAAGAAGTACTTGCAATTAGAAGTTCTATTGGAAGTAGAATAAGCGTTTGTAATACATAACTATAAAGTTCAATTTAAAGTAGAATATGTGAAGTTATATATGTGTTTTTTCAACGAAAGAGTGACTCATTAGAAAGGAGTACGGTAACATAAAAATTAATATATAAGACAAGTATATATATTCAATATATTAAATTTGAAATTTTGATATTAAAAAGGAAATCGTGTTTCACGGGAGGACGGCTTATTAGCGAGGACCGAGTAATTTTCGTAATTTATTTGATAGAGTTTTTTAAAAAAATTATTACGCCGTCGCGAAGCGCGGCTTTTTCAACTAGTTTCTTATGTTCTATAATTTTTATTGTGTTTTCACTAAATTTGTGTATGTTTTATAATTTTTATTGTGTGTTCTTTATGTAATTATCATTCTATATTTTCAATTTTTTGTATTCTGTGATTTAAAATTTTTTATGTTAAGTGTTCTATACATATTTTGTTTAATATATTAAAGAGAATAAGGAACCTTAGACATATCTCGATAATTTTCCTATGAAATTGAATAAAATTTGATTCATACAATCTTTTGATATGCACAATCTTTTTAGATAGTATATTACTATGCATAATATTTTATTATATGAAGTCGTTTTATTAAATATCTCATGAAAGTTAATTATTTGAGATGTGAGTCTACTTATTCTCTATATTAAAAGCATATTATATTGTACGGCATAATATATTTTGATCAAATTTAAAAGTAATGTGTTCTTTAAAATTAACAATACAGATGTAAAATTATTATTATATTTTACATTAAGAAGATGTAATATACTTATTTTATTATATTTTTTACAATAACCACTATGTTAGGCCAAAAAAATGGATTAATAAGTTAGAAGGGGTTTGAATAATTTTTTACCTATTATAATTTAGAGCTTGGCATTTCTAAATGTTCTTTGTCATTTAAAAATTTGTTACTTGTGAATAAGAAAATCTGTATTTTATTGGCATAGTGGATCCAATCGTACTTTCTCCCTTCCCTCATTGCGTAGATTAGGGTAGTCTGCTACTTTGTCGGTGTTGGATCATAGGCTTGCTAGACTCGGACTAGTATGTTACACGAACAGATCGAAGACAAACATAATATATAAAATAGATCAACAATATATATAAATGTGAGTTGTAGTAAGTTACTTGTTGGAGGATTAATAACACATTGTGTATGAACGTTTATGCAGTAAATTAAGTATATATGTTTGTTAAACTAAAGCATAAATAGCAAGGGTATGATTGAAAGCACTTAAAATATATATAAATAAGATATATAAGGCCGAATATATAAATAGGTCAAATATATTTGGAGTTGAATAATATGAAGTACTTTTCAAAAAGTTTATGTCATTTATAAAACCTTTGGAATAATGATGACAAAATAAATTAAACAAACGGTTTTAAACCAACTAAGACAAATCACTAGGATTCAACAATGAGACTTCATTTATGTCCTATATGGACTTATACTAGTATTTCTCTAACTCGGAATCAAAGTCCGTTTTATTTCAAGACCTCAACAGTAGGGTTCATTTGTAACTAATATATGTTTTATACGAGAAACCTTTAAACTTGGAAGCTCAAGTATTTAACTTCAAGAACTCGAAAAAAAATTAGATTTGTTCATATCTCTAAATAAATAAATGAGATTTATATGAGTAACCTTTTACTTGGTGTTCGAAGTTAATTTAAATTTTTTGTATTGACTACGAAGCCTTATTTAAATCTCTAAATAATAATATTAGATGTATACAAGTGGGTTAGGTTCCACATATAACCGCTTATAACTAGATGCGTTAGAACTTATTTATGTGCTTATACAGAATATAATACTCTTTTTATTATTAACTATATTTTTCCATATTAATTTTTTGTTTATAGTTTTATGAAAATGAGAGTAATATCATATCATGCTAAGATTTAATTTCTTTTACAAAAATCGCATGTAATTTAGTAAAAAAAACTCAATGTTCACCAGAAGAACATTACATCTTAAAATATATAAGAAAAAATTTGTGTGTTGCAACAGAATGATGTTTAGTGTAGCAAAATGATAAAAAAACAGTCATTGATTAGGTACATATCTAAGTTCTAAATCAGAAAAATGTTCTAATTTGAACCTAATTGTTGTGTAAAATCTAGATGTGCAAGTGTACACAATCGTAAACAAGTAATATAATAATAAATATCAGATATGGTTCCTCAAGGACTATCTAGTTGTATAAATCACAATCAATGTCAAACAATTCGGTTGTAGACTCACAGGAATTGAGTTTTGGTTTTTCTAATTAAACTAATTAATTAACAACTAAATTAACTAACTAATACTATACTAGCGAAAAGAGTTGGATGAGTTTTAGATACGAGAAGCTAAGTCAAGATAATTACTTCCCCTAATATGTTCATGTTGGTAATAAAGTAGTGTAATACTACAACAAATTCATAATATACTAACCGGAAATTCAACGATCATAGGTTTCTCTCGAAATCACTATGTTATATATTCTAGAAACTAAACCAGTGTATGTCTATGCCAATTTAATCTCAAGAATACGATTAAACACCAATTTCACACGGCTATATAAGGTAATAATATATATACATACCGTCATAAATCAATATTAATAGATATAATCATGCACCATTCAGGTATTGTGTCACTTAACTATAACACTCTTAGTATTATAATTAACTCAGCTATCTACTATAGTTGGCCAAACAATAGCAAATATTATTAAACATGATAATCACTTGAATGAATAAACTACAAACTATCAACAATCCCATAGTAGGGTTCCATAAAAATCTTAACTCATATAATTTAGTTCATAATCAAAGTATCAAAACAATCCCAAAACAACCAACACATGTTCATAAGAAGAGATAAATAAAAGATAAGAGAAAACAAAGGCAATTGAATGTCTTCAAATCTTCTCCATTTTTTTTTTTTTTTGAAAAAAAAAAAGCAATATATTACTCAAACAAATCAGCCATCAAACGTGACTCCAATTCAATAGGAACAGACCTCCTATCGAAAACTCGACCTGGGAAAAAACATGACTCTCTCGCTAAGCAGTGAGCAGCCATATTGGCAGATCGTTTAACAAAAAACAATGCAATGTTTAACTCATCAACCAACCTACGACACTCCAAGATTATACTACCAAAAGGAGATAGCATATTGACCTTACTACGAATGGCTTGAATCACACCCAAACAATCTGATTCTATGGTAACCTCTCGCCAACCATTCCCCTTAACCCAGCTTAACGCTTCCTTCACAACAATGGCCTCAGCAAATTCCGGCCTGACTGAACCTACATACACTTCCGAGCATCCTTTGATAACATGTCCTTCATCATCCCGAGCTAATAACCCAATGCCATATTTAGAGTACTCGGTAAACAAAGCAGCGTCGACTGATACCTTAACTGTATTCTTTTTTGGTTTCTCCCAAGAACTAGCTCCATCACCTGGAATGACATCCCGATATAAAGCCTTTGTCGAACTCACTTGGGCTTCCTTCCAATCTGCAAGGTATTGCTTCGTCGAAAACACTACATAATGCACCTCACTCTTTTTGTTGTTCCATACCATCTGATTTCTAGCTTGCCATAAACTCCAACACATGGTAACTATTTCCCCATGTTCCTCCTTATTTGATCTATCCAGCATACACTTCAACCACCTGTCAAAAGAAGGATTGTCTGCACTTTGACAAACAGCACCCCTCTGCCTCCAACATTGACTAGCAAACGGACAGCTAACCAAAATATGCATAACAGTCTCCTCTTCTGCGTTGCACATTGGACACAATATTGACACATGAACCCTTTTCGCATACAGATTTGTTCTCGTAGGTAAGCACTGAACTATAGCACGCCAGATCATATTTAACACTTTAGGTGGTGCTTTAATCCTCCATATTACCTTCCATAAGTCCCTGCTGTCCGATGAAAATCCTGCCTCCTTTTGTGATTGAAGCAATCGATAAGCACTTCTAACTGTATATTCACCAGTCAGGTCTTCATTCCAGTACAGCTTGTCCACCTCATCGCCACCACCATAGGGAGTATTATAAATACATAGCTGATCCCTTTGGTTGAACAAATCCTCCAGTATTTCTATATCCCACTGCTGTCCATCAAGAGTTCTAAGAGAGTCGACAGTAGCAGTATCCAACCCCTGTAAATCACTTGTAATACATGGATTCAAATTATCCTGCAACCACGGTTGTCCCAAAATTTTTATCTTCTTCCCATTACCCACCTTCCATCTAGCTCCAGCACTCACCACCCGCTTAGCTTATCCTCCTCCCTTGTGCGGCTCCTTGTCTCTTGCGTTGTCTCTATCTCCTCTATCTCTAGGTATTAGGTCTGATCTATATCTAATTACATCCAAAAAAATGTCATCAGAATTGAATTTCAATAAAGGAAATTCATAACTGACGTTTGGGCTCTGTTTCTAGAATGACTCGCTGGATTTTGATATCTAAGACCAGTTATAAAATAAAGCCCTTCTTATAATATTTCTGTGGGCTGTTGAATGGTCTGAATTGGACTTCTAAAATTCCGTTTATGGCCTAAACGATGTAGACTTCACAAGTAGCCTACAAAATCAAAATTTCAATCAAATTAATCTCCATCTCTTGCTATTTAAGCTTCAATCCATATTTAATTAGACCTCCTTGATTCCTACAATAAAATATTATAATTTATTAAATAACAATCCAAATCAATAAAAAATAACTTAAATATAGGGACAATATTAAGATAAAGATCACGCTTATCACTAATCCTATCTTTCAACTTGGAGTTGAAGTTAAAACAAACATGAACTTACTAATATTCAGTGAGAGAGCTTCATTTATATCTCTAAGTAATAAAATAAGATTTTAACGAATATTCTTAATCTCAAAATATAATTATACCTTTCATTTTGTGCATCGACATTTGTATAGTAAATCCAATATATAGTAAATCCAATGCACAAAAGAATCAAAGTGAATCTCTTGAAGGGATTGTTGTACACCATGAATACTTTATTTAAAATTAAAAACATAAAATGGATTTTGGAGTCAACGAAACTAGGCAATTCAGTCGTAGGACATTTTTGTTTAAGAGAACTATGTTGGACAACATTTGAGACATTGAGCTAATGGACTGACCAATTTGAGACATTTTTCAACAAGATTAACTATTTAATCAACATGCGCTCATTTTTCTTGATTACAACCTTTAGCTATTAAACAATCATTCTGACTCTTGCTATGTAATTAGTGCAATGCTTCCCGTGATGACTCCAATTACCTAATAATTTTGTGTCCAATAATAGGCGAAACATAAAGGATTTTCAAAAGATATCTAGTTTGGTGCGGTAAATTATGCTAAGACCTAGTGGATTTATTGGGGATTGGTAATAACATTTTTGGCACTTGTGTGCAAATGAGCTTGATAGTGATATAGGTGGATATTAATTAGATTTGATGAGTTAAGTATTTAAGTTTGATGTGGAATGGGATGGAGCTTGAGGTAGGTAGTGAATGATTTATATCATGAGAAAGTAATTATTTTGACAAATGTATTTGATGAGATTTTGTGGGAGTTATATGAGGTGATAACGAGGGGAAAGAATTATCTTAACATGATTTTGAAATTTTTTAAAGTGATAGATGATGAACCTATAATAATCGTGAGCTTTAGAGTGATGATGCCAATATGGAAAAATATCCTCAAAAAAAGTAACACGTGTGGATATAAATATACTGGATGTTGTCAATTCTATACACCAAGAAGACATGTATGTCATAATTATGGATATGTGAAATAAGGTTTAAAAGTTACTATATTATTTTTATAATTTGTATGGTTGAGAGGATAATCAAATAGACGTCGAATAGACTAATTGTAAAGAGAACAGAGAATATAGTAAAATGGAATCTTCTTGATGCTTGATTGAAAGCAAGTCGGAGTTGTGTGTATTTTACATTAATGTATTCTTCGTACCTATCATGCAGAGGAATTGATTTGTGTATAATAATTCTCTACATAATTTAATTGATTAAAAAATATTTTTAACAAATTTATTGATAAAATATATGATTCTATTAATTTATTTTACATCATGTTATCTTGAAACTACTAAAAATCGATAAACTAAAGAAGTTCATTTTTCTTGACCTATTATGACTCATTATTAGTATAACATCCCAATACCACATCTAGTAGATTTTGGATTTATGAGACAAAGTACTACTACCAATAAGCACCAAAAAATAATGATCTTTTGGGGGCATGTGGTGGGCTAGTCGTTACCCAAGTTGACTGCATTTGGTCCCAGCCATTTCCTTACCAAATGAGCCACTAGCAATGGGGGAGCTTGGACAGAAGAAAAAGGATGGTATTGACCTAATTCAGGAAGCTTCTATGAGGATGAGACTTGCAGAACAGATTAAAGATCATTGGTCCAACATAGAAGCAAGGGTCAAGAAAATTGCTGAAACTGCAAAGAACTTAAATCCATCAACGGATCAACCATCAACGAATGCCATGGTTGTAACATCAACGGAATGGGAGCCACAGTTCAAGAGTTCTTATGTTATAGAACCCCTTCAGCATGGAGTCTTTCAAGATTCAAGAAATGAGAAAGGGCAAGCTTCATGCTTTAGGAATGTGGATGCAAGAGGGAAATCTCCAATATCACCTATCAAACCCAAGGGCAAGAACACTGCAAGGATATTTTATCCTCTACCAAAGCCAGATGAGTTCAAAGTCCTAGGGAAGCTGATTATTGAAAGCAAAGAAAGCAATTCATCCAAGCATAAGGAACCAAAGGGACATCATCTACAGGGATAGCAAGGAAATCTGCATTTGGGTTGGTCACCCAAATTTTGCTAAGACCAAAGCTGAAGAATCTGAAAGGGCAGCAATGCAAGCTCTTGCAGTTGCTCAATCACTTGAAGATGAAGAAACCCTACAGGAAGAAAAGGCTAAGGATGAAGCTAAGGAAGCTGGAAAGGAAAGGAAGAGTGTAAGGCAGCCAAAGGCTAGAGCAAAAAGGAATCTAAACTTTGATAAAGATGATTCTCAGGACACTGCTCAAGACTCTTCCACAACTAGTGCACATCAAATTCCTGTTGATCAACCTCATGAAGGAAAGTTGGCCTGTGATCCTGCACATCCTGTCAACTTTCATGATCAACCAATAATGCCAAAAGAGGAGCCTTTTGAATTTGATGAGGCCTACTTTCCAAAGTTCCTATTTGAGAAGGATCAACCAATGAAGACAAAGAAAAGGGCTGTCAAGGCAAAGCCAGTATTTATGAGAAAGCCACAACCTCAGAAACCCCCTGCAAATCCAGAGGACTGCATGTACATTGCTGACATCAGGGAAGAATCCAGTCTACATCTTGACTTAGACAACCTGGTGGAAGTAAGGGGCATTGCAGCTTCTCAAAAATTGCCTGAGAGACTGGTCTTTGTATTCAAGGGTGGTAGAGAACAGGTGTGGCCTCTCTACAGAATTTTAGGAGAAGACTATCAAACACTACTCTCAGTGTTTAGATGCTTGAAGAAGGACTTTGGCTTCACCAAAACAGCCAAGTCTGAGGTGGTCTCCAAAATCTGTCAGATAAAGGCTAGCTGGAACAAGCCTGAGGCTCTTCCCAGAATTCTTAGAGTGCCCTCAACAGGAAAGAAGATCCATCTTCAACCATACTGGATGATGGAATTTAAGGACAAGGACAATTGCAGAAGATTCTTCAGGATGGAAGACCAGCTGGATAAGGCATCTAATCAAACTCTAAAGTTTATTTAATCCATGCTTGGTGATCAAGATGAAGAAGAGAAGATCTTTTACAGAAGGCTACGGGTCCAAATTGAGGAAAACAACTCTAAGAGAGGGAAGAAGACTATGCCACAAAGAAGACACAGATAAATCATTTGCTCAGTATAGAGGAGCACTTTTGGGCATTAGTCTTGTAAGTCTTGTATTTTGTCTAAAATATTATGAAGCTTAATTCATTTTCTACTTTTGTAATTTATGATGTATCTGAGTATTTTTGTTATCATCAAGTCTCTTGATTTATGGATGTTATTCTATCAGTCATAAATTGGGGGAGATTGTTAGGAATATGTTGTTCTTGATGATAAACATAAAACACTTAGTAGAATTTGTGTAAAGTCACTTTGTAGCTGTCAACGAAATGGCATGCTTTGCAGCATTCCGTTGACAGGAAGCTCATCAACGGAATGAGTGATGTAGCAATTGCACTGTACAATACTTCTAGTTTGATATGCATTTCATTGTAGATATTGGATAGGTTTTCTAAGTCATGTTGACTAAGTACTAGATAGGCAAAATAGGTTGGTCAATTATAAATATCTTATGCCTTGTAATTTTGCCTAAGTGAAGACATGTCAACGGAATGAAGGTTACTCTGTCAACGGTATGGAGTTTACTCATCAACGGTATGGAGTTTACTCATCAACGGTATGGAGTTTACTCATCAACGAAATGAAGAATAAAGCTATCAACGAAACACATCTCCCTGCTATCAACGAATCATTATTGCTTTTCTGAATAGTTGACAAAGTGATAGTGACAGTTTACTGAACAGATCTAAAGGAGATGTGGAAGTGTACTTTGCATTGGAAACCATTAAAATGGACATGGGGAATAAGGAAACATCCCAGTTTCCAATTGGGCTCTTGGGAGTGATCATAATAAGCATGAAGACAAAAGCAAAGATCTTCAAGGACCACTGGACAAAGGGATGAAAAGCAAACTATTGGCGGTTACTCATTGTACTTTTAGTGTAGCCAAAAATAGAGTTGTAAACTTGGGTTTATATAACCAAGTGTAGCAGTTACTTTAAAATATGAGAAGAAAAACAAATAGATTGTATTAGCTATCTTTAAGAGCATTTCTTCTCTACATTATTGTAACTGAGCAGCTGTGTACTTTTGTATCACAGATTATTTCCGCAATAAAAATCACTTCAGTTGGATCATCAAACAAACCAACTGAAATTATTAAGTGCTTGTGGTTTTTATTTTATAAGTTCAGTTTTAATTTGTAAGTTGTTTTTAAGTTTGAGAAATATCAAGAATTGTATTCAACCCCCCTTCTACAATTCTGTTAGGTCATTTGGGATTAACAGACGTGGAAGATGGGATCCTTTCATTATTAAAATGCAACTAAAACCTACCAAAATCGGTAGGTTTTGCTTTCCTACCAAAGTTGGTACTTTGGTAGGAAGTAGTTTTATCATCACATTCATTTCCTACCAGTTTTGGTAGGAAATGACCCTGACAAAATTTCATTATTTTTTTTCTCAGAAATTGTTTATTAATTTAAAATACGTGAGGGATAATGATGTGGAATGTGGGGTCGTTGAAAAGTCAAATTGTGACCAAAACCGACCAAATCTGGTAGGAATTGATTTCCGACCAAGAATTGGTAGGAATCGATGCTTGCGTGTACAAAACTTGGGACCCACAGACACCATTTCCAACCAATTTCTTTGTTGGTTGAAAATGCTCGGTCATTTCCAACCAAATTTTTTTGGTATATGTTTTAAATAGTAGCAAATGACCGTTTTTCTTATGATGTTTGTAAGACTGCTTGCACAGGAACGTTGTTTCTACAGAAACGTCACAAGAAAAACTTACCTTAGAAGGGATTTGTAATTTTCAGAGATTTTTCTCATTAAGCATGGGAGCACTGTACGTAGTTATTCATCAAATACCTGATCATATTAATTGCGGCTCTGTCAAATGCTCTATTTGCTACTCAAATTATAATTACCGAGTAAAACCAAAATCAACCAATTATTATTATTATTATTATTATAAATAGACACATGACCTAAAAATGGTCTTCTGAAAGAAGAGACTACAACGTTCTAGTAAGTACTTCTGTCAACAGGCCCCAAACCATAATGGAACTGGTTTTACGCTAAGCCATGCTAATTTGTGAAAGAAAGCTAACATGTAATATATCTTTCCTCGAAATACCACAAGGGAGTTAATCATAAGATGGGAAAACTGGTGAAAATTTGAACATAAACAGGAGTCTTAAGATAATAATGAATTAGTCATATGCAGGTAAATAAACCAGGGGTAAAGTTTAGCTGACGGGCCATTGTAACACATGCAGTAAGTCATGCATGCCCAACCGAGCATATAAGAAAACACAAAGCAGCGAAAGTAGACAGACTGAAGGAGAGAGTCTATGACTCATCACCATGCTCTTCAGGAATATTCTTAATAGGATCTATCTCATCTTTAAAGAGGAAATCTGTGTACTTGGCACCTACGATTGACCGTACTTTGAGTAAGCGATCCTTTAACCCCTCGGCGTACGACACTTGATGGGCATCTTCCTCGCTCCGTTGGGCCCTAGCCACCTCCTTTTTCAGCTTCTCATTAGAGAAGTTAGCTTCTATGAGAATTTTTTGAAGATAATCGTTCTTTAGCTTCACATCTGCTAGCTCCGCTTCTACTTTCATCTTGAGTTTGCGTTCCTTTTCCAAATCATCTTGAAGCTTGAGTCTAGCCTCACTCGCTTGCAAAGATTCTTTGGTCTGAGAGGCAATCCACATCATAGTCTAGGAAAAATAGGTAACACTTAGATAGGGCAAGAGAGGAACGTGACTTCATAAAAATGAGGAAGATGCATAAAGTGTTTACCTGAGTGGCATGGGCGAGCGCCTGCTCATTACCTATCGAAAGAGGAAGATCCCTCTTATCATGGTCGCCCGGAAGGAACATGAGTGAAGCAACATGATGCCCCAGACTAACAGATGAAGAGCTCGCTGTGACCATAGCAGAATGTGGTAATTGAACACTAAAATCATTTTCACTCGTCCTAGGGCATTTAGACACAAGGCCCTCGGCTGTTAGGTCCATGTCTCTCCTAGACTTCTTCCTGCTCTGCACCACCTCTATAGCCTCAACATGAGATCCATCTTTATCGCCCAATCCGTTGTTAGTTAGCACTACAGCCGCTTCTTTGTTGAGAGCAATTGAAGGCTGCTTTGCAAGTGCCTTTGCTGCAATCTTGGCTCTCATATGTTCTTTCTGTTTCTCCAAGTCAGCACTTTGTCCGGACAGTACTGAGAAGATATCAAAAAACAAATCAGTAATGGGAAAAGTCAATAATGAGGAAATAAGGAGAGGGGAATTAATATAAAGATGGCGAGAAAAGTAAAGAATGCACATATAAGTCATGTACGGAACAAAGTAAAAAAACACAATAAATAGAGAAAAAACAAAGTTTAAATCTAAGGATGGTCTTGTTCTAGGAGGTATGAGTGTTTACAAATATCAACTTCGGTCACTCAATTAATTCCTCTTACTCTCTTACTCAGTTACTCTACCATAGGTATTAGTATTTACTAATATCAACGTTGGTCTCTCAACTAGTCTCTCTTGCTAAATAATAAAATTGAACAAATATATAATCATATTAATTACTAAAAAGTAAACATAATCATTGTCCTCGTCCCTTTTAACACACTTGTAACTTGAGAAATATGTAGATATGTTGTATATTATTGAAAATTTATTTTTTCACAAATTAACAAGTACTTAATATTTAAAGAAATTGATTTGTGTTTAATAAATCCAGGTCTAACTTTAGATGCATTCAGGTCTAACTTTACATTATGAATAGACAATTATGACAACACCAGCATTATTTAGAAGTATTGCTCGCACCAACAGTTCATGTGTTTTCTATTTAAATTTAGTAATATACATTTATAACCTTTATTTATTAATAAGTGAAACATCCTTTTAACATTATTAACATTGTACGTAAATTCGCACTTTTTTTTTGTTTCATTTTTTTTTTGGTTTCATCTCTAATTTATTTATATTTTAAATTATCTAATTTAAAATAGAATATATAATACCTAACCTTAACTCAAAGTGAAATCCCCCTTTTAACATTGTACCTATATTTTAAATTATCTAATTTAAAATAAAATATATAATACCCTAACCTTAACTCAAAGTGAAATCTTCTTTTAATATTGTATCAAATTTGATTGGCACTTTTTTGGTTCCATCTTTTTTTTGTTTAACCCCTAATCTATAGCTTTTATAACTTTTATTAATAAGTGAAACCCCTTTCAACATGTTTCGCACCTTTTTTTTGGTTTCATCTCCTAATTTGTGTTTTTTAATTTGTTTTTCTAAAAAATATAATCTATATTCTATAACCTTTATTAATAAGCAAAGTACGACACCAAATTTGGTTCGTACTTTTTTTTATTTCACCCATAAAATTCTATCTCACGTAGAAATCTTATCTAAAATAGAATATTTTATGTTGTTAAAAATATTAATCTAAAATATATTATAATATTATTATTGTACTAAAATATATTATACTATTTTTATATGATCACCCAATTAGCCGGCTTAGAGTAGGTGATTCAATTAGCTGTTTTTAGCTATTTGAGTTAGGTGTTTGTATATCAACTAGAAACACCACAATCATCTAATTGAAAAAACTCTTCAAATTAGCTTTTTGAAAATTAGTGTTTTGAGTACAAAAAGCTATTTCAATCTACTAACTACCTAACACTAATATTGGAGGTTTCAAATAGTCAAACATCTAATTTGGCTCAAATCTCTTATTTTCTCCTAAACCTACCTATATATATTGAAAATAAAAGTTTTCCATTAATCAACCAGAGTCTGCAAATAATACATCAGAAAGGAAACTCCTACAACAAATCTGAAATCTGGCACCTAACGGCTGACCTTTAAATATATTTTAATATTATTATTGTACCAAATATATTATATCACAATGAGATCAAACACCACACCCGATTATAATTACCAAGATACAAATTTCAATCTATTTTATACCCCTAAATTGGTTATCTTAATCTACCTTTGTATCAAGCATCTACCCCTCGAAACTTTAGGTGTCGTTTTCTTTCCAACTCTGTCGAGTATATTTTGAGTATAATACTTAGTTTCATGTTTGATCAAGCTAAAATATGTACAATTTTAATAAAATATCGTTAAAAAGGGATTTGACTTATTAATAAAGGTTATTAATAAAGGTTATATTATATAAATAATTTAATTTGTTTTATAAATTAACTAAGTGTGTGCTTCGGGTCGCGTTATTGTCTAGTTAAAGCAACTCCAAGAGACTAGCTATCTCAACTCCTAAGTTCAAATTTAAGGAATTTGACAAAAAATTGCACTCCAGCAATCTCCTAAATGATTCCTTAAAAGTTAAGACACAACTCTCATGCCTTATTTTTAAGGAAGCTATAGTCATCCCTTATCCTATTTTCATCAATAAAATATTCATTTTCCTCCCTTTTTTATATGTCTTTTTTACACCTCTTTTTTAGTGGAGTTTAAATTTAATATTTTTATATTTATAAGGAGTAAATATAAGGAGTATTTTTGGAGTTGACATACCCTATAATATCCTAAATTACTAAGAGTCATATTTTTTATAATATTTTTAAAGAACATGCTAAGAGACTGTTGGAGTTGCTCTTATACATTATACATTATACTCAGATCCAAACATTAATAGTTTGGTTATTTGGACTTAATTTAAAATATCCCAACCTAATTACTATAAATTTATGTCAACGAGCTTTATATTCTAATTTAAACACATTTAACTTTTACATAAACAGCTACATATATGAGTCCTACTTTTTGTAACGAGTGTAATTATTATCAACCTATTATAAAGTAATTATATTCCATATATAAAAAGGGTACCAGCTCACCAGGATTTCCACCAGGACCATTATGAGAAGCATTGAGCTTAAAGCTTGCATCTGCATTCAAACATGAACCGCCAAGATGTTCAACTTCATATCCCACGACATCCTCCAAGCCTATCATTCCATCTATATTTAGGTCAATATCTTTGAAGCATCCTAGCGCCCCAGGCAACACATTTCTTTCATCTTGTTTTTCGGCGATTAGAATATCATTTTGTTGTTCATCATTTTGTTTGTCACTATCTGCTTGTGAAGAAGTATCATATTCATGTGGATGATCTTGTTCAAGAATGTGTACATATCTACGGATATCAAAGTTGGTCAGAGCACTATTCCCTCTCTGCTGAATTGCAGCTTTATCATATGCAACGGCTGCTTCTTCTTCAGTGTCTACATATGCCAATCAAAACAGAAATTGTTAAAGGCTTACACAAATATATATACACTACAATTTTAAATTTTATACTACAAATTGTATTCAAATACTACTAGAATTATAAAATTAAGCAAATATCTAATCACGTAACTAAATACGTAATCTATAAGGATTCATGCACCTAGAAAAAAAACGTCTTCCTCCACCAAGTCCTCCGGCCTTCCACAAAACTTGAAATTTAATGCATATAAAAAATCTGACTAACAAATTAGCTAGTACCTATCATGCAGAGGAATTGATTTGTATATAATAATTCTCTACATAATTTAATTGATTAAAAAATATTGTTAACAAATTTATTAATAAAATATATGATTCTATTAATTTATTTTACATCATGTTATCTTGAAACTACTAAAAATCGATAAACTAAAGAAGTTCATTTTTCTTGACCTATTATGACTCATTATTAGTATAACATCTCAATACCACATCGAGTAGATTTTGGATTTATGAGGCAAAGTACTACTACCAGCACCATAAAATAATGATCTTTTGGAGGTGGGCTAGTCGTTACCCAGGTTGACTGCATTTGGACTAGTAAGCTTCGACTTATTCGGACTCAGAATCGGGACTTGATCCGATTTTTGAAAAATACTCGGGATTTGACCCGGGTTGTCACATATGATATCAGTGCCGACTCTCAAAAGCTTTGATGCGTCAAGTTGTCAAAGGTGGGGACACAAAGGCTGGTGGCATTTTATCCCACAATGGACAGAGGTTCGTAGGTGGGGATACGATGACAGCCGGTATTATCCCACAATGGCTATAGAGGAATGATCTTGACCTATGGGCTATCCGTTCAGGGCCTGACGAGGACGTTAGGAGTTTGAGTGGGAGAGTTTGTAACATCTATGTCCCACATCGAGTAAATTTGGGACTTCTAATCAGTTTATGAGGCAAAGTACTACTACCAATAAACACCAAAAAAATCATGTTTTTTTGGGGACCTGTGGTGGGCTAGTCGTTACCCAAGTTGGCTGTAATTGGGCTAGTAGGTTTCAGCTTATTCGGACTCAGAATCGGGACTTGACCCGATTTTCGAAAAATACTCGGGATTTGACAGGGTTGTCACATATGGTATCAGATCCGACTCTCGAAATCTTTGATGCGTCAAGTTGTCGGAGGTGGGGACACTAAGGCTGTTGGTATTTTATCTCACAATGGACAGAGGTCCGGAGGTGAGGATACGAAAGCAGCCGGTATTATCCTACAATGGCTAGAGAGGAACGATCTGGACCTATGGGCTATTCGTTCAGGGCCTGACGAGGACGTCAAGAGTTTGAGTGATAAAGTTTGTAACATCCCAGTCTTATATAGAGTAGATTTGGGACTTCTGATCAGTTTTAAGGCAAAGTACTACTACCAATAAGCCCCCAAAAATCATGATCTTTTGGGGGCATGTGATGGACTAGTCGTTACCCAAGTTAGCTGCATTTGGGCTAGTAGAGTTCGGCTTATTCGGACTCAGAATCGGGACTTGCCCGATTTTCGAAAAATACTCGGGATTTGACATGGGTTGTCAAAATTAGTATAAATATATACCCACCAATTTTTCACACGAGACGAAAACGACATTAAAAATTAGTGTTTGTGTTTGTATTTTGAGTACACGAACACGAATGTATACGACCGAAATTTAGTGTTGATTTTTTGTTTACCCTTTGGTTATACGACATGACACGAAATACACGACATAAATAAATATATATTTGTATGTTAATATTTAAATTAAAATTTTTTTTTATTATTTACATTAGATGAATTAATATTTATTACACAATTATACATATTTTATAATATTTTTTTGTAAATATGATGTAAGTACATATTTATAAACATATTGGTAAAAAGTTAACTAAAATTAAATATTTATATTTGTTTATTTATTATTTAAAATTACACGAAAACACGACACGAAAAGAACGAAGTAGAGGGGTAGGATAATGGATTTAAATTAATGATTTAGAATAAAAGTAATTCAAAAATTGTGTCTCAAAATCTCGTTTTAATTAGAATTCTCTTTTGAGTAACTATATGCACATAGATTTATGTGTATATATATTGATGTTCAAATGAGAACTAGCTAGGGATGAACTAATGATATATAATTATATTTAATATTATATAAAATATGTAATCTATGATCATTTGCACCAGATTACTTGGAGGCAATAGTTTACTAGATTAGAAATTTCTTTTTTCTACCAAATCACTGAGTTACACAAATTACCATTGAATCTATGAATTAGGGATGTGTATGAAATTGGTAATTCAGTTTGCCACATATATAATCCATATTAATAAAGTACTAAATAAAATTAGAAATTATATAGATGAAATGTGATTGAAATAATAAATATATAAATCAATTGTTGGAAAGACGGGACTAGAAGTTTGTAAATGTGTTGTTCTTAATAAATATATTTTTAATTGCCTTTAAGGTACATCCACTACCATGTATTGCCAATTAATTGCATTGTAATGAAAAAATTATAGTAGTTTAAAAATTGTATTTCCTCCATTTTAACAAATTATTCATATTTTCTATTTCAAGATGTCAATCTCAATTTTATATTTATGAAACCATCAATAGTAATAACCTTTTAATAAATTAAAATTTCAATTGTACCCTTTCTTGATTAGAAGGATAGTCTTGATAATGAAACAGATTTCTAAGTATTTGTAATTAAGGGTGTGAGTTTCATCTTTTTGAGATTAAACATCAATACTATTATATAATAGACGAAACATTAAAAGTTTGGTTGGTCGGTATGGTACGTTGTGATTTTACTTAATTGTCCTTAATTAGTTTTTACTTTTGGTTGGTCGGTATGGTACGTTGTGATTTTACGTAATTGCCCTTAATTAGTTTTTACTTAATTAACCTTACTTATTTATAGAAATATATTATTAAATAATAATATTACCTATTTATAACCAATTACCTTTTTCACCTAAAATACATTTTTTTTCTAACAAATTCCCCTACCTTTTCAAATATATCACGGACAATTACTTTTTTTAACTAAAACATGTTAGTTTTTCTATTTTTCCTTACTAAAATCCCTCTTTTTCCAAAAATATCACGGACAAACATTTAGTTATTTATTTTTAAACCTATTTTACAAAAGTTTACCTATTTTAACGTATCTACTTATTTTTCTTAACAAATACAATTACTAAAAATATTAAAATATAAATAATCAAATACCTATTTATAACCAATTACTTTTTCAGCTAAAACACATTATATATTTTTTCGAACAAAGTCCCTCTTTTTATAAATATATCACGGGAAATTGCCTTTTACAATTTACTTTTTCTATTTTTCTCACTAAAATCCATTCTTTTTCCAAAAATATTACAGGAAACCTTTTACTTATTTATTTTAAAATGTATTTAAATACTTTTAATTATTAAATTTTAAAACCTCATTTTCCAAAAATATCACGGGCATTAACATTTTTAAACTAAATATATGTTACATTTTTTATTTTTTCTTACTAAAACCCCTCATTTTCAAAAATATAACGGGCAAACCCATACTTATTTATTTTAAAATCCGTTTTAATTGTTTTTAATTAATTAAAAATGTTTAGCTATTTTAACAAGCCTACTTATATTTTGCACAATTACAATTAATAAAATATTAAAATAATAATAATTAAATAATAATTAAAAATCCGTGCATCGCACGGGTTTTAAGCTAGTATACAAGTAAACCCACACTATTTATATTTATATTTTTTTATATTCTAATAGCCATTTATTACACATGAATATAAAACATATGAAAATGCGAACTATGCAATGTGAGTATATGCGGAAAATTGATACATGTGTAAAGTTATAAATCATACCGTATTTCCCCAAGTATGTATATCTCTTTCCGTCCATGCGTTTAATTCGAGCTTCCCATCTACGTTGGTGCCTATATGACCATATGAAGGTTATCAACTTCAATATTTTTGTTTCAAATTAAATTTTGATAATCTCATTTATATTAATTCAAAATTATATTCAACTAACATAACTAGTTAAATATATGTTTTGGTAATTTGTATAGATTATAACGTAAAATATCAGTTTGTTTAAAAAATCAAATAATTTTTTTTTGCAAATAATAAATATGCAATGTATTTCAATAAATTTTTTAGTTTAATATTTTACTAAACATCATCAAATAAAAATCAGGCATTTATATAAAAATGAGAAGGATGCATATCAAAAATGTTAAAACACATTTGATCAATATATGAAAATTATGAAAGTTATGACGATTATTTTAGGATGATAAAATTAATATTGGTCCCATGGACCCCACCTACTTTTGGGGAAAAAACAATGCATGTGTGCCTCATTTTAGATGGTAAGTGAGATTCAAATTATTTTTTCTACCAATGTGAATTTGAGTGTTCTTTTCCATTCCTTATAATATTAACAATTGTTATAATATATAGTGCATGAATACTATTATAAATCTCATTCATTACTCGTTGTTCACCCTCTAGCTTTGTCCAAAAACTAATTGAAAAATTATTCATAAATATAATTTCTAAAAAGGTGAAAGCTATTACTTGAATACTCCTCCGTATTTTGAAGCTCCCCAAGAAAATCCAGAGCTTTTTCTCTTTATAGAAGCTACGTACTCTTCTTTTGTTGAATTTTTCATTTCTTCAATATCTTTTTCGTATAATTCTACCTGCAATTTTTAACAATATATATATATATGATACATCCGTTAATCAAAAAAATTGAACCGAATTAATTAAACTTTATATTTATTAAATATTTAATGTTATTAATTTTATTAAAGGAATATATAAAGAAAAATCTAAGTACCGGAAAATTGAGCATAGTAGCAAGTCCCCAATATTTGAGAGCAGCAAGATCGTAAGCATGAGCAGCCGATTCTTCATTATCATAAGCTCCTAAATATTTATATAAATATGTTTGTCGAATAAAATATATATATAAATCACATACAATATAAATTTAAATTAAAAGAGTTAAAAACCAAACATACCTAGATAAACTAAGTGGAGAAAGTTGAGCGGCCCAAATCATGAAACAAAAACAAATAAGGATTAAAATACAAAAGTTACTCTAATCATACCAAAAGTTATTGTAATCATACCAAAAATTTTACCTTGTCTTCCTTTCTTTCTTCGTTGGCTATCATTAGATGCATCCCTATCCCATAGATGAGCCTCAAATCTCTCGGACAATTTATGTCTGTCCATTCAAACACATTACATAATAAAAATTCAATACAAAATATTCAATTAAAATTAACATATATATGCTCTTGATTCTCAACAAATGAAAAAACTAAAAAATTGTTATTTTGTTCTACTCAAATTAGTAAAAAACAAAATATTCTAACATGAATAATTGAATAATCTTGATAAAGAAAAGATTTGTCAATTTTGTAAGGAGTTTATGTGTGTGTTAAAAGTAAAAGAGCAAGATCTATACTTGGTAACTCCTTTGTAAATGGATGTTTTATTGCGGGGGGCAGTGTCACCCTCTTCAACATCCTTAAGATTGTTTTTCTTAGAAGTTATGGTATGAGAAATGCTTTCACTTGATGGATTTGCACAAGAAAATGAAAAATGGATCATTTTTGTCTTTGCTTTGAAAAAGACTGAGAAATGTATTCTATGTATAAGTGTGAGTGACCCAGATGATATTCATTGGATATCCTTTAATATATTTTAAGACTAGATATCCTTTAATATATTATATTTTATAATCTTAGGTGTCTATATACAGTGTACCACGTTTCTACTTATCTCTGTATAGGTGTCTATATACAGTGCACCACCTTTTCACTTGATCTCTGGATTAGGTGTCTATATACAGTGCACCACATTTTCACTTGATGGTTAGGTGTGTCTATACATTGCACCACCTTTTCATTTGATCTCTTTTAAAACCTACTGCTTAGATTTACCCTCTATATACCCATGTTTTCATTACCAACACTACATCACGTTTTTACTAATTTCTTTTAGAATCTAAGCTCTTTGTACATCAAATTTTATTTTTACAAATTTTCAACTATTTTATATATACTTATTTATTGTTCATATTCCCTTACTTTTTAATTTAGTAATTTGGTGCTTTAATATATTTATGACTAGGCTCAACAATTAAATAGTTATTTATGATTATTATATTCTGTATTCTATAATGTTTTGTGTTGCAGATTTTTGAAACTATAATTTTTATGTCACGTAATTTTTGTATTTTAAAATCAATATATATATATAAAGGAGGATACGCGAGAGGTTAGGTGGCGCCCTAAGATCGTCTCAATCTATTTTTCTAATTTTCTAGAATTTTAGAATTTTAAATACTAATAAATAAAAAAAATATCCTTTAACATATTAGAAGTAGAATAGGTGTTCGAATTTATTGAGGAGAAGAGTTTGAATTTATAGTGAAGACATATAATTAAAAGTTCTATTTGAAGTAGAATAGGTGTTTAAATTTGTAGAGGGGAAGAGTTCAAATATAAAAGAAGTACTTGCAAAGTTCTATTTGAAGTAGAATAGGTGTTTCGATTTATAGAGGAGAATAGTTCAGATATAAAAGAAGTACTTGCAATTAGAAGTTCTATTGGAAGTAGAATAAGCGTTTGTAATACATAACTATAAAGTTCAATTTAAAGTAGAATATGTGAAGTTATATATGTGTTTTTTCAACGAAAGAGTGACTCATTAGAAAGGAGTACGGTAACATAAAAATTAATATATATGACAAGTATATATATTCAATATATTAAATTTGAAATTTTGATATTAAAAAGGAAATCGTGTTTCACGGGAGGACGGCTTATTAGCGAGGACCGAGTAATTTTCGTAATTTATTTGATAGGGTTTTTTAAAAAAATTATTACGTCGTCGCGAAGCGCGGCTTTTTCAACTAGTTTCTTATGTTCTATAATTTTTATTGTGTTTTCACTAAATTTGTGTATGTTTTATAATTTTTATTGTGTGTTCTTTATGTAATTATCATTCTATATTTTCAATTTTTGTATTCTGTGATTTAAAAATTTTTATGTTAAGTATTCTATACATATTTTGTTTAATATATTAAAGAGAATAAGGAACCTTAGACATATCTCGATAATTTTCCTATGATACTGAATAAAATTTGATTCATACAATCTTTTGATATGCACAATCTTTTTAGATAGTATATTACTATGCATAATATTTTATTATATGAAGTCGTTTTATTAAATATCTCATGAAAGTTAATTATTTGAGATGTGAGTCTACTTATTCTCTATATTAAAAGCATATTATATTGTACGGCATAATATATTTTGATCAAATTTAAAAGTAATGTGTTCTTTAAAATTAACAATACAGATGTAAAATTATTATTATATTTTACATTAAGAAGATGTAATATACTTATTTTATTATATTTTTTACAATAACCACTATGTTAGGCCAAAAAAATGGATTAATAAGTTAGAAGGGGGTTGAATAATTTTTTACCTATTATAATTTAGAGCTTGGCATTTCTAAATGTTCTTTGTCATTTAAAAATTTGTTACTTGTGAATAAGAAAATCTGGATTTTATTGGCATAGTGGATCCAATCGTACCTTCTCCCTTCCCTCATTGCGTAGATTAGGGTAGTCTGCTACTTTGTCGGTGTTGGAACATAGGCTTGCTAGACTCGGACTAGTATGTTACACGAACAGATCGAAGACAAACATAATATATAAAATAGATCAACAATATATATAAATGTGAGTTGTAGTAAGTTACTTGTTGGAGGATTAATAACACATTGTGTATGAACGTTTATGCAGTAAATTAAGTATATATGTTTGTTAAACTAAAGCACAAATAACAACGGTATGATTGAAAGCACTTAAAATATATATAAATAAGATATATAAGGCCGAATATATAAATAGGTCAAATATATTTGGAGTTGAATAATATGAAGTACTTTTCAAAAAGTTTATGTCATTTATAAAACCTTTGGAATAATGATGACAAAATAAATTAAACAAACGGTTTTAAACCAACTAAGACAAATCACTAGGATTCAATAATGAGACTTCTCTAACTCGGAATCAAAGTCGGTTTTACTTCAAGACCTCAACAGTAGGGTTCATTTGTAACTAATATATGTTTTATACAAGAAACCTTTAAACTTGGAAGCTCAAGTATTTAACTTCAAGAACTCGAAAAAAAATTAGATTTGTTCATATCTCTAAATAAATAAATGAGATTTATATGAGTAACCTTTTACTTGGTGTTCGAAGTTAATTTAAATTTTTTGTATTGACTACGAAGCCTTATTTAAATCTCTAAATAATAATATTAGATGTATACAAGTGGGTTACGTTCCACATATAACCGCTTATAACTAGATGCGTTAGAACTTATTTATGTGCTTATACAGAATATAATAATACTCTTTTTATTATTAACTATATTTTTCCATATTAATTTTTTGTTTATAGTTTTATGAAAATGAGAGTAATATCATATCATGCTAAGATTTAATTTCTTTTACAAAAATCGCATGTAATTTAGTAAAAAAAACTCAATGTTCACCAGAAGAACATTACATCTTAAAATATATAAGAAAAAATTTGTGTGTTGCAACAGAATGATGTTTAGTGTAGCAAAATGATAAAAAAACAGTCATTGATTAGGTACATATCTAAGTTCTAAATCAGAAAAATGTTCTAATTTGAACCTAATTGTTGTGTAAAATCTAGATGTGCAAGTGTACGCAATCGTAAACAAGTAATATAATAATAAATATCAGATATGGTTCCTCAAGGACTATCTAGTTGTATAAATCACAATCAATGTCAAACAATTCAGTTGTAGACTCACAAGAATTGAGTTTTGGTTTTTCTAATTAAACTAATTAATTAACAACTAAATTAACTAACTAATACTATACTAGCGAAAAGAGTTGGATGAGTTTTAGATACGAGAAGCTAAGTCAAGATAATTACTTCCCCTAATATGTTCATGTTGGTAATAAAGTAGTGTAATACTACAACAAATTCATAATATACTAACCGGAAATTCAACGATCATAGGTTTCTCTCGAAATCACTATGTTATATATTCTAGAAACTAAACCAGTGTATGTCTATGCCAATTTAATCTCAAGAATACGATTAAACACCAATTTCACACGGCTATATAAGGTAATAATATATATACATACCGTCATAAATCAATATTAATAGATATAATCATGCACCATTCAGGTATTGTGTCACTTAACTATAACACTCTTAGTATTATAATTAACTCAGCTATCTACTATAGTTGGCCAAACAATAGCAAATATTATTAAACATGATAATCACTTGAATGAATAAACTACAAACTATCAACAATCCCATAGTAGGGTTCCATAAAAATCTTAACTCATATAATTTAGTTCATAATCAAAGTATCAAAACAATCCCAAAACAACCAACACATGTTCATAAGAAGAGATAAATAAAAGATAAGAGAAAACAAAGCCAATTGAATGTCTTCAAATCTTCTCCATTGATGGCTTATCCTCCTCCCTTGTGCGGCTCCTTGTCTCTTGCGTTGTCTCTATCTCCTCTATCTCTAGGTATTAGGTCTGATCTATATCTAATTACATCCAAAAAAAAGTCATCAGAATTGAATTTCAATAAAGGAAATTCATAACTGACGTTTGGGCTCTGTTTCTAGAATGACTCGCTGGATTTTGATATCTAAGACCAGTTATAAAATAAAGCCCTTCTTATAATATTTCTGTGGGCTGTTGAATGGTCTGAATTGGACTTCTAAAATTCCGTTTATGGCCTAAACGATGTAGACTTCACAAGTAGCCTACAAAATCAAAATTTCAATCAAATTAATCTCCATCTCTTGATATTTAAGCTTCAATCCATATTTAATTAGACCTCCTTGATTCCTACAATAAAATATTATAATTTATTAAATAACAATCCAAATCAATAAAAAATAACTTAAATATAGGGACAATATTAAGATAAAGATCACGCTTATCACTAATCCTATCTTTCAACTTGGAGTTGAAGTTAAAACAAACATGAACTTACTAATATTCAGTGAGAGAGCTTCATTTATATCTCTAAGTAATAAAATAAGATTTTAACGAATATTCTTAATCTCAAAATATAATTATACCTTTCATTTTGTGCATCGACATTTGTATAGTAAATCCAATATATAGTAAATCCAATGCACAAAAGAAGCAAAGTGAATCTCTTGAAGGGATTGTTGTACACCATGAATACTTTATTTAAAATTAAAAACATAAAATGGATTTTGGAGTCAACGAAACTAGGCAATTCAGTCGTAGGACATTTTTGTTTAAGAGAACTATGTTGGACAACATTTGAGACATTGAGCTAATGGACTGACCAATTTGAGACATTTTTCAACAAGATTAACTATTTAATCAACATGCGCTCATTTTTCTTGATTACAACCTTTAGCTATTAAACAATCATTCTGACTCTTGCTATGTAATTAGTGCAATGCTTCCCGTGATGACTCCAATTACCTAATAATTTTGTGTCCAATAATAGGCGAAACATAAAGGATTTTCAAAAGATATCTAGTTTGGTGCGGTAAATTATGCTAAGACCTAGTGGATTTATTGGGGATTGGTAATAACATTTTTGGCACTTGTGTGCAAATGAGCTTGATAGTGATATAGGTGGATATTAATTAGATTTGATGAGTTAAGTATTTAAGTTTGATGTGGAATGGGATGGAGCTTGAGGTAGGTAGTGAATGATTTATATCATGAGAAAGTAATTATTTTGACAAATGTATTTGATGAGATTTTGTGGGAGTTATATGAGGTGATAACAAGGGGAAAGAATTATCTTAACATGATTTTGAAATTTTTTAAAGTGATAGATGATGAACCTATAATAATCCTGAGCTTTAGAGTGATGATGCCAATATGGAAAAATATCCTCAAAAAAAGTAACACGTGTGGATATAAATATACTGGATGTTGTCAATTCTATACACCAAGAAGACATATATGTCATAATTATGGATATGTGAAATAAGGTTTAAAAGTTACTATATTATTTTTATAATTTGTATGGTTGAGAGGATAATCAAATAGACGTCGAATAGACTAATTGTAAAGAGAACAGAGAATATAGTAAAATGGAATCTTCTTGATGCTTGATTGAAAGCAAGTCGGAGTTGTGTGTATTTTACATTAATGTATTCTTCGTAGTATGTGTTGTTTATATCTTCTGCCTAGATAATTTAAACACATTTCTTTTTTCCCACCCACGTCTTTCTCTTTTCCCGCCATATTTCTTTCATGAACCAAAGAATTATCCATTAACGATTTTAACGATTTTTAGTCCACTTTACAGGGAAGAAATGTTGATGACAATGGTATTGTACAACCTAGAACTATCGTTTCTCTTGAGGACTTAAGAAATGATGTTAATGTTACAAAAGGTATTTTTGTGATTTTCGAATACTAACTCTACTGCAGGGGAATCTGTTAGTCCTTCTTCTAGTGGTGGTATTCTTCCATTTTCATGGAAATCTATTGTCTAAGACAATGCTAACCCACCAACCTCAATTTAATTTTGATTTTGAATATTTTCCATGACAATGCTAACCGACCAACCTCAACTTAATTTTGATTTTGAATCAAATGTTGATAATGGTGATGGTATTGCTACTCTAAACCTGCCCCGTAGTTTTTTTGAGAATGCTAGAAGGAAGTGGGATTGAGTTGCATTGGTCATTTTGTTGGCGGAATTTTCTCTTTCAAGTATGTTAAGGAACAAACTATTAAACTTTAGGGAAATATGGGCCTGCAAAATCTGTTCTATAGCTCAAAATGGTACTTTACTTTCAAGTTTGACAAGTTTGAGCCATGGCCGCCACCGTTCTATTTCACCGTTCAACCACCCCATTTTGCTGTGGAGAATAGGGGGCGGTGAAATGTCTCACAATCCGTGTATCGTCACAGTAGAATGTGAATTCTTTTGACATGAATTCACCACCTCGGTCCGTCCTAAGGACTTTAATTTCCTTCCGTGGATCCTTTTCTACCATCACTCAAAAATTTTTAAACGCTGCCAACGCCTCACCTTTACTAGAAAGCATATATATCCACATAATCTGACTATAATCATCAACCAAAAGTAGAAAGTACCTATTTCCCCCCATTGTTGTCGGTGATATTGGTCCACATAAGTCGCCATGTACCAATTCTAACACCTGTTTTGCATGAAAATTCGCCTCACTAGGAAACGGTTTTTTTGTTTGCTTTGATATTAAGCATCCAGTACACATATCCTTTGGTTGGATAAAATCTGGAAAACCATATGCCATTCCATTCTTTGACATCATTAACATGGCTTGAAAATTGACATGCCCAAGATGTGAATGCCATAACTATGATGTTTCCTCCGCCTTTGAAATTAAGCATTTAGACTGACTTATTTCAATGACAAGTTTGTACAATCTGTTTGCAGACCTCTTGACCTTCATAATTAATCTTCCATTCTCGTCGTACACCCACAAATAAGCGCCATTTAAAATGACCCTGCTTCCATTTTCCGATAACTGACCAAGACTTACAATATTATTACACAAAGTGGGGATATAATATACCTCATGAAATACAAGCTCCTCTTCATTTTTCCATTTGAACATTACAGACCCTTTTCCTTTGATTTCCACCATAGATTCGTCTCCGAACCTCACCTATCCTGTCACGCCTTCGTCCAATTCTTTGAATTTTGAACGATGTCCAGTCATGTGATGTTAGATCAGGATTCAATGATCGTCAGGATCTAAACTACTGATCAGGATTGCTGACGTCATCATTATTGCACGAGCGTCAGTATCAGGATTGCTATCAAGACTATGATCAGGATTATCATCAGGATTCGAAGCTGATCAGGATTGTTACTTCAAGATAACTATCAAGTTCAGAGATTAAGGAAAGATGATTTGTCGGTTTCTTAGTTTATGAAAAGCAAATGTCGGTTAGATATGTATCAATATTATTTGTAATTGATTTGGTCTTATCTTGTAATCGATAGAGCAGCTGTGTGTAGTATATAAACACATTTTAGATTTTGATTTGTAATCAATCACATACACGAGTATTATTGTACCTAGCAGCTTTCAAGAACATAAGGATTTCTTGAGAGAGTTTTGTAACAGTTTTTATACCAGATTTAATAACGTTGTTATTATTCATGTTTGTATTTATTTAATTCGAGAATCTTATACAATTGTATTCAACCCCCCATCTACAATTGTTAATTACTGGGCATCAATTGGTATCAGAGCAAACTGATTTAATTTGAATCAGATACGATCTAAGATGGCGACATTCAAATATGAAAGCATCAAAATTCCCATGCTGAAGAAATCTGAATACCCTACATGGAAGGTGAAGATGCTGATGTACCTGGAAGCAACAGATCCTGAGTGCATAGACAGAATCAATGATGGACCATATGTTCCCAAGAGAATTGTTGGCCAAACAGATACTGTACCTAAACATTATGTGATCAAGGTGAAGAGTGAGTGGACACCAGAAGAAAAGGCTCATGTTCTCAGGGAATCAAAGATAAAGAATATTCTACATAATAGTCTTGATGTTGTCATGTCAAACTGGGTGATTGCATGCAAGTCAGCAAAGGAAATTTGGGACACTTTGGAAACTCAATGCCAAGGATCTGCATCTATTAAGAAGAACAGGAGGGCTTTACTCATTCAAGAGTATGAACAATTTGATGCTAGACCTAATGAAAGCCTTACTGACATGTATGATAGATTCCCGACTCTACTGAACAATCTATCTCTAGTTGGCAAAGAGTATGTAGCTGAAGAGTCAAACACCAAGTTTCTGAGAGCTTTACCTGAAGAATGGGATACTCAAACTTTTATCATTAGGCATCAGTATGATCTAAACACTGTGTCTCTTAATGAGGTTTATGGGATGCTAAGAACCTATGATCTAGAGGTTCAACAAAGAAAGAACAAGAAAAGCAGCAAGGCAAAATCTGTAGCCTTGAATGTAGAGGCAAAATCAAAAGGAAAAGCTGTGGAGGTCTCTAGAGGAAAATCAAGAATGGTGGAGTCAGATCCTGATGACTCGTCATCAGATACTGATGGCAATCCTGATGCCAATACTGATGATGATTCTACTGACTCTGACATGCAAGAGATGGTTGCTATGATTGTCAAGGGATTCAAGAAGATGAAGTTCAGGAAAGCTAGAAGACAAGGCAACTTTCAGAAAAAGACCTTCAATGCTGACAAAGATAAGTACAACAGGAAGGACAACAAGAACACCAAATTTGACAAGTCAAAGATAAGGTGTTACAAGTGTAATGGAATGGGGCACTTTGCAACTGAGTACAAGAAGGCTAAAGCACTCATCATATCAAGCAAGGATTGGATGGACTCTTCCTCAGAATCTGATACTGAGGTGGTCACCTATGCCCTAATGGCCAATACTGATGAGATTGTTGTTCCTGATGAAAAGGTATCAAGTATTGTTTTTGATTTTGATACTAATACTGTCTCTGAGTTAAGATGTTTTCTAAAGTCATTGCATATTAGCTTTAGAAGTCAATCTGCTGAAAATGCTAGGATCTTATCTGAAATGTTTGAACTTAGGAAAAGGAATGAGCATCTAGAAGCTGAATTTTCTTTTATGCAAGAAGTACAAAGAGAGTGTGATAATGCTAAACACATGAAACTTGAGATGCAATTTAAATGTACTGCTCTTGAAAAAGAACTTGAGTATGATAATGAGAAAATCAGAACCTGGATAGATTCTAGAAGGAAATTTCATGAAATCAATACTTCTAAGAATTGGAAAGAATGTATAGGGTATAAGTCAGATGCAGATAAGAAATTGAAAAAGAAAGTTGTTATAGATGAGACAGTTAACCCAATGACCTATAGACATGTTATAGACAAGACCAAATCAAAAATTAAGCCTGTTAAATTTGTATTTGGTAATGATCCCAATTCTACTTTTGAAAAGGGATCTACTTCTGCACAACCAGTTTCAGATACTAAGTCTAAACCTGTCAAGAAAACTGAAAAGAAGAATGTAGGCTTATTGTCTCAGAAACAACTTAAGGATAAAGTGTTTGAAGCAACAGGAAAACAAAAGACACCTACTGTCAAAAGAAAAAGGAATGGTAAAGTTGGGATTAATAAAGAGAATAATTATAAGTTCATCCTAAATGCACCTAGAAAATGCTGCTTTACATGTGGTAACTCTAATCATCTTGCTATTGATTGCAGGAAGGATAAAAAGAAGGTTACTGAGATTCCTAGGTCTGATGTTAGGAATAGATTAGTATTTTATAAACCACAGAAGTCTTGTTTTCATTGTGGTAGTAAATGGTATTCTATTTATAGTTGTGAATAATACCATAATTTGTACCATAACTTTTATGATCCTTTACCTAAGTTTAATAAAAGTGCAAATTCTGGTAAATCTAAGAATGTCAATGTGAAGCATGCATCTTTCAATACTGATACTGACAATGCAAATCATGATTGACTCTATCCTGTCAGGACTGCTAAAGTCAAAAAGTCTTCTGCTGCTAAATTTAGTAAAATGCATGGTAAAAAAACCCCAACAAGTGTGGGTTCTTAAATGTACTAACTAGTGTGTCTTTGTCTGATTGCAGGGTAAAAAGAAAATTGTGTTAGTCATGGATAGTGGATGCTTTGTACACATGACTGGAAACAAAGCCCTGTTATCAGAATTTGAAGAGAAAGTTGGCCCAACTGTGTCTTATGGAGATGACAACATTGGACAAACTTTGGGATATGGCAATATAATCATTGGAAATGTCATCATTGAAAAAGTAGCTCTTGTGAAGGGACTAAAACACAACCTCTTGAGTATTAGTCAAATCACAGACAAAGGTTATCATGTCAACTTTTATTCCACACATTGTGAAGTAGTCTGCAAAGCATCAGGAAAGGTTGCACTCACTGGCTACAGGCATGGTAACATTTATGAAGCCAACATTCAATCAAATATTGATGGCACCTCTACTTGTCTCATCAGTAAAGCATCGATCAGTAGATGAAAGTTGGAATCGGCACAAGAAGCTTTCCCATCTCAACTTCAGGAACATTAATGAGTTGGTTAAGAAAGATTTGGTTAGAGGATTGCCTAAAGCTTTGTATACTCCTGATGGACTCTGTGATGCATGTCAAAAAGCTAAACAGAGAAGGACGTCATTCAAGAGTGAATCTGAATCCTCTATTGGTGAACCATATCATATGGTGCATCTTGACCTATTTGGACCAGTCAATATAATGTCCATCAGTAAGAAAAGGTACACTCTTGTAATTGTTGATGAATACTCAAGATTCACCTGGGTGTATTTCCTGCACAGAAAAGATGAGACTCCTGAAATACTGTTGGATCATGTGAGAATGATTGAGACATGCACAAAGTATAAAGTCAAGATTCTGAGAAGTGATAATGCTACTGAATTCAAGAATTCAAAGATGGAAGAGTTCTGCAAATACAAAGGAATTATTCAACAATTATTTGATCCTGGCATACCCCAGCAAAATAGAGTAGTTGAAAGAAAGAATGGAACTCTTATTGAAGCTGGCAGAACTATGTTGGAAGAAGCTAAATTGCCTACATATTTCTGGGCAGAAGCAGTCAATACAGCATGCTATACTCAAAATCTCACACTGATAAACAGACATGGTGTAACTCCCTATCAAATGCTCAAGGAGAAGAAACCTAGTTTGAAGCATCTGCATGTGTTTGGCTGTAAATGTTTTGTTCTCAGAACCCATCCTGAACAGCTAGGGAAATTTGAAACCAAGGCTGATGAGGGAATTTTCATAGGTTATCCAGCCTCAAGAGCTTTCAGAGATTTTAATTTGAGAACAAGGACTGTCATGGAGTCAATACATGTATCTTTTGATGATAAGAAGATAACCGGAATTGCTGAAGACTCTCATGATAGTTTGATCTTTGCAAATGAAGCTACCAAGGAACCTGAAGAACAAGAATCAGATACTGACACTCCATCAGATACTGATGGGTCACCAAATCCTGATGACACATCAAATCCTGATGATGCACCCAATACTGATGGTGCCAATACTGATGATGCAAATAATGGTGACACAATTAGCAGTGCAAATGTTGAGGGGGAACAACAGCAAACTGCTACTAATTCTGAGTCTACTCAATCATCAGGACAGAATTCTTCAGATACTGATTCAAGTGACAATCCTGATAATTCATTAGGAGGAGACAGCAATAATTCAGGGGGATCTTCTACTGACTCAAATTCTTCAAATCAAGACAACACCAATCCAGGGGGAGCATCTACTTCAAGAAATAACTTACCACCAGCAAGGAAATGGACAAGAAATCCTACTCCTGGTTTGATAATTAGGGATCCTGATGCAGGTGTTAAGACAAGAAGTGTAACTGCAAATAAATTTATCTATCATAACTTTCTATCTAAGGAGGAACCTAAGAAAGTTGAAGATGCACTTAAGGATGCTGATTGGGTTATTACAATGCAAGAAGAACTGAATGAATTTGAAAAAAATGAAGTCTGGAAACTAGTGCCAAGACCAAAGAACAGGTCAATTATTGGTACAAAGTGGGTATTTAAGAACAAGACTGATTCTGATGGAGTAATAATCATAAATAAAGCAAGGCTAGTTGCAAAGGAGTATTCTCAACAAGAAGGAATTGACTATGTTGAAACTTTTGCTCCTGTTGCAAGGTTAAAAGCCATCAGGATCTTTCTGGCATATGCAGCCCACAAGAAATTCAAGGTTTTCCAGATGGATGTGAAAAGTGTTTTCTTAAATGGTGAACTGGAGGAAGAAGTTTATGTTGAACAGCCTTCTGGTTTCATTGATCCAAAATATCCAAATCATGTCTATAGGTTGGATAAAGCACTTTATGGACTAAAGCAAGCTCCAAGAGCATGGTATGAAACCTTAGCTCAATTCTTACTGGAAAATGGATTCAAAAGAGGTACTATTGATAAAACTCTATTTTATTTGAATCATGGTTAGGATTTGCTATTATTTCAGATTTATGTTGATGATATCATTTTTGGGTCAACAAACAATAAGCTAAGTGAGAAGTTTTCAAAGCTTATGTAGTCAAGATATCAAATGAGCATGATGGGAGAAATGAGTTACTTTCTTGGTCTTCAAGTTAAATAGACTGATGATGGCATTTTTATCAATCATTCAAAGTATACAAGGAATTTATTGAAAAGGTTTAACATGCAAGATAGGGCTACTGCAAGTACTCCCATAGCTACAGCTACCAAACTTGATCCTGATCAAGGTGCTGAGGTAGATGTAACTCACTACAGGGGAATGATTGGCTCACTGTTATACACTACAAGAAAAACTGAATCAGACGACACCTTTCAGACAACGGACGGCCGAAAAAGTGTTGCCCAAAATTAACAGACGGCAGGTTATTTTTTGGCTCAAAAAAGTATTGTCTAATCCACTACATTACAACGGTTTACGAACCGTTGTCTAAGAAAGTGAAAAATAGTGGATATAGACGACGCAAATGAATGGGTTTAGACAACAGTTTTTTTAACTCTTGTCTAAATAATATTAAGACAATGTTTTAATTTAACCGTTGTTGGATTGAGACAACGGTTGTCTTAGTCGTATTGTGTGAATAAACGTAAGACAATGTTGCAAAAAAACCGTTGTGTAAATTTGATATAATTTTATTATAAAATTGTGAGTAAATTATTGGATAATAATTTTTATATATTAGGATGTTGACTAACTTTGTTTTATTTATTCAATTTATAAAAGTATAAAACAATGGTTTTTGTTTAACAAAGTGTTGTAAGTTGTAAGACTTAACAATGGTTTTGTTCCAAAAACCCGTTGTATATTTGTATAATATACACAAGGGTTTTCGTTTTGATCCGTTCGTTGTTGAATAATCTCTGTAACAATTGTTTATGTTGTTAAACCGTTGTATGCTATAGATAATGGTTTCGTTTTTTAAAATCCTTGCGTGATTATTTACGTTACAACGTTTTGTTCAGCTAAACCGTTGTCTATATCAAAAGCGTTGATTTTTAAAAAAAATACTTTATTTGTTGCCCTTAATACATACATAAGTGTTACACACTTCATACAATGTTATTGTATAAATCTCTTATTTGGATATTTAGTATAAAAAATTGTTAAATATATAAAAACACTTAAATAAAGGTTAATGATAATAATAATATCATTGATAGATAGAATACGATCATACTTCAGATATTTTGTTATACACGTTGTAGATGTGGACATCGTATATTGTATGATTTACGATCCTTGATATTTGTTTACAAGGAAATATTAGCTAGCTAGGAAAATGTTAATAATTATAACATTACTAATTCCGAAGTTAAACGAACATTATATAATAACTATACTATTAGCGAATAAGTGACATACCAATACTATTAACAACAATGTTGTCATATTCAAATAACACATTTTACATATCATTATGACATAATTTAATTATAAAGTCGTCATTAAGTTGTCTTATATTAATTTTATATATGCGAGTCGGGACTCATGTATGTTTTGTTTATTCGATTTCATAAAAGTATAAGACAATGGTTTTTTTTTAACAAAGTGTTGTAAGTTGTAAGACGTAACAATGGTTTTGGTCCAAAAAACGTTGTATAATATACACAAGGGTTTTTGTTTTGATCCGTTCGTTGTTGAATAATCTCTATAACAATTGTTTATGTTGTTAAACCGTTCTATGATATAGACAATGGTTTCGTTTTATAAAATCCTTGCGTGATTATTTACGTTACAACGTTTTGTTTAGCTAAACCGTTGTCTATATCAAAAGCGTTGATTTTAAAAAAAATACTTTATTTGTTACCCTTAATACATACATAAGTGTTACACACTTCATACAATGTTATTGTATAAATCTCTTATTTGGATATTTAGTATAAAAAATTGTTAAATATATAAAAACACTTAAGTAAAGGATAACGATAATAATAATATCATTGATAGATAGAATACGATCATACTTCAGATATTTTGTTATACACGTTGTAGATGTGGACATCATATATTGTATGATTTACGATCCTTGATATTTGTTTACAAGGAAATATTAGCTAGCTAGGAAAATGTTAATAATTATAACATTACTAATTCCGAAGTTAAACGAACATTATATAATAACTATATTATTAGCGAATAAGTTACATACCAATACTATTAACAATAATGTTGTCATATTCAAATAACACATTTTACATATCATTATGACATAATTTAATTATAAATTCGTCATTAAGTTGTCTTATATTAATTTTATATATGTGAGTCGGGACTCACGTATGTTTTGTTTATTCGATTTTATAAAAGTATAAGACAATGGTTTTTGTTTAACAAAGTGTTGTAAGTTGTAAGACGTAACAATGGTCTTGGTCCAAAAAATGTTGTATAATATACACAAGGGTTTTCGTTTTGATCTGTTCGTTGTTGAATAATCTCTGTAACAATTGTTTATGTTGTTAAACCGTTGTATGATATAGACAATGGTTTTGTTGTATAAAATCCTTGCGTGATTATTTACGTTACAACGTTTTGTTTAGCTAAACCGTTGTCTATATCAAAAGCGTTGATTTTAAAAAAAAATACTTTATTTGTTGCCCTTAATACTTACATAAGTGTTACACACTTCATACAATGTTATTGTATAAATCTCTTATTTGGATATTTAGTATAAAAAATTGTTAAATATATAAAAACACTTAAATAAAGGTTAATGATAATAATAATATCATTAATAGATAGAATACGATCATACTTCAGATATTTTGTTATACACGTTGTAGATGTGGACATCATATATTGTACGATCCTTGATATTTGTTTACAAGGAAAGATTAGCTATCTAGGAAAATGTTAATAATTATAACATTACTAATTCCGAAGTTAAACGAACATTATATAATAACTATACTATTATCGAATAAGTGACATACCAATACTATTAACAACAATGTTGTCATATTCAAATTACTCGTTTTACATATCAATATTTTTCGACGATCCAATCTTATGGATGTCAAGATATATTTTGTTATACAGGTCGTAGATTAGGTAGCTATTTTAATGATATTCCAAATTAACCAGATACAAATAATTTATTTTCTTTGAGATTCTAACAGTCAACTACTGATTTGACTAGTATCTCTAACTAGTATTTCGTCCCGGATTGGTATTTTGATTTTTTATAAAATATTTTTCGATGACCCTACTAAAAAATTGTAACAAAAATCACCTCTTTCACATCGGTTGATAAAAATAATGGTTGTCTAAGTCTATTTTTTTAAAAGATTTCAAAAAAACGTCTATTTTTAAAAAAATGAAAAATACGTGCCAATATTACTTCCCGACCTATTACACCAATGTTTCCCCCTTAATTGAAACTAGCATGAAAACCTGTGCAAGGCACGGGTCACTATCTAGCATAATTGTTTTAACTTCTAAGTAGTTCGGTGTTTATTATAATTTATAGATCGTTTGACAGACGTCTCATTGTGGGTACAAAAGCCAGACTTGATCTCCGTAGTGAGATAGTTAGCGTTGAAAAGTATCCTTGGTTGATGTGTTTTTGAGTTAAGAAATGAGTAAATTCGATATTTATGATATTTGTTATGTGTAAGATCTATGTCAAAATATGATTATCTTACATACAAGACATTAACATGCATAATTTTACTAATTTAGCTCATTGAGCGAATGATACATTTTCTTGTTTGTGAAATGTAATTTGCATCGTAGTTATTTTATATATTTTGAAGTTAAATAAAATGTCTTCTATCAAATGACACTCACATATTTCGCGTGAAGTTCTAAAAATCTGTGATTTTATATAGTGATATAAAGATGTTTCAGTTAATAGATAAACTCAAGTTCAATTTCCACAAACAACTTTTTCTAATAAATAATAAACACAGAGGCAAGTTAGTCAGTTCAAATCATGCACAAAATATCTCATAGTTAAATTATCTCACCAATTATAAGATTATGTTAATCGATATAATAATAGATACCAAATACTCCTCTACTCACGCGACACACACATATACATATAATGTGTTTGATATAGAACATGTATGATTGAGTAGTGCTATGGTAGGAAGATGAGCAAATTAGTGCATAAACCCAAGTTCGATTCCATTCATTAACAATTTTTTTTTTAGAAAAAAGAGTAAACACAAGGGAAATTTAGATATTTTAAATTAAATAAAATTTCTCACTAATTTAGATTAGATTAAATGTCTCATGAATAATTGCTTTTATTGGGCTATAATAAAATAGATATATAATAATAATACCAAATATTTCTTTACTCGCACGACACACATATGATGTGTGTAATTTACAACTCATATAATTGAGTGGTGTGGTGGTAAGAGGAGGTGCAAGTTATTGTGGAGACCCAAGTTCGAATCCACTCAATTAATTGACCCATGTTGGGCTATTATTAATAGAAAGATTTTATTCTTCCCCCTCGACACCAATGTTTACCCCCTTAATTGAAATTTTATTCTTCCCCCTCGATTGAAATTTTATTCTTCCCCCGATTCCCCCCTCCCATTTTCTCACTCAGATCTACTCTTTCTCCCGTCACTCCCCTCTCTCTCTGTCTGTCTCTCTCTCATACATACACACCAACACAAAATTCCCTCGTTCCTCTCCCGCCGTCACTCCTCTCTTTCGTCTCTCTCAAACATACACACCACAAAAACCCTTCTCTCTGAAATTGAGAAACCCTAAATCGATAACTCGATTTTCAATTAGGTGACGTCCCATATCACGGTGTTGTTATTTGTGTGCAATTAGCTCGATTCTCTGCAAATAGCTCGAAACCTCTACTTATTAAAATTAGTAAGTGATTTTCAGATTTATTTTCAAATTTAATTTTTTGATTTTTAATTTCACTTCTTGCAATAGACCTGCAGCTTGTTGATTTTTACTCTCCATGGATATTGACAAGTTCATGGAGGTTAAAGAAATCAAAACTCCCCCCGACAGCAATGGTAGTATTTGGAGAATAACTCACCCTGAGGATAAAAAGAACAGAAAATTTCAGGTTTGTTTGCTTTCTCAATGTTGATTTGTTTGCTTTTGAATGCTCGTGTCTATAACTTTTTCGGCTTTTTTTCAGTTTTACACTGCAATCATCCTCACAAGTATGGTATTTTCTGAAAAAGGCTATGAGTTTACAGAACCAGCGATTCCATCTCTTGTGGTAATTTCTTATGGCCTGAGAAGAGTCATATGTTATAGTGTTGTCTGGTTTTTGATCTTACTGCAAGCCGTGTTGGAAACAATTTAACTCTATAATTTGTCCCCTTCCTCTCTGTGATCGGCTTCTTAACTCTTGAACTGCTTGAGTAAGAAGACAGAAGCATTTTTGAATTATTCATATATGATGTATGCAGTTTAAATATTAAATGTTTATCAGCAGTGGTGGAAAGAGATTTTCAATGACCGATTTGCAAAATGTTGGACGCCTGCTACAAGAGTAATTTGCATTTCCTGTTCATGTTCTAGGTATTAATCATGACAGGCAGTACCTCCATCACCAAGTGATCCTACAGTGAAGAAGGTTGCAGACAATAAGGTTATCTCATGTTCAATATACCTATTTGAATTCAATTATTGCATATATAATTAGACAACCTTCACATTTTGATTAGCTACCTCTCAGTAATTTACTAGTAGTTCTCTCTTTTAGGTTACACATATCATGACTACAAGCTTACTGCCCTATATGTTACTTGAACTTGTGATATTTACACCTACAATGTTATTATTCTCTACTTTTACATATGTGCATTGGTTCTAGTGTCAAAGGAAGACATGGAAAAACTACGTCAAGCCCTGAAAACATTATCTGAAGCTCAAAAGCAGCTGAGAATGTCAAATGAAAGATTGACATATGAAAAAATCACACATCCTTATGGTCACAATGGGAACACTTGTGAATGAAACTGGTTTTTTTTATATGGATAAATGAAACATGTTTTCTGGCAGGATTGCTGGAAGAATTTGTTAAGTTACCAACTTTGTAATTTATGTTGTTAGCAGAAGCCACTAGATGGATCTTAGGTGTCAACATTTCAAGAATATTCGGGTAAAAGGGTTCTAACTCATCCAGACCAGATTTCTGAAAGAAAGACAGCATGAATCACCAATAAACTCAGAACTTTATTTGCGGTAGCCATCAGAATCCCCAAGTTTCACGATCCCAGTTTTTTTTCCAGGTATTCCTCAACAATGTCCAATCAGGTAAAGGACTGGTTGCTTGAGAAGTAATCACTTTCCTAGACTCATTAAACACCAACTAATATAGATTTGAGAACATTTGTGCCTATAGTTGGTTAAAGAATTCGATTCTGTCATCCTGTCAAGTCGACAAATTGGTGAAATGGTCATTTAGTTCTACTTTTTCTTGATACAGTAATACTTTTTAACTATTTCTTACAACATTGCTCAGGTATTCTTCATTTCCAACAAAAATAAAAAAAAGTTTGAACATTCAAGAAGATCAAAGTATTGTTCTTAAATATTGAACTCACTTGACCAATTAGATACTGGCTCTGAACAAGTTAACCTTTATACATTTTTGTGTCTTGTAATGTTGTTTAACCTCCAGTTTTTATACATATATATATGTGCCTTTTCATGCTACAAAGAATTTACTGCAGAAAGATGAAAACTACAAATATACAAGTCACCTGAACAAGTCACTATAATGCCTGTCTTAGTCTACTTGTCTATCTGATACATAGATTTTTCGAGAAGCAACCAAATGGTTTCTAGTTTTCTGAAACTATCTGTATTGTGCAACACACCTGTTTTCTTTTGTAATGCCCAAAGTGTTATAAATAGTCAAGCTGATAACTAATAAATGCTAAAGAACATATACAAATTAGGCAGCTTTAACTAAAAAATTTTCCAATATTGCATTCACAAAGAACTTCTAGTGCATTGGTTCTAGTGTCAAAGGACTTGTATATAATTGTTGTGACTGCCACCTACTAGGATTATTTCTCTTTTACAGAATTAGTGTTCCCTCGAAAATAAATTTAGATTAGTAGTTAGATTCAAGATACGAGTTATCCCTATTCTTCAACGCTATACACTACAACATATATACCAAACACAAATGGCAAAAGAGGTCTAACAAGATACAATACGGTAGAAGGGAGTTTGATGTTAGAAATTTCGGATCAAAATTTAAACCTAAAAAAGTTTGTCAATCAGAGATACAAAATTTTTGGTGTATCTTCTCATGTATGCTGAGCAGTGAGCACACAGGGCAGATTTCGGAATTCACCATTTTTTCGTGTTCTTTTCCATTCCTTATAATATTAACAATTGTTATAATATATAGTGCATGAATGCTATTATAAATCTCTATCATTACTCGTTGTTCACCCTCTAGCTTTGTCCAAAAACTAATTGAAAAATTATTCATAAATATAATTTCTAAAAAGGTGAAAGCTATTACTTGAATACTCCTCTGTATTTTGAAGCTCCCCAAGAAAATCCAGAGCTTTTTCTCTTTATAGAAGCTACATACTCTTCTTTTGTTGAATTTTTCATTTCTTCAATATCTTTTTCGTATAATTCTACCTGCAATTTTTAACAATATATATATATGATACATCCGTTAATCAAAAAAATTGAACCGAATTAATTAAACTTTATATTTATTAAATATTTAATGTTATTAATTTTATTAAAGGAATATATAAAGAAAAATCTAAGTACCGGAATTGAGCATAGTAGCAAGTCCCCAATATTTGAGAGCAGCAAGATCGTAAGCATGAGCAGCCGATTCTTCATTATCATAAGCTCCTAAATATTTATATAAATATGTTTGTCGAATAAAATATATATATATATCACATACAATATAAATTTAAATTAAAAGAGTTAAAAACCAAACATACCTAGATAAACTAAGTGGAGAAAGTTGAGCGGCCCAAATCATGAAACAAAAACAAATAAGGATTAAAATACAAAAGTTACTCTAGTCATACCAAAAGTTCCTGTAATCATACCAAAAATTTTACCTTGTCTTCCTTTCTTTCTTCGTTGGCTATCATTAGATGCATCCCTATCCCATAGATGAGCCTCAAATCTCTCGGACAATTTATGTCTGTCCATTCAAACACATTACATAATAAAAATTCAATACAAAATATTCAATTAAAATTAACATATATATGCTCTTGATTCTCAACAAATGAAAAAACTAAAAAATTGTTATTTTGTTCTACTCAAATTAGTAAAAAACAAAATATTCTAACATCAATAATTGAATAATCTTGATAAAGAAAAGATTTGTCAATTTTGTAAGGAGTTTATGTGTGTGTTAAAAGTAAAAGAGCAAGATCTATACTTGGTAACTCCTTTGTAAATGGATGTTTTATTGCGGGGGGCAGTGTCACCCTCTTCAACATCCTTAAGATTGTTTTTCTTAGAAGTTATGGTATGAGAAATGCTTTCACTTGATGGATTTGCACAAGAAAATGAAAAATGGATCATTTTTGTCTTTGCTTTGAAAAAGACTGAGAAATGTATTCTATGTATAAGTGTGAGTGACCCAGATGATATTCATTGGATATCCTTTAATATATTTTAAGACTAGATATCCTTTAATATATTATATTTTATAATCTTAGGTGTCTATATACAGTGCACCACGTTTCTACTTATCTCTGTATAGGTGTCTATATACAGTGCACCACCTTTTCACTTGATCTCTGGATTAGGTGTCTATATACAGTGCACCACATTTTCACTTGATGGTTAGGTGTGTCTATACATTGCACCACCTTTTCATTTGATCTCTTTTAAAACCTACGGCTTAGATTTACCCTCTATATACCCATGTTTTCATTACCAACACTACATCACGTTTTTACTAATTTCTTTTAGAATCTAAGCTCTTTGTACATCAAATTTATTTTTACAAATTTTCAACTATTTTATATATACTTATTTTATTGTTCATATTCCCTTACTTTTTAATTTAGTAATTTGGTGCTTTAATATATTTATGACTAGGCTCAACAATTAAATAGTTATTTATGATTATTATATTCTGTATTCTATAATGTTTTGTGTTGCAGATTTTTGAAACTATAATTTTTATGTCACGTAATTTTTGTATTTTAAAATCAATATATATATATATATAAAGGAGGATACGCGAGAGGTTAGGTGGCGCCCTAAGATCGTCTCAATCTATTTTTCTAATTTTCTAGAATTTTAGAATTTTAAATACTGATAAATAAAAAAAATATCCTTTAACATATTAGAAGTAGAATAGGTGTTCGAATTTATTGAGGAGAAGAGTTCGAATTTATAGTGAAGACATATAATTAAAAGTTCTATTTGAAGTAGAATAGGTGTTTAAATTTGTAGAGGGGAAGAGTTCAAATATAAAAGAAGTACTTGCAAAGTTCTATTTGAAGTAGAATAGGTGTTTCGATTTATAGATGAGAAGAGTTCAGATATAAAAGAAGTACTTGCAATTAGAAGTTCTATTGGAAGTAGAATAAGCGTTTGTAATACATAACTATAAAGTTCAATTTAAAGTAGAATATGTGAAATTATATATGTGTTTTTTCAACGAAAGAGTGACTCATTAGAAAGGAGTACGGTAACATAAAAATTAATATATAAGACAAGTATATATATTCAATATATTAAATTTGAAATTTTGATATTAAAAAGGAAATCGTGTTTCACGGGAGGACGGCTTATTAGCGAGGACCGAGTAATTTTCGTAATTTATTTGATAGAGTTTTTTAAAAAAATTATTACGCCGTCGCGAAGCGCGGCTTTTTCAACTAGTTTCTTATGTTCTATAATTTTTATTGTGTTTTCACTAAATTTGTGTATGTTTTATAATTTTTATTGTGTGTTCTTTATGTAATTATCATTCTATATTTTCAATTTTTTGTATTCTGTGATTTAAAATTGTTTATGTTAAGTGTTCTATACATATTTTGTTTAATATATTAAAGAGAATAAGGAACCTTAGACATATCTCGATAATTTTCCTATGATATTGAATAAAATTTGATTCATACAATCTTTTGATATGCACAATCTTTTTAGATAGTATATTAATATGCATAATATTTTATTATATGAAGTCGTTTTATTAAATATCTCATGAAAGTTAATTATTTGAGATGTGAGTACTTATTCTCTATATTAAAAGCATATTATATTGTACGGCATAATATATTTTGATCAAATTTAAAAGTAATGTGTTCTTTAAAATTAACAATACATATGTAAAATTATTATTATATTTTACATTAAGAAGATGTAATATACTTATTTTATTATATTTTTTACAATAACCACTATGTTAGGCCAAAAAAATGGATTAATAAGTTAGAAGGGGGTTGAATAATTTTTTACCTATTATAATTTAGAGCTTGGCATTTCTAAATGTTCTTTGTCATTTAAAAATTTGTTACTTGTGAATAAGAAAATCTGGATTTTATTGGCATAGTGGATCCAATCGTACCTTCTCCCTTCCCTCATTGCGTAGATTAGGGTAGTCTGCTACTTTGTCGGTGTTGGATCATAGGCTTGGCTAGACTCGGACTAGTATGTTACACGAACATAATATATAAAATAGATCAACAATATATATAAATGTGAGTTGTAGTAAGTTACTTGTTGGAGGATTAATAACACATTGTGTATGAACGTTTATGCAGTAAATTAAGTATATATGTTTGTTAAACTAAAGCACAAATAACAACGGTATGATTGAAAGCACTTAAAATATATATAAATAAGATATATAAGGCCGAATATATAAATAGGTCAAATATATTTGGAGTTGAATAATATGAAGTACTTTTCAAAAAGTTTATGTCATTTATAAAACCTTTGGAATAATGATGACAAAATAAATTAAACAAACGGTTTTAAACCAACTAAGACAAATCACTAGGATTCAACAATGAGACTTCATTTATGTCCTATATGGACTTATACTAGTATTTCTCTAACTCGGAATCAAAGTCGGTTTTACTTCAAGACCTCAACAGTAGGGTTCATTTGTAACTAATATATGTTTTATACAAGAAACCTTTAAACTTGGAAGCTCAAGTATTTAACTTCAAGAACTCGAAAAAAAATTAGATTTGTTCATATCTCTAAATAAATAAATGAGATTTATATGAGTAACCTTTTACTTGGTGTTCGAAGTTAATTTAAATTTTTTGTATTGACTACGAAGCCTTATTTAAATCTCTAAATAATAATATTAGATGTATACAAGTGGGTTACGTTCCACATATAACCGCTTATAACTAGATGCGTTAGAACTTATTTATGTGCTTATACAGAATATAATACTCTTTTTATTATTAACTATATTTTTCCATATTAATTTTTTGTTTATAGTTTTATGAAAATGAGAGTAATATCATATCATGCTAAGATTTAATTTCTTTTACAAAAATCGCATGTAATTTAGTAAAAAAACTCAATGTTCACCAGAAGAACATTACATCTTAAAATATATAAGAAAAAATTTGTGTGTTGCAACAGAATGATGTTTAGTGTAGCAAAATGATAAAAAAACAGTCATTGATTAGGTACATATCTAAGTTCTAAATCAGAAAAATGTTCTAATTTGAACCTAATTGTTGTGTAAAATCTAGATGTGCAAGTGTACGCAATCGTAAACAAGTAATATAATAATAAATATCAGATATGGTTCCTCAAGGACTATCTAGTTGTATAAATCACAATCAATGTCAAACAATTCGGTTGTAGACTCACAAGAATTGAGTTTTGGTTTTTCTAATTAAACTAATTAATTAACAACTAAATTAACTAACTAATACTATACTAGCGAAAAGAGTTGGATGAGTTTTAGATACGAGAAGCTAAGTCAAGATAATTACTTCCCCTAATATGTTCATGTTGGTAATAAAGTAGTGTAATACTACAACAAATTCATAATATACTAACCGGAAATTCAACGATCATAGGTTTCTCTCGAAATCACTATGTTATATATTCTAGAAACTAAACCAGTGTATGTCTATGCCAATTTAATCTCAAGAATACGATTAAACACCAATTTCACACGGCTATATAAGGTAATAATATATATACATACCGTCATAAATCAATATTAATAGATATAATCATGCACCATTCAGGTATTGTGTCACTTAACTATAACACTCTTAGTATTATAATTAACTCAGCTATCTACTATAGTTGGCCAAACAATAGCAAATATTATTAAACATGATAATCACTTGAATGAATAAACTACAAACTATCAACAATCCCATAGTAGGGTTCCATAAAAATCTTAACTCATATAATTTAGTTCATAATCAAAGTATCAAAACAATCCCAAAACAACCAACACATGTTCATAAGAAGAGATAAATAAAAGATAAGAGAAAACAAAGCCAATTGAATGTCTTCAAATCTTCTCCATTGATGGCTTATCCTCCTCCCTTGTGCGGCTCCTTGTCTCTTGCGTTGTCTCTATCTCCTCTATCTCTAGGTATTAGGTCTGATCTATATCTAATTACATCCAAAAAAAAGTCATCAGAATTGAATTTCAATAAAGGAAATTCATAACTGACGTTTGGGCTCTGTTTCTAGAATGACTCGCTGGATTTTGATATCTAAGACCAGTTATAAAATAAAGCCCTTCTTATAATATTTCTGTGGGCTGTTGAATGGTCTGAATTGGACTTCTAAAATTCCGTTTATGGCCTAAACGATGTAGACTTCACAAGTAGCCTATAAAATCAAAATTTCAATCAAATTAATCTCCATCTCTTGCTATTTAAGCTTCAATCCATATTTAATTAGACCTCCTTGATTCCTACAATAAAATATTATAATTTATTAAATAACAATCCAAATCAATAAAAAATAACTTAAATATAGGGACAATATTAAGATAAAGATCACGCTTATCACTAATCCTATCTTTCAACTTGGAGTTGAAGTTAAAACAAACATGAACTTACTAATATTCAGTGAGAGAGCTTCATTTATATCTCTAAGTAATAAAATAAGATTTTAACGAATATTCTTAATCTCAAAATATAATTATACCTTTCATTTTGTGCATCGACATTTGTATAGTAAATCCAATATATAGTAAATCCAATGCACAAAAGAAGCAAAGTGAATCTCTTGAAGGGATTGTTGTACACCATGAATACTTTATTTAAAATTAAAAACATAAAATGGATTTTGGAGTCAACGAAATTAGGCAATTCAGTCGTAGGACATTTTTGTTTAAGAGAACTATGTTGGACAACATTTGAGACATTGAGCTAATGGACTGACCAATTTGAGACATTTTTCAACAAGATTAACTATTTAATCAACATGCGCTCATTTTTCTTGATTACAACCTTTAGCTATTAAACAATCATTCTGACTCTTGCTATGTAATTAGTGCAATGCTTCCCGTGATGACTCCAATTACCTAATAATTTTGTGTCCAATAATAGGCGAAACATAAAGGATTTTCAAAAGATATCTAGTTTGGTGCGGTAAATTATGCTAAGACCTAGTGGATTTATTGGGGATTGGTAATAACATTTTTGGCACTTGTGTGCAAATGAGCTTGATAGTGATATAGGTGGATATTAATTAGATTTGATGAGTTAAGTATTTAAGTTTGATGTGGAATGGGATGGAGCTTGAGGTAGGTAGTGAATGATTTATATCATGAGAAAGTAATTATTTTGACAAATGTATTTGATGAGATTTTGTGGGAGTTATATGAGGTGATAACGAGGGGAAAGAATTATCTTAACATGATTTTGAAATTTTTTAAAGTGATAGATGATGAACCTATAATAATCCTGAGCTTTAGAGTGATGATGCCAATATGGAAAAATATCCTCAAAAAAAGTAACACGTGTGGATATAAATATACTGGATGTTGTCAATTCTATACACCAAGAAGACATGTATGTCATAATTATGGATATGTGAAATAAGGTTTAAAAGTTACTATATTATTTTTATAATTTGTATGGTTGAGAGGATAATCAAATAGACGTCGAATAGACTAATTGTAAAGAGAACAGAGAATATAGTAAAATGGAATCTTCTTGATGCTTGATTGAAAGCAAGTCGGAGTTGTGTGTATTTTACATTAATGTATTCTTCGTAGTATGTGTTGTTTATATCTTCTGCCTAGATAATTTAAACACATTTCTTTTTTCCCACCCACCTCTTTCTCTTTTCCGGCCATATTTCTTTCATGAACCGAAGAATTATCCATTAACGATTTTAACGATTTTTAGTCCACTTTACAGGGAAGAAATGTTGATGACAATGGTATTGTACAACCTAGAACTATCGTTTCTCTTGAGGACTTAAGAAATGATGTTAATGTTACAAATGGTATTTTTGTGATTTTCGAATACTAACTCTACTGCAGGGGAATCTGTTAGTCCTTCTTCTAGTGGTGGTATTCTTCCATTTTCATGGAAATCTATTGTCTAAGACAATGCTAACCCACCAACCTCAATTTAATTTTGATTTTGAATATTTTCCATGACAATGCTAACCGACCAACCTCAATTTAATTTTGATTTTGAATCAAATGTTGATAATGGTGATGGTATTGCTACTCTAAACCTGCCCCGTAGTTTTTTTGAGAATGCTAGAAGGAAGTGGGATTGAGTTGCATTGGTCATTTTGTTGGCGGAATTTTCTCTTTCAAGTATGTTAAGGAACAAACTATTAAACTTTAGGGAAATATGGGCCTGCAAAATCTGTTCTATAGCTCAAAATGGTACTTTACTTTCAAGTTTGACAAGTTTGATCCATGGCCGCCACCGTTCTATTTCACCGTTCAACCACCCCATTTTGCTGTGGAGAATAGGGGGCGGTGAAATGTCTCACAATCCGTGTATCGTCACAGTAGAATGTGAATTCTTTTGACATGAATTCACCACCTCGGTCCGTCCTAAGGACTTTAATTTCCTTCCCTGGATCCTTTTCTACCATCACTCAAAATTTTTTAAACGCTGCCAACGCCTCACCTTTACTAGACAGCATATATATCCACATAATCTGACTATAATCATCAACCAAAAGTAGAAAGTACCTATTTCCCCCCATTGTTGTCGGTGATATTGGTCCACATAAGTCGCCATGTACCAATTCTAACACCTGTTTTGCATGAAAATTCGCCTCACTAGGAAACGGTTTTTTTGTTTGCTTTGATATTAAGCATCCAGTACACATATCCTTTGGTTGGATAAAATCTGGAAAACCATATGCCATTCCATTCTTTGACATCATTAACATGGCTTGAAAATTGACATGCCCAAGACGTGAATGCCATAACTATGATGTTTCCTCCGCCTTTGAAATTAAGCATTTAGACTGACTTATTTCAATGACAAGTTTGTACAATCTGTTTGCAAACCTCTTGACATTCAAATATGAAAGCATCAAAATTCCCATGCTGAAGAAATCTGAATACCCTACATGGAAGGTGAAGATGCTGATGTACCTGGAAGCAACAGATCCTGAGTGCATAGACAGAATCAATGATGGACCATATGTTCCCAAGAGAATTGTTGGCCAAACAGATACTGTACCTAAACATTATGTGATCAAGGTGAAGAGTGAGTGGACACCAGAAGAAAAGGCTCATGTTCTCAGGGAATCAAAGGTAAAGAATATTCTACATAATAGTCTTGATGTTGTCATGTCAAACTGGGTGATTGCATGCAAGTCAGCAAAGGAAATTTGGGACACTTTGGAAACTCAATGCCAAGGATCTGCATCTATTAAGAAGAACAGGAGGGCTTTACTCATTCAAGAGTATGAACAATTTGATGCTAGACCTAATGAAAGCCTTACTGACATGTATGATAGATTCCCGACTCTACTGAACAATCTATCTCTAGTTGGCAAAGAGTATGTAGCTGAAGAGTCAAACACCAAGTTTCTGAGAGCTTTACCTGAAGAATGGGATACTCAAACTTTTATCATTAGGCATCAGTATGATCTAAACACTGTGTCTCTTAATGAGGTTTATGGGATGCTAAGAACCTATGATCTAGAGGTTCAACAAAGAAAGAACAAGAAAAGCAGCAAGGCAAAATCTGTAGCCTTGAATGTAGAGGCAAAATCAAAAGGAAAAGCTGTGGAGGTCTCTAGAGGAAAATCAAGAATGGTGGAGTCAGATCCTGATGACTCGTCATCAGATACTGATGGCAATCCTGATGCCAATACTGATGATGATTCTACTGACTCTGACATGCAAGAGATGGTTGCTATGATTGTCAAGGGATTCAAGAAGATGAAGTTCAGGAAAGCTAGAAGACAAGGCAACTTTCAGAAAAAGACCTTCAATGCTGACAAAGATAAGTACAACAGGAAGGACAACAAGAACACCAAATTTGACAAGTCAAAGATAAGGTGTTACAAGTGTAATGGAATGGGGAACTTTGCAACTGAGTACAAGAAGGCTAAAGCACTCATCATATCAAGCAAGGATTGGATGGACTCTTCCTCAGAATCTGATACTGAGGTGGTCACCTATGCCCTAATGGCCAATACTGATGAGATTGTTGTTCCTGATGAAAAGGTATCAAGTATTGTTTTTGATTTTGATACTAATACTGTCTCTGAGTTAAGATGTTTTCTAAAGTCATTGCATATTAGCTTTAGAAGTCAATCTGCTGAAAATGCTAGGATCTTATCTGAAATGTTTGAACTTAGGAAAAGGAATGAGCATCTAGAAGCTGAATTTTCTTTTATGCAAGAAGTACAAAGAGAGTGTGATAATGCTAAACACATGAAACTTGAGATGCAATTTAAATGTACTGCTCTTGAAAAAGAACTTGAGTATGATAATGAGAAAATCAGAACCTGGATAGATTCTAGAAGGAAATTTCATGAAATCAATACTTCTAAGAATTGGAAAGAATGTATAGGGTATAAGTCAGATGCAGATAAGAAATTGAAAAAGAAAGTTGTTATAGATGAGACAGTTAACCCAATGACCTATAGACATGTTATAGACAAGACCAAATCAAAAATTAAGCCTGTTAAATTTGTATTTGGTAATGATCCCAATTCTACTTTTGAAAAGGGATCTACTTCTGCACAACCAGTTTCAGATACTAAGTCTAAACCTGTCAAGAAAACTGAAAAGAAGAATGTAGGCTTATTGTCTCAGAAACAACTTAAGGATAAAGTGTTTGAAGCAACAGGAAAACAAAAGACACCTACTGTCAAAAGAAAAAGGAATGGTAAAGTTGGGATTAATAAAGAGAATAATTATAAGTTCATCCTAAATGCACCTAGAAAATGCTGCTTTACATGTGGTAACTCTAATCATCTTGCTATTGATTGCAGGAAGGATAAAAAGAAGGTTACTGAGATTCCTAGGTCTGATGTTAGGAATAGATTAGTATTTTATAAACCACAGAAGTCTTGTTTTCATTGTGGTAGTAAATGGTATTCTATTTATAGTTGTGAATAATACCATAATTTGTACCATAACTTTTATGATCCTTTACCTAAGTTTAATAAAAGTGCAAATTCTGGTAAATCTAAGAATGTCAATGTGAAGCATGCATCTTTCAATACTGATACTGACAATGCAAATCATGATTGACTCTATCCTGTCAGGACTGCTAAAGTCAAAAAGTCTTCTGCTGCTAAATTTAGTAAAATGCATGGTAAAAAAACCCCAACAAGTGTGGGTTCTTAAATGTACTAACTAGTGTGTCTTTGTCTGATTGCAGGGTAAAAAGAAAATTGTGTTAGTCATGGATAGTGGATGCTTTGTACACATGACTGGAAACAAAGCCCTGTTATCAGAATTTGAAGAGAAAGTTGGCCCAACTGTGTCTTATGGAGATGACAACATTGGACAAACTTTGGGATATGGCAATATAATCATTGGAAATGTCATCATTGAAAAAGTAGCTCTTGTGAAGGGACTAAAACACAACCTCTTGAGTATTAGTCAAATCACAGACAGAGGTTATCATGTCAACTTTTATTCCACACATTGTGAAGTAGTCTGCAAAGCATCAGGAAAGGTTGCACTCACTGGCTACAGGCATGGTAACATTTATGAAGCCAACATTCAATCAAATATTGATGGCACCTCTACTTGTCTCATCAGTAAAGCATCGATCAGTAGATGAAAGTTGGAATCGGCACAAGAAGCTTTCCCATCTCAACTTCAGGAACATTAATGAGTTGGTTAAGAAAGATTTGGTTAGAGGATTGCCTAAAGCTTTGTATACTCCTGATGGACTCTGTGATGCATGTCAAAAAGCTAAACAGAGAAGGACGTCATTCAAGAGTGAATCTGAATCCTCTATTGGTGAACCATATCATATGGTGCATCTTGACCTATTTGGACCAGTCAATATAATGTCCATCAGTAAGAAAAGGTACACTCTTGTAATTGTTGATGAATACTCAAGATTCACCTGGGTGTATTTCCTGCACAGAAAAGATGAGACTCCTGAAATACTGTTGGATCATGTGAGAATGATTGAGACATGCACAAAGTATAAAGTCAAGATTCTGAGAAGTGATAATGCTACTGAATTCAAGAATTCAAAGATGGAAGAGTTCTGCAAATACAAAGGAATTATTCAACAATTATTTGATCCTGGCATACCCCAGCAAAATAGAGTAGTTGAAAGAAAGAATGGAACTCTTATTGAAGCTGGCAGAACTATGTTGGAAGAAGCTAAATTGCCTACATATTTCTGGGCAGAAGCAGTCAATACAGCATGCTATACTCAAAATCTCACACTGATAAACAGACATGGTGTAACTCCCTATCAAATGCTCAAGGAGAAGAAACCTAGTTTGAAGCATCTGCATGTGTTTGGCTGTAAATGTTTTGTTCTCAGAACCCATCCTGAACAGCTAGGGAAATTTGAAACCAAGGCTGATGAGGGAATTTTCATAGGTTATCCAGCCTCAAGAGCTTTCAGAGATTTTAATTTGAGAACAAGGACTGTCATGGAGTCAATACATGTATCTTTTGATGATAAGAAGATAACCGGAATTGCTGAAGACTCTCATGATAGTTTGATCTTTGCAAATGAAGCTACCAAGGAACCTGAAGAACAAGAATCAGATACTGACACTCCATCAGATACTGATGGGTCACCAAATCCTGATGACACATCAAATCCTGATGATGCACCCAATACTGATGGTGCCAATACTGATGATGCAAATAATGGTGACACAATTAGCAGTGCAAATGTTGAGGGGGAGCAACAGCAAACTGCTACTAATTCTGAGTCTACTCAATCATCAGGACAGAATTCTTCAGATACTGATTCAAGTGACAATCCTGATAATTCATCAGGAGGAGACAGCAATAATTCAGGGGGATCTTCTACTGACTCAAATTCTTCAAATCAAGACAACACCAATCCAGGGGGAGCATCTACTTCAAGAAATAACTTACCACCAGCAAGGAAATGGACAAGAAATCCTACTCCTGGTTTGATAATTAGGGATCCTGATGCAGGTGTTAAGACAAGAAGTGTAACTGCAAATGAATTTATCTATCATAACTTTCTATCTAAGGAGGAACCTAAGAAAGTTGAAGATGCACTTAAGGATGCTGATTGGGTTATTACAATGCAAGAAGAACTGAATGAATTTGAAAAAAATGAAGTCTGGAAACTAGTGCCAAGACCAAAGAACAGGTCAATTATTGGTACAAAGTGGGTATTTAAGAACAAGACTGATTCTGATGGAGTAATAATCATAAATAAAGCAAGGCTAGTTGCAAAGGAGTATTCTCAACAAGAAGGAATTGACTATGTTGAAACTTTTGCTCCTGTTGCAAGGTTAAAAGCCATCAGGATCTTTCTGGCATATGCAGCCCACGAGAAATTCAAGGTTTTCCAGATGGATGTGAAAAGTGTTTTCTTAAATGGTGAACTGGAGGAAGAAGTTTATGTTGAACAGCCTTCTGGTTTCATTGATCCAAAATATCCAAATCATGTCTATAGGTTGGATAAAGCACTTTATGGACTAAAGCAAGCTCCAAGAGCATGGTATGAAACCTTAGCTCAATTCTTACTGGAAAATGGATTCAAAAGAGGTACTATTGATAAAACTCTATTTTATTTGAATCATGGTAAGGATTTGCTATTATTTCAGATTTATGTTGATGATATCATTTTTGGGTCAACAAACAATAAGCTATGTGAGAAGTTTTCAAAGCTTATGTAGTCAAGATATCAAATGAGCATGATGGGAGAAATGAGTTACTTTCTTGGTCTTCAAGTTAAATAGACTGATGATGGCATTTTTATCAATCATTCAAAGTATACAAGGAATTTATTGAAAAGGTTTAACATGCAAGATAGGGCTACTGCAAGTACTCCCATAGCTACAGCTACCAAACTTGATCCTGATCAAGGTGCTGAGGTAGATGTAACTCACTACAGGGGAATGATTGGCTCACTGTTATACACTACAAGAAAAACTGAATCAGACGACACCTTTCAGACAACGGACGGCCGAAAAAGTGTTGCCCAAAATTAACAGACGGCAGGTTATTTTTTGGCTCAAAAAAGTATTGTCTAATCCACTACATTACAACGGTTTACGAACCGTTGTCTAAGAAAGTGAAAAATAGTGGATATAGACGACGCAAATGAATGGGTTTAGACAACAGTTTTTTTAACTCTTGTCTAAATAATATTAAGACAATGTTTTAATTTAACCGTTGTTGGATTGAGACAACGGTTGTCTTAGTCGTATTGTGTGAATAAACGTAAGACAATGTTGCAAAAAAACCGTTGTGTAAATTTGATATAATTTTATTATAAAATTGTGAGTAAATTATTGGATAATAATTTTTATATATTAGGATGTTGACTAACTTTGTTTTATTTATTCAATTTATAAAAGTATAAAACAATGGTTTTTGTTTAACAAAGTGTTGTAAGTTGTAAGACTTAACAATGGTTTTGTTCCAAAAACCCGTTGTATATTTGTATAATATACACAAGGGTTTTCGTTTTGATCCGTTCGTTGTTGAATAATCTCTGTAACAATTGTTTATGTTGTTAAACCGTTGTATGCTATAGATAATGGTTTCGTTTTTTAAAATCCTTGCGTGATTATTTACGTTACAACGTTTTGTTCAGCTAAACCGTTGTCTATATCAAAAGCGTTGATTTTTAAAAAAAATACTTTATTTGTTGCCCTTAATACATACATAAGTGTTACACACTTCATACAATGTTATTGTATAAATCTCTTATTTGGATATTTAGTATAAAAAATTGTTAAATATATAAAAACACTTAAATAAAGGTTAATGATAATAATAATATCATTGATAGATAGAATACGATCATACTTCAGATATTTTGTTATACACGTTGTAGATGTGGACATCGTATATTGTATGATTTACGATCCTTGATATTTGTTTACAAGGAAATATTAGCTAGCTAGGAAAATGTTAATAATTATAACATTACTAATTCCGAAGTTAAACGAACATTATATAATAACTATACTATTAGCGAATAAGTGACATACCAATACTATTAACAACAATGTTGTCATATTCAAATAACACATTTTACATATCATTATGACATAATTTAATTATAAAGTCGTCATTAAGTTGTCTTATATTAATTTTATATATGCGAGTCGGGACTCATGTATGTTTTGTTTATTCGATTTCATAAAAGTATAAGACAATGGTTTTTTTTTAACAAAGTGTTGTAAGTTGTAAGACGTAACAATGGTTTTGGTCCAAAAAACGTTGTATAATATACACAAGGGTTTTTGTTTTGATCCGTTCGTTGTTGAATAATCTCTATAACAATTGTTTATGTTGTTAAACCGTTCTATGATATAGACAATGGTTTCGTTTTATAAAATCCTTGCGTGATTATTTACGTTACAACGTTTTGTTTAGCTAAACCGTTGTCTATATCAAAAGCGTTGATTTTAAAAAAAATACTTTATTTGTTACCCTTAATACATACATAAGTGTTACACACTTCATACAATGTTATTGTATAAATCTCTTATTTGGATATTTAGTATAAAAAATTGTTAAATATATAAAAACACTTAAGTAAAGGATAACGATAATAATAATATCATTGATAGATAGAATACGATCATACTTCAGATATTTTGTTATACACGTTGTAGATGTGGACATCATATATTGTATGATTTACGATCCTTGATATTTGTTTACAAGGAAATATTAGCTAGCTAGGAAAATGTTAATAATTATAACATTACTAATTCCGAAGTTAAACGAACATTATATAATAACTATATTATTAGCGAATAAGTTACATACCAATACTATTAACAATAATGTTGTCATATTCAAATAACACATTTTACATATCATTATGACATAATTTAATTATAAATTCGTCATTAAGTTGTCTTATATTAATTTTATATATGTGAGTCGGGACTCACGTATGTTTTGTTTATTCGATTTTATAAAAGTATAAGACAATGGTTTTTGTTTAACAAAGTGTTGTAAGTTGTAAGACGTAACAATGGTCTTGGTCCAAAAAATGTTGTATAATATACACAAGGGTTTTCGTTTTGATCCGTTCGTTGTTGAATAATCTCTGTAACAATTGTTTATGTTGTTAAACCGTTGTATGATATAGACAATGGTTTTGTTGTATAAAATCCTTGCGTGATTATTTACGTTACAACGTTTTGTTTAGCTAAACCGTTGTCTATATCAAAAGCGTTGATTTTAAAAAAAAAATACTTTATTTGTTGCCCTTAATACTTACATAAGTGTTACACACTTCATACAATGTTATTGTATAAATCTCTTATTTGGATATTTAGTATAAAAAATTGTTAAATATATAAAAACACTTAAATAAAGGTTAATGATAATAATAATATCATTGATAGATAGAATACGATCATACTTCAGATATTTTGTTATACACGTTGTAGATGTGGACATCATATATTGTACGATCCTTGATATTTGTTTACAAGGAAAGATTAGCTATCTAGGAAAATGTTAATAATTATAACATTACTAATTCCGAAGTTAAACGAACATTATATAATAACTATACTATTATCGAATAAGTGACATACCAATACTATTAACAACAATGTTGTCATATTCAAATTACTCGTTTTACATATCAATATTTTTCGACGATCCAATCTTATGGATGTCAAGATATATTTTGTTATACAGGTCGTAGATTAGGTAGCTATTTTAATGATATTCCAAATTAACCAGATACAAATAATTTATTTTCTTTGAGATTCTAACAGTCAACTACTGATTTGACTAGTATCTCTAACTAGTATTTCGTCCCGGATTGGTATTTTGATTTTTTATAAAATATTTTTCGATGACCCTACTAAAAAATTGTAACAAAAATCACCTCTTTCACATCGGTTGATAAAAATAATGGTTGTCTAAGTCTATTTTTTTAAAAGATTTCAAAAAAACGTCTATTTTTAAAAAAATGAAAAATACGTGCCAATATTACTTCCCGACCTATTACACCAATGTTTCCCCCTTAATTGAAACTAGCATGAAAACCTGTGCAAGGCACGGGTCACTATCTAGCATAATTGTTTTAACTTCTAAGTAGTTCGGTGTTTATTATAATTTATAGATCGTTTGACAGACGTCTCATTGTGGGTACAAAAGCCAGACTTGATCTCCGTAGTGAGATAGTTAGCGTTGAAAAGTATCCTTGGTTGATGTGTTTTTGAGTTAAGAAATGAGTAAATTCGATATTTATGATATTTGTTATGTGTAAGATCTATGTCAAAATATGATTATCTTACATACAAGACATTAACATGCATAATTTTACTAATTTAGCTCATTGAGCGAATGATACATTTTCTTGTTTGTGAAATGTAATTTGCATCGTAGTTATTTTATATATTTTGAAGTTAAATAAAATGTCTTCTATCAAATGACACTCACATATTTCGCGTGAAGTTCTAAAAATCTGTGATTTTATATAGTGATATAAAGATGTTTCAGTTAATAGATAAACTCAAGTTCAATTTCCACAAACAACTTTTTCTAATAAATAATAAACACAGAGGCAAGTTAGTCAGTTCAAATCATGCACAAAATATCTCATAGTTAAATTATCTCACCAATTATAAGATTATGTTAATCGATATAATAATAGATACCAAATACTCCTCTACTCACGCGACACACACATATACATATAATGTGTTTGATATAGAACATGTATGATTGAGTAGTGCTATGGTAGGAAGATGAGCAAATTAGTGCATAAACCCAAGTTCGATTCCATTCATTAACAATTTTTTTTTTAGAAAAAAGAGTAAACACAAGGGAAATTTAGATATTTTAAATTAAATAAAATTTCTCACTAATTTAGATTAGATTAAATGTCTCATGAATAATTGCTTTTATTGGGCTATAATAAAATAGATATATAATAATAATACCAAATATTTCTTTACTCGCACGACACACATATGATGTGTGTAATTTACAACTCATATAATTGAGTGGTGTGGTGGTAAGAGGAGGTGCAAGTTATTGTGGAGACCCAAGTTCGAATCCACTCAATTAATTGACCCATGTTGGGCTATTATTAATAGAAAGATTTTATTCTTCCCCCTCGACACCAATGTTTACCCCCTTAATTGAAATTTTATTCTTCCCCCTCGATTGAAATTTTATTCTTCCCCCGATTCCCCCCTCCCATTTTCTCACTCAGATCTACTCTTTCTCCCGTCACTCCCCTCTCTCTCTGTCTGTCTCTCTCTCATACATACACACCAACACAAAATTCCCTCGTTCCTCTCCCGCCGTCACTCCTCTCTTTCGTCTCTCTCAAACATACACACCACAAAAACCCTTCTCTCTGAAATTGAGAAACCCTAAATCGATAACTCGATTTTCAATTAGGTGACGTCCCATATCACGGTGTTGTTATTTGTGTGCAATTAGCTCGATTCTCTGCAAATAGCTCGAAACCTCTACTTATTAAAATTAGTAAGTGATTTTCAAATTTATTTTCAAATTTAATTTTTTGATTTTTAATTTCACTTCTTGCAATAGACCTGCAGCTTGTTGATTTTTACTCTCCATGGATATTGACAAGTTCATGGAGGTTAAAGAAATCAAAACTCCCCCCGACAGCAATGGTAGTATTTGGAGAATAACTCACCCTGAGGATAAAAAGAACAGAAAATTTCAGGTTTGTTTGCTTTCTCAATGTTGATTTGTTTGCTTTTGAATGCTCGTGTCTATAACTTTTTCGGCTTTTTTTCAGTTTTACACTGCAATCATCCTCACAAGTATGGTATTTTCTGAAAAAGGCTATGAGTTTACAGAACCAGCGATTCCATCTCTTGTGGTAATTTCTTATGGCCTGAGAAGAGTCATATGTTATAGTGTTGTCTGGTTTTTGATCTTACTGCAAGCCGTGTTGGAAACAATTTAACTCTATAATTTGTCCCCTTCCTCTCTGTGATCGGCTTCTTAACTCTTGAACTGCTTGAGTAAGAAGACAGAAGCATTTTTGAATTATTCATATATGATGTATGCAGTTTAAATATTAAATGTTTATCAGCAGTGGTGGAAAGAGATTTTCAATGACCGATTTGCAAAATGTTGGACGCCTGCTACAAGAGTAATTTGCATTTCCTGTTCATGTTCTAGGTATTAATCATGACAGGCAGTACCTCCATCACCAAGTGATCCTACAGTGAAGAAGGTTGCAGACAATAAGGTTATCTCATGTTCAATATACCTATTTGAATTCAATTATTGCATATATAATTAGACAACCTTCACATTTTGATTAGCTACCTCTCAGTAATTTACTAGTAGTTCTCTCTTTTAGGTTACACATATCATGACTACAAGCTTACTGCCCTATATGTTACTTGAACTTGTGATATTTACACCTACAATGTTATTATTCTCTACTTTTACATATGTGCATTGGTTCTAGTGTCAAAGGAAGACATGGAAAAACTACGTCAAGCCCTGAAAACATTATCTGAAGCTCAAAAGCAGCTGAGAATGTCAAATGAAAGATTGACATATGAAAAAATCACACATCCTTATGGTCACAATGGGAACACTTGTGAATGAAACTGGTTTTTTTTATATGGATAAATGAAACATGTTTTCTGGCAGGATTGCTGGAAGAATTTGTTAAGTTACCAACTTTGTAATTTATGTTGTTAGCAGAAGCCACTAGATGGATCTTAGGTGTCAACATTTCAAGAATATTCGGGTAAAAGGGTTCTAACTCATCCAGACCAGATTTCTGAAAGAAAGACAGCATGAATCACCAATAAACTCAGAACTTTATTTGCGGTAGCCATCAGAATCCCCAAGTTTCACGATCCCAGTTTTTTTTCCAGGTATTCCTCAACAATGTCCAATCAGGTAAAGGACTGGTTGCTTGAGAAGTAATCACTTTCCTAGACTCATTAAACACCAACTAATATAGATTTGAGAACATTTGTGCCTATAGTTGGTTAAAGAATTCGATTCTGTCATCCTGTCAAGTCGACAAATTGGTGAAATGGTCATTTAGTTCTACTTTTTCTTGATACAGTAATACTTTTTAACTATTTCTTACAACATTGCTCAGGTATTCTTCATTTCCAACAAAAATAAAAAAAAGTTTGAACATTCAAGAAGATCAAAGTATTGTTCTTAAATATTGAACTCACTTGACCAATTAGATACTGGCTCTGAACAAGTTAACCTTTATACATTTTTGTGTCTTGTAATGTTGTTTAACCTCCAGTTTTTATACATATATATATGTGCCTTTTCATGCTACAAAGAATTTACTGCAGAAAGATGAAAACTACAAATATACAAGTCACCTGAACAAGTCACTATAATGCCTGTCTTAGTCTACTTGTCTATCTGATACATAGATTTTTCGAGAAGCAACCAAATGGTTTCTAGTTTTCTGAAACTATCTGTATTGTGCAACACACCTGTTTTCTTTTGTAATGCCCAAAGTGTTATAAATAGTCAAGCTGATAACTAATAAATGCTAAAGAACATATACAAATTAGGCAGCTTTAACTAAAAAATTTTCCAATATTGCATTCACAAAGAACTTCTAGTGCATTGGTTCTAGTGTCAAAGGACTTGTATATAATTGTTGTGACTGCCACCTACTAGGATTATTTCTCTTTTACAGAATTAGTGTTCCCTCGAAAATAAATTTAGATTAGTAGTTAGATTCAAGATACGAGTTATCCCTATTCTTCAACGCTATACACTACAACATATATACCAAACACAAATGGCAAAAGAGGTCTAACAAGATACAATACGGTAGAAGGGAGTTTGATGTTAGAAATTTCGGATCAAAATTTAAACCTAAAAAAGTTTGTCAATCAGAGATACAAAATTTTTGGTGTATCTTCTCATGTATGCTGAGCAGTGAGCACACAGGGCAGATTTCGGAATTCACCATTTTTTCGTGTTCTTTTCCATTCCTTATAATATTAACAATTGTTATAATATATAGTGCATGAATGCTATTATAAATCTCTATCATTACTCGTTGTTCACCCTCTAGCTTTGTCCAAAAACTAATTGAAAAATTATTCATAAATATAATTTCTAAAAAGGTGAAAGCTATTACTTGAATACTCCTCTGTATTTTGAAGCTCCCCAAGAAAATCCAGAGCTTTTTCTCTTTATAGAAGCTACATACTCTTCTTTTGTTGAATTTTTCATTTCTTCAATATCTTTTTCGTATAATTCTACCTGCAATTTTTAACAATATATATATATGATACATCCGTTAATCAAAAAAATTGAACCGAATTAATTAAACTTTATATTTATTAAATATTTAATGTTATTAATTTTATTAAAGGAATATATAAAGAAAAATCTAAGTACCGGAATTGAGCATAGTAGCAAGTCCCCAATATTTGAGAGCAGCAAGATCGTAAGCATGAGCAGCCGATTCTTCATTATCATAAGCTCCTAAATATTTATATAAATATGTTTGTCGAATAAAATATATATATATATCACATACAATATAAATTTAAATTAAAAGAGTTAAAAACCAAACATACCTAGATAAACTAAGTGGAGAAAGTTGAGCGGCCCAAATCATGAAACAAAAACAAATAAGGATTAAAATACAAAAGTTACTCTAGTCATACCAAAAGTTACTGTAATCATACCAAAAATTTTACCTTGTCTTCCTTTCTTTCTTCGTTGGCTATCATTAGATGCATCCCTATCCCATAGATGAGCCTCAAATCTCTCGGACAATTTATGTCTGTCCATTCAAACACATTACATAATAAAAATTCAATACAAAATATTCAATTAAAATTAACATATATATGCTCTTGATTCTCAACAAATGAAAAAACTAAAAAATTGTTATTTTGTTCTACTCAAATTAGTAAAAAACAAAATATTCTAACATCAATAATTGAATAATCTTGATAAAGAAAAGATTTGTCAATTTTGTAAGGAGTTTATGTGTGTGTTAAAAGTAAAAGAGCAAGATCTATACTTGGTAACTCCTTTGTAAATGGATGTTTTATTGCGGGGGGCAGTGTCACCCTCTTCAACATCCTTAAGATTGTTTTTCTTAGAAGTTATGGTATGAGAAATGCTTTCACTTGATGGATTTGCACAAGAAAATGAAAAATGGATCATTTTTGTCTTTGCTTTGAAAAAGACTGAGAAATGTATTCTATGTATAAGTGTGAGTGACCCAGATGATATTCATTGGATATCCTTTAATATATTTTAAGACTAGATATCCTTTAATATATTATATTTTATAATCTTAGGTGTCTATATACAGTGCACCACGTTTCTACTTATCTCTGTATAGGTGTCTATATACAGTGCACCACCTTTTCACTTGATCTCTGGATTAGGTGTCTATATACAGTGCACCACATTTTCACTTGATGGTTAGGTGTGTCTATACATTGCACCACCTTTTCATTTGATCTCTTTTAAAACCTACGGCTTAGATTTACCCTCTATATACCCATGTTTTCATTACCAACACTACATCACGTTTTTACTAATTTCTTTTAGAATCTAAGCTCTTTGTACATCAAATTTATTTTTACAAATTTTCAACTATTTTATATATACTTATTTTATTGTTCATATTCCCTTACTTTTTAATTTAGTAATTTGGTGCTTTAATATATTTATGACTAGGCTCAACAATTAAATAGTTATTTATGATTATTATATTCTGTATTCTATAATGTTTTGTGTTGCAGATTTTTGAAACTATAATTTTTATGTCACGTAATTTTTGTATTTTAAAATCAATATATATATATATATAAAGGAGGATACGCGAGAGGTTAGGTGGCGCCCTAAGATCGTCTCAATCTATTTTTCTAATTTTCTAGAATTTTAGAATTTTAAATACTGATAAATAAAAAAAATATCCTTTAACATATTAGAAGTAGAATAGGTGTTCGAATTTATTGAGGAGAAGAGTTCGAATTTATAGTGAAGACATATAATTAAAAGTTCTATTTGAAGTAGAATAGGTGTTTAAATTTGTAGAGGGGAAGAGTTCAAATATAAAAGAAGTACTTGCAAAGTTCTATTTGAAGTAGAATAGGTGTTTCGATTTATAGATGAGAAGAGTTCAGATATAAAAGAAGTACTTGCAATTAGAAGTTCTATTGGAAGTAGAATAAGCGTTTGTAATACATAACTATAAAGTTCAATTTAAAGTAGAATATGTGAAATTATATATGTGTTTTTTCAACGAAAGAGTGACTCATTAGAAAGGAGTACGGTAACATAAAAATTAATATATAAGACAAGTATATATATTCAATATATTAAATTTGAAATTTTGATATTAAAAAGGAAATCGTGTTTCACGGGAGGACGGCTTATTAGCGAGGACCGAGTAATTTTCGTAATTTATTTGATAGAGTTTTTTAAAAAAATTATTACGCCGTCGCGAAGCGCGGCTTTTTCAACTAGTTTCTTATGTTCTATAATTTTTATTGTGTTTTCACTAAATTTGTGTATGTTTTATAATTTTTATTGTGTGTTCTTTATGTAATTATCATTCTATATTTTCAATTTTTTGTATTCTGTGATTTAAAATTGTTTATGTTAAGTGTTCTATACATATTTTGTTTAATATATTAAAGAGAATAAGGAACCTTAGACATATCTCGATAATTTTCCTATGATATTGAATAAAATTTGATTCATACAATCTTTTGATATGCACAATCTTTTTAGATAGTATATTAATATGCATAATATTTTATTATATGAAGTCGTTTTATTAAATATCTCATGAAAGTTAATTATTTGAGATGTGAGTACTTATTCTCTATATTAAAAGCATATTATATTGTACGGCATAATATATTTTGATCAAATTTAAAAGTAATGTGTTCTTTAAAATTAACAATACATATGTAAAATTATTATTATATTTTACATTAAGAAGATGTAATATACTTATTTTATTATATTTTTTACAATAACCACTATGTTAGGCCAAAAAAATGGATTAATAAGTTAGAAGGGGGTTGAATAATTTTTTACCTATTATAATTTAGAGCTTGGCATTTCTAAATGTTCTTTGTCATTTAAAAATTTGTTACTTGTGAATAAGAAAATCTGGATTTTATTGGCATAGTGGATCCAATCGTACCTTCTCCCTTCCCTCATTGCGTAGATTAGGGTAGTCTGCTACTTTGTCGGTGTTGGATCATAGGCTTGGCTAGACTCGGACTAGTATGTTACACGAACATAATATATAAAATAGATCAACAATATATATAAATGTGAGTTGTAGTAAGTTACTTGTTGGAGGATTAATAACACATTGTGTATGAACGTTTATGCAGTAAATTAAGTATATATGTTTGTTAAACTAAAGCACAAATAACAACGGTATGATTGAAAGCACTTAAAATATATATAAATAAGATATATAAGGCCGAATATATAAATAGGTCAAATATATTTGGAGTTGAATAATATGAAGTACTTTTCAAAAAGTTTATGTCATTTATAAAACCTTTGGAATAATGATGACAAAATAAATTAAACAAACGGTTTTAAACCAACTAAGACAAATCACTAGGATTCAACAATGAGACTTCATTTATGTCCTATATGGACTTATACTAGTATTTCTCTAACTCGGAATCAAAGTCGGTTTTACTTCAAGACCTCAACAGTAGGGTTCATTTGTAACTAATATATGTTTTATACAAGAAACCTTTAAACTTGGAAGCTCAAGTATTTAACTTCAAGAACTCGAAAAAAAATTAGATTTGTTCATATCTCTAAATAAATAAATGAGATTTATATGAGTAACCTTTTACTTGGTGTTCGAAGTTAATTTAAATTTTTTGTATTGACTACGAAGCCTTATTTAAATCTCTAAATAATAATATTAGATGTATACAAGTGGGTTACGTTCCACATATAACCGCTTATAACTAGATGCGTTAGAACTTATTTATGTGCTTATACAGAATATAATACTCTTTTTATTATTAACTATATTTTTCCATATTAATTTTTTGTTTATAGTTTTATGAAAATGAGAGTAATATCATATCATGCTAAGATTTAATTTCTTTTACAAAAATCGCATGTAATTTAGTAAAAAAACTCAATGTTCACCAGAAGAACATTACATCTTAAAATATATAAGAAAAAATTTGTGTGTTGCAACAGAATGATGTTTAGTGTAGCAAAATGATAAAAAAACAGTCATTGATTAGGTACATATCTAAGTTCTAAATCAGAAAAATGTTCTAATTTGAACCTAATTGTTGTGTAAAATCTAGATGTGCAAGTGTACGCAATCGTAAACAAGTAATATAATAATAAATATCAGATATGGTTCCTCAAGGACTATCTAGTTGTATAAATCACAATCAATGTCAAACAATTCGGTTGTAGACTCACAAGAATTGAGTTTTGGTTTTTCTAATTAAACTAATTAATTAACAACTAAATTAACTAACTAATACTATACTAGCGAAAAGAGTTGGATGAGTTTTAGATACGAGAAGCTAAGTCAAGATAATTACTTCCCCTAATATGTTCATGTTGGTAATAAAGTAGTGTAATACTACAACAAATTCATAATATACTAACCGGAAATTCAACGATCATAGGTTTCTCTCGAAATCACTATGTTATATATTCTAGAAACTAAACCAGTGTATGTCTATGCCAATTTAATCTCAAGAATACGATTAAACACCAATTTCACACGGCTATATAAGGTAATAATATATATACATACCGTCATAAATCAATATTAATAGATATAATCATGCACCATTCAGGTATTGTGTCACTTAACTATAACACTCTTAGTATTATAATTAACTCAGCTATCTACTATAGTTGGCCAAACAATAGCAAATATTATTAAACATGATAATCACTTGAATGAATAAACTACAAACTATCAACAATCCCATAGTAGGGTTCCATAAAAATCTTAACTCATATAATTTAGTTCATAATCAAAGTATCAAAACAATCCCAAAACAACCAACACATGTTCATAAGAAGAGATAAATAAAAGATAAGAGAAAACAAAGCCAATTGAATGTCTTCAAATCTTCTCCATTGATGGCTTATCCTCCTCCCTTGTGCGGCTCCTTGTCTCTTGCGTTGTCTCTATCTCCTCTATCTCTAGGTATTAGGTCTGATCTATATCTAATTACATCCAAAAAAAAGTCATCAGAATTGAATTTCAATAAAGGAAATTCATAACTGACGTTTGGGCTCTGTTTCTAGAATGACTCGCTGGATTTTGATATCTAAGACCAGTTATAAAATAAAGCCCTTCTTATAATATTTCTGTGGGCTGTTGAATGGTCTGAATTGGACTTCTAAAATTCCGTTTATGGCCTAAACGATGTAGACTTCACAAGTAGCCTATAAAATCAAAATTTCAATCAAATTAATCTCCATCTCTTGCTATTTAAGCTTCAATCCATATTTAATTAGACCTCCTTGATTCCTACAATAAAATATTATAATTTATTAAATAACAATCCAAATCAATAAAAAATAACTTAAATATAGGGACAATATTAAGATAAAGATCACGCTTATCACTAATCCTATCTTTCAACTTGGAGTTGAAGTTAAAACAAACATGAACTTACTAATATTCAGTGAGAGAGCTTCATTTATATCTCTAAGTAATAAAATAAGATTTTAACGAATATTCTTAATCTCAAAATATAATTATACCTTTCATTTTGTGCATCGACATTTGTATAGTAAATCCAATATATAGTAAATCCAATGCACAAAAGAAGCAAAGTGAATCTCTTGAAGGGATTGTTGTACACCATGAATACTTTATTTAAAATTAAAAACATAAAATGGATTTTGGAGTCAACGAAATTAGGCAATTCAGTCGTAGGACATTTTTGTTTAAGAGAACTATGTTGGACAACATTTGAGACATTGAGCTAATGGACTGACCAATTTGAGACATTTTTCAACAAGATTAACTATTTAATCAACATGCGCTCATTTTTCTTGATTACAACCTTTAGCTATTAAACAATCATTCTGACTCTTGCTATGTAATTAGTGCAATGCTTCCCGTGATGACTCCAATTACCTAATAATTTTGTGTCCAATAATAGGCGAAACATAAAGGATTTTCAAAAGATATCTAGTTTGGTGCGGTAAATTATGCTAAGACCTAGTGGATTTATTGGGGATTGGTAATAACATTTTTGGCACTTGTGTGCAAATGAGCTTGATAGTGATATAGGTGGATATTAATTAGATTTGATGAGTTAAGTATTTAAGTTTGATGTGGAATGGGATGGAGCTTGAGGTAGGTAGTGAATGATTTATATCATGAGAAAGTAATTATTTTGACAAATGTATTTGATGAGATTTTGTGGGAGTTATATGAGGTGATAACGAGGGGAAAGAATTATCTTAACATGATTTTGAAATTTTTTAAAGTGATAGATGATGAACCTATAATAATCCTGAGCTTTAGAGTGATGATGCCAATATGGAAAAATATCCTCAAAAAAAGTAACACGTGTGGATATAAATATACTGGATGTTGTCAATTCTATACACCAAGAAGACATGTATGTCATAATTATGGATATGTGAAATAAGGTTTAAAAGTTACTATATTATTTTTATAATTTGTATGGTTGAGAGGATAATCAAATAGACGTCGAATAGACTAATTGTAAAGAGAACAGAGAATATAGTAAAATGGAATCTTCTTGATGCTTGATTGAAAGCAAGTCGGAGTTGTGTGTATTTTACATTAATGTATTCTTCGTAGTATGTGTTGTTTATATCTTCTGCCTAGATAATTTAAACACATTTCTTTTTTCCCACCCACCTCTTTCTCTTTTCCGGCCATATTTCTTTCATGAACCGAAGAATTATCCATTAACGATTTTAACGATTTTTAGTCCACTTTACAGGGAAGAAATGTTGATGACAATGGTATTGTACAACCTAGAACTATCGTTTCTCTTGAGGACTTAAGAAATGATGTTAATGTTACAAATGGTATTTTTGTGATTTTCGAATACTAACTCTACTGCAGGGGAATCTGTTAGTCCTTCTTCTAGTGGTGGTATTCTTCCATTTTCATGGAAATCTATTGTCTAAGACAATGCTAACCCACCAACCTCAATTTAATTTTGATTTTGAATATTTTCCATGACAATGCTAACCGACCAACCTCAATTTAATTTTGATTTTGAATCAAATGTTGATAATGGTGATGGTATTGCTACTCTAAACCTGCCCCGTAGTTTTTTTGAGAATGCTAGAAGGAAGTGGGATTGAGTTGCATTGGTCATTTTGTTGGCGGAATTTTCTCTTTCAAGTATGTTAAGGAACAAACTATTAAACTTTAGGGAAATATGGGCCTGCAAAATCTGTTCTATAGCTCAAAATGGTACTTTACTTTCAAGTTTGACAAGTTTGATCCATGGCCGCCACCGTTCTATTTCACCGTTCAACCACCCCATTTTGCTGTGGAGAATAGGGGGCGGTGAAATGTCTCACAATCCGTGTATCATCACAGTAGAATGTGAATTCTTTTGACATGAATTCACCACCTCGGTCCGTCCTAAGGACTTTAATTTCCTTCCCTGGATCCTTTTCTACCATCACTCAAAATTTTTTAAACGCTGCCAACGCCTCACCTTTACTAGACAGCATATATATCCACATAATCTGACTATAATCATCAACCAAAAGTAGAAAGTACCTATTTCCCCCCATTGTTGTCGGTGATATTGGTCCACATAAGTCGCCATGTACCAATTCTAACACCTGTTTTGCATGAAAATTCGCCTCACTAGGAAACGGTTTTTTTGTTTGCTTTGATATTAAGCATCCAGTACACATATCCTTTGGTTGGATAAAATCTGGAAAACCATATGCCATTCCATTCTTTGACATCATTAACATGGCTTGAAAATTGACATGCCCAAGACGTGAATGCCATAACTATGATGTTTCCTCCGCCTTTGAAATTAAGCATTTAGACTGACTTATTTCAATGACAAGTTTGTACAATCTGTTTGCAAACCTCTTGACATTCAAATATGAAAGCATCAAAATTCCCATGCTGAAGAAATCTGAATACCCTACATGGAAGGTGAAGATGCTGATGTACCTGGAAGCAACAGATCCTGAGTGCATAGACAGAATCAATGATGGACCATATGTTCCCAAGAGAATTGTTGGCCAAACAGATACTGTACCTAAACATTATGTGATCAAGGTGAAGAGTGAGTGGACACCAGAAGAAAAGGCTCATGTTCTCAGGGAATCAAAGGTAAAGAATATTCTACATAATAGTCTTGATGTTGTCATATCAAACTGGGTGATTGCATGCAAGTCAGCAAAGGAAATTTGGGACACTTTGGAAACTCAATGCCAAGGATCTGCATCTATTAAGAAGAACAGGAGGGCTTTACTCATTCAAGAGTATGAACAATTTGATGCTAGACCTAATGAAAGCCTTACTGACATGTATGATAGATTCCCGACTCTACTGAACAATCTATCTCTAGTTGGCAAAGAGTATGTAGCTGAAGAGTCAAACACCAAGTTTCTGAGAGCTTTACCTGAAGAATGGGATACTCAAACTTTTATCATTAGGCATCAGTATGATCTAAACACTGTGTCTCTTAATGAGGTTTATGGGATGCTAAGAACCTATGATCTAGAGGTTCAACAAAGAAAGAACAAGAAAAGCAGCAAGGCAAAATCTGTAGCCTTGAATGTAGAGGCAAAATCAAAAGGAAAAGCTGTGGAGGTCTCTAGAGGAAAATCAAGAATGGTGGAGTCAGATCCTGATGACTCATCATCAGATACTGATGGCAATCCTGATGCCAATACTGATGATGATTCTACTGACTCTGACATGCAAGAGATGGTTGCTATGATTGTCAAGGGATTCAAGAAGATGAAGTTCAGGAAATCTAGAAGACAAGGCAACTTTCAGAAAAAGACCTTCAATGCTGACAAAGATAAGTACAACAGGAAGGACAACAAGAACACCAAATTTGACAAGTCAAAGATAAGGTGTTACAAGTGTAATGGAATGGGGCACTTTGCAACTGAGTACAAGAAGGCTAAAGCACTCATCATATCAAGCAAGGATTGGATGGACTCTTCCTCAGAATCTGATACTGAGGTGGTCAACTATGCCCTAATGGCCAATACTGATGAGATTGTTGTTCCTGATGAAAAGGTATCAAGTACTGTTTTTGATTTTGATACTAATACTGTCTCTGAGTTAAGATGTTTTCTAAAGTCATTGCATATTAGCTTTAGAAGTCAATCTGCTGAAAATGCTAGGATCTTATCTGAAATGTCTGAACTTAGGAAAAGGAATGAGCATCTAGAAGCTGAATTTTCTTTTATGCAAGAAGTACAAAGAGAGTGTGATAATGCTAAACACATGAAACTTGAGATGCAATTTAAATGTACTGCTCTTGAAAAAGAACTTGAGTATGATAATGAGAAAATCAGAACCTGGATAGATTCTAGAAGGAAATTTCATGAAATCAATACTTCTAAGAATTGGAAAGAATGTATAGGGTATAAGTCAGATGCAGATAAGAAATTGAAAAAGAAAGTTGTTATAGATGAGACAGTTAACCCAATGACCTATAGACATGTTATAGACAAGACCAAATCAAAAATTAAGCCTGTTAAATTTGTATTTGGTAATGATCCCAATTCTACTTTTGAAAAGGGATCTACTTCTGCACAACCAGTTTCAGATACTAAGTCTAAACCTGTCAAGAAAACTGAAAAGAAGAATGTAGGCTTATTGTCTCAGAAACAACTTAAGGATAAAGTGTGTGAAGCAACAGGAAAACAAAAGACACCTACTGTCAAAAGAAAAAGGAATGGTAAAGTTGGGATTAATAAAGAGAATAATTATAAGTTCATCCCAAATGCACCTAGAAAATGCTGCTTTACATGTGGTAACTCTAATCATCTTGCTATTGATTGCAGGAAGGATAAAAAGAAGGTTACTGAGATTCCTAGGTCTGATGTTAGGAATAGATTAGTATTTTATAAACCACAGAAGTCTTGTTTTTATTGTGGCAGTAAATGGCATTCTATTTATACTTGTGAAGAATACCATAATTTGTACCATAACTTTTATGATCATTTACCTAAGTTTAATAAAAGTGCAAATTCTGGTAAATCTAAAAATGTCAATGTGAAGCATGCATCTTTCAATACCGATACTGACAATGCAAATCCTGATTGACTCTATCCTGTCAGGACTGCTAAAGTCAAAAAGTCTTCTGCTGCTAAATTTAGTAAAATGCATGGTAAAAAAACCCCAACAAGTGTGGGTTCTTAAATGTACTAACTAGTGTGTCTTTGTCTGATTGCAGGGTAAAAAGAAAATTTTGTTAGTCATGGATAGTGGATACTCTGTACACATGACTGGAAACAAAGCCCTGTTATCAGAATTTGAAGAGAAAGTTGGCCCAACTGTGTCTTATGGAGATGACAACATTGGACAAACTTTGGGATATGGCAATATAAGCATTGGAAATGTCATCATTGAAAAAGTAGCTCTTGTGAAGGGACTAAAACACAACCTCTTGAGTATTAGTCAAATCACAGACAGAGGTTATCATGTCAACTTTTATTCCACACATTGTGAAGTAGTCTGCAAAGCATCAGGAAAGGTTGCACTCACTGGCTACAGGCATGGTAACATTTATGAAGCCAACACTCAATCAAATATTGATGGCACCTCTACTTGTCTCATCAGTAAAGCATCGATCAGTAGATGAAAGTTGGAATCGGCACAAGAAGCTTTCCCATCTCAACTTCAGGAACATTAATGAGTTGGTTAAGAAAGATTTGGTTAGAGGATTGCCTAAAGCTTTGTATACTCCTGATGGACTCTGTGATGCATGTCAAAAAGCTAAACAGAGAAGGACGTCATTCAAGAGTGAATCTGAATCCTCTATTGGTGAACCATATCATATGGTGCATCTTGACCTATTTGGACCAGTCAATATAATGTCCATCAGTAAGAAAAGGTACACTCTTGTAATTGTTGATGAATACTCAAGATTCACCTGGGTGTATTTCCTGCACAGAAAAGATGAGACTCCTGAAATACTGTTGGATCATGTGAGAATGATTGAGACATGCACAAAGTATAAAGTCAAGATTCTGAGAAGTGATAATGCTACTGAATTCAAGAATTCAAAGATGGAAGAGTTCTGCAAATACAAAGGAATTATTCAACAATTATTTGATCCTGGCATACCCCAGCAAAATAGAGTAGTTGAAAGAAAGAATGGAACTCTTATTGAAGCTGGCAGAACTATGTTGGAAGAAGCTAAATTGCCTACATATTTCTGGGCAGAAGCAGTCAATACAGCATGCTATACTCAAAATCTCACACTGATAAACAGACATGGTGTAACTCCCTATCAAATGCTCAAGGAGAAGAAACCTAGTTTGAAGCATCTGCATGTGTTTGGTTGTAAATGTTTTGTTCTCAGAACCCATCCTGAACAGCTAGGGAAATTTGAAACCAAGGCTGATGAGGGAATTTTCATAGGCTATCCAGCCTCAAGAGCTTTCAGAGATTTTAATTTGAGAACAAGGACTGTCATGGAGTCAGTACATGTATCTTTTGATGATAAGAAGATAACCGGAATTGCTGAAGACTCTCATGATAGTTTGATCTTTGCAAATGAAGCTACCAAGGAACCTGAAGAACAAGAATCAGATACTGACACTCCATCAGATACTGATGGGTCACCAAATCCTGATGACACATCAAATCCTGATGATGCACCCAATACTGATGGTGCCAATACTGATGATGCAAATAATGGTGACACAATTAGCAGTGCAAATGTTGAGGGGGAGCAACAGCAAACTGCTACTAATTCTGAGTCTACTCAATCATCAGGACAGAATTCTTCAGATACTGATTCAAGTGACAATCCTGATAATTCATCAGGAGGAGACAGCAATAATTCAGGGGGATCTTCTACTGACTCAAATTCTTCAAATCAAGACAACACCAATCCAGGGGGAGCATCTACTTCAAGAAATAACTTACCACCAGCAAGGAAATGGACAAGAAATCCTACTCCTGGTTTGATAATTAGGGATCCTGATGCAGGTGTTAAGACAAGAAGTGTAACTGCAAATGAATTTATCTATCATAACTTTCTATCTAAGGAGGAACCTAAGAAAGTTGAAGATGCACTTAAGGATGCTGATTGGGTTATTACAATGCAAGAAGAACTGAATGAATTTGAAAAAAATGAAGTCTGGAAACTAGTGCCAAGACCAAAGAACAGGTCAATTATTGGTACAAAGTGGGTATTTAAGAACAAGACTGATTCTGATGGAGTAATAATCATAAATAAAGCAAGGCTAGTTGCAAAGGAGTATTCTCAACAAGAAGGAATTGACTATGTTGAAACTTTTGCTCCTGTTGCAAGGTTAAAAGCCATCAGGATCTTTCTGGCATATGCAGCCCACGAGAAATTCAAGGTTTTCCAGATGGATGTGAAAAGTGTTTTCTTAAATGGTGAACTGGAGGAAGAAGTTTATGTTGAACAGCCTTCTGGTTTCATTGATCCAAAATATCCAAATCATGTCTATAGGTTGGATAAAGCACTTTATGGACTAAAGCAAGCTCCAAGAGCATGGTATGAAACCTTAGCTCAATTCTTACTGGAAAATGGATTTAAAAGAGGTACTATTGATAAAACTCTATTTTATTTGAATCATGGTAAGGATTTGCTATTATTTCAGATTTATGTTGATGATATCATTTTTGGGTCAACAAACAATAAGCTATGTGAGAAGTTTTCAAAGCTTATGTAGTCAAGATATCAAATGAGCATGATGGGAGAAATGAGTTACTTTCTTGGTCTTCAAGTTAAATAGACTGATGATGGCATTTTTATCAATCATTCAAAGTATACAAGGAATTTATTGAAAAGGTTTAACATGCAAGATAGGGCTACTGCAAGTACTCCCATAGCTACAGCTACCAAACTTGATCCTGATCAAGGTGCTGAGGTAGATGTAACTCACTACAGGGGAATGATTGGCTCACTGTTATACACTACAAGAAAAACTGAATCAGACGACACCTTTCAGACAACGGACGGCCGAAAAAGTGTTGCCCAAAATTAACAGACGGTAGGTTATTTTTTTGGCTCAAAAAAGTATTGTCTAATCCACTACATTACAACGGTTTACGAACCGTTGTCTAAGAAAGTGAAAAATAGTGGATATAGACGACGCAAATGAATGGGTTTAGACAACAGTTTTTTTAACTCTTGTCTAAATAATATTAAGACAATGTTTTAATTTAACCGTTGTTGGATTGAGACAACGGTTGTCTTAGTCGTATTGTGTGAATAAACGTAAGACAATGTTGCAAAAAAACCGTTGTGTAAATTTGATATAATTTTATTATAAAATTGTGAGTAAATTATTGGATAATAATTTTTATATATTAGGATGTTGACTAACTTTGTTTTATTTATTCAATTTATAAAAGTATAAAACAATGGTTTTTGTTTAACAAAGTGTTGTAAGTTGTAAGACTTAACAATGGTTTTGTTCCAAAAACCCGTTGTATATTTGTATAATATACACAAGGGTTTTCGTTTTGATCCGTTCGTTGTTGAATAATCTCTTTAACAATTGTTTATGTTGTTAAACCGTTGTATGCTATAGATAATGGTTTCGTTTTTTAAAATCCTTGCGTGATTATTTACGTTACAACGTTTTCTTCAGCTAAACCGTTGTCTATATCAAAAGCGTTGATTTTTAAAAAAAATACTTTATTTGTTGCCCTTAATACATACATAAGTGTTACACACTTCATACAATGTTATTGTATAAATCTCTTATTTGGATATTTAGTATAAAAAATTGTTAAATATATAAAAACACTTAAATAAAGGTTAATGATAATAATAATATCATTGATAGATAGAATACGATCATACTTCAGATATTTTGTTATACACGTTGTAGATGTGGACATCGTATATTGTATGATTTACGATCCTTGATATTTGTTTACAAGGAAATATTAGCTAGCTAGGAAAATGTTAATAATTATAACATTACTAATTCCGAAGTTAAACGAACATTATATAATAACTATACTATTAGCGAATAAGTGACATACCAAAACTATTAACAACAATGTTGTCATATTCAAATAACACATTTTACATATCATTATGACATAATTTAATTATAAAGTCGTCATTAAGTTGTCTTATATTAATTTTATATATGCGAGTCGGGACTCATGTATGTTTTGTTTATTCGATTTTATAAAAGTATAAGACAATGGTTTTTTTTTTAACAAAGTGTTGTAAGTTGTAAGACGTAACAATGGTTTTGGTCCAAAAAACGTTGTATAATATACACAAGGGTTTTTGTTTTGATCCGTTCGTTGTTGAATAATCTCTATAACAATTGTTTATGTTGTTAAACCGTTGTATGTTATAGACAATGGTTTCGTTTTATAAAATCCTTGCGTGATTATTTACGTTACAACGTTTTGTTTAGCTAAACCGTTGTCTATATCAAAAGCGTTGATTTTAAAAAAAATAGTTTATTTGTTACCCTTAATACATACATAAGTGTTACACACTTCATACAATGTTATTGTATAAATCTCTTATTTGGATATTTAGTATAAAAAATTGTTAAATATATAAAAACACTTAAGTAAAGGTTAACGATAATAATAATATCATTGATAGATAGAATACGATCATACTTCAGATATTTTGTTATACACGTTGTAGATGTGGACATCATATATTGTATGATTTACGATCCTTGATATTTGTTTACAAGGAAATATTAGCTAGCTAGGAAAATGTTAATAATTATAACATTACTAATTCCGAAGTTAAACGAACATTATATAATAACTATATTATTAGCGAATAAGTGACATACCAATACTATTAACACCAATGTTGTCATATTCAAATAACACATTTTACATATCATTATGACATAATTTAATTATAAATTCGTCATTAAGTGGTCTTATATTAATTTTATATATGCGAGTCGGGACTCACGTATGTTTTGTTTATTCGATTTTATAAAAGTATAAGACAATGGTTTTTGTTTAACAAAGTGTTGTAAGTTGTAAGACGTAACAATAGTCTTGGTCCAAAAAATGTTGTATAATATACACAAGGGTTTTCGTTTTGATCCGTTCGTTGTTGAATAATCTCTGTAACAATTGTTTATGTTGTTAAACCGTTGTATGATATAGACAATGGTTTCGTTGTATAAAATCCTTGCGTGATTATTTACGTTACAACGTTTTGTTTAGCTAAACCGTTGTCTATATCAAAAGCGTTGATTTTAAAAAAAAATACTTTATTTGTTGCCCTTAATACTTACATAAGTGTTACACACTTCATACAATGTTATTGTATAAATCTCTTATTTGGATATTTAGTATAAAAAATTGTTAAATATATAAAAACACTTAAATAAAGGTTAATGGTAATAATAATATCATTGATAGATAGAATACGATCATACTTCAGATATTTTGTTATACACGTTGTAGATGTGGACATCATATATTGTACGATCCTTGATATTTGTTTACAAGGAAAGATTAGCTATCTAGGAAAAAGTTAATAATTATAACATTACTAATTCTGAAGTTAAACGAACATTATATAATAACTATACTATTATCGAATAAGTGACATACCAATACTATTAACAACAATGTTGTCATATTCAAATTACTCGTTTTACATATCAATATTTTTCGACGATCCAATCTTATGGATGTCAAGATATATTTTGTTATACAGGTCGTAGATTAGGTAGCTATTTTAATGATATTCCAAATTAACCAGATATAAATAATTTATTTTCTTTGAGATTCTAACAGTCAACTACTGATTTGACTAGTATCTCTAACTAGTATTTCGTCCCGGATTGGTATTTTGATTTTTTATAAAATATTTTTCGATGACCCTACTAAAAAATTGTAACAAAAATCACCTCTTTCACATCGGTTGATAAAAATAATGGTTGTCTAAGTCTATTTTTTTAAAAGATTTCAAAAAAACGTCTATTTTTAAAAAAATGAAAAATACGTGCCAATATTACTTCCCGACCTATTACACCAATGTTTCCCCCTTAATTGAAACTAGCATGAAAACCCGTGCAAGGCACGGGTCACTGTCTAGCATAATTGTTTTAACTTCTAAGTAGTTCGGTGTTTATTATAATTTATAGATCGTTTGACAGACGTCTCATTGTGGGTACAAAAGCCAGACTTGATCTCCGTAGTGAGATAGTTAGCGTTGAAAAGTATCCTTGGTTGATGTATTTTTGAGTTAAGAAATGAGTAAATTCGATATTTATGATATTTGTTATGTGTAAGATCTATGTCAAAATATGATTATCTTACATACAAGACATTAACATGCATAATTTTACTAATTTAGCTCATTGAGCGAATGATACATTTTCTTGTTTGTGAAATGTAATTTGCATCGTAGTTATTTTATATATTTTGAAGTTAAATAAAATGTCTTCTATCAAATGACACTCGCGTGAAGTTCTAAAAATCTGTGATTTTATGTAGTGATATAAAGATGTTTCAGTTAATAGATAAACTCAAGTTCAATTTCCACAAACAACTTTTTCTAATAAATAATAAACACAGAGGCAAGTTAGTCAGTTCAAATCATGCACAAAATATCTCATAGTTAAATTATCTCACCAATTATAAGATTATGTTAATCGATATAATAATAGATACCAAATACTCCTCTACTCACGCGACACACACATATACATATAATGTGTTTGATATAGAACATATATGATTGAGTAGTGCTATGGTAGGAAGATGAGCAAATTAGTGCATAAACCCAAGTTCGATTCCATTCATTAACAATTTTTTTTTTAGAAAAAAGAGTAAACACAAGGGAAATTTAGATATTTTAAATTAAATAAAATGTCTCACTAATTTAGATTAGATTAAATGTCTCATGAATAATTGCTTTTATTGGGCTATAATAAAATAGATATATAATAATAATACCAAATATTTCTTTACTCGCACGACACACATATGATGTGTGTAATTTACAACTCATATAATTGAGTGGTGTGGTGGTAAGAGGAGGTGCAAGTTATTGTGGAGACCCAAGTTCGAATCCACTCAATTAATTGACCCATGTTGGGCTATTATTAATAGAAAGATTTTATTCTTCCCCCTCGACACCAATGTTTACCCCCTTAATTGAAATTTTATTCTTCCCCCTCGATTGAAATTTTATTCTTCCCCCGATTCCCCCCTCCCATTTTCTCACTCAGATCTACTCTTTCTCCCGTCACTCCCCTCTCTCTCTGTCTGTCTCTCTCTCATACATACACACCAACACAAAATTCCCTCGTTCCTCTCCCGCCGTCACTCCTCTCTTTCGTCTCTCTCAAACATACACACCACAAAAACCTTCTCTCTGAAATTGAGAAACCCTAAATCGATAACTCGATTTTCAATTAGGTGACGTCCCATATCACGGTGTTGTTATTTGTGTGCAATTAGCTCGATTCTCTGCAAATAGCTCGAAACCTCTACTTATTAAAATTAGTAAGTGATTTTCAGATTTATTTTCAAATTTAATTTTTTGATTTTTAATTTCACTTCTTGAAAATGTTAAATCATGACATGCAATACCTCTTGAACTGCTTCTTAACTCTCTGTGATCGGCTTCTTAACTCTTGAACTGCTTGAGTAAGAAGACAGAAGCATTTTTGAATTATTCATATATGATGTATGCAGTTTAAATATTAAATGTTTATCAGCAGTGGTGGAAAGAGATTTTCAATGACCGATTTGCAAAATGTTGGACGCCTGCTACAAGAGTAATTTGCATTTCCTGTTCATGTTCTAGGTATTAATCATGACATGCAATACCTCCATCACCAAGTGATCCTACAGTGAAGAAGGTTGCAGACAATAAGGTTATCTCATGTTCAATATACCTATTTGAATTCAATTATTGCATATATAATTAGACAACCTTCACATTTTGATTAGCTACCTCTCAGTAATTTAGTTCTGTCATCCTGTCAAGTCGACAAATTGGTGAAATGGTCATTTAGTTCTACTTTTTCTTGATACAGTAATACTTTTTAACTATTTCTTACAACATTGCTCAGGTATTCTTCATTTCCAACAAAAATAAAAAAAAGTTTGAACATTCAAGAAGATCAAAGTATTGTTCTTAAATATTGAACTCACTTGACCAATTAGATACTGGCTCTGAACAAGTTAACCTTTATACATTTTTGTGTCTTGTAATGTTGTTTAACCTCCAGTTTTTATACATATATATATGTGCCTTTTCATGCTACAAAGAATTTACTGCAGAAAGATGAAAACTACAAATATACAAGTCACCTGAACAAGTCACTATAATGCCTGTCTTAGTCTACTTGTCTATCTGATACATAGATTTTTCGAGAAGCAACCAAATGGTTTCTAGTTTTCTGAAACTATCTGTATTGTGCAACACACCTGTTTTCTTTTGTAATGCCCAAAGTGTTATAAATAGTCAAGCTGATAACTAATAAATGCTAAAGAACATATACAAATTAGGCAGCTTTAACTAAAAAATTTCCAATATTGCATTCACAAAGAACTTCTAGTGCATTGGTTCTAGTGTCAAAGGACTTGTATATAATTGTTGTGACTGCCACCTACTAGAATTATTTCTCTTTTACAGAATTAGTGTTCCCTCGAAAATAAATTTAGATTAGTAGTTAGATTCAAGATACGAGTTATCCCTATTCTTCAACGCTATACACTACAACATATATACCAAACACAAATGGCAAAAGAGGTCTAACAAGATACAATACGGTAGAAGGGAGTTTGATGTTAGAAATTTCGGATCAAAATTTAAACCTAAAAAAGTTTGTCAATCAGAGATACAAAATTTTTGGTGTATCTTCTCATGTATGCTGAGCAGTGAGCACACAGGGCAGATTTCGGAATTCACCATTTTTTCGTGTATGTCATAATCTTATAATAGTCCGCTGACAATTTTGGCAGGAATACCTGATGAAGTGATTGCAGGTCTATCCATTGCACGTGTTATCAAGATTGTTGCATTGGTTGCATGTTTCTACAGTATATCAAATGTAGGTTTTTATAGTAATATATAATTTGTATTGCAATTATGATATATGAGCTAGTCTGGTAAATGATAAATATTAATTCAATGCTTCTGATCTTATTTTTGTTTGTTATTGATCTTTAGGGAGGTGGATAAAGTGGAGGATGTCGCATAATACAGAGTTTGGACCACTACTGATGCGGCTTCATGAGGTTTATTTGATGCTATTGGTGGACTCTACTTTGGTGTTCTTTTAGCAATCTGTTAAGTTGTTACTTTACTTGTATAGCTCCTGCGAAAAGTGCTATGTAAGTGAAACTCACTTGCATAGCACCGGCTTGCATGGCACTTAAAAGCGCTATGTAAACTCAAAAATAAATGTTATGCAAGTTAAATTCTGTAGTAGTGAATTCATGCTCTCTAATGTCTTTGAACCTTGTTATAGTTATGTTACATGGAATGTGATGAAAGTAGTATTCCTTGACAGAGTATTATTCATTGTTCCCCTTGCAGGCCTAGTGTTTCAGCAATATATGTTCCCCTTCATGAATTCAGACTACCTAAAGAAGAAGCTTCGGTTGTTCAGTCCAACGGAACTCCGGTAATATATGCACCTTCAAATATGGAGCAACTGGCTATTAAATCAATATCGGCAGAAAATGGGAAGCACAACTTCACTGTTTTTTGTTTGAGGATGTCTTAGCTTTTATACAATTCCTGGGCTTCAGTTACTAAACAATTCCATATGGTCAGTACAAAATCTTAGTTTGGGAATTTGGTGAATAGTGGTTGTAATGGTGAAGTATTTGGTTTGGTATTTTTGTTGTTTTTAATTACAATGTCTACCACTGTTTCATTTGGTTATAAAACCATTGTCTCTTATGTTTTTAGCTTAGTGTGGCATCTATAAGAACTATTGTTATTATCTGTATCAAACAATGGCCACTGTCTATTTAGACTGTTGTGCAAATGTTTTTCGTACAACATACTCATAAAAGAAACCTGTTGTCTATTTAGACTAAATACAAAAGATTGACCAAACAAAAACGTTGTAAAAATAATCTCTTACAACGCATTCTTAAAATAAAACTGTTGTCTAAAAAAACAAAGCACAATAGGTAAATACATGTGAAGTGTTGTTCAAAAGCCTTGTTACTACACACTTAGAGATAAAAACCGTTGAGTAAATGCAGATACTGAGGAGAAAACCGTTGTAGATAAAACTTAAACCATTGTGCAAAAGAAATATAAACAAGGCTTATTAAGAAGCAACCCGTTGTTGTTTCTAACTATTATACAACACTTTAGATTTACCAGTATGTTGTGATCATCAACTTATACAACGGGCTGTATGGTAGGAAACTGTCGTTCTTTCTGGTTGTTATACCACACTTTGTTAATCGGTGACTGTCGTTTCAGTTATTTTGCACAACATTTTTTAAGCGTTGTCTGAGGTCCATCTGACGGCATCTCAATAGTCATCGGTTTTCAGGGGTAATAGACAACGAGTCTGGGTTAGTCGTCTGATTCAGTTTTTCTTGTAGTGATATCTCACTACAAGTAGACCAGATATCATGTATGCAACCTATCTTTGTGCAAGATTTCAAGCAAATCCCGAGGAACCTCATCTGACTGTAGTCAAAAGAATCTTCATATATCTCAAAGGCACTCCTTCACTTGGCCTTTGGTATGCAAGGGAATCAGATTTTGGTTTGTGTGGTTACTCAGATGCTGATTTTGCAGGGTGCAAGATAGACAAGAAAAGTACTTCAGTAATTTGTCAGTTTTTGGCTGGTAGACTAGTTTCTTGGTTTAGTAAAAAGCAAAAGTCTATCTCTACATCAACAGCAGAAGCTGAGTACATTGCTGCAGGAAGTTGTTGTGCTCAGATAATGTGGATGAAAAATCAGTTGTTAGATTATGGTCTGTCATACTCCAAAATCCCTATTTATTATGATAACCAAAGTGCTATTGCAATGACAGGAAATCCAGTTTAGCATTCTCTTATTAAACACATCAGTATCAGGTACCATTTTATAAGAGAACAGGTTCTGGAAGGAACAATTGAACTTCATTTTGTTCCTACTGATCAACAACTAGCTGATATATTCACCAAGCCACTACCTGAAGCTACTTTCAATAAGTTGGTGAATGAACTTGGAATGATGAACTTTGAGAATTTCTGAGAAAAGCTACAGAGAGGAAATCCTAATGACTATCAAATCCTGATGGTCATTCAGAAAGGTATGTAATTTTGATCAAATCCTGATCGGACTCAATCCTGACAGGAAGTCACTTGGTCAATCCTGATGGACATGTCAGCATTTCTAATTTGCTTAATTTGTGCCTAATTTTTCGTCAGTAACTGATGAGAAACGTTTGAGTTTTAGTTGGACAACTGTATGCGCGCGTATGTCACAAAAATAGATATATACACATAGATACACATAAAAAGCGGTGCAGTTATGTTTAATTACACGCGTAATTTGGTCCACTAATTATTTGTGCACGAATCACATTTTGCCACCTGTCACTGAGAGTAAATTTTTTTTTCACAAAATACAATTTGTTTTTCTAAATTGTTGTTTACTCTCTTATCATCAGTTTTCATCTTCTTACTCTCTCTCTGTGCTCAAGAACCCTAATTTCTAAATCTCAATTCTCAAGATTTCTATACTGTTTCGATGGCGTCTTCATCATTCATGAACAAACAAACAGTAATTAGTGGTGGCCACTAATAACTTTGTGTCCGTTTTAGATCATCAGGGTTTGCCCACTGAGTTTCACATAATACAGGGCTTTTTAACTTCAAGCCCATTGAAGTATGCTCTAACAGAACCTGTCAATGTATCTTTTAAATTAGTGATGCAGGTATGGAACACGGCTGTTTTTGGAAAAGGGCCAACAGGAAATGTTTTGATGCAGTTTGAATTCAATGGTGTTACTCATCATGTCACTCCTGCTGTTATAGAATAGGCACTGCATTTGCCGATTCTGGGTGACAATGTTCCTGATACAGTTTCAGACTCAACTCTCTTTGAGTTTGTTACCAAGTTAGGCTACAATGGAGAAGCTAAGAGATATGGAAATCTCTTCAGGACCAAGCTAAAGAAGGAATGGAATTATTTCTTTGACACCATAAGTAGATGTTTCCTGAACAAGACATCTAACTTTGATGCTCTACCATCAGGATCACTCAAGATAGGGTACTCTCTTATCTATTCTACTGTTTTTGATTATGGGTCATTTATTTTGAAAGCTTTAAGTGATAGGAAATCAGATAAGTTAGGTTCTGTCTGTTTTCTTCGATTTTTCTAGTTAATTTTTAATCACTTGTGTCCTGGTGCTATATTTGAAGAGGATGTAATTCTGCCCATTTGTAGAATTACATAAAACAATGTGAAGTCCTTAGTCAACAGTGATAAGGCAAATGGTTTTATAGGCAATGCCTACATTCCTGATGAGGTCAGGCTTTTCTTGAAAGAGAAAATGCCTACTCAATATGAATCAGTTTCTGATGCTATGGGGCAAGGCCAATCACACCTTGTTCCTGACCCAGGCATCCAACCCAAACACTCTAAACAATCTATAGCCACCTCTAATGTCTCTCAAAAGACTTTAGTTGTAAAACCAAAGAAATCAGCTAGATCTGATGTGTCTAGAAGACAATCAGGATCAAAGGATTTCTCCTATACACCACTCACTAAACAGAAGAAACAAGGGGGTGTACAAGGGGTCCTGGTGAAGAAGGCTGATAAGGTTGAGGAGGTTGCTGTGAAAATAAAGTTGATTCTGGGTGGTGATTCTGACTCTAAGGATGATATGCCTCTATCCTCTAAGTTTAAGATGAACAAGGAAGTTGCTGATACTTCCAGTGAAGCTGTGGCACCCTCTGCTAAGCCACAGAAGAAAAGGAAATTGATCAAAAGCAGGTATCATATTCCTTTGAAGAAGCGGGATACTGATGTTCAGGACACTTCAAATCCTGATGAGTCATCAATTCCTGATGCTTAAGCTAATCCTGATGTTGGTATTTCTAATGCATCACAAAACAAGATTGTCTATATCTCTGATTCTCCAGCCTCTCCAGCTAAAAGGATTATAGAAATTTCATGGGAGAAGGTTGTTGAGACTACTTCCAAGCTTGGGTTTACACCTCCATTGCAAAATAAAAGGAAGGCAGAAGAGATAGTGTTCAAGAGACAGAAGAAACTGAAAGGATGTAGCCCACAAGAACCTGAACCTCAAAGTGGTTCAGCAGCTACTGAAGATCCTGCCACACAAGAACCGCTCATTCAAAGTATGAGTGAAGGCATAGTTGATGGAATGGTCCCACAAGAACCATTTTCTCAATGTGAAGATGCAGGCAAGACAACTACAGTTTCTGGGGAGCTTCTTGACAATGCTCAAGGGGCTTCTGATATTCCTGAAATGGAAGTTTTGGTCGAGGACACTGTCAATGAGGGAAGCACACAAGAACCTCCAACTCAAAGTGTTGAAGCAGCTTCTGAACCTCAAGCTACACAAGAACCATTAGTACAAAATACTGATGCAAGCATTTCCAATCCTGATAGTGTTGCTCCTGATGCTAGTGGTGCTCCTAATGCTGAGTCAATCCTGATACACCCACTTAGCTCAAGGCCAATGAAAGCTCCTGTCACATATCATCAGGATAAGCTTAAAGGTATCATTCTTCCAGATCCTACTGATAATGATGATTCTGATGATAATGATAATGATGATGATTATGATTATGATGAGAAGGATCAGCTTACTACAGCAATTCAATCTAATCTTGGAACTAATTTTGGTTCTTAAAGCACTTTCATGGATGGCAAGGCTACTACAGGAAAAGATTCTAGACAAGACTCTTCTGGTCCTTCTGTAATTGATCCTGCTGAACAGCTAAGAAGACATGAATGGGATAATGATTGGTACAGATCTGATGATCCTGTTAGATACCCATGTGCTTTACAACATGCTTCTTATGCTGCAAGTTTAATTCAGAATGAGGATATAAGGAATCACCTGAAGGCTACAACTCTATTAAGCAAGAGCCTCAAGGATGAGATTGATTCTGTGAAGGCTACAAATATCTTAGTGAGGACTGGCATTTCTCAAAGTTTGGCCAAGGCACCTACTGCTCTTCAACTCAGAGTAGTGGATTCTAAAGTCAAAGATCTTATCACTGCACAGTCTTCAATAAACAACAGAATTGATTCTTTGGATTCCAAGGTAACTGACATTCAAGCCTCTTTTTCCTTGATTTTAAATTTGTTATCAAATCCTGATGCCAAAAAGGGGGAGAAGGTAAGCCAGACAAAATGCACACCTGATCTAGTCTTAAGCAAAGATGATGATAATTCTGGAAATGATGGTGGTGACATGGTAAGACAAGGAGAAACCTCTGATGCTGCTATGGTGAAGTCTACAAGACAAACTACACAAAGTCAATCCATGCAGTCAACTCATGTTTTTTATTCTGGAGTTAGAACAGTAAGGACCTTAGTGAAATCTCAGATCTTGACGGAAGAGCAAATCCTGACAGGTGACTAAATCCTGACGCCTGGTCATGGACAAACCTTATCTACAATTCCTGAAGGTGATGAAGATGTTCTCATTGAAAATCCTGAGGATGCTGCTAATCTATTCCAGAAGTTCAAGACAAAAGTTGGTGATGTTGTTACTCTTTATCACACTGATAAGAGAGTTCAACAATTATTTGCAAGAAAGGCACTCTCTACTGCTATTGAAGAATTTCCTGATCTCTCACAAGAAGAATTTTTGATTCAACAAAGTGAAATCATGGAAAGTTGTAATAATCCTGCTCCTGTTAGAGGAAGAGGAGGTAGAGGTAGGAGAGGTGCTATAAGAGGTGCTAGAGGAAGAAGAACAAATTAAACTATGCCTAGACAGACAAGGTCTAGAGGGTTAAGAATTGAAGAAATTCCTAATGACACTCAAACTCCAATAGTTCCTGATACTCAACTTGTCAGGACTACTTTTAATGATGTAGGAATAGATGAAGATGATGAACCACTTTTGAGGAGAAGACCAAGACAATCAACTCTCATCAGTAATACAGTTCAAATTGAAGATTCTAATTCTGACACTGTTCAAGATCCTGATGAATCTGATATTCTACAAGAGGTTGATTTGTTAATTCTTTCTACTGTGGTTGATTCTCATAACAAAGAAGTGGATGAAGAAGAAGAAACAAGAATAAAAGAAATCAAAAGAACAACAAATAGAGATTTCAATCTCTATGTGCAAAAGCTGAAAAACTCTAACAGATTGTTGTGGAGAAATTCAAGAAGACAACAACACAAGCTAGAGAAGAGCTATGTTCTTGAGAAAAAAAAGGATAAGAAGTGGAAGCACGTTGACATTGTAAGGTGTGATAAACCTGTCAATTTTCAGTCATGTGGTATTATAACAAATGTTACCAGTGTTGCAGACTTTTCTGGTTCGCAAAAATCTAAAGCACTCTGGTTACAAATGTTTTCAAGCTTAAATCAAATGCCACACAATTCAAGAGGAGGCATAGGTCACAGGGAAGCTGAATTCTTAAGGATGTCTTATGTTGATCCTCATGCTTTGACTGAAATTGGAGGTAACTTAACTTCTGAACACCTGAATAATTTACAATCTGTGGACATAGTATTAGATTGTCATGATGGTGTTGAAAAGAAAGAGAAGCTTCTTTACTTCATGAAGGATGGAAGTGTGAAGAAGATATCCATTCAGGAGCTGCTAGTTAAAACTACAAAGGAACTGAAATATGTTCATTATTTCCTCAAGTGGAAGAATGGTGTGTGTAAGGAATGGTCTGATATGATTCTGTCAACCATAAGGAGAAGATCTGATGTAGGAAAGAACTATAGTGGTGATTATACTCCCATGTATCTAAATCTGAGAGATCAAGAAGTTGAAATGCAAAGAAGCAGTTCTGTTAAAGAAATGTCTTTTGGTATGAGACAATTGACTCTTAATCCTGATGGGAAGGAAATTGCTTACCTCCTTGTTGAAGAATATAATCTACAAAGAAGTTCCATTCAGAATCTCAGAGCAGCAATCTATCAGATTAATGAGGAAGATGAAGAGCTCAGAAATCTAAAGGACAAACTTATTCAAATTCTTGAAGAAAAAGAAGAAAAACTTTTATCAGACTTCTTGAAGATGAATTTGTTCTACCAAAGAATCTAAAAAGATAAGTTGCTTCTGATGTTTCTTGTACATTTTGTATATATGTTTTTCGTATCATTGAATCTAGGAATCTATACTTTATTTTACAAAGTATGAGATTGGGGGAGATTGTTAGATCAGGATTCAATGATCGTCAGGATCTGAACTACTGATCAGGATTGCTGACGTCATCAGTATTGCACGAGCGTCAGTATCAGGATTGCTATCAGGACTGTGATCAGGATTATCATCAGGACTGGAAGCTAATCAGGATTGTTACTTCAAGATAACTATCAAGTTCAGAGATTAAGGAAAGATGATTTGTCGGTTTCTTAGTTTATGGAAAGCAACTATCGGTTAGATATGTATCAATATTATTTGTAATTGATTTGGTCTTATCTTGTAATCGATAGAGCAGCTGTGTGTAGTATATAAACACAGTTTAGGTTTTGATTTGTAATCAATCACATACACGAGTATTATTGTACCTAGCAGCTTTCAAGAACATAAGGATTTCTTGAGAGAGTTTTGTAACAGTTTTTATACCAGATTTAATAAAGTTGTTATTATTCATATTTGTATTTATTTAAGTCGAGAATCTTATACAATTGTATTCAACCCCCTTCTACAATTGTTAATTACTGGGCGTCATGTGATTACTTGCCCCGTTGTCTAAGTACCACACATTAGATTCAATCTTTCAATTTCCGTTGTTGCTCAGTTTTGGCATCACCGCTCCTTCATTGAGTAACAAAGTACTGCCTTCATTTTTCCAGCACTCTGTCAAGAGTAATGCAGGTTCATCGTCATGTATTTGTGCCAAGTTCACCTCTGGTTTCTGCTCTCTATCGCGTTTTGGTTTTCGACATTCAGCTGCAAAATGTCCATACACCTGGCAGTTAAAACATTTGATTTTACTTCTGTCACGTATTCCACGTACAACCTGGTAGTTGTCAGTGCCTCGATTTCTTTGATTTGAGGACCCGTTTGTCCCTCCTCTGCTTGTGTTTCTCATCCACTCTTCCCTGGTGAACAAGAGTTGCCTCTCACTATTTTCTCTTCTCGTCCACTCTTCTTCTGTCAATAGAAGTTGTTGTCCTCCAGTGTTCTCCGTTTTTCCACGAAGTCTTTCTTCATGAGCCTTTAGAGACCCAATTGTCTCTTCAACCGACATTTCTTCAATCTTTCCAAACTGCTCAATTACCGAAGTAATTTGCAGAAACTTTGATGGTACAGCTCTCAGTAATTTTTTCACTACGTAGGCCTCCTCGATTGTCTCACCGAAAGTACGAATGTTAGTCACCAAGGCATTTAGCTTCATTGAAAAATCATTTATCAGCTCTGTATCTTTCATGTTCAAGTTATCAAATTCCCCTTTTGATGTCTGAACTCTCGCCTTCTTGACTCGGTTTACACCCAAGCACATTGTTTTTATGGCCGTCCATGCTTCTTGTGCTGATTATTTTTCTGCCAATGACAGTAACATATCCTCATGAATAGCTTGAAATATAGCAACCATCGCCAACTTGTTTGTCTTGTCTTCAACCGCAGCCTTCGGGTCTGTAGGTTCAACCGCATGCCAAATCCATTGAGCTTGCATAAAAACTGTCATCTTTAGTGACCATGCCATATAATTACTCTTAGTCAGCATTGAATAACTCAACCCTAACGATCCTTCTTTACCTTTGTTTGTTTCCATCGTGTTTGTTTTTGGCATATACTTTGGCATCCACTGAACACTTGCTCTGATACCAAGTGTAGATTGTATCACTGGTTTTACTCAATATAGACACATCAAGTTATACATTCAACACACTCTTATATTACTTGATGATAAGCCAAAAACTGAATACAATGTAAAATATAAAAGATAAACTTTCTAAAAACTAGCATCAACATGCTATTATTTCTCCACTACTCCTACACGTACTCAACTGAATGAACGACATATTCCTACTGCTATTAAAGTGGACACCAACGTTATTATTATTTGACTAGTTTAGATTAACCCAACACTATCTATGAGGACCGTCATCATGCACGGTTACTTAAATTTTATTCATAATTATTTTGTTTATAATTATATTTTTATTACCCATGCAACACATGATTGTTTTTTTAATATTTATAATTATATTTATTTAAGAATATTTTAATATTTAAAAGTTATTAGTTTACATGATTAAATTATTGTTAAAAAAGATTTAGCCAAAAAAATTATAGTTAAAAATTTGATATTTTTTATATTTTACACACTCAATTTAATATTTGTTTATATTGAGTTATAAAAATTAGATTTTGCCAATTTTATAGTCTACATGAAATTCACAAAATAATCTTTAATTTAGTTGTGGTTTAATAGTTCTTTTTCAATTAAAAACTATTCTAAAACTAAAAAGATAATAACGTGACGAAATTTAATGTTGAGAATTCTATTCGATTTAGGAAATATACTTATATGTAGTTTAGATTATTAAAATACCCTTTATTAACCAAATACAGTTTTTAATGTTAAATCTAACGGTTTTCACCTATCTATTTAACATTAAACGATTTTTATTATTTTGGTATTAAATGAGTTTCCTTATTTAATTACAACTATTTTTATGTTTTGACTTTTTAGAAAATCCAATCCTAATATAATATCTTTTAACTTATATCATTTTTAGATAATAACTTCTTTTTATATGATATAATCTTGATCATATATTTTTAAAAGTATTGGATCTAACGGTTGAGAATATTTTGGCGGTATTTAGGACCAAACTACCATGATAACATCATTAATTTTTCTTAATATTTATAATTTTTTTAATTTATAATTTTTTAAAATATTTATTGCTAAAATATAATATACTCTTTTTTGTAATATGTTAAAGATGCGGGAACTTTGAACTTTTGAGAAAATAAATTATCAATTAAAATATAATTTTTTTTGTAATAGTTCTTCTTTTAAAGTAGTACACCGTGATCAAAATTCTGTATAAATTTCAATTTTTATAGTATATCCTGTAAATATCTATGTTATTATATTAAAGACTAAATAATGAAAGGTTAAGTTTGGTCGCTTTGTTTGATCACTCGATCCATAATCGTTGAATCTTTCAAATTAAATTGTTGAAAAACGTTAGATATAACAGTAAAATTATCATGTAGAATGATCTAAGTTTTGAATCTACCAACAACATATTAAAATTTATAGGTTTTTTTTTAAAAATAAGATTTTTTTCATTTTTTCTTGCAGACATGTTATTTGATAATATTTTTTGTAAAGTACGATTTTTCAGAAAAGTACTATACTAATTGATTAACAAACTTTTAAAGTTTCGAATTTAATAATTTATAATGTATATAGGTTTAAAAAATTTGGCCTCTTCTGTAGATGAGTCTAAAATTTCAAAATAAGGTTTTTTTTTAATATGAATATAGTCTAAAATTTCAAAATAAGTTTTTTTTTAATATGAATATAGTTCTCCTAACAATGAAATTAGGTCTCTATGAGTTCTTATAAAACAAAACCACCATTTACGGATAATTTATTATTTAATAATAAATAATATTTGATTAGTTATGATATAAAACTTAATAAAATAGGATTAAAACTATGCACAATTTTATAAAATTTTATCCTCGTATTATTATATTCTTTGTTGATTTGAATTTTTCTTAGATTGATTTTAATTTTTGAACATAGATTTCTAAATTTAAAATAGTTAGAAAAAGGTAATTAAATTGGTGTTAAAATAATGATGACATAATAATTATTATTAGAATTTAAATATTCACTTTATTAATTTCGGTTTTATCTTGTATTTTAAAAATCAGATTTTGACGATTTTACACCCCACATGAAGATAACTAAATTATCTTTAATTAAAAGATGGTTTAACAATTTTTATCTAGGTGGAATTGTCCATGGAAGAGAAAAGAAAGTCACGAATTTTTTACATGGAGAATTCTATTCAATATAGAAAACCTATTTATATTTGATATATTTGGTTTAAATTATCAAAATACACCTTTTAGAATTTAAATATAATCCTATTATTAATAAAATAAACTTTTTTAATATTTGATCTAACGATTTTCATTTATCTAGTTAAGATCTAGAGGTCCTTATTAATTTGGTTGTCTACGACCAATATTTGGGATAAGATCCCTATTATGATTATTATATATAAGGATTTATTATAATAAGGATATCAAGTATATACTAATATAATTATCTTACTAACTGCTTTTACTTTTAATGTTTCGGTTTTATTTACGGTGTAAATAAAATTTTAAAATACATTATTACTTAAAAATTATTAAATAGAATAAAAATTATGTTATGATTATATACAATTTTATTCTCATATATATTCTTTATCGATTTGAATTTGTTCTTAATTAATTTTGATACTTTATTGAAAGAAACATAAAATTTCTATATTTAAAAGAATTAGTCGAAAAATAAATAAATTGGTGCTACAATAATAAAAAAAAATTATTAAAATTTAGATACTCACTTTAATATTTGGATTCTATCCTGAGTTTTAGAAATTGAATTTTGACGATTTTACAACTCATGTGAAACTAACGAAATTATCTTTAATTTAATGATGGTTTAATAATTATTATCTAACTTGACCATTTGACCTACCCATAAAATAAACTGAAAAGAAAAGATGGTTAAGAAGTTTTACACAAAGAATTCAATTCAATATAAAAAACCAATTTATAATTGGTTTAAATTATCAAAGCACACTTCTTAATATTTAAATATAATCCTACCTTTAATCAAATACACATTTTAATATAAGTATTATATTCAAAATTATCGTTTATGAATATGAAACCCTCGGCATTTTAATAATATTTTGATATTATCCTTTTATGTTTGTTATATGTAAAATAATACAATTATAATTTGGATTAATCGAATTGTTATGTTCCTTCAAGAAAAAAAAGTGTTTACATTTATTCATGTCCAGGAGTTCTCGTAAGTCTCTTATAACGTAGGGCATCATTGTAATCCATATGAATTGTTATCTTGATATTTGGTTTAACAATTATTATCTAACTGGAACTATACATAAATTCAAGAGAAAAGATATTTAAGAATTTTTACATAGAAAAATTTTAAATTATCAAAATACACTTTTTAGTATTTAAATATAATTCTATTATTAATCAGATACACTTTTTAATATTAGGTTTAACTATAATTATAATTCTCATCGATCTATTTAAGATCTAACTATAATTATTAATTTGGCTGTATACTGATCGTACACGGACCAGATCGATTTTAATTTCTTCTTAAATTGATTTTAATATTTTATTGAAATAAACATAGAATTTATAAATTTAAAAGAATTAGGAAAAAAAATTTAATTGGTGCTACAATAATAAAAAAATATTTATTAAAATTTAGATAATAACTTTACTGTTTGGGCTCTTGGGCTCTATCTTGAGTTTTAGACAACAGATTTTAACGATTTTACAGCTCACGCGAAGCTTACAAAATTATCTTTAATTTAATGATGGTTTAATAATTATTATCTAACTGGAACTATCCATAAAATAAAGAGAAAAAATAATTACGAATTTTTACATAAAGATTTCTATTCAATATAGAAAACCCATTTATAATAGGTTTAAATTATCAAAATACACCTTTTAGTATTTAAATACTATCCTATTATTAATCAAATACAATTTTTAATATTATATCTGACGGTCCTCATCGATTTGAATATTTATAGTTTTATAATCCAATGGATCGTATACTTTTGCTAGTACAGTTACACTTATTATATATAAGGAGTTAATGTGAGGACGATTCTACTTGATCATGACCCACTCCCCACTCTAGATTAATTGTACATGTCAGGCATTGCTTATGAAAGAAAGTATCTCGTCTTCGTCAAGGGCTAAGGTGTACATGAAGAGCTCATAACATGGTAGTAAACTCTTCTTCCAAGGGTTTCCATGGTACCGATAAAATTTAAGGGGGTAGCCTGACCCCTCTTGCCCCTATTAGGATCCGTCTCTGGTACCGAAAACAAGATAAAAAGAGTTTGGTGTGATCATTTTGCAATCGTACTGACCACGATGAGGCGAGTTATTACACAAAGAATTGTTTTCCAAAGTGGAAGGAACAAAATTAATAGGCAGGTAATAATCTAGGAGCAGGTGATAGCAGTGGACATAGGTTTGAAAAGTGGAACAACAAGGTATCAGCCCGGGGTTGTGGCCCTGAAGTTCACGCAGGAAGTTACTCTTCTGTCGGAGCTAGCTATATTACAATCAATTAGAATCTGTCACATATATTTAATTTGTAATTTTTTTTGTACATATTTTGAGGCCTCTAGCACTATTCTAATCGTGTTGCTTATAAATGGAATTACATACAATGCAATCAAATTAGCTAAAAATTTATTTAGTAGTATTGACAGAATCCTGTATGCGTTGTAATTAATAATAGAACAAAATGTAAAAAAAATGGCTTTGGGAAGGACGTATGTTATTCAAGTGTCTGCACCTCCGAAAAGTGCGCGTACATACATAAGAAACCGATCAGATTTATTGGTAGGATCCTGTTGGAGTTTCAATATTAACTATTTGGAGTGAATTGGTAGGATCCAAGCTTGTAGACAATAGTGCACGTAGATGATTATCCTCTGTTTCAAATGAATTGAGCTCCTCAATTCATTAAGAGTTCTACTTGGGTAGTGTAGAGATTCTATCACCACCAAAAACTGATGAAAAAGCGTTGAGTTTCCTTCAACAAGCGATTAAATGCAATAGTTCCGAATCAAAGATGATTAGCATTTACTCGAGCTGCATTGCTCTTATTAACAAGTTCTGGAAAGTAAAATGTGATTTGAGGATGAATCCATGTGCAAGTGGAACTTTGAAGAATGTGTAAAATATTTCAATGTGATTGTGAGTTATGCCAACGGATATGCTTTCTGCACGGTGTTAACAAGGTATGAGTTAGTTTAATGGTGTTTAAGTTTCTTTGAGAAAGGAAGCCTGGGGTAAAAGAAAAGTGTCACAGGCACCTGTTAGAGCTCAAGGCTGTATCCCTGTGATTTTAATAAATCTAATCTATCAAATTCACAAACATATTCACAAACAAATTGCAATTATTTTACGAACACGGATCCACAACTCAAAATGACGATCTAAAATTACATTGCATTCATAAATTTCAGTTTACGAACATTCCAACATACACATAACAACCAACGACAAAACATCATTTTACGAACACGACCCGAAACTCGAAACGACCGCTTGTAATTCAAAAATCTTCATCCCCCTTCCCATCCCCAACATACCCATCACCAATCTCACAAACCCTCTCCCAAACCCTCTCCTCAACCTTCACAACCGACAATCTCGGCTGCCTAAACAACTCAAACCCCTTCAACCCACCATCACTCTTCATCTCTTTCAAGTCAACATGTCTTCTCATTTCACCCACAGCCTTCACATCAACAACTCCATTATCATTCTCATCAGCATACCACTCACGAACAACCGAAACAACGCCAACTATACATCGAGATTTAGTTCCTGAATGGTAGAAAAAACAAAGGTCATTGAGTTTCATGGACCTCATGTTTTTCTTGGCTTGGTTGTTTTTTACTCCGTCCCAGTTTGATAGGCCGTTGTTTGAGGCTTGGTCTTCCCATGACCACTCCCCTGGCTCTGTTTTTAGTAGCCAGTATTGTGTTTTCTCGTTTTTCTTGACCATTTTTGTTGTTGTTGAAGGTGTTTTTGTGTGGTTTTGTGGGGTTTTATTGTGTTTAGAAATTGAGGGCGAAATAGAGAGTGGTAGTGGCGGGAGATATGAGACCATTTTGGCGCTTAGTTTTCTACTAATTTATTTTTTAGTGATTCATATATGTTCCATTAGTCTTCGGGATTGGATCGGATTTCCCTTCCACTTGACCCCTAGACTGAGGGATGTAAATAAGCCAATGGATTTTTAACTTAATAAAATGTTCAAATTCGGCTACATATTAATCGGCTTGAAATATTCAAATAATTTATTAAATAAGGTTTGAGCGTGTAATTGAATACTTTGTTAAATTTGTTAAACTTGGAAATTGGTAGAAGCAAGAGCATCTTAGGTTAGCTAAATTGATTGATTATATTGATATAAATAGGGAATTAGTTAAAATTTGTTGAATTTGTAAAATATTATGTTCCAATGGAATTGACTTAATAATTTGTTATATTTTAAAAATAGTAACCAATTATTATTTGAAGTTGTTATAAATAGAAAATATAATTTCAGTATAGTAATAAATGATGGGAAATTTTCCTACTTGGGATTCATAGTTTACTAAGGACTTTATAATAATTTCTCCAAATTTTTCTAAAAACTATTCTAAACAATATGTTTTTAAACAAAATTATATTCAAAACATGAAATTAAGGTTTCTTTTAAATTCTCCGTTTAGTGTTGTTCATTACCGAAATTTTGAATAATTATAGAAAAGGGCAATTGTTTAATATATTTTATTATTTTAATATTATATCAAATATTAGTATATTACTCACTTTATTTTTCTAAAACTTTATATTGCTACTTCTATTTAAAAATACATAATACATAAATATTAAATTCTAGCATATAATATCATCCTCCTAATAAATCGTTCTCTCGTTAAACATGTTTTCTCCATGACCCGCTTTCTCGTTGTTACCAAATTGAACATAAAACAAACTAATTACTTAATCAATTACATCATCTATTAATCAATTTTATTATATCATAAAATTTAATTCAAATATTTTTCAAAATTCTAATTTTTATTATTTAAAATATAGGTACTCGAGAAAAGAAATGAAAAGAAAATAAGGTTCCTCTATTTTCTTTTATTATATAGAAACTTGAATTTTCCAAAATGGTTAAAAACACGTATATAAGTACAAAAATTACATATATTGAATGAATAATGCTAGGGGTACCAAATTGGATCCCAAAATGGATCCCAAATGCCACATGTCATGTTGTTAGTGGCTACAACTTAATTAATAATAGTGGACCCCCCTGCATTCACATTAATTCCCCAAATAAAATCATTCCAAACTTCCATATCACCAATGCCACATCATTTGGTACCAAAATTCGGTACCCAATTCGGTACCTCTAGCATTACTCATATTGAATACTTATTTTAGTTTAAGAGTTATTTACAATGCAAATATGGAACCACATAGGTAACATTTAAAGGTTGCTAACTATTGATTTTTGAATAAATGTTGTCAAAGTTGATATGGAAGAGAGATAAAATAAAAAATTAATTTATATAATTATGTTGACAACTATCTTGACAACCCTTATTGAAGATGCTTTAAAAGAAGATTGAGCAAGTTTCACCGCAATTAAGAAACTTCCGAATTCAATTACTCTTACTCACCTCAAGGATTTGGTTGAGCTCAACATGCGCTGTTGCAAAAATCTTAGAGGCTGTTTGGATGGTTCTGAACCCGGTTAAAAAGAATGAGAATGAGATTGTACAACAAGGTCCCATTAGAGATTTACCTGAGCTATTCGGTAACATGAAATGCTTGAAGAAGCTTGCAGGTCATTCTGCAAATGAACAAATGCCAAATTCGATTACTCAACGTAGTGTGTTGAAATTGTTCAACTGCATGCAGCTTAAAAAGATGCCTTAAAAAATCGAAAATATGCAAGGCTTAAGGAAATTTTTTGCAGGTAATACTGCAATTTAACAATTACCAGATTCGTTTGCAGGCCTGATTAATTTGGAGAGACTGGATTGTGTTGCTGCAAAAACCTTAGTAATCTTCCAAATAGCATATGGAAGCTCAAATTGCTTATAGTACTAGATATAGATTTCTGTTCAAAGCTGGTGCAATCGAAGAAGTTCAAATAGCATATGCATCTCACACAACAATCGAAGAAGTTCCAGATTCTATTGGACTGCTGAGTAGGTTACAAGTGTTGGGTTTAAGATACAAGAAGCTTAAATATGTGCCAGAAAGTATCTGGACTCTTACCTCAGTCGAAACTTTACATCTGTGCCAAGAGGACTCTTAACAAGTTCAGTACATAATATGAGAAAGTTAAAACAACTGCACAATGTAAGATTATGCCTGCATATGATTCTATTTTTTTCTTTACAAACTTTAACTCTTATTGACAAGGGCCAGAGTTTTTTTGGGCCAAACCATTTAGCCTTTCTGAATTGGTTTTTTTGGGTTTTACTGAGTGCAGCAATCTGAAACTAATAAGTTTGAAACAGAGTTCTCTAAAACGTTTGGAACAGAGTTGTCTAGGTCTCTCCTTCCCTCCCTCCCTCTCAGTTTTATAAATTCATTATGTTATGTTACAGGTACGGCCCAATTACAACTTCCCATCTCGAGCTGATCTACCAAACAGGGAGATTGCAGAATGGTTCACCTATAGAAGCAGTGGGCGTTCAGTCTCCTATGATATCCCACCAAGCCTGGGAGATGACTTCTTAGGTATCGCACTCCGGGTTGTTTATAAATGCAAAACCACTGATAGGGGCAGTCCATGTAGCCTATACATTATAGATGTTGTTATGATTAACACGAAGAGGATAACAGAGAACTGTCACATATTCACATCTATGCACATGCTGTAGTGGGTGAAGAACAGTCAAGAATACAATGCTTAAAAGGAGAGGACGTCTCATGTAAAGTTTGGAAAGAATTAAGATTTCTTTTCAAAGCTTAATGTAGATCCCCCACTTTCTATTAAGCATTAACTATAAAGAATAACTATGTAATAGGGACAAAAACCTAATTATCTAAGTCACCTCCAGTTCATGCTTTTGTATCTGTTCGTGCTAGGGCAATAAGTCTCAGAACTAAGATAAGTCCATAGCTTTTTCTTGAGAAAGGTTTAGAAGATTGCGATTATTTTGAACGACTAGAAAAAGCTTTTGGACAGGAGCCGTCAAGTTTTGAATTTCAGCTCCTTAAGACCGAAGATGTTATTGATGCAAATCTGTTAGTGAAGCAGAACCTTAATGAGCTTAAGGCTGCAAAAATAGCCATATACAGGCGGAGGAGATATAGGAGTCCTGAAGAAACAACTAGTAGAGAGCAAGGTTGATGTTATTGCCGAAAAGACGACCTCGTCTTTTAAGGTGGCCTCGCCCTCCTTTAGGTCGAGAAGAGGAGGCCTAGATTAATAACCCTTTGAGTACATATTCTCGCCCACGCATCAGGTGGCGGCTTCACTTGGGACTTACTAGCCAACCTCGCCCTTAGGTAACCTCGCTTTAAGGTAATCTCGCCCTCAGGTAATCTCGCCCTCCTCATGCTAAGAATAACTTCGCCCAAGAGGGTTTGAAGGCAACTTCGTCCAGGAGGGTGAGAAGTCTCACTTAAGGTAAATAAAATATCTAAATTATGTTAATTAAAGACCATCTAGGCTAGTGAACTTTGCTTTACTAGGAAAGTTGAAGGATATTTCCCTTCCTTTGATATGCATAGAACTGGTCTTTCGCTATCTCTTATTAGATAAATATTGATCCCGATAATCTCGGGTCAATAATTATCTTATCATATCCCGAGATAATAGCAAGACCATGACAACTCATAATGACGTATCAAATGCGGTGATCCCGGTCTTTCCGTTGTTAAAGAAGGAAACTTGGCCCATGGGTTACTTGTTCCCCAAGAACTACGTTTGGCTTGATCCCTATAAATAGGGTACGTAGGCACAATGTATGGTACGATGCAAACTTGCAAACAAGAGAGAATTCAATATTCAATCTTAATTGCGATCTATTCTCACATACAATCTCAGCCATCCCCAAATCATAAACCCTAATTCCCACAACCTACATTACAAATCATCATCGGTTACCACCACAATTCCAACAACCCTCCCCGAATTGGTTATCACCAAATTCCTCCGTTAACAGTTGCTAATGCTATCCAACCACAAGATCAGAGATACTGAAAGACCTAACAGGGATCATTTACTGAGCTAAAATAGTAATATATGCAATGACTCTGCAGCTACGCCAGAAGCAGGTTTGTTTTTGTAAAATTTTGTGCATGTCTTAATTTTCATCTATTACCTGCACAGGGAGCACAATTCCGCAGGTAATATTTCTTGCCTGTCCATGTACGTGATTTGTTTTTAATCTCAGCAAATTGAATTTTCTCTCTGTTCTTCTAATCTAAGCACTTATTGTGCGAAATTTCAGTACATAGCCACTTTTCAAGTCATCCTTCAGAGTATCAGTTTTGTCTTATGCCATGGACATATACTAGTACAAGAACTAATTCAAGGTCTGGAGAGTTGGGATTTTGTATGTTGTCTCAGTAGATGCAACTCGAGGTCTGCTCAAATTTACTGGAGAAAGAGACTGAAATAATGATCAGGGATATTAATTGAGCTACAATGGTGAAAAGTATTTGACAAGACAAACAAGTTAAAATTCTCGACTTAAAACGTGATTACAGAAAAACAGTCGACATGATCAACAAAATTAACAGACAGGAGGTTGGGAAATGATAAACACAAGTACAAGACGAGTTGGATCGAAGAATATGAATGGGATCACTCACGTAAATACGCAAGGTGAAACTGATATTAATCAACACATAGTGTTAAGTAGGTGTAACCATGAGGTTACCAACATTCAGATAGATGGGTGACAACTAAAGGTTCACCAGACACATAATTATTTTTCTAATTAGATATAAAAACAGAGGAATAAAAGTGTACTAAAACCAATACTGAGTTACACAGTAAGGCCTGAATATATCTTTAAACAACAGAGAGTTTGCAAGATAAGATTGGATAATTTTAGCTTTTTAGCTGTAAAAAGGTTAGGTAGGCTGCTGGTGCATCATGCTTGAGCCTCCTGCTTCAATCTTGAGCCTGACAAATTCGATATGTATATATGATCTTGGAAAAGAGAGATGCTCAAAAAGTTTTGCCTCAAATGTCCTGCAGGGACACCTGCGAAAAGGCAATGATGCTTGGAAAGTCATGTAGTACCAAGTGCCACTAGCAACTTCTGTCATTGTCTTGATTACTCGGACAACGGTATAATTTGATCCCTATACACGAAAGATTTGTTAGGTTGATGATCAAGATCGAGAGAGATTTAGGGAATAAACGCAAACCTCTTTGGAATTATAAACACTACAAGGAAACAGGACAAAACCGACCGTAATCAGGGAGGGTAGTATCTGGTGGGCAATAGTATCTATGAATCAAGCTACAAGCCTTCTTAGCAAGATAAGGATAGACTCCAACCTCAAAACCCTAGAATAAACGCACACAACACACATACATTGAGATTGAGAATGATAATCAATCATACATAACACAAAAAAAATGGCCTTATTGAGAATAATAAATCAAGGAGAGCATGCATGCATGCATACATCAGTAGTGTTCACGTCAATTTTGTATTGTCTCCTTTCTAAGATACAATATATTTCCTCCATCCAGTACTGACTAACTATACCCGGATGGTAGTGTTCTAGTATATCATTAAGTTCTTCCTTCATCTCTTCATCATCATCTTCTGGGCGCTGGCTGTAAATATTTCTCCTCATCATTGTAAAACCCTAATTCGATCTCTCCTTAGCCTTTCCCAACGTTTATGTGTAAAACCCTAACTCGATCTCTCCTAAGCCCTGCCTCGACCTTGATGCGTAAAACCCTAACTCGATCTCTCTGATTAGCCTTGCCCAACCTTCAACCTTTAATCATGTATGGCCTTCTAAAATTTTTATTTTTTTACCACCAACACCATTAACCAATCAAAATTTAAAAATTATTTTATTTTTAATTAAAATTTAAATCCATTAAAACGTTCCTCGTATAATTTTATTAACCAGTCAATCCTAAATTTTAGACCAAGAGTCTAAAAAAATTTCTCATATAATTTTAAACTAGAATTTAAATCCATTAAAACTTTCCTTCTATAATTTTATTAACGGTTAACCAATCAGATGTCAATACTAAATTTTAGACCAATCACAAGAGTCAAAAAACTTTCCTCATATAATTTTATTAAAAAAGGGTGGTTAGACTATCCATAAAACGTGACTAACCAAACAACATTCAATAATTATTTTGGTTTTAATTAAAATTTAAATCCATTAAAACTTTTCTAATGTAATTTTATTAATTAAAGATGGTTAGACTATCCATACAACGTGATTAACCAATCAAAATTCAAAATTTTCTTTGTTTTTAATTAGAATTTAAATCTATTAACTTTTGTATTCATATATTTCAAGAATTTGGTTATCAATTAAAATTATTTTATTTTTTATTACAATTTAAAACTTTTATGATAATTATATACTTCGAGATTTTGATCACCAATTGTACTATCTATTTAATATAAAATCATATATTTTGTAGATATATTTCTAATATCGCCTTGTAACCCAACACACTGAATGAGGAAGCGTTATGAGTATATGTATAGTTTTTACGACTTCAATCAATAATTTATATTTTTGGTTGTTTAATTTTTAAAGGTCGTAATTTAAGGTTTTTACATAGAGATGTGAGGGTAGTTATCCAATATTTATATTATTTATTGTAATTGAAAAAATCCCGATATTAATTGATTTTTTTAAAAACAAATCCATTCATTATTACATTTTTATATTCCGAGAATTTGGTTATCAATTATTTCATTTTAATTATAATTTAATCCTTTATTATATTTATATATTTCGAGATTATGATCATCACTGGTACTATGCGTCAATATAGAATCGTCTATTTTATAGATAAACTTTTAATATCACTCCATGATCTAACACACTTAATGAGGAAATATTGTGAGTATATGTATAATTTTTTACAACTTTAATCTATAGTTTATATTTTTGATTATTTAATTATTAAATGTCGTAATTCAAGGTTTTTACATAGAGATGTGAGAGTGATTATCAAATAAGTCTATTATTTATTGTAAATAAAAAAATTGATGCTAATTGATTATATTAAAAAAATTTAAATAAAACATTACTTAATATATTAATAGATACTTGAAACGGTTGATTTTATTTTTTGGATCTTTTGTGTATAAAAATTATTGTAATCTTTTCTAATAAAGGATGATTGAGTATAGATGTCATACATTTAATCAATCAGAAAATATTAATTATTTTAAGACCAATCAAAGACCACCCCTAAATTTTAGACCAAACATATTGTAGAATTTGTTTTCCTTATTTATCATTTTCATCCTATTTTAACAATCATAATTAGTTGACAATTTTAATTTAAATGCAGTATTTACTTGATTTAAAATATACATGTATTGCATATTTGTTTTAGTCACAAATATATTTTTTAACAAAACACTTTTTATTTAAAATCAGAAACAATTATACTATCATATTTATAATTAAATTTTGATAAATATTTATTAATCAAACAATTTGATTACTATTTTACATTAAATACCACATTAATAGTTCAATTTCAAGTATAAAATTTATAATACATATTTTATTAACTATCTGTTATTCATTTATTTACATGCATATACATTAAGAATAATGCTAGAGGTACCGAATTGGGTAACAAAGTAATTACAAAATGACATGTGTCATTATCTAATTGGCTTAAATATAATGGACCCCTGCATTTACATCATTTTCACCAATTAAAACATTCTAAATTAACGCATCATCAATGCCACGATATTTTGTACCTAAATTTTGTACCCAATTTAATACATCTAGCATTACTCTTACGTTAATAATATAGATTAATAGTGACATTATTGTATGCTTTAAATAAATGTTAACATTTTAAAAGTGAAAATATCATTTTAATACAATGTCTGCCTCAATTTATCAATATATAACTATTTTAAACATATCTCATTCAGATTATATGTTGGTTGTTAGTTAAGCCGTCTTTTATGACGAGTTCAAATAATAGACTATTTAAATTCAATTAAATATAAAATTTTGAATTATTTTAATCCGCGTGTAATTTTTAAAATCATATTTGAACGAATACATCATCTTCGTAAGTATAAATATTTTGAATTTAAACTATTACGTGTAGTTATTAGACTCATCAATTAGGTGGAGTTATTAGATTTCTCAATTTTTCATTGTTAAATTTTTAAAATCTTAATGCAGATGGAGGCAATATGTAACTGGGAATTGTACATTAATGATTTAAAGATTAATAGTCAGATCTAGTATTAATGATTTAAAGATTATTAGGAATTGTACATGTTCATGATAATAACAACACTTATACACTATAATTTTATTTATATTTTGTAACTAGTCAATTATGGAGTATCAGTTGATTAGGGAACTTTCCACGATGAAAGTTCTAACTCGTAATTTGTCTATGTTACTTATGCTTAATTGGATAGAACTATGATTGTAGTTAGGTTTTTTATAACAAGGTGCATGATTCAATTATTATCGGCAAAGCTGTTAAAATCTATAAATTGATAAGTGGTGAAGGCTTGACTGATGTCATTCTACGGATGTGATGAAGTCAATAATGGATGTGAATCAAGTAAGTCAGAGTTGTAAATATTTGAAAGCTTGTGTTTTTATAGAAAGAATGACAAAAATATCAAATTTTCTTAGGTTAAGTAACCAAAATACCCATTTTTGAGTTTTTGACCATTTTTACCGATCAAATACCCATTCTTAGATTGGGTATCTCAAAAAATGTTAATTCTATATTTTTTGATGAAATATGTATTCTTACAAAAAAAAAAAAAAAATCAAAAATTTGGGTGAATACCCAGTCCCAGAATGGGTATATGGACAGATACCCAGTCTGGAAAAGCGTATTTCAGAATACCCAGTCTGAGAAAGCGTATTTCAAAGAAAAATTGAGCCGGATACCCAGTCTGAGAAAGCGTATCTCGAGATACCTAGTCTGAGAAAGCGTATCTCGAGATACCCAGTCTGAAAAAGCGTATTTCACTGGTATTTTTGGCCAAAATTTTAAAATGTGGTATTCTGGTCACCAAATTTAAAATTTGTGGTAATTTTGGCCATCACCCTGTTTTTTATAATCGAAATGAAAATTCAATTGATATCAGAATGACAACTGCTAATTGGAACTATAATTATTACTCCCTCCGTCCCAAAAAAAACGAGTCACTTCTTTTTGCACGCATATCAATGTACTCGGTTGAGGTTGTAGATAATATCTTTTCGATTTTTTGTTTTGTATAAAAATATAAATTTTATACTTTCTACAAAACAAAATTTTAAAAAAAATATTATTTGTAAATACCTCGTCCGAGCAAATTGAAATGCGTGAAAAAGTCAGAGGTTCATAATTTACGGGACAGAGGTAATATAATTTATTTTACTATCCACATTTTTTATTATATTTAACTTCCGTAATTATTATATAACTTTTATATAATAAATACTTTTCCACCACATGGATTATATAAAAAAAATATTTAATTACTAATATTTAAAATGAAAGATCTCTTGAAAACACAGATGAATGAAAATTATTGAAATTTGACTGTTGTATAATTATTGTTACTTTTATAAAGTATAATTAGAGAAAAATTCTATGAAGACCACTATTTTATTGGAGATTTAGAGACCAAGTAATTTTTATATAATATAATTTACAAAATATTACATTTTGTAACATCTTGCAAAGTTATATGGTATGCAAATTATCCAATGAAATAGTGATCACAGTAAAACTTAACTCGACTAGACTAATTTTAGACTAATTTTAAAAGAGTAAAGTACACTTTGTGTACTTGCACTTCACCTAAGACATCACTTTCTACATTATAATTTAAAATCGAGCATCTGAAATATCAATGTTTGTATTTCATTACATTTTGTTGCATTATGTTAAACTTGGGTTAACTTTATGTACTCGCACTTTAGTCTAAAGTACACTTTGAGTACTCGAACTTTACAATAAATTTTGAGTTAGATTATTACAAATGGTGTTTTAAGTAAAGTACAAGTACACAACAAGCTTTACACCCAAAAATTACTAGAATTGATCAAAACAAAATATAATGAAATATAAATATTAATATTTTAAGTTATTAATCTTAAATTATAATATTATAAATGATGTTTTCAATAAAATGCGGTTTAATCATTCTAAAATAACATATGTATCCAAAGAAATTAATTAAAAAAATATTGAGTTGATTTTTTTATTTTATCTTTTAAGGGGATATTGAGTTGATTCAATTGTCCCTGATTTACAAAATTCAAGAATTAGGTTTTCACCAAAATTTGAAATCCAAATCATCGGCAAACTCTCCCATCTTCGACATGGCAGCATCTACTAGTTCTAACAGATTCAGGTAATTTACGTTATCGTCTCTCTCTCTCTCTCTCTCTCTCTCTCTCTCTCTCTCTCTCTCTCTCTCCCCTCTCTCTCTCTCTCTCTCTCTATCTATCTCTCTCTCTCTCGATTATAAGATATTGCGTAATTATGTATGTGTGTACTCTTTCTTTCTATATGTATATATCAATTACGAGCTATTGCGTTTAAATTAGGTTTAATTAGTTGTTGAAATTGATGTATAGAGAAGGATTGAAGACGAGATCAGTAGCAAGTAGCTCCGATGAGATTCAATTGCGTATCGATCCGATGCAAGGCGAATTGGATGATCACATTTCTGGCCTTCGCGGCCAAGTAAAACAGCTCAGAAATGTATGTATTTTTTCTTACTTATGTATATTTGGTATATAGTTTTTGGAATTTGTGTATTCATATTTATTGTTTGGTTTCTGCATATCCAGTTTAATACGAATATAACGATGAAATATGGAAACTATGTAGTTACGAAGAATGATAGGATGTAGAAATGTTGTTGAATTTATGTGTTGATGTTTATTGTTCGGTTTGTGCGTATCTAGTTTAATACGAATATAACGATGATATTTGGAAACTTTTGGTCACGATGAATGGTGGAATGTTGAAATGTTGTTGAATTTATTGTGTGTAGAATTACTAAATGTTGCGATATATTTTATGGATATTTATATGTTAAATCTGGCATCGGTTATTTGCGGAAATGTTGGCATGAGAAGAAGTTGACAAATTGTTATTGTTGATAGTATGAGTAATTAATGGCCTGTGGAATTTGGTATGTTTTGTAGCCCTAATGAGTGTCGGAATTAATGTTTTGGTTACTTGTTTTGCTGCTATTTCTTTGTGAAGCATTCAGCAAGTGTTTCTGCATTTATTGGTTATAAAATGTTGTTTTTAAAATTGTGAATTAGAAGTAGAATAGTCAGTTAAACTTTCTAATCTTATTCAGTTGTATTTGCAAGTTGTTTTCTTTGCCTTATCTTTATAATTAGAAAATTCTTGTTTTTGGTATCTCTTTTCTTTTTACCAGTCACAGTTCACAAACTATGGCTGGCATGTGCATGTATATGTGTGTTAATGTTCTACTATTACATTGTCTGGAAAGAAGACATGTCTTTATCGCATGAACCTTTGATTAAAGTATAGTATGCAGGTTGCTCAAGAGATCCAGACAGAAGCGAAATTTCAGAATGATGCTATCGGTCAGCTGGTATGCCATCAACTTTAAATTCTTTTCATTTCGCAAATTCTTAATTCGATTTGTCTCACTTTGCACTTGCTTCTTACTTTTATCAAAGGTAATAAAACATTATTGGAATGTTCTTGTTTAAAATTAATAAAAGCCCTTCTCAATTGGTAGATCTGTCTATTAGATAATAAAGTGATTGAACTTGGAATGGGTTTATGTCACGTAAAAAAAAAGTTTTAGCTATTAATTTGAGGCTAGAAATTCAATTTAGAACCAATTTTTCCTAATTAATCTGATTTAGAACTTGATTTTAAGAATCTATAGGTAGTTATGTCCTACTCTCTCATGTGCCTAATCTTTGATGTGTAATGTCAGATTAGATTTTCTTTTTGTGACTAAATGAGCTTATTTATTCCTATTTAATGTATGCTGCACCATAAAATGCAAATACTTGAATTGCAGGGTCCTTTTATTGTATGAAAAAGTTTCTGTTAAAAATCGTTTCTCTTAGAATTTAGACTGTACCTAGTCTCTTGTTTTTATCTCAACTGTCATTACCTATCTGAATTTAAGACGTTGACTGAAGATCCCATATCATTACAAGAGGAACTCCTAAACAAGCAAGGTTCTCTGTTAGTCTTGTTTGATAGATGATTTTTTTTTTCTTGAATGTCGGTATCTTCTGACAGGATTTTATCATTATCATTTAGTTGCTTCGGAGGAGTCAAATAGCGCATATGATTCATGTTATTGTTGTGAATATGCATTCGCATGATGATATTGCTGTGTCATTAGGGTCTTTTGCTATCCATCCTGATTAAAGAACTGAGTTAATGACTGCTTGCTTGGCACCATTTTTTTTCTTTTTAAACAGCAAATGCTTCTCATTAAAGCTCAAGCAGGAGTGAAGAACAATGTGAGGAAATTGAACAAGAGTATTATCCAGAGTGGATCTAGCCATGTTGTGCATGTGGTTCTTTTTGCCCTAGTTTTGTTTTTTGTGGTCTACATGATATCCAAATTTTCACGTCGATGAGATTAAGTGAATTAAATGTAATGCAACTTGAGCTGCTAAAACATGGTCAATAGATTTAGAGAAGATTACAATTTTACTACCTGTGAGTTGATTACTTTGTTATCAAAATAGCCTCATTCTTGGCTGTAAACCTCATGTACTTGTCAATATCCACATTGTGTATAAAAATTACTGCCATTAGTATGCAGGAAAAAGGCTTTGCTTATGGAAGTAAACCCCCCCCCCCCCCCCCCCCCCCCCCGCCCCCCCCCCCCCCGAGTTTTAACTTTTAATAATGGTTTTGTCCTTAATCTTTTGATGGAATATTGGTTGGTGTTTAGCCTTTGATCATAAATAGAAATGTATTTATCATTTGGTCCGAGTTTGAACAAACTTAAGACTGCATCTAAGCATTGTTTTTAGGTTTACTCGTTTAATTTTACAACTACTTCTACCATCTTGTACTTTAATTTGAGGCTAGAGAAAGGATATATGTCACATATGACAAGTGGTTCATATTTAGTGCCAATATAGAAATTTAGTAGTCTTTATGCGGAATAATGCTAGGTGCCTGGGCCTTCTTGTTGCTTGGTGAAGGCTCCATTAGCATTAGCTGCTTTATGCAATGTCTAGCCTATTCTGGTTGCTTTAAAAAGACTCCATTAGCATAGGCTTCCTAATGTGATGTCAAGCAATTGCTTGTTTTTCAGTTAACTCTTGTTTTGTATTGCTTTGGGACCATTTGCACAAGGTTCTTAATACATTATCTGTTAATGTATCAATCATTGTCGAACTTTCATGTCGGTTTAATCATGTTTTCTGTTTGTATGTTAGTTATTAGAATGTATCTCCCTCACAAAGTTGGATTATGCTGTTCTGCAAAACAAGCAAAAACGACAGTGGTCCGCGAAAACAAGTTCACAACCCATTGGCACGCGGCATTGCTTGTCGATTAGTTTTAAAGCACCATATAGAAATTTTCTTGACCACCTTCTTAGTTATACCCTTTTGACATATTTCTAATTGTACAAGTAGACCAGATAACACTCCACTTACGCATCAATTTATGGATTTCATGCTAGGACTTGTCCATTCTAGATGGATCTCAAACAATCTGTATGCATTATAGAACCTTACAGACATGGATTATACACCAAGCAGAGTTTATGCAAAATCATTCATCCCAATCTAGTTCATGTGTGATACAGATGTTGACAAGAAATGAATAATAAAAATGTCTGTATAATTGGTTATGAATTGACTTTACTAGGCATTCTTTGCTGTTTGTGGCAGCATTTGGTTGGCCTTGTGTTCTTTTTACATTATAGAGTGGATAACGCAGACCAATCTGCTTCTGGGTCATTGATATTTAATGGTTTGGCACATGTTTTAGTTTTTAATGTTTAATTTGCTGCACAACAGACCAAACTTTCATGTTGTATATATTCTTTCTTTCATCACATGTATGCTCCTGCGACTGCAATGCATTGATGCAAATTTATTGAAACATACATTTTTACGATGAACTTAAGTTTCTCGGTATATTTTGAATTCCCAAATATAAAAATAAGTAAGGTTATTGTTTAGGGTTTTTTTCAAAAATATCCAATTTATAGAAATTATTTTCAAAAATACGTTGCAATCTCAATATACAAACTGAAGATCAAGATGTGGGTTGTAAATATGGTTTCGGAAATACTTCTTCTGTCTCAAATTAATAGCTTTATTTGACTTTTAATGGTTGAAATGACTAATATGATTGAAAATTAAGTATATTATATAATTGAAGATAATTATGAAAAATATATCATTTAAAAATACATATAATCTATTTTAAAATATATATTTTCAATTTTTTTAAACAAACAAAAGAATTACTTTTAAATTTTCAGAAAATTTGTATCAATTTGATTATCAAAAAATCAAAATATGCAGTTAATTTGGGACAGGGAAGTACATAAGTTCATTTTGAAATTTGATATGCTAAACTTGATGATGGGTGTGAGTGTGTAGGGTGTGAGTGTGTATAGTTCTGAAAAATAAACATATTTTTCTCTTTAGAATGAATAAATATATTGGTGTTTGGTTGATTTAATATTTAATGATACTCATATAATTTTAAATTAAAATTGCATAAATATAATTAATTGTAAAGAATTGGATGGGAGTGAGTAGAGTATTAGATATTTTAGATAAATATCTATTTTTAAAAATAAAATTTTCAAAATTACTTTCTTACAAAATCTCTTCAAATATTATATTAAATAATTAATCATTAATAGCTTCATATCATATATCAGTTTCATATCTTGGGCTTTGAATTCTATTAATGCTTTTCTATCATGTTGTATATCTAAAAAATTGTTCAGATTAAAAAAATTATATGTATCAATACAAAGTAATTTTATTTAATATATTAAAAAAATATCTCAAATGTATTAAATAAAATCACTTTTTATTATAAATATTTGTATATCAAAACAATATCTAAAAAGATTGTCCTCAAAAGATTATATGTATCAACAATGATTCGAGGTCTTGATCGTGGAGGGAAAAGGAGAATTATCTAATGAATATGAATCAAATTTCCAAGATTCTAATTTTAATAAATAGCTGTAAAAAAGGTTAAAATGATGTTGATATAGTAAATCAAGGCAACTAAATTGCTTTTATTAAATTTTCTCCCACTTTATTGTCAGAATATTCAATTCATATAAACAAAATTTGACAAATAAAATCTCACCAAATATGGAAAGAATTTGAAATTCCTGCAATCATAATCAGAAAAAACACAAAAGTAAATAGTAAAATTCCCAAGAAAAGCTCCAACATATCACAAGACAGCATTTTTTGAGCCTTGAAAGTTCCTTTATAGAGCCTGCCTTTGGAGGGAGATTTTACTCTCTCTCTCTCTCTCTCTCTCTCTCTCTCGTTTCTTGCCTTTCTCTCTCTAACCCTTCTTACATCTTTCCCAACATAAACCCTAGTTTTACTTATCAACTAGTTTCACATTCTTACATTATACTTACACCCCTTGTCTGTATAATTATCTTATTATTACACACACATATATTTCAGTGTTTTATACTAAGTCTTGAAAATGTTTACCTAGTTCAGATCTGTTCTTCACTCCAATCACTTCAAAATCAAAACTTTTTAGTATCTGCAATCATTATATGATCTGGGTATGTCTATAAACAAATGGGTTGCTGATTTTTGAACTGATTTTCAAGATTTTCTTGATTTTTGAACTGATTTTCAAGAATTCTTGAAAAAGATTGGATTTTTATGTGAAAAATGAGTGGTGGGAATGGAAGAAATGGTGGGTTTGATCCAAGCAATTTGCATTTGAAGAAAGAACTTACTCAAATCAGGAAAGCCTCAAAGACACTAAAAGATCCTGGCACAACTTCAACTTGGAGGTCTCCTTTGAGTTCAGGTAGATCTTTGTCTGTTGTTGCGAATACGAATACGATATCTATGTCTGCTGGTAATAATCATTATTATCATCATTATAGGAGTAGTAGTATTGGTAATGTAATTAATGGTGATGATAATAATTTTGAGGAAGTTGGAAATAGTAATAATGTTAGTAGTGGTAAGGGGAAGGACAAAGGGGTGTTTTTGTATAATTGGAAAGCTCAGAAATCGGAGAGGGAAAGTAGTGTAGAGTTAAAAGATCGGAAAGTTAGGTATAGGGGGGAGGATGATGAGAGTGAGGATGGTGATGGTTTGTCTTCGGTGTTGGGTGAGAGTGTTGATAATAGCGTGAGTGATGCTCGGAATGGTGGGGGTGACTCGAAGAGTGATACTTATATAGGGGAAAAGTATGCTTCGATATTGTATAAGTATAGAAATACGAATCTAACACCTTCGGGTAAGAGGAATTCAGTGAAGAAAAAGGTAAAGAGTGCACATTCTGCTGCTTTATGGAAACGCCAAAGGCAGCAGAATGTGCTCAGTAAGAGTTCAAAGCCGGGATCAGGGCATGTGCCTTTAAATTTGAGGCGAGGTGACTTTGAAAGTTTAGTTGATCAGTCTGATGATACCAGTGAATACTTAAATTCTGAGGATTTACGTAGGTACTCAGCAGAATCACCATTGCTGGCACGGCTTAAGTCGTCGAGGTTGTTGAGAGGCAGTCGGAAAGAGGACTCTATGTACTCATATAGTACACCGGCAATGTCTACACGTTCTTTAAATTTGTATGGCATTAGGAATCCAAGCACTGTCGGGTCTTGGGACGGTACTACCGAGTCCTTTAATGATGGGGATGATGAGCTTGATGATCATTTCGACTTGGCGGGTCAGCAGGGATGTGGGATACCATGTTGGTCTAGAAGGAGCACGCCGAAGAAAAGAGGGACGTGTAGGAGTTGTTATTCGCCATCGCTTTCTGATACTCTACGAAGAAAAGGAAACAACATTTTGTGTGGAAGCCAAAGCATGTATAGTAGGCGACGGCATGGATTCTCTCTAAGTTCCAGTAAGAAGAGAGGATCTAGGACTGCTCAAGGCCTGATTCCTTTGTTAAGTAGTAGTGGTGAGGGCATGGGTGGATCGTCACTAGGAAATAGCAATGATGAGCTCTCAACAAACTATGGAGAGCTTGATTTAGAGGCATTGAGTCGTTTGGATGGAAGGAGATGGTCAGCAAGCTGCAGGAGTGAAGAAGGGTTGGAGCTAGTAGCTTTAAATGGAGAAAGAGAATCAGAAAGCACTCCTGAGAATCTTAGAAGCCTGAGCCAGAAGTACAGACCAGTGTTTTTCGAAGAATTGATTGGCCAGAATATAGTTGTTCAATCTCTTATGAATGCGATTCCAAGGGGAAGGATTGCCCCTATTTATCTGTTTCAAGGTCCTCGTGGTACTGGGAAGACGTCGACTGCAAGAATATTTTCCGCTGCTCTAAGTTGCCTTGCCAAGGACGAAACTAAGCCTTGTGGGGTTTGCAGGAGTTGTGCTGAGTTTCTTTCTGGAAAGAGCAAGAATCTTATAGAGGTTGATAGCTCCAATAAGAAGGGCATTGGAAAAGTTAGGTATCTCTTGAAAACCTTGTTTGCGGGCCACCCATCAACCTTTTCCCTTTATAAAGTTTTTGTTATTGATGAGTGTCATTTGTTACCCGCAAAGACATGGTTAACTTTCCTAAAGTTTCTTGAGGAACCACCTCCACGTGTCGTGTTCATATTTATAACAACTGATATTGACAATGTTCCGCGTGCTGTTCTGTCTCGGAGCCAAAAGTACATTTTCAACAAAATTAAAGATGGTGACATTGTATCAAGGTTGAGAAAGATTGCAGCTGAAGAGGAGTTAGATGTTGAATCAGATGCATTAGATCTGATTGCTGTGAATGCAGATGGTTCTCTTCGAGATGCGGAAACTATGTTAGACCAGTTGGCTTTGTTAGGCAAAAGGATCACCACATCTCTGGTCAATGAACTTGTGAGTTTGTACTTTGTACTGCCCTTACTTCCTTTGTGTGTGTAATCTTAATCTTACTTCGTTGGATTTATTTCTAATAGACATGCCTGTGATATTCAATTGCTTGGTCTACTTGTTTTTAATTACCTTATGTGCACTATAGCTTACATGATAGTGAAGTGTAACAAATCTTTCCCAATTAGTTGATAACAAAAAAGATTTAGTATCTAATGATTCAAGCTTACTTGTATAATCTCTTGTTTCTATAGGTGGGAGTTGTATCTGATGAGAAACTTCTCGAATTATTGGAGTTAGCCCTGTCATCTGATACAGCAGAAACGGTAAAAAGAGCGAGAGAGATGATGGACTCGGGAATCGATCCGATGCTATTAATGCCCCAACTGGCCACCCTTATTATGGATATAATAGCTGGAACTTACCACATTGTTGATGCCAAAGGCATTGACTCGTTCATCGGTGGAAGAAGTTGTAAGTAACATGTACTTTATAAGCACAATGATGTTCTTAAATAGATATTTGATATATGTCCTTAATTCCCCTATCTCATCACTGAGGTATACTCCTTAAAAATTGATGATGTGTAAAGTAACCTAATTAATCTGTTTATAGAAATTGTTTGGCAGAGCAAGAATTTCTTTTGATAAATTTACTGCTACTCTTGCTACTGTTTTGCCTCGAATATATGGAACATATATTCTCTAGGACTTACCTTGTTGATGTCCTGATGGGCACATAATAAATTCCCCGATCCAGGAAATTTAAAGAACACGACCTTTTTACTTTAACCTTTTCTATTATCCACTCATTTTCCTAAAAAGATAATTGCTTGTTGATATCAGCTTTAATTTTGTGAAGCTATGTTACCCGGACTCAGGTACGGGGTTGGACACAAGTGCGGGTCCCAGTGTAAGATTCTTATTTAGAAAAAAATTGGATTTTTGGATATAGATCCAAAACTGGACATGGGTGCAGGGACTTGACATGTAAATGTATCACATAACATTGTTTATAATTTAAATTTAGTGTAAAATCTTTTAGTGTCTACTCCCACTAAATCGTCTACGACTACACTTAATTACATATGTCAAATTCATAGCATGAAGTCAATATAAAAACATAAAACAAAGACTTCCATGGACCTTGCTCTCCATAGAAAGGTTTTAGGAGGCCTATATTTCATCTTGAACTATATTGCTACATAGTGAAGTGTCCGACTTACATCCCACACCCATGTCACGTCCCGTCGACACAGGTGTGAGTACAAAATCAGATAGTCTGGGTAACAGAATATGAAGTACCGGTATCACAAGGAACGGGCTGCTGGATATCTGAGCTGTGTACTGTACTAGTATCTGTGTTTGAGGATTAACGGTCCTTGAATGGTTAGTCTGATTGGGGCTCATTTTCTTAGTTTCCAAAGATGAAATGGCATAGATTCAACATGCATGTGTCATACATGTCTAGATGATTTCTATATGTTGAAGATATTATTTGTATAGTTTAATCTTTAGCCGTATTGGTTATATATCTTGTACTATCTCTGTTTCTCGTAAAATTTTAAAAAGTTGTTTATGCAATAATGGCTGCTCCAAATTCTTCTCCTGAATGCATATAACATTATGTGTGCATTGACCTAGTAATTAGAGAAATAATTATGCAATTTCTCTTTCATTTGACTAATATATTCTTCTACGCTATTTCTCTTTCATTTGATTAACATATTTTTCTACATTCTAATGGGAACTAGTTTGATACAGTCTAACGATCATTCTGTACAAAGATATCATTCCTCCTTTCACAAGATTATTTTCTGTTGGAAATAATAACATATGCTTGAGAAAATTTCTGCAGTGAATGAAGCTGAACTGGAGAGATTAAAACATGCTTTAAAACTTCTCTCTGAGGCTGAGAAGCATCTGAGGGTTTCTAGTGAAAGATCAACATGGTTCACTGCAACCCTTTTGCAGCTAGGCTCCATACCTTCACCAGAGCCCACTCAGTCAGTAAGCAGTAGGAGACAGAGCTCTAGAACAACTGATGAGGATCCATCAAGTACTTCTAAAGAAGTTATTTCCCAAAATCTGAAACCTGATACTCTGTACACATCACGGAGGTCAACATCTCCAATGTCCTTATATAACGCTGCTCACCGAAAATCAACCAGTCAAGATGATCCATTGAGTACCTCCCATGGAAATTTTGTGGCTGAAACGACAAAGACAAATATGTTGGACGATATATGGAACCGATGCATTGAAAGGTGCCATTCGAAGACGCTTAGGCAATTACTTCATAATTATGGCAAGCTTGTATCTATCTCTGAAGTTGAAGGTACTTGTATATTAAAACAAATTTTAAAGTATTACTCACTACTGATTTGATGCAGAGTATAGTCCCTTGCTTATTAATGTTTTAAGTCATGCTAAAGTGTTTTCCTGGCGTTGGCATTAGTCATTGAAATTTTGTTTTTTACTGTTAGGAAGTTCGCTGTCTAATTGCAATTCATTTTCTTGTAATATATTGTTAGCATTCTTTTTTAAGTAAATACGTTTAGAAGCATCATTTAATTTAATATATTTTATATGTTTCCATAGTTACACAATGTCCCAAAAATTCATCTGATTTCCTATAGCGTAAGATCTTATAGTTGTACTGTTTATATATCTTTTGTCTACCTCGAATTTCAGTGTCCGTCAAAGTATCTGAGCCATATTTTGTAATGCAAAGTTAGCTTGTATGATACAATTAATGCATTTATTATGACTACATTCGCTAATTATTTTTCTAAGATCCCAACCTTATTAAGGTTAAAGTTTGTAAATCTTTCCACCATTTCTACATGTGCTACTGCCTTCTGAGTCTTGGTATTTTTTGGTTGCAGGTGCTTTTGTTGCATATATTGCATTCACAAATAGCAATATTAAACTCAGAGCTGAAAGATTTCTTAGCAGCATCACAAATTCACTGGAAATTGTTCTGCGACGCAATGTAGAGGTCAGAATTGTACTTTTACCTGAAGATGATCCGTGCATAAATAGTGAAAGACAAGTGGCTTTAGTCGATCCTATGGTCAAGGAGCACGAAACTCAGGTAATTAATACACATAATTAAATTATTCGCTCCAACAAACTAGATCATTGTACTGATCTTGGTCATACTAGGTCCCATTCAAGCTACCAAGAGGAAGCTTCAATGATCCTGATGTTATGCTGGCTGGAAAATTTCAGTCAACTTCAGAATCACCAGTTCTGCTGGCCGATGAGAATGTTGAAAGAAATGGATCAAAAGAAAGAGAGCCTGTAGTTCCTGCAAAGAGAATAGAGTCAATAATCCATGAACAGAGATTAGAAACTGCATGGTTGCAGACTGCAGAAAAAGGCACTCCTGGAACGCTCAATCGTTCAAAGCCCGAGAGGAATCAAGTCCTGCCTCAAGATGGCGTCTACCATCAAAATCAGATGGATTTCACGAATCCTGCAACCTTAAGCTCTCAGCATTGGGAAGATGAGTTGAAAGATGAAATTAGTGCCTTGAAGATTTATAATGGAAAAGAGGTTACCCAGAATGGTCAAGTTGGGAAACAAATCGATCATTATCCGATGTCGCCAAGCTTATTGCACAATAGCAGCTATAACAGCAATTTCAGCAAGGAAACCATGTAAGTAAAGGAAATTCATTGTCTCCCAAGTAATATGCTTCATGATGCAGTTGTTTGACTTGAATCGTTAACTGGCAGTCTGTTAACATGTGCCATAGATAAGCCATAAATAATTAGATACTAATTTATACAGACGTCGGAGTAAATTGTTGTGGGCCTAAGTAAACTTTCTTTTGTGTAAATGTGTGTTCTGATACTGAACTTGGATAGCATTGAAATTAATTTGCAGCTGCGAGTATTACTGGCAGTCTATTAACATGTGCCAGAACCTAAAACCGGTCATCTTCAGGAAATTTTTTTTTACTTCTACAATTGTTACTTTGAATCTGTTCTAATGGTCTAAGCAGCACAATTCTTGATTCAAAGTAGGGGTATTTGATCATATTTGACTTGTCTGGAAGAAATTTATTTGTGATGGATTGCACTACTAGTTTCCAATGATTTTGATCTTGCTGTGAAACCAATTGTCCTGTCCTAGGGGGTATGAATCAAGCTCAGGAGCTGGAGGTTGCAGTGGGCTTTTCTGTTGGAATAACCACAAACATCATACGAAGGGGAAGGTAGGCTGCATAGTTTATATTCCTTTTCTTAAATCTTCCTTTGTGTTACACATTACATTGACAATTCCAATTTATTTATGTCACCAGATTAAGCAACGGGCTCCTGTGCGTAAGCATAAAGGAGGTCGCTTTTTGTGGTTGGGAGAGTGTGCAAAGTCGACAAAAACAGAGGAAAAAAATTAGAAGATAATATAGATGAACTTAAGTTTGATACTAAAGATTTGCTGGCACTTCTCTTGAACTTCCATGTTCATCCTTCCACCCTCATGTATGTATTTTATGCGCTAGCCATTGTATGGGTATGAGAAGGTGATGACGAATATAGTGTAAAGTTTCAACTTTTAACAATTGGTTTCAGCAATTTGTTGGTTCAGTTAGTGTTTATTGTTCAATCAAGCAAGTACATTTGTTTTGAAATCTTTTTGAGGTCCACACGAAATTAAACAAAGTGTGGTTGTGCTTGAGAGTAGAGTAAGATTTGTGTACTTCTCATCTTTCCCATCCGGACTGGGATAGTGTTGTCCTGGAAGTAGAGGGCTGTGATGTGAAGTAAATGGAGTCAACTAGGTATATAGATATCTTATTATCCAATCACTTTGATAGATGCAAACAAAATAGCATCAAAAATGTAATTTATGTGATGCAACTCGTCATTTACGAGCAGGGAGAGTGAAACAAATAGGCCAATGATAAGACCAAAGATCAAGAGCATATGCATTGATGAATGTTTGTCCTTAATTAAAAAGTTGACATGACACCTTCTTTTATCTAATATAGTAGTATATTTTTTTCTTCATTGGTTATATTTGACCGGTCTTTTTAAACTTTACATAAGTTCTAAATTGAAGATATCATCGATTTTTGAATTTTAAATTATAACAATGTAACTTCGTTGCGGTGTCTCTTCTTTTACAATTTCAACAAATTTTACATAATCATTATACATAACGTCGTTGGAGATGTTCTTAGATTACGAAGAGCAGGAGAAAACGTTCCAAAATATGTCAAATTTTTTGTATATGTGATCTTATAAAGTATTTGTCAAATCTAACATACAAAGTTGGTAGCTCTGTGGATCACAAGTTAATTTTTTTATTAGAGCTTATAATAAAAGTCCAACTTTAAAAAATGGCACCAGGCTCCCGAAACTTTACCTCGCCCCTGGGTGAGAAATGGAAAGTTGAGATGAAAATGCGTAATATCTTGTTTACTTCAACTGTTTTGCACAAAAAAATTCTTAGAAAACTGAAAATTTTATAAAACATGTTCAAACTCAAAATTTTCTACTTTGAATCTCTCGTCAAAAAATGTCAATAATGCCAATAGCCTCCTTGCCTCGTAGAACAGAAATTTTCAGAAAGCTACCTGTAAAATATGAACTCCGGTGCATTCAGACAAACCAACACGGAAAGAATAGAATGCGACAAGAACAAAAAACTACAGTGATATGTAACGAGAACATTTGAAAAGTTAGCTCTTTATTTTTTTTGCCAGGTGAAATTTACGAATATATATACCCAAAAGATGGTGTACAAATTTTAGTCTATTCTGTATTTTTTTTTCCAACCAAACTGATCACAAGCAAACAGATGCCTATTTTTGGAAAATACAGTCTTGATATTCCAAATTTTAATTCATCACAAGTCCTCACCCAACTCACAAGAGTTATGGTTTAAAAGGTTGTTTAAAGAAACATTACTCCAGATGCCATCAAATCTCACACTTACTAATACATGTTTTATTAAACAATCAAATGGGAAACACAATGCTGCAATTCACTTTAAGCTCCTTTCATGTCATCACCTGCACAATCCATTGCTAATCAGAAAAGTAAACTATGCCTAATATGAAGTTTTGTTGGACTACTACACATAAAACAAAAAAATATATCACAATAACACAATGAAGATCAAGCAACAAGAAAATTAATAAATTATTACATGGATACATCATGCATTCACATAACCAGCTGAAGTTGACACATTGCATGTCACACCTAAGGTTAAGTATTAACACGAAAACCTAGAATATTGAAGCACACTAAAACCATTACATTTTCCGTCCATGTTGACAGACAACAGTGCTTATAATTGACAGCTACAGGCACACCGCATACGTAATGGTCAATCGACCAAGCACCTAAAAGTGCCTAAAATGCTGCAGCTTCCATACCTTTTTGTCACTTCAATCTCTAATTACCATTTTAATATTTTCAAAATATCAACAAAGTAATATCTATGAACTAACCTTAATCATTACATTAAATTCTGCTGCAGACAAGCTCAGTATAGCAAAATAATACATATAGATATACTTGAAATAATTCACACCAAAAATAGAAATCGTATTGTAGAATATGTAAATATATTGAGAACGATTGTCTATGTTTACAACAAAAGTATGAGAAGGCAGTATAAATAAATTGTGACAATATACAATTTCTGCTCATAAATAAAATGTGAATTCTGTTGGAAATGGTAAATATGAATATATTAAATAGAGCTCCTAGCCAAGAAGCATGAGTCCGGGGATACGGTAAATATTAAAACATTATATATTTAGATAAATAATTTATTAACAAAATCAAGAGATGCATTCAAATTAAACTAAATAGTTACACTATCTAATAATTACACTATAACAGAGGTGATGGTATAAAGTAGTTAGGTGATTAAGTAATTAATTACATAAATATTATCTAAAGTAGACACTTATTACTCACTATCTACATCTGCTATGCCTACCCACTGGCCACTTCTCATATTTAGTTGTATAGAGTGGATAACACTTTTAACTTACAGTACACTGGCGTCCATATATATTCTCTCAGCTCCGAGAATAGAAGTAGTTTGTTTTCTTTCTATACACAATCAACTATATAAATATACGCGAAGATACAAGTTTGGACAGACCCACTCAAGGTTGTTATGGCGCCACGGCGAGTCACGGCGCCCGAGGACCTTCACAACAATATGGCCTCTCCATATGGCGCCCAAAACGTTCATATATATAAGATAGTAGTTATAAATATGTAAATCATAAATTCATAATATATGTAACTATGTAAGTATATCACTCTAATTAATAGCTATTAATAACACATACACTATTAATGTAAACTTAAGTACTTAAAATACCAATAAATCATAAGTCAGGTCCTAAAAGTTGAAGCATAACACTTTCAACTAAGTGGGACAGTAGCAAGATAAATTAAAACAATAACTAGCAAATTCAACAACTAGGCAGTGGCAACTTGTATGTATTTATCAAGCACCATATCATCTTTAACATCACTTCCACCCCCTTAAGGCCACCACTTTCATGTGCACCAGATAGTTCACCACAATCATCAACTTCTTCAAAGGAATATTTCCTTCTCTCTATTATAACATACACGTGATTAACAACAGACACAGCCATACAGACAAGGAACTGTAGCTACAATTTTTTTTTTAAAATAACTAAACAATTGCTTGCAACTAAAGTTACCTGGTACTCTTATGCATCTTTCCAAGCTTCTTAATCAACAATATTAGTGGAGCCCATATCTATGGGCAAACTAACAGAAGTAGCAGCTAAAGAAACTCAGACATGGGACACCAAGAGTGTTGGTCTGTTGGACCATAGACGTTTCTTCAAAATTCAAAGGGAAGTGTATTAATGTATCTGTATAAATAAGATGTAATGCAGAGAAAACAACTTCAATTTGAGGACCTACTGTCTACTGAAAGCCACTCAATTTTTAAGGAGAAGGGAACAGCCTTTCTCTTTCCATCTGATTCCCCCCCCCCCCCCCCCTGTACTTTTCCAGTTCAATATGGGATAAACAAAGGCTAAATATTTCACCCTACCTCGAGTATAACCTATTATTCTCCCTTCTAGCATCTTAAAAAAGTGTGCTATGTTGTATAAACTTTCCATTGCTCCACATTCAAATTTTATTATTTTTAAATAGGTAGGAGCTGAATTTAGTATGAACAATATTATGACATAGCTTGATGTTATTGCTGCAAATAAAAAGGAGATTTAAAAGATGATAACATCCTTTGACCTGCAACCTAAGGCTATGTTTGTTTATGGGATTAAGTAAGGGAATGGACTATAATCCTTCAAATTATTTTATCCCAACTTTTTTTTTGCAATAGTAGCAACAGGATTATACTTTTACTCCTGGAATTAAGAAGACAAAAAAATGAACTAAAGGAGGGAATAAAATAATACTTAGTATTATGAGCGATTAATTGTCTTTAGACTAAAGAGCCTTGCATAAATAACTAAACCTCCACTTGTTTAATTAAAGGAAAGACAGATGGCCATTTAAAAATTAGTCCTTTAAATGATCCTATGCAAAATTGCAAAATAGGATGGGACTATTTAAAATATCAAATAAATTAAGGGATTATAGTGGTGGGACTGTAATGTAGGGATCATAATCCTTCTAAATAAACATAGCCAAAGTACTTAACTTAAGAGTAGTATTCAGCGGCAGGGCCAACGATAGTGTACAACAAGATCTCACTTCCTACTCATTTTTCCAGATAATACAAACGCTATTCTGACTGCAAAACAACTCATTCTATTATGAATCCTTAAAACTAGGAAAGAATGCAATACATTATAGTACCATCGAAACCAACCAAACAAATCGCCTCCAAGTTTTAAAACATTAATACTACACAGTTTTTGTTCCTCATTTGAGCTCATACGAACAACTTATACAAGCTATTTAGTTCTATATCCACCCAACCCGCTTTTATCCGAAGTGACATATGATTCACTATCTCTACACCAATCAACACCTACAATACAACAAATCATACACAACACATTCCACATATACACACACAAAACATAACAAACATAGGATCAAAATTAAAAAACCAACCAAAAACACGAAAAATCAACATCGACCCACTTCACAAAAAACAAAACCCACTTCAAAAAACCCAATCACACCTCAAAAAACCAAAACCCTAAAAACCAACAAAATTGGGGGAACCACAAAATCAACATCGAAAACCAACAAATCAACAAAATTAACCAAAAGGGGTTGCATAAAATGACCTGTTTTAGTGAGAAGAGTGAGCTTCTGCTTCAGAATGAGAGTGAGAAGGCGCGTAGATCTTGTCATAAGCCATTTCACCCACCACATATATTCCAAAAGCTACAAGAGCTATGCCTAGCCCAGGTGTTGCGTGACGGAACTGATTTGATAGCATTGGGTGCTTTCTCCATGCGTCTCTTCTCCTGAAGAACTCTCCTGTGGACCCCAGTTCTTTCGCCATTTTCACACAGTGAGTGTGTGTGTGTGTGTGTTTTTTGGTTTGAGAGTGAAATGAAGATGTAGATTTTGGAAATGTGTGCCTGTTTAGTTTGGGTATTTATGTTGGAATGGGTTATTGAAGGCCCAAGTTGTAATACCCGGCCCATTTTGTCTTTGCAGCCCACTTCATTCGGGGAGAATTATCAAACAAAAATATTGAATTAATGTGATAGTTTCAGTGGATTTGTTTCTGTATTTTGTTTAATTGCCGATTAATCGTAGACGTCGGGTCACTGAACTGATTAAGCAAAAATCAGTTAAATAATCGTTTTTCAAAAAACGGTCAAAAATCGGCTGAATCGGTAAAAATCGGATTAATCGGTCAAAAATCGGGTTAATTATTAAAAAGTAGTTAAAATTAAAAAATAAAATAAAAATTTAAAAGGTAGAAACTTGATTAAACAATAGGAAAAAACATTATTTTTGTATATATAATTATAATTTTAGATGCCTAAATCACAAATTCTCTTAATTTTTTCTCTTAAATTGATCTATAATTGAAAAGTTAAATCTTCAAATTTTTATTTATTACAATTATATAACATTTTTAACATATTTGCATAAATATATGATAATAAGATATGTTTAGTTGAAATAACGAAATAATTATATATATGAATATCATTATATATAAAAATATTATTAAATTTATTCCGATTAATCTTTGATTACCCGATTAATCCCTGAACGGTGCCTTCACCGATTAACTCTGATTCTCGCTTTTTACAACACTCGATAGTTTTATTAAAATTTAGTTTAAAAAGGAAATATAAATTATTTTGTGTTTCACATTTTTACTATTAAGGGGGAAAAAAAAAACAAATCTAATGTGATACATGCATTGTGCGATACTCCCTCCGTCCAAGTGAATTCTATACACTGGGACTGGGCACGTAAACTAAGAAAAGATATAAAAAAATGAGTAAAATTAGATGAAAAATGAGTAAAGTGGTGGGACCTATCAATATTTAATAATAGATTTGAGATAGTGGAGGAAGTAGTGGGTGTAATAGTGATTTATATTGTTATAGAATAGAGATAGTGGAGAAAGTAGTGGGTGTAATAGTGTTTTATATTATTAAAAGTTACTATTTTTGGAATGTATAGAAATGAATGAGACATCCCAAAATGAAAAGTGTATAGAAATGAAGGGGACGGAGGGAGTACATGATTTCCATGTTGCTCATATTTCAAATATAGACTGCTTGTCTGCTACTCTTGCTAGACTAGTATTATAGCACATTTTAATACATAGCTGGTTTGTTTGGAAAAAATTTCTACTTGCACATAAATACGATTATTAATTTTCAAGTCAATTATTACATTTAAAATATATTACTTATATCTATACACAAAATTCTAGGATGAAATTTGAGGAGAGATGATACGTGTATATCCTTGATGTACAGGTGTACACCCTTTATTGCGATTTATACCAAAATATTATCGTACAAATCTTCAAATTCAAATTTATTTTTATATATAATAGGGTTAATTCTGTTTTAATAATAACAAAAGATATGCACCTAAATGAAGTGGGTACATATATCAGCTATCGGTTGAAGAAGCTAGTCTATATAATAATCTTGAATGCTTTCGAAAAAATATAAATATAATAATCTTAAATCTTGGTTAGTCTTTGAAAATAGTTGAATTTTCTTCGTTTCTTCAAAAATTCTAAGTTAAAAACCATAAAAAATTAAAATTAAAATTTCCATTTTTTTTTCTCAAAATATAACGACACCTATATAAGTAGAGATGATGCAAATTTGTGTTGACCAATAGTACAATTTCATACCAAAGAGCCACCCTGTCAGGCGCCCACGCCCACTATTTACTTTTCAAGTGACAACAACAAACTGAATTGTCTGTCTGTTTCTTGCTTATTTGAGGGGGAGTGAGAGAGAGAGAGAGATTTTTCAGAGAGAGAGGGCGAGAGAGATTTTTCAGAGAGAGAGGGAGGGGGAGAGAGAGAGAGAGAGAGATTTTTCAGAGAGAGAGAGAGAGAGATTTTTCAGAGAGAGATGAGTATTCTTGGTTTTTCCCTCTCTTCTTGTTCTTCTTATCTAAATTACCCACAACTCCCTAATCTTGAAATCCCATCTAAATCCTTCACTTCTCTTTCAAATTCCAAGATTTTAGTTTCTAACTCCAAAATTTCCAGTTTTAAAGCTACCCAATACCCCAAAATCAATTCTTTTACAAATGCTGGTCATTCAAGATTCATGTGTTCTGCTACTGCTTCTCAGCTTACCAAGGTGAAAACAAAAAACCCATTACATAATACATTTTGTACTATTATATGTTTTGTTCTAAACAAATAGAAGATTCCCTTTTGTTTAAGTAGGTTCTTGTAAAGATTCCCTTTTGTCTTTTGTCAATATTTGGTTATAAGCAATGTACACTAGTTGTGAAATCATGTTTTTCATAGTCATGACATTAATTAACCAGGACAGTTTTGTGCAACAAAGGAAGTATTGTTATTGTTGATAATTTTTGTGTAGAGGTTTGTAGAGGCAATGATACAATTAAGTTCACTTCCGAATATGATATCAGAGTTCCGTTTAACATTGAGGTCTCGAGTTTGAATTCGTTGAATACTAGGAACACGAATATACTCATAATTTTAATTTGGACAATAAGGTTGAATTTTTCCTTAAAGGTGGGCTCTTCTAGTGATCCACTTTAGAAACTTTAGAAATGAGCATTCAAGTGAGAAGATGTATTAATACAATAAGCATCATCTACGTGTTAAGCCTTTCTCCTTTTAATAGGGCTCTGATGAATCTCTGGAAGCGAAAGGTGTGGAAGATAAAAGTGTTTCAGTAATTCTTTTGGCTGGAGGAAAGGGAACAAGAATGGGTGTAAGTATCTCTCTCTCTTTCTCAACCCAAGCCTTAACTTGCCGCAAATAATGCTTATATATAGTTTGATGAGTTGTATGATGTTGGTTCCCTAAGTGTAAAGATTGTTTTGCCTTGTATGCCCATTTTTGAGTGTATATGACTTTGTATATGGTTCAAAAAGTTCAGGTATATTTGGATGGGTTAATTTTTCCGTACTGTATGAAAATTGTCCCATGAGAGTTATATCTTTGTAAGCTGTTTTTTACTATACTAATTTTTTTTATGCTATATTTTGGTTTACTACTCGTTACTTTAACGCTGTGTCAACTAGAGAGTTTTTCATCTAACAGATAATGGTTTTCTCATGCTTTGTTTTACAGGCGAGCATGCCGAAGCAGTACCTTCCACTTTTAGGGCAACCAATTGCTTTATATAGGTATATTATATTTGAACTCTACTTATAATAATCTTCATCCAACTTGTTAAAATTAAGTTACTTTACATCCTATCAATCTCCACAATCCAGTCACCTTTTATGCAAGTGAAATGAAGGTGATGTACAGTCACTAGTCAGAACATATGAATAGGAACTGGTGTCATGTATTTTAATGAAGATTGAGTTTTCGCTTTAATATTTTATTGTGTTTATAATGTTCATTAATTTGCTATAATAATGGTTTGTATTGGTTATAAAACCTTTCCACTAAATGGTTGATAGTGCTCTTAATGTTGGGAGTTGTAAGTATCAAAATGCATCATTTTTCTGCCATCACAAGGCTAGAAGTCTCTTGTATAAGTTCTTTCTCTTTTGTAAGATATATCATGCAAGAGGGACGAATATCTTGTGTATTTAATTCTGGAATATCGAAAAGTTCTGTTATCAAATTTTTAAACAATAGTCAATGGAGATGATTACCACTAAGGATTACTAAGCAAAAAACTGCCCCTTTGTGAAAAAAAAATATCAGCTCTTACTGAAAGAGGTCTTGTTTCGTGTTTACAGTTAAATGTGACTTTCAACTCTTCAGAATTTTCATCTGATTATGCATCAGTGTAAAGGTCTCATAAGTGTAGCTTACTACAAACTGAAAAGGCAAAAATACATAAAGCAGATTAGTTTCATTTGTTCTTGCCCTCCTCTTTTCGTCTTATTTAGTCCTTTTGAATCTCGTTTGATGTTTCCTGTGCAGTTTCTACACTTTCTCGCTTATGCCTGAAGTAAAGGAAATCATTGTGGTTTGTGATCCTTCTTACCGAGACATCTTTGAAGGTCAACAGATTCTATTTCTTTTACATTCTATACATCAAATGTATATTTGCACGTGCATCTGAATTTACTAATACCCTATCCTTTCAAAGATATGCTTTATATTATATATAACATTACAAAGTTTCTGTTTTGGCTGGTTGGTGGTCCTGGCTGAGAGATAATAACTATATTACTTGCTTCTTGTCTTCCAGATGCAAAAGATAAGATTCAAGTGAACCTAAAATTTGCATTGCCTGGGAAGGAAAGACAAGATTCTGTTTACAGTGGATTTCAGGTGTGTGAATTTTACTTCAATGGTGCATCAGCCTTTCTATTCTAAGTAGTTTAAGTATGCGATATTGATATAAGAATCAGAGTAGGTGTTGCTAGGCCATTTTACACATGTTGTAAAGTAGGCATATTACGTTCTAATACCAGTACCATCTTTTCTAGTCGTCTCCACATTAATTTACTTGCGTGATGCATCATAGGTACTGATATTCGTCAATACATTAATTGTGATTATATACATGAGCTAAATTTACAGTGAATAAAAATCTTTTTTAACAAAAGATGGACACTTGAGATTAAACCATTTGCCTTCTTATGAAAAATAGTTAAAAAGATGAATCTGCTATACTACCAATTGAAGGAAAGAAAAAGATTGATCTATGAGATTAAACCGTTTGCTTCATTGTGCAAAAGAGTTAAAAAGATGAATTAGCTCTTCTTACCAATTCAAGAAAATATACAAAAAAGAATCTGTTACCAGACTCTGTGTATATAATTATCTAGTTTGACAATTCAGCTACTTTTCTGTACTGAGAACCGGGATATAGTTATTCCCACTAAATTTGTCATGATCGATTTTAGTTTATATTCATTTTCAAATAATAATTAACATAGCGAATTGAAGGAGAACAACTTGGTGAAGAAAATAAATGGTAAAGCAAAACATCTGTAGCTATGATTATTAGAAAGCTTCACCCCATCCGTTATTGTTAATTGTAACATATATATGTTCCTGCATTGTCTTTGATTTTTAGTGTTTTAAATGAGTCGCCGTGGAGAATGGGTAGTCACTTGATACTTTTAATGAGTTCGGTGGGCAGTTTGATATAAAACCCTAAAAAGATGTGGTTGCTAATAATAATACTTGCAATCTATATTAGAGTTGGATCAATTTGAAGATGTGTGATATTTTATTGTACTTTTTTATTTCTGGCAATGGTACTTGGTTCTTTTTCCTTGTAATTCGTTTGGCAAGTCGAGTGATAGAAAATATTTGGTACAGGCAGTTGATTCAAATTCTACGCTCTTGTGCATCCATGATTCTGCAAGACCTCTGGTGTCATCAATTGATACAAAAAAGGTTTGTTTTATTATTGAACTTTTTAATTGTCTTAATTTAGATACTTTCAACAGAAGGGGGAGCAGTTGATTTGTTTAATTTTTGATGGACATGAGCAACAGTCAAACAACAAAAAATGCAGTAAAATCTTATGATCCTCAAGATTGATGATATATTTTTGTGTCGTAGTTTATTATGATAACGGTTACATAGCAAAAAAGCACATGTATGCATCTTCTGAACTAATTTCAAGAAAATGATGGTAGTTGAAAGTTCTATAAGAATAAACTACCAAGTTTTTTATCTAAGTTTTCATTAGGGGTTCACGTAATCAGAAAAAGTTTTGGACATATTATATATAACAATCAAGCTGTGACCTCAATTACCACTGAAATAAGAGCATCTTCAATTTCTTGAACTGGTTTCCTCTCAGGTTCTGATAGATGGTTGGCTGATTGGAGCAGCTGTTCTTGGTGTACATGCAAAAGCTACAATAAAAGAGGTGCCAGTAATGATCCCATGTTACTATTCTGTATACCAACTGCAATTTGAAAATCCTCATCTAATTGTCCTTAAGCTATCAAAGTTTAGAATATGTCCCTTTTGTTAACAGAAATGAGTGACACTAAAGGAATCAATTTTAGGGCACTTAAAGACTAAGAAAGATAATTACTAATATCAAGTTGTTTGTTCTTTCAAAAAGTGCACTTGCACAATCTGTTTATTCATTAGAAAGAATTATTCAAATAGTATAATTCAACTACAGTATATTGTTCTGATAATTTCGAAAAGCATCTCATAACTTATATATTATTCCTTTACTGTGCCATACAGTGATAGAATTGGGCTAATTTCTTCATATCGTACCCTGTTAATCACTACTCTTACGCAGTTACATCTTAGCTATCTATTTGAATGGCGTTCTTTGTTCTAGTGCCTATTGTGGTTTTGAGAAACATGAGAAGCAAATTATAACAGTAGCAAGAGATGGTGTTCTTTCTAGGACTATATTTTAAAAATATAAATATACATATGTAGGTGACATTAACATATGATAATGATCAAGTACAAAAAGATTAGGCCAAAAAAAGGAACAACGGACCGATCTTAGAACTATCCAGTCTTTGTATTAGTTCTATTTCTTATACAAAAACATTAAATGAAATAGAACTGAGTAGTTTATATTCACATGTGGCAAATTAAATAAACAGGATTTTCAAGTCGGACCTTGTGTTATTTAGAAATGAGGTTAACAGATAGTAATGTTTGCCATACTTCTTGGGGTATGTCCATTTAGTTCTCTTGACAAGATGGGATAAATAATCTTAAAGCTCAAATCATCTGCTTTGTAAAATCTGAGGTATCTTTCCAGGCATAGTCTACAAATTAAATATAAGCTGGTCCCTGCTGCTGAGTACATTGATTTCCGTAAATTTCTTATCTTTTTTTTGTACCTTCCACTACCAAGGAGTTCACAAAGCATCTTTGTCGCGGTCAACTTCAAGAATCACTGAATAAAAAAAGGTTGTTTTTAGATTAGGTCATTAGTTGTGTCTGGTGTCAAGGTCATTACAGGTGGTTCTATGCTACTGACTATTTCTTTTGTGAACCTTCTCCTGACAAGTCATATGGAAGTTACATAAGTTTCATCTAGAACTTATCCAAACAACTTGTGTTTCTCTTGGCAATGTATGCACACTTTTCTCTCCATCCTTTCCCATTTCAGTAACTTAATATTAGAGATAATGTGTCCCACGAGTCTCAGAGACCAAAGTTTGTATTATTCTACTGACTACTGTATCGCATAGTATGCTGTCTAAAAATTGGCATACAATCCATTCCGTATTGACCGTAAAAACTGTTTATTGAAATGTTTCTGCTGGTAATTGTGGTATTTTAAACCACTTGACATTATTTTAAGTTTATCAAAGTCATCACACTTTTAGATGTTTCTAATGGTTGACTGCATCACATATCACTGTGCAGGCAAACACAGCGTCTTTTGTAGTAAAAACTCTGGACAGGAAAACACTCTGGGAAATGCAAACCCCTCAGGTTTTGTGAATGATAATTTGCAGCCTTAGACCATTATTTGCTTAGAGGGTTTTGAGAACGTCTTTTATTTTTTTTGTTTCCCAGGTGATCAAGCCTGAGATACTGAAAAGGGGGTTTGAGCTTGTTAACAGGTACTGTGTATATATGTTGGGTCAAGTATCACTCTAGTTTTTTATTTACTTCTATTTAAAACAATTACTATATATATACATAAGATCTTTTAAATTTATAGTTATTAAACTTTATGTTGATTATAAAAGCTAAATGTTAATGTGTTCAAGCAACCTAGCTAGTCACCTGTCATGACCTCAGGTAGACATCACACAGCAGCATATTGGCTCGCTAGAATTAGAGCAACAATCTTCACTGAGCGAGTCAATCTTATCCAGATAATTAAAATTTGCATATGAAACTGTGTTTAGATGCCTCTGATGTGCAATAAAACGAACTGATTTTTGGATGAAGAAATTTTTGGTTTACAGCAGTTATAATCAAAAGATGGTTTGGACCATGAAAATAAGTCAAAAATTTAGTGCATTTGCAATAAGTCTAGTAGAGTTATAAGAATATATATTCTTTTATTTCATCTGCAACTACAAGCGAAATGTACTAAGTTGAGATAACATACTTTTTCAATGTCCATGCAACTTGAATTAACTTCTCTAAATAACACGGAGTAATCAACATAACATAAAATGGTTTTCAAGCTTATGGTCTATAATTGAAGAGACTATATTTTAGTTTAAATCATAACTTTAGATATTGTAGATTTACATTAAGCGCAAACAGATTAGAGTATCCAATCCAATCCAAAGACAATATATATTGTCAAGGGGTTCTTTCAATCCAAACTAATTACAGCATGTTTACATTCGTACAGGGAAGGCTTGGAAGTCACTGATGATGTGTCGATTGTGGAGCACCTTAAACTTCCAGTTTACATCACAGAAGGCTCTTACACCAACATCAAGGTAACAAACGATTGTATATATTAGTGTAGTTGCTCGAATGTTTTTGTGGTCAGAGCTAATTCTTTTTAATCATATGGGTAAGAAGTAGCGATCCGATTTCTCCTGATTTGTCTTGCATTATGTCAAATATTTTGAACTCTTTTTTTTTGTTAAGTTAATATTTTGAACTCATTTTCGTATGCATTGACAAACCATCACGACGTCGTCTTGTGCCTTGCAGGTTACAACCCCAGATGATTTGTTACTGGCTGAAAGAATATTGAACACCGCCTCGTCTTAATATACGTTCTTGTAAAAACTTGACATTTGATGTATAGTTCGTTCTAGTTAGAGGTTACAAGATACTGACATACGTGCACCTTTTTTTCTTTTCCCATACGTGTTTTTTCAATAACCCTGCCCTCAGATACATGTCATGGTGTCGAGGAATAATAAGATGAGAAGATGATGTTATCAAGAAAATCTTTGGAGCCAGTGCCAAATATTATTTAAAAATTTAATGACTAGTCTTGTATCCTACATAAAAGCTAGTTCTGTTTCTTGCAAGTTTTTCTGAAAGACGGGATATATATCCAAAGACTTGGCTCTAAAATTAGGAAAATGTTAAATCCAAGCATAAAATTAACTGCAAATTTATGGGTTGCCAAACAATTCTCATAAACTCTTACGGGTTTATAAGTCATAAATCGGCTTATATAACACTCGAGTGTATAATATGAATTACTTAATTGCTTGTTTTCTTGTTTACAAACAAAAATGGTATTTATCTTATACATTGTCTGGAAATTAAAATTTGGCTCCGGAAATAGCATTTCCCTAATTATCCAAAAACACGTTGGCATTTTTACAAAATTGCAGCTGTAAACTGTTTGGTATTATAGCTAGTATAGCCCTAGAGTGTGTGTTATTATAGCTAAAATTATCATCATTAAGTTGATTATTAAGCAACTCTATAGCCAGATTAAATATTTCTTTTTGTCGCTAATTTCGAGCAAGAAAAATCAATATAAATGATGCAACATATTCAAAATTCCTTCCCAGCATTGGTGCTCAATGGGTTGTTCAATTGTAAACTGATTGTTAATTGTATTGTGTTAAAATTGGGATAGGTGCTCAATGGTTTGTTCAGTATACTTCGACCATACTATTAGCTTTCTGAGAATGCCATAAACAATGCACAAAGGAGCACAAGGTTGTAAGTGCAACAATTCACAAGATTATAGGCTGTTCCCTAGCAACAATGTTTCGCAGGAAATGGCAATAAGTTCGGAATATTAAAAGTACCAACTATACTGGATTTGATTCAAGGTGACATGGATTATCCAAGTAGGTTGCATTTGAACCAGCAAATGTACTTCAAGTTTACCTTGGATCTCGGGTTTGGGTTTACTTTGGGTCTCGGATTTGGGATAGACCCAAATCTTTGATCCAAACTCGGGCACGAGTTGTCACACATATGGTCTTTCCAATCTCGTGCACGTATATATAGTGTAGCAAAATAGATTGGCAATGGTAACCTCTTTATTTGATATCAACTTTTCCTTAAGAAGAAGATATGTAGACTGTTTCCTACCATCAAAATGTTGTAAAAAAATCTATTCTTGATTATTGGTACTATGACATTCTTGCTAAACCTGTAAAAAGGCAACGGTAACAAAGTTGAGGAAAATGCCACAAACAAATTGCTTTGTATCGACACAGATCAAAGATTATAAAATAGTTCTAATATTATCATACACAAGATTACACACTTTGAAATTGTCCGAAATGGTTGTTTGAAACTCTGAAAGAGAAAGTCTGTTGCCCCGTAAAGAAAGAGCAGTGAACAACCAAAACTTTATGCTGACAAAATTTAGACAACTATCATCCTAATGCTGTTGTGCTGGTATCTGATACATCTGCCAACCTTCCTACACAATCACAAAGATAAACTACTCTCAATTCAACTTGTAATTAAGACATGCCCACACAGAAGTGGCTAAATAATAGATGAAGACGAACGAGTGAACATAACAGAGACCTGAAATCCAACAGGAGTAACTGAGCAAGTGAAAGCATAAAAGTGGACACTAGTCACTGCCACAAAGGTTAATTGTACAATTTTATTCAGACTAAAGTATCCACATATCTTCTTCTTTATACTAAAAGAGAGATTTAAAAACAAAAATTGTTAACTGTGGCATGCATTAAGAGTTTGTTGAAAAACCAGGTGCGTGTTTTAAAAATTAATCATTGATCTTCAAAGAAACTAGCACTAACATACTGGGGAAGAAATCCATGCGACTTTTTTTCCGGAGAGAATGCAAAACTATGGTGGAGAACGCAAGTACTGAACATACACACACATAAAATATAAATCAACAATTCAATAATAATTTATCAAAAGAGAAAATAGTAAAGACTATAATATGACTCTCACCAGCAACAAAGTGCAGGCTGCTCCTCTCACTTGTACTCAAATGATGGTGGGCTTGGAGCATCAAAACTCTCCAGAACCTCTGTCTTGCTTCCACTGCTTGTACCTGTCTCCTGCTTCTTTTCACCACCAAATATCCCACCGAACCACGAGGAAGAAGATGAAGATGTTGCAGCCGTAGATGATGCTCCATTACCCATGCCCTCTATATTTATTGGCGCTTGACCAGGAAGTTGTCCCATTTGATATCCAGGAATGCCAGGCATGTTAGGTAAAGGCTCTTCCATTGGAGGGAAATTTTGTTGCGCACTCATAACTTTGTTCAGCATTATTCCAGCACCTTCTATCAACGCAAGCAATACTCCACCAAATGCTGCAGATCGGGAAGCAGCACCAAAACCCTGACGCATCTGCAGGAAACCCCCAGTGGCAGCACCAGCAATAATTGAATTCCAAGGATCCTCTTTTTGACGTAAATAGACCATCGTACAGTCAAAACTGGAGAAGAGGCCACCCCACACAGCAAAACTACCACCTACGCGAGGTGCATTCATTCGCACTGCTTGAGTACCTCCAAAGAAGCGCTCACCTTTAGGTGAGTTATAGATTCCTTTCAGAAAGTGGAAAGCTGAACCTCCAACAGCTCCCATGCCAAAAGCTCCACCAATGTCATCGAGTATACGATCAGGACAAGGCTCACGAGAGGTCTCTGGGGTACCCATGAATCACTAAGTCAAAAACAAGAGTGGAGAAGAAATTGGATTAGAACATCAGAAGTTCGATGGTGTGCACATAAGAGCAGCACCACTTGGCTACACCATGCACATCATTCTATTAATATGCATCACATTTAGAGAGCAGCAATGTTCTCCGATACTTCATTACCAATGACATAAATATCAAAACTTGTTAAAATGGAATCAACGTATTTAGTGCATCGTGTCCATTAAGGTTATGTTTCTATGAACATTCCTATCATGTTTTAACTGGAATGTGTTGATAGTTTTGATGATGTCCTGCATCAAGTGTTATGTGATTGTATTACAAGGGTACCATAATTTAGTTCCATCTTTTTTCTTTTGACAACAAATGCCATCTTTTACCTCAAAACCTTATAATTCTCTCCCAAGTCCCTTTAGATCTCCTTTTGTCCTTTTAATCTATCCATGGAGGCGTGGAACCCTCTTGTTCTCTTCTTGTTATCCATGTTAAACATATTCAACTCCTATCTCCAAAATGATGCTTTCTAATAGCATGTATTTAACTGTGAATTATTAATTAATTAACATTACGATGAAATGTTTAATAAAAACAAAACAGTGTGATTACTGCAGAACCCCGATATGTTTCTTTTCTTTTAAATTTTGTTTTTTGTCGTCACAAAAGTTTTTTAAAAGAACAATCCTGCAACAACCTTTACAGCATAAAACTCTACAATCACTTTCAATTGTTTCGTCAAGTAACCACCAAACACTTATATTGGTGTAAATGTTTTGTGCCACGTTAAGATTACTGATGAGAAACACAGTATCTTGACAAACATCAATGACTGTTGTTTAGATAATTAAAAAGTGATCACATTTTTTTTGCAATTTTTCATTACAAACACCGGGCCATAAAGTACTCATCATCAAACAAACAAGAGCATCAATCAAGTTTTATTCAATCTCAGAAATATAACATAGTAAAATCAGCTTACCCATCCAAAACAAAACATTTGCAAATAAGTTCTTAGCTTGCTTATAACGAAAATCCCCAACCAAACAAACTCCTAGTTCAATTGGCCTTGTTTTCAAATCCGTAAACAATTATACTATTTACATAACTCTTATCCTCTCATTTTCCATCATATCCTCTAATTACAAGGAATCTGTCAATTCCACAACAGTGCCCTCTTCCAGCTAAACACAGACACACTATGAAATACATTAAAGATTTTCGATTTTCGACATTTATTAGCCTAAACAAAATCCCCAAAACCCAACATACAAAACAGATGCTTATACAAGAATCCACTAAAACCCATATACTAAACCAACAAGACTTGATCTTTCTTGTCAAACACAATCAATAAAACCATATAATTTAATTTAAAACACAACCCATCTTCCAAATCATCAACAGAACAAAACCCAAATTCATATCCACTAAATCATATACCCAATAGATCAATAAAGCCTTAAAATCAACAACAAGAAAAACCCATCTTCAATACTGACATAAAAAAACATGAGATTTAAAACCCGTAATTTAAAAAAGTTAAAATAGAGAGATTAAAGACATACCAAATTGCAGAGGCAGAGAAGTGAAATGGGTTGGTGAAAATAAAAAGAAAAATAAGAAAATATTAGGAGGAGGTTGTTACAAGACTGACTGCGCAAGAGCCATGTCTTTTGATGAAACTAGGTTTCTCTGTTTGGTTAGTTTTATTTTGCTGCCGTTCTTAGGTTGTAGCTACATTTTAAGACTAAATTAATGCTTTTTACTAGTATTATTTGTTGCAGCCTTAATTGCATATAGATAATCTATAGTTTAATATTTTTGCATGAAAATAACTAAATTATTAGCTGTGTCAAGGTGATGGTTAATCGTTGAATTTCTCAGCACTTTGGTGGCTCTGGTTTCCTGGGTCCCTTTCGTTAGTTCGTAACTAACGGTGTTAGAATTTTTAAAACAAACTAAGATTGAATAGCATTTTGATGGTTGTAATTTAATTTTTTTTCACATTGTTGGCTAATTAAAAAAATAGTTTTATTGATGACATAATATCATAATAGGTGGGTAGATATTATACCAAATTTTTATATAAATAGTTAATATCTCATTTTTAAATAATTAAAAAATTTAAAACACGTTTTAAAATAAATAAGTAAGGGTTTGTCCGTGAGTAAGGGTAATTAAGTAAAATCATGAAGTACCAAAAAACAACATTGACCAAACATTAAAGTTCGTTTATTATAAGATAGTATATATGTATGAATTAGGCTTAACTTAGTTAAAACTCACATAATTAAGAGAGAGATAAATCAGCTTACGCTTCTATGACATAAGTTATTGAAAGTTCCAAATCTTCCATGTTTTGTGTGACTAAATTCATTCATTTGAAAGGATAATAAAAGTATCGCCGCTTTTAATTTAAAAGAGATAATAATTATTTATAAAATTAATTGTTTGTAATCTTATTTAAGCACCCAGTATGATTTTAGAATAATAATATACCCACCATTTTACTTTAGCCAACAATATGTAAAAAAAAATTAAATTACAACCATCAAAATGCAATTCAATCTTAGTTTATTTCAAAAACCTTAACACCGTTAGTTTTGAACTAACGGAAGGGACCGGAGCCACCTAAGTGCTAAGAATTTAAAAATTAGCCATCACTTTGGCACAACTAATAATTTAGCATCTTCGTGCAAAAATATTAAACTACAGACCATCAGTGTGCAATTAAGTCAATTTTGAATTCTACAGTTGTTGTTATTAAGCTTAGATGAATTCTATAGTTGCTGTTATTAAGCATAGACGTTCATTGATTTGGCAAGATCCAGTTAGTTGATTAAGAAGAAATTGAGTTAATTTGCATCCGTTCATTTTTTTGTTGGTTATGCGGTCTACACGCTAAAATAGTCTATCTATCAAATCGTGAGTTACCTGAACTTAACTGTCTAAGTCACTGATCTGTTGGTTTTAAATTGAATAAGGTGTACCAAATTATCAAAGTATATAAATGACAAATCTATGTACATATTGTCTAAACACGGTCTTAAAATTATGTTTTTAGTCTTGAATAACGGGCAAGCTAATATATTTTTATTCTTTTTTAAAAATAATATCGTATATCTAAACGTTAAATATATGATAAATCAAATATACGGTAGTTAATATTGACATCAGTATGTGTTGTGAAGTTAATGATCGCCTAATTTGTTGATGTGTTATGCTTATATACATAAAAATTTGATATTTGTAATCTCCACCTGAATTTAAGCTTATTTTACTATAAATGTAATAATTAAAATATAGTAGCAGACACGTTGAATGCAATAATTATACAGTTGTGAATACACTTTATTTTATAAAACTATTACTTATATCTCTCAAGAAGTTGTTAAACTGATTCTTGATAAGTTACACGCTTCACCTTACAATTGTCACATGGCACAAATAATTTAGCATTCAATACTTTTAACATTTAATCATAAATATGTTGTAAAATATGGGTGAATTAATTGATTTGGTAAAATCAATTCCGGTTTTAAATCCGAATTTTTCGCTAATGACGCGATTAATTAGTTTGACTAATTAATTAAGGAAATTGCAACCAACATAATTGCCACCAACGCAATTAATTAGCTTAACTAATTAATTAAGGAAATTATCACCGATATAATTTATTAATGCGGTTAATTAATTATGGAAATTGTGTAGCGCACAAGTTTTTCTAGTCTATATATACTCGTGTAGATCATTAGGATTATTTATTCGAAACGCATCCTTCTCTCATACACATCTCTATTCTCTTCCTCCGGTGATAATTTTTTGTCCGTCTCAAGCTCGCTGAAAGTGACGTCATTCAACAACCTCACTGCAAACCGTTTTATCCTGGGAAGCAATTCGCTCGCACATACGGTGAGTGCTAATACACTTTAGGGAGACAGTCACGCACTGTACTCGGTTTTGTTCCTTGTCACCTACTTTTATTTGTTTTATTTGTTTACTGTTTACATATACCTTATCTGTTATTAACACACACACACGTTATTTTATGTACTAATATCACAGATTGTCTAACAAAATATTCAAAAAAATTAAACCGATATTAGTTTATATGTGATTTAGTCGTACCATGACCACTTCAACTTTCTTGTAAAAATCTCCAACACAAACTTTTTTATTAGTATATAAAGAGAAAACTATTTTGTATTTTTCGGGTTCAATATTTTATATACTAATAGTGTATTTTCTAAAAATAATCAACGTATAAATTTTAATTATTGAAGGCGAGATTTATAATATATATAGGATCATAATAAAACTAAAATTTTAATCTATATTAGTAACTAAAATTTAAAAAATACGTACGTAATTATAAGTTGTTAATATCTTATAATGAATCAGTAATAAATGTTAAATAATAGATAAAATTTGTTTTACGATTATTATATATATAAGAATATAATTGGAAAGGAGTAAATATGTTAATAGTTTTAAATTTTAAAATAAATATTAAAAAAGAATATAATAAGTGATAGTGGCTATACATGTCAACTCTTGTCACACCTATCACCTTGGGTCATAGGTTCAATCCCCATTAACAACAATTTTTTTTTTATCATCGATATAATAGTGGAGGGGTAATTTAGTTATCTAATATCATCAATATAATACTGGGGGGATAATTTAGTAATCTAAAATATATAATCTGATAGTATATAGAATTTGTAATCTAATAATATATATAATTTGAGCCATTATATACTTAATGCAAATAAACATCTACAAAATAAAAATATTAATATAATCTTTTTTTATGGATCAATTCCAATTTTATAATATCTTGTATATTTAATTTGTGCGAATTTTTCTCCAATATAGTTAAAAATATGATTTTAAGGCACTTGTGAAATAAATTATCTACCTTATCAAGTAGATACAAGAAAAGATCAAAATAGAATATAACATATTAAGTATTAAATAGATAATAGATTCGTGTTGTGCTATTAAACAGATAATAGATAGATTATTTCTCATTTGGAAATTATTTAAAAATGAATAGTAGTTATTGACTTATAAATTATATTCGAAAAAATAACGTCCAGAAGAAATATGATGAAGCTTGGCAAACAAAATGAGGAAACACGCTTTTGACTAGAGTTGTAGTCATAGACCTCAAAGTACGCAGAATATTCGAAGTAAAGAAAAGTACGCAGAATATGTAAGTGGTGGTGTTCATTACATCACAAAATAAAATCAGACTTTCTTCTGTTAATTATGTTTGCTGATGGTGATTTTGCTAAATATTTGGACCACCTTATTTATTTGGTGCAACTTTTCCTCAAATATTTACTACAATACAATGCTTTACGCTTATAGAATATGATTGTAAAAAAATTGAAAATTTAAAAATTGATTCTTATCAATTCGTGATTAATCGATAACTTTTTAAATAAATTATGGATTTTTTAAATAAATTGATTTTTTTTAAATAAATTGATTTTTTTTAAATAATCAACAGAATATTTTTTTTTTTAAAAGTAATCACTTTTTTTTAGAACAATGGCACAAAGTAAAAATTAAAGGGATATTCCATTTGATACTATTGTACAATTGACTTTTTCATTTGGTACCACACAAAGTTTTTGACTTTCAAGTGACGCCATTATACTTTTGGTTTAATCCACGTGATACCACTCCCTTAACCAAACGTTAGTCGACCGTTACAAAATTATAAGATTGTCCATTTGGTACCACTCAAAGTTTTCGACTTCCAAGTGACACCATTCTACTTTCGGCTTCAATTCCAAAATACCATTCATCGAATTTATTAACATAGTGGATATGTCACGTGGATGAAGCCAAAAGTATGATGGCTCCACTTGGAAGCCAAAAACTTCAAGTGGTACCAAATGAAAAAGCCAATTGTACAATGGTAGCAAATGAAATATCCCAAAATTAAAAAAACAAGGGGGGTGTTTAGTGTATACATTTCGTCCAATTTTAGTGTCGCTTAACTTAAGCATTGTTAGTTAAAATGGTATAAAATATTGATTATGTAAAATTTGCTGAATTTGTAAGGTGTTGTGTTTCAGTAGAGTTGGTTAAAATGACTGGTTATATTTTAAAAATAGTGTATTTTTATTATTTCACGTTGTTAAAAATATAATATATTATTTTAATATGACAATAGACGACGTAGAATTTTGCTACAGATTTCTAGAGATTCGACAAAAATAATCAACATGAAAGGGTTGGCTAAAATTTTAGCTAATAGTGTTCCATTGGAGATAACTTATTTTTACATCGTCTCTAAAAATTATATTTGTGGCATGTCACATAACCTTTTAGCTAATGGATCTTTTTTTAGGAATCTTTGGGCGATTCATATCTCCAAATTGTCGAAATGTATTTTATTATTTTTATGTTAAATCTTAAAAAGGAAACAATGGTACTTGAAGTTTATTGAAAATTCTGAGGATATTAAATTGAAAAAAATAATACCAAAGCCTCTATAAATTGTTTCCAACTATTTATGTTTCATGCTTACGATGATAACATTTTTAATAATTATATAAAATCTCGTGTGCATAAATATGAGTTCACGAATTAAAATGCACCATATATTATGTGACATTATTTGATCAAACTTTTAGGAACGAATTTAGAATATCTAGCATTATATTTAATTTGTCTCGCATTTATTAGATCGCAAATTTTAGGACAGCTAAATCTTTTCTCTACTAGTGTACTTTAATATTTATTGTACGGTTATTAAAATTTAATATTATTTAAATTATTACTTTTGCATTGTATGGTCTCCGAAATTTGGCAGACATAGCCACATAGGTACTAAATGGGATCAAACATTTAGCTAAAATGTTACATTGCATATCATAAATAATATTTATAGATATTATGTAAAAAATTTACAACTTTAATGATATAAAATCTTTAACAAAAAAATTTAGCCTACTCCAATAGACTGATTATATTTGAAATCATACATCATTTATTATCATATTAAAATAATATATTCTATTTATAATAATTTGAAATAATAAAAATATACTATTTTTAAAATAAAGTCAACTCCGTTGAAACATATCACTTTACAGTTTCATCAAATTTTTCATAATAAATATTTTATACTATTATTTTAACCAACATCGTTGGAAATGCTCCGAGCATAGATTAAATACGAACCTGTTTTTATGCACATTTGCTGATAGGAAAAAAAAACAAAAAGGAATATGCTGATTTTGCTTTGCCTAATAAAGTGAGATGAAAGCAATGATCGATAGCATTACGTTATAAAATAGCCTCTAGTTATTTGGAGTGCTTGATTTAGTGTGATTTCTTTAAACTAAATAACTACTATTAAGAATTTTCAGCCAAGCAGAATGTTCCCTTCTTGAGAGCATCTAGCATATGCATAGTAATCATCTATTGACTATTGTGATTAAAGACATTAAACCATCATTAAGAATTTGTTAATAAAAAATTAAGGTAATGATTCTGGGCTCAGCTAACGTGCCATTCTGTTTTCGAATCCTTTATTCAATATTAACATACGGAGAAAGTTCTTAATTTACATTTTAAAATAAAAATTAAACAAAAATTTGTGAAATTGGTATCGCTTCAATGAAACACTTTCTTGACTAAGATTATAATTATTGGTAGTTGTTAACGTAGGAATCAGTGATAACAAAATTCAAGGTTATATGCCGGAATCAAGATCTGTGATGATGGTGGTTCTTCGCCGAAAAAGTCACCGGAGTGTGGTGGTTGTGTTGAATTGAGGGCTGAAATTGCAAGAGTTTTATGATGGTGGCTCGATGAGCGCTTCGCTTCCAACCCCCCAAAATGTGCCTACGTATCCCTATTTATAGGCAATCAAGTCCACGTAGTTCTTGGAAGACAAGAAACCTCATGGACTAGAATTGTGTTTGCAAAGCCCAAGCCCACAAAGTTAAGTCGGTGGTACGAAGTGCCAACCCATGACGAGTGCAAAACCCACTAAGGAGAGCACATGTGATGAAACCTAGCCAATGACCCCAATGCTCAACTACGACTGTAACTTCACGGATACAACATTAGCCCTAACTATTGTAGCTAAAATCAACAACTACCAACTATTACATCAGTCATTAATTGCAGGTAAAAGTCATGACTTACTCCAAATGCACAAGCTGATCCTTACCCACCGATGAGGATAACCCACCAGACTACAAGGCAAGTTGTCCAAAGTTAATGTCACGCATGGCGTATCATAATCCCCCAACAAGGATAACTTGCTAGAATACAAGACTAGACCCCAAGAGCGTAGCGACAAGTTTAATTACCCATGATCCCTCAATAAGGATAACTTATTGGAATACAGAATTGGGTCTTCAACATATAGATTGATGATTCCCCGATGAGGTTAACTCACCAGAATGCAGAATCAAGTTCTTCGATAGTAGTCGCGCCAACGCATGATCCTGTAAAGAAAACTGAGCTAGAGAAAGTTGATGCTGAAAATGCAGAGTTGGCGCGCCAAGAAGTTGAAGCGGCCAACCCTCTTGAAGACCAAGACGGTGAAGACCACGCTGAGAATGTCAACATTGTTGGCAATGTTTAATCTTGATTTTCATCATCTCTGTTCATGAATATTCATATACAAGTCATTTGGCTAAGAAAAAAGTAACCCAACTGGGCAAGACCATGTAGTTGGCGCGACAATTGAGTTAATCATCCAAGCTTGTTCCTGTAAATAAAATTTGATCCTTAGCTTGTTGAGGTATATCTACTACCCCCGAGACTTTGGAAAGATTAGTTGTTGCTTCTATATATAAGTAAGCGGGAGTGTCACATGAACTTCTCTATAGATAATATCTTTCATCCCAAGTAGGTGGCTTACGCCCTGTTAGAAATGAATACCACTAGAAACTAGACAGAGGGGGGGGGTGAATGGATAGTTTGATATATTTTTCGATTCTTGAAAACTAAGTAAACAACTGTATGTGATTATGATATGTAATATGCAGAAGGTAAATAACACACACAATCACTTTAATCTACTTTGTATAAGCAAATTAAATACTACAGCTTTCCAGGAAATTCACAATCGAATTTCTGGCTTCTAAACAAGAACAGTTTGAACTTGCTTGCTTACAGAGAAAAGAGCTTAGCAAATAACTATGCATATCTCTCTTCTAGCTTACAGTTGTGTGTGCACGATATATATATTCACCTATACAAACTAGGCACACACAATATTACACAGCTACCCCTTCTGAAGGTCCAACTTGTCCTGCCATAAGAAGTTCACTGTGTCAGGAAGAACCACCTGCTTTTCGGAGTCTTTCCCGTTTCTGTAGCTGCTTGTCTCTTATCTTTCTCTCCAAGTTTAGCTGTAGATTTGCCATCTGTTCTTTGGACCACTTTGCCAGAACAAATGCTTCAGTATTTGTCTCCTTTGATTCTTGGTTCTGTACCTTGATTTGTCTTGTTATAAACGGCTAAGTGTTGATATCGTGAACTCCACTTTACTCCTGACTTCGCAATCTCCCTTGTGAGGACTACGCGATATAGCCTTTGAAGACTTTGCGACATAGGTCATTTGATGACTATGCGACATAGGTCATTTGATGACTATGCGACATAGGTCATTTGATGACTATGCGACATAGGTCATTTGATGACTATGCGACATAGGGCTTCTGAGGACTTCACGATCTAGGCTCTTTTGACTTTGCTGACTTCAACACTTCACGACATGTGTCTTGAAGACTTCTCGACATAGTACAAAGTGGACTATGCGATATAGTACTTCACGACATGGATATTGGTGACTTCACGACATAGCTTTCTTTTGACTTTGCTATATAATGCCTTAGACAAATTCCTGCAACTTATTTCTTCATAGCCTTATTCAACTCTATCCTGCTGCATGAACACTTCTGAACTTCTACCAGGATAATTATTCAATGGCCTATATACAATCTAGATGCAAGAAACTTTACTAAGCTCATTATAAATTTGAGCATACATGATCAAGCTAATGTTCATGAGAACAAGACAAGTACATTTAGAGACCTATACTATATCCCAGTGATAGAAATCACTAGGTCATGTAATGTGACATAGTCACATAGTGTAGGCTTGTTAATAGTGGTATTCAGACATGTCTTGAGCCTAACACGCCCCACACTACTAACAATATTTCTCACTTTCTCTAAATAGGTGGTCGTAGCCCCGCATTACTTGTATCACTCTTCACTTCATTTAGTAGGTGGTCGCAGCCCTGCACTACTTGTAACATATCTCATACTTCTTTCGAACATTCAAATTCATCAAATCTGGTATACTAGTCCCAAGGCTTTTAGCTCAATTGGTATAGATCATTTTGGAGGGTGTACGCATACTACCCCCGAGTGTAGAAGTATTTCATATAGTCTTCCCTTACAGGGACATCTCACGAAAAGGGTTAAATTTATGAGTGATGATGTCATAAATATTGTCATCCCTTATCGGAGCATCTCACGTAAATGATTAATTTTATGAGTGACGCTGTCACAATTTATTGACATCCCTTATAGGGGCATCTCACGTAGAGGATTAATTTTAAGAGTGACGCTGTCACAATTTATTGTCATCCCTTATAGGGGCATCTCACGAAGAAGATTAAGTTTAATATGGAGGCCTAAGACCAAGCAAACCTTTGGAGGTCTTCGACCAAGCAAATCTTTGGAGGCCTTCGACCAAACATACCTTTGGAGGTCTTCGACCAAGAAAACCCTCGGAGGCCTTCGACCAAGCAAACCCTTGGAGGCCTTCATATCCTATGAAAGATAAATCACCACTAGAAAAGATATAAATATTAACTTTTTTACCTATAAATGTCTTGGGAGGATTTGGCACGTCAACATTGTTGGCGCGACAACTTAGTTGAAAAAGGTCCTGACATAACCTCTGACAATCTTCTTGAAGACTTCTTCAACTATACTTCGAGAGGAGTTGGCGTGCCAAATTAGTAAGAATGCTCCAAGAGAATTCTTGGGCCTTTTCTCCATATAATTCATAGCTGGATATGTCCGAGAAAACATCCTAGACATTGATCGACTGACTTGACCCTTGCAACCCACTTACAGCAGGAGGCGTTGGTCTTCTAATGCCCGGAGAGCATGTGCTTAGAGACGTTGGCACGCCAACTTGGAGTTAGGAGGTCGACTTGTCAATGTTGGCGCGACAACTTATTAGAACACATCCTAGATCAACTCCTTATAGCTCTTTTAGAAAATTTTCTTACTTTAACCTGCTATAGAAGGTAGACCACAACAAGAATATCATCTAACATTAATTCTCCTACTTATTAGCGCGCCTACTTGTAGTGTTAAGTTACGATCGTAACTTCAAACTCCTTCTTGAAAATACATTCAGAGAATCCTTGCATCCTTTCTTCATGTAACCTTTTCGCTACAAAAGATCAAACAACACTAACAAATAATAAAAATATTAGTTGTTTACCTGAAGGGTGCACTCCAAGAGAAGTGTTGGTGTGCCACCTTGTACTAGAAAGTTGTGGCCATAACTTTCATCACTTCCTGAAAGTACTTTCTTAGCATCCATATTTCGTCCCTTCTCGTAGCTTACTTCCTACAAAAACTCAAGGAGCACTAACAAACAATAAACACCTTACTTGTTTACCTGAAGGATGCACTCCAAGATAACTTAGCGATGTTGTCGCGCTAACTTGTCTAGAGTGCTTCCTGATAGAACTTCTACCAATACTCTAAACTACTTCCTCCACCTTATTACCTACAAAAGTCTGAGCCATGACAAGAAATAATAAAAACATTATCTTTTACCTGTAGGTGCACCTAATGACGTGTCGGTGCCCCATCTTGCAGTAGAAGATCGTCACTGCAACTTCAAACTCTTCGCATCTTGAGAATCCAGAGCCTTTTTCCCATACACCTTTCTTCCTACAAAAATTCAGATAACTTGTTGGCACGTCTGGTGAGGAGTTGGCGCGCCAACTTGTAGCTGAGGGTGGCTGCTAAGCTTTCATCCCTTGTATGCTCTAACTAATGGGGAACAGTTGTAGTTGAGGCCTCCATCTCCCATGTACACTATTTATTCTCCGAGCTTTCTTCCTAAAAAATACAAACAAAAAATACCACTAATAAATAACAAGAAGGTTAGTTTCTTACCTGGTGCGCCCCAACATGACTTGATCATGTTGGCGTGCCAGCTATGTTAAAGACGGTTGTAGCTGTTACGTCAGCCTCACAGACGTAATCTGAAATTTCAGGAGTTTTCAACTATACAGCCTTCTTTTTCCTTGTTTTTAGGATCTCGTCGTCCTCCTTGTTTTTAGGATCTCGTCTATTTCATATCACCACTAGAAAACCTTGTCCTTAACTTGAAGCCATGTCCAACACCTTGCCGCTGGCATGAAACCATACCCAACGGCCAACGCCACACTGCTGGGTCGAACTATGCCTTGATCCGTTGGAACTCCATCGTGATTGAACATCCTTCCTCCTACATGTAGATCTTGAATTCTCCTCCTTCTAGCGCCAATTTGTTAACGGAGGAATTTGTGATAACAAAATTTGAGGTTATATGCCGGAATCAAGATCTGTGATGGTGGTTCATCACCGGAAAAGTCACCGGAGTGTGGTGGTTGTGTTGAATTGAGGGCTGAAATTGCAGGGGTTTTATGGTGATGGCTCGATTAACACTTCGCTTTCAACCCCCCACAATGTGCCTACATATCCCTATTTATAAGGAATCAAGACCACGTAGTTCTTCGAAGACAAGAAACCTCATGGACTAGGATATCATTTGAAAACCCCAAGCCCACAAAGTTAAGTCGGTGGTATGAAGTACCAACCCATGACGAGTGCAAAGCCCACTAAGAAGAGCCCATGCGATGAAGCCTAGCCAATGACCCCAAGGCTCAACTACAACTGTGACTTCACGGATACAACATTAGCCACAATCATTGTAGCTAACATTAATCGCTACCAACTATTACATCAGTCATTAGTTGCAGGGAAAAGTCATGACTTACTCAAAATGCATAAGCTGATCCTTACCCCCGATGATGATAACCCACCAGACTACAGGGCAAGTTTTCCAAAGTTAATGTCACGCAGGGCGTATCATAATCCCCCAACAAAGATAACTTGCTAGAATACAAGACTAGACCCCAAGAGCGTAGCGACAAGCTTAATTACCCATGATCCCCCAATAAGGATAACTTATTGGAATACAAAATTGGGCCTTCAACATATAGATTGATGATTCCCTGATGAGGTTAACTCACCGGAATGCAGAATGAAGTTCTTCGATAGTAGCCGCACCAACGCTGTTGACGGGTCAAATATGTCTTCAAATAGAATAATATTCCTAATGGTTTTGGTACGCCAAATAGGACTTCAAGTTAAATAACAACCTTAGTGGCCTGGCTAACGAAGTTGGCGTGCCAACCAGGTCCTTCAGATCAGGAAACCCTGAAGGCCTTAAGTAGTAGAATAGATTTGGCGCAACAACTAACAGAGTGGTTCTTCAATACTAAGTCTTCATCACATCTTCAATCTTGATATTATTTATGCGCCCAAAATGGATATCAATCCCCGAAATCCGGACATTAGGGTTGTTAAGCCCATTCTTTCCTTAATCAAATTTTGGGTATAACAATAGTCTCATGATATTGAACAAATACATTAAAATTCTAAAAACTTGTAGCAAATTTCACATATATAGGTCCAACAAATCTTAACTAAACAAAATATGATTTTGCTACTTATTCTAATCAATCTCATTAAAGATGTTCCTAATAAGTAGTACCGAAGTAGTATTTGTGTGTGCACAAACTCTCTCATATAATTTTTGTTGGTATTCTTGATCCAGTTCGTTAGTATCATTACCATGTTATGTGTGTAAAATCTTTTCTGAATTTGTCGATATTTTTGTAATTACTAATGAGATCGGCTAAAATTAGTAGGATATTAGAGCATTTCGAGCATTTTCAATGGTTGAAAATCCTTAGCTAAAAGTCTTGTTGGCATACCTTAAATAAAAATTATACATAATCTCTAAATTTTTTATCACTCCAATGGCACATAACTGCTAGCTATAATTTTAGCAAACTTCCACATCATTTGTTAACATATTAAAATAATATATATTCTATTTTTAACAACTTGAAATAATAACAACATACTATTTTTAAAATTTAGCCGACCATTATAGCCAATTACATGTAGTCCATAATCTTATAGTTGACCAAATTTTAGCCAACTATTAATTAATGTCATTATAGCCAAACAATTTAGCTAACGTCATTGGAGATGCTCAATATCATTTCTCCAATGGGATTGACTAAAATGATATAAAATACTGATTATGCAAAATTTGTTGAACCGGTAAGGTGTTTTGCTCCAATGAGGTTGGCTATATTGATTGGATATATTTTTAAAATAACATGTTATTAGTATTTCAAGTTGTTAAAAATAGAATTTATTATTTCATGATGGTAATATATGACGTGAAATTTTTCTACAGGTCACTAGAGGTTGGCCAAATATAGCTAATATAAAGACGTTGACTGATTTTTTTGCCAAGGATTACGATCCATTGAAGTGCCAATATTTTTGCAAAATCTTTATATTTTTTTTATTTAAGGCATACTATATAGTATTTTAGGTAAGAGTTTGTAATGGTTGGAGATGCTTATAGCTAAAACGATGACGTATCATTTATTTTACATAAGAGTTCTATTTTTTTTTTCATCTCTAATCATCTCTCTTTCCCTTGTATAAAATTTTAAATAATTTGTTTTAAGTTGATTATATATATCCAACATCTAATTTTTTTTACATAAACTCTAAAAGTGACACATCATTCTAATATCATCAATTCTGTGCATTTTTAGTATATAACCAATTATTTTACCTAATACCATTGGCGTATGTTAGAAATTAAAGGTTTACCAAATTTTATATAATCAATATTTACATCAATATACATAATCCTTTAGATATGCTCTTATTGGTCAAAATTCTTATTGTTACGGTGACGAAATTCTGTTTTAGTAATATAACTAGTTTACTAAGCCGCGCTTCGCGGCGGCGTAATAATTTTTTTAAAAAACTCTATCAAATAAATTACGAAAATTACTCGGTCCTCGCTAATAAGCCGTCCTCCCGTGAAACACGCTTTCCTTTTTAATATCAAAATCTCAAATTTAATATATTGAATATATACTTGTCTTACATATTAATTTTTATGTTACCATACTCTTTTCTAATGAGCCACTTTTTCGTTGAAAAAACACCTATATAATCTTACATATTCTACTTCAAATAAAACTTTTAGTTATGTATTACAAACGCTTATTCTACTTCCAATAGAACTTTTAATTGCAAGTACTTCTTTTATATCCGAACTCTTCTCATCTATAAATCGAAACACCTATTCTACTTCAAATAGAACTTTGCAAGTACTTCTTTTATATTCGAACTCTTCCCCTCTACAAATTCAAACACCTATTCTACTTCAAATAGAACTTTTAATTATATGTCTTCGCTATAAATTCGAACTCTTCTTCTCAATAAATCCGAACATCTATTCTACTTCTAATATGTTAAAGGATATTTTTTTATTTATCAGTATTTAAAATTTTAGAAAATTAGAAAAATAGATTGAGACGATCTTAGGGCGGCACGTAACCTCCCGCGTATCCTCGAATTTTTTTTTATAAATTGAAATATCTATTCTACTTCAAATCAAACTTTTATTTATATGTACACTTTATTCACCTATTCTATATCTAATATGTTAAAAAAAATTAATATTTAAAATTCTAAAATTTTAAAAAATTAGAAAAATAAATCAAAACTATATTGCCACTCGTTTCAGAAAACAAAAACAGACTATATCGCCACTTAACCTCCGGACCTTCGTGAACGGATTCGCCTCAAGACGTTATCTTTGTCTCTGTTGTATCATTCTAAACCACCCTAAAGTTAATTGTCACAGTAGTTTAGTAAATGCATTTACTCCCGTGACTGACTTGTAACCCTGTTGATACCCTGCTGCATTGCCACGTATAATTAAAATGATCTATAACATAACTAATACACCCGCTCAAAATTATTCACAGAAAAGATAAAAAAAACCATGCAAAGATCATAAAGGAAAAATTGCAAATACATACTCCAGGTCTCCGGCGCTCCGGCGTTTAAAGATTTATATATAGTATTGATTTAAAGTCTACTCCTCTTTTAATTCAAATACTTTTAACTATATCCTTTATTAATTCTAAGACCTTTTCTACTTCTAATATGTAAAAAGTATATTTAAATTTTTATTATTAAAACTCTAAAGCTTTATAAAAATTAGAAAAATATATTGAGACGATCGTAGAGCGCCACCTAACCTCCCGCGTATACTCCTTTATATATATATATTGATATATTGATGATTGATGATTTGCAAAATTTATGCAAAACAATATTCTAATAAAATTTTAAATTGATATGTATTATTATATATAAATTATGACCTTCAAATTCATATGTCATATAATAACTACTCTTTTAGAATTTGGCTCAAATTTTAACAATTATATTAATAAATCTCAAAGTACAACCCTATATTAAAACTTGACATAAATTTTGACTACAACCGTTTATAAATTGAGAAATTATTAAAAATGATATATTTTCTAATTTTGTTTACAATTTTATCATTTACTCCAAATATTTGAAAAATACAGTGTTCAATGAAAACAACTAAATGCAACCCGTTTTTACATTTTTCTGAAAAAATAATTAAAATTACTTTTGATTGTATTTGAGTTTAATTTTGGTTGCAGTTGAGATTGCATTTGATTTAAGTACTGCAACTTGTTAAACAACCTATTATGTAATTAAAATTAATTTCAATTATTATTTAGAAGTTACATTTTGCAAATATGATTGTAAAAGTTTCAAATCGTATGTTTGCAAATATTTTCGGTCACTATTTTAGCAAATTTTTATTTAGAAAAACAATATTTTTACAAAAAAAATTTGGACTAAGAGAGTAAATCTATAAAGACCCCTTACAAATTTAGATGTTTTTATTTTAAATTTTTTTTCTTAAAACAGTAGTAAAAGGGACAGAAAAATGACAATAGATAGATACAGAGGGTTGGTTTATCTAGGTTTTCATTCCCCAAAAGATAGAATAATCAATCAAAAAAAACAAAACAAGACCTTGTCAAATATTTTATTTCCATAAGCAAATCATAAAATATAAATAAAATAATAAAATCTAAATAAAATAATAAAATCTAAATAAAATAATAAAATATATACACACACTAGCTCTGACTTGACTGTATAAAAACCCGGGAAGTTCTGCAACCACCAAACACATTCTCTCTCCATCTCTCTCTCTCTCTCTCTCTCTACACACATCTCTCTCTGTGTAAAAGGGTGAGTTAATTTCTGTGTAATGGCGGCGATAAAGGGCTTGTATGAATCAATAGACGAGTTTCTAACGCAGTGTAAACAGTCCGGTGACTCTGCATACTCTGCTCTCAGATCACTTCTTGAGCGTCTTGAAGATCCCAAGACCCGAATTGAAGCTCGGATCTTCTTCTCGGGGCTCCAGAAAAGATTCCCTTCTAAGGAATCTATTGATGAGTGTCTTGATACTTATCATTTTCGAATCCAGGACATTTTTATTGAACAACATCAAGAAGGTTATTGTCTTTTTTTTTATGTCTTATTATTTTGTGTGTATGTGTGTGTGAATTGTGTGTAAGAACTTGTTAGGTTGTGTGTGTTCGTGGAACCCCATTGGGTGATTTTGTGGATAATCTTGATTTGGTAGTTGATTAAATAGTTTTTGGATTTCTTAATATGAGGAGAGAGAGAGAGAGAATAATTAGGATTTAATGGTTTTTGGATTTCTTAATTTGGGAGGGAGAGAGAGAGAGAATAATTAGGATTTAATGGTTTTTGGATTTCTTAATTTGGGAGGGAGAGAGAGAGAGGGAGAACAATTATGATTGAATAGTTTTTGGATTCCTTGATAAGGAGAGAGAGAGAGAGAGTCTGAAAAGGTAGAGAGAGAGGGAGTGTAATAGGAAGAGAGAGAGGGAGTCTGAAAAGGTAGAGAGAGAGTCTTATTAGGAAGAGAGAGATAATCTTTATAGGAAATGAGAGAGATATGACAGAATTGGTGTTACAGTTTTTTGTTAACCGAATTGGTATTACAGTTTTTATTAGTAAAAAAATTGGTTACTGATTTGGCGATTGCTAAAAATGAACCCATTAGAGGATTAATGAGGATTTGTCTTGTTCGACGCGTACATGCTAATATGGAGTCTGGACCCATTTTATTGTGTCCGAAATTAGAATTACCTTATCAGTGAACCCATTAGTCTATTAGTGAGCATTTGTCAAGTTGAGATGATCTTGAGAAAGAGAGAAATTTGTAAGATCATATAAATTTGTAACACCCAAATGAAGAGCATCGATTGCTTATCAACATAATTGAGATAAACGTACCTCTGTACTAAATAGTCTTCCATCTGACCAAAACTCGTGCCACCTAATTTACTTATTTGAGGAAAAAAACAAATCCTAAGAGATGCATGTTAGCCCAATGATTGATTCCAAATCTATATACACTTTGCTTAATCGTAATCTTAACCTTTTCCTCTGCTGAAATGTATGTGTTACCACGTAAATCTTTAAAGTTTGAACTAAACTTGGATAAACAACAGAACTTTTAATCAATGCCTTACAGACCAAGTATTTAATATGTTTGGACAAATTATACACACAGTGCAGATCTGCTGATGGACAAATAGAGTCATTTGTCCCCACTTAATATCTGCAATATAAAAAGAGTACATGATATTGATAAGAATTGCCATTTTTGGCTTCTATCTCTCAAATCACGGTTCATTCTTTTTTCTTTCCCCCAGGTTAATTCATTAGAGTAATGTCATATCAATGCTTACTTCCTTTATATTTGTACTATCATATATTTCATTTAAGTAAAATTTTAAATATTTTTAGTGTTTCTAAAGTATATAGTATTGGTTTTCTTGCTTCTTTGTTCCTACTCAGTTACATCTTACAAAATATTTATTAAAAAAGTTATTTCTTTTGAAGAGCAGCTACGAGCCATGTTCCCGAATTATTTTATTTTCGTGCGGATATATGAAAGGCGGCTGCCTACAGGTGGTAGGGTGGAAGTTGAATTGCTTACTCCCCAAGGGGTTGGAGGGGTGGGGATGGCTTGGGTACTTTTAGTTTGTACAAGTTTTTAAATTTTACTGTTTTGCTATATATATGTCCATTTCCTATATATGTAACAGTATGGTAGTTAAAATACCATACAAATTTGAATCAAGTTTAATCATATCTAAAAATACATTTACTATGAGTCTCTGACCCTACTTAAAGTAAAGGTAAATCTGCCACTGACTGCACAGTGAAGCAGTATCATTTTCGGTCCCTGGTATGTGAAACCTTGTTTCGTATTCTTGAACCTCATGGTCCTCTAACTCTGTTGTTTATATGTTATTTTTCTTATTCCTCATTATTCTTGTAGAACTAGCTGGCATTAATGATATTTTATGTGGTAGCTGAGTATTCTTTAATCATTTTCTAACCGCATGTGTTCTATCGGCCGCCTAATGCATTATAGTATGTATACAGGTTACCAGAAGACTAAAAAATTGACAATGATGGTAATTCCTAGCATCTTTATGCCGGAGGACTGGTCTTTTACTTTTTATGAGGGACTGAATAGACACCCTTCCTCTATGTTTAAAGACAAGACAGTTGCTGAGCTTGGTTGTGGAAATGGATGGATTTCCATTGCTCTTGCTGATAAGTGGGCTCCTTCAAAGGTTTGCAATTCTTCTTATCCCACTTTTTCTGAGTTGATGCCAGTTTTCTTTCCATGACTTCAGTTCGACAATTAAAGCTATAACTTGATGCTATTATGTGTCATTTTAAGGCATTGTATGTTGTTGACTATTTTACTATTATTTATAATATTACAACATTGTTTCTTTAGCCTGGGTATATATTAGATGTTGTTGGCTATATAAAGTTTTAGGTGATTAAATGTTTCACATTTATTTCCTACAGGTATATGGTCTTGATATAAATCCAAGGGCAGTCAAGATTTCTTGGATAAACTTATATTTGAATGCTCTGGATGAGAATGGTCAGCCTATTTATGACGATGAGAAGAAAACTTTACTTGACAGAGTCGAGTTTTATGAGTCTGATCTTCTAGGGTACTGCAGAGATAATCACATAGAACTTGAACGCATTGTTGGTTGTATACCACAGGTATCTTCATTAGTGCGGTGGTTTCAAATGTTATTTTATCCAGTTAGTGCGGTGGTTTCAAATGTTCTTTTATCCAGTTGTAGATATTCTATAGTGTACAAACTGTTACTGATTCATATACTCGGTAACTATTGATTGAAAGCTTTATGCTTCATTTACATATTGACGTGCTTTTGGGATGATAGGATAGAATCTTAGCTCAGCCTTTGGTTTGACTGACCTTAAATTATTACCTTTTCTATTGTTATTGTAACCCATCATCCTCTCTTTCTCTGATATCTTATATTTCTGTACTTTCATTGATATATTTTATACTACTTTAGTAAAAAATATTCTTATAACGATAAGTCCAGTTTTTACATTCACCATTTATCTTTTAACTCAGTTTCTTTGTGCAGATTCTTAATCCGAATCCAGATGCAATGTCCAAGTTGATTACAGAAAATGCAAGTGAAGAATTCTTACATTCTCTAAGCAATTATTGTGCCCTTCAGGTTTGTGAAATCAATCATTCTGAGTTTTCTTGGGAAATAATCAATTACCTAGAATATTAGGATAGGAAACTACTACTATCTTTGTATAAATCTAATACCACTGACTTGAAGTAGTCTCTTCTTTGTATCTGTTGTCTATAATGCTATATTCCTGGCAATATCATAAATTGGTCTATAGAGATTTTACCATACTTCCTTTTTCTTATCAGGGTTTTGTTGAGGATCAATTTGGCTTAGGTTTAATTGCCAGAGCAGTTGAGGAAGGAATTTCTGTAATCAAGCCTATGGGTATAATGATTTTCAACATGGGAGGCCGTCCAGGACAAGCGGTTTGTAAACGCTTGTTTGAGAGGCGAGGTGTTCGTGTCGACAAGCTTTGGCAGACTAAAATTCTTCAGGCAAGTAAAAACCTTATAGTGAAAAGAAGTTCTTCACCGGAACTGCACACCTTATGAACTTTTTATTGCAGGCTGGTGACACAGATATATCGGCTTTGGTTGAGATTGAAAAAAATAGTCCACATCGTTTTGAGTTTTTCATGGGGCTGGTCGGAGATCAGCCTATATGTGCTCGAACAGCATGGGCATATGGAAAGGCTGGTGGCAGGATTTCTCATGCTTTATCAGTTTACAGCTGTCAGCTTCGTCAACCAAATCAGGTACGAATTCAGCTTACTTTGGTCACAGGGTTGTGGTAGCATTTACCCAGCACAAGATGCTGAGTTTTGCACAACTGAATTGACAGGTGAAGAAAATTTTTGAGTTTCTCAAAAATGGCTTCAAAGAGATCAGCAATTCTTTAGATTTATCTTTCGAAGATGATTCTGTTGCCGATGAGAAGATTCCGTTCCTTGCTTATCTTGCCAGTATGCTGAAAGAAAAATCATTTTTCCCGTATGAACCACCAAGTGGAAGCAAACATTTTCGCAGTCTCATTGCCGGATTTTTGAAAGCGTATCACCATGTTCCTCTTAGTGCAGAGGTTAGTACTTGCGAGCCTTGCTTTTTTTAATTTTTGGCTATGGTTACATCAACCATTTTTAATACAGTTTTTTGTTTTGTGCTTTTAAGTGTTTGTAGTATTCTTCTTTACATAGTTATTGGGAAAGTTTTATTTGTCCAAGAGGAGAACAAGTTAGAAACATAACCTCTGCGAGCATATTTTATGCCTGTTTTGACTTATACTGTCGTCTGTATTGCGAGCAGTGTCCTGACTTTATTTTTTTCAACATTTGGCCAGAATGTTGTTGTGTTTCCTTCCAGAGCTGTGGCCATTGAGAATGCTCTTCGATTATTCTCACCGAGGCTTGCAATAGTTGATGAACATCTGACCCGGTATCTGCCTAGGCAGTGGTTAACATCACTAACAATGGAGGTAATTTATATATCCCTCAATTTTATTGTTCCTTTTTATATCTTTGTTACATACAAGTCTTCTAGAAATTCTACGAGAAATTATCGAACATATACTATATCATAGATGTAGATTATAGATTTATTAATATCCTTTGCTGTATTTTTTTACATGTACAGTAAAACCTCTATGATTAATAATGTTGGGACTACAAAATTTTATTAATTTGAAGAGGTATAAATTATTCGATAAATTAATAATTTAACGAGTAAATTTTGATTGATCTTAATTTTTTTTTACATTATTTTAAGTATCAAATTTATTGAATAATTAATATTTCGTAATTACTAATAAAATTCATTGTATGTACTTTTAGTACAATAAATAAGTATTGTTCATTGTTTTCAATAATTAATATTATACATTATATTTTAATTTAAGTATTTAAGGTATAATGGTGAGAAATTTACTCTGTAAATAGCATGCAGTAATTCACTAAACCATAACAATCATGTTGGATATCGCACAGGATCTAAGTTTCAAGAAAAAACAAACTACGAAATCATATTATATTAAATTAATTTTTTGCATTTGTAATCAGAATGGATTATTCATTTATAATTTTAAAGGAACCATCTATTCATATAGAGATCTTTCAAAAAATTATTATCTTATTATTTTATCGAATTTTTTAATGTTTTACACTGGCAGAATTCGGGACCAGGAAAATTATTAACTTAAAGAGGTTATTAATTAATCGAGTATTAAATTACGGAGGTTATAGTGTAATGTTCTCCTGGATTTTTCTGCAGGAAAAAGAGACTGATAAGCCTTCTGTGGATGCAATCACTGTCATTGACGCTCCACGCCAATCAGATTTGATGATAGAACTGATAAGGAAGTTGAAGCCCCAGGTGGTAGTTACTGGGATGGCTGAATATGAGTCTGTTACCAGTTCCGCTTTTGAGCATCTCTTAGGCACTACTAAGGAAATAGGTGCCCGTCTTTTCATAGACATATCAGATCAATTTGAGTTATCCAGTCTTCCTGGTTCAAATGGTGTTTTGAAATACCTTGCTAAGACAATACTTCCTCCCCATGCTGCAATTATATGTGGCTTACTGAAAAATCAGGTACTGTTTTTTTGTACGATTTCAGGGTAGATGTTGATCTGAAAGATATCCTGTGGATTAAATTGAGTTAACGAGTTCTTTTATAATTATTATGATAATCTGTATCACTAGTAAACAGTATGCTCTGCGCGCGAGCATCAGTATAGAAACTGATTCCTATATCTGTTTACGGTTTGCAGGTTTATTCAGATTTGGAAGTTGCTTTCGTTATATCAGAGGAGGAGAGCATCTTTAATGCACTTTCCAAAACCATGGAATTGTTACAAGGGAATACTGCACCAATTAGGCAATACTACTACGGTTGTCTATTTAATGAGCTTTTAGCCTTTCAACTTCCTGATCGACATCCACCTGCAGAGGTTTGTAACTAATCATACAACTAAAATGACATTGGGAAAATGATTCTTGTTTACTGTGTTATGCATAATTTCTCCGTCACTAATAGCGAAGACCAAAATCAAGGGAAAAGATAAGGACAAAAGAAGAAAAAAAAATGTTACATAGTGATATAAATGCTTATGTCTCTGTTCATGAAAATTAAAGTTGCATGATTTGTCAAAATTTATATCTCTATATTTTATGCAAGTAAAAGTAATATTCGACACTTTTTGGTTGTGTCCACTCTTTCGAAGAGATTCATCTGTTTCAGCAACCCTGTGTTTGATTCTGTGAACCCCTGTTTTCATCTCCACTTAGATATGACCTCTAGCCAGTACCTGGCTTTGTTCACGTCTTTTTATAATGCATACTTTAGGCTGTTGTATATATGGCAACTCAAAGTTAAAACGGATGCTTGGTTGTGCATATATCAACTGCAGTTGTAACTGTCAGCACTCTATTATTAACCCCAAACCTTGAATCAAGCAAGTTTTATGGTTAAAAACTATGTTGTTTATTTTACCTGGAATTTTACTTGACACTTAATCTCCAGTATACATAGATTTTATATTAGAAATTGTGTATTTTGTTATGTAATGATTTTTGTGTTATGCAGAGGGATGTTGAGACAGTGAAAGCCAGTAACATGATAGGTTTTTCTAGTTCTGCAATCTCAGTTCTCAATCAAGCAGAGTTGTCAATCAACGACATAGATCATTCTGACCTTATTCACATGGATGTGGAGCAAAGCTTTTTGCCTATGCCTACTCCAGCCAAGGCTGCAGTCTTTGAAAGTTTTGCACGGCAGAATGTATCGGAGGCTGAAACTGATGTGACTCCTAGTATTAAACAATTTATAAAGACGAGTTATGGCTTTGTTACAGATAGCAACTCTGAGATCATGTACGCAGACTGCCCGCTGGCGCTTTTTACTAAGCTTGTCCTCTGCTGCATAGAAGAAGGTGGAACTTTGTGTTTCCCGTCTGGCTCCAATGGTGACAATGTTTCTGCTGCCAAATTTCTTAACGCGCGTATTACAACTATACCTACCTCCTCGGAAGCGGGGTTTAAGCTCACAGAAAAGCAACTTACCAGTGTACTTGAGACTGTGAGTAAGCCATGGCTGTATGTATCTGGTCCAACGATCAATCCGACTGGCTTGCTTTACAGCAATGAAGAGATACAAAGCATATTATCTGTCTGTGCTAAATTTGGAGCAAGGGTTATACTTGATACTTCATTTTCAGGTCCAGAATTTACCTCCAAAACCCATGGCAGCTGGAATTTGGGCACCAGTATAGCAAACTTGAATTCTGCAAAGTCATCCTTTTGCGTGTCTCTTCTTGGGGGAGTGTTTTTGAAGATGCTTACTGGAGGTCTTACCTTTGGGTATTTAGTTCTAAACCAGCCGTATTTGGTTGATATTTTTAATAGCTTATCTGGCATAAGCAAACCGCACAGCACTACAAGATACACGGCAAAGAAGTTGCTCTCTCTTAAAGAGCAGAAAGCAGGAGGCTTAATTGGTGAAGTTGCAGAACGTGAGACAATATTGGGAAGCAGGTCAAAACGTTTAAAGGAGGTAAGAACTTTTCCTAATGGTGAATGTTTAATTTTATAGCATGCTGCTTTTGGTTCAATCTAACTGAAATATGAACTTGCGCCCCTCTGGGGTAGGGCACCTAAAAGGAGCAATTCTAGCTTACATTACAATTTGTCGTCAACTCTACTTTAAGAGAGATATTACAAGATATTGGACTATCCTAACTACCCTTCTTTCTGACTGTCCATCGCTGCAAATTAGGTTTCTTTATAAGATAACTCGTAAAATAAAACTATAAACTGTTGCCTTGTGATATACTCCCTCTGTTATTCCTTACTTCTACCTTTGACTTTGTTAGCATTTTCCAAAGTTTCTAAACGGGCTTTCAAAGGTGAGCAACTACTATATTTCAGTGAGTTAGTATCTGTGAAAGAAGATGATTTAGGTCACATTTTATTTGACCTTATTTCCTAAACAGGGATTGCTGACTCGTATATAAGATTACAGTAGTCACTCATTTTTTGATTGTTTTTCACAAAAAGGTGCCTCCACCAAATTGTTTTGTAGTTTTTTTTCTGTAGGACAACCTAAAGCTCAGTTTTTTGTTTAAAACCAAAAATTATAAAAGATCGTGTCTGATTACATTTTATACAAACCTTAGAGCATGCTAAAAAAAGTCAAAGAGGCAATTAGATTGTAGCAGAGGGAGTACATGAAGTAACATTGTATCCCAGAATGACTAGTGCTTATTTTGAAAAATGTCCTTGACACTGAAAGGCTGCAGGATGAAGGATATCAATTTTGATTAAGAATTTACAAATGTTTTGCTTATATAGATCTGTTTTTTTGTCTTTAATCTGCACACTAGACCCTTGTAAAATGTGGATGGGAGGTAGTTGAAGCCTGTGCTGGTATCTCCATGGTAGCAAAGCCAACTGCTTACTTTGGTAAGACTATCAAGCTTAAGAAAGATGCTAATGTGTGGGAAGCCAAGATAGATGACTCAAACATAAGGGAAGCTATGCTAAGGGCCACAGGGCTATGCATAAATGGTGCGTCATGGACCGGGATTCCTGGGTATTGCCGTTTCACAATTGCCTTGGAGGAAAATGATTTTGGTCGTGCCTTGGATCGCATTGTTAGCTTTGACAAACTTATCAGGAACTGAGATCAAATGTTGAAACTTTAATCTAATGTATTGTTGGCTTCGTGACTTTGGTTGGCATGAATAATAGTTCTAATGCTGCCGACGACTTGGCCCTTCTCAGACATCAAATATTCATTCCGGTGTTGATCCTCTAAATTTTCATTGTATACCAAATTCCTAAAGAAAATATTTTGACGCATGTATTTTTGAGAAAGTTGTTACTTTGTTGCCTAAGAACCAAGAGTTTGTTAGCGGTTCTTCAACAAAGTAGCACTTTTGATTATAGAAAAATTTTCCCCTTCCATGTTTTGAGCAGTTCAACAAAGTAACACTTTTGATGTTATAGAGAAGAGAGATGGATGAATATTTTCAAACATCGGTGATATTGCTAAAACAAGTTTCGAAATTAATACGAGTGCAATGCAAGTGCTGATAATCAAATGGTTGAGCTGATTGAAAAGGAACTTTAAAAGACCATGCAATGGCATTGGACATCTCATCTCAGTAATCAAAGAAAGATTTGAAGATAGAAATTGAAGAAACAGAGCCCATTTATAATTTACTTATAATTTTTGAACGAGTAATGCTAGAGTTCCTGAATGATTAGGTGTTATTATATTATTGGCTTTCTTAATTGAGCTGGACTCCTCATGTATAAATATAAATCTCACAAATAAAAATATGACACGTATCATTCGAGAACAAATTTTTCATGAATGATGAGGTGTTATTATATTATTGGCTATCTTAATTGAGATGAACTTCCCGTGCATAAATATAAATTTCACAAATGAAAATATGACACGTGTCATTCGAGAACAAATTTAAGATTCAATTCGGGATATGTAACACTATTCGTAATTTAGTATCGTAAATTTTAGAAAAAAAATTATTGTTTAACTATGTTTTTCCCAGATAACTGCATGCAGCAGACCAAAAGCTTGTATAACTGCAGTCTGCAAGTGTACAAGTAATGGCCTCCGTTGAATCCAAAAGCTTACAACAAAGCATTAAGCATGCGTTTTACTTCTGGGATCATGCAATCTCATTGCCCTTTCCTTCCATCATCAACTTTTTTCTCATCAACTTTATTTCTTTACAATGCAAAATGCGGTTAATTATTTATTTTAATCAGATTTAAGGGTTTTTGTGTATAAATTAAAGGAATTCATGCGCTCACAACAAAATATTTTGGTAAAAATATAGCATATATATAGCATATATAGGAATTCAAGAATTTATTCTTAATTCTGATATGTTGTGAGAATTCGGACCTTAGACATTTAGTAGAGTAATTTAAATATAAAATATTCTTTACTATGAATTTAACGGCTCTCGTTTATTTACTTAAAATCTAACAGTTAATATACTTTTGTTGAGCGAAACTACCAACAATTATACCCATATTTGCTTATTATAGTTTACTAGCTTATAGCCCGTGCAATGCACGACCACTTAAATTTTATTTATAATTATTCTATTTATAATTATATTTTTATTACGATGCAACACACGATTGTTTTTTTTAATATTTATAATTATATTTATTTATGAATATTTTAATATTTAAAAGTTATTAGTTTACATGATTAAATTATTGTTAAAAAAAATTTAGTCAAAAAAAATTATAGTTAAAAATTTGATATTTATTAAATTTTACACGCTCAATTTAATATTTGTTTATATTGAGTTATAAAAGTTAGATTTGGCCAATTTTACGGTTCACATGAAATTCACAAAATAATCTTTAATTTAGTTGTGGTTTAATAGTTCTTTTTAAATTAAAAACTATTCTAAAACTAAAAAGAGAATAAAATGACGAAATTTAATGTTGAGAATTCTATTCGATTTAGGAAATCTACCTAACTTATATGTAGTTTAGATTATTAGAATAACCTTTATTAACCAAATACAGGTTTTAATGTTAAATCTAACGGTTTTCACCTATCTATTTAAGATTAAACGATTTTTATTATTTTGGTTATAAATGGGTTTTCTTATTTAATTACAACTATTTTTATGTTTTAACTTTTTGGAAAATCCAATCCTAATATAATATCTTTTAACTTATATCATTTTTAGATAATAATTTCTTTTTATATGATATAATCTTGATCATCTATTTTTAAAAGTATTGGATCTAACGGTTGAGAATGTTTTGGCGGTATTTAGGACCAAACTACCAGGATAACATCATTAATTTTTCTTAATATTTATAATTTTTTATTTTTTTAAATATTTATTGCTAAAATATAATATACTCTTTTTTGTAATATGTTAATGATGCGGGAACTTTGAACTTTTGAGAAAATAAATTATCAATTAAAATATATTTTTTTTGTAATAGTTCTTCTTTTAAAGTAGTACACTGTGACGATCAAAATTCTGTATAAAATTCATTTTTTTATAGTATATCCCGTAAATATCTATGTTATTATAGTAAATACTAAATAATGAAAGCTTTCTTATAAGTGTGGTCGCTTTGTTTGATCACTCAATCCATAATTGTTGGATCTTTCAAATTAAATTGTTGAGAAACATTACATATAACAGTAAAATTATCATGCAGAATGATCTAAGATTTGAATCTATGAACAACATATTAAAATTTAAAGGGTTTTTTTTGAAAAAAAGATTTTTTTTCATTTTTTTTCTTTCAGACATAGGTTATTTGATAATATTTTTTGTAAAGTACGATTTTTCAGAAAAGTAATATACTAATTGATTAACAAACTTTTAAAGTTTCGAATTTAATAATTTACAATGTATGTAGGTTAAAAAAGTTAGGTCTGTTGTTCTGTAGCTGAGTCTACAATTTCAAAATACGGTTTTTTTTAATATGAATATAGTCCTGCTAACAATGAAATTAGGTCTCTATGAGTGCTTATAAAACAAAATCACCATTTGCGTATAATTTATTATTTAATAATAAATTATATTTGATTAGTTATGATCTATAACTTAATAAAATATGATAAAAAATATTCACAATTTTATAAAATTTTATCCTCGTATTATTATATTTTTTGTTGATTTGAATTTTCTTAGATTGATTTTAATTTTTGAACATAGATTTCTAAATTTAAAATAGTTAGAAAAAAGTAATTAAATTGGCGTTAAAATAATGATGACATAATAATCATTATTAGAATTTAAATACTCACTTTACTGATTTGGGCTTTATCTTGTGTTTTAAAAATCAGATTTTGACGATTTTACACCCCACGTGAAGATAATTAAATTATTTTTAATTAAAAGATGGTTTAAATTTTTTTATCTAACTAGAATTGTCCATGGAAGAGAAAAGAAAGTCACGAATTTTTTACATGGAGAATTCTATTCAATATAGAAAACTTATTTATATTTGGTATATTTGGTTTAAATTATCAAAATACACTTTTTAGAATTTAAATATAATCCTATTATAAATAAAATACACTTTTTTAATATTTGATCAAACAATTTTCATTTATCTAGTTAAGATCTAATAGTTCTTATTAATTTGGTTGTCACGATCAAAATTTTGGATAAATGTCTATTATGCTTATTATATAAAAGAGTTTAATATAATAAGGATAGTAAGTACATACTGATATAAGTATCTTACTAACTACTTTTACTTTTAATGTTTCGGTTTTATTTATAGTGTATATAATATTTTAAAATACATTATTACTTTAAAATTATTAAACAGAATAAAAATTATGTTATGCTTATATAAAATTTTATTCTCATATTATTATAGTCTTTATCGATTTGAATTTGTTCTTAATTTATTTTAATACTTTATTGAAAGAAAGATAAAATTTCTATATTTAAAAGAATTAGTGGAAAAATAAATAAATTGGTGCTATAATTATAAAAAAAATATTTATTAAAATTTAGATACTCACTTTACTATTTGGGTTCTATCCTGAGTTTTAAAAATTGAATTTTGAAGATTTTACAACCCATGTGAAACTAACAAAATTATCTTTAATTTAATGATGATTTAATAATTATTATCTAACTTGACCAATTGACCTACCCATAAACCGAAAAGAAAAGATGATTAAGTATTATATTCAAAATTATTGTTTATGAATATGAAACCCTCAATATTTTAATAATATTTTGATATTATCATTTTATGTTTGTTATATGTAAAATAATATAATTATAATTTGGATTAATCAAATTGTTATGTTCCTTCAGAAAAAAAATGTTTAAATTTATTCATGTACAAGAGTTCTCCTAAGTCTCTTATAACGCAGGGTCCACATGTATCATTGTTATATGATATACATGAACATTATATTGATAATTTTTAATATTGTAATCGATATGAATTGTTATCTGATATTTGGTTTAACAATTATTATCTAACTCGAAATATACATTAATTAAAGAGAAAAGATATTTAAGAATTTTTACATAGAAAAATTATAAATTATCAAAATACACTTTTTAGTATTTAAATATAATTCTATTATTAACACTTTTTAATATTAGATCTAACAATTCTCATCGATCTATTTAAGATCTAACTGTAATAATTAATTTGGTCGTATAGTGGTCGTACACGGACCAGATCGATTTTAATTTTTTCTTAAATTGATTTTAATATTTTATTGAAATAAACATAAAATTTATAAATTTAAAAGAATTAGAAAAAAAATTAAATTGGTGCTACACTAATAAAAAAAATTATTAAAATTTAGATAATCACTTTACTGTTTGGGCTCTATCTTGAGTTTTAGACAACAGATTTTATCAATTTTACGGTCCACGCGAAGCTAATAAAATTATCTTTAATTTAATGATGGTTTAATAATTATTATCTAACTGGAACTATTCATAAACTAAAAAAAAAAAGATAATTACGATTTTTTACATAAAGATTTCTATTCAATATAGAAAACCTATTTATAATTGGTTTAAATTAAAAAAAAATTATTAAAATTTAGATAATCACTTTACTGTTTAGGCTATATCTCTAATTTTAGACAACATATTTTAACAATTTTACAGCCCACGCGAAGCTAACAAAATTATCTTTAATTTAATGATGGTTTAATAATTATTATCTAACTGGAACTATCCATAAACTAAAGAGAAAAGATAATTACGATTTTTTACATAAAGATTTCTATTCAATATTGAAAACCTATTTATAATTGGTTTAAATTATCAAAATACACCTTTTAGTATTTAAATACTATCCTATTATTAATCAAATACAATTTTTAATATTATATCTAACGGTCCTCATCTATTTGAATATTTATAGTTTTATAATCCAACGGATCATATAATTTTGGTAGTACACCGACCAAAATTTTGGATAATATCTCCCTTACGCTTATTATATATAAGGAGTTAATTATAGTATACATATATACTTCCTCCACCTCATTTATTTGTTTTAACATTTTTTTTCCCGTCTCAGTTTTTTATATTTCAAAATTTTCAAAATTCAGTAAAGTTTAACAATACTAAAATTAATCACATTAACTACTTTCTGTCCTTATAAGTTCTACCACTTTTCTTAATTTTATTTTACATTTTTTCTTAATATACGTATCAAACTCAAACATATAAAATGAACCGAGGGAGTAACTTGTAAATTATTCAACTTTGAACAAGTGGACAAATGCTACATTTTACTTATGGACGTGAAAACTCTAACTTTTGAAAAATCATATCAAATATTTATAACAAATTACTAACACAATAATCAACTGAAAGTCTGAAACCACCAATTGTTCGTTTTAAAAAAAATTATATTTGACAGATAGGCTAACTTGTGAATTGGACAAAGCCTTTGGATTGATGATGAAAGTTGACATAAAAGCCCAAAAGCAGAAAAGATTTGAGTTGCCTATGCATGACCCAACCGTCCTAATTTAGTTGAAATCACTGCTATCATTAACCGTCTAGTCTATTTGTCCCTGAGAATCTGAGATCCAGACCCAACTCGCATCGTCATTACAACAAAATTTGGCTAAAAGCACAACAAATTAAGAGTGTAAATAAAATTAATCATCAGCCTAAATGTATGAATGCACGTGTAATTATTAAAATAGCTGTAGGTTAATTGAGGCGTTTATGCGTCGTTAATATCCGAGTGATAAAAGTTAAAAATGTTTATCCAATAAGTCATATATTCCGTTTTTTTTAAACTGCTAGGAAATCGAGAAAATGTTTCCAAAACTTTTCTAAATACTGATATAATCGGTAGTAAGAACCACGTGTTGGAGGCCCATACCCGATAAGTAATGGGCGACCTAATTGAGTGTAAAGGTCCAAGAAGGCCGATGTCACAGGTCCATGATGAAGACCCATGTGGAAGCAGTGGCGGATCCAAGACCCGAACAAAGTGGGGGCAAAAATTATATCTTGATATAGTAAACAAAAAAAGCTTATACAAAAGTAAGGATATAATAAGAACCTTCACAGTAACATTCTTCTTTTCTTCATGCTCTCAAATCTCTCCATGATTGATTCATTACTTATTGTTTCGAACACATCGCGTTCTATATATGTCATCAAACAATCATTTAACCAAGTGTCTCCCATTGTGTTTAGAAGCACATTTTTTATGAGATTCATTGCTGAGAAAGCTCGTTCGACTGTGACAGTTGCAACCGGTAAGATCAGTGCTAATTTTACCAACGTATACACCAATGGATAACCAAAATCTTTTTGTTGTCGAACCAACATTTGAGCCAAATTTGCAACACCTTTCAGATTACTAAAATCATCATTATTTCTCATATCTACAATGTAATTCTCAAGCTGATTGTCTAAGGCCAGGAGACTTATATCATCAAACTCCATCGGATATAATTTAGCAAGCTGGATCAATTTATGTTTATCAAAAGCAGAGAAAGAATGACACGGATCAAGGCAGGATATGCACGTCATCAGATCCATATTTACATTATCAAATCGATCATTCATCTCCTGGAGCTGAAAATCAATTACATTGTTGAATAAATTAACCTGAAAATGATGAAGATTTGTAGGCTTTTCAATTGTTCGACGTGATCTCCCTCGAGGAATAAACAACTCATTCATTTGCGGAACAGTTATCTCATTCTTTCCACAAAATATAGAAACCTCTGCAAGTAAATTATCCCAACCACTATCTCTAACTTCTTGTAACCTTAATTTAGCAACATAGACCAGATTTATAGCATTGGGAAGGTCCTGATCTTTTCTTTGTAACGCCTGAGATAGTTCATTTGTAATTCCCAAAATTTTCTTCATCAGAAACAATAAAAATACAAACTCATACTCACATATTACTTCAAGAAGTCTGCTTATTTCACCCTTATGGTTTGAAAATGATGGCAACTTTTTCATGTCCTCTAGCACTTCAAATGTTGAAGGAAACAAATGAATTACACTCATAATAGTGTTATAATGCGAACTCCAACGAGTTTCTCCTGGCCGTTTCAAAGTTGTTTCTTGATTCTTATTTCCTGTTGCCAAAGTACCCTGAGAAATTTCTTCTGCTACCTTGTCAGTTTGTTTGACTCGAAGTATTTCTTTTCTTTTGCATGAAGCTCCCACAAAGTTAGCCAATGATGACAAATAATCAAAAAATGAACAAAGTTTGTCATTTTTTTTTGCAACCGCTACGAGAGTCAACTGGAGTTGATGTGCAAAATAGTGGATATAATAAGCATATTGATTTTCTAATAATATTAAACTTTTAAGACCCCCAATATTTCCACTCATATTACTTGCCCCGTCATAACCCTGACCACGAATACGAGAAGTACTAATTCCATGTGTAGAAAAGAGCAGGTCAATTGCATTCTTCAAAACTAAAGAAGTGGTATCTGAAACATGCACAATTCCAAGAATACGCTCAATAATCATTCCTTTTTTGTTTACATACCTCAGACCTACTACCATTAGCTCTTTAATTGCAGAATCACGAGCCTCATCAACCAACAAAGAGAAGAAATTATCACCAAGATCTTCAATAATTGCTCTACTTGTAAGGAAAGAAGCAGCATTGCAAATATCTTTTTGTATGGCAGGTGCAATCAACGTGTTGTTCTCAGGAGCATTCTTCAACGAAACTGCATTTATCTCTTCATTGTGCTTACAAAGAAATTTGAGTACTACCAAAAAGTTGCCTTGATTTTTCGAATCATCTGTCTCATCGTGACCGCGAAAAGCTAATGCTTGTGTCAAAAGCATTCTGACACATTCAATACTTGCATTTAGACGGAATCGATAGTTCAATTTTGCTTGAGTGGAAATCTCTGCAATCATAATATTAACATGCTGTTTTTGTTTTAACAAGTCCTCACAAGCTTTAACACATTTTTTGTGACTACTGTGATGTTTTCCAATATGTGCACCCAACCTATCTTTTTTTTCCAGTTCCTAAACTCTTCACCAACAAATGCATCGTGCTTATACCGATGATCACCAAATTCTATGTTGAAAAGATAGCAATACAAACAAATACGACATCTTTACTTTCACTATATTCTAACCAATCAAGATGATCCTCATACCATAGAGGACTGAACTTACGCGTTATTACTGAAAAATCAGTTGGAGGAAAACGTGCAAGTTTTGGTTGACACGGGCCTTTAATTAAATATGCTCTTCGAATTTTCTCACGCTCCGCAACATTGAAACCAATTGTTGACATACAGGGTCTTCGACCGGGATCAACTATAACTTGTTCGTAAATATTATTATTTTCTACTGAAACATCTTCTTGCATTGGTACAACTGTAGGAGTTTGATTTTGGACAGGATCTAAATCATCCCGATTAATTTCTTGATTATCATTAGGTTGATAATCAGCTCGAACTCATTTTGTTCTTATTACAAATTTATCCATACCGATCAAACCTAAAAAACAACAAAAATATCAATATCAAACAACTGAATGAAATAATTAGGGTGAAATCATTCAATAGGGGTAATCCCAAAATCCAGTCTAATATATGAAATCTCACTCACAATTAAAGCACAGAGTAATGAATTCATATACTCAATAATATTTAAATTATTCAGAACTTGAAATTAGGGTAAAATAAGCTTTAAAATAAAATGAATTAGTTTGAGATGAAACATAGCTAATTTACCTAGAGCTAGAGGGGAGATGCTCCGTGCTCGATTCTTGAACTGAATTGATGAGATTCTTGAACAGAGGCTGAATTAATAAAAACCCCTAATATATTGACTAAGAGTCGAGATAATAGATTTGTTTTAAAGTTCTGCCCCTTTTGAGACCATGTTTACTACTTTGGTATTGTCAACTGCCCACTAATTTGTATAAATATAAATAATAATTTTTTGTCTATGCCCCCACTATATATTTTAGGCATTATTAATTAATAGGATTTCTTGCATATTTCTCATATATATTGGTAATTGTTTTTTTAAAATTCAAGTGGGGTCAAATGACCCCACCTGCCCCCTTTGTATCCGCCACTGTGTGGAAGCGTATGTGGTTAACGACTCGAAGACCTAATCAATAGAGGAACGACCCACGAGGGTCATGGGGAGTCCATGTCCCGAACGTGGAGATCGAAACAAACAGGTAAAAGAGGGAAGAAAGGAGGGGGATTCATTCAATACAAAAAAACATTTACAATATTTGTACGTTCGATACTTACTCACAAACCAGTTTAACTGATTCTCACATCGGAGGTGAATCGGGGGGCTCCACCCTCGCATTCTTCTTCTTGCAGGTCTGGTCGAACGATTGTGCACAGAAAACTGGTTCCAACATTTGGCGCCGTCTGTGGGAACGTACGAATTAATTATGAATTGTAGCTTACTGTTGTCATGTCTTCCGAACAACCACCTGAATTTGATGGAATCCTGTGTCCTGGGAGTTCCACCGTCACGCCGCCGACAAACCGAATACTGAACTTTGATTCTGAGGGGGACAAGGGACCTTTACCAACCCCTGAAGAACAGAAGGAGCTACTCCTTAAATGGAGAGAAGAACAGGCGGCGAAGCAAGGTAAATAGAAGGAAAGTGAACAAGCGGATACGGAAGCCAAAATACGAGCGAAGAAGAAAGAGGCAGATATGTTGAGGCTACAGGCCATCAAGCTCCGTAGAGAGGAACTGGAATTAGAAGAAAAAGCTTTGAGAGAATCGGTCGAGGAGGCTGAGATAACGTTGGTATCCACTGAGAACCGAAGGGAGAAAATGGTACATGACGATGAAGACGGGTCTTCAGACTCCGAATCGCATTCTAGGAGAACACACTCTAAAGTCGTACTGACTGATTAAGATGAGGATGATGACTCTCACATCCGGGATCGTATACGGTGAATGGAAAAGGCTATGTTCGGAGAAAGGAAAATTAGCCATGAGCCGGTCGTCTCTAAAGAAATAAAACAATATCGGCCTCCTTCTGGAGGGCAGTTTCCAAAGATGCATGAGTTCAATCGAAAGGGAGACCCCGAAGACAATTGTGAGAAATATGAGTCTTTGATGACAAGTATGGGACACTGCGACATTATGCTGTGTAAAATGTTCAAGACGTACCTGAAGGGACTAGCAACGATGTGGTATCGTTCACAAAGACCCCGATCGATCCATTCATATGAACAACTGAAAAGGAAGTTTCTGAGACATTAATCTCACCTATGCCGGAGAGAGAAGGATACTGAGGCCTTGATCCACTGCCGACAAAGACCGAACGAGGAGTTGGGTGACTACTTAGCCAGGTTCAAAGAGGAGGCAGAGATGGTCACCAATTTGGATAAAGTGAAAGGCAGGTTCCCTCGCCGCTGGTTTGGACCCCATAAAAGGTAAAAAACTTCGCTCATCTCTTTATGATATTCCCTCCAAATCCTTGAACGATATATATGTGAGAGGAGAGACTATCCGAAGGAAGCTTGAGTCGATTGGAAGTCATAAGGATAGTCGTAAGTATGAAGGTTCGGGAAGAGACGACCGAAGGGGTCGAGGGGATGTTAAGAGGAGGCTTAGGGATACTAGGCCTGATCGTGGAGCAGAGAGAAGAAGGGATAGAGATAATACGGTGTTCACCCCCCTTAATGCACCCATCTCGAAGATTCTCCATGAGATAAAGGGGAAACCAGGATTTGTTCGACCAGCTAGAATAAAGACCCCAGATTATAAGAAGAATAGAGACAAATATTGTGAATACCACAGAGACAAGGGGCATAATACTGATGAATGCTACAATTTGAAGAAGCTGATCGAAAAAATGATCAAAGGTGGCGAATTAGGACAGTTCATAAGTGATCTAAGAGATAAACTGGAGTCCAATGAGCCTAGGAGAGAAAAGGAGCCTGAAAGGGAAGAAAAGTATCGAGGAGAAGTTCAAACCATTTCTGGAGGCACAGTAATGGAACGATGCAGCAAGACCGCTCAGAAGAAATATGCGAGACAAGTTTATAGTCTGTATCAGGCTAATTCAGCTAGACAACCTCTGCCTATCACTTTCACAGATGATGATTTCGAGGACGTGATATGTCCACACGAAGATCCACTCATCATTAACCCCATCATAGGGGAAAACAAAATTTGGAAGGTTCTAGTTGATGGTGGTAGTTCAGTTAATATCCTTTATCATAGGACGTACTATAAGATGAATCTGGGAAGTGAACAGCTGGAACCCTGTCATGAAGCCCCACTGTATGGCTTCAGAAACCAACCTGTACCGATCGAAGGGACAATCACCCTTCCTATTGTGTTGGGCAAGGCCCATTATATTGTCGAAAAAGAAGCCAAATTCTATGTGGTACGGGTAGACAGTCCCTACAACGACATTTTGGGAAGGCCGGTCCTCACTGCTTTCCAAGACGTAGCCTCTATCCCCCATTTGAAGTTGAAATTTCTGACTGAGCATGGTATAGAAGAAATGAGAGGTGATCAAAAAGCCGCTCGAATTATAATGTTGGAGGATCTTGAAAAAGACCAAGATGTGGAGATGAATGAAGGAGGAAAGAGGAAACGAAGTGAGAATGACACTGGGGGCAACCATTAGACAATGAATATTGAATTGGAGAAGTTTGGAGCAGATCTGTCCAAGCCCATAGCCGAACCAGCTACCGAAACTGAGGAAGTAGAGCTATATGTTGGCTAGCCAGGGAAGATGATCCAAATAAGAAAGAACATGGAGCCCGAACTAAAAAGGAAGGTCATTGAAGTGATCAGACAATATCACGATATGTTTGCTTGGGGACCTGAGGATATGCCGGGCCCTTCGGTGGCGAAATATTATCTCAGCGTGAACCCTGATACAAAGCCAGTAAAGCAGGAAAAAAAGAACTTTGCCATGGAAAGGCAACATATTCAGGCTGAAGTAGAAAAGTTACTGGAAGCCAAGTTTATTGAAGAAATTGAATATCCGAACTGGCTAGCGAATGTGGTGGTAGTGAAAAAGTCGAACAACAAGTGGAGAATGTGTGTAGACTACACCGACCTGAATAAATCCTGTCCGAAGGATCACTACCCCTTACCCAACATCGAACAGCTAATAGACGCTACTTTGGGTCATCAAGTAATTATCTTTTTGGATGCCTTCTCTGGATATCACCAAATTGCGATGAATGCCTAGGATATTCCGAAGAAAACATTCATCACCCCAAAAGGCACATATGCATACATCAAAATGCCCTTTGGGCTGAAGAATGAAGGGGCAACCTTCCAGAAAATGATCAACAAGGTGTTCAAAGAACATATCAGTCAGAATATGGAATGTTATGTGGATGATATGATCGTGAAGTCCATGTTCAGGGATCATGCGGAGGACCTAAAGGAGTGTTTTGAGACGTTGAGAAAAAACAACATGAGGATTAATCCGAGCAAATGCATGTTTGGAGTTTCAAGTGGCAAGTTCTTGGGATATATGGTGAGTGCTAGAGGGATTGAGGCTAACCCTGAAAAGATAAAGGCAATGATTGACATGGAAGCGCCGAAGACAATCAGGGATATGCAGAAACTGAATGGAAGATTGGCTGCTTTAAGGAGATTTATCTCTCGATCGGATGAGAAATCACTCCCATTCTTCGAAGTGCTTCGTGGGTCTAAAAATTTCGAGTGAGGACCAAACTGCCAGAAAGCATTCGAAGAAGTTAAGGAGTATTTGGTCAAGGCCCCACTCCTTATGAGACTTGACCCGAAGGAAACCCTACAGCTCTACTTAGCAGTGAATGACCGAACGCTGGGGGCTGTATTAGTTAAGGAACATGAGAAGAATCAACACCCAGTATTTTATGTCTCACACATGTTGAAGGATGCAGAAACAAGAAACCCGAATGTAGAAAAATTCACTTTTGGGTTAGTAGTGGCATCAAGGAAGCTACGCCATTACTTCCAGGGAAGGACTATACAAGTGGTGACTGACCAACCTTTGAAAAAAATACTTCAAAGGCCAGAAGCTTCGGGCAGAGTTGTTGCCTGGTCGGTGGAGTTGGGAGAATATGACTTGGAGTATATGCCCAGAACCTCCATCAAAGCCCAGGCGTTGACCGATTTCTTAGTGGAATGCTCCTTCTCAGGACCGAAAGACCTAGTACCGGAAGAACAGCTCATTTGGGCTCCTGGGAAATGGAAGCTCTTTGTGGACGGGTCGGTCACGAAAACAAAATATGGGGCAGATATGATCCTCACCAGCCCCGACGGTTTCGAGATTCGCCAAGCTATCAGGTTCACTTTTCCTTTAACCAACAATGAGGCCAAATATGAAGCGTTGCTGGCAGGACTCACTTTAGCACGGAGACTGGAAGTGAAACACATAAGAGTATTTAGCGACTCTATGCTTGTGGTGAAGCAGTTTTCAGGGGAATATGGGCAAAAAGATCCCCGAACGAAGGCATACACAACCAAGGTACGTGAAAGTGCACTTTAATTTGAATCGTTTGAGTTAAACCAGGTGGCTAGGGAAAACAACATCCGAGCGGACGCTCTGTCTAGACTCGCCTCGGCAGAGACCCAAAACTTAACAGGATCAATCTATCTGACCGAAGTAAATATGCCCTCTATCGACAAGAAGCAATGTTTGGAGATTCATCAATGGGTCAATTGGATGACCCCCATCAGAGCCTTCTTGGAGAAGAGACCCTGCCACTGGACAAGAAGGAAGCACAGAAGGTGAGATATCGGTCGACTAGCTACACCTTAGTAGGGGGACAACTATTCAGGCAGTCGGTCACTCAACCGCTCCTGAAATCTCTTGCCCCCGAAGATCAGAGGTTAGCCCTGGAAACAGTGCACGAAGGAATTTATGGGGAACATTTAGCAGGACGATCGTTAGCCTTCAAAATATTGAGACAATGTTTCTTTTGGCCGAATATGAGGGAAGACGCCAATAATTACTCCAAGAAGTGTAAACAGTGCCAGTTGTTCAGCACTGTACCGAAACAACCTCCAGAAGAAATGTCATCAGTCCTTAGTCCTATCCCTTTTGCCATATGGGATGTGGACATTGTAGGGATTCTGCCAACCAACACTAAACAGGTTAAATACTGTATTGTAGCCATCAATTATATGACGAAGTGGGTAGAAGCACGGCCACTATCTGCCATAACGGAGGAAGCAGAAAAAAAGTTTGTGCTGGAACAAATAATTCTGAGGTTCGGTATCCCAATAGTTTGCGTGTCTGATAATGGAACCCAATTCATCGGAAGTAAGTTCAGAAAGTTTTTGGCCAAGTTCGGGATTCAATAGAAGTTCAGTTCGGTTGGGCATCCACAAGGGAACAGAGCTATTGAAGCAACAAACAAAATCATCTTTGATGGCATTAAAAAAAGTCTGGGGGATGCTAAGGGTATGTGGGCCGAGGAGCTGCCTTACGTTTTCTGGGCCTACCGAACCACCCCTAGGTCTTCGACTGGAGAGACCCCGTTCAGATTAGCATTTGGAACAGATGCCTTAATGCCAGCAGAAGTTGGTCTTGAATCCTACCGAACACAGGTGTTTAATGTGGAAAACAACGAGTTCGGACTTCGGACAAACGTGGACTTAGTGGTTGAAGAAAGGGAGGCCGCTCACCAGCGTAGCGTCCGATACCAGCTTCAAGCTACCCAGTACTACGGCGCTGGAATTAAGAAGAGATCATTTTAGGTAGGAGATTTTGTTCTTAGAGAGCTGGCAACTTCCATGCCGACCAAACAGGGCAAATTAATGCCAAATTGGGAAGGCCCCTACACGGTAGTTGAAGTGGTTCAGCCAGAAGCATACAAGTTATCTGGATCAAACAGTGCTATGATAAAAAATACTTGGCACGCTTCACGCCTTCGTAAATTTTACCAGTAAGCTTACTGGAATTCGTCATATTTAATTAAGTACCTTTGCTTCGGCATAATTTAGTTCAGTGCTTTTACTTCGGTATGATTTAATTCAGTACTTTTATATCTCCAACTACGCCCTGCGTATTTCGATAGCCTATTGTGTGCATCATTATATATGACAATTGAATGTCGGAAGATATGTTAATAAAAATTTGCTTGGTTACCAATAGCATGTATGCATGATTGATGTTAACGCACAAATAGATACAAAATTGGTAAGCTCATACTTGGAGGCATTCAAAGAAAAATTATGTGCTTTAAATTTTGGCATTGGGCATATATTGTTAATATTTCAAACCAAATTATATGTCTATTACATATAAACCCTTCGAAATACTGAGGGACTACACCATACCGAAGAGGCACGACGAACAGACGTTCAGGCCAAAGGTAGACAAAAGAACAAATACTAAGGCAATTAATCAGGCCAAAGAAGTATTATATTGAAAAATGCAAAGGCAATTTATCAGGCCGAAGAAGCATTATATAGAAAAATGCTAAGACAATTTATCAAGCCAAAGAAGCATTATGTACACAAGGAAAGAAAAAAAAAAGCTAAGGCAAACAAGTAAGACCTAAAGCAAAAAATAACCGAATGCCAAGGAAAGCAAAGATAACAAAAATCTACGCTAAAGCAAACAGATTTCCATAAACATAAAGCCTGGAGGCAAAAGTCAAGCCCGTAGGCAAATGTTAGGTTACATAATAAAACCACAAGATTTCTAAATCATAATCAGTCAGACAATTCCGACTCAGGATCAGAACTGACAACAGGGGGAACATCTTATTCCTCCGGCCGGGTTACGGGATCGGACATGCCCTCATCCAGCAGCTTTGCGTAATCAAAGCCAGCAACATGGGCTCTTCGGACAACCTCCTCGAAGCCAGCCATGAAGCCCAGATCTTCCGACAGAAGGACCAACTTCTGAGCCTTCTTTTCTGCTCGACGGGAGGCCTTCAACTTATCGGTCCTCTTCCGAAGATGACCAAAGGCGAGATCAAGATCAGTCCGGACAGCGTCCCGGTCGGTCTTCAGCATCTCAACCATTTGGTTCAGGCTTGAAATCTCCTTGTTCAAAGCCTCTACTTGGCTTTCTGCCGCCTCAGCCCTTTCCTCAACTAGGCGAAGACCCTTCAGCTGCACATCCAGGTCTTTCACCTTCTGTTCAACCGTCGCTGCCCAATGAGCGACCTAAAAAACAAAGAGAAGAGAAAGGATGAATAAAGAGGCTTAGTTGGAAAAGAAATAAGCACAAGGCATAAAAACATACCATGGCAACATATCCGGTGAGCTCGGAGCAGGCCGTAAGGGCATCAGTGCCGTCATACACCGAGCGGTCCTTAGGAAGGATGAACGCCCGACACAAGTCTGTGCCGATCTCCTTCGTCGCTGTTGAAGCTGGAGCACCAAATCTGTCGGTTGTCATTACCGACCAATCAGGCCGGTAGGTGAGAACGACTTCTCCTTCAGCCCCTCGTGGCCGTTTCTGCGCTGAGGCCGGCCCTGCCTCAGACTGGTTGGCCATTCCTACCTCGTTGGTTGTGGTATCGATGATCTCTAAGTTGTCAGACAGAGGAGAAAAGCGTCATGTCGGAGCCCCCGAAGCTGCTTCGGTATGGACCTCAAGAGAGGCTTCAGAGTTCTGTTTTGCCGCCTGTTCGGCAAGCCTCTGGGCATTCTTAGCCTGGACCCTCTGGATCATCTCAGTTTTGGTGGACACTGTGAAACAAGAAAAGTCAGAGTTAGAAAGCATGAAATAATAATGCTGGACAAATAAATGAGACAAGGAAAATATGCTAAGTGAATTTTATGTTACCGGTACCCCATAAAGCCCGAAGCCAAGTCTGATCTCTACTGACGATCAGAGAAATCCGGTTCGGCTCTTGAGGTTCACACATGTTGGCGTAATCTACCTTGTCTACGTCGTTCAACTCGGGTGCGATAATGATAGCTGGATCGATCTCCCGCCACACCGAGTATTTATGCAACTTGTGACCATTGATGAAAAACCAATGGTCGTGCGTTCCTCTATTGCTAGAGTTGGTAACAACCCACTCCGCTCGACCGGTTCTTCGGGACAGTTGATAAAACTCGACGCTTTTAGCGTTCTTCCTAAAATCGAAATGATGAAGAAGCAAGGACAAGCGTGGCTTCACCCCTGCCTTCAGACACCTATTCTGGAATGAGTTGACGTGAATGAAAGTGTTGGGGGTCTAATTGGCCTTGGGCAACCTGGGTGTATTTGAGAAGTTTCTTCAAGACAGGCAGTAGCGGGAGTCGAAGGTCGCAGAAAAATGCATTCTCAGAAACTCCAAGAGCGATAGAGCCATACTCTTCATCCACCTCGGGCGTGTGGTAGACAAGGCTGGTCTCATCGGCTTCGTACGTGTGGAATAGAGTAGTTGGAATATCATACTTCTTCGCCATTTTGGTGACGTCCGCCTTCGTCATTACGGAGTTTAAATTGGCCGAAGAAAATCTGGCAACACTGAAATGCGCCATGGCCGAATAAATGGGTCCGAACTCTACTGGGTGGTCCATATCCTACAGGGACAAAAAGGGACATAATTAGCCTTTTACTCAGATGATTTAAAGAATATACACACGGAGTTGATTTGCTGATGAAAACCGAGTACAGAGGGCTGGAATTGGCAAAAGGATGCCCTACGGGTCGAAGAGTGCGGAGGTTTTGTGTGTTCAGGAAAGTCTGAAGGGCGTTCTAAAAGTATGAGAGAGGTCAGAAGGGAGTTCTAAAAGTTTTGAATAAGGACAGAAGGATGTTCTTGCCTAAAAGGCTACCCAGAACCCAGCCTAATACCCAAAATAGTACATTTTCTATCTATAGGCTTCGTTTTTACTTACAAAGTGTAAAATTATAATCGTTTCCCTACAAACCACTATATTCTAACACTAAGGTATCCTAGAATATCTTACAAACATACACGTGCCCGCAACATCACTATACTAATACATACAATATTCTATGCATACATCATGATTTTTAGCACATAAATTCCACACAGTACACAAGGAATATTAAAGGAAAGAGAACTTACTGGAATTGGAGATTGATGGTGAAGATTTGTGCTTTGATGTGGATACTCTCCCGCCAATGATTTTTTTGTTCGAGATTTTACAGAAAAGATGGAGCGCTGAATAGGGTGTTAGTGTGTATGTGTATGAAATGGTAATGGGGAAAGCAAAATGGCGGTTATATGTGTATAAGACAGCCGTTTCAAAATCAACGGCTGGGATGTAGGCTGTCAAAATTCACGGTTTATATTGGTTTGGGAAATCGTGTAAGTCTATAAAAGTAATTATGACAACAGCTGTTTTCTGCTGACGTGGTCGTGTCCCCTGTCATTCCACAGATGGAAGTCACTTCGGTCGAACAAAGATTTGTCCTAGAATTTTCTTGAAGATGGACTGATATTTAGGCCTTCGACCAAACAGTTTTCGCCCGAAGTCCAGGGACATGTTGGAGGCCCATACCCGATAAGTAATGGGCCGACCTAATTGAGTTTAAAGGCCCAAGAAAGCCGATGTCACAGGTCCATGATGAAGACCCATGTGAAAGCCTATGTGGTTAACGGCTCGAAGACCTAGTCAAGAGAGGAACGACCCACGACGGTCAGGGGAAGTCCACGTCCCGAACGTGGAGATCGGAACAAACAGGTAAAATAGGGAAGAAATGAATGGGATTCATTCAATACAAAAAAACATTTACAATATTCGTACGTTCGATACTTACTCACAAACCAGTTTAACTGATTGTGCACAGAAAACTGGTCGTTTGGTGCGTTCATATTAATCACATCAATTAAAAGTTTTCGTTATGTGACGTCAATCTTGCCACGCGAGACAAATTTTTTTAGGACAGTTCCTGACATTTTTCTTATTATAAATTGTAACGTCATTATTTATTTGTATTATATAAAATATGATAAAACTAAAATGGTTATCTATCTAAGGACATGTATTCTGATTGTATACCGTGGGTGACGTAAAAATGAATATCGAAAATTGCGGAAAAAAATGACTGTGAATAATTTAAATATGATAATTACAATAATACACAATATCATTTATTTGGAAATTGTTAGAGAAATATAATTTTTTTTGGGTAACCAGAGGAATATACTTTTCGTTTTAAGTTAAATTTAAAAATTATAAGTTCACACCCTGAAACACACGTTATTTCTAATATGTCCTGTTATAAGGAGAATTTCGTATAACAGTGTATTAGAGGTTTATGGTAAATGGTGGCTGGACTTGTATGATGACTCCTCAGAAAATTGAATAGAGAATGCGTTCTTTCTCTTGCTCTTTACCGAGTGTCAATTGTCGTATCATACAAGGTGCCTACGTACCCCTTTATATAGGGATCAAGCCTCACGTAGTTCTTGGAAAACAAGTCATTGGATAAGCTCATTCAGTCCAAGCCCATAAATAGTCAGAGTTTATCCACCCACATCACGTTCCCATAAATAGTCCGGATTTATCCATCCACATCACATTCCCATAAATAGTCCGGTCTTCACACGTTATCCTACAATCTCGCAGCATCTCTGCATTACTTAGTGGTTAAGCAATTAATTATTAATCTGAATTAATAATTCTTAAACGGAGAAATTTGGACTATGCCAAAATGTGGCATAACAACAAGCCCCCAGTTCTTCAGTGTAGCTTGTTGCAGTGGAGAACTAAAAATCTTCGAGCTTCCAAATTTCTTTGGTCGCTTGGCGTTTTGTATATATTCTGAATTGGCGTACACGCTTTTCAAGTGTCATTGTCCACATAAGGATGTGTTTTCGTTTGTCCACGAGCCCCCGAGCTGAGGTTTTAATAAGTTACCCAATTTCAAATGTAAGGCTTTCAGCCCATATCACGTCCGGTCACACACGTTTTCCTACAATATCGCGGCATCTCCGTATTTCTTCCCGTGATTTTAGGAATGTCTCGTGCCAACCATATGACATCCGGTCCCACACGTTTTCCTGCAATCTCGCGGCATCTCCGCATTTCTTCCCGTGATTGTAGGAATGTCTCGTGACAACCATAACACCTCCGGTCCCACACGTTTTCCTACAATCTCGCGGCATCTCCGCATTTCTTCCCGTGATTGTAGGAATGTCCCATGCTAACCAAGAAATATCCATCTACCAATGGGCCTTCAATAATGTAATTTTATTCATGGACTCTCCTCTGAGAGTAGGGTCTTCAATATTAATCCTCCTTGGAAAAGAGAGCTTTCGAAAACATTAACCTTGTCAGATAAGGACCTTCCACACTTATTTTTGTCCATGCACGAGCTAGTGAAGTAATCAAATCATGTGCTACGAATATTGCATCACAATTCTTTAACATCTCCATGATTCAGATTCTGCCTAGATCTGTTTTGTTTACCTTTTTGGCCCTGTAAACGATATTTTCTTGGAAAACACAAAACATGAAAGTTGTAGAAAATGAAAAGATCTTTCCGATGATATATGGCTCGTCATAAACGGACTTATAACGAATTATAAATCAAATAAAACGTCTGCTGATTAACTTCTCAATACTGAAAAACGGGTTCTGATTATGTTTTGTGATTTCGAAAATATATCGAAATATAATCTCAGAAAACACCAAGAACGAAAGTTGTAGGAAATCGCAAAAGCTTTCCGGATCATAAAAAATCATCAAAATCTGACATGTATTAAATTTACTACAAATTTTATAAGATAACTTATGTATACAGACAAAAGTAAAAGAAAACTTATGTATACGGACAAAAGTAAAAGAAAACTTATCTTAATTTTGAAAAGAACCACTAACCACCGTCTCCACCGTTCTGCTCCTCCGTTAAAGCAGCTCCAGATCCGATATAACCCCCCTTGTGCATGATGTAGATGATTTGATTGTCCTCCACAATCAATAAATAATCCCCTCATTCTAGCGCCAATTGTTGTTGGAGGAATTTCGTAACAACCAAAATCGGAGGTTGCTGGAATAACGAATTATGAAAATAGGGGGATTTGAGATTTTTGGAAGTTTGGGGGCTGGACTTGTATGATGATCCCTCAGAAAATTGAATAGAGAATGAGTTCTTTCTCTTGCTCTTTGCCGAGTGTCAATTGTCGTATCATACAAGGTGCCTACGTACCCCTTTATATATGGATCAAACCTCACGTAGTTCTTGAAAAACAAGTCATTGGATAAGCCCATTCAGTCCAAGCTCATAAATAGTCAGAGTTTATCCACCCACATCACGTACCCATAAATAGTCCGGATTTATCCATTCACATCACGTTCCCATAAATAGTCCGTTCTTCACACGTTTTCCTACAATCTCGCGGCATCTCCGCATTTCTTTCCATGATTTGAAGAATATCGTTTGGAGATATTTTCTGTTATTCGTTGATTGAGATTGATTCTTTTCTCGTTTCAGAAAGAGGATATTACTTAGTGGTTAAACAATTAATTATTAATCTGAATTAATAATTATTAAACGGAGAAATTTGGACTATACCAAAATATGGCATAACATGTCCCAACAGGCCAGCATACATAAAAAGAAATCGGCTTTTTCAGACAAATTTACTGTTCCTTGATAAATGACACAACAGATACGCATGAGATGACTTGTAAATTTACTTGCCGCCTTCAAGATCTTGACATCATTTCAGTTTTTCATGATACTACACCCGCCGGGTACTAGTTTTTAATTTATAATTAAGTTAATTATAAATTTTTGTTTCAAAAAAAAAAAAAAAGTTAATTATAAATTTAATTAGTCAAACCTTCAATTATTGTTTATTATTAGATGACTGTAATTGCAAATATTTTTCCAACCCAATTTCACATATATGTTTGGGTAAAACATAAATCTTTTTACCCTCCGACAAACGGAATAAATGTAATGTTATGATAAGTTAAGTATATTCATGCAACGATATAAAGTTGCATATTCAAATACTATTCAAAGCAGGCCAATGCTTTTTCTACTTTCCAAAATGTCTTCAACAAGTGGAATACGAAAACGAGAGAATGAGAAATAGAAAGATGCTTTTTCTTTTTGTGTACATGATCCTATATCTTATTTTTGACAAAAATCGAACTCTCAACAAATCGGTTCGGTACAGCAAGAGATAACGAGTAATAGAAAGATGCTTATAGAGAGGAAAAGGAACGTTGGAGTCTTGTTATAAAATAATTTTGTTCGTTGTAAAGAAAATTTAACTTTGAATCTCATGGCTTTTGGCAGGAGGAATGTTTGGTTTGTGCCTTGTGGCCCTTGAAGTTTCAACCCCAGACAAAAATTATAAAGCTATGGGAATGTTCCCAATGCCTACGTACTCTTCATTTCTTTCTTTCTTTCTAGCTACGTACTCTGAGATCCGTCTCTCTGACTTTACACAACTGGCGTGGACATGTGATCATGCATGGCATATTTGTGTTCACTGTCTACGACAACCGGTTACTGCTGATTTCATCTGCTACTATACTGCAGTTAACTTTGAGTAATTGAGCAGAATTCTGTTCTTTCACATGCATGTATCAATATTCAATAGGCACCTCCCCCGGTGTTTATTTATGGACCTCCCTCCACCCTAGCATTGATACACTAATTCACGTATTTTTGTAAAATATAAACGATTGATTGCAAAATATAAATTTTTTCCAGAACCAACTGTCCTGGTGTTTAGATACAGTAGCAGAAAATCAAAGATCCAGGCGTATGGGGGAGACTTGACTTGTTTATGAATTATTATGGCACATTAAAGGGGGCCATACAAAGAAATCCACGTTGCAAAATTTGTGCATTGTCATTATCACTAGGGTTTCTAGATTTGACATCAAAATTTTGAATCTGGGTATCTTTCTCCATTTATCGATATATCATTACAACGTTCCTTACATGTATTACAAATGAGTATATGTTTTTAATAAATTTTGAAAGTATTTGAGAATTGAATCTAAAATTTGAGACGAGGACAAGAGATAAGCTCTTAATGATCGGTGTAATTAGCACTTTTTATATGAATACAATAATTTAGATTTTATTTTACACTTCAGATAATACTTTCTGAATTTTCATTTATCCTTCTAAAATGGGTATAAATAATTGCGAACAGTAGGTTGAGAGAGACTATCTGCCATTATCATTTATCTATGGCAATCTTGAAAATTTTAACAATTAAATTCGTAAAGGGACCATAACACAAATATATACCCAAACAACGTACGTATAAATAGCTAGCGACCAGCTTTATGACTATTAATTATACATACATCTGCATGGGATTCTTGATGAGAATTAGGGGGGATTTGTCCTTAGGCTTACGTAAGGGCACCCCCACAACATTAAAGAACAAACATGTGATTTAGTACTATATGTTGCTTCACTTGGACTAGTCTCCACGATATTTGCTGCTGGATCTTTTTTCTTGCTGAATGCTGGGTCTGCCACCCATCCCCGTTTAGGATAGGCTTGGTCTTTGTGATTTGTGACTATTTCCTTGAAAACAGTTGTTTGGAAATCTTATGTCCGAGAATTTTTGGCGCATATTCAGACCTATCATAAATTATAAGGAGGTAATGACTAAAGAACAAGATGATCATCGAATGATGATCACCGTAAGGCAATCGATTAAAGAACAAGATTTATCATCCAATGAAGATCACCGAAAAGTCTCGTGCAATTAGTAAGTTTCAAGATCTTGACACTAAAATTTAAAGACTTGAGTCATGTTCAGCGTAAAACATTTAAATCTTACACCTCTTAAACCACATATATACTGAATGCATTGTACATCACATGCTGCATTATTAAGTTTTGTTTTTCTATATCTTTTTTGCATTATATATCGGGGAAATCTACAATCTTTGTTTAAAAAAAATATCATAATCGAAATGAATTTGTTTTGTAAATCAAAATTCATTATACTGTAATTTTTAGATTTATTATACTGCAATTTCAGTATTAATATATAAGTCAAAAATACAATGTACTGCAAATTTGATCTAACATATCTAACATTTAAGTGGTTTATACTGAATATTTACTTACATAATATTATTATTATTTAACAGGTCAAAATATTTTATTGAAATTAAAACTATAACAATTTTCTTGTGAATTAAAATATTCTTTCTGATTTCAAGGATTACCTTGTGTATTAAAAAAATTTGAAATATATATATATAACCAAACTTAAAATAGAATTTAGAAACTAATTCAATCTCTTTAATCAATCAAATCTAACTACCCCTAGAGCCACTATACACTTAAAATAGAATTTAGAAACTAATTCAATCTATTTAATCAATCAAATCTAACGGCCTAGAGCCACTATACACAACTAAAATACACCCTTCCATACACAATCTCACATAATTTCTTCCGTTTTTAATTTTATTTTTTCTGTCAATCGGTTAGCTTTTTTTGTAATCCGACTTTACTGTATTTTTCTTCATCTCCCAATAATCAATTTGTATACCATATGTGATATATTTCGACGCGATTTAAGAATTTTTTTATTTAGTTTCTAGTTTCTAGTTATATATAAAGGAGTATACGCGGGAGTTGAGGTGGCTTCTCTACCATCGTCTCAATCTATTTTTCTAATTTTTTTAAAGGATTACAATTTTAAATACTAATAAATCAAAAAATATTCTTTAGCGTTAGAAGTAGAATAGATGTTCGAATTTATAAAGGAGAAGAGTTCGAATTTATTGAGAAGACATGTAAATAAAGTTTTATTTGAATTAGAGTATGTGTTCGGATTTTTAAAGGAAAATAGTTCGAATTTATAGGTAAGCCATAGAATTAAAAGTTCTATTGAAAGTTCAATAGATGTTCAAATTTATAGAGGAGAAGATGAAGAGTTCGAATTGATAAAAAAAGCATACAATTAAAAAATTTATTAGAAGTAAAATAGGTGTTTGTAGACATAATTAAAAGTTCTATTCGAAGTAGAATACATGTACGAATTTATAAAGGAGAAGAGTTCGAATTATAGAAAAGACATATAGTTAAAAGTTGTATAAGAAAGTGTGTTGTACAGAAGGACGACTATTGCCGCCGCGAAGCGCGGCTTTTTCAACTATATTTTTTAAATAATTAATCATAATTATATTATAATAAAGCAAAATAGTTAGGTGTTTGTATATATAAAGAATAATAGTTCAATTTATAGGTTAGATATATAATTAAAAGTTGTATCGCATGTAGAATATGTTTCCAAATTTATAGAGTAGAAGAATTCGAGTTTATAAGAAATACAAATAATTAAATTTTTTATTAGAAATAGAACTGGTGACCAGCATGGAGTCACTGTAGACATTAAAATTTTCAACCTTCATTTCGAGAGCGAGCTTAAGACCAATGATGATGGCCTCGTACTCAGCTTCACTGTTAGTAACATGAAAAGTAAAGTGGATTGCGCTCCTCAGTTTGTGTCCCTCAGGGGTCACCAACTCTATCCCTGCACCAGCTCCTTCCTTGTTAACCGCCCCATCAACAAAAAGAGTCCACCAAGGACCGAACTTTGCCTTCCAAGGATAGCTCTGCCATGTTCCGGACGGGATGATAACCCAAGAATCTCCCTCAGATTGGGGAGGGAACTCCAAGATGAAATCAGCAAGAGCCTGCCCTTTCATAGCACCACGTGGTTTATACTCTATCAAACTATCTTAACTCCACTGTCCATTTGAGAAGTTTCCCTGAAGTTTCATGTTTATGCATTACTTGCCTTAGAGGATAGGAGGTGCGGACTTCGATCTTGTGAGCCTGGAAGTAGGGCCTTAGCTTGCGAGAAGCCAATATGAGAGCATAAGCCAGCTTTTCCATGTTTGTGTAGCGAGTTTCTGCATCCAACATTCTCTTGATGACATAATAAAAAGGATACTGGACCTCCTCCTCCTCCCGAATGAGAACAATACTAACAGCATACTCTGAGACAGCTGAGTAAATGATTAGGGTTTCCCCATCTTTTGGCTTAGAGAGAAGAGGGGGTTGCCCTAGGTGTTCTTTGATATTTAAAAGGCCTCCTCACACTGGGGATTCCACTCAATTTTTTTTATAACTTGTTTGATAGCCTTGAAGAACTCATGACACTTATCCGAAGATTTTAAAACAAATCAGTTCAAGGCAGCTATCCTCTCTGTGAGACTTTGCACATCCCGGACACATCTTGGAGATCGCATGTCCATGAGAGCTTGTATCTTGGCTTGGTTGGCCTCTATTCCTCTATGTTTGACTATGAACCCGAGAAACTTCCCAGACTCTACCCCAAACACACATTTTTGGGGGTTAAGCTTCATCATCTATGTTATCAAGATAGCAAACATCTCTGCGAGGTGATTGATGTGATCTGAAGCTTTCCTAGACTTTAACAGCATATCATCTACATAGACCTCCATTGTCTTCCCAATTTGTTTTTTAAACGTTATATTGACTAGGCTTTGGTAAGTAGCCCCGATGTTTAAAAGTTCGAAGGGCATCCCAATGTAACAATAGAGCCCCTTATCTGTAATGAATGATGTATGCTTGATAAGCGTGAGCTTTATCTTTATATTGTCCCTATATTTAAGTTATTTTGTATTGATTTGGATTTTTATTTAATAAATTATATTGTTTTATTGTAGGTATCAAGGAGTTATAATAAAGGAAATCTTGGAGCTTAAATAGCAAGAGTTGGAGATTAATTTGATTGAATACGGATTTTGTGACTCACTTGCGCAGTCCACACTATTTGGGCCATAACCGGAGTTCTAAAAGTTTAATTTAGACGATTCAACAGCCCACATAAAGATTATGAGAAGAACTTTATTTTGGAAGTGGCCTTGATATTAAAATCCATCCGAGTCAGTCCAGAAACAGGGCCCAACAGTCAGCTACGAATTTCTATTACTGGAATTCAATTCTGATTGGGAAACTCCTTGTATTTGTATTAAATAAATAAAAAATACTTTTATTGGAGATTGATTAGATTTAGATCAGACCTAGTAGAGAGAGACAATAGAAGAGAGAAGAAGCCACACAAGGGAAGATGATAAGCCATCAACGGAGAAGGATTCAGCCATTGAAAACATTCAATTGGCTTTATTTTCTCTTATCTTTTTATATCTCTTCTTATGAATATGTGTTGGTTATCTTGAGATTGTTTTGAGATCTTTATTATGAACTAATTGTATAAAGTTGGGCTTTTTATGGAACCCTAGCATGAGATTATTTGTGTTTTGTTAAAGAGTATTGTATGCAGTTCTACGGTTTATTCATTCAAGTGTTTTTCATGCTAATACTTGCTATATATTTTCTGATCAACTTTAGTGGGTTAACGAGTTAATTATAATATAGAGATAGTTATAGTTAATTGACATACAACTTGGATGGTGCATGCGTATATATCTTTTGATTATAATATCGGTATAGACATATATCGTGACCATGCATAACTTTTGTGAATTGGTACTTAATTGTATTCTGAAGAGTAAATTGGCATAGACATATGTAAGTTTACTTGGTAGGAATTATACCATAGTGATTTCGAGAGAAACCTATGACCATTGAATTCTAGCTAGTGAACTGTGAAATTGTTATAGTGCGCTACGCAACTCTTTTACCGATTTTCATGTGTTAGGGGGAAGTAATTATTCTGACTTATCTTCTCATATCTGAATCTCGTAAGACTCTCTTTGCTAGTATAATATTAGTTAGTTAATTAATTAGTTTTAGTAGAAAAACCAAAACCCAAATCTTGTGTTCGATAACTGAATTGTGAGATTTTACTTGCGATTAATACAAATTTGCAGTCCTTGAGGAACGAAATCTGGTATTTATTACTATATTACTTATTTGCGACTGTGTACACTTGCACATCTATATTTTACGCAATAATGCTCTTGGTCGGGATCGTACATTGGTATTTGATTATATCCTGAATATGCATCCATGAAGCTCAGAAGAGCATGGCCAGCAATAGAGTCCACCAATTGATCTATCCTTGGCAAAGGGAAACTGTCCTTGGGGCATGCCTTGTTGAGATCAGTGAAATCCACACAAGTCCTCCATTTTTCGTTTGGTTTCTTCACGAGGACAAGGTTAGCTAGCCACTTGGGATAAAAAGACTCTCGAACCAAACCAACCTCAAGGAGTTTATCCACCTCCTGTTTGAGAGCTTGAGCCCTTCCACCACTAACATGTTGTCTTTTTTGTCTAACTTCTATTTTTCTGGGATCAAGGTTGAGTCGATGACACATGACATTGGGATCGATCCCTTCCATATCAACATGAGACCAAGCAAACACATCCAAATTAGCTTTCAAGAATTTGGTGAAATTTTCCCTAAGCTCCGGAGCGAGTTGGGTTCCAATTTTGAGGACCTTGGAGGGATCATGTGGATCAACCAGAATAAAGATAGTGTCTTCAGCTGCTCTTGCTCTCTCAACATGCTCAGGGATTCGGGGATCGAGATCGATGTCAAAATCTTTTATCTCACTAGGTTCCCCTAGCTCGTGAATAGCGATCCTAGGGCCCGGGTTGGCTTCAAGATCATTATGGATGATCCCAGAGGAGTTAGATAAACTTTTAGTGATAAAGGTAGTCTCCTTTGTGATGCAATTTGGGAGATCTACCAATATAGAAATTTCCTTGTGAGTCCACCTCTCCTTGCGCTCATGCAGCGACCCACTCTGGGATCATTTCATCATCACTAGCTTCTTCAACGATCCCTTCCTGGAGAACCATAACGTGTTGAGACGGTTCCATCATAAGGGCCCCGGGGATAGGTTCCACTTGTATTCCCATGTTATGAAGATAATCTTCGGGAATCTCCTCAATAGATATCATGTTGCAGCTGCCCTTCATGGCTCTTTCAATGTCTTCCATTATGATGTCATCTAGGATAGGTTTGTTACCCTTTTCAGCTGAGCGGAGGGCCTTGTTATAGCATTCTCGAGAATCATACTGGATGCCTCTTACGGATCCAATCCCATTTGGGGTTGGGAACTTCATAGAGAGATGGTAGATGGAGGTTACTACTCGCATTTCCTTAAGGATGGGCCTCCCCAAAATTGCATTGTAGGCAAAGGGCTGATCAACAACCATGAAGTTAGCAACTTGTGTGGTGACAAAGGGTTCATCACCTAAGGTAACATGGAGCCTAATGAGGCCCTTCATGCTGACTGGAGCCCCAGTGAACCCGTAAAGATGCCCCACGATAGGAGTGAGATCCTTGTCTAAGAGTCCCATTTTTTGAGCGACTTCGTAGGTGAGAACATTTACTGCACTTCCATTATCCACAAGGACCCTGTAGATATTTTGAGTTCCGATTCTAATTCGAACGACCAGGGCATCAGAGTGGGAATGATGGACCCATTTTGTATCTTCCTCAGTGAACATGATGTTAGTGTCTTCTCCTTTAAAAAGCTTAGGGGGTCTCTCCTGCAAGTGATTCACGTTAGTAAGGGGCCTCTCCTTGGCCTCGTGAGCATATCTATCCCGGGCTTTGTTAATATCTCCTCCAATGTGGGGACCTCCCATTATGACATGGATCTTACCCTCACGGGTGGTCCTGGGGGGGGGGGCAGTATCCTCGGTATCATTGGTGGGAGGAGTAACCTCGCTGAAACCAATACCTTTGTTCCTGCCATATTTTTTTACCTTTCATACTACCCAATTTGTCAAATTTCCATCCCGAATGAGGTCTTCAATCTGATCTTTGAGTTGCCTACAATCCGCAGTGTCGGGCCCCTGTTGCTCATGGAAGGCACAATACCTACTAGAATCCTTTGTCCCATAAGCTCCCATGGATGGGGGTCTCTTGAACAAGCCTTTAGTTGAATTACTAGCAAAAATATGATCTATGGGGGCGACCAAAGGGGTATATCTCGTGTCCCGGCTCTCCTTTGACCTGAAGCGATCCCGGCCCTTCGGTTTTGGGCTCTCGCTGCGATCCCGATCATCCCTCTTGGGGATTTCCTGTGCTTTTCGCTTACTCCCTTTACCCTTACTTCCGCTGCTGCCACTCTCATTATTCTTCTTGAGGTCTCGCATAGAATTTTCAATCCACTTGAAAGGCTCAACCTGAGAATAGAATTCAGTGAGAGTGTAAGAGGGTTTTTGCTTGTAAACTTTTCCAGAATTTGGTTCCTTCTTTTAGCCCGGCTATCAAGAAATTCTTCACATCCTCCTTGCTGGCACCTCTTACTCTAGGGACCTCTGCATTGAATCTCTTAAAATATTCTTGGAGGGTCTCCCCATCTCTTTGCTTGATGTTTGCGAGGGTAGCAACAGGAGGATCATATAGCATAAAAGATTAGAACTGCTTGATGAAAATGTCGGCGAGCTGCTCCCAAGAGTCAATGGTAACGTGCGCCCCAAGCTTAGAGAACCATTATTGGGCACTACCCCTCAATGAGGCCGCAAACAATCTGCAACGTGCGAGAGTAGAAACTTGATATACTTCCATCTCCGTATTTAAACGAATCAAGTAATCAGCGAGATCGACGTCACCATTGAAAGTCAACTCATTGTTGGTTATGAATACTGGAGGGAGAGGAGCGGTCCTGATTTCCATAGTGAATGGAGAGACAACAGCTAAGTGGTGAGGAGTTGCAGCCTTTTCAGTTCTCATTTTGAGAGGGGGGTCGATCGTGGGCCTCGCTCGGGGTTCCTTTCTCATTTCTCTTAACCCGAGCTTTGAGTTTAAACCTCAAATCGTGTTGGGACAGTTTCTTTCCCAAGCGATCAAAGACACTGGTCGCTATCAATTCAGAATAGGCTGGTTCCTGTTGCGAACCTTCCCTCATTTTGGGTTCCACTTCCCAATCTTCCTCATTTTCCCGAGTTTTCCCAATAGCAACCTCATCGAATTCGCCAAGTAGCTTCTTGGATGAGGACTTCAGATTCTTTCTCTTCTTTCTCTTAGAGTTTCAGGACTTTCCCTTCTGTTGCTCCATCTTGCCTATCATGTCATCAAAGGCTATCATGCGATACCCAAGAGATTTGAGGTAATCCATGACTTCCTTGCTAGCCCCCTATCCAGTAGGGGTCGTCACCACCTTGTTAGCATCATCCGTCTGGGCAACGGGGGTCTCTTTGTTGAGATCCCCCGACTTGTCACCTGGCTTACTTCCTCCGTTTTTGTTCGAACGAGTCATCCTTCTCCCTCAGATGACCAAAGACCCCTCCTTCTAGCGCCAAATGTTAACGGGAGAATCTGGTTAACAGTGTTTTGGAAGTTTGCTGGATTAACAAAGCAAAATACCATGATTCCTCGAAGAACGCGAAGAAAACAGGATGATGATTGATGAATTGTGTAGCTGATCTTGCTTGTTGATTTGTTAAATGTCAGAGAAAACGCGAATATTCTCTCTGTCGTTAAACTGTTTCTCAACCGTAAACAAGAGGCCTACGTACCCTATTTATAGGGGTTCAAGCCACACGTAGTTCTTAGTCGGCAAGTTACCTAGACAGGCCAAGGTTTTGTATGATCCATTAAGGCCCAAGTTGTGACAACTGTGAAGACCATTAGTAAAAGCCCATTACCAACCATGACCCAAGCCTATGCAGTTGTGAGAGGCAGTCACGGGGTTAGGATAAAGTGATACAAATGTTGATGATGAGAATCTATTTTGAGTCTCTCATGCGATCCCTAAAGATCTGGCCACGCGAAGCGAACCCAAGAGATACATGCGACCATAGCTAGCCTGGCCATGTATGATAGCGATGCTTTCCTATGCGACCCCTTGAGGCTTGGCCATAGGTCTTCAAATGAGAAAATTATAAGTATTCAAACGAAGTGATCCCAAAGCTAGGATCATGTATGACCTTCTTCATGAGTAATTATGACTGGTAATTATACGAAACCCTTATTGACACATGAGTGTAACAAGATGACAACAGATGCGATCCCATAGCTAGGATCGCTTTAGCGATGTTACATACGACCTTTGTAGGTAAGAGCAAGAAGTGACCTATTCTGTAGTTGATAACGATGCGATCCTGGCGAGGGCTCACGTTTCTCTTGATCGATGCCTAAATGATATTTGTAGTAAGTAAGTAATGCCCATGTGATCATAAGACCTGCTTCTCCGTGATTGCTTCTCCGTGATTGAGCGTGATTGAAGCGTGTTTAATCCAAATCTAATTCCAAAAGGCGGGCTTTGGCAGCCTGTTGGACCTGCTTAGGGGGCATGTTCATTTTTGGGCATAAAAGATATAATTAAAAGTTTTATTGGAAGTAAAATAGGAGTACAAATTTATATATGTGTTTTTTTAATGAGAGAATGACTCTTTAGAAGGAATATATTAACAGATAAGACATGTATTCAATATATTAAATTTGAATTTTCGATCTTAATAAAAAAATGCGTTTAATGGAAGGACGGCTTATTAGGAAAAAATGAATAATTATTATAAATTTATTGTTAGAATTTTTGCCGTCGTCGCGTAACGCGGCTTTCTCAACTAGTTTACGGTATAAGAATGTAAAATTAGCGGGATGATGTACTGGACTTTTGGTTGCGCTTAATAATAGTAAGAATTCATTAGTATAAATTATTATTTTAATAAACAAATATAATTTTAAGGACGAATAAAAACATTTATCATACATTTTGCAATTAATGAATTTTTATATTTTTTCATACTTTTTTCAGTGCACTTAACTACAAATAGTCACAAACTCTCCTTTCTCCAATTCAAAATTGAGAAACCATATTTAGCAAAAAAAATGAGAAACAATATTAAATTAGAACTCACAAATAATAGAATTTGTGAATGAGAGAAATGATAATACCATGGTTATAGATTTTCGGAAATTGGAGCAAATCGGTTGAGATATTGATTAACAATTTATCGGACATTAGATATTTATTGGAGTGATGAATCGAAAAGAAATCGGAACAAAAATAGGATAAATTTTAATATTTTAATAATATTTAATACATTAACCTTATTTATAATAAAATATATCATTTCAAAATAATTCATAACGATAAATCGAATTTTAGAAATTAAATTGGTCAAATATCTTTAAATGATAAATCAAAAATTTATCGACGATTTTTGAAAAATCAAATGACTTTTAGAACACTGGATAATATACATATTTTTTTATTAAAAAAATTACTCCCTCTGTCCCTCTCAATTCTTTACATCGGAGAACGGGGGCTCGCTACGTATTTTAAGGCTTCTTTAATATATATTTCAATAAATTATTTTAAATTTTATCTTTTTCTGAATAAAAATATAAAAAAAATGAGAGGGACGGAGGATGGAGTAATAAAGTTTGTGTTGGGCTAAGATTTTGGGAATCTTGAAAATTGTGATAGAAGTTGGGTCACAAAAAACTGAATTTATTATTCTTGTGGTGTGGCCCCTGTTCTTCACACAAACAGCAGGTCCATAATTGAATCTCAGACCTTGTTCTCTCTCTTGAGCAAGAAACAAAAACTCTTTTAGGGTGACAGTAACACGCCACTATGAAAAGTAAACCAATTATATAGGAGTAGTAGCGTTTTTAATCTTCTCAAGTAATTTACAAACCATAACATGGGCGGTATTTGATTTACAACTGGATAAAGGAGCAACTCCTGCTAAAGGTCAAAATATAGACAAAAAAAGAGAAATCAATCCGTATATAAATCCGTACAGGACTGTGTAAAAAGTTAGACCCGGCAATTTGTTATACAATACGATAATATTGATACTAAAATTACACGAATATTTAGTGTTTTAATTATAATAATAAAATTTTACATCACAGTGTTGTTTTGGAAGATATGTATTCCAATTATTACTAGTAGCAAGTGTATCAACGGTGACATTTAAGAAAGACCTTCTTATATAGAGTCGGGTAGAGAATCAATACATAAATATTCATAATACATATTTTTATCATATTTTTTATTAGATATGATTATAAATTTCAATTATTAAATCAAAAATAAAATTAAACTACTTTTTTATAAAAATTAATTGAAAATTAGTCAAATAATCCAAAGTGATTCTACAGCATAATATAATCTATCCAAAATGATTATGCAACAGAATCAAATTTAAAATCAATGTTTTTATTCAAATTTTTTATGTTATTTTTTTTATAAAATTTGTATATGCTAATATTCTACATTAGAATCAAATTATATATTTTATGTGAAAATATTTAAAATTATTTATGAGATTTTATAATAAAATATATAGTTCTCCACGATTCTTTATATAAGATGGTTCTATCTGGAACAATGACCACCCTACGATTAAAATCCCGGATCTGCTACTAAATCATTCCAATTATTACTCCCTCCGTCCCGGTCATTAGTATACATTGGGGTTGGGCACGGACACCAAGAAAAGATATAAAAAATAAGTAAAATTAGATGAAAAGTGGGTAAAGTGGTGGGACCTATTAATATTTAATAATAGATTTGAGATAGTGGAGAAAAATAGTTGGTGTAATAGTATTTTATATTATTATAGAATAGAGATAATGGAGAAAGTAGTTGGTGTAATAGTGTTTTATATTATTAAAAGTTACTCCCTCCGTCCCAACCATTTCTATACACTTTTCATTTTGGATGTCCCTCTCATTTCTATACATTCCAAAAATAGTAACTTTTAATAATATAAAACACTATTACACCCACTACTTTCTCCACTATCTCTATTCTATAATAATATAAAACACTATTACATCCACTACTTTCCTCCACTATCTCAAATCTATTATTAAATATTGATAGATCCCACCACTTTACTCACTTTTCATCTAATTTTACTCATTTTTTATATCTTTTCTTAGTATACGTGCCCAGTCCCAATGTATAGAATTTACTGGGACGGAGGGAGTACTATTTTTGAAATGTACAGAAATGAGAATGACATCCCAAAATAAAAAGTGTATATAAATGAATGGGACGGAGACTATACTAGCAGCATGTGTATCAAATATATTTTGGAAGGAGAATTTAAGAAGATGACATCATTTGCAACTTCCGATGATATAAAATTGCCGTTTTTTGTAGTAGTTCTACGGTACTACCATATTGCTCGAAATGGTTTTAGTTGTACCGACACACTTACTACAATTACTACATGTTTATAACTTTACAAGGACATGTCCTAATAGTTGATTACTATGGTGGAGAGAAATGCAAGCAAAAAAAATTAAAGGCAAGTAAAGAGCCTTTGAATACGGTCGGGGCCGTGAAAGGGGACTTGACGGCGGTTATGGACAAGGATCCTGGTGGTCCGAAACGCTATTCTTCATAATTGTCGTTTTGAATGTTGTTTATTAATCTTTAACTTGTGTATTTGTGTAATTTTAAACTCAATTTTTCGGAGCTATAACCTGAAGACCAGAATCTTATACTACAAATAATATTATTAAACTTTTTTCTCAATCTTACGATACGTTTCGTGATCATGATTGACCGGATAACGGCAACATATACCAATATACCAATCACGATTGACTCGAATTTGAGATTACTAGCGATTAGAAGGAATCGTCAAGTTTCAAATTTGTGTCAGTGTGTCTTAAGTTGGTTTATCTACCATTTCCCATCAATATTAATTCAATATATGGTGAATTTCCGACAGTTTCTGAAAAATTGACCCACAAAAACGACTTGTTATTTAAAACTAATATTAACCCTTCAATTGATTTCAACTACAAAATACACTGTAGTACAAGAACTTAATTTTGACATTCAGATGGACAATCAAAAAATTTGTCAAAGATAAACCCTTATAGCATCTCCAACAGCGTTATGTAAATTAGTTAGTTATATTCAAATAAATAGATAATCGTTTAAAATTTGCTGAATCTATAAGACAATACACTCCAATATTATTGACTATAATGGTTGGCTATATTCTAAAAATAGTATGTTATAATTATTTCAAGTTATTATAAATAGAATATATTATATCAATATGATAATTGATATGGTGGAATTATGGTACAGGTCCTAGAGGATCGACAAATATAACCAACGAGAAGGGGTTGGCTAAAATTATAGATAAGAGCTTTATCCCATTGGAGTGCTCAATTTTTTACAAATTATGTAAAAAAATTATTTTTGATATGCCAACTAGATTTTTAGTTAAAAATTTTAACCCCTTGAAGATGCTCTTACAATTGTAATTTAAAAATTGAGAAGTACTTTCTGTATTTCCGATGTATAAGTAACTTATATGGTCATTAAAAGTAAAAACACCCATGTAACATTTCACTAATAGCATTTTGGTAAAAACTTAAATCATTCTCTAGCTTCATTTCTAAAATTATGGACTCGAATTATAGTTTTTAAAGGTCAAAATTAACTTACAAAATTTGAAATGTATCTTTTTTTTTTGGACAATGGAAAGTATCTAATCAGTCCAAGATGTGTAAGAGTATAAGATTCCGTCACATCTTAGAAAAACAGATTGTAAATATGCTAGCTATATAACATGATGTCACATATTAAAAAAAATCTTGAAAGGACTCTCCTCTTTATTTGTTTAATTTAAATACTTGTTGGTATTCATAATAGAGGCAATTGATATATCTCTAGCTTTATATGTAATTGTTGATAACACATATTATATCTTTATATATAATTAGCGTAAATGGTATGGTTTGGTTGGTCGTCCGCGAGTACTACATAACTAAAAATTCTCTACGAGTCTTACATAGTTAAAAACTCTCTACTATAAAACAATTACACAATTAGAGTTATTAATAATACTCTACTTTAGAGAAAAAGTAATATTTCTATAAAAGTAAAGAATAATAGAAGTAGTATAATTTTAATATTTCAAATATATACACTAAAATTTATTAAAAATTGAATTTATAAAAATAATGAATAAACATATAAATAATCATTATTTTAGTGAATTTATATATAATTAGTGTAAAGCACTTAAATGGTATGGTTTGGTTGGTCGTCCGCGGGTCTACGGGCCCTACACATAGACCTGGCAAATCAGTCGTGTCGTGTCGTTTCGTGTCGTGTAATTTCGTGTTTCGTGTACTTTTTGGCTCTACACGAAAATGACACGAATTCAAATCGTGTACCTGGAACTGTAACACGAACACGACACGAGTGATACACGACTTGACACGACACGACACGAGATACCTGAATTTTTTCGTGTACCATTCGTGTACACGAAACGAAATGAAACGAAATAGACACGAATAGCAACGAAAACACGAATGTTTACACGAAATTTCTTAAAATTCACATTACTTTCATGTAATATCAATTAATATTTATATTATATATATAACATATATTTTTAATTATTTATATATTTATTTATGTCGTATACTTCGTGTCGTGTCGTGTACTTGAAGGGTAAATCCAAAAAACGACACTAAATCGGGGTCGTGTACTTTCGTGTTCGTGTATTTTCGTGTCGTGTACTTAAAATGCAAACACAAACACTAAATTTTCGTGTCGTTTCGTGTCGTGTAAGTCGTGTCGTGTATAAAATTGCCGGGTCTACCTACACAGCTAAAAACTCTCTACTATAAAAAAATTACACAATTAGAGTTATTAATAATACTCTACTTTAGAGAAAAAGTAATATTTCTATAAAAGTAAAGAATAATAGAAGTAGTATAATTTTAATATTTTAAATATTTACACTAAAATTTATTAAAATTGAATTTATAAAAATAATGAATAAACATATAAATAATCATTATTTTAGTGAATTTATATATAATTAGTGTAAAACACTTAAATGGTATGGCTTGGTTGGTCGTCCGCGGGTCCTGCATAGCTAAAAATTCTCTACGGGTCATACATAGCTAAAAACTCTCTACTATAAAACAATTACACAATTAGAGTTATTAATAATAATTTACTTTAGAGAAAAAGTAATATTTCTATAAAAGTAAAGAATAATAAAAGTAGTATAATTTTAATATTTTAAATATTTACACTAAAATTTTATTAAAATTGAATTTATAAAAATAATGAATAAACATATAAATAATCATTATTTTAGTGAATTTGTATATATAAAAAATTCGTAATTTTTATCATTTCAAAAAGTACAACATAAACCGAAGTAATATATACATATGAAAAAATATATTATGAACTTAATGAATTTATATTTTTATGAAAATACACAAAGATATCAATAAATAAATAAAATTATAAAAATACTAAAATAAAATAACTTATTAAACGTACCGTGCATTGCACGGGTATAAAGCTAATATATATGTATTACTTGTCGTTCGTGATCCACTGTTCGATCTCAAAAATGAGTTTTCAAGTAAGAAGGAATGTTGTAATATAATATAAAATTCAATTGTATTCTTCCATTGCCACAGAAACCGGATACTTTGATAACACAATAACACATGAACCAAACAGGAGTAGATACAGAACACACAAACATTCAGAATTTAAAATACAGAAATGTAAATAAGTAAAAATGAAGTAAGGTTCGGGGCCGGTGAAAATAATGATGGTAATGTCTTTCCTTGAATGGTAAAAAAGGAGCGTGAAGGAAAAAAAGAAGACACTGAGTCACAACCATCCATTTTCAGCTAAAGTTTTAATTATCACTGCTCACCATTGACCATACATGCTATTTACAGTAACCCATGCTTTCACCATCTTTGTATTTTTATACTTGCTTCATAGATACTCGCTTCAGGCCATCACTACTTTTAGTACAGGTTTGCACTTCCGTTACATGTATACTTTTGTACTAATGTTAATGTTGGGACGCAAGCAAGTCTTAGTTCCGTAAGAACAAAAATTGTTTGAAATTGTTAGTATTGAATCGATATGCATGAATTTGTTTTTGGATATATCCCGAAAACTCCAACTTCGTATTAATATTCTTAATGTTGGTCGTATAATATTCTTGAACATCCTTTCATTGGATTCGAGGAGGAAAAAAAGACCAGTATATATTTAATAACTCACACGTAATCTGAGATAGATCGTGTATATATTTATAATCCACTGATCACAAGAAATGCATGAAACTTCGCATTACTAGCGTTTATATATGCAATAGAGATTAGAGGCGTGAGAGAACTATTCTCCAGGAATTAGGATTATAAAATAATCGGAATTAAGATGAAATTTGGAAATTCTTAAAAATTAGTCTGGACTTAAAAATAATTTTTTAAAAAAATTTACCAATAGAGGATTACGGAACTTGATCACCATTTAATATAAAATTTTCTGATATTCTCGATTAAAATTATTAACAATATAAGCATTATATGTTCTGTAAAATGCTCTCTACTATAATTCTTCATTATCTAATTCAATGACCTATAATAATCTTAATATTATCCACATTGATCTCGTATTTTAAAAATAAAACTTAGTTTCACCTCGAACATTCAAGAGGAATCGAATAAATATACCGGAAGTTTCTCCTGCATCTCTGTACAATTTTGTACTCACTCCGTGTCATTCATTTGTTAACATTTGGAAGGAAATGCTCGGTAGCATTTTAAGCCTCCTTTAAAGTATTATTCCATTAATTGTTATATTTTTTTTATTCTGAATTAAAATTAAATATTTGAATTTTTATAGAAGTTTTAAAATGCGTGCTTATAGAAGTTATAGACAATTATACTTTGAATGAAATTAATGAAATTAAAGTAAATAAATAAATCTTGTATATAATAACATAGTCGTAAGAAATCGAATCCTGAATTAAGCTAAATAATTCTGTTTCAAATGTTAACAAATGAATGAGATGGAGGGAGTACCAAAGAATCAAGATATTACTTTCGGCAGAACCATTTAATCCACAACTCAACTACGACAATCATTGTATTAAAAGTTTATTCTGATTCTTGAAATGCAAATATAAATTTTTGAAGTAATTAAAAGCAAATATATAGAGTTTTTTGCTAAATAAATAAAAGTATATATCATTTATTCGATATAATCATTTACACAAAGTAGTGTCACATGGAAAGAAGTAGACCTGTCAATTTGGATAATCAGTTCGGTTTCAGATTGGATTAATTTCGGATCGGATCAACTTTCGGTTATGATATATTTTGGTATAATTCGGATCGGATCGAATATGATTCGGTTCGAGTCTAATTCGGATTAAAATCGGGTAAAATTTGGATTAAAATCGGATGAATTTGGTTAGGATCAAATTTAGTTCGGATCTTTTCGGATCATTACCTATTCATTTTTTTTATTTGTAAGACTTTAAAAAATATCTTAATATTAAATATATATATTTTTTACTATAAAATAATGTACTTTTTTCAAAAGTATTGATTAAATATCTATTTTTTTATAAGAAATTATTTTAATTATCAATTTTGCTTATAAATAGATTAATTTATTGAATTTTAATATACGTGGATTATGATCTATAAAAATTATAATTCAACTAACACTGAATTCACCATTTTTTTAGTTCAGATTTAAATTGGATCCCGTATTTCGAATCATATTCGGTTCGGATAATTTATTGTTTGGTTATGATCGGTTCCGGATCATAATCAGATCGGATAATTTTCGGTTAAATTTTCGGTTCGGGTAATTTTCGGATCGGTTCAAATTGATTTTCGGATCATTATCGGATTAACTAATTCGGATACAAAATCGGATTCGATTCTATGAATTTCGGTTCGGTTCTTCGGATCCAGACCCAATTTACCAGGTCTAGAAAGAAGTGAACTACAATTCAAAAGAAAAGACAAAAAACAATATATAAAATCTGCTTGCCTAAATATAGAAGTTTAGATATATGTGCTTCACCTTCAAGTAGAATTAAACTCATAATTATCATAACTTTTCCTCTTAATTGTAAAACAATTTATGACTTATTATTTCATATTAACTTTTTCTTGCATTATTTTTCTTTTTGCCACACTAAATTTTCAAAGATTTTGATATATACAATTATAAATCTCTCTCTGGGAAAAAATTACAAAAATAATCATATTTTTGATGAAATTAACAAAAATAATCATTCTAAAAATAATAGCCAATTTTGAGCTTTGGATACTGAGTAGTATAAGATACTTCAGTGGTAGTTGTGTATCCAGTAGTTGTATATCCCATATACATGATAATTGGGTATTTTATATATATGGAATACTCCACTGATAATTGGGTATCCATGAGTTAAAATTGGTTAAAATTTTTAAAAAAATTATTATTATTTATTTTGTATAAAAAAGGGTTAAAATTGACTTTTAACCCCGTGTGTCTCTGCCTGTGCTTCCTTTGTCCTAGCTCTCCATTGACTGACACTACTGTTCTCTCTAAATGGCGTATAACTTGATGGCTGATAGTGCAAGCAAAGCAAGCACCCCACCTTTTATTTTTACCTCTGTCCCTAATTTTTTTTTACTGTCTTTATCTTTTTTGTGTAGTTTATTTTTATTTTAAAGAGGAAAAAGATTAGATTTGTGGCCCTCACTACTGCTATAAGCTTGTGTTTAATGCTTCACTAGCAAAACAAACACACCTCCAAAACTCTCTATAGTCTTTCTTCTTCTCCTTCTCTCCCCTCTGCAAAACCTATGTAGCAACTTTTTATAATACTATTTAAGCTAAACACAACAATTTTACTGTTTTTGTGTGTTTTTACATGGATGGTGTTTAAGCTCAAGCTATGTAAGTGGTAATCTCTTTTTTTATATACATTGGTATTATATGTGCTTAGTTCTAGCTTAATGTTTAGTAGTTAAACTTCTGGCTTAGTACTGACCTTTTTCAGGCCTCTCTTGAGTTCCTTTCTTGTTTCTTTTGCTCAGTCCCTTTGTTCTCATGGCCAGCTTTGTAGTGAGCATGTCTCTCTGATCTCTCTCTCTCTCTCTCTCTCTCTCTCTCTCTCTCTCTCTCTCTCTCTCTCTCTCTCTCTCTCTCTCTCTCTCTCTCTCTCTCTCTCTCTCTCTCTCTCTCTCTCTCTCTCTCTCTCTCTCTCTCTCTCTCTCTCTCTCAGGTGCTAATTTTTTTATTATATTTTGTGGAGGTTCAAGAAAATAGGGTGTCATGTTTTGTATAGATAGGATCTATGATTAGTAATAGTTTCCTAATTGTGTAGCATGTTTACTTTTATAGAGTGCATAAGTGGTTAAAAAACAAGTCCTAGAAATTAGTTTGTTAAGGTAGCTCACCCATCACTTTTAAACTTAAATAATTTAGTCATCTAGCTAGCTAATTCTCTTCACTCTTTCTTGTTGTTTCTTCAACTTTGGTCTCCAGATCAACAACACACCTAAAAAAGATCACATTTTAAAAACAAGTCAAGAAATGGAACTCTCAAGTCAAGATCATGGTGACATGCCAATTCCAATCAATAGTACATATGGGGGTCACATAATTCATCACAACCCTCCTCCTCTTACACTACCAACTCCTCAAAACCACAACAACATTGTCACAAATTCAGTGCTTCAAGTCTCAACCAATGGCCTGTTGGAGGACTCGAAGAAATCGGTGAAGTACAAAGAATGTTTAAAGAATCATGCGGCATCAATGGGAGGAAATGCAACGGATGGGTGTGGTGAGTTCATGCCAAGTGGTGAAGAAGGTAGTATTGAAGCCTTTACATGTTCAGTTTGTAACTGTCATAGGAATTTCACAGGAAAGAAATTGATGGTCAGCACAATCATTCCTCTTCTTGTGATTGTTACCACCACTTAAATCTTAATAACAGATCAGGGATTGGAAGGAAACTCATTCTGGGACATCATTTTGGGACACCACAGTACCCTACTACTGCAACTGCACTTGTTCCCTCAAGACCTGCACAGCCCCACCAGATGATCATGTCTTCTTACAACAACATGATGGCCTCACTTCCTTCTGAGTCTGATGAACAAGAAGATGCACATAACAACAACCATCCTAATGGATCAACTGGCGTACCCATGGCTAGACCACCTCATTTGTTGCGAAAAGGTTTCGGACTAAATTTTCCCAGGAACAGAAGGAGAAAATGCTGAATTTTGCTGAGAAAGTTGGGTGGAAAATTCAGAAACAAGAGGAAGCTGTGGTGCAGCAGTTCTGTCAAGAAGTTGGAGTCAAAAGAAGAGTCCTTAAGGTTTGGATGCACAACAACAAGCACATTCTTGCAAAGAAGAACTGCACAACTCAACTCCAACTCTTCAAAATCCGGTTGATTAGATTTTGTCGAATATATAATTGGGGAGAATACAGAAGGGGGGCTCGGGGGCTTCGGCCCTCTCATGATCCCTATAGTCTTTTTATTAGTACTTATCTGTCTCAAGATTTTTCTTTTTGGAGTTATCTTGATCATAATATTAGTTATGTAAGGTAGTTCAAGGAAATTAATTAAGTTTGGAAGAGTTCATGTTTTGGTTATGGTCAAGTGGAGTGATTAATCTTCATCTAGAAAGAATTAGTTCTGTCTTCTGTGTTGCCATTAAATGCATTACAATGTAAGGTATTTTCTGGGATAATTGAAGGAGAAAAGGCTGGTGTCTATTTGTTGCAAATAAGTGGTACCTATGCAAAAGTTAGTTGCCAACAGCAGTTTCACATGCATGGTTGGTACATAGCATGGCTTCTCTATCCTCAAGTATCAAGATTTCTTGGTTTTATTTATATTATAATTGTTTTGTTTTGGGACATATTATTGAAGGATTTTTTAAATCTATTTGTAAAATGCTTAATATGATGATTGAAGATTTGAAATCTGGGTTTTTTCCTTCCTTTTTGCTAATCAAATGAAGGGTATGTTTTTTTATTCTACCAATATTTTTGTGACTCGAAAATTAGGTAATTTTATTTGCTACTACAATTTTATTCTTAATTCATCTCATGGAGAAGAATTTTATAATCTCCATTCCATTTCATCAGATGATCAAAAGTTATAAATATGTTTCACAAGATCATCATAAAAAGAACTAGGCATTAGGTAATTTTTTACAAGGTGAGTTGTAGTTCATGTCTTCATTATAATTCTAGTATTTCGGAAAGTATGAATAATGACATAGATATAATATAGTTTTAGTAAAAAATTTAAGTTTGTTGAGTACTATATCGGTTCTCGTTTAGAATAAGCGAGAATCAAATTCAAAAATGACAGAGTTGCAAGTTCAAAATGACATACAATCATGTAATTACAAGTACTTTTTTTGGCTACATTATGTAATTACAAGTTATTGATTGCCTTTGTAAATATGTATGCATTTGGAACTTTAAAATCCAGAAAGTGAACATGTACAAACTAACAGAAAACTGCAAAATCAATTTAAAATTTAGTTATTACTAAAATACAAATAACAAATAAATTTTCAAAGTCATGATATTATTGATCATGTAGTGGATTTATTATATACACACACAAAAGCCTGATGATCTGTGAAGTGATTGACTAAAATATCACATCACATATAAGCCAATGTAGCCCATGTAATGTGATTGTCAGTTGCATCATCACATGTTTCACTCATTGCTATATGTGCCTAAGCAACCAACCTACCTCCCATTTCATCACCGAGAAATTGTTTCAACATTCAATAATCTCCTTCATGATATTTTACCAATGTCTCAAATTCACAGGCACTACATCTTCTATAGATTAGTGTAATGTAAAACGATAAAAACATCGGTCGTGATCTATTATCCGTACTTATTACGGTCGAAAAATATCTAAGTTGCGGTTTTTTGGTTTTCTTTTTTTGTTCTTGTTATTTTTTTTCTTTTCATGCTATTGAAGAGTGATGATGTTAAAATAAAATGTCTTTCTATGTATCTATTGCACATAATAAATAGCAACAACACCAATTTTAGAACTGAACATAGATACATGAATTTCATTTTTTCAAAGAAATTGAAGAGTAGGCCTAATAAATGAGAAACCATGATCTTCTGAAGCAAATTTAATATGGCAGAGCCTGCAGAGGACATGTTAGAAAAGGGGCCAGTGCTGTCAATGAAATGACATATCTGCACATCATTTCAGTCATATCTCAAGAATTTACAGGCTCACGGAAGTAAAAAGGTCAACTTTTTTCTAGGCTTTAAAACTTCCCAAACGGAATGGACTAGACCATGATGGTCCATGACACAGATATAGGGTATCCAACAGGTTTTAATTACGGGCTTCTACACAATAAAAGCACTTGCGGATAAGCTACTTTATAGATGGGCTATTTTCTTTTATTACCATGCCTGTGGTCCTCTTATTCTAGCCTAGAATTTCTAGGACATTTTCTCCCCTCACTCAGTCTAGTTAAGTAGTGGCTAACTGGCTGCATTTTCAAGTTTGATACTCCCTGTGTTCCCCCTCATTTCTTTACATTTTTTTTTCGCGTATTTTAAGACTCGTATAAAGTATAGTTCCACAACTTATTTTTAAAATTTTCTATTTTTGAATAAAAATTAAAACATTAAATTTTTAATTCAAAAGAAAAAAAATTTAAAATAATATACATAACTATACTTTATAGGAGTCTTAAAATGCATGCCGAGCCCTCGTCCCCCAATGTAAAGAACCCAGGGGGACAGAGGGAGTAGTATATAATTAGAAAAGTTTTAAATTTACCACCGATAAATTTGGGGTTTCAAATTGACCATTTTTAAGTTGGTGGTAAGCTAACCAAATCTCAAATTTATTATCGAAAATCAACAATTCCGCCTTAAAAATTGCTAATTTCAGATCTTAAATTTGTCGGTGATAAATTTGATATTTTGGTAGTTATATGATGAAGAATGTGATACTAACCCTTTTTAATCCACGCTTTTTAATCCATAAGCATTTTACATAAGCAAATAGTTCGATTACCCTTGACATCAAGACAACATTTTAATGGAAATGATGATACACTTACTGTATACCAGGAAGAGTGCTTATGTCGATGGTTGGATTGTTTAGGTGAAGATTTCGAAAGTATAATAATGCATTAAATTTTGTTTCTGTGACCTCGTTTCATTTTATCAATAATTCTATATAATTCAGAAGGTTGATGACTGATGGGTGCAATTTCTTTCGTAACTTGCATGACTTATAGTAGGAATGATTGGGCTGAGACAGCCTGAGCCCTGAGACTACAACGTGTTTCCAATAACTCCAAGACATAGATTATTACTCTCTGCTAAAGTCAATGTCTTCTGATCAGTGCAGGTCGTGATGAAAACTAAATAAATTAAAATTAGTTTGACAAAAATGAAAATCAAGTACCACAAAAACTAGTACAATGTCTGAGCCGTGCAACATCCGTTAACTTCACATTAGTATGATATTGTCAGTTCTGAACCGTGGTCAAGCCCGCACGAATTTGTTTTTTGGCTCCTCCCAAAAGGTCTCATACTAATGGAGTTGTTTTTGGCTGCTTATATTCCAGATAATTTTTTTTATCTTATCAATTTGGGACTTGGGTTGACACCCACTGTACATAAACTAGCTGAGAAATGCTTACATATCTGACATGACTATAAGCATTTTAAGGTTAATTCCCCACTCAGTTTGGTATAATTGTCACAAGACAAACCATGATATGAAACACATATATCTGATATGATCCGAGTGACCTATTCCAAACATTTTTTTTTGTTGACTTACAAGATTAACCAATTGAATGAAACTAATTTAAAATTTACAGAAGATTTAAAACTAATTTTGCCAAGGCAAATCAAACCGACACTGTAATACCCTTGTCTAATTCAATTTTCTAGATAATGGTTTTTAAACCGTTGTAATCAACCTGGATTAGACAATACTTTTTCGAGGTTGAAAAATAACCGTTGTCGGTTAATTCTGAGCAACACTTTTTCGACCAAGCGTTATGTGATCAGTGTTGTCTGATTACGTTTTTCTTGTAGTGTTACGTAATCTTTTTATAAGGCTACATTACACATATAATAATTAGCGTGCTTAGAATTTAAGCTCGAATGGATTCAAGAGTGTTTAACTTAGTAAAGAGATTGTCCAAACAGGGTACAGAAAGGATTCATAAAGAGTAAAGAATATAACTGGAGACTTGAGTGCCTTACCTTACCCAGCTTACACTCCAGAGTATTAACAAACAAACAAGCCAATATTATGGAAAGGACCTAAAGATTAATCTGTGCAAACAGTTGCGAAAAAGGGATACGGACTTTGAAATAATCCGAGCACCACCATCTACCTAAATCTAAACTATTTGAATCATGGCTAACCCTATCATTAGTTAAAAAATAGACTTTATATGTCGGTTAAATAAGTAACTAGCACAAAAATCCGTGCAAGGCACGGGCCGCTAGCTTAGATTATGATTTTAAACTAAACTACGCATTATCAATGCCATTTGACATATATGATTGTATATTTTTGATGTTCATAGAGTTTTTATTGTTAATGTTATGACTATGATGTACTTGCTTAAATATGTTGAAGTTTATAATGTGAAAACTAATACGAGTAGTTTTGATAAATCATGTTTGTTTTTAATTTTGTTGTGGATCATAGAATAGAATTAGAGTGTTCTATGGATATTTTCTAATTAAGAACACATTTTTAAAATTATAACCCTAAAATTTTTCCAGTTCTTCAAAAATGATGCATTCATTTAGTTTATCTCCGACAATATTCAAGGTAGAAACTAAATAGCCTTCAAGATGCTGCAGTATGAGATTGTAGGTTTTAATACTGATTTTACTCAAAAGCTTTCCTAAATCTTCTAATACTCTACTTAGGCCTTGCGTTTTTCAGTTCTTAAAACTTTCTTTTTAACTCTTTTATGTATTTTCTTCTGACCTCTTGATTTTAAGTATTTTTTACCTTTATTTCTCTTCCCCTGTCTACCTAACTTTCAGAACATAGAACAATGTAGCTAATTGACTTAAGTGGAACTACCTTGTGCCAAATCATTCTATTATTAAGTACGTTTGGTACCATTTCGATGTGTTTCAATTCTTCCAAACAAACAGACTTTTTTTAACTCTGAACTTGAGAATTTATCACTTATGGATGGATAAATATTTTTTGCTTCTATCATCGTAAGTTAAAAGTGCTAATATGCCTTCTGAGTACTGTCCGTGTTTTGACAATGAATTCATCCTTTATTTTTTTCAAAATACACATCTTTAATAATTAAAACACAGGTCATTTTTCTAGCAATTAACATAAATTTCTAATCTTTGCGTTAATTTTTTTTTTCTAGGTATGGTTGCACATTTTTTTTTCGTCTGTTACAATGTACTTACTTTAATTTATATAGATAATTTGATTGATCGGGGACTATAATTTTAAATAACCCGGACTGTATAATGTGATTTGAACTGATCATAATGTATGATATGCAATATCATGTTTTTTTTAATTTGTTATGGACTATATTTTTTAATCTGTTTATTGTTTACACAAATTATTATCAAAATTTTAGAATATATAATTCATTTAATTGTTTTGTTGTACTATCTATTTATTTTTATTATCTCGCCTTTTACAATATTTTAACTCAAAACAAATAGTTTTTCATATGTTTTATTTATGTTTTTTAGTTATTTTACACACACACACACACACACACACACACACATATATATATATATATATATATATATATATATATATATATATATATATATATATATATATAGAGGGGGAGGTTCAAAAGAGACCATTGTTTATTGAGAGACCAAGAGACCACTGATCTTTACCATTGATTTCTTCTTAATCTTGTGGTCTAGATTTTAAACATACAAAATATTATTTTTCCTTATTAACACTGTAAGGGTAGTACTTGATAACTTAAAATACAATACAGATATACTTTAATCATATGTATTATTGAATAACAATACCATATTTGAAAAGATTGTCTGAAGATTGCATCCACAATCACGTAATACTTGCTATATACGTGCTTATCATCTATTTTTTTCTAATTGGTAGGTAATTGATTACATATCATTACTCTATCAGTTTTATAACTTACTCGTCTTCATATTTTCTTTAAGTTCATCGCATCATAGTAGGTTACATCTTGTAAATGCAGAATATAATTAATCAGGTATCAATATATACAACCTTACATATCAGTGTTTTATTTTAAACTACTTGATTCTTATAATATACACATCATAGTATGACATGCGTGAACATGAATTAATCAGATTCTGATAGTGAGCTTGTTTAATTAGCAGTGTTTGGTTTTTTTTTTTTGCAGGATTATTGTCTTGGTTATAATCATCGTTTTTGTAAGATTGGTCGTTTAGGATTTTTTTTTTCTTATACACCACTCCTCTATACAAAACATGGCTATATGGACTAGACTATCCATTGGTTCCTTGATGTTAACATATAAGGTATCAACTATTACTTACATATATGTTCATCTATTGTTTTTTATGAGAATTTTTCCTAATACAGACCTGAATTGTGTCGATTACTTACACAAACTGTTAAGATTCATTAAGGTGTTCTATTGGTATCATGTTATTTGGGATCCAGTAAAGAATACTATGCAGAATTCTTCATGTGTAAACTATCTAATAAATGATTTTACTAACTGGTAGGTATGTTACTTATCGTAGTAGATAATAGATTTTTACAAACATGTGTTCTTGTATGTTATGCATTCTAGATTCTCACATGTGTGTTCTTATATATTCTACAGTATTTATATTGTATTCCATTTTCTGGGATCCATATAGGAACACTATGGAGAACCGACCAAGACTAAACTAAAGTAACAAATTTTTTTAGTGACATGTACGTATAAATTTATTGTAGGTTGTCATATTCACATTTTACTAAAAGTTATGTTCTAGTATAGGTTTAACCTTTAAACGGAAAGATCACTTTGTAGAATTTTCAACCTGCAGAACGAACAGGTCAAACACCCAAAGGAACAAAGTCATGGATGATTATATAAAGTCGATAATAGAATGTAGTTTTTCCTTGATGAATGATTTTGTCCGCATTCAAAAAGAATACGAAAATGAGAGATGATATTGAGTAATGTGGCAGAACTTGTGTTAAGGTGCAAGCAAAAACTAGTTCTTGTGCAATAGCGGTACGAAAATGTGGAGCTAATGGATGTTGAACAAGTCTCGCGGGAGATGATAATGTATCTCCAAATATGAAGGGATAGAAATGAAGCATGGAGTTTAATGTACTGACGGGTTTAGTCTAATGAAACATGGTTGGTTTTGTTACTATTCTGGGAATGAACTGCTGTAATTATCTTGGTCATATTAGGTGTGTTGGTTCTTTGGAGAAAGTGGTCATATTAGGTGTGTTGGTTCTTTGGAGAAAGGATACATGATTATTAGTTTATGCAATGTGTCAGGTTCTTTGGAGAAATGATATGCGATTATTAATTTATGCAATGTGTTAGATGTAATATAGTTTTAGTTTGAGCTATTGAAACATAACTTTAATTCATATGGTTTGGTGTTCAGAGCACATGGAATGGTGATGTTGTGGGAGAAATTCATCATTTTTTGGCTTGTATTATTCTTATATATTGGTGGTGGTGTGTTGCTTAGTTAATTTTGTTTTGCATTGCAACTATTTTATCGTTTTTCTTTGAAAATTTATAGATTTTTTAAAATTATATTCTAACTTAAAAATTATTTCAAAATCTTATTTTGAAGAAGTTGTTATTTCAAATACTTACAAAACATGTAATAGAATCTAAATTCAAAATAAATAATGTTAAATATGGTTAAAACACTTACTAGAATCTTAATAAAAAAGGTTATGTTAATCAATTATTACAATTGCATCACGCTATACACATGTTTGTCACTGCTGTTTTTTTGGAGCATTTGATTCACCATACTAGTCCGCTGAAACTTTCCTTAGTTAGTATTTGTGCTAGATTTATATCTTTCATATTACAGATTAGAGATTTTCTAATATTTTTCTCGAGTGATATTTTAAAAATTACATATAAAATATTCTTTAAAGTATTATGTACTTACATTACATTTTAAGGTTCTGTTATATCCGTTGTGTTGGGGGCTAAAGTATAAATTTAAAGTAGATCTTATTTAAAAATTATATTTTTAATAGATATTATTTTAGATTACATTCCTTTTCATTTAATTATTTGATTCCATATATACAAAGATATAAAATTTTGAAAAATGCATCAACACTATTATAATTTTCTAAAAGAAATGATGTACAACAAAATTCTTAAACTTATGTGAAACACTTAAGAAAATCTCCTATCATAATAGAAAATTTGGGTGACAAAAGAAAGTATTTTAAATAATCAATAAATTTTAAATAAAACAATTAAGAAAATCTTTCAAACATTTAATAGACTCCTTACTCGTTGTAGAATTTTTTGTTGACAAAAAATGATAATCTCATTAATTCATTTATTATAAAATAATTTTTATAATCTAACCGAACATAGCACAAGCAACAACTAGTTATAACTTGTCTAGTGTATAACATAAGAGAATCTTGTCTAGTGATTGAAAAATTTGTTGGCACTGTTGAAATTTTGTAAATAATGTAACTTGACAACTAGTTATAACTAAAATTTGTAAAATTTAATGAAATATGGTATAATTTAATTACACAAAAACACTGAAGCAAATAAAGAAATGTGGCAATTTTTTTTTATATTAAATTTAGGTGAAATATTTAAGAATCTCTTCTCGTCATAGAAATGCACTATTTAAAAAAATTATTATTTTGTTAACAAAACATCTAATAGAATCTCTCATCTAATCCTAAAAAGAGTTTGTTTACAAAAAGTAAGTTTGTAATCAATATTTTTTTTGATGAAGCACTTAAATAGAATCTATGTAAAACACATATATAGAAATCTAACCAAAAGACATAAAAAATCGTATTATTTTATTTCTTTTGAAGAATATATCAGTCTAATATAAAACTCTGAAAATATATATTAACACAATCAAAGTTTTGTAAAAAAATGAAAAGTTAATAACCAATTATAAGTATACTTTGTAAAATTTAATAGTATATAATAAAATGTTTATAACATAACATTTGAGTGAATATAAAAAAACTTACAAAAAAATTAAATTTATTAAAATTGTGTGAAACATTTAAGAAAATCTTGTCTGTTCTACAAATGACACCAGAATGTTATTTTAAATTATTGATATTCTTTTAGTGAAACACTTAAAAGAATCTAGTCTAGTCATAAAAATAATTTTTCACAGAAGTATTTTTTCTTTAATAATTAAATTTTGTTTAATGAAACACTTAGGAAAATATTAATTAAAATCACTACTAGAAAAGGGTCAATAGACATCGCCCATATAACATCGGTTGTTGGGGTCACCGATGTTAAAGATCCTAATTAACATCAGTTTCTAAATAACTGATGTCTTTGTATTGTTATAACATCAGATTATATCTGAACCGATGTAATAACGTTGTCTTCAAAAAATTTAAACACCCGCTAATACTTCCCCCCTTATACTAAATGTTTTCCCTCTACAATTTCCCCCTCTTTGCCAATTTTTCTTCCCCCGTTTTTTTTGAGTTGTTGTACACCTCTCCTCTAAATCATACAAAAGTAAAAATTTAAATGAAACAAAACCTAATTAAAGTGAAAAAACACCCCCTCTCTTGACCTCACCTCTCTCTCTCGAACTGAAGAACCCCTTTCTCTTCTATTTGTCCCTCTCCAGTCTCTCACCGTTCTTTCTTCCGTCTCTCTCAATCACACATACCTTCACATTCATTGTCCTAATTCGAGCTACTAGCATAGAAGCCCTAAATCGAGAAACACATTTCATGCAACCTTAATTTGAACAATTGATTTTTGAATCTCTAGAAGACGATACTCTGAAAGCCTATACAAGTTCTAATTGAGCCCTATAACACGAATCGGGTTCTAATTTGTAAGTGTATTTCAAATTTACTTTGACATTTTATTTGTGTTGTTTGATTTCAGTTTTTTGAACATATTAATTGGCGATTTTGACAAATTACCAATTGATTAGATGCCTAGACCTCGTCCTAAACCTTATGAGTGTGTTAGAAGAGCTTGGCATAGTGAAAATCATTCAACTGATTTTCAGGTTTGTGATTTTCTTGATTTTCTTGAAATTTTATGTGTTTTTGTTGATGCCCACCATGTGTTTGATTATTGAATAAAATATGGTGTCATTTCATTTCAAGGGTTGGGTGCCAACTCTGCTTGGTTACAGTTCACAGGGTGCTTGAAAGTTTGGGTTTTATGAATTTTTCAAGAAATACTACTCAGACATTGCTGGTCCAGAGTATGCTGCTAAGTACAAAACACTGATCTACCTTGCTGGCTCTGCATCTGCTATAATGAATACATTGATGGTTTCCCAAAGTCAGAGGTATGATGTTATAATGAATACATTGATTGAATACATTGTACTACAGTGTACTCATCATATGACTATTTTTTTTTCCAGGCTTTACAAGGGCCTTGTTCCTCTTTGGGGATGACAAATTCCATGTAAGCTGACCCTGTTTTCTTTTTCTCAATAAGTGTACGAAATTGTTGAAAGAACATTTACCCTTCTCCCTTTCCCTATTAACATGAAACCTAATCTATATTTCTTGTAACAGTGTAAGAGTATTTAGGTTATATGTCTAGAATTTGTGCTTTGTGTTGTTTGACCATTTATGTTAATGAAAGAGTTGGTTGTCTAAGAGTGCTACTTAAGTAGCTGTAAATTCTTGGTCGTACTAAGCATTTTCTTAGAAGATTTGTTCCATGATTATGTGAACAGCATGAACACATGTAGTAATCTGTGCTCCTTGTAAGGAAGCACAGATTTGGGTTCTGTTACAAATGTTATCACTTGCTTATTGTTTCTGTTACAAATGTTATCACTTGCTTATTTCTGCTGGAAATTATTTTTACACAAACTAAACACATATTGCACACATGATATATGTTAAATCTCTATACAGGTTCTCAGAAATCTGATATATGTGATATTTTTTCTTATACTCCATATGGAATGAGAATCTTTGGCTTCAGAATCATTTATGATGCTGTCACCTTTACAATTTGTATGGAAAATAGTTTGTTAATCTTTAGGCACTTTGCAGAAAAAGGAACTGAAGGAACAATAAAGAGTTCTAAACCAACTACCAAGAAAGGTCAAGTTCTCGGAAGTCGTAAAGCTTTAAATGACATCACAAACAAGTCATCCCTTCATCCTAGTGTCTCCACTAAGAAAAAAAGTGCAGCAAAAGAGGAATTTAATATTGCAGGGGAGAAGTTTCTGCACGATCATACCAAATGCATTGAAGCAAATCAAAAGGCAATGGAGTCATCTTTCTGGGAAACAGTTTTTCCGAAACATGGTATTCATAGTTTCATACTATGTGACTGCTTAGCCCTTCTGTAATTAATTATCTTTGATTGACTCTTTTTTAGAAAGGTATAGGCGGATGAAATTATGGCTAGGTGCCTTTATTTTTGTTGGATGGTTTTTGTTGAATTTGGTATAGTTTGTTGAATTGGTTGAATGGTTTTTGTCATAGTTTGTTCTTGTTTTTTTGGCATGGATTTGGTATTTTATGGTACTAAAATGGTATTCCATTATACATCAGTTGCATGGAATAAAATAAACAAACTGATGTAATTTAAACACAGTAACATCGCTTTTTCTTTGTAACAAAATCTGCAACTGATGTCTTTGTTGTCTTAGACATCAGTTATTGATTGTATTAGCTATCTTAGACATCAGTTATAAACTGTATTCTTTATTATATTAGACATCAGTTACTGACTGTAGTCGTTGTTATCTTAGACATCAGTTACTGACTGATGCCATTTATATGTATATACATCAGTTGGTTGCCAAAAAACGATGTCAAAAGGTACTTAAGACATCGGCTTAAAACCGATGTTAAAGACTTGGACCTTTCTCTACACCCACCAAGACATCGGTTGAAAAATTGGCAGACATCGGTTTTTAGCTGATGTCTATTGACTGTTTTCTAGTAGTGAATATTTTTAATAAATAATTTAAATAATTTAAATATTTAATTAATAAAATAATTAATATTAAAATATTTCAATTAAGATTATCTTAAGTGTTGTAAGATTGTGTGTTATTTTAATGCAATAAATTTCACTATTATCTTTTGCAAAACATTAAAAAAATAATTTTTACGAGATTCTATTAAGTGTTGAAGAGATTACAAAAAATTCAATATGATCGTTTACAAAAAGAATAAAAAACTAGATTTTGTTAAGTATTTTAGTACAATTTATCTTAATATTTTAATATTTTGAAGTTTTTAATCTTTCAACTCTTTAAACAAGTTAACGTATGATTTTTTTATAATAATATTTAGTAAATAGAGATTTTATGTGTCAATTGTTCTTAAGGAAAATGTTGTTTGAGAATAGATTTTAAAATTGTATGTTATTTTAATATAATGAAATTCATTATGGTCCTTTTTACAAAATATGTAAAAAAATTAAATTTTTATGAAATTCTGTTTAAGAGTAATATTCTGAATAATGTACGGTTTAAAATATTTGTTTTTTTATAAAAGAAATTGGCGTATTCATTTTTTTTATATTAGATTTGAAGTTTGGACTTTTTTTTATAAGGTTAGTTTCTTATTTATTTAATGTTTATTGTAAGTTTAGTAAATGCATTATAAAATTCAGATATCATAAAAGACATCATAAAAGACGTACAAAAAGTATGTTAAAGATCTAAGGAAGTGTTTCACACTAATTTTGAGAAAGTATCTTATTTTGAAAAAAATGAAATTCAATATGATCATTTACAAAAATTAAAAAATGCATATTTTTTTAGGAGATTCTCTTAAGTGTTTTAGTAGAATATTTTTAATAGTTTGGGGTCTTTAGTACTTTTATGTATTAAATAAGTTAACATATTACTTTATAAGATTATTTAATAAATAAAGATTATATTTTTTCAATTATTTTTAAATGTAAGGCACTTTAAGAGTTTATTAAAATTTTATAAGATTCGGTTAAGTACCTCAGACAAGATTTTGAGGATGTATGTTAATATAATATAATAAAATTCACTATTGTATTTTTGCAAAATATATAAAAATTTAATTTTTTTACTATTGTATAGGAATTTCTAAAATTTAGATATCATAAAAAATATGTATTAACAACATTTTAAAGATTCGCTTAAGTGTTTTAGAGTAATTTTAAGAAAATACCTTATTTTGAAAAAATGAAATTCACTATGATCGTTTATAAAACAAAAAACAAATACTAGATTCTGTTAAGTGTTTTAGTACAATTTATCTTAATATTTTAATAGTTTAAGGTTTTTAATCTTTCAATTCATTAAACAAGTTAATGTATAATGTTTTTAATATAATTTAGTAAATAGAGATTTTATTTTCCAATTATTGTGAAGGAAAAGGCACATTAAGATTTTATTAAGATTCTCTTAAGTATTTTAATATGCCCTTAAGTTTTTGAGAGTATATTTTTAAATTGTATGTTATTTTAATATAATGAAATTCATAATTGTCTTTTTTACAAAATATGTAAATTTTTTAAATTTTACGAGATTCTCTTAACTGTTTAAGAGTAATATTCTTAATAATGTATAGTTTATAATATTTGTTTTTTTTATAAAAATTAGCGTATTCATTTTTTTGTATTAAATTTAGAGTTTGGACTTTTTTAATAAAAATTATTGTTCATTCTTCACATATGTTTTTCTTATAAAAAACTAAGAATTGTCATTTTTTAAAAAAATTCACTTTTTGTATTTTCTCAAGGCATTAAAATTTTAAATTACTTTAAGAACACTTATTAGAGCCCAAAAAAATCATAAATTTTATTTTCTAAAAAGACCCAATAAAATTTGGACAAAACATATCAAAATAAGAAACTCTCTTACAAGTTACTTTCAGTCTTTTATGGATCAAAAGTTAATGTCAGAGACACATAATCACCAAAATGATAAGATCAACAATGTTGGTGTAAATAACTAAATAAACAATATCTTGGTACGTCTAGTGTCAATTTCCAGAACCTTGGTACATTGCTTTCCTGCATGCTTCCTTATAATTTTTTACACAGTTTTTTCTCCTCTTCTCCGAACGTTCTGCTATACTCTATATACTTGGTAGCTCTTTGAGGTCTTCTGTATATTTACCAGCCTTAAGCATGCATGATCATCTGTGGTGTTCTTGTCCCATAATTCCTTCTCTTTGACACAGATTACAAGTTCGATCTTATAGTAAAGGGATGACTCCTGCTTGGATGCAGATGAACACGATGAACAGTATACACGTTCGAGAGAAATTTGTTAGTATAAGATTTCATGCTCATCCGAACATTTAAATCCTTATTGCAAAAATATATACTTAAATCAACACTTGACAGCTCAAACCTTATATAAGGCATACAAAATCCTTTACCACAAATAAAAGTACAAATGTTAGAAGTTGAGCTGGTGAATTCTCAAAACCATAAAAGCCCCCTATGTTAAAAAATCAGAATATTCATAAAACCAGTACCTTTGAGAGAACACGTAGGAGATTTTATAAGAAAACAATTAAAAATAATAGAGTACTATATATTCTATGGAACACATTAATGAATCTTAACAACTTAGCGAATCTTAACCCCTTAGAGAATCTTAATAACACCTTAGCGAATCTTAAAACCTTAGCGAACCTTAATAACATGATACCCAGCCCTAAAAAAACACCTTAGCGAACCTTAATAACATGATACCCAACCTTTATACTGAAAACCAAGATTGGACCAAAACCTGTACCACTAATCCACTTATTGTGATCATCCGTCAAAGATGAAATCGCATCTGTCAAAAGCTCATATTGAAATATAACTATTTGATGCTTTTATCTAATTTTTATTGACGAATCTTGATACCATAATGAAATCGCTCGATCATCTAGAAGAAAGGGATGATTCCATATAACTGTTCAAAAAAGAAAAAAAAAAGATTTTTTTTACAGTTCTAAATAGTTTCATGAGTTATATGTATATCACTCAAGCATTGAACTCATTTAACAACAAAATTTTAATAAGTTTTATGTACGTAATCCATTATAAACTCAATAAAGAAACAGTACCTTGGAGTCTCATCCTTCCTCTCCATTTTCAGCTAGGTTAAAGAAGTGTTCTGAATCCTATTGTAAACAGTACCTTGGAGTCTCATCCTTCCTCTCCATTTTCAGCTAGGTTAAAGAAGTGTTCTGAATCCTATTGTATAATCATGTATATCATTTCTTTGCAGCGTGATTTATTTGTTTCCAAAACTGCAAAGATTCTGTTCTGCAATCAAATCTCGTCGTTGTCGTCGTTTCCTTATGTGAAAACATATTCCACCGTACAATACATGTACCTGGATTCTAATTAGCCTTCATCTTTCAAGATAATTACATTTATGTCATTATTCATATAATTATGAAATACACACAAAATCTTATTATTGGATGGCTAGGATTGAGTCTCTTGGGTCTCTTGATAAGGAGGTTCTCTCTAGAGCCTTACCTATATATTATATATATATCTAAGCATGTGCTCATATGAGAACCCCAATTAAAATGAGAACTGAGATCTAATCTCAACCACTCAATTTTTTATATTAACTTTTAATCTAAACCACATAAAAACACATATAAATGTTTAAATTTATTTATCTATTCTCCCGACTAATTTACCCACCTCCAGATCTATTCTTTTCTCACTATTTTCTTCCTCTCTCTCTCCGTCCATATCATCTTTCTCTCTCTTCATTTGACTTCATATCTCTATTTTCTTATTTTCTCCACTTATATTAATTATTCTTGATTCTTGATTTTCCTTCTCTTTCATTTCATCTAAACACCATCTCGGTAACATAATCGAGAATTTAAGGTGAAAAAACATCGAAAATTGGCTCCGATTCGGAGAACGATGTCCAATGAGAGCTTCTGATTTGATGGTGGTTAGTGGTCCGTTGATGAAAGATTGAAGGATTTAAATTTTATCATTTCTGAATTTTATCAATTAATTTTTTAGTGATTTGTGTTTAGAAATTAGGTGATTTTTGTTAAAAATTCAGTGAATTCCATTGAAATTTTGGTGATTGACGTTAAACTTTTGGTGATTAGTTTTAAAGTTTGGTATTAAGTAAGTTTTGGTGATTTTTGTATGAATCAGGTGGTGATTATATTGGGGGATGATGGTGGTGGGCAAGGTTGGTGATTAGTGCAAGTGGCGTAGTGGTTGCAGTGATTTTTGTTTAGATTTAGTAAATTTTAGTATGATGTTGGTGCTTAATTGGTGACAGTTGCAAGTAGTTATCGGAGACCGGATTGCTGTGATGGTTTCATTGAGGTGATTTTTCTTTAATTGTAGTTATTTTAGGTGATGGTGATTTTTTGATGTTGTCGGAAATGGTCGACGGTAATAGTTACTGAAATTGGTGCTTGAAGAATGATCGGAAGTGGGGGCAGTATCGTGATTTTTTATTGAGATGGTGATTTTTTTTATCGACAATGGTGATTTTTAGATGGTCGTCGGAGGTGGTTAGTGGAGGGAGTCGCTAGAGGTGGTGACCGCAGGTTGTGGTGAAATTGACGATGTAAATAAAATAAATGGGTGATGTAAAATAAAGATAGATACTAAAATTAATGAGTGGCTTAAATTTAATCATAATATAAAAAATGAATGGACAAGAATAGATCTCAGTTCTCACATTAAAAAGGGTTCTCAATGGAGCGCGTATATATATGTGTGTGTGTATTAATTCAATTCCAAATAACTAATTATTTTCTTTCATAGAATTAATTTAAAATTCATTTCATAATAACAAAAAATGTGTCATATATATAATGCATCCAATCTAATTATAAATCTAGTCACTCCTATTATATATATATATATTGTATTATTAAAACCGAAATATTGAAAGTTTGATAATCGATCGGTACAGTTCTCATATTTTGATATTTGTACTTTAGTTCTTTTATTTTTACTACTTTATTTAATTTATTAAAAACAACAATTTTATTCAAAATATAGTTTGGTAGTCGGTCGGTCAATACGACATTCATATTCTGATATTTGCACTTTAGTCCCTTTTCTTTTGCAATTTGACCTTATTTTATTAAAAACAACAATTTTAATTAAATATATTTTTAAAATATTGTTAAATACAAAACTCTTAAAACACAATTTAATCACGCTCAAACAGAAACACACACGTCAATTCAACATTAAGTTCAACAATCACATAAAACTATTCAAATTTAAGATGCACTTCAAACAAAATAAATATAAATGTAAAATAAGAAGAATATGAATGTCGTATGCATCACAGTGACTTTATACTTGTAGTATAGATAAGAACAAATAATTATAAATATCATGTATACATGTTATCAATATGTGCTATTTAACAATGATTATTGTGCGATAAATAAAGTAATCCTCATTCGAGGATTGAGGCGGGTTCGACGAATGAGTTCATGTTCGGAGTCTCCCCGACCCCGAAGTGACCGATCGCCCATACCTAAATTATTGTCTAATTTTTACACATGTTTTAACACTAATTTCATTAATTTAAAAATAAATAAGTCATAAATATGTAAATAAACTACTTGTAATATGTTATTTATGTTATATCAACGTTTAATAATACATTTTATATATTAAATATTTGAATAATTCAAATATATTGCGTATTACAAGAAAAGTTCGACTGTGATGCAAGAAAATAGAATATATTATAGTTATCGATACATATACAAAATATTTGTTTAGTTAAAAGAAAGATAAAAAACACCACACATAATATTGTTTTTAAAACTTAATATTAATATTTTATAAGACCGGTAGTATATATGATTCTGTATGATATTTTAAGTATTAAAAAAATAAAGTTTAATAAATATTATAAATCACCTTAATTTTTACTCAAAAATTTAAATAATAATAAATATTGGATAAGAAAGATGTAAGGTTTATGTCATATGATTTTTAGCTCAAAATAAAAAAGAATCATGTAGCTCAATGGTTAAAAGGATGACTTCTTTAGCGAATGTTAGGGCCGGGTTCAATCCCTGACTAAAACATTTACTCAATTTTTTCCTCCAGATAAGAGAGGAGTGACATGACATGTAATTTTTTAATATATAAGGGTAAAATGGTAACTTCACAGGGGGTTTATTGGCTCAAAATGCCCTTAAATTATCCCCTTGTTCTCCTATTATATATATTATATATAGAAGAGATATATGTAGGTTAAATGACAATGCACAAAGGGGCAATGCATATAACAAGGAACCTTTTGTGTCCGCTAAAAAGATGACACAAAAATATAACATATGTCGTCCAAAATCCGACACAAAAAACGTTACTGTGGACATACAAAATAAATCATAACCAACACAAAAAATATTAATGATCGATGTAATTTGTAGTACTTGATTTTGTGTCGGACTTGTCAACAACCGACACAAATGACACATATTTTATGTGTCATCGTGAGCAACCGACATATATAGTTTATTTAAAAAATATATTTCTTTTTTTTCCCAATTTTCACAAACCAAATACCAAAATGATTTATCCTTAAAACATAATATAATTAAACATAATTCTTAATATATTTAAAGAAGTACATTATATTTTCTTACACAAAACTTCTATTGTTATTTCTAAGTAAACCCTCACCATCTTATTAATAAAAATACTACAAAAATATCTAATACAACTACAAAAAGCTAAGAACAAGTCCAATGAAAGATGTAAAATAACTATAACTATTTTTATAATTTGACACCAAAAAGTGTTTTTTGGTACTAAAATAAAACTTCAACTCCAACTCCAATGCTAGTTCTATTTTGCAATCAAAATTTTCCAAATTTAGCTAAGTTTTATTTCATTTAAAGCAACCAACATGCATTTTTTTTTATAATTATTTGATGATGTGGCTAGATCATAAATTCATTCTTGGTTTCAAATATAGATCCAAGTATGCATTTGTGCATATTTGCATCCAAGTTAGAACCTCTTTGAAGTTGAGTTTTTTAGCATTTGATTTTAAATTATAGAAATAGAACTAATTTTAACATTGCATTGGACTTGCTCTAATAAAGCATGTTATCGATTTTATATCTCTATATGTAATGGTTGACCTGTTCTAGCTCATCTTTTATAATTCATTCTCACCTAATAGTCCAATTTGATGAAAAAGTTTTCAAGATTTCCAAAGCAACCACGACACAAGAATTCCAGATAACATAGCATCCAAATTGATAAGCCTCAAAGTCTACTCCCCCGTCCCATCCATTTCTTTACACTTTTCTTTTTGGGATGTCCCATCCATTTCTTTACATTTCAAAACTTTCCAAAAATAGTAAAGTTTTATAATATAAAATCAACTACTTCTACTACTTTCCTCCACTGTACTTATTTTATACCTTAAATATTGACGGGTCCCACCACTTTACTCATTTTTCCTACTTTTTCCCCTACTTTACTTATATTCCTTAACCTCCGTGCCCAACCAAATGTAAATAATTGGACGGGACAGAGGGAGTATATAGGTATTAAGAAAACATCTCCGCATATATGTATATATGTGGTGCAAAAGTAAGTGACAGCCGAAAAAACCAAATGCATTGCAAATGTTTATATTGCTACAGGGCTACCTTTCAAGATATGCAGCTAATTTTCAAGTTCACATTTCTGCTAGCTCAGACTCCCCTGTACATATTTTTCAGAATATATAACAACAATTATCAAATTCCGAGACAATGATATTAACCATCAATGGAATAAATTATTCAGAAATGAGGATACACAGAAAGAATAACAGTGAAAGAAAAGTAGGAACTAATGAATTTACAAAATGAAACTAAATGTTTCTTTCATTATATTCTGATATAAACTTAAGTTATGCAGTAGCAGCTATTTATACATGAGTTCCTAAACTACATTCATTAACTAATAGGAGATAAACTCTATAACAAATAGATCAGATATACAAGAACTAACAGCTTGGACTTTTATCTACAAAATAGTCGTTATCTTCATGTCTAGCTGACCTCTTTAAGACTCGGGACAATCTGTACAACATATTGTAGAGTGGGTGTCAACCCAAGTCCCATATCGATAAGATAAAGAAGAATTATCTTGAATATAAGCAGCCAAAAAACAACTCCATTAGTATGAGACCTTTTGGAAGGAGCCCAAAAACAAATTCGTGTGGGCTTGGCCACGGCCCAGAGCGGACAATATCATACTAATGTGGAGTTTTAACGGGTGTTACGCGGCCCAACAAGTGGTATCAGAGCTGATGGTTAAGAATTGATCCTGGAGTTGCGGGCTGCAAGTTGCGTGGTGTGTGGAGACTTTCCAGAACTACGGTCGGAGATCTTGGACAACTTGTGTCGAAAGTCTTCCTGACACTGAGGTGGTCGGGCGACGTGTCCCGCAAGATACGTAATAGATGAATGGCGGCGGTATAAGAGTTACAAGATTGGTGGTTCTTGGATTGAAGAGAGATTGTAGAGTGGGTGTCAACCCAAGTCCCACATCGATAAGATAAAGAAAAATTATCTTGAATATAAGCAGCCAAAAAATAACTCCATGAGGAGCCCAAAACCAAATCTGTGCGGGCTTGGCCACGGCCCAGAGCGGACAATATCATACTAATGTGGAGTTAACGGATGTTGCATGGCCCAACACATATAATATAGTTAGATTTAATACCCCCCCTCAAGTTGGAGGAGGAGTAACATTAGGACGGATGCCCAACTTGGATAAAAGTCGGTGAAATTGATCAACTCCAAGAGGCTTAGTGAATATATATGCTTGTTGATTAGCAGAAGAGATATATGTTAGAGATATCATTCCATAAAAGTTTTTCACGCACGAAATAACAATCGAGTTCAATATGTTTTGTTTGTTCATGAAAAACTGGATTTTATACAATGTGAATCGCGCGCAGCTTGATTATCGCAATACAACGATATTGGTTATTTTGTTCGAATGCCAAGATCAGTAAGAAGATAATAAAGCCATTGTAACTCTGTAGTAAGGTTTGCCATGGCTCTGTACTCTACCTCTGCTGAAGATCGTGAAATAGTGGGTTGCTTCTTTGATCTTCAAGAAATAGGATTGCTATCAAGCATGGTAAAATAACCGGTTGTAGATCGTCAAGTCGTTGGACATTCAGCCCAATTGGAATATGTGTACCTTTGTAAATCAAGAGAACTAGATGAGGACAAAAGGAGTCCGTGATTAATAATGCCTTTTAGATAGCGCAAAATACGTATTCCAGCATCATAATGAGCTGTCCGAGATTGTTGCATGAATTGACTGAGATAATTAACAACATAAACTATATATGGTCTAGTAATCGTTAAGTAGAGAAGACATCCAATTAAACGTGTATGAACACTAGGATCTGATAATAACTCCCCGGATGTTGGAAGAAGTTTCAGATGGTTTTACGCTAGTAAGACCTGAATCTCGAAGAATGTCAACTATATATTTTCGTTGACATAAGAATAAACCAAATGAGGACCTTGAAACTTCTATCCCAAGAAAATATTGTAATTTTCCTAGGTCTTTAATATGAAATCTTGATGCTAAACTAGACTTAAGAGATGATATCGTGGAATTATCATTGCCAGTGATGATAATATCATCCACGTATACTAAAACAAAAATAGTGATGTTCGATTTTCTATAAAAGAAGAGTGAGTAATCTGCTCGAGATTGAGTAAACCCTTCTTTTAGAAGGAAAGAAGAGAATTTAGAAAACTGTCTCCTAGAGGATTATTGGAGTCCATAGATTGATTTATTTAATCGACACACTCGATGATCTCCAAGTTTGTGAAAATCGGGTGGAACCTTCATATAAACCTCTTCAGTCAAATCTCCTTGTAAAAATGCATAATGAACGTCAAGTTGGTGGAGAGACCAACCTTTTATTTCAGCAACAGAAAGGAGAGCACGAACAGTTACTAATTTAGCAACAGGAGCAAACGTGTCATGGTAATCAATACCTTCTTTTTGCGTATAGCCTTTGACAACTAGCCTAGCCTTGTACCTTTCAATGCTGCCATCAACATTAAACTTTACCTTATAAATCCATTTGCATCCAACTGCATTTTTCCCTGGAGGCAGATGAATAAATTTTCGAGTTTGATTTTCTTCCAGTGTAGAAATTTCTTTAGACATAGCTTCACGCCAATGAGCATGTTTCATGGTTTCGGTAATTTTTTTTGGCTCGTGCGTGGTTTTAACAGAAGTTAAAAAAGCCTTGTGAGATGGACTAAATTTGTCAAAAGATAAATGATAAGTTAGAGGATATGGAGAGGTTGCAGTGCAACCATTAATTGAACATGCATAATCTTTCATCCATATTGGAGCTTCTCTAACACGTTCAGAATGACGAAGAGGTGGTGACACTAATTCATTTGGAGAAGTATCAGTAGAGGTTTCTAGTTCTAAATTGGTACAAGAAGTCGAGATTGATGGAGAGTGTGAACTAGCTTCAGGCACTAATTTTGAAGGAGTTGTCAATGGCGAATTGAATTCACCAGATGGTGCATGATTATGATCAATTGTGGAATGTGAAGATGATGTATTGATTGGATAAGTAACTTCATCATCGTATATACATTCTGATGTATCAACTGAAAAAAAATCTTTAGTAGGAGAAAAAACATCATGAAATGGAAAGACGTGTTCTTTAAAAACAACATATCTTGAAACATATTTTTTCTTTGATTCAATATCAAAGATTATATAGCCCTTATGATTAAAAGGATACCCTAGGAAAACTCCGGGTTTGACACGTGGATCAAATTTTGATTGAATCGAATTATTTTGAGCAAAACAAAGACAATGAAAAACATGAAGATGATCGTATTTTGGTGGTGATTGAAGTAATACTTCGTGAGGATATCGATTTGATAATACCGGGGTTGACATTTTATTAATTAAATATGCAGCTGTGAGTATGCTGTCGCCCCAATATTTGAGGGATAAATTTGATTGAATGCGTAGAGCTCGTGCTACTTCAAGGAGATGACGGTGTTTTCTCTCAACGACACCGTTCTGCTGTGGAGTGTAGACACAACTCCTTTGGTGGTGAATTCCTTTATAAAAGATTGAATTTCTTTTGACAAAAATTCTGCTCCATTGTTGGTTCGAATTTTTAATAATTGAGGTAGAAAAATTGTTGAATTTTTGGTGGAAATAGTCCTGATTTCTTTGGCATATTGCTTAATGACAAAATTATGAAAATGTTGTAGATGTTTAAATGTTTCAGATTTAGCACACATTAAATAGATCCATGTGCATCTTGAGAAGTCATCAACTATCGTAAGAAAGTACTTGGGGCCGTCTTGTGACATAACGAAAAAGGGTCCACAAATATCACTGTGTAAGAGTTCGAAACAATGAGCAGAAGAAATTGCCTTTCTATTGAATGATAAATGTGTTTGTTTTGCCTGTGGGCAAACATTACAATTTGATAAAAATTTGGAATGAATAGAATCTACTGTCCTACATAAGAATCTAAAACGAGCTTGCCTAGGATGTCCTAAACGACCAAATATCAACTGACGACTTATTTAAAAAAGAATAAGCATAAGGAAATCACAGCGAATAAAGACCCGAAATAAGATCAGCTTGACCTAAATGTTTCACAGTGGCCAGAGAGCCATCTGGTAGTTCAAAATGTATGGATGTTTGAGGTTTATAGTACTTATTGAATAATGATATATCACAACAAACATGGTGTGTGGCACCACTATCAACATACCAAATTGTATTGAATAAGTTACTGGTATTACCTGTGAGTTCACCTTAGGAAGGATATCTTCATCGGCCGTTGGAGTGGATAACATGGAAAGAAGACGATTGTATTGATCAGCAGAGAGTGATGGCAGAATTGATTGTTCATGCATGTCTTTGGATGTGACAGCAGCTACCGTAGATATTGGAGTTGTTCCCTTAGGCTTGAAGGAAGGAAAACCATGAAGCACATAACATGTTTGAAGCGTATGTCCATACTTGTTGCAGTGATCACAGTACGGACGCTGCCTTTTGTTAAACGAGTGGCGCTGCGGTGGATTACCTCTGGCCTGAAGTGCTTC